>JAWDJD010000003.1:186671745-189071745 GCA_035047305.1 Bradypodion pumilum
AGTGTCAACAAGCATGTGGATAAGGGGGATCCAGTTGACATTGTTTATCTGGACTTTCAGAAGGCTTTTGACAAGGTCCCACACCAAAGGCTCTTGAATAAACTTACCAGTCATGAAATAAAGGGACAGGTCTTGTCCTGGATCAGCAACTGGCTAAAGGACAGGAAACAGAGGGTAGCACTAAATGGACACTTCTCCAAGTGGAGGGAAATAAAGAGTGGGGTCCCCCAAGGTTCAGTACTGGGACCCCTGCTTTTCAACATCTTCATAAATGATCTAGAAGTAGGAGTAAAAAGCAAGGTAGCCAAATTTGCTAACAATACTAAATTATACAGGGTAGTGAAAACTGTGAGAGATTGTGAGGAGCTCCAGAGGGATCTCTCGACACTGGGGGAGGGGGCAAAACAGTGGCAAATGAGCTTCAACATTAGTAAGTGCAGAGTGATGCATGTTGGGGCAAAAAACCCCAATTACATTTATAAACTGATGGGGTCTGAACTCTCTGCGACAAACCAGGAAAGGGACCTTGGTGTCCTGGTGGACAACTCAATGAAGGTGTCAACCCAGTGTGCCTCAGCAGTGAAAAAAGCAAACTCAATGCTAGGGATCATTAGGAAGGGTATAGAAAATAAGTCAGCAAGTGTCATTTTGCCTCTTTATAAATCTATGGTGAGGCCCCATCTGGAATACTGTGTACAGTTCTGGTCGCCATACCTCCAGAAGGATATTATGGAGTTGGAGAAAGTGCAGAGGAGGGCAACCAGAATGTTTAGGGGACTGGAACACCTTCCTTACCATCTGAGGCTGCAACGGTTGGGCCTTTTCACTCTTGAATGATGGCGTCTAAGAGGTGATCTGATTGAAGTTTGTAAAATCATGCACAGTGTGGACAAAGTAGATAAGGAAAAACTGTTTTCCCTATCGCACAACACTAGAACTAGGGGACATTCGATGAAACTTTTGGGTACTAGTTCTCAAACAAATAAGAGAAAGTACTTTTTCACCCAGAGGATTACTGGTCTATGGAACTCCCTGCCAGAAGAAGTGGTGACAGCTGTCAGTCTTGACAGCTTTAAGAAGGATTAGACAAGTTCATGGAGGACAAGTTCATGGAGGACAAGGGTATCAATGGAGGACAAGGGTATCAATGGCTATAATTATGGATACTTAAGGACAACCTCGGGGTTGGAGAGATAGATATCTCTCAATGCCATTTCCAGGGAATCCTAAGGAGGTGAAGGCATCTCCTTAGGAATACCCTGAAGAAAATGGTGAGCCACTGTGTGAGACAGAATGCTGGACTGGATGGGCTGTGGCCTGTTCCAGCAAGGCTGTTCTTATGTTCTTATGTTCTCTTTCCCGCCATTACCCCTTATTAATTAGAGTGCAATGCCCTATTGCCGCCATTGGAGGGCAGCACAGGATGAGCATAGCAGTCAAGTATCCCTTATTTGCTGGGAAATTTCCCTTATTTCCAAATGCAAAACTTGACAGGTATGCATCAGAACCACAGGCAATAGCCAAAAAACGTGGGCGTGTGGGTTTAGTGGGGAAAGGAGCCATAGGAAACGGTAGCCATGTGTGGCTCCTGCCAACCTAGCAGTTTGAAAGCAAGAAATTGCAAGTACTGTAGATAAATAGGGACCACTTTGGTGGGAAGGTAAACAGGGTTCTGTGCACTCCGGTGTCTAGTCAAGCCTGCCACATGACCACGGAAATGTCTGCAGAAGCAGACAGCGCTGGCTCTTCGGCTTAGAAACGGAGATGAGCACTGCACCCTAGAGTCGGAGACGACTGGCTTTCGAGCAAGAGAAACCTTTACCTTTACTAGCCGTGTGTGGATTCAGTGGGGCGGCGCCCGCCCCAAGAGGGAAAGGGAGCAAAGCAATAGGAGCGGCCATTTTGGACATGGTAGCTGGCTGGGTTTGTGTTGTTTCAAGCATATCAGAGAGTGCACAAAAGGCAAGGAAAAAAAAGACAAAAACACATTGTGGCACTTTTAAAAGACACAAACTGCTGCGTTTTACTGCTAGCTTGCATGGATCAAGTCCACTTTGTCAGACTTGAGCCACCACGAAAGGTAAAGGCTTCCCTTGCTCGAAAGCCAGCTGTATCCAAGCTCTAGGGAGCTCATTCCGTCCTGCAGTACCCGGGAATTGAACTGCTGACCTCCCGCCTTCCAGTCAGCGTCTTAGCCACTTGAGCCATGAAAGATAACATTAAAATACAGCAGTCTTTAAAGTGCCACAATGTTTTTTTGTCTGTTTTGTTTACTCTCTGATATGTAGGAGTGGTAGGTGACGCAACTATGCTGGGGAAGCAGTGGGACCTTACAGGAACCCACATATGTGGTCTCTTTACCACAGTGGTGCCCAAACATTTCAGGCCAGGGGCTGGTCACTATGGCCCATGAGCCAGATCTGGCCCCCAACGCCCTCGTCGCTCCCAGAAGTGGAAATAAAACACGCCTATATAGGCGTGCTTTACTTCCTCTTTCAGGAGCGATGAGGGCATCGCAGGCCAGATGAAGCGGCATCGGGCACCAGATCTGGCCCACAGGCCATAGTTTGGGCACCCCTGCTTTAGCAGCTCCCCCGGTGGCTTAATGGATAAGACTCTGAGCTGGAGACTGGAAGGTTAGGTTTCAATACCTGAGAGTTACATTTGGGGACATGAAAGGAGCCTCATTCTGGTGTCCTCTAAGCAGAGTTTCTCCAACAAAAATCCTTTCAACCCAGAGCAATCTTTGCCATGAAATTATTATTATCATCCTTTTCAATTCTGTTCCAACCCTGATCTGGTTATAAAGTAAGGGATGGAGGTCGACCCTGCCCTTACATGGAGCAAATGGCAGCAAATTTCGGATGTTAATGGTTAGTTACTTTGATCTATTGCCTTCTTGCCATACAAGAGGAAGGGAGATGTTGCAATTTCAACTCATGTGCCAAAATACTGGATTAAAATGATAAAACTAAGGCTCTCGTACTTTGGGCACATCATGAGAAGACAAGACTGGCTGGGAAATGACAGTAAAGTTGCGGGGAGCTAATATGAGCCTTGAGTTTGCAAAAGTTGAGCAGGGCTGTTCAGGACAGGACTTTGTGGAGGTCACTAATTAATAGGGTCACCATGACTCGAAGGTGACTTAATGACACATAACAAATGCTAATATGGACCTGAGTGAAGGAATGGACAGGCAAAGTGGCTATCATTAATTCTTGCTCTAGCATATCTAGAGTCATTTGCAGTGCTGTGGCTTAATCTCATTAACTCACTAGTTTGGATCCATCCAAGCTCCCTTGTACTTGATTACCATGTCTTAGCTATGCAGTACTTTGCTATTGAAGTTAAAAGGATTTAGATCTCGATGAGTCTGAGGGTAATTATAGTTGCTCACACTAAATTTGGTGGGATTAACTTTCTGATATCTGAGTTTGACACTGCAGCTTCAAATATGGAGCCTAATCCACCTGTAACACATCTAAATCATCCATTTGAATGCATGATGAAGATGGTTAGAGAGGAGGAAAACAGGAAAGGGTGGATTAGGTCAGTGGTTCCCAACCCATGGCCCACAGGCTGGACCTGGCTTGTGATGCCATTCCCTCCGGCCCATCGCCACCTTTTCCACACCCAGAAGTGGAAGTAGGTGCATTTACGTCAGCCATAAAATGTGCCTGTTCATGTGCAAATGCTCGTGGCTGTTGTAAATGCAGAAGTAGGTGCATTTACAACAGCCGAAAATGTGCCCACTTCCACTTCTGGAGGGCATGGTCCAGCCCACTCAGCTATCAGGGTGTGTGCAAACAGGTCCGTGGCATAAAGAAGTTGGCCATCCCTGGATTAGGTTAACGAAAGATTACAGTTCCTTTAGAACAGATCAGACAACAACAGTGAACAGTGAGCATTACCTATGGATATTAATTAAGAAGCCCAGTATAGATTCCCTGACACAGTGCCTGTAATTTGGAGATATACTGCTGGGATCCTTGAGAATTGATCCATGCAGCGCAGTCAAACAATGAATGTCTGGTGGTAGCAAGTGGCCTCAGACAGTATGTTTGCACACTTTGGTCCCTGAGCGGTACCAAAGTTTTGGCCAAAATGTGGCTCTGGGGCACATATTCATGCAGCACCCCAGTTCTTGAGATCAGTGATGTCAGTGGAACCAGGATTCCTTGGGTCAAAACCCAGGGATGGACATTTTGATTAGGAGGAATAATGACATAGCCTGCTTTTTTCTACACAATAATTCTTGTCATCTCTGGGTTTTAGTCCAAATTAGCTGTTTCCTGCAATTTGGAACCTTTTTTTGAGGGCCAATCTGTGGGCCCTTTTATAATGAATTATTTTACTTCAAAATGTACCCCTACAACACTTTTTGGTGGGTGGGTGGGTTTGGCCTGATCCTGAGAAACAATCCTCATCACAAATGGAAGAGACCGTGTGTAAATTCTGTGGTAGAATTACCTATTCTGCTAGATAAAGGCCCTAAGAAGCTGCCTTCTCTTTACTGAGTTCACCTAGCTGTGTCTTACACTGATGGGCAGTAGCTCCCCTAGGGTTTTAGATGGATGGTCTCTTTCATCCTGGCTTGAAAATATCGAAGATTTGAACCTGGAACTTTCTTCATGTGTACTACCAAAGAATCAAGGCCATTCCCCATGTTCAGCCTAGAAAAAAAGACTTCTACAAATGCCAGTGAATCGTGGATGCTATAACATTCTGTCTAGGGCCGCTTGCTACTACCAGAGATTCATTGTCTTCTCCACTAATGTTAAACACACTCCAAGTTATCTGCTGTTATGCAATTTTGTCTATGTATGGCAACTTTTGGGACACTCTGTAGAATGAACAACTTATAAGGTTATAGGCATGCTCCTGGAACATACCTGTCAAGTTTTGTATTTGGAAATAAGGGAAATTTCCCAGCAAATAAGGGATACTTGACAGCTATGCTTATCCTGTGCTGCCCTCCAATGGTGGCAATAGGGCATTGCAGTCTAATTAATAAGGGATGATGGCGGGAAAGAGGGTAAAATAAGGGGTTTTCCTGGCCAATAAGGGATACTTGACAGCTATGTCCTGGAATCTCAATGGCATGAATAATTTGGATTATATACACAACATCCTACTTTACTATCTAGGATTAATCAGTATTGGGTAATTGGCACCCATAATTTTTTACTAGTACTGTAGTAGCTTCTGCATTTTAGAAGCATCCCTTGTCAGTTTTCAAAGAAGAAATTGAAAACTAGGTTAATTTCTACATGGCTTAGAAATGTCAGAGATATAATTAACTAAAGGAGCTCACTTCCCACCAAAAAGGCCTGCAAAAGTTCAGTTCTCCCAGAGTAATAACAACAACAACAAAATCTATCAGTTCCCTTACACTTTCCTTAGATAATAGTGAGGCAATATAGGGAAAGCTGGGGGAAAACAAATATGAATTGATACCACCAAACCATAAGAGTTGGGAATCCTGTAGCCACTTGTGTGTTGTAAATGCCAGAAGTTAAAAGGTATCACTTGCAAAATGAGAAGCATGTCATCAATGGGGCTGTGGTGGCTCGCCATGTTAGTTGGAAGGTTGGCAAGTCAGCATGATGGATTGAGTGCCTGTCTCTGTCCCAGCTCCTGCCAACCTAGTAGTTTAAAAGCAAAACATTGCAAGTAGATAAATAGGGACCACTTCAGTGGGAAAAAGATCTTAGGGACATGAAAGGAGCCTCCTCCTGAGCGGAGTTTCTCCAGCAAAAATCTTTTCAACCCAGAATAATTTCTGACATGAAATTATTATTACATCAACAATTTCGGGTCCAGAAGCACTAAAATGGGAAAGCATCAGAGATGGCTCTCAGTTTAATCCTCCCTTCTGGTTACTACAAAAGGTTGGCTGGAGCCTTCTTAAAGGGTTAACTAATCCATATGAAGTGGTTTTGAGCTTGCAGTCTTGAAGTGAATGGGTTGTGATTCAAATCCATTAGAAACTGTCAGGACAAAACTAAGGAATGGCTCTTATTTTGGATTAGTTAAACCACAAATCAATATGCCTTTAGGTTTAAAGAAATTGTGAAATGTTGCCATGTGTAGAAGCTGAGGGGGCTACTCTGTATTTAAAAGTTGCAGAGAAGGAAAAGTTAAAACAAAGTTTCTTTCCTATCCCCACACTGTAGAAATAGTAGGAGACATAGTGGCAGAATTCTTCATATATATTTTTTACAATCTTAGGGAAGGGATTTCCACAGACATAAAGCTGGTACTGTATCTGTGAATGATACAGTTCCCTGCAGATATAGTTAGAGTAGCCGTAGGAAGAAGACAGAGTTCTGTAAAGTACTTTGGAAAGTCGTACAGAAGAGTGAGTTTCAGTTTATAATGTATGTTCTTCTTTCGTATCCAGAGCAAACTTTGGACTGCCAGAATGAAGCTACTTTCTTGGCTTTGTTGTAGGTCAAAATTAAGTCCTCATTGGTGTGTATCTCTGGCAGCAATCAGCAGACCAATAAATGAGCTGGATTTTGTATCTCTCCACATTCACACAGCATGTTGTTGTCTACCAGCAATCCCCACTTGAGCATGTTGGTTTTGCCTATTCAGATTCTTCTCAACTGACATAGGGGAGGTCGAGTTCCTCATCTATATCCTCCTTTAATGTTATTCTTTGTCAAGTGAACTCCTTCCTCCATCTTTTAATTTGCTTTTGCTCTTGTGTACTCTCAAGATTGTTTGTTCTTGGCATAAAGCTCTTCCTGGATCTGAGCTGGCAGACTTGAGGCATGCATCCATTCAGAGGATGTCCGAGGGTCATTCTCTTGCTTAGTTCTTTCAGCATCTGCTGCTACTTCTCTCCTTATCTAGGGTGAATGCTTCATACTGGAGCAGTATACTTTGCCGCAGAGATGTTCAGGGCCAAAGCTGGTGTACACAGTGTGGATGTTTGCGCTTCCCTATGTATAGTCAGTTTCCTGATGATGTTGTTCCTTGTACTAACTTTACTTTTGGTATTCAGGCAGTGCTGCTTAAAAGAGAGAGCTATACCCATATTTCGCTGCTGTATGCAATGCTGTATAATGTAAATAATATTTGCTTAAATTCCCCACTCCATGCAACTGTTCAAGGTACAGACAGCCTATCACCCTTTTCATGTGGCCACCCTACCAGGGATGCTAAGTCTGTAAAATATTTCCCTGGCTAGCATTCTGTTGGGCTTGTGCACTTGGCCAGAAAATTGTGCATACCACTTGTGCAATTTCACTTCTCCACATGGGATCTCTTAATAGGATTCTGGCAACTCTTTCCTATGTGGCTGCCCAGATGTACAGGAGAACAAAGCTTCTATACCTTTATTTTTTCCACTGTGTGGAAGAGGAAATTTCAGGCAGGTGTACCTTTTTATATATTGCCCTGCAAAGAATCATTCGTCCACACAACCACAAAAGATACATGAGCTCTGGCCTCCATTAGCAGCAGCTCCCCCACAGAAAGTGTTCAGAGGCAAAAATTAGTCAGGGTCAGTTTGTCTTTGTCACTGATTGATTTTAATAGTCCCCTTTCTCAAATGATCCGATGTTGCTTTCAGCTCTGCCCTAACAAATGCTTGTTACAGGAAAGTACTATGGCCCACAATAAGCATGAGAAATATATGGCACACTGTAGACATGTAAACAGAGTTCTGTTGAAGGCTGAACTGTTGCCTTTTTCTTTTTCCATGCATTATATAATCCTTCTTTAAACAGCTCCAGGAGCCCCCTGGGGAAGGTTCATTTAGCAGATCATTTTTTCTTGATGGCTGTGGCAAGGGTAACAATATTCTGGGCTTGCTTCAGTAATGGCATGTCTATCATGCTGCCATGGAAAGTGAAGGCACCCTGGAAAAAGAAAAAGGAAATCAACTTTTTTGAAAGGAACCTTTGGGAAAAGAAAATTGTAGGCTTGGGTTGGTTTTTAATACTTTGCTGCAAGACCAGAATCATTAGATCCCACATGAAGCAAACAGAGTCTTCTTGTACTGGAAGCAGAAAGAGCCTAGAGGCGTTAAGAATCCAAGGGAAGTGTAAGAACAAAACAAAGATCTCTGCGCACAAAACACATACATATACATACACAAAGAGCCACAGCACGTATTAGAGGGGGATGCTGTGCCTAGGCCACCTGGTATTCCCCAGGGATGGAATAACTTGCAGTTCTTCGAGAATATTTTGCGATAAACTCGCACTTACCAATTGTCCAAGTGCTGTTTAGTAGTATAATATTTGTATCTTCAGAGAACATTAACTTCAACAGTGCAACTATAGACAAGTTAAAACCCTCAATAAGTGATGTTATCAGACAAACAGGGAACCATTGTGCTGCACTCCAGGGATAAAGTTGTTGTGGCCGGTTTGTGATGTACATGTTTGGCATTGTGAGTGGCTGAACACGAGTGAAGATTGTAGACTCCCAGGAATGACAAAGCTTTTTACCTGCATTCAAACTGCAACACCTGAATAGGGCTATAGAGCTTGTGAAAGTAATCTTGAGGTGGATTATTTGCAGGTCTTTCCCGTTACATCCCAAAATTGTGATCACACTAGAATCAGATGAAGAGATCTGAAAAACTTGCACATTTTAAAGTTAATGTAAGAATCAGCACATGCTTTCTCACTTTTATCTTTGCACTTGGCATGGCATGCTGGGTAGATGTGCATGAACTATTAAGGCATCCTAAAATAGAGACATTTTTCTAGAGAGAGGTAAGCAAGACATGTCCTTCACCCAAAGCAGCTAAATATCTCAGGTCGGAGCTGCAGTTTTGAAAATCTCTGGCCCAATTCCTCTTGCATAGCTATGCAAATGGTGTAACCTTTGGAGGTACATCTGTCACAAGTTAAGAAATCATTGGAGACATGATGAATGCTGAGTCACAGAACCTGGTATGCAACAGATTTCTTTCTTTGTGTCAGAGCATTGTACAATATAACACAATGTTTCTGGATCAGGGGATGCCTGAGTGCACTCACAGTGCTTTCCACTCTTCAGGGAGGCTCCTTCTATGCCCCTCATGCAACAGACAATGTCTACAGCAATTTCTTAACTTATGTATTGCCAAATTTTACACTGTGTCACACCAGAATAACTAAGTAAGATGATTTGGTGTACGAATGGTTAGAATAACTTTAAAGAGGTGCACTCAGCAACAATGCCAGCTTTCAGGCTACTTAATTTTTTAAAATGTTTGAATAAAGTGATCTAGCTCAGGTCAGGTTCTTAAGTCCAGCTTTATAACTACATCACAAAACAAAAAGGGTTTTAACAACTCTTTAACTGCGCACTTGTTGAGAATATGAAAGACCTCTATAGACTGATTTTTGATAAATACAAGATTAAACTAGATTGTTTTTATATCCTGCAGTTCTGTATATCATATATGCAAGGCAGCACTGTAGTACCTGCTGTTTCAGAAAGAACTGCATTAAGCAAAATGCAATCCTGGAATTGTATTATAGGTATTAAAATAATAGATGAAAACCTAAAAGAAAAATGAAATATCTAGGAAATCAATTAGACGTAAGTCTATGCATATTAGGGTATCTGATGGATTTGAAATCTAAAAAAAAAAGATATATCCATGCATCTACAACTGAGAGGATAGGACATAGTATTTAAAATGCATGTCAAATATGCTTTAAGTTCCTAAAGGATACATTAAAAGTCAATGTATTCACAGTACAAGTCTATGTTTATCAGTAAGAAGTTAAGACTTATTGAGTTCAGTGGGATTTTAATCTTATGTAAACCTGTACAGAACTGCAATTTAATCATGATTTCTGCTAGGAATGAAATCATAATTTTTGACCATAGAATATGCTCTAGTAATTGGAGCATTTCTTCTGATGGATTCCAGTTTGTTTTGCCAGATGCTCTTGATATTATTAAGCCTCTGAAAAAGCACAACAGGTTTATTTCTCTTCACACTAACATCCTCAACCACCATTGTTACCTAAGGCATCCTAAAAGTGAATGGTCAAAAGATTTGCAAATTCATTTTTTTTTCTTGGAGAGTGCTGAAACACATTTTTTTCTCTTGCCATGTTGAACATCATCACAGATTCTTTCTACATTTCATGGTCAGTAACCTATATGTCAAGGGTAGAAAACTAGGTCTTTTCAGGTGGAGGACTCCATGAGTTCAAGTCAATATGGCATGAGAATGGAAGCTGAAATCCAATGACATCTGGAGGAAACAGGTTCTCTATCCTTGATAGCCTGATCCTAACCATCTGTGTGGACATATCTGTATGGAAATTCAAACTATGTATTAGACGGTAGGGCATGGTAGTTCTCCAAAGCCTCCTCTAGTATACTTAGGATTCCACATCATGGCAATAACATAACTTGGGACATTCAAACACTTCCCACAGTAGCCTCCCATATCCACTCCCTCTGTCGAGATGATGCACTGAGACAATCGCTGAAATTCGTACTGGCCTCTAATGGCAAGATGTCCCATGGATTCTAATCCAATGATGCTGAAAATGACACTGACTGAACAAAGAAGGGAGTGGTTTTGTGTTTCATGACAGAAGGTTATTGACGTAGTCTGTGTCATACAAAAACAAAGGGATTTTGCCTCACTGGTGTAATGGAAGAGAACTGGGGAATAACAGTAATGAAAGCAATGTTAATAAAATAAAGCATCAAGCTAAAGGAGGGGGTCTCAACCTATGGCCTGGGGGCTGGATGCAGCTAGCCACACCATATCATGTGGCCCACCATCACCTCCACCACACCTGGAAGTGCCATCAGTGGTGGGCTCCCAAAAGATTTACTACCACACTGTGGGCGTGGCCAGGACTACTTTATTTCAAAACTTGGATGGGTGGAGCCAGCCAGAATATCTGCTACCGGTTCTGGTGAACTGCTGAGAACCTGCTGATGCTCACCACTGAGTGCCATGTGTGGCAGGTAGGGCAAAATGGCTGTCCAGACCCCGAAGCTGTCTGTGGGAGTGTCACCCAGCCCTCGGCTTGAAAAGGTTGAGAACTCCTGAGCTAAAGTCTATGATGGTCTCTTCATTACTCCGGTTTTGCCACTGGTATGTGGCTCCCAAGAACTTCTTTAAATAAATTCTAGCTCTTGGGTTGAAAGACATTCCTCATATTTTATTTTAGGAACATTGGCTGTTTAGTTGGAAGAATGAGGAAATAGGGCCTCAAGCACAATGCCCCCACCCACTTCTCTATTCCCTTCTATACAACCAGTGAGGAGATGTAGAGGATGTTGGGGAAGAAGGAAGAAGTAGTAATGCAAGCAAGAAGACAGCCTGGCTCCAAGGAAGAGGTGGACCAAGACCAACAGCAATGATTTTGGACACTAAAGATTTTCTCAATCCTGAAGCCTGCAGGGGCTTCTCCAAGACAAATGGGACCCTTAGGTAGCCATGGAACCTGTGATCAGAGGAATCAGATACTTTTAACTAGAAATAAATGGTCATGGCTGATGACATCATTGGTCTTGCATGCATAGAGCAATGCCAACTGGATTTAACAATACTTCATGTGAAACCAGCAGAAGCCACAAATTGTCTGTATTTGCATATACATTGTGTCATCCATCTGTGAAATGTTCTAATGTTATTTTTTTATTTATTTGTGAATTTCATGATATAGGCATTTGTTCAAATCTTATACAGTATATGCAATAGGTCTTATTCTTACATTAATCCTAATCATATTTACCCTCAATAATTGGCTAGCCCAACTGAAAGTTGCTGTTGAGTAAAAGAGGTTTAGCGTGGATCATTCCCATATGACTGCCTACTGCAGGAATCAATAATACTATCAGAAAGGCCACAGTTGCTAGAATTAAAGCCATCAGATGATAACATGACCTTATTCCAGGACAGACAATTAGAGTCACAAAATGCCAGGTCAACCAAGGAGCTGGCTTGTTTTTTGGGGGGAGTGGTGGGCAAAAATGGAAGTAACTGATATCATAAAAGTCTCTATAATATGTCTGAGCATCTTCCATGTTTGTTCAAACGTGTCCTTTGATGGACAGAATAAATATGAACAAAAAGTAGTAATTTCCAGCCAATGGAGTTTTAGCAGCAACGGTTGCCTAGTTCTAACAAAATCCATGTCAAACACAGTGAAACGAAAAACATAGGATTGCTGCCACTTAAATGAGCTGAAATGATACTTGGGCTATATTGCCTTCCCTTTGAGTCTCCTCAGTATGCCCCAAAGAAGGCCATCTGGCCAGATCATTACTTCTTTTGTTACTTCCTGCTTCAGAGAAAGAAAGTCAGCTGAGCATCATTATACCTGTGAACATTGAATGGGGGGGGGGAACCACACCAGATATTTAAGGTTTAGAAGGTAAGCTTTTGTGGCTTTCTTATGTGCAAGCCAAATCCATAGTTGATCATGCTCAGCAGTTCAGCCTGCCTCCATGAGTGTGAAATACCTGTATTTTTCACAGTTTCGCCCACCCTTTCATATTAGAAAGCACTCAGATTTGGGGGCAAGAGATTTAAAAAAGTAAAACAGAGGCACCCCAGGAAAGACAAGAACAGAGTTTGCAAATGTTAGCCCCTTTTTGGGGGGGAGGGGGGGAGACCACAACTCTCAGAATCTGACCATGCTGGCTCGTGAATTTCAGATTTTATAATCCCCAAAATAGCTTTCTGGGGAAAGGGGTCTTAGCTGAAAAGTTTAGCTCAATGAACAGCTATCGCATATGGCAGCCAATGTGATTTAGTGATCAGAGTGTTGAACTACAGCTCATGAGAGCTAGGTTCAAATCCCTGCATATCCATAAAACTCAATGGGTGACCCTGAGTCAGTCGTTCTCTCAGTCTGACTTACCTGACAGGGCTGTTAAGTAGGATAAAGGGAGGGAGAAGAGCTATAGTTGCCACCTTGAGCAGGAGAGAATATAAATGCAACAAATAAACAGTTGGTGTTAGGAAAGGCCAGTCTGAGATATGGGAGTGTTAATATTAAAAGCTGACACTTATGTCACAGACTTTCATGACCATAAGGCAACTATGTGGCATTTTGAATTCTACTTTTTAAACAGGTACTAGTTCACTCAAAATAGTGATGATGGTGGGAAAAGAGGCATAATTTTCAAAGATTACCACAATTTGGATTGCTGATATAACACAGTAAAACCCTGACTTACATACACCTCGAGTTACATAAAATCCGACTTACATAATGATTTTGTGCTAAAGTCATGTCCCGATTCACGTAAATGTCCCAATTTACATAACATGATTTCCTATGGGTTTGCTTTGAGTTACATAAAAAATTCGTTTTTCCTATGGGTTTGCTTCAAGTTACATAAAAACTAATTTTTCTTATGGGTTTACTTCGAGTTACATAAAAAACCGATTTAAGCAAAAGCCTATGGAACAGACTTTTTACATAAGTTGGGGTTTTACTGTACTTCTATTTTTTCACATTTTGCCATGATTGAATTTAGCATCACAAGACATACTAATTAACTTGCGAACTGACCAGAGAGTGCACTGGACACTGTGGGGGAGGGGTATATAAGTGTATTTGCTGTTGCTATAATGAAGGACTGTGGTGGCTTAGTGGTTAAGATGCTGAACATGATGACTGAAAGGTCGGCAGGTCAGCAGTTTGAGACCCAAGTACTGCACGATGGAATGAGCTCCTGTCTCACAGCTCCTGCCAACCTAGCAGTTCTAAAGCAAAAAATTTCAAGTAGATAAAAAGGTACCACTTTAGTGTGAAGGTAAACAGCATTCCATGCGCTCTGGTGTCTAGTCATGCCTGTCACATGTCCATGGAAATGTCTGCAAACGCAGACAGTGCTGGCTCTTTGGCTATAAATAGAGATGAGCAGCGAACCCTAGAGCCAGATACAACTGGTTTTCGAGCAGTTGCTTTACTGTTGCTATAATGTTCTTTAACACATGCTTGGGCTATTCTGGCCTTTCCAGCTGAGGATTGTCACTTTGAACCTTGGACAGCAATACCAGTTAGTGTGGATGTAATTTTACATTTTTAAAGATTTAAAATGTGATGCCACATTTTGACTTCATTTACAGTATTGGCTAAACATACCAAAAGAAAGCCGGAGGTTTGTTTCTTGCCATATAATCATGCAGAATAGTAAATGCAAGTCTTGCCTCAGATTCTGTTTCAGCAAGAGCAAGAAAATATATCTATGATCCTATGCTGAGAAAGTTGCATGTCTGAGAACACCAGGAAGGCTTGCTTTGCTTGGAGTGATCTCCCTCAAAGTGACTCTTCCATCTGGTATAGTATTGCTCCGATGTGCCCTTACCCCCCCCCCCCCCAAAAAAAGTGAAAGCCGCTCTGCTACTATGTGTTATATCACCGTCCCATAACTTAAGACTTATTGCAGATGTTATTTTGGTTATACGATCATCAAATGAAGCCCAGACTTCTGGACCAAGTAACAAGGCTTTTCCAGTGGTGAAAACCCACTGGGACCTGCACCAACATTGGGTAAATGTCAATGTCAGGTTGAAAAATAACCTTTTTTCTGCTAAGACATTTCCCAACAGTTAGGCCTCTATATATCTTTAAATTCTCATGTATTAGACAAGACAATTTTAAAAAAATAGAATGCATAGAATATGATCTTAAGTGATTACTGGGTTTTTCTTTTAGTTATTTAATGATAATGCCTTTATATTGTGACTACCCTGGCACTATTAAAGATGAAGGGCATAGCCTTTAAAATTCTTTAAATGATCAAAAAACTATGTAAGCCAGGCTTGCCTGAGTGAACGGTGAATAAGTTGAAAAACCAAAATTAAAAATAAATAAATATTGCATGCAATAAAACACACACAACCCTTTCATATTGAGTTTTCTCTTGCTCTCTTATGATGTCAGAACCAATGTATAACACAATTGAAATAATCACTTACAAGGCAACTACTTCTGATTTGTTTATGACTTCATGCTCAATTAAAGTTTTTCATTCTCCTAAAACCAGGAGTGTAACTTCGCTCCCTCTAAGAACGCTGGTCTGTACCCTCCAAACGGTGATAAATTGTGTGAACTGATTGCTGTATGTTAATGTAAACTATTGTTGACTGAGGCCACCAAACTTTGTTCTCTAAGAACTTCCAATTAACAACAAACTGTGATCCCAGAAGCTCAAGACCAGCAATTTATCTGTGAGCAAACTAGTCACTCTAATCCTTTGTGTTTCATTTATTTTCTGGGCTTTCAGTTTTGATTAATAGTACACACAGGCACTGCAGAGGGCTGAATGATATCAAACTAGGGTTGGTTCCCCCCCCCCAACTTTGCTGAAACATAAAACTTTGGTTTAATAAAAGAAATGGGAAATAAAAGTACAGTAGTCTAAATTAATACCCTAATAAGGAATGCAGAGTAATGTATAAGCAGTATATGAAGTAAGAGTGCGTCAAAGCCTGGAAGGCATAAATCACAATGAGACTTTTAGTATTTTCTTTATATTCATCACACAAAGTGATAATTTTTTGGGGAAAATTAAGCAATTAGATTTTACCACACTTTTTTCAAGTGCCAGTTTTTTCAATATACAAACCCTGATAAGAAATCTTCAGGAAATATTTATCACACTGCATCCTATTTCGCCTCACCTTCTGAGTGTGACCAGAGCTTTGCCAAGGTAAACCTTGTTCACTTTGATGAGGTCAAAATGTAATCCTATAGAGAACAGTCTGTGTTGTATTTATAAGTACAGCAGGTCGTACAGAAGAGCTGGATTTCCATGAATCCCATTCAGTTCACTGGGATGCGCAGCAATGATTTTAGATATTTGCCCTTGACTGCATTGTTGTTTGTTCCAGTTTATTCCAAAATGATCATAGATTTGAGCAGTATTAAACAAAGCAACAGTTTCAATGAATTTGTAGCTAACATGCTTTAGAGTGGGTTAGGAAAAAATTCTTGGTGATACAATCACCTTACAGACTAGCTGTGCTGCTGCTAATACAATTGTCTGAACAAGTGTTCAGGAACGTGTTTGATACTGAGAAGGTATATTGCTCAGCAGTGGAAAAGTAATAAATCTAAAGATTCTGCCTGATTATCTTTTTCTACACTATCTTTCTGTGCATTCTTCAAAACTTCCTGCAAACTATTGGCAGCCATGTGTATATCCTACTAGCACTGCCCATGCACACGTGTGCATATGCACATGCGTGCGCACATGCCCATGCACACACACGCATGCGCACGTGCGTGCACACACACACACAGATGAGTGTGGAGTAATGCTGGTAATAGGTGTATAGAGAAATGCAAAAAAAAATGGGAGACAGCTAAAGAAAAACTGTTAGATTATTTTAATTTTACTATCCACTATAATAATGATGCTTATATAAACAATGCAATTCAAATGGAAAATATGCAGATGGACCATTTAGTTATATGTTATGCTAGTGTTCAGGCTGTTTTCTATTATTAATGCATCCATTTCCAAGGTTGGTAAAATGAGGACCCAGCATGTTGGGGGCAAAATGCTAATTAACTTGTGAACCTCCCAGAGAGTGCACTAAGCACTATGTAGCATTGCTTTTTAAAAAATAATAATGTCAGAAGCATACAAAGGTGCTTTCTGGGTTGAAAGGATTTTTGCTGAAGGAACTCCGCTCAGGGGACGCCTGAATGAGTCTTCTTTCATGTCCCCAAAATCTTTCCCCACCAAAGTGGTCCCTGTTTATCTACTTGCAATTTCTTGCTTTCAAACTGCTAGGCTGGCAGGAACTGGGACAGAGAGATGGGTGCTCATTCCATCATGCAGTACTCGGGTCTTGAACTGCAGACTTGCTGACCTTCCAGCTAACAAGGCAAGCTTCTTAACCACTGAGCCGCCGCAGTCCCTTATGTAGTAGTATAGAAGTATGATTGCTTTGCTTTATTCTGAAAAGCAGATGCTACAGAAAATGACAACATACACATATTGAGCAAGCTTTTAGTATTTCTGTAAAAACTGTATGAAAATATCCCTACAGTTTCACAGATCAATGAAGTGATTATGAGATTTGTGAGGGACCACAGGAGGCACATATGGACATATATTCTGTGTGTAAGTACATTTTTTGGCAACTACATGTGCAAATGGCTGTGAAAGAATTTCATTTTCTCTGTTGTCCTTCTGGACACTAAAACTTTGCTGGCTAGATCACCATTTCAGATTTTGGCTCTTACTAAAAGAAGCACATTTAATTGCAATTTCCTCCTCCCAAAAAGTGGCAAACTACATGATAGCAAATAACCTTTAAGATAATTAGCTGACAATGCTGCAGCTAGCATAAAATTTTCCTTCAGGCGACCCCTAATTTAAGTGTTACTGGCACAAAATGAAGACAGATTGTGCTTCGCCACCACAATGTTTACATAGCAGAAACCCACAGAGCAGGAAACATGAGATTCAATGATGCACTAAATTAGGAACAACCATATTCAAGCACTCATTTGCTATCTTTCATAACAAAAACAAAAAACCCAACAACTCCAGTTCAAAAATAAGTTTTAATAAACATATTTCCATCCCCACGATGGAAGAAAAAGGGCCCCGCCTTGCAAGGATTTCATGTATTATGGATAACTTTACTTGCATGTTTCATTAAGATCAAAAGTAGAACAAATGCTATCTGCTCTCTGGAATGTAGGAAAATAGAAAAGAAACCCTACCTAATCAAGTACCATTTTATAATCTGGCCTGGGACTTTGAAGGGCAAGGTGTTTTACCATAAGAGAGAGAGAGAGAGAGAAAGAAAATTTGAGATTATTTTCCATCTCCCCTCCCCATTAAATCTAATTTATAAATACGATTCTTAACTGAATTAGCTGAACTAACTGGATACAAAGGAGCAAACTCTACATTTATTTAAACGACCATTAGCAGGACAGTACTAAACAATCTCCTGCCAACCTAGCAGTTCGAAAGCAAGACATTGCAAGTAGATAAATAGGGACCACTTTGGTGGGAAGGTAAACAGCGTTCCGTGCACTCCGGTGTCTAGTCATGCCTGCCACATGACCACGGAAACGTCTGCAGAAGCAGACAATGCTGGCTCTTCGGCTTTGAAACAGAGATGAGCACTGCACCCTAGAGTAGGATATGACTGGCTTTTGACTAAGGGAAACCTTTACTAAATAATAATAATAATAATAATAATAATAATAATAATAATAATAATAATAATAATAATAATAATAATAATAATAATAATAATAATAATAATAATAATAATAATAATAATAATAATAATAATAATAATACATGACTGCAACTTCCACATGAAATAAATGTGCCAGACGTGTATGTAAAATGTTTTCTCCCAACAACATTTTCTATAAAATGTAGCATGCAAGCATATTTTGTACACTAGATATCTGTTCCTGTTTTTTTAATGAACTTAACACAATATCATATACTTTTAATTTCCTTCATTTGAAATAACACTCTTTCTGCAAAATGGACAAAGAGGTTTACCTTTCCTAAGCATTGATGTTCTTCAAAAGCTGTAATTAGTTCTTCTGCCCATTTTATTTTTTCATTGCTTGGTGTGAACTGTTCTTGGACAACAGCAACTTGGTTAGGGTGAATCACCTGCTTACCTGGAAAGAAGATTAATAACTTGAGGATCAAAACATTAACCAACAGAGGAGGTTCCAGCAAGATGTTCCAATCACTTGAGGAGCTCAAATGCTGCATATTAGATAGATCATTCTTTCTTTTTTAAAAAACCCTCTTAGTTTTAAAACTGCACAATAAGTACCGGTAACCTGAATTTTGTTCCCATGAAGTAAAATGGTAAAAACATTTACATGCAACAGTAATATCAAACGGATCAACTCTGATATTTAAAGATGTGCCTGTCATTTCAGTGCTTTTTGATCAACTGTAATGCCCAGGGTATGAAAGACAGTTGAAAGGGTTTGTAAATATTGTTCTGTTAAAAGTTTAAAAATGGGATAAAATTAACACTGAAGCATAAAGCATTTAAAAATTCAGTGCTTCCTTCTTTCTGTTTAGAAATACAGTACTTATTCCCTGTACAGTATTGTTATATAGCCAGCTCTTACGTTTTAGAAACATTCTGCCCTTAATGCTTATTTGATAGATCACACATACATGTCAAAATCAGAACTATGAAACTCTTACAAATACTGGTTACAATCCACCACAGCGTTCTTTTCCACAGTGGACATGGAAATGAATGGGGAACATTTAAAAAAATACAGTAAAAGCCCAGGTTACAACCGCCTCGGTTTAAGTTTGCTCCGGTTTACAATGGCAAATCCTGTGGAAATGCTGTCCCGGTTTACAAATTTTTAAAGTATTTGTTTCAGTTTACAACAATCAATTCAGGACCATTTTTTAATTTGCCAATGCATTCCTATGGATGTTTTGGGTTACAATTTTTTCAGTTTACAATGGAGGTTGTTGGAACGAACCTCTGTCATAACCTGGGGTTTTACTGTATAACTTTCAATGCAGTTTGTACATGTGGAATTCCCTTATGAACTGTGTTTTTACAATGTGACTTCAAATCCTTTCCCATCTTCCTCACCAGAAAAGGAGGGGAAAGAAAAAGAAAAAAGAGGGGGCGGAGAGATAAATAAACCTAATCAAAGGTTTGTGAGAATCAATTTTTTAAAATATATATATTTAGTTTATATGTGCTGCCTGTGATGTATTACACTCTAAAGAGTCTTGTTAGGTTTTATTTCCAGAAAGCTAAAATTAAAAAGGAAACAATTTTTATATCAGTTCGTGCGTAGTGCTATAGAAAAAAAGTCCTTACTGTATTTTCGTAACTATTTGATTGCTTTTAAAAAAATCTCTGCTTGGAAGAAATGTTTAAGTAATGATGTTTTGTAAGACAAATATAGAATTCTTTTCACTGCTGACACTGATGTACACCATCACATTTTTATTTTTCTAACTAGGCTAATGGTACAGTAGCTGGCCACCAATCTATGCCTAAGAACACTTATCCCCTAAAAGTGCAAAATAAGATAAATGAGCAGGAAATCAGGACCCTAAGTGTTTTCTTTTCTGCTGGCTACAGTGAGGATCTCCATCTTTTCACTGGGCTACAGATTCTTATATCCACTCGGCATTTCTTTTGAGACCAAGAGGAAACGTAGTTTGGGAAGGATGAGAGCTGATCTGTACTAATGAAAAACACAATGGAATGACAGGCAGTATTATATTCAGACTCTCATTTGGGAGTGCCAAAATCATTTCAGACATGTTTAATTAAAAGAAAAAAGTTGTGCTATGGTCAACTAAATCATTCTATTTGTATGAAAGTCATGTACTATTCTGGAAATGTGTTCATTTTCAGTTAGCTTAAAATTTAGGAAAGCATCTGTGTTCAGTCATAATATATTTATGCAATGTTACATGTTGCCTTTCTATGTAACTCACACTGGTTCAGACAAAGCAATGCATAAAATATCATGCATAAACAGCAACAAAACAGCAATAGTGAGAAAAAGAGGAAGAAGAGAGATTTGTCCCTAGTTTCTATAATCTGTTGTGAAATTAAAATTGTTCTCAGATATAACTAATGCAACTACGATTTAATTTTTCCAAATGGCAATTAACCCAAAATTATTTTTTGGCAAATAAAATGTCCCCACCCCACCCCCGCAAGCCTATCCACATATTTAGAGTTTTATATCAAAAACATTTAATTGTTTTTGTTAGTTAAATTATAATTTATTATGAACCAAATATTTATACTTTGAGGTTCAAATGTTCCTACACATTGCAAATGGGGAAAAACTGATTCCCAGGCAGATGTCAAACTAAAGAAATTAGAGTACATTTCCGGTTGCTGATCTACCAGAATCTCCCTTGTTATAAATGAAAGAAATGCTTGACATTATGCCACTAAAATGAGTATTCATTCCTGCTCTATTTTACTTGTAAATTAGCAAATTGTATAGCTAAAGTCTGTATAAGTAATTCATTATGAAACCTAGAAAAGTATATATTTCAAAAGCAAATGTTACGTTGTAAGGAAGAATCACCAAATATTAGTCATTTTTTAAAAAGGAAGATGTTTTGATATAAAGTGAACCTGGGTGCAAAATAACAGGAAGAGCTTCAATCTTTTTAAAATGGTGACATCACTAAAAACATAAAAAATACTGTATACCCTTTGATTTATGGCCTTATATTTCCTTTTTTATATCATGTGTTTCCAAACAACTATACAATTGTCTTCGGTGTCATGGAGAAACAAGGGAAATATTTTTAACCATACTGTTGTTATTGACAAGTTGTGGAGAGGTTACAGTCCTGGAAGGCATTAAAATTTATGACCATGAAATCCTTTTTGCAGTACCGTTTGATATATTGTGCTTTAAATCGATATCCGTCAAGTCTTCTATGTAACTCTATGATGGTGTCATTTTTGCCTTCTACAAAAGAGAGGAAAACCCTAAAGTGTTTCATATTTATATTGCTCAGCATGCAGCACCGAAGAAGCTTTAATGAGTAAAGATGATAAAATTCCATCCCAGGATTTATCATTTTTATTTATATAAACAATATTACACTTGACGGACAATTATATAGACACTCCTGGGCCTTTATGTATGCTTACTTTTGTGTTTCATATTTAAAGGAAACAACCATAGCTAAATAAATGAAGCTTCTATCAGTCATTACTACTGCAAGTACCATTGATTTCAAAGTGTCTACAGTAGGTTTGGATTCATCCCAGTATCTTGGTTAAGTATGGCTGGCTCCAACAAGGATATTTCCTTCCGGTTTGGTTATGCAGCCCTGTTCTTGCTACAAAACAGACCCCATATTTCAAAATGATGGCAGAAAACACGGCTGTTGTATACAATAAGGCTACATGGCTTTTCTAAAAAGTAAGTTCCATTAAAGTTCCAGTAAGTTGGACTTACTGATCCTAAAACTGGATCAAGATAAAGGCAAACAAAAGGGCATAATGGAAAAATAAGTCCAAGAATTGCCTGCTTAATGCAACTAATACAAATGAATTTAACTCACACTTTCCTATATTATTTCAGTGTATCTTTAGACTATATTACTATATTTCAGTCCTTCTTCAGTACCGCAGGAGCCATGGCTTCTTCCAGGATTGATTTGGTAGTGAGGGCAATGATGCCTTCCTACATATATATCATTTTCACTTACATATGGCTGGAACCCAAGAGAAGAAAGCATCAGAAGCCATTATCACACTACTGACTCCAATAACACAAGAAATGGCTGAGAGTGCTGCTTCATACACTACAAGTTGTGACAAATAGATATGCAAGTGCATTGCACTGTGTGTGTTTATGTGTGTGTACATATTGTCAGTGCAATGTATGAAAATAATTTTGTACTGTGTTAACATTTGAAATTGCACCATGTAAGTCTGAAGAGAAAGTTGAACAAGGTGAAAAGTGCTTGTTGGGAGGGTATTTTAATGGGTTTTTAAACTTGAAATGTTGTGGTTTTATTGTTTAGGGAATGTTTTTACATTTGTATGTTTTTTCATGATTGTGAGCTGTCCACGGGGTGGCAATAAAAATCAGATCAAATAAAATAAATAAATAAACCTGCCCTCCTCCTTCAAGGTCTCTGTGAATCACACACATTGGTGAGGAGCAAGCTCTTGGGTCCATGTAGCTGCTCTGCGAATTTCTTGGAGGTCTACTTCTCTCAAAAAAGCAGTGGATGTTACCTCTTGCCTTCTTGAATGTCCTCTCATCTTTGGCAGGAGCTTCTTATTTCCAATGTTATAGCACATTTTTATCGCAACACTCCAATGTTATAGCAAAGTTTTATTGTAACACTCCATTTACAAATGCACTGAGAGGATCTGTTGTGAAAGCTGACAAATAGGCTCTTTGTTTGTTGGAGCGACAAAGTCCTTGAAGTGTAGAAGAGAGGGGCTCCTCTCACCTTGAGGGAGTGGACAGACTGTTCCAAGTGCGATGCTGGTTTAGGGTAAAATGTAGGGAAGGTGATAGAGACAAATTAAATTTTGTTGCAACCTTAGGAAGAAAGGAGGCATCCGTAAATAGAACCACCTTGTTATTGAAGAACTGCATGAAAGGTGGGTCAGAACTGAGGGCTACCAATTCACTACCTCAACATGCCAACGTTATTGCCACTAAAGAAGAAATCTTTAAGTAAGGCAATGAAGACTTATTTATTTATTTATTTGTTTGTTTATTTATTTATTCATTCATTCAATTTGTATAGCTGCCCCAATTGACGTGCAACTCTGGGCGGCATACATAAAATCCCCAACATTTAAACTCTAGAAAGCCTTAATATTCCTAAAAACACTGAAAAACTACCTCCCATCTGGACCAATTAAAAATCTAGATAAAAACTTTTAAAAGCATGAGTTATCCTGCTCTAAATGAGCCAGTGTGTGTGTGTGTGTGTGGGGGGGGGGGGTTTGTTCCCTCCCCACCTCCCCACACCTGCCCTGCCAGCCAGGTTTTCAGCTCTTTCCTGAAGGGCAGCAGCTCTTTCTGGAGATGCAGTTCAGCTGGCAGGAGGTTCCATAGAGTTGGAGCGGATACCGAAAAGGCTCTTCTTCCAGTTCTTCATGAGCCTCTCTAGCAGTTGGTATTTTTAAAGAGACCCTTTCCGGACCGTTCTAGTGGGATGGGCAGATGTCCTTGGGGTGATGCAGTCTCTTAAGTATCCTGGCCCACTACCATATAGGGCTTTAAAGGTAATTACCAGCACCTTGGATTGCACCCAGAGGCACACTGGCAACCAATGTAGCTCCCCTAGCAGGGGTGAGGCATGGGTATAATGCCTGCACCCCATCACTACATGGGCAGTCACATTCTGGACCAGCTGCAGCATCTGCATGGTCATCAAGGGCAGCCCCATGTAGAGCACATTACAATATAAGCAAGGAGTCCTGGTCCAGGAGATGGCGTAATTAGCAAATGACACAAAGTTGTGCAAAAGCCCTCCTAGCCACGACTGCCACCTGCTCATCGAGCAGGAGTCGTGAGTCCAGGAGGACCCCCAAATTACGCACCAGGTCTATCTGTGACAAAAAAGCCCCATCCAGCTCCAAAGATGGTAGCTCCTTGTATAACGTGGGGCCCCTGACCCACAGCCACTCAGTCTTGCCAGGATTCAGTTGTAGCCCATTTTCCCCCATTCAGACCCTCACAGCCACCAGACACATGGATAGGGCTTCAGCTGCACCACTTTGATCACCATGGGCCACGATGTATAGCTGAGTATCATCTGCATACTGATGATACCTCACCCCATGGGAAAGGATGATCTTCCCAAGAGGCTTCATGTAGATAATAAATCTCACTCTCCAAACACGCCAACTGGGTCCAGCCCTTCAGAAATGAGGAAAACCAGGATCACACTGTGCCCTGGATCCCCAATCCTCGGAGCCATTCCATGATACCATAGTCGACAGTATTGAAGGCCGCTGTAGGTCACGAAGAGCAAGGATGGACGCAGTGATGTACTGAGGCTGGTTCTAAATGGTTTGTACGAACCGGTAGCGGAAATTCCCCCAGGCCGTGCCCACTTGGCTGGCCATGCTCACCTCTCTACCTTCGACAGCGGCAGCGGAGAGGGAGAGTGGGCCTTTGGAGGCGGCGGCAGTGGCAACGAGCCTCCAGGCAGCTCCTCCCCCTGCCACCCACCCCCGTCACTGGTTCTAGCAGCAGCAACGCCTGCCGGGTGGAGTTCACGTTGGGCGGGTACAAGGTCAGTCGAGGGCTGAGGCCAAGGTGGTATATGTGGCTGGGAGGAGGGGAGAGAGGAGCTCGCACCGCCTTGGCCTCAGCTCTTGACCGACCTTCCGCCCAACAGGTGCGAACTCCGCCCAGCAGGTGTTGCTGCTGCTAGAACCAGCAGTGGTGGGGGCAGAGGAGCTGCCTGGATCAGCAGCAGCAACACCTGCTGGGCGGAGTTTGCACCAGGCAGGCAGAAGGTCCTCCTCCCCCTCTCAGGAGCCAGGAAGAAGAGGAGGAGGAAGAGCAGCCTCCACTGGCGCTGCTGGAAGGTGGGCAGGGTGGGGTAGTGGGCTGGCTGCATCCCCCTCCCAGCGCCACCGGAAACACTTCCCATTCTCCTCGCCCAGGGCAGAAGGCACGCGGGAAGTGCAGAGGTGAAAACATGCCTTCAGCCCTGTCTGGGTGAGGCGAATGGGAAGTGTTTCCAGTGGCACTGGAATGGGGAGGCTGCCAGCCCACCAACCTGCCCCGCTCACCCCCCAGCAGTGCCACCAATGAAAGTGCGCCTGGACAGTGAGGGGCTGACCCACCAGCACCTTGTCATCATCTCTGGGACAACGGGTGAAGCAAGAGAGCAAGGTAGGTTTCTTTTCTTTTTAGGGGGGTGGGTGGGTGGGTGTTTGAGGCCATACCCACAGATAGCCATGCCCACAATTAGCCATGGCCACGTGTGGGTAGTAATTTTTTTAGAGTGCATCGCTGGACGGACGGATTACCTTCGTCCCGCTCTCACCAGAGATCATCCAGGAGCACGACCAATGCAATCTCAGTACCATATCCAGGTCTTAATCCTGACTGAAAAGGGTCCAGATAATCTGCTTCATCCAGGACCCTCTGTAACTGCCGTGCCACTGCCTTCTCCAAAACCTTCCCCAAGAAGGGCAGGTTGATACAGGCCAATAGTTGGCGAGTACTGTAGGATCAAGCAATGACTTTTTCAGGAGGGGGCGCACCAAGGCATGTTTCAATGCTGCTGTGAAGACCCCCTCCTGCAAAGAAGAGTTCACAATCACTCTGACCCAGCTGCCTGTCACTAATAGTAGTTAAGGGCTCCAATGGAAGGCTTATCATCTGGTTAAGAATAATGGTGAGTGACCACAGTAGTGAAGATCGATGCATATCAGGAAATGTATTCTTTAGGACATTCAGGAAGTTTTTAACTATGAGGCATTGGGGGAAAATGTGACAATTTGAACTTCCACCATATCATGATCCTGCTCTTGAACAGGACATTGTATTTTCAATTGTATTCTACTCTGAATAAATCCATCTTTGTGTGATCTCATTTGTTTAATAAATCCTGGTAGACAGCATTTTCCAATTCATGAATTTCAACCACTGAGGGAATCTTCTGGGCAGTTCCTACCCCTGCAAATATATATATATACACTGAAATTGCTGACTGAGCGCTGGTTTATCTAATGGTGGATTGAAATTTGACCGAAACCAAGACTGAAGGGCATAAGCGGACTGTAGTTATAGAAGCCATAAGTCCCAGCAATTTATGGGATAACAGTGCAGTGACTTTCACCCTTGGTGTGAATCTGTTGATTATTTGGGAGATTTCCACCATCATTTCTGTAGTTAAGTAAGTATTCGCTGTGTTGGAGTCCAAAACTGTCCCCAAGATATAATACCTTGTTTGTGGGCTTTAGTTTTGATTTTTCTTTTAGTTGACTCTCAACACAAGATCCTAGAGAAGTAAAAGAGGCCAGTGGATGTTGTGGCACACCTTCTCTTTCACTGAAATAACAATTAGCCAATCAATATAGGGGAACATGGTCACATCTTGTAGCCGAAGGTAAAGACGCTGGGTGCTGCAGCAAGATTGTAACCAGTCTAGAGAAACACTAAATGCAGGTGAATTCT
This sequence comes from Bradypodion pumilum, assembly GCA_035047305.1. NCBI lineage: Eukaryota > Metazoa > Chordata > Lepidosauria > Squamata > Chamaeleonidae > Bradypodion > Bradypodion pumilum. The sequence continues at coordinate 186,698,385 of JAWDJD010000003.1, forward strand.
GCATCTCAGCCTTTTAGAGACGTGAATAAGGTAATCTCCCATAACTCCTGAGATGGCATTCTGAGTCTGAAGAGGCCTATAGGGAAGACGGGGCCCTATAGTAACTCATTATTTTCTTCTGTCTGCAGTTGGAAAAGCGGTGGTGGATGCCACTCATGCCCTTGAAAGGTACCTTGGAAATAAAGATGGTCTGTTGCAGAATAATCAAAGTGTGATTGACGTTTCTTTGCTCTTCACTGTTGCATTGAGGCCTTTTGTGCCAAAAAGATGGTCCCTCCTGTACAGTTTGTGGTCAAACCAAGCAGATCCTGAAGTCATCAGAATCATGCCCCATGTTGGAGTGTGAGATGTCTCATAGTGGAGTGAATTGCAGTACTGAGTGATGCAGGTGAATTCTGCATCTCAGCCCATCAATTTCTGATACTGGACCTAGACATACAAGGTCACGTTGGCTTTGTTGTTGTTGATTTGGATAGCTTCGAAACTGAAGTCTATTTGAAGGCAATGAAGAACCTTCACGATTTGATGTCAACTGTTCAAATAAGCTGTGGAGTTGATTCCATTTCTTTAACACTCCGTTTGGTCTTCGTTATGGTATGAGTTGATGACATGGCAGTAGTTGATTGTCTTGTATGGAAACATCTAAACCACTTTTACTGACTTTTCCCAAAGGAAACATCTAAACCACTTTTACTGACTTTTCCCAAAGGTAAAACCTGAACCTGGATTGCCTGTATTTGTGGCAAGTTTTGTAAATTTCTTGCAGTGTGGGCACGTTTGAGTCTGATCCCCTCTCTGAAGCAGAACAAATGCTTAAAATGGCTATTGGGGAGGGGTGTGTGGGAGATCTTGTGATTGCAAGCCATGCAAAGAGGTCATAAAATGTCAGGGGTGGGGGGTGGGCTGCACAACAAAATGACTAAGCCAAGGGTTCCCAACCTTTTCAAGCCAGGGGCCGGGTCATGCACTCTCAATTTATTTATTTATTTATTTTTCACGCTTATATACCGCCCACTCAGGTACAACCCAACTCAGGACGGTTTACATAGCGGACAGTAAATACATAAAAAGACACATGATAAAACAAAGTTAAAAGTTAAAAAAACCACCCCTAAAAGGTGCGCAAGTACCGAAGGGACCTTGGGGGAAGGCACACTTCTCTATACCAACCACCCAACGGTACCCCCATCCCCACCCGCACCCCAAACTTGGCCTGCCAGCCAGGTCTTTAGTTCCTTCCTAAAGGGCAACAACTCCGTCTGGAGACGCAGTTCCACAGGTAGGAGGTTCCGAAGGGCCGGTGCGGACACGGAAAAGGCCCTTCTCCTTGTGCCAGAGAGGCGAGCCCCCCTGGCTGATGGCACAATTAGAGAGCCCCTCCAGTCCGCTCTGGTTGGACGGACAGACGTCCTTAGGGTGATGCGGTGTCTGAGATACCCTGGCCCACTACCATGTAGGGCTTTAAAGGTCAAAACCAGCACCTTGAATTGCACCCGGAGACAAACTGGTAACCAGTGCAGCCCCCGAAGCAGTGGTGAGGCATGGGCATAACGTCCACACCCCATCACCACCCGGGCCGCGGCATTCTGGACCAGCTGCAGCCTCCGAATGGTCATCAAGGGCAGCCCCATGTAGAGCGCATTACAGTAGTCTAGTCTGGAGGTCACCAGAGCGTGAGTGACCATGAGCAACGAGTCCCGGTCCAGGAGTGGGCGCAACTGGCGAATCACCCGAAGTTGGGCAAAGGCCCTCCTGGCCACAGCCGCCACCTGATCTGCTAGCAGCAGCCGCGAATCCAGGAGGACCCCCAAGTTGCGCACCGGGTTGGTCTGGGGCAAAACAGCCCCATCCAAAACCAAAGATGGTAGCTCCCGGGATAACGCAGGACCCCCTATCCTCAGTCTTGCTAGGATTCAGCTGTAGCCCATTTCCCCCCATCCAGACCCCAACAGCCTCCAGGCAGCTGGAAAGGACTTTGACTGCATCACTGGGGTCCCCACGGGCCGAGATGTACAACTGTGTGTCATCCGCGTACTGGTGGTACCACACCCCGTGGGAACGGATGATCTCACCCAGCAGCTTCATGTAGATGTTAAATAGGAGAGGAGAGAGTACCGAACCCTGAGGCACCCCATATTTTAGGGGCCTAGGACTCGACTTCTCACTCTCCAACCACACCGACTGGGTCCGGCCCCTCAGAAATGAGGAAAACCAGGACCACACCATGCCCTGGATCCCCAATCCTCGGAGCCGTTCCAGAAGGATACCGTGGTCAACGGTATCGAAGGCCGCTGAGAGGTCAAGTAGAGCAAGGACGGACGGATGACCGCCATCCCGCTCTCGCCAGAGATCATCCATCAACGCGACCAATGCAGTCTCAGTACCATATCCAGGTCTGAATCCTGACTGGAATGGGTCCAGATATTCCGCTTCATCCAGTACCCCCTGCAGCTGACGTGCCACTGCCTTCTCCAAACCTTCCCCAAAAAAGGAAGGTTGGAGACAGACAGGTCTGTAGTTGGTTAGGATTGCTGGATCGAGGGATGGCTTCTTCAGGAGGGGGCGCACCAGAGCATGTTTCAGCAGTGCAGGAAACATCCCCTCTCGAAAAGACGCGTTAATTATAGTCCCAACCCAGCCACCTGTCACCGTCTTAGAGGCTTTTACCAGCCAGGCGGGACAGGGATCCAATGGACAATTAGTGGCATGGACCGCCGCAAGGAGCCTGTCCACTTCATCCGGGGCAACTGGATCAAACCGATCCCAGGTAACATCGCAAGACTGCGCACTGGCTCCCCCTGGACCCTCCCCGTCCACGCCAAGTTTGAACCCCGAGCGAATCCGATCGATTTTCTCCACCAGATAGTCAGCAAAGTCCTCAGCCGATCCCTGTCAACCAGGCACAGGCCCCGCCCTACCCAGGAGGGACCTGGTCACCCGAAACAGGGTGGCTGGGCGATTATCAGCGGATGCAATAAGGGTGGTGAAGTATTGCCTCCTCACCACCCCCATGGCCAGATTGCCATTTTGCCCTGCCTTCACAATGGCCATTTTGTCTCAACAGCTTCAAAGGGGCAGCCATTTTGTTTCTTGAATGCCCTTGGAGGGGTGGGGGAACCACATGAAATGGCATCGCAGGCCGGATCTGGCCTGTAGGCCTTAGGTTGGGAACCCCTGTTGGGAACCCAATAAAGAAAACAAGACTAAACTGAAGAAGGGGAAAAACGCAGAGAAAAAAGTGTGGAAATCTTATGAGTAATAATTACTCTGATTGCTTGGAGAAGTTGCCTCACTGGCAGCTGAAAGAAACTGAGGGCAGATTCATTAGAAGTGTGAGCATGGGCAGTGGGGGATGGGTACTCTAAGGGGTCTTTCTTTTTAGTTCTGGAACATTCCAAGAAATCCTGGACAGGTACAGAATTAGCCTGTTTGTGTGATTCATGGGGACCAAGAAGAAGAAGGAACCATTTGAGTCAAACTTTACTTTCTTCCATAGGTGTGGGTTCACCTTCAAAAGAATATCATTTAACTATACATTTATTTGCAATGCATAAAATATAGAGGAGTCCAGAACAGTTAAAGCTACAACTGTGAGGAGGTATCATTTCTTAATACTCTTTAGTGATATTTGGCTTGATTTCATACAGGTTAATTATATGAATGACGTCATCAGAGCAGGGGAGTACTTTACCCCAAGATTTCAAGCATGCTTCATTTGACAGGATTGTAGATATGAATTTCCAACAATGGCAAACTTTACCTGACAGCAGATACAGGAAATCTATTCTGAGCTGGCTAATTATCTCAAGGTCTTGAACTGGCAGGTCCCAAGGCTAACATGACAATAGATTACAATAAAATCTTCACATTCGTACCTGACTGTCACCACTGCTAGAGTGATTAAAATTTATGGACGCACTAGATTCCAACATGTTGGTAACAGGGAAGAGCACACTCAAATCATCAATCCACTGACCCTTTAAATCTATTATTATTCCCCAACTGCCATTCAAATAAATGAGGACATACTCAACAACAGCAGCGGTACCTGCCTACTTTTTGCTCCAGATCTTCTGGCTGGGGCCTGACCAACATTTATTTATTGGCTGGGTTTATTTCTTTAAAATTCTCTCTTACAGTGCAACAAAGAAGTCATCAGGGAAGCCAGATGGACTCCAGCATAATTCATTCAATATGGCGGCTATTATCAGACAATTAGCTGTTGGTGCAATGTGGTTTACCGCATAGATAGTTCAAGGTTTGCCTTGGGAAGGCAAATGCAAATTAAAAATGTTTTGCAGTATGGCATAGTGAGACACATCAACATCTCTTTTTGTGATAGTTGTGATGTGTGGCAGTTTTTAATTAGGGACAGTCCATGCTAAGGGGTGGGGAGGCTCAGCCAAAAATTTAAGGGTGAAGCCCTTGTTCCCATTCAGACTACAGACTGCCTATGCTTTTGTTACACACAATTCCCAATAAATTAAGTATATTTTTTTTACTCTGTTAAGAAAGATTGGTCATTTAATTTGGATAGCAGTAAAGTGTTGGCACAATTGAAGTAGATAATCAAATTATTTCTGTCTTTGGAATAGGCCATTCAGAAGATCTTTGAATGCAGATTAATCAAGGCAATTACAGAGTAATGAAGAACATTTTGGATCAAAATCTCAACAAGCTCACTAGTTGTCAAAAGTAGAATTCTTGGTCTTGTCTTCATATTAATCCCTCCAGCTGCCTCTGTGAAAATGCTGCAGAAGATAGAAACTCAGTGCCAAAATGAGGAAGTCTTTAATGAGGGGGAAGGATACTCCCCCCTCCAAACTGAGGGGAGGTATCTTCCATGAGTAAAGCCCTTCTGTCCACGGTCTTGTAGATCAGGGGCTCTCAACCTGTGGCCCATGGGCTGGATCTGGTCCATGGCGTCAAATAATCCGACCCCTGCCTTTGCTCCAGCTGTTGCTGGAATTGGCCGTGACTCATTTACAGGCATCAAAAACGCATTTACGACAGCCATAAATGAGTCTGCGGCCTTCGTGAACGCATTTATGACAGCCGTAAATGAGTCTGTGGCCTTCATAAATGCATTTATTACAGCCGTAAATGAGTCTGCAGCCATCATAAATGTGTTTACAACAGCTGCGGACTCATTTACAGCAGCTGTAGACAATGGGGGCGGGGCAACCAGTCCAACCCCCTCAACTGTTTGAGGGTGTGTGACCTGGTTCCTGACTTGAAAAGGTTGAAAACCCCTGTTGTAGATCAACCAGGTAGAATGGCAGTTCTTATCTATTTTAGTGATTAGTAGTACTGTATGTTTCAAATTAATTATTCTAGAATAAATCCAAAAATAAAGGCTTTTAAGGATATCCAAATATGCCTTTGAGAAAATCCATCCTTTTGGCGCATTTTAATTGTCCTAATCTGTCATTACATCCCTAACAGGGCTAGATTAGTCTTTCTTTCATGTCATGTCATGTCAGTTTGCTTCATTTCATTTTATTTATATAGTGCCCACTTGGGAGATAGTCCCACTCTGTGTACTTTATAAAATTAAAAGTACAACTCAATCAAGTGATACAAAAACTAAAGGTTTTTCCAAAACGTGTCATGCCCAACCTTGTGGTTACATATTAGCTCAATCAGTAATAATTAAATACTTTTTAAAAATCGCCTACTTTTCTACTGTATATTATATGCATTTTTCAATCCTGTGTCTGTTCTCTCCATTTCCACCTGAATTTGATTCCCACAAAAGTCTACTCTTGAGAAATATGTATACCTGCTTTCATGCAGTAGGCATTTTTCTTACTCATTGTTGCAAGGATTTTTCCTAATGTATGCCAATTTCTGTGCATTATTTCCTAACGGAGATGTTGCACACTTTTCTTCCTCTAATACAGGGGTTCCCAACCTTTTTACGATATGGGCTGGACCATGCCCCCTCCCGGACAGCCAAGTGGGCCAGACCACACCCCCAGAAGCAGAAGCAGGCGCATTTACGACAGCCATAAATGCACCTGCTTCCGCATTTACGATAGCTGCGGGCACATTTATGGCTGTCGTAAATGTGTTCCCTTTTGCTTCAGGGGCGGTGATGTCGGCCACATGAAATGGCAATGCAGGCCGAGCCTGGGCCCTGGGCCGTAGGTTGGAAACCCCTGCTCTAATATATATAATTTGTAACATATTTTTGGATTAAAGAACTATCTCACAACTTTTGGGTAAACCTGAAAACTGAAACATTCTGGAAAATACTAATTGTTTGGATCATACTAAACTGTAAATCTAGGGAATTTCACTTGTATCTCTAGTACCTCAAACTAACTTCTTTCAATTAATCTGGATTACATGATCTCATTATTATTAGTGAATACAACTATGTACTAGGTAGCAACTTTCTGAACTGCATATAAGCTTCTTGTCTGTTTTGTCTTCTCAAGCATCCTAAATAATTGTATTCATTCTAATCATAAACTGTGTAGGTAATGTTAATGATTTCAAGAATCCAACCAGAATGTGCTTTAATTAATTTGAAATGAGTGTCAAGTCTTGTGAAGATCTTCTTTATTAAGAGCAGATGTTGAGATGTTAAGAGTCCTATTCTGTTTTTGGTGTTCAGAATCCATGGAGGTTTGTATAGGTGTGAAAAAGTTATTCATACTTACACATGTGATGTGACAGACTGACTGAAGCACAGTGAGTCACACTAGAATAGATCCAGTGAACATTGGGGATTTGGTGAGATAACTCCTCCATAAATTCCACTGATTTAAATAGGTTTATTCTAGATGTTATTCACTATACTAAAGTGACTAAAATACTATACTAAAGTCTGATAAAGTAGACTTGAGCCATGAAAACTCACATTTAAATACAGGAGTTAGTCTTTAAGGTTCCACAACATTTTTTTTGTCTTTTTGTTGTTGTTTTGTTTGCCCTCTGATATGCTTGCACAGACTAACATGGCTACTGCTTAAAAAAATTTAACTACAGTACAGTATACTAAAGTGCATTGTAACTACAGTAAGACAATCTGAGTCAAGGGAAGACGAGTTGACTCACCCAATTCCCCCGTGCCTACTCTAATGCAATTTACTATGGTGAACAACAGAATTTCAGCGAGTGTTTGATTTCTACTTTTGTTTGCAATTTGGTCTTTGTCATGGGGAGAGGTCACAGTTCAATGGGTAGGCACCTGCTTTGCACATCAGGTTCAATCCTTAGCATCTTCAGGTGAAAGAAACAGGTAGCAAAGGATCATATGATTGCCTGGTAATCTAGAGCAGAGGGCCGGGTCATGCTCTCTCAGTCAGCTTTGAGGGCTGGATGGATATTTTGCCCTGCCTGCACGATGGGGGTGGCCATGTTGTCACAACAGCTTCAAATGGGTGGCCATTTTGTTTATTGAATGCCCTTGGAGGGGGGCACATGAAATGGCACTGTGGGCCAGATGCGGCCCATGGACCTTAGGTTGGGAACCCCTGATCTAGAGAGTCACTGCTGGTCAGTACAGAACACTGGAATAGTTGAACATCTAATCTACTCTAAAGCTAAAATGACTGAACAGCTTTGTACATACCACAAGAATGCAAGACTGGAAATAATAATAATGAAAGGAAAAGTAGATAGTGGTAATAAGACCTAATAAAAATGATTTGACTCAAAAAAAGAAAGCCATACCCTTTACTGTGCAAGAGCTGAGCAGAGTGGTTGATCGCAAAATGTTCTGGGGGCCATTTGTTCATAGGGTTAGGATAAGTTGGAAGTGACTTGATGGCACATAAAAACTATGTTTCAGGAGGATCTCCAAGCTACGGAGGACGTTTGCAAGTAGTTCTGAGGGAGCTGCTGTCAGGCAGGAACATTTTGCATACCAATCACTGGTTTAACAGGAGGCGACTCCTTGGGAATGAGGTGGGGCTTTGAAGATGGTTTGCACAGAGGAAATAGGTAATTTAAGGTAGCCAATTGATATGAGCCACTGGTAATTCTTTTCATGCTAGGAGAAGTATACTGTAAGGTTGTCATTATTACCACAGGTGTTGCCATATTAGCTTGTGGTGACAAAAGAACCCCAAGAAAGAATCCTTTGACATCTTAAGGACTAACACTTTTATTATGGCATAAGCTTTTCATGTATAGAAGCATATACAATAATAAATACATCTGTCCTTTAAGATGCAGGAGACTCTTAGTGTTGTTTTTCTTTTGTTCTTGTTTTTGGTGGCAAACTGATGCTCCAGGTAATTCTTTAACCTTCATCTCTATAGAAACAAAATGCTGTTGTATTCTTGTACAGTGGTACCTCGCTTAAAGAGCACAATGCGTTCCACGGGATTGTTCTTTAAGCAAAACACTTGGAAAAAGCCCGCCACTGCCATTGTAAGTGACCGATTGTGACTTCGGGGGGGGGGGGATTGTGAACCCCTATTTAGTTGTTAAGCGAGTTTTTGGTTGGTTTTAGTTGTTAAGCGAGGTGACCATTCAGAGAAAACTCTGCTCTTTAAGTGAGTTAGTCTCTAAGCGAGGCATTCTTTATGCGAGGTTTTACTGTCTTTCAGATTTCTGCCTTGTCATTTTAAATATATTTCTTACTAGATTAAGGGCTTCAAAAGCCTCCTCACCCTCGCTCCCCGACCCCCATATTAAAACCCGGCTGTCCACCCAAGTGCCTTACATCTAACTTGAATGAATTATATCACTGAAATGTCGGTGCCGTTGTTCATGAAAGCATGCTGTAATCTGCGTGTGTGAGCCAAGTGGCTGATTTTTATCATAAAGCTGCAATCTTTGCTATGTATCAGGTCTCACAGGGGCGCCTGCATGATCTGGCGCACCAATCATCAGCCAAGTACCTAGCTTCCAGGGATTGGCTAAAAGAAGCCCACTGGATCATGCTGTCTTGCCATAACCCGTAGGTGTCATCAGGTGAACAGGCAATTACTGGGAAACAAGCCAGGATACTGGAAAGCAGCTCAAAAGAAAAGATTGACACAAAAATAACCATCACAAGTTAATTAGTATATTGGGTTGTAGATGTAGCAGTTGGTTTTTAAAAAAAATCTGCATCATTTCATGTTAGAAATGCAGACTATCAGGGCTTTTGTCTATTTATTTGAAATGAATATTTTAGTCAAGATGAGGGCAAATATATGTGTATGTGTGGCAGTGTTTTATTAAGATTTGGTAAGGACTTTTAAAACCACTGGTTCCTTAAATGCAATAGCGGCAATTTTGTGTATAAATGTAAACCCACAGGCCCATTGAATGGGGAACTGAGTAGTGTCCAAGTTTGTAAAGCAAAACCCTTCTGAATAGGAAGGGCTACATACTGCTGCCACAGTTTATACTGTAAGTTCACTGACAACAAAAGAGTAACACATTTGGGTGTGACTTGTTGAAAGATTTTAAGGGTCTAATTTTGCACTTGGAATTTTCCACCTGCTGTTTTACAGGCAGCCATAATTGTGAAACGTTTTATAGCATTTGAACGTCCCTGCTCCTCCCGCCAGCAAGCTTGAACAGGTGAACAGGAGTCAGAACTATAAAATACATCTGTTTTAAGATTAAGGAGAAGAGATAACATATTTAAAAAATTATTTAAAAGCCATACCGGTAAAACCCATTAATGCACCCTCTCTTGACTGTTTACGGAGCCCCTCCTCATCTTGAAAGTCAATATATACGAGATCTATTGCTTGTAAGCCAAAAGCCTTGGCTGTAACAACAATTTTTTGCCTGGCGTAAAGAATATCATGGGTGTCCTTGTGGCTTGTTGAACCTGAAAATCAAAACAAAATTACTGGAATTTGCTTTTAAAAATTGTAACTGAAATTTCATTCTTAGTTGCAGTTTGTTTCCCTTTGGCAAACATCCTGTCTTCCAAACATCTACAAATTTCTTTGCTTTCTGATATACTATTGTTGTTGCAAAACCTGTTCTCTTTCCAATTATATTTCTGACGTAAACAGTTGAACTAAGCTCCTAATAACAGAGCGATGTAGAAGGATTTTTCCTCAATATCAAATAAGGAATAAACCAATTTTTGTAACAATTTCCCAATATTATTATTATACTGAAAAGTACTACTACAAAGATAATACCATATGTACAGTAGAATACCAGTGCTGAAGACACTTAATCAAGAATAGCCCAATTTACTTAAGTGTGACAAAGATCTGCTTTGGGGGATATGTGTCAAAACTTTACACTTTGATCTTGTACATTATTTGGTTGTTGTTCAGTTGCAGTCGATTCCGACCCTTTGCGACCCTATAGAGTCGACCATCGTCCTCCAGGCACCTCTGCCCTCCACCATCCTCCTCAGCCCGCCCAGCTCTGTGCCACTGAGTCCATGATGCCATCTAGCCATCTCATCTTTGGTCGCCCTCTTTTTCTTTTGCCTCCACCTTTCCCAGCATCATGGCCTTCTAGGAAAGATTATTATTTGCATGCATTGATTTCAATTGCACTCTCTGTAAATAATGTTATAAGTTTATATTGTTGACCTCAGTAAGTGGTGATGCTTGAATCCTCCAATGAAGCAGCATTTCTGATATTTAAAATGAAAATCACAAAACCTGCCGAGTCTTACACTGCATACCAGTGTAAAAAGCAAACCAAAAATGAATTTGTTCTCTAGTTCTCAACTTGTTTTTACTTAGATTGTTGTTATTTTATTAGAAATAAATTCACACCTTGTTGTTCCATAATTACTTTTTTTAAAATTCCCTCTGTCATTTGCAACAACTGGTTCAAAATGTTTTGATTCAAAATGTTTTGATTATGGGAATTCGATCAAAATAGGTCTATCTAGCAGATATGCCAGTCATACATGAGTAGAGCAAGATTTGGAAGTGCTTTTTTATTCTAGAGAAATGGTGGGAAAAGCTGAAAACAGCAAAGATAGTGAGAAATAGCTGTTGTTGCATGAAGTGTTAAGGATCATGCAGGAAATCAGTACTAAGCATGCAAGTAATTATGAATTACCGAAATAGTAACAATAGGTTTCTTTCTTCACTAAAACCAGAATGCCACACCTCAAAATACAACTTTACAGAAACTATACTTTATTTCATTTTACTGAGATGCTTATTAAAACAGGAAGGTATAAAATGTTGCATAATTTATTTATTTTTGCAAAATTTCAACTGCAACAATTCTTAAGGTTGGAAATACTAAGAGTTTTACTACTCAATAGTGAGGAATCCAGAAAGTAATGTAAAGAAATACAGGCCTGTGAAAGGTAGCCTAGGCAGATAATACAAGCTCATTATTTTTAAATTAATGATCTAAATACATCAAATACAGATTAACGCATATTCATTTCTACTGATTTTGGTGTACTTGCAAAAGACTAACATTGTCTGAGACTAGCAAAGCACAGGATAATTACCATTATCACAATCATTATGGTTAACAATGTGGTCTTAATAATAACTATTAATATGAATAAAAGGATGCACCTATGCTTGCACGAAAATCTTCACCTCCAAAGACTACTGCATCCAAATGAAGGCCAACACTGGGTCCTATCCTTAGTATTTCATCACAGACATCCTTTAAATGCAATGCAAATATTAGTATAAGATGCAAGTTGTTCAAAATGCTTGTTATTATCAACATTATACTTCAGTTTCAGATAAATGTACTCCTCGACAGAAGGTAACAAGGACATTCATGACTACCAAGGGAAATAAATAAATGCAGTAATAACAACAAATCACGTTTACAACACAAACATATACCAATCCCCTATTGGATACAAATGCATCTGGTAAAGTTAACAATGGAATCCTATACATGTTTGCTCACAAATAAATCCAACTGCACTTAATGGGACTTGCTCCTAGAAAACTGGGTATAAGGTTATTGCCTAAATACAGAATACAAAACCTTTTAATCTCAATAGCTTTTATTTTTAAAAAGGGTGTGTGTGTGTGTGTATGTGCGTGTGAACGTTTCTGCTGTACCAGCCACTTCAGGACTATTGAGGAAAGAAACAGAAGGCTGTTTGTTAAATACGCAAGCCACATATATAATGCTTTTCCATTGGGAAAGTATTTAATACTTGCACAATACCACAATTGTGCTATCTTTAGTGGAACATTGCAGGTGGATGATGAAATTTCTCTAATTACAATTTATTGGGTAGCATACGATAAATTGATTTTTATCCAACATCTTTAAATGATTACAGGAACTACAAAATGGAGCAAGTAGCACCGAATATAATCTGGAAATCAAATGGTATCCTTGGGGTTTACTAAATACATTTGTCTCCATATTTTAGGAAGTTTTGTACAATCATTTTTTTAAAAAAATAACTTATTAAACTGAAACACATTACAGTTGGCTAGGATTTCTCTGGAAACCTTCAGAGCTGCAATTAGCTAAATGTTTTTTTGTTTATTATATTATAATTAGTATGGTAAATATACCACTATATTCTGTATAGTATTATTGGGACTCAAACAGATTTATACAAATAATATATGGTTCAGCCTTTTTTAGAATAACTTTACTGCTTCCTCTTCCCTCTTTGTTAATCTAACAACAAGAACATTGGAAACATTAAAGCATTAAGTGAACTCTTTACTAAATGTGAACATGTGTAATTAGCAATCTGTTACATTTAAGCTGGAAAAAATATATACCTTTGAGCCATGCTGGAAAATGAGATGTATATCAGCACAGTAGCCACAAGGGCCTCCCAGTGGTTCCTTCTAAAAACACAAAATTTTTCGAGGAAACCTTGGCATGGGAGTAGTGTGCTCCTGTTTCAGTTTTATCACGGTTAATATTTTTCGTCCCCAGAAACGGAGAGGCTGGATGCCATGAAGTGTGGAGGCCTCTTACATACTGTACTGTACATTTGATTAGCATTAAGATGGGGGGAGGTAGAAGCAACCTGTTTACATGCAGAAGGGAGAGCATCTCACACCTTTATCTTATCCCATTCATGCGCTGGGCTCCATAAAATCTCACCCTTCTCACCACAAAACACAGAGGCCCAGTTTGTTTTGCTATTTTTGAAAAACACTATTGATTCTTCTTGTGCTTCCCCAATATTTCCTGAAGACCCTGTGACTGTATATTAGATGAGGAAAAAAAGGAAGGAGTCTCACTGGAAAGGAATGGCTTGGGAAAGCTGGACTGATTTGGGAAATGTTTTTTTTATTGTTTCAAAAACATTTGTGTACTTTATTGGCTTCCAACTAAAATGAAACCAAAGTGTCTACTCTACATTATACAGAGCTGAACACTTGGGCTAATAAATGCATATAAAATATGAAATCATGGTGACATATTTCATTGTACTTTTCAGTTATTAAGCAAGGACTTTTTAATGCAGGACCACTAAGTTAAATTAGTATTTCTTACCTTAAAATTGAGCAACCCCATTGCTGTTTCCACAAAGGGAATGAAACTCACAGGTTGTTCTAGAGTTCTGCCCTTTAAGTGGTGTGCAAATTTCTCTGTAAACTAAGAGCATTGGAAAATGAGGAAGAAATCATCAAATTTGTTGTTCTTTAATCTGAAAAAATAGTATAGTGATCTCAACCTTGCAGTGAAGTGGAATACAAACAAACAAGATTAAAGAAGAAAAAAAACCTGGATGCTAATGAAGAAACCCCCACGAAGCTTTGAAAGAGCTCTGTTCATCTGGGCCTATCTTTGAAAAAGCCCAGCATTACTGTATATTTTGAAATGCAAAGGTTTAGTTGCAAAAATATTTGCCTAACACCTATCACCCTGACTTGTTAGATGCAAATCAGTGGGGCTCTTAAAAACAAAGATGTATTGATATACCTGACATTCTGTTTTGTTTCATGTCTGACACTGACACAGCTCTGAATGTTCCCCAGCTGTCCAAAGTGGCACCCACATTATTCATTACTGCACCGTTAGCCTTTGTTCCAGAGGCCTTTTCTTCATAATTTTTAGCTTACCTAGGAAGGGCCTTAAAAGGGAAGTTTAATTCTTTGAAGACCAAAGCTCTCCAATTTTTTCCATGAGACCAGTTCACAGCTAGCTCTGAGCTGCTCGTAGGGCAGCCCAGATTCCGAAATCTATCATCTGGAAACATACAAAAGCTCTTGTAGAGATTTTTTTTTCATCACCCCCTTTCAAAAGGGTAGGGTGGGAGGGGGGGGGGAACTACCTCTCTCTATTGTAAATCTATTATGTCTGTCTACATCTAGTAGTGTGTTGGGAGATAAACATATCACAGGTATTTGGGGGGAATTTTAGTCAATAAAGAGGGCTGGAAAAACATGCACCAATTTTATATTTAAGGAATATTTAACCATTAATGCATATCAAAGGAAAATGGAATTTTAATCATCTCTCCATTCAGTCTCAGTTGGGTAAATCATATCTAAGAGATTTGCATAAATATAAACCATCAAAGACTTTTCATCTTCAAAGGGGGTTTCAAGACCCTATAAGCTTTGTACTGTAATCATCGCAGGTCACAACCCTGCAGGAATAAGGCTGCTATGGCAACATAAAAAAAACTAATGCTTAAGGCTTAGCATAATATTCCGACTAATAGAAAGGAAACTCATTTTAAAAGCTGGCAGCCTATTTACCAGAAGCTGGATTAGAGGTGTTATTTCCCCTTTTAGCGCTCCCCCCCCCCAAAAAAAAACTTCAACTTCACCCCTCCCCCAAAGACATGGAAATCTAATCACTGAAATCTTTAAAAAAAACCTTCCGAGCAATTTGTTGTAACTTTACATAAGGCAAAAGGAGGCAGGGGAGAACCTTATTGCAAAGAGTAATTTTGTGCATTCTCACCTTCTCCTGCCTCCTATCCCTAGGTATTATATGAGTGTCACATTCACTGCCATGCACAAGAGCTGCCACTGTTGCTTGTCAAATCTTTCTACAGGCTAGCAAGCCAAAGAATTTAAGGAATTAAGAGAAAATCTGGAATCAAAATGTTTGCAATAAAGCGCGGCAAAGCAAGTGCAAAAAGAAAAGAAAAGGACAAGTATTCATGTCAAAGGGGAAGCAAATCCTTTTGTGTTCAACTGGGCTTAGTCCTTACCTATGTGCTCAAAACTGCAACTTTAATAAAACAAAGGTGATGTGCCATTGTCTCACCTTGATTCAATTCAACAATTTAGCAGGCGTGAAATGGTTTATTACCAAAATAAAATGGCAGATCCTTTGTATGTCTAGCCATTTTTTAAAAAATGAAAATAATACCCATCTCTTTATCAAACTTTTAATTTTAATGCCTTTTTTATTTTGGAACTAAAAGAATGATTTTTTAAATTATCAAACCTCCAACCCTCTTTGTTTGATTTTTGTTGTTGTTAGCACCAAATAAATCTTAAAAAACAACTAGTGGAGAAGTTTCAATTAATTTCTCTCTCTCTCTCTATCTCAAAAGGAGACGATTAAATGTTTCCGGCCTGGTAAAGTGTTCATTTCAGTGAGAGGGGGTGGAAAAAAAGGAGAAAAAATAAATAAAACAAAGATCAGGGAGGAGATGAAGGCCCAGCCCTTAGCAATGCTTTCAATTCTAGTGCACACCCAATAGTGTGTTGGGAAGAATGCCCACTGTTCGGGATTTGTGGGAGAATTGTCCCATGACAAAGGAGCAAGAGTTACGCTTGTTATAGTCCAATAAGCCATGCCAGTCAAACAAGTACCCATACTAGGGACAAAAGGAAAGCAGGAGATTCTCACACAAAAGGAAACAAGGAAGCCAATCTTTTAGTTGTGCACTAGTCTCCAGGTTTTATCCTTCACATAAATAAAAATGAAGGGAAAAAATAAACAGGAAAAAAAAGCTTTCTGTTGCACTCGCTCTCTTAAAACAAAGCCAGCAGTGTCACTGAACTTGATATGTCCCCAAAACAAGGGGGGGGGGAGGTATGAGAAATTGACTAGGGAAGTGTTGTAAGCTAATTCTGGTTTAAGAAACAAAAATGCTAGAAGCCAAACTTAGAGCCTAGCAAAATTAGGGCAAATTCTTCTTAGTATGACTCAGGAAGGAAGTCTTTTAACAGTCTCACATTGCAGTAAAACATACTGGATAATCCTGACTGATGTCTTTCTCTGTTGAAATGCGCATATGAACATTTATAAACCACTCCGCCACTCCCCCCCAAGCCAATGCCACATGTGTTAGTCTGCTATAACTATAACAACAAGAAGGCCTGTGGACCTTTCTTTCCAAAACATCCCTTTGCTCATATATTTCTGGAGAGAAGAAGTGAACTATTCTTCACTTGGAATGTGAAATAGCCGGCATCATGTTTTCAAGGTCTCTTCTGGGGAAGATTTTTTAGTCTACTCACAATCTATGAATTAAATAGAGCGGATTACTTTTTAGAGGTACCCATCACTTGCTGATTGTAGATACCAACAACAAACCCTTACAATATCCTAAAAGCTAACAAAAGTAATTTAGGGTTAGATGCGGCTATGAGATAGATAGAAGATATACGTTTTATGCACATTTATTTTTCCTTATAGAACTTATATGCATTCCCCATCCCCTGTGCACTGTTTTCCCAAATGAACATTATTTTCCCTCAAATAATTGTATCACTAAATAAAACCTATCCCCCCTTAACAATTACAACAATTACAGCATAATTAGGCCTGTTTCAAAGTTTTCTTAAGTCATTTGACATGCCA
Organism: Bradypodion pumilum; assembly: GCA_035047305.1. Lineage (NCBI taxonomy): Eukaryota > Metazoa > Chordata > Lepidosauria > Squamata > Chamaeleonidae > Bradypodion > Bradypodion pumilum. The sequence continues at coordinate 186,715,047 of JAWDJD010000003.1, forward strand.
GCCATTTACATTTCAGGGTTTTATTGGCTGAAAAGTCAGCCATGAAGCACAAACACACCTGTCAGCAATTAAAAGAGAAGAAATAGAGAACTGGACAGGAAATAATATCTGTGCTAATTAAAAACACTAGTTAAAAGTTTCCTGTTTGTTCTTCTAGTTGCCCTAAGGAGTGACCTTTCCTACTTGTCCCCACCATAAGTTTTCATGTGTTACTAGAATGTTTCCTTCTCCTACCTATAGTTTTCAAAAAATAAATAAATTACAGGGCTTGCATTTTATACATTCTCATGACAGTCAGTAAGTTTTCTGAGGATTTTCCCCTTGAAAAGAAAACTTTGTCTTAATGACAGACAACATAGTTTATTAAAACTGTATGCAAGATAGCAATTCTACTTGGAATCTAAAAAAGCTTTGCTTAGATTCTACATGTAGCCTTAATTGTGTACATATGGTGTTAGAAATTTGGCTCGTTAAGTATTATATTTAAGTACAGTAAAACCTCGCGTAAAGAGCACCTCGCTTAGAGACTAACTTGCTTAAAGAGCAGAATTTTCTCTGAATGGTTGCCTCGCTTAACAACTAAAACCAACCAAAAACTCACTTAACAACTAAATCAGGGTTCGCACCGCCCCCCCCAAGTCACAATTGGTCACTTACAATAGTGTTTCACTTAAAGTGCAATCCCATGGAACACATTATGCTCTTTAAGCAAGGTACCACTGTATTAAAGTTGAATTAAGGATATAATCTTATCTGCTTAAGAGGTTTTTAAGGACTGACTCTTCAGTAGTTAGAAATACTGTGAAGCAATATTAAGGGGAAAAGATGAATTCAGTTGGTACTGTAGTTATTCCATGTTGGCCTCATGACAAAACTCCTCTATTTTCAATGGCTTCACTCTAGAAATTAGACAAATGCATTCATTAAAGGCTGAGGTGATGGCAAATTCTCACTTACTCACCCATCTTATTTCTTCTGTACTGTCAACTTTTGGTAGCATCAGGCTTGTAGGAAGGATGGTGGACTCCAGAATGACTCTCATATCTTCTTCTGCAAGACCACTGGTCACAGAATTGATCCTAACACACTTTTCAGTCCGACCAAACTCAAATTTTTCCAGGGCTTTCACACTTTTCTGTCTTGCTTCTGCCTGAAGTTAAAAATAAAAAAGCAAAAAGTGATAATCAGAACTACTGGTTGGAATCTAGCACAAAGTCTCAATTAGACTAGGCCCATTGTATCAGTGGGGATTTGTTGAGTCAGCTTCTCCATAGGTTCAATTCATTAAAATGGACCAATTCAAGTTGTGACTTACTACCTCAAGCAACTTGATTTCAGTCATTATATTGTAAACATTTTTAAGACACCCAGGAAGCTATGAGATTGTCACATTTTTTAAAATGAAAAACCTTAATCACCGTTTGTAATTAGTAGTCGTTTCAATGGGTGTATTCTTTTCAAAAGTCAGTTTCTAAAATTTCATGACTTATTACTACAATGTGGAGAAAATATCACTTAGATCCAGTGGTATCTTGAGCAAGGGGGAAAGGTCTCCTACACTAAAAAAAAAGGCCCCAAATACCATAATAATTTACAACAGGCAAAAAATAAGTACACTCTAGGGGAATCAGCTGGCTTTCAGCAAATGTCTTTTAAGTGGTGTCTGGAGATTTAGGGGGCGTTCAAAGTAAATGAGATACTTAAGGAGTGATTTTGCCAGTTCCACAACCCCCAGTGAGCTTCCATGGCTGAGTGGGGATTCAAACCCAGGCCTCCTGAGTTCTAATCCATCATTCTAATCCACTACACCAGGGGTGCCCAAACTTTTCCCATCAGAGGCCTGACCATGCTCCTTCAAACAGCTGAGTGGACTGGTCACATGGTTCCTCCTGGCGGTGGTGCGTGAATTCACAGTGCATTTTTGGGCATTTTTCCTGCCTCTGACGTTTCCCTTGGAGGAGGGACTGAGGGCGGCACATTTCCACATCATTTTTTTAAAAATTTGCAGCTTTTCGGAGTTCTTTTTTTTAAAAAAGCTATTTCAGCACTTGCGTTGGTGGCAGGGCACTTCTGGCAGTATCAGCAATCTGACCCATGGGTCGTAGTTTAGGCACCTCTGCACTACACCATACTGGGTATCCTACAGGTCACCTCTAATTTAATATATGCTCCAGTAACTGAGTTGTATGCAAAATAGACAGTTGAAAGATTTCCAACACTTAAGAGACTATCTCCTTCAATGTATATTTTTATAAATAACTAGCAGAGGTTGCCCGGCGTTGCCGGGCTGTTTTAAATTGTGTTGGAAGGTTAAATTGTGTTAATGTTTTTAAAAAATTGCTTAGTCTGTAATTTTAATTTTTTAAATGTTTATTAATGTAAATTTTTTTTGGCTTGCCTGTTATTAACTGTGATCTGCTTTTTTTGGTTTTTTTTGAGGATTAATAAAAGAACAAAGTATGATATAATGTTTTCAAATTGTTTTATGTAAGCGAATAATGTTTTAGTTTTTTGAATTTTTTTAATTAGTTGTACCGTAGGTCATAATTTTAATAATGTAAAAGTAAATGTTTTTTACATTCAATGTTTTTAAAATGTGTTTAGATGTTTTGGGTTTAAATTTCAGTTAAAACTCAGCACAGGATTTTTAAAGGTTTCTATTGTATTTTATTGACATATGTTTGTGATTTGTGTTAAAGTGTGTTTTAGTGTAATGTTTTTGACTTTTTATTGGTGTGACCTTTTGTGTAAAATTGTGAATTTGTGTTATGTTTTTGATTTGTTTTTACTCTTGTGGCCTTTTGTTTGGAGCTGTTGTGTGTTTTTGAATTGCTTTTACTATTGTGGCCAGCAGGTGGTGCTGGTAGGGGTTATTGTATTTTGACTGTTTTTTCTTTCCTGGCCTCTGGGTGGAGCTTCTTCTGGTAAGTAGTCTCTTTCTTTATTCATTTCTTTTCCAGTCCTGGTGGAGGTAGGACATCTTTTGGTAAGTTTGCTTGTTTTCTTTCTTTTGTGTGTGTGTGGGCGGGGGGGGGGGGTTGGAATTTGTATTTTTGTCTGTTTGTTTTGTTTTTGATTGTGTTTTTGTTTACTTCGTATTGTTTTTGGTGTTTTTGTTTTTGTGTATTTTTGGATGTTTTTGTCTGTGTTTTTAGTAATTTTTAAAAATTTATTTATTTGGTGGTGGGGAGGGGGCGTGGTCATTGGGGGTTAGGAAGGGTGGGCTAGGTGGTGGGGAGGGGGCATGGTCGTTGGGGGTTAGGAAGGGTGGGCTAGGTGGTGGGGAGGGGGCGTGGTTGGTGGGGGATAGGAAGGGTGGGCTAGGTGGTGGGGAGAGGGGCGTGGTCATTGGGGGTTAGGAAGGGTGGGCTAGGTGGTGGGGAGGGGGGCTTTATTGTGTTATGGTGCTTTGAGTGTGTGGAGTTATGAAAGTAGATCGGGGTTTCCCCTTTAATATCAGTGGGTGAGGGGTTGCGACCCCACCACTTTGTTTCTTCTCTTTAAAGATGAAGTTTTTTGTAGGAGGGGGGAATCGATCCACTCTCCCTGGTCTCCTGGGTCCAGAAGGGTTGGGAGGCATACCCCTTTTGTCCCCCCAAACGTCCCAATCCCAGGGTAGCCAGCGGAGAGGGGGATCGCAACCCCCCCACCCACTGATTTTAAATGGGAAACTCCAGTCGGGATCTTCAAGCGCTGTTGGTGAGGGAAAGAAAGCCGGCTGGTGTTTGCTTGGCTGTGAGGCGGTGAGTTGGTTTTCTTTTTAATTTTTCGGGCGCCGGTTTCCTCAGCGTCCTGCGCACTTATGTCGCGCAGGACTCTGGGGCTTGTAGTTATGGGTTTGCGATTTGTGGTTGTGGTGTGTTTTTTTTTTGCTGCGGCTCAATTTTGATTGGCTGCGGTGCATTTTTCAATGTTCTTTGTGGTCGCGCATCTCAGCCTGATTGGCTGTGGTGGGCGCGGTGCAAAGAACATTGGGAAAGGAAGTTGTTTCCCTTTTTCCGCGTTTGTGGGGCTGTTGCCCCACTGCCTGTTTTCTCAATCCTTTGTTGACCTGCGTACCCAGATCGGCCGTGTGCATGAAGGGTGAGTGCAGGCAAGTAGGGCGAGGCATAGCAACCTATAGCAAGTTCCAATGGTTAACCCTTGGATTTATAGGTTAAGATAGCTACATCACTAATGGTATTTGTTCCTACATTATGATATTCAGTATAATCCTTCCTATCCTATCAAAACCTGGTCCTTATAATTTTCAGCTTGTAATATAAACAATGAATAAAACATCCAGTACTCATGGAATACTCATTTTTCATTATTAAAAAGAAACACTCCAAAAACTATACTCAAACTGTGCATTGGTGACGTAATTAAACTTCTACCCCCTACTCCGAGGTTGAAATACACTGTATGAAGAAAGGTGACCATATCACAACAATATTTGCCTTCTGAAAAGCTTGACAAAAAAAAAGGTTTTATTGGGCCAGAGACAGAAACACATGCAGATGGAAAGAATGAAAGCCCTTGGACTCTCTCTGCTTCCTGCCAATTTCAGTTGCAAAACCAAATTCCTTCAACTTGGCAACAGCCCTTAGCAAATTCTCATTGTCAAAATGATCACTTATCAAAAGCAATTTCATTTGTGAAGAGTTTTTATAGTCCTAGTAAAACTTTAAAGCATTTGACTGATGAATGCTTTAAAGCAAGAGTGGCGGGGATGGGGAACAGTGTTAACAATATACAGCCATTTGACTTGGAAACAGTTATCAAGGAAACGAGGCAAACTAAAAGGAAGGGCATCAAAGTTAGTATCCAAAGCAAAACCAATCAAGCGAGGCACATCAGAAAATGTTAGATTTAAACCAGACAGATCCCAATCTGGCTTTGGGGAATCCAGGCAGAAGAGGTTTAAAAATGTGGTCTGTGTTAAACAGTGTGAGGAAACAGTAGCTTACAGTTGTCAGGAATGATCAGGATAAAGTCTCCACAACCAGTTTAAGACAGCTGTAGGATGCACTGATTTACGAGACCAATAATTAGGAGAAGTTTACACAGAAGGAACCTATGGCCCTTCACTGGCTAGTGTGGAAAAGGGAGAAAGTTAATGACAACCAAAGCAAGCATCAGTTTAGGACTAGCACTCGGATATGCTAATATGAACATATCACACAAGATTTGGGTCATACAGCAAAATCTGAGTTTTGTTCACTTTGTCTTTGGTTTGTTTTAAAACATCAAGCAATGCTTGCTTTAAAGAACAAAAACCAACAATAAACAAACCAAGACATTCTAATGTGGCACAAGCAAATCATGCTTTAAATTCTATTATAAAAACATTCCTTCTTGCTTGCATTGAATTGAATCTCATCTGGCATAAAAACAAGGAGATTTACTCCTTCCCTCTTTCCTTTATTATGTTTACCTCTCACCTTTCCTCCAGGGAGACCAAGGTAGCATATACGGCATTCCTCCTCTCAACTTTATCCTCACAACAGCTCTTTGAGTGAGCTCATACTGAACAAGTGCTACTGGCCCAGATTCACCCTGTGAGTTTCATGGCTGATTGGAGATACAAAGTAAGGTCTCAGGAGTGCTGGTCTAGCACTTGAACTAGTGCAGTAGCTCTTACACACTGTTGCTGATAACCAGGTATGTTCCAGATGAGAGTTTAGAAAAGTCGCCTTTTCAGACTATAACCCCCAGTGGCCCTGGGGAACCGGGGAATTCAGACACCTGTTGCCACCAAAAAGCAATGTTTTCTGTTCGAGATTAAAGCTCATGAATGACAGCTTCAAATTGTCTCTATTTTATTTTGCAAAACAAGCTTTGGTTTGCTCACAAACTAAATCCAGTAGTAAGTCACAGTTAGAATAGGACCACTGAACCAGTGGAGATCATGGAGGAGCTGATTCACCAAATCCCCACTGATTCAGTGGACCTATTTTAATCACAAATTAGCAAGGGAAAAAAAACCCAACCTGATAGCAGTTTCACAGTCACTTTTTACATGCCAAGGTAAAGGCATGCTCTCAATCACTCTTCCTAACTTCAGTAATGCCCTGCTTTGGCAGTAGTGCACTATAATGCAGCCCAGGCTAGTTGGCAAAGTATTTCTTCTAGCCCTTTAGAAAGCTTTCTGGAGAAAGTGAAGGAAGACATGGAAGGATCCTTGTGCCCGTAGCTTTCCCTGCTTTTGTTTCCAACCCATTTAAAATACCTTCTGAGATCTAATCAATAATCATTTGCCATCAAGTCAATTCTGACATGTTGTGACTCTTTCCAGTGTTTTCCAGTAGAGAATACTGAGAAGTGGTTTGCCATTCTCCTCTTCTGGGAGGCACTCTGGGATCATGCAGCTTGTACAGAGTCTGGCTCTTCTCCCAGAAGGCACAGTGGGGAATCGAACTCCCAACCTCTGTCTCCACAGCTAGATATCTAAACCACTGTGCTCTCCAGCCAGCTTGAGATACATTGCCCCAAATAATCAGTCATGGAAAGTTTTAAATCCACTGAAAGTGATTAGCGTATGCAACTTAATCAACACTATGTTATAGTGCCAGTTTTCTATGCCAGGAGCAGGGAGCTTAGGATATATACTTTGTTTGGACTTCAGCTCCCAGAACCCCAAGACAAGTTGATATTTTTTTAATGGTTATTGTTTTATCTGTGGTTATATTGTATTTTATATATGTTGTTAGCCGCCCTGAGTAATGTTTCTCATCAGGAGGGCGGGATAATAAATAAATAAATAAATAAATAAATAAATAAATATTCTGCAGCAGAATAATCTGGGAAAGCAACATTTCCAAAATGATGCAGGTCTGCCACTTTTGCAAGAACTAACCTCAATGAAAACTCACATTTCCCTAGTCTTTTTTGTATTTCCCCCCATTTTTTTTTAACAAATCACTCTGCAGGATGAAAGAGCGACAAACAAGAAAAAAAAATCTGAGATATGAGGCTAAAAGCTAACATTTCTTTCACAAAACCTTAATGCTTCTTTTCCCCTCCCAGGCAAAGATGGAAAGATTAGGAAAGACTATGAGATTTTATACACCTGGAACGTGTTAGGCTGAGAGAGGGGATTTAATTTTTAAAAAAATGTTTAAAGAAATCAACAAAAAAGGTGCCATTTCAAGTCAATGAGGAAGTCATTTTTTTCAACACCCCTTTGGTTTCAGAGTCAATGATGAACAGTCAACAAAGTCCGAAGAAAATAAAACAGACATTTTAAGATGCTTTTAAAAATTCCCCACCCAATGTTAATGTAGCTGGATTAGATTTTAGAAATGTTCTAACCTTTTTCTACTACCCTTTGTGTCTCTGGCTTTGGACGGGAAAGCCATAATCTTTTGACAGTCATCTTCTGTCACCAGAGACCACCCTTCCCCAAGGTAGCACCTCCAGGTGGGCCCTAATACCCCCTGCCATCATTTCCAGTCAGTATGTTAGTAGCCAGTAGGTTAGTAGAGATATTGAGTGGGGATGATGGGAGTTCTAATCCAGTACACCTAGAGCACATCAGGTTGCAGAAAGCTGCCAACAGCATTATAAGTGCAAACTTCCACTGAATCCATTATTTGTTGCCTACCCGTTGAACAGGGACAGCATAAGCTTCAACACTCCAACCTATAAGGTAAAGGTCGCCCTTGATCGAAAGCCAGTCATATCCAACTCTAAGGTTCAGTGCTCATCTCTGTTTCAAAGCCGAAGAGCCACTGCTGTCTGCTTCTGCAGATGTTTCCATGGCCATGTGGCAGGAATGACTAGACACTGGAGTGCACAAACTGCTATTTACCTTCCCACCTAAGTGGTACCTACTTATCTGCTTGCAATTTCTTGCTTTCAAACTGCTAGGTTAGCAGGAACTGGGACAGAGATGGAAGCATCACTGGGGTTTCAAACTGCTGACCTACCGACCTTCCACTCATCAAGTTCAGCATCTTAACCACTAAGCTACCTCAGTCCCTTACCAACCTATAAACCCCCCAACAAAAACACAGCACAACAAAAAATAAAATAAAAGTCCAGCACTCCTGTAACTGTAAAAACAGTGCAAGGTGTTTTTTTTAAAAAAATCCTTTATGGCACAGTTAAATATTTAATTCATATCAAACAAGAAACAAAAGACAAAGAAAAAAAAAACAATGTGGCATCTTAAAGCAGAGGTGGGCTGGACCAGATGAATTGGCGTCAGGGGCCAGATCTGGTCCATGGCCTGAAAAGTTTGGGCACCCCTGTCATAAAGACTAAATGTTTGTGCAGCAAGCTTTTGCGGATCAAGTCCACTTGCTCAGACCTAAAAGTGTCTGAGGAAGTGAACTTCTTCATTCAGGAGCTTTTTGCAGCTGTGTTGTACATGTGGTGCCTTCTCTCTCTCACCCCCTCTGCTCATTCAGATCCATTGCAATGATGAAGTAGTACAGGCAGGGTGACTCCAATTGTTAAAATGGACACAGATCGTCACTTGGAAAACCACCTCCTCTGATGCAAAACAGCATTATCATTTAGAAATTTTCTTCTAGTTTTAAATTGGGTGAGGGGGCGGCATATAAGTTTAAATTATAAATAAATAAAATTGCTACAATTTTTTTTAAAAGGGGGCAGTCTTCATGGGAAGTAGCCCTTCTTATGTGCACAATAGCAAAGTTATGATCTGATGCAGATTCCTTTTCCCATAGCAACACCCCCACCCCACCCCAAGATTTGAGCCAGATCTAATGTAAGTAAGGCCGTGACCCTAAACATAGTTATTGGCAGGTAGGGGTATCACGGAGGTTTATTCTCCAATGAAGATGTTAAAACCAGGAGACAAGAAACTGACTCCTTCGCAAGCCCTAGAGAAGTTATTAATTTGCTGCTTTGTTTCAGCGAAGTGACTGAATCAGCCTAGGTAGGGTAGAGTCAACTTTGGGTCTTCAACCTCTACAGTTCTGACAACTCCCATTCAGCATGGTGGCTGGAAATAGTGGGTGTCCTAGCTGATCAGATGAAGGGCATCAGATTAGAGAAAGCTATGCTCAGTCTCCACCTAATTAAAATTTAGATTCAGATTTCCAAAACCAGTCATTTAACATTTCTCTATATTCAGTGGTGGACTTCAGCAGGTTCACACCAATTTGCCAGAACCGGTAGCAGAAATTCTGGCCGGCCCCACCCATCCATGTTTTGAAATAAAGTACAGTAATACCTTATACAAAGTCCACTTCGTACAACATTGAATTCATACGACATCGCCTAATTCCTTGAAAAAAGTTGGGGTTTTTCCCAGATTGCATTGTGCCTGGGCAGTATAAAAGGCAGGACTCATGCGTGCATTGCTTTTGTGGGTTTTGCACAAGGCGAAGAGTGTTTAGGAGTGGTTTTGAGCGTGATTTTGAATTTTTTGATTTTTTTCGTTAGAATTTTTAGAACCATTCCTGGGATTTTTGCAGCATTTTTCAGGTTCTTGGACAATCAGGGTTGTTTGACATGTTTTTGTAATTTATTTAGCCTTCAGACAATGATTTCTTAAAGTTCTGTTAGTTTCCTGTCTGTTTCCTTGACTTTGCCCTGAAGTCTGTGCTGTTACAGTACAATGTATCTCTATGGAAACGACGAGGCATCACGGCAAGGATTTGGATGTTGTATGAGGCATCGCAGCTAGGATTTTGCATGCCTCATACAAAGTCCAAATCCATATAAAGTCCAAACTTGTGGAACCAAGTTTGGACGTTGTATGAGGTATCACTGTAGTCCTAATTCAGGTGCAACACAGGCTTTCCCATACCACCATACCACACCCACAGTGTGGTAGTAATTTTTTTTTGAGCCCACCACTGTCTATATTTAAACCTCTTCCCCACTATGCTGATGCCTGTCATTTGTTCCATATGAAAGCATCATTAACGTTATGTCATGCATACACAAGTTTCAGACTTAAATTAAATGACTCCCTTCCCCAATAAATTAAATGCATTGAGTGCTTTCTCTCGAAAATATTGTCTGCTCATCTTTCTATAGCCAACTGAAAGCTCTTACCAGTAAAGTAAAAAAGTGTAAATACAGACTCCTCTAAATAGTGAAATAAGCAGAGTGATTCATACAATGGACCAGACTGTGGCAATTTAAATTAATTGGGAAGAGCCAGTGAAACTTAGCATATGGACTCTACATGGGCTGGGTACTGAATAAGCAGAATACTGTAGATAGAAGTGCAAAATGCTAATTCTAGCAGAGGTAAAGTTACACTCTGAGGAGTACAATGTTTAAGTGTAATCTGTTCTGAGAAATACTTAAATAGTCAAACACATGCCAATAACTATAGTAATACTTTCCTTTTAATATTTTACTCTCAATTGGCAAGAAGCTTGGGAGTGCCAGTGCTGTTTGTTAGTAACTGGGGGTGGGGGGGGGGATGTCCTGATTTTGCCCACACAGACATTACTGATAAATCAAGCATCACCACCATTAGAGAAATTAGAGAATAAGAGTGCAGTTGGTTCAACTGGCATTCATTAAAGCTAATAACTAATCATCTTTGCATGTTGCTAGTTCTGAATTATCAAATCTGCAAGGAAAACATCAGTCTACTTTTACACTCCAGTGGAAAGGGTGATCCCACGCAGCAGGGCAGCGTAGACACGCCATCTGGAGAATAAATCGAGTGTGAAGTACAGTAGAGCTTGAGACCAAGCACCATGGCAGCAGCTCAGCAGTTAGTTCATTAGTTCCAAACTTATAGGGATTAGGCTAGTCGCGATTCTACTGCTGGATGGGATAAGACAGACAGAATGCAAGACTGGACAAGAAACTGACAACTAAGAGTGAACTGCTTAAGCTTATTTATAAAACTACCAAATATATACACTCCTAACCATTGGCTTAAAATATACCCCACTACAAAGTCAAATCATATGAATTAGCACACACCCCCTCTCGCTCTCCCTCTCTCAAACACACACACACACACACACACACACACACACACACACACACACACACACACACACACACACACACACACACACACACACACACACACACACCAATAGAGAGCAACCTTCCGTTTGAAATAAGGAGTTGGCCACAAAGAACTGAAAAGGGAAAGAAAAACCAAAAGAACTTGGTTGAACAAGATGTCTGTATTGGTCATTTTTTAAAGACTTGGAACAAAAAAGAGAAGACTCTCATTTTCTGCCTTTATATGTACCAGACCATTAGATTTTATTTGCTCACTGAAACAAAAATGCCTATGTAAAATATGTTCCTATTGACTGTAGTAGTATTTACCTATAGAGAAAACTTTACAAGAGTGCCTGTTTTTAAAATGGTTATGTATCAGTTGTAAATCCAGGGTACTGTGTGGTCCTGGTTTTCCTCATTTCTGAAGGGTCGGTCCCAGTCGGTGTGGTTGGAGAGTGAGAGGTCCAGTCCTAGGCCCCTCAAATGGGGGGTTCCTCAGGGCTCGGTGCTCTCTCCTCTCCTATTTAACATCTACATGAAACCGCTGGGTGAGATCATTCGTTCCCATGGGGTGCGGTACCATCAGTACGCGGATGACACTCAGTTGTACATCTCGGCCCATGGGGACCCCAGTGATGCTGTCAAAGTCCTTTCCAGATGCCTGGAAGCTGTGGGGGTCTGGATGGGGGCTAACGGGCTACAATTGAATCCCAGCAAGACTGAGTGGCTATGGATAGGGGGTCCTGCGTTAATCCGGGAGCTTCCATCGTTAGTTCTGGATGGGGCTATTTTGCCCCAGACAGACCCGGTGCGCAACTTGGGGGTCCTCCTGGATTCACGGCTACTGCTAGAAGAACAGGTGGCGGCTGTGACCAGGAGGGCTTTCGCCCAACTTCGGGTGATTCGCCAGTTGCGCCCACTCCTGGACCGGGACTCCTTGCTCATGGTCACCCATGCTCTGGTTACCTCCAGACTAGACTATTGCAATGCGCTCTACATGGGGCTGCCCTTGACGACCATTCGGAGGCTACAGCTGGTCCAAAATGCGGCTGCCCGGGTGGTGATGGGGTGTGGCCGTTATGCTCATGCTTCGCCACTGCTCCGGGAGCTGCACTGGTTGCCAGTATGTCTCCGGGTGCAATTCAAGGTGCTGGTTTTGACCTTTAAAGCCCTATATGGTAGTGGGCCAGGTTACCTAAGAGACCGCATCGCCCTGAGGACGTCTGTCCGTCCAACCAGAGCGGACCGGAGAGGCTCTCTAATAGTGCCATCAGCTAGGGGTGCACATCTATCCAGCACCCGAAGGAGGGCCTTCTCCGTGTCCGCACCAACCCTCTGGAACCTCCTGCCAACAGAATTACGTCTTCGGACGGAGTTGCTGCCTTTCAGAAGGGATCTTAAAACCTGGCTGGCAGGTCAAGTGTGGGGTGCGGGTGGAAGGGTAACCACCATGGGGTGGTTGGTGTAGAGGAACTCTTCCCCATGGTGCCTTTTCGATCCTGCAGCCCTTGCTTTTTAGGGGGTGGGTAGTCTTAACTTTTTTTTTACTGTTTTAACTGTTTTTAGGATTATTGTTGTATTTGTGAATATTGTCTGTAAACTCCTTGGGTTGCCCTGGGGTTACTTTTTATGTTGTTAGCCGCCCAGAGTCGGCCTTGTGTTGAGTGGGCGGGATATAAATTGAATAAATAAATAAATAAATAAATAAATAAATAAATAAATCCATTTTGGTGTGTGTGTGTGTGTGTGTGTGTGTGTGTGTGTGTGTGTATATATATATATATAGATAGATAGATAGATAGATAGATATAGATATATATAGATATAGATATAGATATAGATATAGATATATATAGTGTGCGTGTAGTTGGAAAAAAAAGAAACTTGGAACCATGTAACGTAGCTACATATGGACAAACTAATGCCAAAAAATGTAGAATGTACATCACCTAGATTATGAAAGTATGAATAGAACAAGGATCGTAAATCCAAAATGGATTTACACCTGAAACAACTGATACATCACCATTTTAAAAACATAATTTTTTTATAAAAAAATCACAAATTTTTATAGAATTTTTTTCGCCATTAAAGCTAAACCTGAGGTACCAAGCACCACTCCAGAAAGACTGGCTAATTACAAGACTTTTCAGTTCACAAAATATTTTTTAAAAATAATCTAACCCAGTATAGAGGCACAGAGATTGTATGTAGCTTCTGCCTGATGGTTAAGGGAAACTCCATACATTTCACATGGCAGTAGAAAATTAATTACTGTAGTCACAGCTAGAGTTAGCTGTTTTGTGACAGTACTGACATGATAAAACATGCAATTATGATTTAATGTAAGTCCCCTGTAGTGGTTTGTTTACGTGGCCTGACACAGCTGATGCTTTTGTCTCTTGTCGGTACTGAGTGCTACCATACTCTAGGCTTCGGCTTTCCTTTGTCAAAGTCAGCCTACATATTTCCTAAAGAGGGTCATTATTCTGGTAGCATTTGATTGTGCCAAGAGGAAAGAACTTGAACTTCTTTTACAAGCTTGATGTCCCTTCACTTGAAATGCCAGTGTCCAAATGGTCAGGTCATTTTCTTTCAGACTTCCTGCTAAGAAAGTAACTGGGACAGATAATCACCATTACTGGCAGAAAAGGGGGGAAGGGGGAAGTTGTGACAGAAAAGTCAATGCAGAGCAATTTATCTTATCAAATTCTTCTGAAAAATTGCAGCAAAATATATGCTAATTAAGCCATTGCCTATTTGAATATATACATATTCAGAAAAGTAGATATTAAAAAGCTAGATCTGAAGACCTCACCCAAATGAAAAGGACATTTTAACATAAAATCCTGTTTCTTTTCTTTGCTGTAGCTTCTTCTTCCTTTTTTAAAATAATAGTTTTACAGCATCAAATCAATGGCAGTCTTTCATAAAATTAGCTTGACGGAATTTCTCATTCATTTGATTCAACTAACTGAAATGAATTATTCTCAAATGGATTTAATTCTACTGAGCACTTCACTGAAGAATAGAAAACAGTACTCTAGACCCAGAGCTTGGAAAAAAATTGCTTTGTTGGACTACGACGGTAATGTTGGCTACAGGATTCTGAGAGTTGTAGTATAAAAGAGTAACTTCTCCAAGCTCTGTCCTGGCACTAACCACTAGAAAGGCATGCAACCTTGACACTATGTGGAGACTATTCTCAGCCTATACATCAGGATTTCCTAAACTAAGGCCCGCAGGCCAAACCCGGCCTGCAGAACCATTTCATGTGGCCGCTTCCGCCACACCCGGAAGTGGAAGTGGGAGCATTTACAAGAGCTGTAAAATGCACCCGTACATGTGTAAACATGGTTACATCAGCCGTAAATGCGCCTGCGGCTGTCATAAACATGGAAGCAGGCACATTTACTTCCACTGCCAGGGGGAGTGGTCCCGCCCGCTCAGCTGTGTGTGTGTGTGTGTGTGGGGGGGCATGGTCAGGCCTACAGTGTAAAAAAGTTGAGAACCCCTGTATACATACTCCATACCTGTCAAGTTTTGGATTTGGAAATAAGGAAAATTTCCTGGCAAATAAGGGATACTTGACAGCTATGCTTATCCTGTGCTGCCCTCCAATGGCGGCAATAGGGCATTGCAGTCTAATTAATAAGGGATGATGGCGGGAAAGAGGGTAAAATAAGGGGTTTTCCCGGCCAATAAGGGATACTTGACAGCTATGACATACTCTCATTTGCCTTCAAGTTGCAGGGTCTCAGCTACCTGGTTGGAGCATCAGATGATTGCAATGCTTCACTGAGGTCTGCATGTGGGCAGGTAAATCCCAGGACAAGCAATGTTAGATAAGTGTGTGTGTATCTGGAAAGGCCAAGCACCCTTCTTTCCTCTATTTTGAACTAGCACCAAGACCTTTGCTTAGTGCAAAGATATTTATGTATGTGTTGTGCTTGCTTTTGATACCAACCTTGCCTTCATGACATCGCAAGGTCCCCCCATCACATTATGAGGACTTACCTCCTGGTTTCAGGTTTTGCCTGCTCAACTGACTCTGAGATGTCAAAGAGCCTTCCTGAGCCTGTCACCCACTGGAGTTCTTCTTAACATGGGCCATGACTGGGTTTTTTGTTTTCACCCATCCATATCAGAGGATATGATTTCCCTTACCTCCCTGCTTTATTTATTACGCATTCATTAAAGGGATGTGAACAAGCATTGAGCTCAGTTTAATTCAGTAGTGCATAAAATGTATCCATTTTTTAAAAAAAAATGTTGGAGGGAATATCTCATGGCTGACAGAATAGTAGAATAAATAAAAACTGAAGGTTAATTAGCCATCTTGAACACAATGAATTAAATGCTTCAATGATGCAATGAACATTGTGATGTCATCAGCAAGACCACAGAGGAAACATGCCACGAGTGGTAGATTTGTTTTATTCAAACAAAAAAGCATCCTATATATTTTTGAGCACAGTTCTAAATAAAGGACAAAAGGACAGTATCAAGGGCATAACCCTTCAATATTTCTGACAGAAGAGTATTATCTGCCAGATATCAAAGTGAGCAACATGACACAGCGATAAAGAGCTGCACTTAAAACTTATATGTGACTACAAAGACTTTTGAGCAGGAGTTCTCAACCTTTTTAAGCCAGTGCTGTCTGCATTTGCAGATGTTTCCATGGACATGTGGCAGGCATGACTAGACACCGGAGTGCACGGAATGCTGTTTACCTTCCCACTGAAATGGTACCTATTTATCTACTTGCAATTTTTTGCTTTTGAACTACTAGGTTGTCTGGAGCTGGGACAGAGATGGGAGATCACTCTATCGTGCAGCACCCAGGTCTTAAACTGCTGACCTGCCGACCTTCCAGTAGTCAAGTTCAGCATCTTAACCACTAAGTCACCGCAGTCCTGCTTTCATATAACCCAGTGCCAAAATTCACGAGAAGCCCAATTTAGGTAGTTTCTCATCCAGTGTTCTTTCCCACCTATTGAAACCCACTGATTGAAACTAGGAGGGCCAATCCCACAAAAGAATGAAACATTTTAAACTAAACATTGTACCTAAGGATTTATGCCTGAGACTTTTGTCAACATTTGGCCTGCTTCTAATCATAAAAGTACATTTAGCACACAAGTTAGAAGAAAAAGAATAGTTCTCAGAAATTTTATCTGAGTGTATTCCATTGCAGTAAATTTTCTAGACACTAAGTTGTGCACCATATAATATCTGTCCCAGGATCATTGGACTGTATAGCTTATGATAGATACTTTGACAAAGACAAAATATATGGCTTAATACTTCTTTGAGCATTTGCAATGGCATCAGATAATTGAGCTTTCCAGGAACCCAAAGTCTGAAAAATCTCCCCTATATATATAAGGTCAAACTTGCTCGGTTGGATGATAATTTACTTGCCAATTACGTGGGATCTGTTTCCTAGTTAAACACTTGGACATTTGATTTCTCATACTTAATTACAATTTTTTTCCAGTTTTACAATAGTTACTCAGGGCTTTTAATAACCATCACAGACCTAATGAAAGTTAAAGATAGAAGGACCACATTATCTGCATAAAGAAGAGGTAATAGAGGCTACCTGCTGAATTGAAAAATAAAAACTGTGTACGTCAAATGGCTAAGATGCTGACTGGGAGGCAGTAGGTCAGCAGTTCGATTCCCAAGTACTGCAGGACAGAATGAGCTCCCGCCTTTGTCCTAGCTCCTGCCATCCTAGCAGTTCGAAAGCAAGAAATTGCAAGTAGATAAATAGGGACCACTTCAGTGGGAAGGTAACAGCGTTCTGTGCGCACCGGTGTCTAGTCATGCCTGCCACATGACCACGGAAATGTCTGCAGAAGCAGGCAGCGCTGGCTCTTCGGCTTTGAAACAGAGATGAGCACTGCACCCTAGAGTCGGATACAACTGGCTTTCGAGCAAGGGAAACCTTTACTGTGAAGTCAATTCTGAATTATGATAACTCCTTCCAGGGTTTTTTAGGTAGACATAGAAGTTCACCATTTCCCTTCTTCTGAGAGCCAAACTGGGACTGTGCAGCTTTGCCATGACTGTACAATCTGGCTCTTCTCCAGGGAGGCATATTGGCAAATTAAATCTCCCAACCTCTGGCTCCGTAGCCAGATATCTAAACCACTGAGCTAACCAGCCAACTAGGAGGGTGAAAATTTATTCCAAAAGAACTCCTAAGCAGAGAATTAATATAAATATTGAACAAAGTGTGAGCTAGCACACAGCCTTGCTTGACACTAGCATATATTAGAATAGCCTTGGTGGGATGACCTGCTCTACTACATCTCACTTTCAACCAAATTTCTACATAGAGGCTGTGAATCGAAATCAACAGGTGTCTGCTGATGTTTTTTTGTCTCCAGTAGTAGAGACAGAACAGAACTACACCATGGTCTCCAGCAGAAGTCCTGCTCTGAATTCTGCCTGCTCATTCTCCGAGAGATTTGCCCCTTCTCTCTGGCTTAATAATTTTTCAAGAAGATGATGAGCATATAGTTTACTGATAACACTTAGCAAGCTGATTGACCTGTAATTTGTAGAGTCTGATCTTTTCCTTGTTTTATAAATTGAAGTAATAATAGCAAGCCCCCAGTCCTCCAGTATTCACGCAGACCAGCCAATGCATGTAAATAACGCTGCTTGGAGCGGGATCCACCAATTCTTATTGACTTTCCACAACTCAGGAGGGATGTTATCACTCCCTAGTGCTTTACCCAATATATGCATCTTATTAGAGGCCTCCTGGATGAGGATCCTATTATTTATACATTGTACACCTATGCCACATAGATGCCTGCAACAAAATGCAATAGTCCACAACTAGCTTTAGTCACACCTAACAAGAGATGGCACTGCACATGGATACAAATTCCAATTCATCTCAAAAGGCACTTGTAGCCATTTCAATTGGGCTAAGGTGACTGGCACAGTTTCAATGGAGATGTACAACAAGGAGCATGTTGAAATCTGCCTGCTCGAGGGGCTATAAGGGGTGCCACTGACTTCACCGCTGCCGCCGCCTCCGGGACCTGTTTGCCTCTCCCTGAGCCCACGCCATCAGCTCGGGATGGGAGGCCAGCTGCATCCGGCGCCTCTGCCCCTCTAGAGCCCCGCCTGCTCGAGGGGTATAAGGGGAGACGTCGACTTCGCCGCCGCTGCTGCCACCGGGACCCGTTTGCCTCTCTCCGAGCCCATGGCATCGGCTCGGGGATGGGAGGCCAGCTGCATCCGGCGCCTCTGCCCCTCTAGAGCCCCGCCTCTTGAGGGGTATAAGGGGAGACGCCAACTTTGCCACTGCTGCCACCGCCGGGACCTGTTTGCCTCTCCCCGAGCCCATGCCACCGGCTCGGGGTTGGGAGGCAGGCGCTGCTGAGGATGTTTGAGCCCCGAGGTTCCACCAGAGGCATTGAACCAGGCTCCATTAGAAACGTTGAGCCTGGCTCCGTCATGTGATAGAGCTTTTGTACATTGTAAGGTATCTTTGTAAGGTACTTCTGCGAGGTACTTTTGTTTTTTGGGATGACATTTTGAATTGTATTATTGCTATACCTTATTGTGACTTTGGGCATTTTTTGTAAATTATATTGCGAATCGTATTATTATTATTGTATCTTATCGTAATTTTGCTTTGCTGTATTTTATTACTTCTGTTAAGCTGCAAAGGAATAGCACAAATATGGGAGGACATATGGGCTAGGAAATCTTTTACACTGATTAGCATGGGTGCACAAGAGGCTCTTCCCATGGCAGATTAAAATATGAAATGCCTATTTAAACACTAGGGCAGAAGTGTTTAATTTAATTCTCTGTCTCTTTAACAATATGTTGGTTTTCACTCTGGATTTCGTTGGACATTCCATGTGTAATTTTGGAGGAATAAAGAGTGGGAATCTGTTTTAATGGATTGGAAACAAGACTAGGTGAGAGCCTTGTTGGGGTGCAGGGGCTTGAGTGGTCTAACTAGGCAGTGTTGCCCATCTCTTGTCAATGATGTTAGGCCAGGACTAAAACTCACCAAAGCATCCTCCGTCGGATCCCTTGGGTCAGGTGAAAGCGGAGGGTACATGTCATGGTCCGCCTAGCCAACAGGTGACATAAATATCCAAATAGCTAAAAAAACACACACATGCAGATGGACTGATTTCTCAAGTCCATTTCCATGTACTGTATGTCATCATGGAGACATGTATCGATGTGCTGACTCCTCGCTGAATAACAACTCAAAGGTATCCAAGGTAATCTATTTTTTTAAAATGAAGATCCAGGATCTTGGGGATATTATAGAACTGAATGTCAGTATCTGTCTGTACAGAAAAATCATATCATGCTGCAGTACATACAACCTAGGTTTAGCTACATTATTTCCATCTATTCAAACAGCATTTTTATATCACTGGAAAGGTAAAGGTAAGTGTTTCCCTTGCTCGAATGCCAGTCGTATCCGACTCTAGGGTTCTGTGATCATCTCTGTTTCAAAGCCAAACAGCCAGCGCTGTCTGCTTCTGCAAACGTTTCCGTGGTCATGTGACAGGCATGATTAGACACTGGAGTGCACGGAACACTGTTACCTTCCCACCGAAGTGGTCCCTATTTATCTACTTGCAATTTCTTGCTTTTGAACTGCTAGGTTGGCAGGAGTTGGGACAAAGACCATTGTAGGAGTGGGAGAAAAACCATCTTTACTCTAGCAGAGTTAAAATCTCTTCTGACTACTTTTTTAGGCTGCTACACATGGGACCCAAAAGCTCTGTTTCAGCTCCATTTATTTGATATTTTCTGTGCTGCTGATTACATTTGCAAGGTCTACACCAGGGGTGCCCAAACTATGGCCTGGGGCCCAGATCTGGCCCACACTGCCAATTCATCTGGCCCACGCTGCCCTCATCGCTAGCAGAAGTGAAACGCTTCTATATGGGCGTGTTTTATTTCCGCTTCTGGCAGCGAGGAGGGCAGTGCAGGCAAGATGAATTGGCAGTGTGGGCCGGATTCAGCCTCCAGGCAGTAGTTTGGGCAACCCTGGTTTAAGTAGAGAAAATGTCAGCCTAAGAGCTATTTCATCCTGTTTCAAAAATATATGTTGCAAAACAGTGGGATGAACCATGTAACCGGCCCACTGAACCATGTGACTGGCCCATGGTCCGAAAAGTTTGGGCACCTCTGGTCTACACTTTTAATTGTGTTCTGGTGCATCCAGTCGTAGTGCCTGCTTCTTCAGTGAATTTCATTTTCAGCTGCTTGCCTAAGGTTGAGACACTTTGTCGTAAGATCTCGCACATTGTCTTCTTCAGGGTTTATCCTGCAGGAGAAATTATGCCCTACTGCCATTCCAGAGACTGTCACGTTCTCAGAAACAAGACAGAACCCCAAAAATGTCTTGTTTCCAGTCTGCCCTTCTGTCTTCTGTATTCCTGGGCAGTTCTCCATCCTAACTGAGCTTCTGCTATTTTGCTTTCTGGGAGGCCAAACAAATAATTTATTGAAATGTTTTGGTTTGTTTTTGCCATTTCCACCCTTGCCTCCAGTCAGTGTTTGCAAAGCATTTTTAACACTATGCTAGATGGGTTAATTTACTGTACTGTTTTTTTAAAACAACAACAACAACAACAACACTATTTGGAGTGTCTCACAACACTGACATGTTTTCAGCTTGAAAATCAGATGTCTCCATCCCAAAGGAAAGAACCTTTGCCAAAGCTTTGTTTACACTGATGCCATGTACAAGCTGGCAGAACCGTGAGGATGACACATGAACACTAAACAGTTTGGAAAAAGAATGCTCCCAAATGAAACCCAGATTCCATTTTGTCATCAGAGAATTGTATGTGTGGTTGTTTTTTTTTTAAAAAAAGAACTTCTGGATAGTTCAGTCTTTTGGGTATCTGGCTGTGGAGCCAGAGGTTGGGAGTTCAGTTCCTCACTATGCCTCAACTCAGTGATCCTTTCCAACTTTGCCTTCAAAGTTTCTTATTAAAGCTTATGACACAGACTGTAGGAAGCCACCCTGACATGAGTGTAGGAAGCCGGTGTTTCTATTTTTAGGGGCTTCTAAGCTTAAACATCTTTCCTGCATAGGTATTTCCATGGTTTCACATATAGTACTACCATGGAAGAAGTGATCCAGCTTTCTTGCTACTGGTTAGTGACAAAAGGTTAGAAACACCTGTTACAAAAGACACTTGCTAAAACTATTCTTCTAGATGATTCAGAAGAAAATGTGAGATAAGAGATGGAAACCTTGCCCCTCCCATGGTTTTCTATCTTCCTCTTTGTCCTTCTCTGAAGGAGAAGCAAAGAAGAACAACCAGTCGTGGGCATCAGCAGGTTCGCACCAGTTCACCGGAACCGGTAGCAGAAATTCTGTCTGGCTCTGCCCATCCAAGTTTTGAAATAAAGTAGTCCTAATTTGGGTGCAATGCAGGGCTTTCCCCCTGGCCATGCCCAGCATACCACAACCACAGTGTGGTAGTACTTTTTTTTTGGAGCCCACCACTAAGAACAACACTTTGCTAGCTCTCTACCCAGTATACTTTGGGGTGCCTTGTTTTCAGATATGAGCTCGGAAATGGACTGGAACTGACGGTTAGCATATAAAGAATATAAACTAACCAGAAAGGTATTGTTAGCAACTCCAGACTTGAATTCTTTAAACAACTCTGGATGTTTATAACACACAAATTATATTGTGGTGTGTTCTCTTTCTCTCTTTCTTTCTCTCTCTCTCACTCACTTTGTTTGGTTAAGCCATTTGTGCTTCAGCATACCCCAGACTCTTTTTCAAAGCTCTCTCAAACACAGTGAAAGCCAAATATACCATGCATCATGGGTGTATCTCGAGCTAACTACATGATACCCAAGGAAGACACCTTTTTAACTGCACCAGAACTGAGCTAAAACTGCTTTTCTGTTTTTGCTCTCATGTGGTCACAAAAGACCTCAACTTTATGCGCCCCTTCAAAACAAATGATTGGGTTATCGAGTCCTTTTGTCATGCTCGTAAAGGATGTAGAAGACAATCCTTGTTTAAATGTGTTCTTTCTTTTGCTGTCATTTTTGGATTTTATTCTTCCTCTTTGAAAAGACAGTAAATATGATACATCAGCCAGCTTCAGGGTTATATTTTCATTGTACTCTCAAAGCCTGAAAAAAGGAATGGTTTTAACTGATGTCTTGAGATAAAAACAGTAGAGGCCATTCAGATCTCTACAAACAGGATGTTCTATAACAGGAGAGCTACCACTGAGCAGATCCTGCTTTGTGAAATGTATGCCACATCGTGTTGGTTATTGCTGCAGCTTTATAGTCTCTTCTGTCACTTTCTTGTGTAATCTGCATGGTTGATAATGTCTGTAGACCTATATTTCTCAAAAAAAAAACATGGGAAAAGTACTTCACAGTCTAAGAATATGGAATATCAAAACTTTGAACGGTAATTTTTTCAAAATGCATCCTGATTCACACATCAGAAAAAATCCATAACAGGGAACACTGCCTTCCTCCTCTCATCCACTCAAGAGACATACGCTGGAATGTCAACTCTGGTCACATATGGTTTTAAACATATGGCTTTAAACCTCCCTCCTGGGGCCAGGGAGAAGAAAAGGCATCTGCTTATGAGGGCGGCCGGAGATCGCCACCCAGCTGACCTCGACTCCTCCCTCCTGGGGCTGGGGAGAAGAAATGCTTGTGATAGGATAGGAGCTGCTGCGGCCCCTGTGGATGAATGAGGATGTGTTGTTTGTGCTGCTACAGGACTGTAAATGAACATTTATGAATATGGACATTTAGGAATATTTTATGAGTATTTTATGATGTGGTGATTTATATTGTGATTTATTTACTGTTATGTGATTTATTCACTGTTATGATTTGCATTTTTGTTAGCCACCCTGAGTTGCATAGTTCAGTGGGTGGCATATAAACGTGAACACAACAACAACAACAACAACAACAACAACAACAACAACAACAACAACAACAACAAGGCCCCCCTGGGCCCCCTGCTACTAAATTTCAGCCATTGTATACTATTTGTTTCATTCCTCATGGCTCCAGTCTTCCAAATGTCTGTAAAAAGTCCAGTTTAGTATTCCAGAATAAATTGTCCAGTTTCACAGATAGCTTGTAAAATGCAGCAGTTGCCTGGAATTACTTCACCAATGTTTATACAGTAAAACCTCGCATAAAGAGCATCTCACTTAGAGACTAACTCGTTTAAAGAGCAGGATTTTCTTTGAATGGTCACCTCACTTAACAACTAACACCAACAAAAACTTGCTTAACAACTAAATCGGGGTTCGCAATCCCGCCCCCCGCCAGAAGTCACAATTGGTCACTTACAATGGTGTTTCGCTTAAAGAGCAAACTCGCTTAAAGAGCAATCCCATGGAATGCATTATGCTCTTTAAGCGAGGTACCACCATATTGTTTGTAAAGAAATCAAAGCCTGGAGCAGATGAGAAATCAGTTTATCAATTTGTACAAGACATGAAGGCAATTAACAAAAATATAGTACAGTAGAACCCCGGGTTATGGATGCTTCAGATAACGGAAAACTCAACTTATGGAAAGAAATTCATTGAAAATAATGCCTCAACTTATGGAATTTTTTGGAACATTTTTTGTTTTCAATGCATTCCTATGGGAAACCATGCTTTGCTTTATGGAATTTTTGTTTTTAATGCATTCCTATGGGAACTGCACAATGCATCCCCATGGGTGCTTTGTGATAAGGAATTTTCGCTATAAGGAAAACCACCGGGTTTTACTGTACTCTGCTACTCAGTAGCACCTACTCCACACACCATTATTACAACCATCAATCCAGATACTAAGTGCTACATTTTTGAGATATTTACTCCACTTTCTTCACTATTTCATTTCACAAGGATAGCCAGTATTTGTCTGATTTCATTTGGAAGGAGATATTTTCTCAAATCATGTGGTGTTGTTCACCTCAAAGATTCAGGAATATCTGCAGCAATTTTTGATATTCAGTTGAAATCACAATGTTACTTTATGCTGATGATATTTTGATATGATCCAAAAACAGAAAATGGAAACAAAGAGGATTTTGTTGCTTTACCTATACAACTGTCTAATAAATGTCACAACGTTTCATTCTTAAAAATTCAGAATAATCAGACTTCTGAAAACTATTTACAACAAATACAAGGACAGCATAAACAAGCCCTAAACCCTGAAATGGTTAAGTTTTTGGCTCTCCCTAACCTGCATTTTGTAGATAATAGATTCCAGTATTTGGAGAACTTACCAAGATTCATAATCATAGCCTTGACTGCAAGGGATTAGAAGAATCTGTACGATGAAACAAGGAATCAGAATAATTTCTGATAACTGAAGAGACCACTGGCTCAAGTGCCTGCATTAGGTCAGTCTGGCTAAAGAACATCTTCATCCTATTTGTATATGACAGTGTAGGCGAACCTATGGCAAACGTGCCAAAAGTAGCACACACAGCCTTTTCTGTTGGCACATGCACTTTCGCAGGCAAGCAATATCCCGCACTGCTTGCACCACTTCCGCCAATGGGGAGGAGAGAGGGAGGAGAGAGGGGAGGCTGAATGGGAGGTAGCAGACGGAAGGAGGTGAGGCAAGGAGACACCAACCACCAACTCGTCCTAGGAGGAGGAGGCAGCAGTAGTGCACCTATGGGGGAGCATGCAGACCTGTGGGGGTCCTGGGACCTGCAGACCAACAAGGGGTGGGGGTGGGGGGCCTGTGGACCTATGGGGAGGCTGTGCACCCTCATGGGGGATGTGGGGCCTGTGCACCCACAGAGGGTATTCACACCCATAAAAGAGTATGTGGCCCACGCATCGTGCTGTCAGCATGGGGCCTGCGCACCCATGTGGGGCCTGTACAACCTCATGGGGCCTGTGCACCCTTGTGGGGTGTGGGGCCTGCGCACCCGCAGGTGGCATACACTCCTGCTGGGGATGTGCACACCTACAGGGGGCCTGCGCACACCCCACAGGGTGCCTGCACACACACCCACGTGAGGTCACCGGAGGTGTACCGGTGATGTCACATAGGTGCATGGGCAGCACTCATGCTGCCTCCCCATGTGCTGCCTCCTTTTCCTGAGTCACTCGATCTCTAAAAAGTTCCACATCAATGGTACATGAGAACAAAGGAGTGGCTTTAAGGGCACTTATTCAGATTTTCAGAAATGGGTAATGACCAGATGCTTATTGCTGTTCACAATTAGACCCCATAGCTCAAGGACTAGTTGGCTCCTTGCAAGCAGTGACAACAGCTGCTTTAGTAGTAAAGAAAACACTGGATATCATACAAGGACACACAGTCACTTTCTGGACTCCATATTGAGTAGTGGTTTTATTAAATCAAAGCTAGACTCAGCATTGTACTAATGCCTGGCACATGCAGGACAAAATATTCTATTTGCAGCAGTAATTTAGGGTGGCCTGCAAATCCCTATTGAATATGTGTATACATTTGCCACTTATTGTATCCAAGGTGTCACCACTACTCTTGCACTCATATACCCACGTACTTGTCACAATACGCTCTTCAAGTGTACATGGGCTTAAATCAGACATAATTCTCAGGAGGGGGGAATTATAATACACTAGCAGAGGTTACCCGGCGTTGCCGGGCTGTTTTAAATTGTGTTGGAAGGTTAAATTGTGTTAATGTTTTTTTTAAAATTGCTTAGTCTGTAATTTTAATTTTTTAAATGTTTATTTATGTAAAAATTTTTTGGCTTGGCTGTTATTAACTGTGATCTGCTTTTCTTGGGTTTTTTTGAGGATTAATAAAAGAACAAAGTATGATATAATGTTTTAGTTTTTTGATTTTTTTAAATTAGTTGTACCATAGGTCATAATTTTAATAATGTAAAAGTAAATGTTTTTACATTCAATGTTTTTAAAATGTGTTTAGATGTTTTGGGTTTAAATTTGAGTTAAAACTCAGCACAGGATTTTTAAAAGTTTCTATTGTATTTTATTGACATATGTTTGTGATTTGTGTTAAAGTGTGTTTTAGTGTAATGTTTTTGACTTGTTTTTATTGGTGTGACCTTTTGTGTAAAATTGTGAATTTGTGTTATGTTTTTGAATTGTTTTTACTATTGTGGCCAGCAGGTGGTGCTGGTAGGGGTTATTGTATTTTGACTGTTTTTTCTTTCCTGGCCTCTGGGTGGAGCTTCTTCTGGTACGTAGTCTCTTTCTTTATTCATTTCTTTTCCAGTCCTGGTGGAGGTAGGACGTCTTTTGGTAAGTTTGCTTGTTTTCTTTCTTTTGTGTGTGTGTGTGTGTGTGTGTTTGGAATTTGTATTTTTGTCTGTTTGTTTTGTTTTAGATTGTGTTTTTGTTTACTTCATATTGTTTTTGGTGTTTTTGTTTTTGTGTATTTTTGGATGTTTTTGACTGTGTTTTTAGTAATTTTTAAAAAATTATTTATTTGGTGGTGGGGAGAGGGGCATGGTCGTTGGGGGTTAGGAATGGTGGGCTAGGTGGTGGGGAGGGGGGTATGGTCATTGGGGGTTAGGAAGGGTGGGCTAGGTGGTGGGGAGGGGGCATGGTTGTTGGGGGTTAGGAAGGGTGGGCTAGTTGGTGGGGAGGGGGCGTGGTCGGTGGGGATAGGAAGGGTGGGCTAGGTGGTGGGGAGAGAGCCGTGGTCGTTGGGGGTTAGGAAGTGTGGGCTAGGTGGTGGGCAGGGGGGCTTTATTGTGTGATGGTGCTTTAAGTGTGTGGAGTCATGAAAGTAGATCGGGCTTTCCCCTTTAATATCAGTGGGTGGGGGGTTGCGACCCCCCTCTCCGCTGGCTCCCCTGGGGTTGGGAGGTTTGGGGGGACAAAAGGGGTATGTCCCCCCAATCCTTCTGGACCCAGGAGACCAGGGAGAGTGGATCGATTTCCCCCCTCCTTAAAACAACTCCGTTTTTAAAGAGAAGAAACCGCTTGGTTTCTTCTCTTTAAAGACGGAGGTTTTTTTTAGGAGGGGGGGATCGATCCACTCTCCCTGGTCTCCTGGGTCCAGAATGGTTGGGGTGGGGGGGCATACCCCTTTTGTCCCCACAAACCTCCCAACGCTAGGGTATCCAGCGGAGAGGGGGATCGCAACCCCCCACCCACTGATGTTAAAGGGAAAACTCTAGTCGGGACCTTCAGGCGCTGTTGGTGAGGGAAAGAAAGCCAGCTGGTGTTTGCTTGGCTGTGAGGCGGTGAGTTGTTTTTCGTTGGGGGTTATGTAGGGTGGGCTAGGTGGTGGGGAGGGGGGCATGGTCATTGGGGTTAGGAAGGGTGGCGTAGGTGGTGAGGAGGGGGCATGGTCGTTGGGGTTAGGAAGGGTGGGCTAGGTGGTGGGGAGGGGGGCATGGTCGTTGGGGTTAGGAAGGGTGGGCTAGGTGGTGGGGAGGGGGGCATGGTCGTTGGGGTTAGGAAGGGTGGGCTAGGTGGTGGGGAGGGGGCATGGTTGTTGGGGTTAGGAAGGGTGGGCTAGGTGGTGGGGAAGGGGGCATGGTCGTTGGGGTTAGGAAGGGTGGGCTAGGTGGTGGGGAGGGGGCATGGTCATTGGGGTTAGGAATGATGGGCTAGGTGGTGGGGAGGGGGGCATGGTCGTTGGGGTTAGGAAAGGTGGGCTAGGTGGTGGGGAGGGGGCGTGGTCGTTGGGGTTAGGAAGAGTAGGCTAGGTGGTGGGGAGGGGGGCGTGGTCGTTGGGGTTAGGAAGGGTGGGCTAGGTGGAGGGGAGGGGGGCTTTAGTGTGTTATGGTGCTTTGTGTAGAGTCGTGAAAGTAGATCGGGTTTCCCCTTTAATATCAGTGGGTAGGGGTTGCGACTCCCCTCTCCACTGGCTCCCCTGGGATTGGGAGGTTTGGGGGGACAAAAGGGGTATGTCCCCCCCAACCCTTCTGGACCCAGGAGACCAGGGAGAGTGGATCGATTTTGCCCCCCCTCCTTAAAACAACTCCGTTTTTAAAGAGAAGAAACCGCTTGGTTTCTTCTCTTTAAAGACGGAGTTGTTTTAGGAGGGGGGAATTTATCCACTCTCCCTGGTCTCCTGGGTCCAGAATGGTTGGGGGGGGCATTCCCCTTTTGTCCCCCCAAACCTCACAATCCCAGGGTAGCCAGCGGAGGGGGGGATCGCAACCCCCCCACCCACTGATATTAAAGGCGAAACTCCAGTCGGGACCTTCAGGTGCCGTGGGTGAGGGAAAGAAAGCCGGCTGGTGTGTGCTTGGCTGTGAGGCGGTGAGTTGTTTTTCTTTTTAATTTTTCGGACGCCGGTTTCCTCAGCGTTCTGTGCGCTTATGTCGCGCAGGACTCTGGGGCTTGTAGTTATGGGTTTGTGATTTGTGGTTGTGGTGCGTTTTTTTCCTGCGGCTCGATTTTGATTGGCCGCAGTGTGTTGTTCAATGTTCTTTGTGGTCGCGCCTCTCAGCCTGATTGGCTGTGGTGGGCGCGGCGCAAAGAACATTGGGAAATGAAGTTGTTTCCCTTTTTTCACGTTTGTGGGGCTGTTGCCCCACTGCTTGTTTTCTCAATCCTTTGTTGACCTGCGGACCCAGATCGGCCGTGTGCACGAAGGGTGAGTGCAGGCAAGTAGGGCGAGGCATAGCAACCTATAGCCAGTTCCAACGGTTAACCCTTGGATTTATAGGTTAAGATGTGGACGGGAAGGGATTTACAGGCCACCTGAATGACATAATAGTCTTAATACAACAACTCTGCTGCCAATCCCAGTTGATGGATTACTAGATCAGGACTGCCTCAATGTAGCCCATGTTACTAAGAAGTCAAGCAAGGAGTTAACAGACATTCCTCTTCATAGTCCTGATCATACTTTTTATGTGGTTGAGTCTTCTTCAAGCCATTAAACTGAAAAGAGTAACTGCAATTTAACGTTCTCAAAGTGAACTTCTCAATCCAAAATCTGCAAACAGTGGAATTAATAGCACTAACACAAACATGTTCACCTCGCTGCCAATTACACAGTCAATATTCATGCAGACTCAAAATACGCACCTGGTATTTGCCATGGTAATGGACAGTTGTGGAAGCAGCAAGGGTTCGTGCAATTCTCAGGTGACAAAATTGCAAATGGGCCTCAATAGAAGAGCTACTTGAAGCAATGAAATTTCCAAAAGATATACTGTAGCTGCAATGTACAAAAATCCTGAGACAGTCCAAGGCAATGCAATAGGTGAGGAAAGTGGTATAAAAATATACTAAATAAATAATAAATAAATAAAAATGCATTCACTGATGTAGCAGCAAAAGCTGCTTCATTGCAATCCTTTAAAGAGTCAGTTTTAGAAGGATTCTTAATATCACCAACAGAAATTAAACATCTATATTGTCTTGTTGAAACAGGCAAAAGAGAACTCTGGATGTAAAGTAGAACACGTAGGAATGAAAAGAGCCTTTGGAAAATCTCTGATGGGCAATATGTTTTGCATACTTCCGCCTTACATCCTATTTATTGATGCTGCCCTATAATGGATATTTAGGATTAGTCACATTTGGTTTGTTCCTGGAGTGACCACCATGGATAAAAGTATGGTACAGGCAGGGGGAAATTGTCAAAACTAAAGGAGAAAAACCTGGACCACCAAGAGCCAGAACTTGGACCTATGCGCCTTTTGAGGCCCTAGAGACGGACTTTGCCAAAATGCCCAAAGTTCAAGGATCTAAGTATTTGTTAGTGATTAGAAGCCCTCCCTAAATGTAATTGTACTGCAAATGCTGAAGCAAAAATTATCCCAACTCAGATAACCCCAAGGTTTGGGATACCTGCCTTACTAGATAGTGCCACAGAATCAATTTCATTTATCAGATTATTAAGGCAATTTCAGCCACCTAAAAGATTGACTGGCAATGGTATAAGTCAGAATTGACCTGAGAGTATGCAATTGTTATTATTTAATTAGCAATGCCAATTTCAGGCCAAAACGGGACTATCAGGAGGTGAAGTGCTGGCAACCTCTCCCTTCCAAATAAATATGTACAGTAGTTAGGTTATTTCACTATATTTCATGGATTGTAACATTTTCCCTAACGTCACAAGACCCACCTCTCAACCTGGCTATCCAATGCCTGTCCCATTTCCCTGCATTCCTTGTAATGAATATAAAGAGATGTTTAGAGGATACAGGGAATGGCTAAGGCTATTGACCAGCTAAGAGTGATCTTTTTTTTTTTTGGCAAGCATCTGCCATCACCTCTGCTACCTAATCAAAAGCAAACAATTGGCCATTCAGCCTGGATGGTTCCTGGATGGATCTTAAATCTCCCCTTAATGTTTTTCTTCCAGAAAAAAAACAAAGTGTGTGTGTGTGTGGGAAACCACCATACCTGTCAACCTTCCCGGACTGGCCGGGATTTCCTGATTTTCGGTGCCAATTTGCGCCATCTCCCACCCTCAGCTGCCCAAACCCCGGAATTGGCAGCAGGTGGAAAGAGGTACTGTGCATCCCTTCTGTGCAAGCCGCGTCCTACGCATGCGTAGAAGGCTTTTACACTTGCGTAGAACCCTTTTACGCTTGCATAGAACCCTTCTAGGCTTGCGTAGAAGGCTACGCAAGCATAAAAGCCTTCTACGCAAGCGTAAAAGCCTTCTACGCATGCGTAGAATGTGACTTGCGCAGAACCGTTGTGTGCAGGTCCCGGATTGTCTGGAGCCGCGGTTGACAGGTATGGAAACCACCCTCTAACTCCTGACCTGCTATGCAGATCATAACTTGCTGACTCTCCATTGTTTTTACAAATACAATCCTCATTAATTGTTCTTTCATGCTTCATCTGATCATTCTTCTTCATTTTCTAGGCAACACCTGAAACTGCCAAAATGAAGCCACCTTTTGGTGAATTCATTTTGTAGTTCCTTATGCCTGACCTAGTCTGAGGTTCAAAAATACCACAATATTTGACGGAGCTCTTTCCGTTTACCCAGAGCATTTATAGAATGCGTAACTTTTCTATTTCCTGACACTTACACATTGTACAATAAAACCTTTACCTTTAATGTATATCCTTCTTCCCTCCCCTTCAATATTCTTATTTTATTTTATTACTCCAGATAAGCATGTTTGAATCTGTTTTAGTGTAGATTCTGTGTCTATTTGCCTTTTTATGCCTCTGGAAAAGAGTACCTATGATATCACTGGTTCTTAATTTCACTGATTTAACAGCTTCTTACTAGACTAATAATGTCCAGATTATATTGGTAATTATACATGGTGGAATAAATCCTTTGACCTTGGGCTCATTAGGATATTCCACCATAAAAAGAATTAGTGTTGGAGGTATAATGGGTCGTGGGTTATTGTTGGATACCAGTGCTTGCAAATGGTCAATCATGATTAATATGATTTGGCATACAGATAAGAATGGCATTCATCTTGGTATCAAGATATGGGCTACGTTGATTTTAACATCACTAAGTACTATGCTCAATGGAGATGTCAATTCAGTGCAGTAAGACTATGCTAGCCTTAACTGAACATTACATTGTCTGCGGATCTGCTAAGACAGTGTAAGGAAAGTGCTCTACAGGTGAAACTCAGAAAATTAGAATATCGTGCAAATGTTCATTCAGTTCAGTAATGCAACTTAAATGGTGAAACAAATGTATGAGATAGACTAATTGCATGCAAAGCGAGATAGTTCAAGCCTTACTTTGTTATAATATTGATGCTTATGGTTTACAGCTTATGAAAACCCCAACCCCCCAATCTCATGTACCCCATAATCATCACATAATCTTATGTACACTGTACGCCATGATCATCACAATTATAACGAATTAAGGCATGACATCTCTGGCTTTGCATGTAGTGAGTCTATCTCATATATTTGTTTCACCTTTTAAGTGAAATGAATGAAAATTTGCACAATATTCTAATTTTCCGAGTTTCACCTGTATATAACAGCTCTATTGCTATCTCTTAGAGTAGTGCAAACATTGACTTCTGGAATGCCTATTTTCAACCAAAGAGGCATTAAAGAAACTCAGAGGTACTTTGAAATTTTGCTTCCCAGATTGGGAATTGCTAGAAGAGAAATTCATAGGGCAGTGGCAAATAGGGAATAGGTAGCAAATAAAACAACTGCAGCTATCTGTTCCAAGTTTAATTATGTTATACTCAACACATGGCTTTATAGAATAGATTAGCTCTTGACGTGATATTAGTAGAATAAGGAGTAATCCCTACTTTTTAATATAATGTGCAACATTTACTGGTTCTTCTTCTTGTTCTTTTTTGCTTCCTCTTTCCCCCCATCAGGTGTCGAGGGAGATGCAAAGTTCTTGTTCTGGCACTTCTAGCGGCCTTCACCGGTGTTATTTCATGCTCTTATAATATTTCTTTGATGTTATCTCTCCACCTTCCTCTAAGTCTGCCTCATTGTCTTTGTCCTTTTCTTTTTTCCACATATCCCTTGTGAGATATGGAATTCCAAGATATTCTTTCCAAATGGGCAAACTACTTTATTTGTTGTCCCTGTATGTAGTGCAAGATTGGTTCTGTTCCAATTCTTTCCCTTATAACCTCATTCCTGATATCCCTTCTATTCACTCCAGCAGCCTTCCTCAGACATCTCATTTTCGTGGTGATCTACATTTGTTTCTGTTTTGTTGTAAGTGTCCAGGCTTCGCACTGGTAACATGCTCGTTTGCTCCCTTTGTTTTTCCACAATGGTATTATTATCGCTTCCTGCCAATCAGTGGGTGCAGCTAATGGTGTCCATGCTACATTGAACATTCTGTGTAGCCAGTCGCCTTCCCCCACCTTGGACTGGCCACGGGGGAGGCTGAGTCAGCTGCGCCGGGCCCCCTGCAGCCATAAAGACTTCGCTGCAGGGCCGCCGCCAACACCGGCCGCCTTCCCCCACCTTGGACTGGCCTTGGGGGGAAGCAGAGTCAGCTGTGCCAGGCCTCTTGCGGCCATAAAGACCTCTCTGCATGGCCACCGCCAACACTGGTTGCATCCCCCCACCCTGGACTGGCCCAGGGGAAGCGGAGTCAGCTGCATTGGGCCCCTTGCAGCTGCCACCAAGCCAGCCTCACTTTTAGGAGGGAGGCTTGGCGGGAACACCTGCGGCAGGATGGTCCCTGGACCCTTGGACTGGCCTCAGGGGCCGCCGCCGCTGCCACCTGTACCACCACCAGCGCTTTTGCCGCCACAGAGCCAGCCTCGCTTTCAGGAAGAAGGCTTGGAAGCTTGCCCTTCCTCCTCTGGCTGGTTCAGCAGGATGGAGGAGTTGTGACTGGCTCCAGCTTTGCAAGGCCAGCACGGCAGCTACAAGAAGAACTCATCGCCATTGCTACAGAAACCCCTCCCCCCCACTTGTCCGCAGGGTTCTTTCCCCACCATTGGACTTTCCCTGTGGCCTGTCCTCGCTGTGAGGGAGATGGGGGAGCAGTTGATCCTGGCAGGCTTTGTATGTTTTTTCTACTTTTGTTACTGTGTTGCATTGCATAGGCTGACTGAACCTTTGTATTTTAGGGATCCTATTCTACTGTTTCGCAATGCGGATATTGTTTGATTATACTGTATTTATTGGATTCATATTGATTTATTATTTTGTCATTTTGGATTATTATATTGTAATTAGGGGTTGGTTATTATCTTGTTGTTATACTTTGCACCATTGTGGATTTTTCTGACTATTTATTTGGTATCTGTGATTATGTGTATCATTATATTGTTGTAATTTGTATGTATATTAATTTGTTGTAGCCGCTCTGAGTCGGCCTTGTGCCTGAGTAGAGTGGGGTATAAATCCAATAAACCAAACCAATCTGATGCTGCTCTCTCCTGTTGGTAGACCATCTATTCCTGATGTTTTGTGTTTAGGTGATTGTTTAACGACTCTTGCTACTTCTTCAATTAATGTGTCCGGTTCTAGTGCTGTTGATTTGTAGTCTTGTGTTGTTTCATTGTGGCACTCTCCTAGGTGGTTGAGGAGTTCTTTAAAGTAAGGTGTATTACCTTCCAACAGTTTTTGTATTTACTGTATTTCTTCTACTTTAAGGCAGAATAAAAATGGTTTGCCAAGATACCATGTCACAGTTTTGTATTTCTTCTCAGTAGCACATCGGTTCCTTGTCTTTCCTATTTAATGCCAAATTTCTCACATTTAAGATACTGTTCCATTAAGATCTGGAAATAAATTACTGAAATGTTCTATCCAGAAATCCTGGATATAATTTTCCTTTTACATAATCATGTTGTAAGAACTGCTTTTACAATAATTTCCAAAGGATGGTTTAATTAAATAAAAAAGAAAGAACTGGTTTCTTTGGCTAAATAGAGCACTACATATGGGAATAGGTTCAAGCTACTGAAGCTTATACTAGAGCTAAATTTAGGTTCCTCAGGACAAGTAGGATGGAAGACGGTTCCTCCCCTCTTGCCTTCAAAGAAGAATGAATAGACAAATCCACTCCGTACCTGCCTAGTACCAGCAACCGATAAAGATTTCCTCTTTTAAACACATTTGGATTGGTCTTAAATATAGTTCTTAGTGCTACAATCGCTGATGTTACAGAGAATATCTCTCTTGGGCTTTCTGCCCTTTGGGTTGCTTCTTTTCTTTCTTTTACATTGAGAAGTCTGCCAATATGAGAAACGCAAATGGCTGCCAATATGGGATTTGCGCTGTTGCTACTGCCAATCTTTAATTTAGCATATGTACAAAGCTACGTTTTGGACTAGAAACGAAAACTTGGAACTGTTGCCGGTGTCAACTAGGTTATCATGTTTGCATAGATATGAATTCAATAGACAGATCAATGCATATATAGACAGATAAAGGAAATGCTTTTCATCTCACTGTACAAATAATGGTGTTAAGTACTTGATTTTTTCTTTCACATTTGCATAAGGATTTATCAGATTTTCTGTTGAAATCACAATGTTACTTTATGCTGATGACATTTTGATATGCTCAAAAACAGAAAATGAAAACATAGAGGATTTTGTTGCTTTACTTATACAGCTGTCTTATAAGTGCCATGACATTTCATTCTTAAAAATTCAGAATTATCAGACTTTTGCAAAATATTTACAACAAGTACAGTTTCCATTTCCTCTCTCTGTACTGTAATTCGGCTTTTCAAATGTCCACTCCATGTTGCCTGTAATATGAACCAAACATTGACAATTAAATACTCCTAATTCCCTACTGAGAACAGGTTGGAACTGAAATGTTAGTCATGGAAGCAGATTATGACAAGCTTACTTACAATTTTGCTCAAACTGCAGCATCTCATGTAAGAAAAATAATGCTTAAAAAACACATACAGAAAATACCATGGAGGTCAAAAAGAAGAGATGTTTTCACATAAAAGAAAGAACCTTGATTTTGTACCTCCTTCAGGCAAGACCATCTGTGATTCTAAAAAAGGATCCTCTTAGACCAGGGGTGGCCAACCTATGGCTTGTGGGCTGAATCCAGCACATAGCACCAATTAATCTGGCCCTCAGTGATGACCCTGGCCCCGCTGCAGCCTCCGCTGCTGCCACTGGAAGTGACAAAAACACTCCGAAAACAGCCAACAATGTGCTTAACAGCTCTTAGGTCCTTGGTTAGGGCTTGAACTGTTAATTTTATTCCAGTCCTCAACTGTGAACCCAATGGTTGATTTGAATAACAACAACAACAACAACAACAACAACAACAACAACAACAACAACAACAACAACAACAACAACACTGGTCTTGGGCTGTAATAAAGAATTTGTTGTTGTTGGTAATAATAATAATAATAATAATAATAATAATAATAATAATAATAATAATAATAATAATAATAATAATAATAATAATAATAATAATAATAATAATAATAATAATAATAATAATAATAATAATAATAATAATAATAATAATAATAATAATAATAATAATAATAATAATAATTCCGTGTCAGAAATTATTCTGTGTTGAAAGGATTTTTGTGGGAGAAACTCTGCCCAGTCACATGGCCATGCCCACAGAGTAGGCCACATCCATAGAGTGGTAGCAAAAAAATTTGGAGCCCACCACTGGACTAAGCCCATGGAACCGAATTAATCCTAGCCTTTAGGGGGATGAATTTTCTAAAGGGGGAAAAAAGTTCAGGATCTCATAATGTATCCTTAAAATCAAACATGAGAGTGAAAGTCAAGCAAGGTTTTGGAGACAGGAGAACCTTAAGACCCCTGGCAATTATTAGCCTTCATGATAAGAAAAAGACAGAAGAACAATATGAACAACACTTAGAGGTTACATCTGTAATGATCTATGTCTGCTGTATAAAGCATTGGAGACGAAAAACTAAGAATTCTGGAATTAAGACTCAGGTTCCTTATTTTTCACTGCAAAATATAGTAGATAGTCAGAAGGTGGGGTTGTAGCTATCAGTCTAGCACAGAGATAGTAATGATTTCCCCCCTAACCAAACACATAAAGCTTCTGAATCTGGCCTAGCTCCTCAATCTCATCAAAATGATGCAGGTACCAACAGAGCTATTGTAACTGCTGGTGGGCTTACCTGCTTTACTTCCCAGCAAGACAACTTGCTGAGCTGGTACCTGCTTGCCTCTAGGCCACCAACCTTGATGCTGTGATCCCAACACTTAAAAGATTTGACTGACATGCTCTAAAAAAATGGATCCCAGGCTTTAATGGTATACACTTACTTCTTCCTGGATATTGCAAGCTCATTTTCTCTGCAGGGGAAAATACTGTCATGAAATTTAACTTTGTAAAACATTGTTGGTAGAGATCCATACACAGCAGTTAGCTAAAATGTGGAATGCAATGTCTGGCACATTTTAAAGGTGCAATGCTCAGGGCATTACTTGGAATGATACATTTCCTTGAAACAATATTTTGGAGGAGAAATTTAAACATTAAAAGGAAGAAAGCACTAACTTGATTAGAACGAGGGGGAAAATAAAATGATACAAATGAAATATTTCAGATGCCCACTCCTTAACATTGCTTTTTTACCTATCTTTCTACTTTCATATGCAACCACCCACCCACAAGTACTCTGTCAACTCATTAGTATTACAGACCTTATTTATATGTGGACCAGTCTATTATAACCTGCCATACATGGCTGAACTTTAAAGAGTCTCTGGAAGCTATTGCATGTTCAGAATGCCACAGTAAAGGTGTTAATGGGAGGTTGGATGTGAAAGCATGTTATGTTTCTCAGCAGCCTCTCTGGTTACCAATATTAAAAGCGTAAGTAACACTAAATAGCAGCCAAGTTAATTTGCAGATTCAACTCCTAGTTAGCAGAGCACAATTTAAGAAAGCAATCACATTCACATTTCTAACTATTAAAAAACACAAAAGCTAGTGTTATGCGAGAAATACACTGGGATAGGAAAGATAATAGGAATCCCAGCTTTAACTAAACTAGAGATGCAAAGAGCAGAACTACTAGTGGAGGGCTGGCCCATCGGGCAACCGGGTCTCAGCCCAGGGCACCCCCCCCAGGCACCCAATATCATGGTGCCCCCCTTGGGTGCCAATCCAAAGAGCCAAGCAGAGCTGCGATGCCCAGAACGATCGAGCAAACGAGTTGGGGCTCCATGTTCCTCTGCCTGCCTTCCTCCTCCTGTACTGCCAAAGATAAGATTACAAAAGGAGCTCCATTGACAGCAGAACCGCTGTCGCTTAGAGGTTGCAATTTTGCCTTATAAGCAGGAGGTTGTTGGTTTGAATTCCCAGAGGGGAGTTGAAATTAGAAGGCAAGTGCGAACATATGTATTTTGTTAGGGTTAGACTTCCTCCCTGTCCAGCGCCCTTTTAGCATCCAGTGCCCTTTTAGCGCAACCAGCACACCCCTGATAGCTACACCTTCTCTGCTTGAGACAAGATGTAGTTTAGCGGACCTACTTGCTGTCAAATTTGACAGCCAGAAGTGACGCCATCGCCATGTGCTTTTGTTTACCCATGTGACCGGAAGTGATGTCATTGCCATGTACTTTTGTTTACTGTCATGACCGGAAGTGACATCATCACCACCATGTTTGTTTCCCCACATGGCCGGAAATGACGTTACTGCCGCCATGTATGTTTACCCACAAGGTCGGAAATGATGTCGCAGCCATGTGCACCGGAAATGATGAAGTAGCAATGCACCCTGTCTACCCACATGGTCGGAAATGGCATACATTGTTAGCCTCCATGACTGGAAGCGGCATGGCAGATGCCACATGGTAGGAAAGGCCACCCGGAAGCGGAAATGGCCACCCTCAGGTATACCCCTGACCCGGAACATGTGGCTCGCCACCCCGGAAATGAGGGCAGGGCAACCCTAGCACTGATTGGTGGTGTAGGGACACGTGATACCCTCTATAACCTATATGACCTCCCCAGAGACGGCCCTTTTGAAACAGGTTTGGTCTTTGGCATGCCCAGTGGACAAGTTCTGAGGAGTGGACATAAAGATGGCAAGCAGGCCGCCGAAGACCATGGACCTTTTTTTACAGCATAAAATGCCAAAAATACAACGGAGGATGAGGACTTGGGCAAGATATATAAGCTCCCCATTACCCGAAGCAGATGTGGGTGCTGCAGGCATGCACCTACCCCGTGCACCCTTGAAGAAAAAGGTGAAAAAGTCTAACTTGCAGCCTAGGGGTTTTTCGTTTCCTCCATGAGTCTGAAAACCAACTCATTAGACATGGATTTTTCTACAGCTTTTCAGAAAGGTAGAAACTTTTTTCTGCAGCAGAGAGCTTACCAGTAGCCATTTTTATGGCTGGTCAAGACTCAGATGCCGAAAGCACTACCCCAACAAAATGCTGTTTGGAACGTAGTGAGCAGTGGACCTACTGTAGCCATGAGTGCTATCTAAAAGGACTATTCCAAAAGCTGCAAACCATAAGATCTTCTACTATTAAGGAATCTGTTGAGGGTTTTCCAAAACCTGTAGATGTTGTGGATGGTGGGATGCTTTTCAAAGCTGCCAAACCAAGCGGTGAGAAAACAAAGCAGGAAGAATTTGGACCTACCTGGTCTCCGGCCCAGTTATACCTTGATGGCCTTTTGGAAGAGGAAGAAAAGAAAGATGAAGAGAAGGCAACTAAATGAAACCCTGGAAACTGAAGTGGACAAAGAAACCACACCGGTAAGAGTTTTATTTCTCAGTGTGCTTTTATTGAGAATGTGTGTGTGTGTGTGTGTGTGTGTGTGTGTGTGTGTCATTTCCGGCGCACATGGCTGTGACGTCATTTCCGGTCATGTGGGCAAACAAAAGCACATGGTGATGGTGTCACTTCTGGTCATGTGGGTAAACAAAAGCACATGGCGATGACGTCACTTCCGGTTGTCAAATTTGACAGCAAGTAGGTCTGCTAAACTACTGATGTTTTTCCTGTCCTATCCCAGAAAAGGTTAGGAAAGACACATGAAAAGGAAGTGACACCAGCAACCTAAAACTATCAGACTTGGTTGAAGAAAGGTCAGCCTATGAAAAAGCAGGTTAAAAAGAGAGTCAAGGAAATCTGAGGAGGTCCTCCTCTATCTACTTTTCCTCACACATCTTCTTAATCTAAAATGAGTTGTACCTGGGCACCTTCAACTTCCAACATATTACCTGATGCAAGTGAAGCACTTGATGGATAGGTTCCAGGATACCAAAGAACTCTCTCATGGGACAGCCCTATATTGTATGTGGAAGTTTTAATATATTGCAAGCTTCTCTTAAGAGTTATATTGCTCAATGAAAGGGCAGGATAGATATTTAATAACTACATGAAAGAATAAATATATTACCCATTATGAAACTGCATAGCTTTTAAAATTCCACACATGAAATAGACTGAATTGCACTGCATTCCACTAACAAGCCAGGGCGACCACATTCAGTTGCAGATCTCTAAGATTTAGCAGAGATATTTTAGTATTAAAGTCAGCTTATTTGGAAACATTTTATTACTATGAAAATGACTCTTTACTCTTAAGAGACTACATTTATTCACATGCGGTAAACATTAAGAGAGTGAAGAGATCTGATACAGAAGGAACAAAGTTTTTCATAGAGTGGAAAGAGCCACAATAGGAGTCATTTTTCTCCCTTTCTCTATCCTTTCACAAGACCCAGGCAGATTAACCCAGAATATCCAGGTTGCATACCAGCTGTAGATTCAAATCCTACCCAAAAAATAATAATCTCTATGTTGGATCCAGTTGCACAACACTTGCAATAAACCACAGAAATCACGAGGCAAGATAGCCATGATCATATTAGGATTCACTATTTTCTGTAGTTTTGGTACAAGTGTGTTTCTTGTGACACAAGTCCTCTGACATTTGGCAAATCTATACATTTCTGATATGTCTGAAATAGGTCAGAAACTAAATATTACTGGACCAACCCATTGTAAAAATGTAGACAGTTACATTCACAGTCTTGATGCTAGTCCAAGGTCACAGTAAATAACTACTTGTGGTTTGGCCTAACCCAGGGATAAGTGCCAATGTAGGAAGAGCAGTCCATGTTTCACTAAAGGGAACTCTGCAAATCACCCGAACACATAAGCAAGAGACACGGGTTGCAAGCAAATATACAACTGCAAGCCAAAGTAAATTTACTGGAATAGCCTGTCAAGTACAGCATGAATAGTGAGTGAATAGAACAGTGATGGTGAACCTTTTAGAGACCGAGTGCCCAAATGGCAACCCCAAACCCACTTATTTATTACAAAGTGCCAACTGAGCAACAGGATAGGGAAGAAACACTCCCATTGGGCTGCTTGGCAGAGGCACGGAGCCAACTCTGTGCTGGGCTGAGTGTCCCCTCTGGCACGCATGCCATACACCAGGTTCTGTCAGGTTCTGCAGAACTGGTAGCGGAAATTCCCCTAGGCCACACCCACTTGGTTGACCACACCCACCTCCATAGCCCATAATGCAGGATTTTGGCCACACCCATGGATTTGGTCCCGCCCACAGATTTGGCCAGCCCACAGAGTAGGTAGTAAAATTTTTTGCAGTGCATCACTGGTGCCATAGGTTCACCACCACTGGAATAGGACACCAAATCTTTCAACAAGACGTGGTATCTTCTCCTGTAGAAGCAGACAGCACTGGCTCTTTGGCTTTGAAACAGAGTTGAGCACTGAACCCTAGAGTCGGATATGACTGGCTTTCAAGCAATACATTCAGAGTTTTTCTAGATTTTAAAAAAAAATTGGCATTGGGTAAGGTAAAGGTCACCCTTGTTCGAAAAACAGTTGCTTCTGACTCTAGGGTGCCGTGTTTATCTTCATTTACAGCCAAAGAGCCAGTGCTGTCTACATCTGCAGATTTTTCTGTGGGTATGTGGCAGACATGACTAGATACCGGAGCACACAGAACACTGTTACCTTCCCAACTAAGTGGCACCTATTTATCTACTTGCAATTTCTTGCTTTCAAATTCTTATTTTGAACTGGCATTGGGTATACAGTACTGTATGTCGATAAGACATACTGACTTTTTAACAACAATAGGCTGCTCAATCTGCATCTGATTTGCTGATTTAATTGCTGGTTGAACCAATGTCATGAACATTCAAAATCTATTTAGGCTGGAAGTTGGCAGCCTCAAACTGTACTCTGAGGGAAAACAGCCAAATCCTCACATCCTGAAATTCATAAATGCCTGTCTGCTACCCAATTATGCTCAAGAATAAGCATGTTTATGAGAACCTTTTCCCCTTTTCTTGCATACTCATCATAACCAGAGTGACATATTTCTTAGATGCTTTTCTTTTGGATTATTAAACCACTGCAATAATAGAGGGAACAAGTGCTGTTGTTGTTTTTTTTGGTCTGGGGAACCAAACCTTACTTTCATAGTGATGTTGACAATTTCAGTCGAGCATATCTTAATGAAATTAGAGATGCAGAAAATATTTTTTGACAGAATCTATGAACAAAACAGCTAGAAGTAACTCCACTTCTGTGAGAAAAGCTCATGCCAAGTGAGTGTGAAACTGGGGAAGAATGTTGATAATTGGATGGTATGGTTTTGGCAAGAAGAGGTGCGCTTGATTAGCCATCTCAACTAAAACATAATGTTCTAACTATTAATTGTTTTTACACAGCAATCATAAATTATCCATTCTGTCCACAGCAGAGTGCTCTCTACCTAAATTAACTGACAAATAAACATTTAGAGATATAAGTATTTTTCGCATCTATAGCTCAAAACATGTCATGATAAACAATGCACAACATGGGGGTGGGTGGGTATGAACCTAACAAGAATACTTTTGAAGTGTGGGAAAGAAAAACATTCTGGGGAAAATAGAAAAATATAGCATTTAAGCATTTGTAAAGTGACACACACTTTCAGGGAAATAGGCTGTAACCATTTGGGAGCAGATCATTGGATTTAGTAAGACTTACCTCTGAGTAAATTTACTAAGAGTGGGACACATGACAGACAAGATGACTCAGAAAGAACCAGGGATGGAAGAATCTCATAATTTTGGTTTTGTAGAATTTCAACAAGGGTTCAGCACCTTCATAGTCCCATCTCACATCCCATATAAAAATAAAGGCAGCATGGATTCAAACCTAAGTCTCATGAGTCCTAGTCTATCACTCTATTCACTACATCATGGGCATCATTGATGGAGTGATGAACTTGGACTCTGTAGACCTGGCTTTGAATCCATGTGTTGGCATGGAAATTCTCTGGGGGCAGAATTGGTAGAATTACAGTACAGTACTCCTTAAATATCTCACTTATCTTGGAAGCCCTATTAGGGATGCTGGAAAATTAGTATTGATTTCATAGCATATAACACATCAGCAGCATTATAATGATCCTTTATTCCACATGAGGGACTCATGTCAAAACATTATTGATAGCACAAGCAATGTCTGTTAGACAACCCTCATGCTTATGTTTGTTGATACACTCACAGAAATGTAAAATGGTTAATGGAACACGATCTATTTCCAAAGAAGCCACATTGATACTTCTTCAGCAAAACATGTTCTACATGCATATAATTTAATCTTTATCTTATGTGGCCTATAATTTCCTGCACTCACATAGGACCCATTTTTCAAAATTAGTGTTACTTTAGCCAATTTCTGCTCTTCGGGCATTTTATGGATACATCACATATTTTTGTTTGAAGGTCAAGAATTACACATTTTATGTTTTAAAAAGAATCTTGGGGTGATACCACCTAGCCACAGTTTGTTGAAGGAATCAGGGCCACTGGGGGGCCGGGGAGCCCGGAGGAGGACTGATCAAGTAACGACACGAGGCAAACGGAGCGAGATCAGATCAGTCCTTTATTGAGAAAAGGCAACATCATTTATAGGGAAAAAAGCGCAGCGGTGGCAGAACCGTCATCTGACAGGAAAATTACCTCACCCACGTACCCGGGTTAATGGGGAACACCTCAAAGGGAAGTTAATTAACTGGGGCAAACATGGACTTAGGAGTCCCATTGTTCAGGGATTAGGCAGGGGCAAACATAGCCCTTATTTGCACCGGGCATAACCTTGGGTAAGAGATGAGTCATTACTCTAATGGGTAACTGGGGTCAGCGGGATGAGCTCCTCGCAGAATCGCTGGTCAGGCAATAAGTGGCCGGATTGATCCCTACCATCAATCTCCCCCCTTGCTCGCCGACAAAGGCCAGAGGCCAGGAGTCTGCTCACTGGTTTAACCTCTGCCAGAGGCCACCGATGCCCAACTGGGCACGCGGAATCCTCATCTCCCCTTTCTGTTTAATTTAAGAGCCTGGCCGGCGATCCCGCGCAAAAGCGGCATCAGCTGTTGGGCATGAATGACGTCACGGAGTTTCTCTTTGGGGCGGCACTTAGAGATCAGCGAGGGAATGCACTGAGCAAGGCAACAAATCGTGATGCCTAGTATGGCTATCCCCACCACTACCTTAAGC
Organism: Bradypodion pumilum; assembly: GCA_035047305.1. Classification (NCBI taxonomy): domain Eukaryota; kingdom Metazoa; phylum Chordata; class Lepidosauria; order Squamata; family Chamaeleonidae; genus Bradypodion; species Bradypodion pumilum. The sequence continues at coordinate 186,758,925 of JAWDJD010000003.1, forward strand.
ACCGTTTGCAGCCACCCCCAGGGAATCCACGACCACATCCAATTCCACAGGGAACTCCACCAAGCTCCCCACGCGGAGCCTTCTGTAATGCCTGCAACTATGGTGTGGAGGTTCGTGATCTGGCTTTGGATCTTACGGGAGTTATCAGTAAGATTGAAACAACACATTCCATGAAAAGATTCGCAACCCAGGTGGTGCAGCAAGAGGAGGTAGTCGATAGCCGCTCGATTGTCAAGAACAGCATGGCGAAGTTCTGCCTGCTCCTGATTGAGGAGCGCTATCGCTGTGGAGGTATGGTTAATGGCTTTGGCCAAACCGCAAGCCAAGCGGCCAATCCTCCGTGCGTTGCCGACGGCCAAGCCTGGCACGCCGACAAGGCTGACTGCTAGAGATACATACTCAGCGGGACTCATTACCCTAAAGCTGCTGTCACAAGAGCTGTCTAACTGGGTTGTGCGCGTGTGTCGTATGAGTGGGGAAATATCAACATTTGGCACATTTGTGTCATTTACACTTGGGGCAATCATGTCCTTGGTAGGAAGTAACAGTGTCAAACGACTGATACAACACATTGAGTCCGACAGGTTCGCAGGGATATAGTTCCATGTGTACTGGTTGCAGGTGAAAAACCACCCTGAGGGTAGGGTGACATGAGCATACAGCGAAATGAGTGTCTCTGGTTTATTACAAGTCCAGTTGCCGCTGCCGGGGTCGAGGCAGCGGCGCCGAGTCTGACCGCCTGAGGTGCAGCCGGTCATTCGGGTACAAGCAGCGTCCGGGCTGATCGCCACTCGAGGGGTATGAAGAGTGGCGGCGTCAGCCGGCAAGGTTGGTGCAAGTCGCAATCCCCCCCAGCGTGCATATGCTGAGAAGGTGGTAGGAGTGTGTGGGCCAAAGAACGCTTTCAGCAACCAGTCGCCATCCTTGGTGCGCGCGTCCAGAGTGTGGCACACGGGAATGAGACAGGTGCTGAGGACAGATGCAGAACCAATGTCCTGCTGTAGGCAAAAATCAGACTGGTTGACGAGACCCGCCAACCTTTCCCACAAGTTGTACCGCATCCGTGCTGAGAGGTCTTCACCAGGCGGCAAGCCGTTGGCCTGAAGTGAAGCGGCCTGAACGCCTCCCCCCAAAAGCAGGAGGAGGGCCAGGATGATGGTGTAGATCACAGAATTGATGTGAATCTGGGCAAAGACAGCTGCAACGAAGTTCTCCGGCGTCGGCTCCTTCCCCTCGCGTTGGAGGGCGTCCCGGGCCTCACAGCAAAGGGTGTTGACCATCCCCCAGGTGATCCTCTGTGCCGGGGTCCGCAGCCGCCGCGTCTCCCGGTGGGTCTCCTCGATCAGAGTGAGGTCCTCCATCTCCGGGATCGGACTCAGGTCGGTCTGGGTCCACGCCATGAGGTTCCAAGTGAGGCTTGACGCACCGGGCTGGAATCCAAACGACACCTGTAGGAGACATAACTGCAGCATACCCTCTTCCCCAGGTTATGAGCGGCACCGGGCCCCTCCAAGAAGGGTCTGGCGGCACTCGGTACCAGACCATAGGTCGCGGGAGAGCTTCCGAACGGCGGAAGTGCCTCTCCTGCGGCGTGCAATCCGAAAAAACATTAAGGTGATTGTAAGTGAACAATACCTTGTTGAGACACATCTGTGCTTCTCCCTGTGACTTGGGGAGGGCTGGTGGCTCCCCCCTTTCTGTTTGTTTGTCAATATAGGACTTTAGCGTCCGATTGACCCGCTCTACAATCGCTTGCCCTTGCGGATTGTAGGGAATTCCAAAAGTATGCTTGATGTCCCATGTTGCCATGAAGGCGGCCAACTGCCTAGAGCTGTAAGATGGTGCGTTGTCCGTTTTCACGTGCCGTGGTTTGCCCATGGCAGCTATGCAGGAAAGGAGGTGCTGCTCCACATGGGTCGCAGTTTCCCCCTTCTGCGCCGTAGCCCAAACGAACTGTGAAGAGGTATCTATGCAGACATGCATGTATTGCCACCTCCCAAATTGTGGCACATGCGTGACATCCATCTGCCACACCTGATTAGCCTCTGTCCCTTGTGGGTTGACCCCCCACGAGGGCCCCCCCGGTGCCCCTGCACAATGCTGGCAAGAGTGAACTATGCCTTGGGCTTGAGAAAGTGGCAGATTGAACTGTCTGGCGAGTGCCTTGGCGTTTTGGTGAAAAAAGGCATGACTTTGGATTGGAGTAGTAAAAACTCCCAAAACTGAACGCTGCTGAATTTCCTTTGCGGCCGCGTCCGCTCTGCTATTGCCCGTGGAAATCGGACCCGGTAGGTCTTGGTGACTTCGAATGTGGGCGATATAGAGCGGCTCCGTGCGGTTTCGCAGGTGAAATTGAGCGGTGAGAAACAGACTAAGCAAATTTTTGTCTATCGCGGGAGTGATGTAAGCTCCCGGTAGACTGTGAAGCAAGTTCCTTACATACAGACTGTCAGTAATGATATTTAGCCGTTCTTTGGCGAAGGTGCGCAAGGCAAGGTTCACGGCCGCCAACTCCGCCCGCTGAGCGGACTTCTGTGGAAGGGTTAACAGCGTGAGCCAAGCTTCGCCCTCCTGCCAGGTCAGAACACCATAGGTGCGACCGCCATCAGAGAAAACTGTTCTGGCCCCCTGAAGCGGGACCAGCGAGAGCAATTCGAACAAGCTGACTGTTCCTGTTTGCAGTGAGACGAGTCTGGGGTCTTTGGGCAAATGATATGCTAAACTGCCGGTGAAACCTTCCAAAGCTATCGGGAGCGAGTCACCCAGCTGCATCAGCTGATGAATTTGTTCCTTAGTAAACGGAACCACAATTTTGGCCAAATCATTTCCTGAAATGTCCCTAGCTCTCAGCCTGCCGCGGTAGACCACCACGGAGACCAGTTCTTGAGGCGGGACGATGTTCCGTGAAGATGTATTAGGCAAGTAGACCCATTCCACAATTTTCGCTCCCTTCTCTGAGTCTACTCCTAGCGCCCCAGTGAACATGGATCCTGACCGTACGATGTACAAATTCAGGATCGGGGCATATGGCCCCTGGGCGATCCTATCCACCCACCTCTGGCTGAGAACCTGGTTCACTTTCTCGAGCGCCAAGCGCGCGTCTCGAGAGATTTTTATCCGGTCTGCCGGCTGCTTACCTAAAGTTAGCAGCGAGAAGAGCGGTTTTAGAAGATCCGTATCCAATCGGAAATACGGTCTGGCCCAATTAATGTTTCCTAAAATCTGCTGTAATTCTACGAGGGTGACTGAGTCCTGTAGGTTTATCTGAGGCAAGACTGGCGCTGCAAAAGAGCGGAGAAGCCGATGACCCAAGTATGAGAAGGGCTCGGACTTCTGCACCTTTTCCGGGGCAATGAGTAGACCTTTGTCCCCCAGGCTGGCCTGGAGGTCTGAAAACATTTCGCTGCCAAGCTGCGGCAACGCTACCAATATATCATCCATGAAGTGACAAACTATGGCTTGTGGGTAAAGGCCTCGAAACTTTTCCAGCGCGTTGTGAACATATATTTGGCACAGGGTGGGCGAATTGAGCATGCCCTGTGGCAAAAATTTCCACGCGTAACGGAGCGTGGGCTCACTGTGGTTCACGACCGGCACCGTAAAGGCAAACCTCTCCCGGTCCCTGGGGTCTAAGGGGATTGTATAAAAGCAATCCTTGAGATCTACGACTAGAATCTCCCACCCCTCGGGAATCATATTAGGATTAGGGATGCCGCATTGGAGCGGACCCATCGGCTGAATACATTTATCGATCTCCCTGAGATCGTGGAGGAGTCGCCACTTCCCCGACTTCTTCTTAATCACAAAAATTGGCGAGTTCCAAGGACTCGTGGACTGTTCTATATGTCCTGCGTCTAGCTGTTCTTTCACTAGCTGCTTGAGAGCAACTAATTTCTCTCCCACTACCGGCCATTGTTCTACCCAGACCGGAGCATCGGTGAGCCATTTAAGTGGCAACGCCATTACCCGAAGGTAAGGGTGGCACCGTACTGCTGGAGAATGTCTCGCCCCCAAAGGTTGACGTGCACGTCAAGAATGTGCGGCCGAATTACCGCGGTGCCCTCAGCCTTTGGGATTGTGACTTCCACCCACTCTCGGCTCCTAAACGCTTCCTGAACTCCACCTACCCCCCACACATCGGAGACCGGCTCAATGGCCCACTCCCTAGGCCACTGACTCCTGCTTACCACGCTCACATCCGCTCCGGTATCGAGTAACCCTGAGAACACTCTTTTGTTCAAAAATACCTCGATAACGGGGCGCTGTTTCCACTCAATGTTGGTCTCCACTGTCGCTAAGACCTGGTATCCTTGCACTGCCTCACTTGCGCATTCACTGAGCCTTCCCTGGCTGCCTGCTGACGAGTGACAAGGAACCATGATCAGTTGCGCTAAGGTGTCTCCCTTGTGAATGGTTTGGGGCAGGTGTGTCCAAAGCTGAACTTGGAGAACGCCTGAAAGATTTGAGTCAATGACTCCTGGAATTATGAAAATTCCGCGTGCTCCAGCTACACTACGGGGCAAAACTAAACCTAAAAAGCCTCTGGGCAGGGGTCCCATGTACTGGGAATCGACCAGATAGACTGTGCCTGGCAGGTCGCATGTAACGTCCACCTGGCAAGTCAATTCTAGCCCTGTACTACCCTTGGGGCTGGCCTGTGCCCTCGCAGTGCCTGGAATGTGCCTAGAATCTAGTCTAGTTCTGGGGAGTTCTGGATCTGGGTGAAGGAAGCCTCTGTTTGGACTGGGGCCAGAGACGTGCCCGGATTCCGGTTTCCCGAACTCGGACAAAACCTGGCCCAATGATAACCTTTCTTGCACTTCGGACAGAGGGTATTCGGAGCCTTGGAATGGCCGGACTTTTGTCCGCCTCCCTTGGATCGGCACTCCCTAGCGAAGTGGCCGACCTTGCCACAAGTGTGACATGCCCCTTTGGTCTTTCCATTAGGATGAGATCTTCTACCCCCTTGCACGGCTGCCGCTAGCAGACCCATTTTATAGGAATCTGTGCCAACGTCAGCACATGCTCGGATCATGTCCGTTAAGGTCAAGTCAGGACGATTGCCTAGCGACTGCAAAACCTTACGGCAGTCCAAGTTGGCATGGTCCTTGGCTAGCTTAATCATGAGCTCTTGCTGGGCTTGCTCATTATCAATCTGCCTGGTGATTGCTTCTTCCAAGCGATTGATGAAGTCCATGTAGGGCTCCTGGGCTCCCTGCTTAATGGAGGTGTAATTTTTAGCCGCTTTGCCGGTGGCTGGGATCTTGAAGTAAGCCCTAAAGGCTGCCTCGGCTGACATCTCGAGAGTGGCGAGAGGCAGGTTGATCTGAGCATTGATTGACTCAAAGGCACCTGAACCATATAGCTGTTCAGCAATTACCGCGCCTCCCATCCTGGCGGCTCTGGCCTGAGCCTCGAGCCGATACTCGCTGTCCCAGATCATGTACTGGCTAGGGGTTAGCATCATCCTCATGACGGCTTTCCAGTCATGGGGAATCCACATGGTGGTCTCGCACGCCTGCTGAAGCGTGCCCCTGGTAAAACGGCTTTGGAGCCCTGTCTCTGAGATTGCTTTCCGCAAAGCCATGAGAAGCTTGTACGGGACTGGGGAATGGACGATTTGTTGAGCGCCTGTGAGCGCGTCCATCTCCATTCGGATTGGGCATATCTGTCTAAGCTCAGCTAGTTCTTCCGCTGACAATTCCCCCTTTTTGAGTTCTATCTCTGCCGTGCGCTGAAGGGCACTCTTCACGACTAGGGAGCTTGGAGCTGTCAGAGAAGCGCCTGCGCTTCTCATTCCTTGCATTCCTTCGGTGACGTCTGCAGCTGTCACCGCGGGAATGCTCCCTGCGCTACTATGCTGATAGCTAATTGACGGATAGAGCGCCGTGGGCGCAGTCGGCTCGACTGGCCTGCCTGATGACTTTTCTAACGGGGGTTCATTGGCCTCTATCCGGACTGGCTCGATCTGTTCTAAGAGCTTCCTACACTTCCTCCAAGTACGAACTATCCCTCCTGGAGCTTTGGGGGGCTGCTGAATGCAGTCTCCTATCTGATCCCAGAGCTGCAGGGTTAACGTACCTACTTCTGGGTAAAGTAGGCAGTGTTCCCTGAGGTACGCCAAAAGTCTCGCTAGTTCCCTGCTGTGAAATCGTAACTGAAATACCCTGGCCAGGATTCTGAACTCTTGCTCCCGAGTTCTTTGGCTAGCGGACGGACTTGGTCTATGAGAACAAGTCCCCATATTACCTGCGATGGTCCTCTGAAGTTTCCTCCTCGGGACGAAGATCGACGCGTCTTTGCAGGCAACAGGTTCGGGCGTCGGGTGTCTGGGGTAGACCTCGGAGCGTGGACCTTCTGCCACGGGCCCTCGGCGGCCTCTGCGCTGTCAGGGGCTCACAGCCTGCCCTGAGCGGAACGCGTTTTTCCCTTTGTGCAAGCCTCCCCGAAAGCTGGGAGCAAGCTGTAGGAATGCCTCTTTGGAATGCCTCGCCGCTGGCCGTCTCTCTGTCCGGCTGGCTGCCGACCAGAGCGCCGCGCTGTCCTCCAAGCTGACAGGTCGCGGTTCAAGCGCAGAACCGGACCGCGTGGATCGTTACTCGCGAGTAGACCTCTCCAGGGTCCCTTTACTCATGAGTAAATCACGTCGGGGTCACCAGATGAAGGAATCAGGGCCACTGGGGGGCCGGGGAGCCCGGAGGAGGACTGATCAAGTAACGACACGAGGCAAACGGAGCGAGATCAGATCAGTCCTTTATTGAGAAAAGGCAACATCATTTATAGGGAAAAAAGCGCAGCGGTGGCAGAACCGTCATCTGACAGGAAAATTACCTCACCCACGTACCCGGGTTAATGGGGAACACCTCAAAGGGAAGTTAATTAACTGGGGCAAACATGGACTTAGGAGTCCCATTGTTCAGGGATTAGGCAGGGGCAAACATAGCCCTTATTTGCACCGGGCATAACCTTGGGTAAGAGATGAGTCATTACTCTAATGGGTAACTGGGGTCAGCGGGATGAGCTCCTCGCAGAATCGCTGGTCAGGCAATAAGCGGCCGGATTGATCCCTACCATCAATCTCCCCCCTTGCTCGCCGACAAAGGCCAGAGGCCAGGAGTCTGCTCACTGGTTTAACCTCTGCCAGAGGCCACCGATGCCCAACCGGGCACGCGGAATCCTCAGTTTGTATTCTGAATTTCTCAATAAGGACGATAACAAAATATTCAGTCACCTCTACGTAGTTCTTACTTCAGACTTCTCCTTGGGAAAGTGTGTCCATCCTATCTCTTCCCCAGTCAAGATAAAGCTAAACGATTCATTTTATTTAGGTGCTTTCAGTCTCCTTTTGTTTATATATTATCAGTTGAAAGCTACAAAGTCAAACCTACACCAGTTGAGAAAATATATCCTCTTGTCTTGCTCCACCTAAGATAAGAAGAGAAGTAGCAGCAGACATTGAGAGAACTAAATAAGATAATGACTTTTGACATCCTCTGAATGGATATGAGCCTCAAGTCCACTGGCTTAGATCCAGGAAGAGCTTTATGGCAAGAACAAACACAGTTGAGGGTACTCAAGAGCAAAACCAAATTAGATGATGGAGGAAGGAGATCACTGGACAAAGAATAACATTAAAGAAGAATACAGTGGTGGGATTCAGCAGGTTCACCCCAGTTCACCAGAACCGATAACAGAAATTCTGGCTGACCCCACCCATCCAAGTTTTGAAATAAAGTTGCCCTAATTTGGGTGCAATGCAGGGCTGTCCCCCTGGCCATGCCCACCATGCCACACCCATAGAGTAGGTAGTAAAAAAATTGAATCCCACCACTGGAAGGATATGGTTGAGGAACTCGACCTCCCTGTGTCACTTGGAGGACCCTGAATAGGCTGAGGGTTGGAGTGCATAAATGTAAGACCAGCATACTCAGTGGGGGTTGTTGGCAGACAACAACACACTGTATGAATATGGAGAGATACAGAATAAGACTCATTTACTGGTGTGCTGATTAATACCAGAAACATGTACCAATAAATGTAGGAATCGGGGCCGCAGAGGGCCGGAGGTCCCGGAGGAGACTGATCAAGAAACGATACGAGGCAGCATGGAGGAGGATGAGATCAGTGGTTTATTGGGGAAAAGGCATCATCATATATAGGAGTAAAAGCGCAACGGTGGCAAAAACAGTCATCTGACAGAAATCACATCACCTGTTTACTCGGGTTAATTGGGAATCTCTCGGAGGGAAGTTTGTTAACTTGGCCAAACACAGACTGGGGAAAACACCATTGTTTGGGGATTAGGCAGGGGTAAACATGGCCTCTGTTTACACCCGGGGTAAAGTTGAGCTTGGAGATGAGTGATTATTCTAATGGGTAACTGGGTTAGCTATTCGCTCTCTCAGCAGATCCGCTGGTCAGGTCAGGAAATTGGGTGAATCAAACCCTATCATTTATCCACCCCCCCTAAATTTCTCTGCCCGCAGAGCCCACGGCTCAAGGAGCGTTCCCCCGAAGTGGCCTCTGCGCGGGCCGTTCCATGCCACTGGGGCATGGGGAAACCACATCTCCCCTTTTAATTTCATTTAAGGACCTGACTGGCGACTCTGCGTAGGAGAGGCATCAGCTGCTGAGCGGGAATGACGCTTCGGGGTTTCTTCTTGGGGCGGCACTTCAATATCAGTGAGGGGATACATTGCGCCAAGCAGCAGACTGCTATGCCTAGCAGGACCACCCCCACGACCACCTTAAGTACTGTCTGAAGCCACCCCCATGGAATCCACGACCACATCCAGCTCCACAATGAGCTCCACCAGTCTCCCCATGCAGAGCCCTCTCTGATGCCCTGGACTATGGTGTGGAGGTTTGTGAGCTGATTCTGCACTCTGCGGGAATTATCACTAAGGTTGAAACAACACATACCATGGAAAGATTCGCAACCCAAATGATGTAGCATTAAGAGGTAGTCTATAGCCGCTCTATTGTCAAGTATGGCATGGCGAAGCTCCGCCTGCTCCTGGTTGAGCAGCGCGATCGCCGAGGAGGTGTGGTTGATGGCTTTGGCTAATCCGCAAGCCAATCGACTAATCCTCCGAGCGTTGCCGACGGCTAAGGCTGGCACGCCGACTATGCTGACTGCCAACGAGACATATTCGGCTGGACTCAAAACTCTAAAGCTGCTATCACATGAGCTGTCTAACTGGGTGGTACGAGTGTGCCTTATGGGTGCGGAAACATTTGAAACAATTGTGCTTGGGGTGATCATATCCTTAGTAGGGAGTAACAGTGTCAAACGACTTAGGCAACATGTGGAGTCTGATACATTTGCGGGAATGTAGTTAAAAGTATACTAATTACATGTAAAGAACCAACCAGATGGTAACGTAACATGGGCATACATTGAACCAAGTGTCTCTGGTTTATTACAAGTCCAGTTGCTGCTGCCGGTATCGAAGCAGCGGCGCTGAATTCGGCCGACTGCAGCGCAGCCGACCATTCGAGCACAAGTAGAGTTCGGGCTGGCCGCCACTCGCGGAGTGTGAAGAGTGGCTGCGTCAGCCGGCAAGGTCATGGTGAACCGCAATCCCCCCCAGCGAGCGTAGGTTGCAAAACTCGGAGGGAGGTGCGGTCCGAAAATCCTCTTCAGCAGCCAGTCGCCATCCCTGGCGTGCGCATCCAGAGTGTGGCACACTGGGATGAGACAGGTGCTCAGAATTGAGGCAGAACCAATGTCCTGCTTCAGGCAAAAATCGGACTGGTTGACGAGACCCGCCAACCTTTCCCATAGGTTATAATGCATCCGGGCGGAAAGGTCTCCGTCTGGTATCAAGCCGCTGGCCCCAAGTGGGGCGGCCTGAACGCCTCCCCCCACAAGTAGGGAGAGGGTCAGGATGATGATGGCTGCCGTGGTGTTGCCGTGAATTCGGGCGAAGACTGCAGCCGTGAGGTTCTCCGGTGTCGGCTCCTTCTCCTCGCGTTGGAGGGCGTCCTCGGCCTCACTGCAAAGGGCCTTGATCATCCCCCAGGTGATCTTCGGCGCTGTCGGTGGCCGTCTCCTCCGACGGGTCTTGTCGGTCAGGGTGAGGTCCTCCATCTCCGGGACCGGACTCGGGTCGGCCTGGGTCCACGCCATGTGGTTCCAAGTGAGGCTTGACACACCGAGCTGGAATCCAAACGACACCTGTGGGAGACATAACTGCAGCATACCCTCGCCCCCAGGTTATGAGCAGCGCCGGGCCCCTCCAGGAAGGGTCCGGTGGCACTCGGTATCGGACCATCGGTCGCGGGAGAGCTTCCGAACGGTGGAAGTGCTTCTCCTGCGGCGTGCAATCCGAAAAAACATTAAGGTGATTGTAAGTGAACAATACCTTATTCAGACAATGCTGTGCCTGAGCCTGTGACTTGGGGAGGGCTGGTGGCTCCCCCCTTTCTGTTTGTTTGTCAATATAGGACTTGAGCGTCCGATTGACCCGTTCCACAATTGCTTGCCCCTGTGGATTGTAAGGAACGCCAAAGGTATGCTGAATATCCCAAGTGGCCATGAAGGTGGCCAGCCGCCTAGAGCTGTAGGACGGGGCGTTATCGGTTTTCACGTGCCGAGGTTTGCCCATGGCTGCAATGCAGGAAAGGAGGTGCTGCTCCACGTGGGAAGCAGTCTCCCCTTTCTGCGCCGTTGCCCAAACGAATTGTGAAAAAGTATCTATGCAAACGTGCATATACTGCCATCTGCCAAACTGCGGAACATGCGTGACGTCCATTTGCCACACCTGATTGGCCTCCGTCCCTCGTGGGTTGACCCCCCACGAGGGCCCCCCCGGCGCCCCTGCACAATGCTGGCAAGAGCGAACTATGCCCTGGGCCTGAGAAAGTGGCAAATTGAACTGTCTGGCGAGTGCTTTGGCATTTTGGTGAAAGAAAGCATGGCTCTGGATTGGCGTAGTAAAAACACCCAAAACTGAACGTTGCTGAATTTCCTTTGCCGCCGCATCCGCTCTGCTATTGCCCGTGGAAATCGGACCCGGGAGGTCCTGATGACTGCGGATGTGGGCAATATAGAGCGGCTCCGTGCGGTTTCGCAAATGAAATTGAGCAGTGAGAAACAAACTAAGCAAATCCTTGTCTATCGCGGGAGTGATGTATGCTCCCGGTAGACTGTGAAGCAAATTCCTAACGTACATGCTGTCCGTAATGATGTTTAAGCATTCTTTGGCGAAGGTGCGCAAGGCAAGGTTCACCGCTGCCAACTCCGCCCGCTGCGCGGACTTTTGTGGAAGAGTTAACAGCGTGCGCGTCCACAACTGAACCTGGAGGTGCGTCCACAACTGAACCTGGAGAACGCCACAACTGAACCTGGAGAACGCGTCCACAACTGAACCTGGAGCGTCCAGGTGCGTCCACAACTGAACCTGGAGAACGCCTGAAAAATTCGAGTCAACGACTCCTGGAATTATGAAAATTCCGCGTGCTCCAGCTACACTACGGGGCAAAACTAAACCTATAAAGCCCTTGGGCAGTGGACCCATGTACTGGGAATCCACCAGATAGACCGTGCCGGGCAGGTCGCATGTAACGTCCGCCTGACAAGTCAAGTCTAACCCTGTACTACCCTTGGGGCTGGCCTGTGCCCTCGCGATGCCTGGAGTGGGACTGGGATCTAGTCTAGCTCTGGTGAGCTGAGGGAAGCCTCTGTTTGGACCGGGGCCAGAGACATGCCCGTGTTCCGGTTTCCCGAATCCGGACAGTCTCGGGCCCAGTGGTAGCCTCTTTTACACTTCGGACACTGGGTTTTCGGAGCCTTGGAACGGCCGGACTTTTGTCCGCCTCCCTTGGATCGGCACTCCCTAGCGAAGTGACCGACCTTGCCACAATTGTGACACGCTCCTTGGGTCTTTCCTTTTGGTCTCTTACCCCCTTGCACCGCTGCCGCTAGCAATCCCATCTTGTAGGATTCTGTGCCAACGTCGGCGCAAGCTCTAATCATGTCCGTGAGTGTCAAGTCGGGACGATTGCCTAGTGACTGCAGGATTTTACGGCAGTCTAGATTGGCATTGTCCTTGGCTAACTTCATCATGAGCTCTTTCTGGGCTTGCTCGTTATCAATCTGCCTGCTAATTGCTTCCTCCAGGTGATTGATGAAGTCCATATAGGGCTCTTGGGCTCCCTGCTTGATAGCGGTGTAATTCTTAGCTGCTTTGCCAGTTGCTGGGACTTTGAAAAATGCCCAGAAGGCGGCCTCGGCCGACATCTGGAGAGTGGCAAGAGGCAAGTTGATTTGGGCATCGATGGGCTCGAAGGCACCTGAACCATATAACTGGTCAGGAAGTACTGCGCCTCCCATCCTGGCAGCCCTCGTCTGCGCCTCTAGGCGAAACTCGCTGTCCCAAATTAAATACTGGCTAGGGTTGAGCATCATCCGCATGACGGCTTTCCAGTCATGGGGAATCCACATGGTGTTCTCGCACACTTGCTGAAGCGTGCCCCTTGTGAAACGACTTTGGAGCCCTGTTTCTGAGATGGCTTTCCGTATGGCCATGAGAAGCTTATACAGAACTGGGGAATGAATTATCTGTTGGGCGCCTGTGAGCGTGTCCATTTCCATGCGGATGGGACATATCTGACTAAGCTCAGCTAGTTCTTCTGCTGGCAACTCCCCCTTCCTAATCTCCTCTTCAATTGTACGCTGAAGGGGACTTTTGGTAACTCGGGAACCCGTTGCTGTCAGAGAAGCGCCTGCGCTCCTCATTCCTTGCATTCCACCGGTGACGTCTGCAGCTGTCACCGGGGGAAAGCTACCTACGCTACCCTGCCTAAATTGGAGTGACGGATAGAGCGCCGTAGGCGCCGTTGGCTCGGCTGGCACTTCTGGCAGATTTGGGGGTTCTTTGGCCTCTACCCGGACTGGCTCTATCTCCGCTAAGAGCTTCCTACACTTTCTCCATGTGCGAATTACGCCTCCTGGAGCTTTCGGGGGTTGCTGAATGCAGTCTCCTATCTGATCCCAGAGCTCGAGGGTTAACGTACCTACTTCTGGGTAAAGCAGGCAGTGTTCCCCTAGGTACACCAAAAGTCTCGCTAGCTCCTCGCTGTGAAAACGCAAATTAAATATCCTTGCCAGGATCTTGAACTCTCCCTCACGGGTTCTTTGGCTAGCGGATGGACGCTGTCGCTGAGGACAGGTCCCCATATTACCTGCGATTGGGTCCTCTCGGGACGAGTCGACGCGTCTTTGGCAGGCAACAGGTTCTGGCGACGTCGCTTTCTGGGTAGAGCTCGGAGCGTGGGCTGCGGCCACGGGCCCTCGGTGGCCACTGCGCTGTCAGGGATTCACAGCTGTCCCTGCGGAACGCGTTTTTCCGTAACCTGCAAGCCGCCGCGAAAGCCGGGAGCACGCTGTAGGATGCCTCTTTGGACTGCCTCACCGCAGGCCGTCCCTCCGCTCGGCTGGCTGCCGGACGGAGTGCCGCGCTGTCCTCCGGGATGATTCGGACACGGTTCAAGCGCAGAACCGGACCGTGTGATCGCTACTCTGAGGAAGACCGCTTGCTTACTCACGAGTAGATCACGTCTCGGGGTCACCAGATGTAGGAATCGGGGCCGCAGAGGGCCGGAGGTCCCGGAGGAGACTAATCAAGAAATGATACGAGGCAGCATGGAGGAGGATGAGATCAGTGGTTTATTGGGGGAAAGGCATCATCATATATAGGAGTAAAAGCGCAACGGTGGCAAAAACAGTCATCTGACAGAAATCACATCACCTGTTTACTCGGGTTAATTGGGAATCTCTCGGAGGGAAGTTTGTTAACTTGGCCAAACACAGACTGGGGAAAACACCATTGTTTGGGGATTAGGCAGGGGTAAACATGGCCTCTGTTTACACCCGGGGTAAAGTTGAGCTTGGAGATGAGTGATTATTCTAATGGGTAACTGGGTTAGCTATTCGCTCTCTCAGCAGATCCGCTGGTCAGGTCAGGAAATTGGGTGAATCAAACCCTATCATTTATCCACCCCCCCCCCCCCAAATTTCTCTGCCCGCAGAGCCCACGGCTCAAGGAGCGTTCCCCCGAAGTGGCCTCTGCGCGGGCCGTTCCATGCCACTGGGGCATGGGGAAACCACAAATAAAGATTTAATTTTGGCCAATGACAAAACCACAAAAGTGGCTTCATTTTGGCAAACCAAAGTTTGATCTGGACATGAAGAAAGTGGAAGAGGAACAAGAAGAGGAAGAGAGGAAGTATCATATTTCTCCAGCCTTGGCAGGCCTGTACTGGTTACCTGTTGCCTACCGTGCCAGATACAAGGTGTTAATGTTATCATACAAGGCCCTATAAAGTTTGGGACCTTGCTATCTGTCGGAGCGTCTCTCCCTCAGAGCAACTCCCCACATCATCCAGGTACCAACCCCAAGGATGGCTCAAAAGTCTTTAACTAGAAATAAAGCCTTCTTGGTGGTGGCACCAACACTGTGGAATACACTACCAGTGGAGCTCTGCCAGGCTCCATCATTGGCTACCTTTTTTAAAAAAGCAATTAAATGCTCTTCTTCAAGGAGGCCTTTCAGGGCGTTGTCCCCTTATCAATAAATTAGCCAATTAGGTTCCGTCCCGATGTCCTCAGATGCCAATTAGTTTAGTTTAGTTTAGTTTGTGATGTATTTGCCAGTGGTGGGTTTTGATTTGTTGTGGGTATTGTTGTTATTTGTTTTCTGTTTGTTCACCGTCCAGAGTGGGATAACACCCAGATGGGCAGTATAGAAATTAAATAAATAAATAAAAATAAGAAGTCGTCAATAACATACTTCTATCACATGGATTTTAATTGGTTCTATGTAATATTCTTCAAGCTAGTTGGATAGCTCAGTGAGTCAGTTACCTGGCTACAGTTTGGGCGTATGGCTCTGGCCAACATACACAGCCCAGAATGCCCCTAGATGAAGGGAACGGTAAACAATTTCTGTGTATCCTCTATCTAGAAACCCCTGAAAAGTATTGCCATAAGTCAGAATTGATTTAACAGCACCCAATTATTATTATTATTAATACGCTTCAAAGCCACTAGCTTCACTGTAACAGAAGTGATTTTTACAGGCTCAGGGGTGCCTTTTGTAATAGAAAGGATGGCCATCTTCTGAGGTGAAAGCTTTGTAATCCATCTTCTGGTAGCACATAATATCATCCTTTATCTATCCTTTCCTGCAAAATCATCACTATATTCTTCCAGCTACATTCACAAAGCTAAGATTACTGACCTGAGCAGTGGGAAAAGATCGAAAATTAAGAAATGAAACAGAAGATTTAAAATTCTTCCTGTCTGGTTCTAAAATCCCTTTGCCAAGGAGAAGGATACTTTGGGATCAATGATGTAGCTTATTATGCTAAAATTTATAGCTTATTACATCAAAGTCATGTGACACAGGTGCTAAGAAATATGCCTAGAAAATGGGTCAGGGAAGGAATAACTAGGACAAAGCACACCTACTTTTTTCCTCTGAAAATTGCTAATGCAGATGAAGAAAGTTGAGTTGTAACCACAGAATGAAATAATTATCTTCAAAAATGTATTTTGTAATGACTGCTGATTTTACAATACACAAAATTTAAAACTAAATATGAGTTAGAACCCAAGAATTACCTCATCAACAAATATCTCAATTTAAGCACACCAGCCCTGCTGTTAAACTGAGTGAAGTGGTCCTCTCAGGCAGCAGATGACGAAGGACCTGAATATCCCCTCAGACAGCCTCTCTTCTTCCTCAAAAGCCAGTCTATGTCCTCATACAACATGAAGGACTGTGTCCTATTCCCAGTACAGAAGTAAGGTTCAGCTACACACACTTGCTGGACTCTATGACTAAACATTTTGTTCTTAGCATAGTAAGTTATGATGGTGGCTTGCTCCTTGCCAGGAACATAGGACCAAGCAAAGGCAGAAGGAGGCACTCCTGGACTTGTAATGGTTATCAAAGCACAAGTGACCACTGCAAGCAGGAGCCAGCATTTATCCATGCAGCGTCTCATTAAGAAGCTAATCTGTGAACCTGCCCAGAGAGATGTTCTGTATCTGTTTTCTCAGCTAATGATTCCCCCCATTATTATTGGGTTGAATGAGTTATTCCCAAAGTACAACAAAACCACTGACAGTCTGATAACATCTAATAGGGACTTCCAGGGAGCTTTCAGTTGCAGAGTCCCTCAAGCCAAATCACAAGATCTTAATAAAGATATTTAATAATTATGCCAGAGCAACCTGCGGAAGTTGTATATTAATTGAAAAATTAGTCCACAAATTGTACATACTAATTGGCCACAGGAGTTAATTTACTTTGTATTCAGTGTTATGTCTTTCATCCCTATGGATTCAATCAGCAATCCTTGCTATTTCCCCCAAATATCTTTGCCTTTTCTTTGGTCATAGGTTTTTTCTTCCCCTACATCTATTGGGAGAAATAACCAATAATCTTTTAATCATTATTTCCTCACTTTATTTGTCCATATTTTTTGCTTCTTAAAAAAGGCTCCATGTATCCACAAAGATTTCCTAGATAGTGCTATATTTCCTGCAAGTTTTATAATAGGATGTTTTCCTAGATTTAAAAATCTCATTCGCTAGCCACAAAAACGACTACTAACTGCTATAAAATCTAATACAGTACAGGCCCTGTCAGCATTACCTGAACAGCCAAAACACAATTTCTACCTAGCTATGATTAATATCCTGCAACTGCTCTAAATATGTACAATTCCCTTTGAAGTAATTGAGGAAACTATTCAGCAGGATAGATAGTCTCCTGACTCCCATTACAGCCTAACAAATGGTGTTTACATATTGCAAAGACTGTGTTTCTATTTAATCCACGTTGACTTGCATTATCTCTCCTTTTTACATTATAAAAACATACATTTAAATGAACTGCATTTCCTGGATGTTACCAAAGGGTTACAGAGGTGGTTTTGTGTTTTGCTGGTAGAATGAAATGCATTCAGTCTGATTGTCCAATTAAAACATGTGTGCCACTTAAACGCCATAAACCTAATGGAATTAAAGGACCTTTGAGACTTTCAGCCAACAAAATTGTCCACATGAATTTAGATACTTTCTCACTCTGATAACATATTCTCGTTTTGTGAAGAAAGTTCAGATACATAGAGGTCCTTGACAAAGCATTGAAAAATTGCCCCCCCCCCAATTAATAACTTTATTAGTACTACCAGAATTCCAAGCCAATTAGCTGGTTGGCATATTCTGAGATACCGAGAGGTTTTTTTTCAAAAACAGTTTTCAAGCTCTGGTCCTTAATACAATTCTTCTTGCCTACCCACTAGGACAAGAGCAACCATGACTCCAGTGATCTGCACCTCTTGGAAATCCTTGATATCAGCAGTAGGACTCCTGACTAGGAATACAGAATTGAACTACAGTACTTCAATTTCAAGCTTTCTTCGCTGGTTTGCTACTAGCAGGTTGTAGTGCAATAGACAGATTACACTTACTGACCTTCTAGTAGGTTTATGGGGTGAGTGTGTCTTGGTGGCACTACTTTTCCATGGATGTGTTTCTGCACACTCTCTCTGAGTTTGAAGGCCATAGGGTGTCCAATATTTGACATACAGTACTATTTCTAGTATCAATCTCATTTGATTATTCAGAAGTTGTGGTACTTCAAGTTGCCCTGTCTCAGCTGGTTACACCCACTGGCAACTGCCAGAGTGGACATCAGTAGAGCCTATCCCTCTGCCAATATCAGCCCTGTCCACCCCACTTCCTACACTAAGCAGATAGTTCGGTTTCACTTACCAGTGATAACTTTCGTTCTTCGAGTATATAGTTTGTGAATACACACTCATGGGGTTATGCGCCTGCGCAGAACGGCCGATCGGAGGCTTGAAAAGCTATTGGTCAAAAGTTTTGGCGGTAAGACCGCCCACCGTACCGCCCACCCTGAGGCGCCCGCGCGCCATTTTACCTCAGTTCCATACTTAAGCCAAGCACAGGATAAACCAATTGATCTCATCCGTGCAGCTCAAGAGGGGAGGCAGGGTGGGTAGTGTGTATTCACAAACTATATACTCGAAGAACGAAAGTTATCACTGGTAAGTGAAACCGAACTTTCTCCTTCGTATAGTTTGTGAATCCACACTCATGGGAGATTAGCAAGCTCACACTTACTTGGTCGGTGGGCAGTCGGATGAGATGATCCCACGATGAAGATGATGACGGTCAGGCAGGGTGAACTGTCAAGGGCGATGGGCCCGGAGCCCCCGAGTGAGGACGACACGGCCAAGCCTGGCGTCCGCAGTGGCTCTGGTGTCCACCCTGTAGTGCTGGACAAATGTAGAAGGTCTGGACCAGGTGGCAGCCTTACAGATGTCCTCAAGTGGTGTGCCCTCCAGAAAGGCCATGGATGTTGCAACCGCTCTGGTAGAGTGCGCCCTGACATGCGGTGGAGGGGGCAGCGATGCTGACTCGTAGGCCAGGTAGATGGTAGAGGTGATCCATTTGGAGAACCGCTGCGCAGAGATGGGTTCACCTTTGGACTTGCCCCCATACGCCACGAAAAGGCGTTGTGACTTTCTGAACTCCCTTGTCCTGCTGGTGTAAAACAATAAAGCCCGTTTGACATCCAGCGTGTGCCAAGTCCTTTCTTGGGCATTAGTGGGGTTCTGGAAGAATGTTGGCAAGGAGATAGTCTGTGCCATATGAAACTGGGAGACCACCTTGGGGAGGAAGGTGATGTCCGGTTGGAGCACCACACGGTCATTGAAGAACTGGAGAAAGGGTGCGTCCGCCCGCAGGGCGACCAGTTCACCAGCTCGTCGAGCAGACGTGATGGCCACCAGAAAAGCCGTCTTCCATGTGAGGAGACGAGCATCCGCGGTAGCCATGGGCTCGAAGGAGTCCTGGTGAGCGCGTTAAGGACGGTGGAGAGTGACCATTGGGCCGTCGGAGTCCTGACCGGCGGGAAGGCGTTCCGCAATCCCTTGAGGAAGCGTTTCACCGTTTGGTCACGGAAGGCGCTAGAAGCGGGCGAGCCAGCCGGAGAGTGAGCCACCACCGCTGCGAGGTGTACTCGGATGGAGGCGATGCTGAGGCCAGACTCCGCCAGATGGAGGAGGTAGGTCAAGACATCCTGCAGTTCCACCTGCGAGAGGGGGGTCTGCTGGGATGCCAGGAAAGCGCAAAAGCGTCTGTATTTGGAAGCGTAGGACTTCCTTGTGGAAGGGCGCCTGGCTAGTTCCAGGATCCTAGACAGTCTGGGGTTATCCTCCACGCGGTGAGGTGGAGACTGGGCAGGTCCGAGTGGTGGAGCTGGCCCTGCTCCATTTGGAGGAGCGTCGGTGACTCCGGTAGTGTGCGATACTGAGATGACATGCACAACAGCAGCGGAAACCATTGTTGGCGAGGCCATGCTGGGGCCACTAGGATGGCTCTGGTCCTGTGCTGAAGCATTCTGGTGAGGACCTTCTGGACCAGGGGAAACGGAGGAAAAGCGTAGAAATAGTCCTGATCCCACCGTTTCATGAAGGCATCGCCCTCGGAGTTGACACCGATGCCCGCCCTGGAACAGTACCTGTGGCATTTCGTGTTGGACTCCGATGCGAAGAGGTCGATGTTCGGAGTCCCCCAGGCCTCGCAAAGCGACTGGAACACCTCGTCGTTCAGTTCCCATTCGTGGGTCGTCGAGGTGAGGCGGCTGAGATGGTCGGCCAGGAAATTCAGCTTGCCCTGAATGTGCACTCCAATCGGGAAAATGTGCCTCTCCAGGCACCACTCCCAGAGTTGCACAGCGAGGTAAAGAAGGGTGGTGGATCGTGTTCCTCCCTACTTGTTCAGGTACGCCACAGCCGTGGTGTTGTCCGAGGCCACCTGGACCACCTTGCCCGTGAGCAAGCTCTCGAAGGAACGGAGGGCCTTCCAAATGGCCAGTAGCTCCAAGTAGTTGATATGGTGCACCATCTCCTGAGGCGACCAAGGGTTGTTGACCGTGAGAGTCCCGCAGGCAGCCCCCCAGCTGAGGTTGCTTGCGTCGGTCAATATTTGCAACGAGGGTTGCGGGGGGTAAAAACTCTTCCCCGTTGTCACGTTGAGTGGTGTCGTCCACCACACCAGCTGGTCCCTCAGCTCCGGGGATGGAGTTAGCCATTTGGACTGACTCTCCCGGAGCGCATCGAATTCGTGCAGAAGCCACGACTGTAGGGACCGGAACTTTAACTTGGCGTGAGGGACCACAGCCGTCGTTGAGGCCATAAGGCCTAGCAGTCTTTGAGCCTTTTTCGCCCGGATGCACGGTTTGGTGCGTAGGTCGTTCACTCCCTGCGCGATGTCCTGCAGGCGCTTCTGGGGTGCAAAGGCTCTGGTGGCAAGCGAGTCGAGTACCGCTCCGATGTACTCGATGCGTTGAGAAGGGATCAACTTCGATTTGGTGAAGTTGATCCTGAGGCCGAGACTCTCCATGAGGTGGACCGTGAACTGCGTGTCCCGAATGGCCGACGAGCTGGTGGGTGATACAATCAACCAGTCGTCGATGTATGGGAAGACCCTGATTCCCCGCTGGCAAAGGAAGGCGGCCACCGGAGCCATGCATTTGGTGAAGACTCGCGGTGCTGTGGCCAGACCGAACGGTAGACATCGGTACTGGTAAACCGAATCGCCGATGCGGAATCGAAGGAACCTTCGGTGCTCCTCGAGGATGGAGACATGGAAGTAAGCGTCCTTGAGGTCTATGACTGTGAACCAGTCCCCTTTGTTGATGAGGGGAAGGACGGTCTGCAGGGTCACCATCCGGAACTTCCTGGTGTGGATGCATTTGTTGAGGCGGCGCAGGTCCAGGATCGGGCGATGTCCTCCGTCCTTCTTCTGGACCACGAAGTACCTCGAGTAGAAGCCGTTGTCCCAATCGGGCGGGGCCACCCGCTCGATGGCTCCCTTGGACAGAAGAGTTGATATTTCTTCCTCCAAATGGGGGGACGAGGTGGTGAAACGATGTCTTCCTACCCGAGGCGCCCGCACGAACTCGATGGCGTAGCCAGAGGACAAGATCCTTAAGACCCACCGGTCGTCCGTGATGCCCGACCATACCTGGAGGAAGTTCCGGAGGGGGAGGTACGGGAGATGGAGCGCGAGAGACTCGGCCGTCGCAGCTTCAAACGCGCGACTTGGACTTAGCGTCCGAACGCTTGCCGTGCCCGTAGGGCTGGTAGTGCGGCTTGTGCTGGCGTCGTTGCTTGTAAGAGCCAGACCTGGGCTGCTCCACGGGGCCACCCTGTTGTTGCGGGTTTCCCTGGTAGCGCCGCATGAAGGGTTGGAACCTCGGCCTGGCGGGTGGAGCCGGCGTGGTAAGCCCCAGAAACTTGGCGGTGGAGTTGGTCTGCCGCATTTCGTTGAGGACCTTGTCCGTGTCCTGCCCAAAAAGGCCTTGCCCGTCGAAAGGAAACTCCTTGATGAGCTTCTTCATAGCGTCATCGAGGGAGGTGCCCCTAAGCCAGGCGTGGCGACGGAGCAGGATCGCAGATGACATGTCCTTCGCCGCATAGTCATTTATATGCCTGGCGGTTCGCATCTGTTGCTCCGCCAGGAAATCGCCCTCGGACGCCAGCGCGTCGATCCGTTTCTGGGCGTCGGCAGGTAACGTCACCGTCTTGGCCTTCACCCGCTCCCAGAGGTGAGACTGGTACAGGCCCATGGCAGCCGAGTAGTTGGCGGCGCGGAGGAAGAGGGAACCGGTGGCGTAGAATTTGCGGCCCACCGTGTCCAGCTTCTTCCCCTCCGGGGTCGACGGCACCGGGAACCCGCTGGTGGCCGTCCTGTGTTGGAAGGCCTTGACCACCAGGGAATTCGGCAGGGGATGCGCCTGCAGGAACTCGACGTTCTTGTCCAGGACTCTATACATGCCGTCAAGCCTGGACAAAATGGAGTGCGCGGACACCGGCTTCCTCCACGTCGCCTTCGCCGACGTCAGCATGGACGGAAGCATGGTGATATGGACCGGCCGTACCGCACGCCTATCCAGTTTTGCGGTCATTTGGTTCTCACCTTCCAGTGGCGGCTGGTCCACCTTCAGGTTCAACGCGGTCCCCAGGCGCGTCAGCATGGCTGTGAGCGAGCGTTGATCCTCACCACGCGGTGGGTCAACCACGCCGATGGCCTGGTCCGGCGTCCATTCGGCATCGACGTCTCCCTCGTCCTCCTCCGAAGAGGCGCTGGAGTCATCGGAGGACGAGAGAGGAACTCTTGCATCCACGTCGGGACCGCGCCAGTACGGCCTGGGCGGGCCAGCGGGATGGGAGTCCACCGCTTCAACGTCTGGACCAACCCGCGACGATGTGGGTGGGCCAGCGGAGCGGACACTCGACCCTCGGGAGGTCGGAAGGGCCACAGCAGGGCCAGCATTCCTGGGGCTTGCGGTGGTCGGTACCGGAGCCGCAGAGGCCGCAGGCATGGAGGTCTTGAACTGGTTGGCAAAAGTCTGAGCCATGACCTCAAACATCCCCTTCAGGAACTCCATTTGGGATGGGTCCCCCACCGTCGGGAGCGACGAAACGGTGGCCGACGAAACGGTGGCTGGCAGAGTCGGCGACGAAACGGTGGCCGGCAGGATCGGCGATGAGATGGTGGCCGGCATGGCGATCGCCGCGTCGTCGAGCGTCGGAGTCCTGGGCCTTGGGGAGACGGAAGCCTGCCTCATAGGCGAGCGGGCCCTCCCACGAGGCGGTGACGGGAGTACCTGAAGTGGGCGAGCTGGAGCCCCAGCCCTGCGTCCTTTTTCAGGCGAACCCGAGGAGGACCGTCCTCCCCAGATGGAAGACCCAGGAGACGGACATCTCGCGACCGAGTATGGAGGCGAGGGTCCCGGAGACACAGGGGTGTGCGGAGTAGGCGGGAGCGATCGCCTCTTCTCCGACCCGCGCTTCTTTTTCTTGTCTCCGTTCTTGTCCCTCTTCTTCTTCTTCTTGATGGTAGCGGAAGAAGAGGTCGAAGGCGGCGGAGGCTGAGAGACGCTAGCCGAGGTAGAAGCGGCCGCAACGGGAGCCAGAGAGAGTTCCATCAGGTGCGCTTTGAGCCGGTAGCTCCGGTTTTGCACGGCCAGACGGGTGAATTTCTTGCAGTGGGGGCAAGACTGGCTCTGATGAGACTCTCCGAGGCAGAAAAGGCAGAGGCTATGCCCGTCGGAAGCCGGAAACTTTTTCAGGCAAGCCGAGCACTGTTTGAAGGCCGCGGCCATCAAAGAAAAAATTCTTCCAATGGAAGTTTCTGGAACGCGGTTACCCCGAAGGGCTGGCCAGCTGCCACCCCCTTGAGGGGGGAAACGGTGACCGAAGCGAGTAGGTAACTGAGTCCACCAGAAGGAAGAAACAGCACCGGGGTGGCGATCCTGCCTGAAGGACAAGATCACCGAGAAAAATTGTAAAGTTTGCCAAAAGACTTTCCCTCAGAAGGGCGAAAAAATTGAGGAAGCTCTCAACGATCGTCCTGCTGCTACGGCGGAAAGAAGAGAACTGAGGTAAAATGGCGCGTGGGCGCCTCAGGGTGGGCGGTACGGTGGGCGGTCTTACCGCCAAAACTTTTGACCAATAGCTTTTCAAGCCTCCGATCGGCCGTTCTGCGCAGGCGCATAACCCCATGAGTGTGGATTCACAAACTATACGAAGGAGAACTGAAACACACACATGCACGTGTGCACACCCACATACCCCATTATGTTGGAGGCACTGTGAGAAATTTAAATGGTAGCTCAGAATCACCCCTCTGCTGTTCACTTACACCACAGTAAGAGTGATCTCACAGGTGGGCATTTTCTATTTGAGCATCAACTATCAGCTCCAGTTTTTCAGTGGAACTACACTGTTTTAAAGGGGAAATGAGTACAGTATAATGAACCAAGGATCCCAGATCACTTTGACCCAAGCAGTTTTCTGCCAGTACTACTATAGCAGCTTACCAATAGGTGAGGACAACTTATTTGTCATTTGCTACTCTTCTACTGCCACTAACATTAGTGGTTGGGAGTAGTATTGCAGTATCACAATTTAAAAATATCACTTCTGGCAAACATATCCTTTTATCTTCAAATACTGTACCATGATTCAATCTCCCACCTCAAATTCCTCCATCATTTGGGGCTAATATATACTATGCCCAATCAAAATAGGCGAAGTTATGTGTTCATATAAATCTGATTCTAACCTAACAGTTTGTTTTAGAAAAATCCAGTCCAAGAATATAATATATCAATGCTATCTTCTTTATTAATAACATACTCCAGAATGAGTTCATGCACATAATACTTAGTACTGTATACAACATTTTCTGAAACTTTCCAGATCCTCCAGGTTTGATTCCTAGCTTAAGTAGTTTGTCTGTGATTTACTAAGATAGTGCTTTCAATTCGAAATGCTTTCTCCTACGGACTGGAATATTTTCCTTGTTTTAGTCAAGACAGAAGTGCTCCTGGTCAACCAAAAGGAAGATCAGTGAACAGTGTTTCTACCTCCAGGTTTGCAACCTACGGCCCGTGGGCTGGATCCGGACCCCAATGTCATTCCACCTGGCCTGAGATGACAACCCCAGAAGTGGAAGCAGCCACGCCCGTGCATGTGTAAACTCACCTGCAGTGGTTGTGTCCAGCCTGCTCAGCTGTCTGGGGATGACTAGTCTGGCCCGTGGTACGAAAACCTTGAGGACCCCTGATGTAGGTTGACAGTTTGGGTATACTCCTAGAGCTCCTTGAACCTGGATTCCAAGATTTATGTTGTGGCTGTAACACATTTACATGTTTAAAGCTCATTCCTGTGCTTGTTCATAGAGAAACCAGATTTGGCCAAGTGACACATGTTTTGGCTACCTCTTGGTTATAACATGCTCAGGGTTGGGTTCCCCCCCAAAGAGTGTACAGAGCTTCAGCTAGTTCAATATACTTAAACCACAATGTTGACCCGTAAAACTCTCCTCCAGCTTCACTTGAACTGCAAAACTCTCTCCAGCTTCACTTTTATGCACAATTCAAAGTGTTGGTTATGACTTGCAAAGCCTTATATAAATCAGGTCTGGGTTATCTGAAAGACCACATACACTCATAGAAGTTTCTCTAGCTTTAGAGAGCTGCAAGTAAGGCCCTTCTCTCAATCCCACCATCTCTCAGATCTGTTTGATGAGAATGTGAGAAAGGACTTTTTAGATGGCTGCTTTAGGATTTTGGAATTCCCTAAATTCCCAGGTTAGCCACTTTCCTGTGGCCCTTCCATCAGCAAGCAAAGGCTCTTCTATTCATTCAGGCCTCTAGTAACCAAATGCCTATTAAGGACAGGTTTTTTAAACAGTAGTGTTAATCTTTGTTAATTTTCACTGTAAACTATTTAAAATATGATGTTTTAAAAGTATTTTTGAACTTGACCAAATTTTAATATTACAAGTGCTTTAATCATATTTTACTACTTATAATTTATTCTCTAGTTATAATTTTAAAAATTTAATTGTCAGCCACCAGATTTTCAGTGGACCCAGGAACAAGGTGGCATTTAAATAAAATAAAATATTGGTTTAGGAGTGGATGGATGGTGCACCCTTTTTAACAGAAGAAAAACAGAATTATATAACTATCTGTAAGAGTGTGTGAACTGTTACAATGGGGAGTTGAAGAATCTGTATGATACATTGTCAACCAGCTATTTCTAGCCTTTTTAGAAGTTGAAATGTGGACCCTGATGCAGTCAGGCCTCTTTAAAGATGCAAATTTGAGTCAAACACAGAACACAGTAGGGTTCTGTTGATCCTTTCACTGAAGGTGCAAAGTGCTAATCAGACCCATGGTCACTTTGTTTACAATAAACAGGAAGATGGTTAGGCAGCAATTTTCCCACATCTTATTTAGATTCAAAAGAAATGGTTGGCAGCCCTCACCTGTTTGGAGTTGCCCGGGCGGGACAGCAAAACATGTACAGCAGAAAGTGGACCTTAATTATTGCCATTGTCATAACACAAAAAAGGTACAAGCACTTTTTAAAAAAGAATTTCTGTGGAGAAGTGTATAGGACTGCTTGGAAAGTTGGTTCACGTGAACTGCTATATAAAAACATCCTGATCTGCGAATAGCATGCTGATTGGGACTCAGTTATCAAATAAATTTTGTACCTCCCATAGTGCTGTAGAACAGTTCTTCACTCTTTAAATGTACCAAAATATGAATCTAAACATATATTTTGTGAGACAAAACACATTTAAGCATATATTTAGATATGTGTTTTAAGTACTCTCTCTCTCTCTCTCTCTCTCTCTCTAATTAACAGGTTAATGTGGAAGAATGGAACAATATTAAAAATATGCAAAATTGACATGGGCCAAAAATAGCCAGTTCAGCCCCTTCCTAGTAGTAGTAGTAGCAGCAGCAACAACAGCATATGGTAAAATAAACATGCACAATCAAACTATCCAAACATGGCCATATTTAACAATGAATTTGTTTTGAAATTCATCAAAACTGTAAAAATAAAGGGAAATATTTAAAACTCATGTAGCAGAGTGATCAAACTGTTTAAACAAATGGCATTAAATCTGTAAGGAATTCAATGAATTCTAGATCCCCTATTGACTATATAAACTGCATTCTTAAATAGGAACTATCCTTCTTATATTTTCACAATAACTTGGATGCTGCTTGAATTGACTTGCTAAATGATGTATCAAAGTACCATATGTGGTAACCTGTACTCCAGTCTTTTAGTGGAGTTTGTTGAATTAAGAATATTTGCATACATACGTCAGAATGTAATGGACTAGAGATGTGGTTGCACATAAGCAACTGGAATATAAAAACCATCAGAGCAGGGGTGTGCTGACTACACTAAAAGGGCGCTGGACAGGAAGGGAGGGGGCGGCGCCTATTGGAGGGGTACTGCATGATGTCATGGATTATAGCCGCTAGGTGACATACTTCTGCCCACCTCTGGGGGGTGCCAGTCACTGGGGCGCAACAGGACATGTCCCTGTTTCCAAAATGGCCAGCACGGGCCTACATCAGAGCTGAAATACAGCAAAACCCTTTCTTACACAAAAAGTCCGTTCCATAGGCTTTTGCTTACATTGGTTTTTTATGTAACTCGAAGCAAACCCATAGGAAAATTATTTTTAACGTAACTCGAAGCAAACCAATAGGAAAAATGAAATTTTTATGTAACTCGAAGCAAACCCATAGGAAATCGTGTTATGTAAATTTATGTAAATCGGGACATCCTTTTAGCACAAAATCATTATGTAAATTGAATTTTATGTAACTCGGGGCATTTGTAAGTTGGGGTTTTACTGTAGTGAGAGGATGAGAAGCAGCATTTCTCTCATGATAAGAAATGCCAACAAAGATGAAAAAGAAGCCCATGGACATAATTTTGAAATATACAATTAAGCAATATAGAAGTACATGACAGGAAACCAAGCCTTCTGAAGCTCACCTATGTGACTAAAACAGAATTCATCAACTCAGTTCAAGACATTATAGGCCCTTGGAAACCAAAGGCATGCCAAAGGTCACTGGATTTAGTACCATTATGTTACTCATCTGTAGCCGGGTTTGCCTGATTGGGTGGCATAAAAATTTAAAAATTAAATTAAATCTTGTCTAGTGATTGACAGCCACTCTACAGACGTTTAAACTGTATCTTTAGGAGCATTGCAAGGGGAGTTTTGTATGTAAAAGATGCATCTTTTGCTACTACTGGTCAAAAATTGAATAAGATACTTTTTAGAGATCACAATTAACTTTTCCAAATCTGTGTTTGGTTGGAGGTATTGTTAAAAATCTATGTTTACACTGTTGAGCAAAGAGACTTCTTTGTTTTAACAGAAAGACTGGCAATAACCATACCTGTCAAGTATCCCGGATTGGCCGGGATTTCCCATATTTCCGCGCCGATTTTCACCATTTCCCGCCCAGAGCTGCCGCTACCCCGTAATTTGGCAGCGGGGGAAAGGAGTTACTGCACATCCCTTCTGCACAGGTCCTTTCTACGCATGCGTAGAACCCTTCTACGCATGCGTAGAAGGCTTCTGTGCAGAAGGGGATGCGTAGAAGCCTTCTACGCATGCGTAAAAGCCTTCTACGCATGCGTAAAAGCAACCTGCGCAGAACATTTCTGTGCAGGTCGCTTCTACGGATGCATAGAAGGCTTTTATGCATGCATAGAATGGACCTGCGCAGAAACGTTCTGCGCAGGTCCCATAATCTCCGGAGCTGCGCTTGACAGGTATGGCAATAACTTTAATACAGAACAAGGGGAAATGCCTTTCTACTTCTCTGTTACAGACCTGTTGTTGTTGTTGTTGTTGTTGTTGTTGTTGTTGTTGTTGTTGTTGTTGTTGTTGTTGTTGTTGTTGTTGTTGTTGTTATCATTATTAACTTACAGCAAAATAAATTCATTCGCTACATTCTCTGAGCTATTCCAGTTGTGTCTCAAGTTAATTGGCTGTTTGGGCTGCTAGAGAAGTGCCTGTTCCAAAATATCTTAACAAAAGAAAAAACATAAAAGTACTCCCCCTGTTCAAGCTCATTAAGAAGAAAATTGCTGATATCTTTTTTCTTCTTCTCAGAAACTCCATGAGGAAGATGGCTGCCTTTCTGAACACAACCATTATTATTTTTTTTTAAAAAAAAAGAAGAGGACGATGACAAAGGAATTCTTGTCAGCATCACTGCTCAGGTAGCCTTTCTAGAGCCACACAGGGATTAATAATGGAGTGATGACACTTTACAACCTTTATGAAAAACTATGTTCATCAGCACTCTTCGTGCATCAAAAATGCCTTGCAGAGTGTGTCTGTATAGTTCAACTTGCATGCACTTTGCCAGAGCAATTCTTGAAGTCTTCACACCTGACCAAAGGCACTTCCCCAAGCTGCTGGGTCTTTTCATAATAGCAAGAGCATTCCCATTCCAATTTTCTATATTGTTTGAAGTTATCGCTGTCTCCTCCTCAGCTGATTTTTCTCCCCATAGGAGGAAGAGCAATTAGTTCGTGCACAAATTTTTAATAAATAAAGACGTTGCAAAATACTCCAGTTACCGTTGTCTCTTGTGGTGAAGTGCTCGCTGAATTCTCACTATGAATGCAGAGAAATGTCTGATGCATTAACAAATTCCAACCTTTGCGCTTTGTTATAAACAGATGATCATCACATAATACAAGAAAACCATTGATTTTAATTGAAGTAGCTGGAGATTTATGAAGCCCACTGCAGCTTTTTTTTTACATATGTTGTAAAAGCTTTCAAGAATCTACCCAGCAATTTTAACATATATCACAAATGACCCAGTTTATTATTTTATCTCCTACATGTTATACCTGTTCAGCTTCTTTGTAACTGGTGAGGAAGAGGAATGAGAAGCTGGGGGGCGGGCTACCTTTACTTAGAACATCCAATTTGCTCTGGTAGTAAGACGAGACTTGAGGCATCAGGAGTTAAAAACATGGCAAAGGGCGCGTGCACATTTAATGAATCTGAGTACATCTTTTCTCACAGATGTACTCAGATGTAGAAACTGCAAGATTTAAACACAGAAAAGATCTAGCAGTGGTCTGAGTAGTAATCTTCTGTAAAAATAAATAAAATGTATTAAAATGTAGGCTCAACAAATGCATGACTGCATGCATGCACGAGCATGCATGACTGTAGGCCCCCCTGGCCTCCCTTCCAAGGATCCAGTTGTCCATTCTCATTGCTACAAGCATCTCCAGTGCCTAAGCTAGTTGGGGGTAGGTGCCATGGCTCCTGTTGGGCAACAAGGACATCCCAGTTGGGGAGATGCTGAGTCAGCAGGACCAGGCAGTGCTGAAGCCCTGGGCCTCCAGTGCCTTTTGTGGTTGAGCAGACTGGCTGGGAGGAGGTGGCTCTATTTATCATCTTTCCCACCATGCAGCTCTGTAGAGGCAAAGAAGATGATAGGCCTCCGCTGCTGTTGTTGTTGACCCTTTGGGCCTTCAAATGCCCGCCATCGGATCCCTGCCATCGCACACTTCTCCAGTTGTCTTGCACCACCTAGGTTCGTATTCCTCCACCTGCAGTGGCACCTTCCTGCTGGCTTGGGACTCAGGTGGCTGAACATCTCCTAGGCCCATGATGGCGAACCTTGGCACTCCAGATATTCTTGGACTTCAAGCCCCCTGTGAATCCACACGAATGGGTTTGCTGTGATTCATCTGGCCCGCACTGCCCTCCTTGCTCCCAGAAACAGAAGTAAAACATGCCTGTACAGGAGTGACGAGGGCAGCGCGGGCTGGATGAATTGCAGTAAACCCATTCATGTGGATTCACAGGGGCTTGGGCTTCTGGGAACTGAAGTCCAAGAACATCTGGAGTGCCAACGTTCTCCATCATGGTCCTAGGCTCTCCTGGACCTGAGGGGTGGGACTAAGTAGCCCACTAGGAGCACATGGGGCAGTCCCCTCACAATGAATGCACACATGCATACATACACAAATAAAATGTAGCTAACACCATTTTGTTGTTCAGTTGCACAGTCGAGTCTGACCCTTTGAAACCCCATGGACCACTGGTGTGCGGACAAACTCTGCATGGCATTTTTTATGCACAAAGAGTGCTGATGAACATAGATACTTGTTGCACAAGTTAGTGTCTTGACAATAAATGGCAGCTGTAGAAGCATGGTGTGCAACTCTGTTTACACTCATCCTGTTTTCACAGGGAGGCTCACTGGCTTTTTATGTGCCAAACATTAGCAGGTCATGTCTGGCATGAGATGTTTGGGGGTGGGTGGGCACCACCACCACCAATAGTTACAGCCCCCTCAACTATTTCTCCTGAATCTGATTGTTCCCTTTTTTGGAAGGGCAGAACTCAGTGTGCCACATAGTCTGTCCTCAGATCTCTAAAAAACAACAACCCTACTATCACTGGTCCTGTCAGGATTCTATCTCACCATTAAGCATAGAAATAAGTCAACTGTTACCCCAGACAGCTTCTGTACATGGAATGATGATGGCTGACCATCTCAACCATTTCCTCAAGTAGCAAAATGTCTTAGACTAGCCCTGCTTCAGTCCTAACATCACATCCAATTTTCTATAACAGGCTGACATAATGCATTAATGCCGCCTTGGCATGCTAATGAGCCAGGACTCTAAACTGAGGTGATGAAATTTGCTCCTCAGTAGGAAATACCTCAAGCTGGTCCACTGTTTCTTTTGGCACCACTTTACCTCAAGTGTGATGTTGTTGGAACTTCTCTTGCCTCCAGCCACTGGCTGTAGAAGCTCTCTAGAGCAAAATTGGAGGGTGAGAGCACAGCGATATGGACTATATGGCCCCAAGGGACATGATTATGCCTAGTTTAGGAGAAATCAACCAGGCTGTTAACTTTGGCAGCAAAGTGGTGCCATCTGTTTTCATGGGTAAAGAGCCAACATAACAGTTTGTAGGACAGGTTCTGCTCCCTTTCCCACTACAGACATAGCAGCATGTGTGAGGATGGTACCCAGTGCATAAACCCAAATTCTGTGGTTCTGCTTCATTAAAAACAGGAGAGATAAACTGACCTATATCCATGTCATCACACATTTATTAGCATGAGCTGCCTTATATTAGCTCAGAGAACTGGTCCATCTAGCTCAGCACTGTTTACACTGACTTGCACATAGCTAAAGGGGCTGCTACTGTACTTACTCCAGTGATATCTCTACAAGGTTTCAAACAAGGTTCTCCATGTCGGCATGGCAAAAATCTTGCATGCACTAACACTGCATATAACTGGGAGGGGGCTTTTACAACCTAAAATGATTGTCCTTTACCATTAATGCATTGGTAAAATTCTTTTATTAGGGACTGCCACATGTCCACGGAAACATCTGTGTACACAGATAGGGCTGGCTCTTTGGCTCTAAACAGAGATGAGCACTGAACTCTATAGTCAGATACGACTGGCTTTCGAGCAAGGGCGACCTTTACCCTAAAGTTCTTTTTCCCATCTCTGGTTTGTCCCTTCCCTCTTTTTGTTTGTTTGCCTGCTTCCATTGTTCTCTCTTTCTCTCCTGACCTTTTGCATCATGTGGTAGACATGGAAGGATGTCTCTCTACTATGGCTGAGATGTCTCTCTACCATGGCTTTCCCTTTTATTCTTCTGACTATAAAAATAGATTGCAACTGTAAGCAAAGATACAATTTTTCTCCTTAAATGCTTCTAGAGTGTTTTTTTTTAGTAATTATACAAAGGGCTAATCACTGTCAGAAGGGGGTTATGTCTGAGACTTGGTGCGTTCCCTCACACTTTCTGTGCTGCAGTTGTTGTTTTGCCTTTTAATCTCCTATTCTACTAATCCAAAAAGTATTAACCAAAATTCCACAACAGCCCTCAAGTCCTGGGGATGCCAGAAACAGAGTGGAGGATCTCTGCATAGGAAGCATGTTATTTACCATTGTCAGCCTACACCACCCTGTAGAGAGTTTTGCCTGATATGCTCATATAATAGTCACAGGGTTATAAATTATATTAGGTCTTCAGAGCAATATCATGGCACTATCCTCCTGGTATTACCAATGCAGCACTGTGCAAAACATTCAGGGCGATTTTGACATGGTCCAAAAAGTGGTTCTGTTACAGAACAGCTCTGACCACTCAGGGAGGAATAAGATGAAATGGCTAGAAAGGGAAAGTGTAGGGACAAAAAAGGTACTTCTGCGTGCGCACACAGAGAGAGAATATGTTTTCATGGCTTGAAGTCTTGAAAACAATCAAATACAGTTCAACTAAAACTGTTCCCATTGAATTTATGTTATTTTACATGACAAAATCCACAGAACTTACTACACAGAGAATTACTTGCAAAAATCACAGATCTGGCTCTTCCCAGCTCCAGCATGGCATACGCATGTGTACATGCGAGCACACAGAAATGAATTCAAGTACTTTTATGGATCCTCATTTTTAAAAATAAATCGTCAACCCCACCTGATCATTTCATTAAATAATTACTTTTGTGTTTTGTCATTTGAAAATGCTTTTGCTGGTATCCCTTACAAAGTCTTAAAGATCTATGGCAAAACCTGGGTCACTGTACTGGGAGAAAAGCAAAAAAACAACAACAACACAGGTGCAAACACATGCATATAATATCTGTTCATCAGTGATGCACTGCAAAAAAAATCTACCTACTCTGTGGGCGTGGCTAACTCTGTGGGTGTGGCTAACTCTGTGGACATGGCTAACTAAAATAAACTCACCAAAAATATATAAATTCAAAAAATTGTAATATAACAGTATTAAACACACCAAACAGCTAATATAATAAAAATAAAAATAAAATAACAACAAAAAAACTTAGTGAAGACTAACTACATGAAAAAATTACTAAAATCAGGATTTTCCTTGCACCCCTCCCCAAAGAACAGAAACCGCTGCCGGCGGATGGGTGCGTGCTTCCTCCTCCTCCTCCCTGCCCTGGCGATACCCAGAATGTGGGAGGAGGGGAGGTGGGCATGGTGTGGTGTGGGAGGGAGGTGGCCGTGGTCAGCTAGTTCTGCTACCGGTTCTATAGAACCTGGTAGAACCTGCTGCAGTGCAACACTGCTGTTCATCCATTCAGAGTTTATCTATTAGTTAGACTTACATCCAACTTTTCCTCCAGTGAGCTCAAGATGGCATACATGCTTCTCTTTTTTCTCACTTTTATCCTTAGAATAACCAAATGCTCCTCTGTGAGTTGGTCATCCTGAGAGACAGTGATTGACTCAACCAGCTAGGGAAATTTAATAGCCCAGTGAGGAACAGACACGGATCTCCCAATCTCTAATCACTGTACCACACTCATTGCCTCATAGACTTCAGAAGATTTCAAAGAAGTAGTTGACGTCTATGTAAACATATCAGACCAAAAAATTAATAAATAAAAGACAAAAACACTGTGGCACCTTAAAGACATATATTTAATATCTTGCATCAAGTCCATTCCTTAGACATTAGAATGAGGATATTGCAAGCGCGGCGCCAAAATGGCCGCCGCGCCCTTTGCGGGGCCCCCCCCACAGGACAGAGAATCCGGGTAGTTAGGGGCGTGGCCAGCTCCCTTATAAAAGGGGTGGCCACGAGGCAGCCGCGCTGCCATTTTGCCTCAGCGACGGAGCGGAGAAGTTTTTTCCCTGCGCCTCCGTCGCTCGTTGGTATTGCCGGGAAGCCTTTTGGGTCGATTTTGCTTAGCTAGCTTCCCTTTTTGCTCGAGATGCCTTCCAAAAAGAAGGCTGCTGCGAATTCAGCTCGGGCTGTTAGGAGGCGCAACCCAGGTCGGAGGACCGTGGTGCCGCCTCCTCAACAGCCACCTTTGCCATCCCCGGCCGGGGCTAGTGGCTTGGAGTCTATCGCACCTTGGCCCGTTCAGAGTGCGGGCGCGGAGGGCGCTCCGGCCCGCGGCCCGCGAGCGGTGGACACCGCTCCTCCTTCCGCCCAACCCGTTGGGCCGACTACTTCTGGGCCGCAGCCTCTCCCGGGGCCCTCTAGCCTCGGGGGGTGGCCCGGTGCCCTGCCTTGGCAGGTTTCCTCACCAGCCCTACCGGGCTTTGGCCCTGGCCAATGGCCATATCTGGGCCATGGGGTGCAGGGAACTGTCCCCATGCAAGGATCAGGCGGGCCGGCCGGCTCTTTGCCCATGGTTACTGTAGACACCTTACTGGCCCGTATTGCGGCCTTAGAGGAGTCTTTGGCTCGTGCCAGTCAGGCAGGTGCCCCTTTCGGGGTACCTTTGGAGGCGCTATCGGCAGCAGGACAACGGCCGGCGGGGAGGGTTGAGCTGCTGCAGGCGGGTGGCGCGGCTCCGGCCACTGCCTCGCAGCTCCCCAGCCAGCAACCTGGCGCGGGTCAAGCCCCGGTGATGAGCTCTACATCGGTCGTGAGCTCCGACGCCCCCAGCGGGCCGGAACCCCCGTTGGGGGCGGCCCGCGGGGGTGCAGCATGTGAGTATATGGTACAAACGAGTACATCCACACACATTCCCAATATAGGGGGGACCTTTCAGTGGCCTTGGCCTCGCGCGGGTGGTGTGGGGGCTACGCCGCTGGCGACCCACCCGGCGACAACTACTGCCACCATGCCCGCTGGGGTGGGCATTGGTTCTTACACTGCTGGGAACGTACTTGGGGTGGCAGGGTTAACTCATGTCCCTTTGGGTAGGCCAGCTATCCCCTTTTCGGCTTTGCCGACAGCAGGGTATTCCCTGCCATTGGGTGATCACTTGGCGCAGGCTACCAGAGAAAAGATATGGCGAGGGGAGTACGTGGATATCTTCTCACTCCTGAACAGGGAGCCCACTAAGGAAGAAAGGGAGGGTCAGGATGAGAAGGACAAGGAGCAGGCACGCCGCCGTAAGCCGCCGCGTACCTGGGCTAACTGGCTCCCCGCTTATTTGATATACATGGCGGTGTATTTGAGGGCGCGGCCGGATCTAGCTATTCCCATGGTCCAATATTTGGACAACATATACAGGGCAATGGTAGATTTCCCGGGCCCCTCATGGCTAGCATATGATGAGGAATTCCGTATGAGGATTCCCCTGCACCCCGAGATGAGATGGGATGAGCCGTGCCAGAGACTGTGGCTCTTGTATATGACGCCCACACGTCCTGCCCCGGGGGATAGATACCATTGTGGGCATGCGGTCCAGCGAGCAGCTCCAGCGCAGATTACCCGCCAAATGGCGGGGCAGGGGGTTCCAGCCCGCCTGCTGTGCTGGACTTTCTCGTCCAATGGTTCCTGCAGTCGGAAGAACTGCAGATATAAGCACGAGTGTCCCACATGTTCTGGTCCCCATGCAGCCTCTGCTTGTCCCAAGCCTGGGGGGGTGCGAGGCAGAGGGAAGGGTGGACAGTGGGCTGGCAAGCCTGCCACGGATGGAACTAGTTCTCCGAAAGGCCCCCTCCCCAATTAAGGTGGACATGCTGGAGCGCTGGCTCGCATCGTACCCAAGGGGAGAGGACAGGGAGTACCTTCTCCAAGGTTTTAAGCAGGGATTTCGTATCCCTTTTATGGGTGATAGATCCCCTCAGGATGCTCCCAACCTTTTATCCCTCAGAGGAAGGGAGGAGGTAGCCGAGGCCAGCATTAAAAAGGAGTTAGACGCGGGCAGGGTCGCCGGACCTTTTCCCGTACCCCCTTTTCCCAACCTGAAGGTTTCACCATTGGGTTTGGTTCCTAAAAAGTCCCTAGGTGAGTTTCGCCTTATTCATCATTTGTCCTACCCAGCCGGCCGATCGGTTAACGATGCGATACCTGATGACCTTTGTTCGGTCAGGTATACATCGTTCGACCATGCGATGCGCATGGTGCGCTCGTGTGGCCCGGGTGCCTTGCTGGCCAAGTGCGACATTAAGTCAGCTTTTCGCCTCTTGCCGGTGCACCCGGGCGACTTTGAATTGCTGGGTTTCAAATTTAAAGGGGAGTATTATTTTGATAAGGCCATGCCTTTTGGCTGCTCCATATCATGCTCGGCTTTCGAGCGTTTTAGTACCTTCCTGGAGTGGGCTTTCGTCCGCAGGTCAGGGTCCCGGTCTGTAGCCCATTACCTGGATGACTTTTTATTCGGGGGTGAACGGGGCTGGGACACGTGTGCACGTCTCCTCAATACATTTCAGACGCTAATGCAGGAACTGGGTGTCCCTTTAGCGCCCGAAAAGACCGAGGGCCCGTCGACCAAACTAGTGTTCCTGGGGGTTGAGATTGATACAGTACTACAGGCTTCTAGGTTACCGGGTGATAAGGTGTCTAGGATAGTGACCCTTATCTCGGAATTGCTGGCCAAGCGTAAGGCATCCCTGAGGGAACTGCAGGTGCTACATGGGCACCTCAATTTTGCCTGCAGGGTGGTCGCACCGGGCAGGGCTTTTGCCCGGCGCTTATGCGACGCCATGGCAGGGTTATCCAGGCCCCACCACAGAGTCAGGCTTACCCGGGGTATCAGGGCGGACATGTTTGTCTGGTTGCAATTCCTGAGGGAGTTTAATGGGGTCTCATTTTGGAGGTCTGACCTCCTGGCATCCCCCAATTTCCAGATACAGTCTGATGCCTCAGGATCCCT
Source organism: Bradypodion pumilum (assembly GCA_035047305.1). NCBI lineage: Eukaryota > Metazoa > Chordata > Lepidosauria > Squamata > Chamaeleonidae > Bradypodion > Bradypodion pumilum. Next base: position 186,795,979 of record JAWDJD010000003.1, read on the forward strand.
GGGTTATGGGATGTACTTCAATGGGAAGTGGGCCTATGGTGGGTGGCCACCGGCATGGGCAGGCACAGGTCGCCTGCGGGATCTCACATACCTGGAATTTTTTCCCATTCTGGGGGCTTTGATGCTATGGGGCGAACAGTGGGCTAATTCGGTGGTGCATTTCTGGTGCGACAATGCTGCCGTGGTGCACATTGTCAATGCACAGACTTCTAAATCGCCCAGGGTCATGGATCTAGTGCGCCATTTTGTGCTGCGCTGCCTGCGCCTCAACGTCTTGTTCAGGGCCAGGCATGTCCCAGGGGTTAATAATGATATTGCTGACGCTTTGTCCCGCCTGCAGATCTCCCGGTTCCGCGCCTTGGCCCCGGATGCGGAGGAATTTCCCTCGCCACTCCCGGACGAGATGTGGACTATTGGCAAGGAGAGGTGAACCGGGCGATTGGCCTGTCACTAGCGCCACGCACGCGTAAGGCGTATCAACAAGCATTCAATTTGTATAAGGCTTTTGCTACTCGATTTCAATGGCCAGAGACCTGGCCCATCCCGGTGGACCATGTTCTGCGGTTCATGGTTCACCTGCATGCACAGGGCCTTGCACCTCGCACCATAGCATCCAAGCTCTCGGCGTTGGCTTTTATGGCCAAAGTAGGGGGTCATGTGGATACCACCTCTGACTTCCGTGTGAGACACGTTTTGGAGGGGTGGGTGCGCGAGCGCGGGCGTTGCCCGGATGACCGGCACCCTATTTCCCCAGGGGTTCTTACCCAGTTGGCCCGGGGCTGGCCAGGCCTCTGTTTTGATCATTATGAGGCAGCCCTTTTTCATGCAGCCACAACGGTGGCATTTTTTGGAGCGCTCCGCATCAGCGAACTCGTGATGCTGTCTAAGGCGGATGCAAGTGGTAGGGCACTGGAACTCGGAGATGTATATGTTGCCAAAGACTGGGCCCAGTTGAGGATTCGCTCCTCCAAAACAGATCAGCATGGCGTAGGCAGTGGAGTAAGACTGCTACGGTGTTCTTTGGCAGACATCTGTCCGGTTGGTGCCCTACAGGAATACCTGGCACTGCGTGGCTGGCACCATGGCCCGTTTTTCTGTCACCAAGATGGGTCTCCCCTTACTAAATTTCAGTTTTGGAAGGTGACAGCCAGAGCCCTCACCAGGGTGGGACTACCAGGTGCCCGTTATGGCACACATTCGTTCCGTATTGGCGCAGCCTCGACAGCAGCTGCTTTTGGGTACTCTGGGGCTGACATACGCAGCATGGGGAGGTGGGGCTCACAATGTTTTCAGTTTTATGTGCGCCCACTCCCGCCATGAGTACCAATCCAGTCACCTTACCTTCCTTTTTCTCAATTTTCTTACAGACCCTGGGTGTCGTATTACACCGGTGACAGTATGGCTGGTGGGCCACAGCTATGTGCTCAGGGCAGCGCGTTACGCTGCGGCGACAGAGTGGGGACCCCGACTGGGACTGGGTGACCACGCCAGTCTCTCATGGCACGGTAAGCCTGGGATGTTATGGCGGGAGCTGCGGCCTTTCCTTTTTTCTGGCCTGGGGGCTGACCCGCCTGACATTCTAATCATCCACTTGGGGGGCAATGATTTGGGCCAGGTCACCGGCTTATCGCTCAAGCATGCGATTTGCGAGGACCTCGCCTACTTGCATTATGTCTGGCCTGCCACAGCCCTGGTTTGGTCGGACATTGTTCCGCGCCACTCTTACAGAGGGGGCGTTAACCTCCTGGCCCTTGACCGAGCTAGGCGCGCGGTCAATAAGGCAGTGGCGCGGTTTCTCACCACCAGGGCTTGGGGACGGGTTAGTCATCACCCCGATATTAGTCTACAAAATTGTGACTTGTATGCAGGGGATGGGGTCCATCTGTCGCGAGGAGGTATGGACCTCCTGTTGGGTGACTGGCGAGCAGGCCTGTTGACCGAGCTGACGGTCTGGGGGGGGGCGTCAGGTCTTCTGTGAAGCCCCTCCGTGTGGCGGGTAGCACTGGTAAGGTAAACAGTATGACCCACAAGTATCCGGCAGGTTCGCAATTGACTGGACAACACTAGACAGGAATAAAGTAGTTAAACGTTGTCCGGTCAATGACGAATCAGGCGATGGGGTGATGATGATTGCTAACCAGCATGCATCACCCCTGTGATTTCACGGATACGCGTCAGAGGGTGGGGTCATGAGTTAGTTATTGACTACGGTCAACAATTTGTTTGTTGTTAACAAACAAATTGATACAATTTGATACATTGTAACCAATTGCCGTTGGCAATTTTGGGGTGGTACCTTACCAGTGTTACTTCGGCCTGCTTGCCTTAGGAATTATGATTGGTCGTTTTACCAATACAAATTTATAATTCGGACTAGGGCATTGAATCAATAAATGTGGCCCTTTGCTGTTATCCACTTTCAATGTTGTCTGTGTCCGTTATTGGGGGGGTGCGCCTGCAATGCAAGCGCGGCGCCAAAATGGCCGCCGCGCCCTTTGCGGGCCCCCCCCCCACAGGACAGAGAATCCGGGTAGTTAGGGGCGTGGCCAGCTCCCTTATAAAAGGGGTGGCCACGAGGCAGCCGCGCTGCCATTTTGCCTCAGCGACGGAGCGGAGAAGTTTTTTCCCCTCCACCCCCTCCCTAGTTAACAGTGTGATTATGGTCGCTTCAGGGCCGGGTGGGAATTTTTGGTTGGGACCCATATTGGCTTCGGGTCCTGGCTTTTTTGCCCACCCCACACTGTTGCTATGGTTTGATATAGGGGTCTTTCTTCGTTCCTACTGTTGACTTTGGTCACATGGGCGGGTAGCACTGGTAAGGTAAACAGTATGACCCACAAGTATCCGGCAGGTTCGCAATTGACTGGACAACACTAGACAGGAATAAAGTAGTTAAACGTTGTCCGGTCAACGACGAATCAGGCGATGGGGTGATGATGATTGCTAACCAGCATGCATCACCCCTGTGATTTCACGGATACGCGTCAGAGGGTGGGGTCATGAGTTAGTTATTGACTACGGTCAACAATTTGTTTGTTGTTAACAAACAAATTGATACAATTTGATACATTGTAACCAATTGCCGTTGGCAATTTTGGGGTGGTACCTTACCAGTGTTACTTCGGCCTGCTTGCCTTAGGAATTATGATTGGTCGTTTTACCAATACAAATTTATAATTCGGACTAGGGCATTGAATCAATAAATGTGGCCCTTTGCTGTTATCCACTTTCAATGTTGTCTGTGTCCGTTATTGGGGGGGTGCGCCTGCAATTATATTTATATGCAGCCACATAATCTAGTGTTGTTGTTTTAAATTTGTTTGTTTTTTAACTATGATGTAAGCCTCCCTGAGTCATCCGTGGATGAGGAAGGCAGGGTAGAAATTTTGTAAAAAAATAAAAAATAATAATATAGAATACGCTGAGTGTTGGACAACGGTAAATAACCTGACCCCCTAAAGGGGTCAACGGCTATGGGCAATGAGGTGGTTTGATAGTCTCCCCAGTGGAGGAAATGCCACTGGAAACCATCATATTGGGCCCAACAGCAAAATGAGCATAGGAGGAACTCTGATTCCCAATGCTCATGGAGGCAGAAGAGGCCATGCCAGATGGACGGGCTATGAAAGTGCACCTTGTCCGTATCCTCAGTCCATTTCAGTCCCGGTGTTAAAACCTGCATGTCTCATTTCATATGTGCTGAAGGAGATGGCTCCATGATCATAGTGTGTGGATCACTTCATGGCAAGCTGGGAACCACCTTAGACAAATTCACACCAGTGGCATTTTTCCTGCTTCAGGGAAAAAAGGCATTCTCGGATACGAGTTGCAGCCGATGACGACAGGTAATGAAAGCCTTCAGAAAAAATATCTCTGAGTGATTACTAGCTCTTAAAGGACTACATTGATGCTTTTAGTCTGTGAATGAATATTTCTACTGGGGAGGGGGGGGGGGAGTAGTTGGCAATTACATTGTTTGTTTATATTTCAGTGCATTTTCCAGCTTTGTGCCCTGAAGATCCCACGTCTCCATTAACTGTTCTAAAGGGAGCTTATTACTCACTTATGACAGTAAGAGGACTATTAAAAATATGTCTTTGAAATTTGACTGGCATGTTTCAGATCCTCTATTTTCACACTGCTTACCCATCATACTGTACCAAACAGTAGGTTAGGCTTTACCAGATGGTTACCTGGCTGTCAGTAATGAGCAATGGAAGCCCTGAATTATATATTTCTGAAAGATGGAAGGAGTCAAGCAAGCTCCATGTGCACACACCATTCTGCTGGTGGGTTATCCTCAGTTGTCAGCTGTTCTTCTGACCTTTTCTCTGTTACCAGTCTCCAACTTAACCTTACACATAACTTACACATTTACAATCACCTAATTACACAGCGGCTGGCTTATTGATAATGACAATCTCAAAGGTTAACTTATGTTTGTTGGGGAAAGGACCTGCTAGAAGCTCCTCTGGATCACCAGACCCTGGGCCTTAATGTCACCTTGCTTGCTTTGGACTCTCTAGGCCCAAGGAGATGCAACTCGTAATTCATTTAATACCAAAGTAAGAACTCTGACAGCTGTATTGGCATGTTGACCTTACAAAGGAGCTGTTAAGAATTATTTCTGTTTCTTTAAAGGACTGAAGTATAACAATAGCATAAAATGCTGTCCTAGAAAATCTTTGGATAAAGTGTTACAGTCTGATCCCTAAAAGGAATGAACAATAAAGTCTCTTTTCAATCCACGTTGGAAGAAGAAAGGAAGCATGATGCATCAAGGAGAACACACTCTCAATTGGAGAAAGAGCTATTTTAACTCAGGAAGAGAGAAAAGAGAGGCACGTCTGTCATATATATATATAGCACTGTTCCAATAAAAGAATCACTGATTATTAAAATCGTCACCAGAACAGTATGATAGCTATTTAATACAAAACTAATAGCAAATAATATAATAGCAAAAATAGTTTTGTTTCCATTATTCCAATGTATACTTGGTTAACAGGGAACAGCAGCCACAAAGTACTGCATTCACCCCCTGCTTGTGGTTTTTCCATTAGCATCTGGTAAATCAGGATGTTGGATTCAATAGCCCTCTTCCAGTACTAGGTAAAGGTAAAGGTTGCCCTTGCTCGAAAGCCAGTCTTATCTGACTCTAGGGTTCAGTGCTCATCTCTATTTATAGCCAAAGAGCCAGTGCTGACTGCAGATGTTTCTGTGGACAAGTGGCAGGCATGCCTCAAAACCGAAGTGCACGGAACACTGTTTAGCTTTCCACTAAAATGGTCCCTATTTATCTACTTGCAATTTACTGCTTCTGAACTGCTAGGTTGGCAGGAGCTTGGACAGAGGTGGGAGCTCACTCCGTCATGCAGTACCTGGGAATTTAACTCTAACCTTCCAGTCAGCGAGTTCAGAGTCTTAACCACTTGAGCCACCGCAGGCCCCTTCCAGTACTTTTGTTGTTCAGTCGCACAGTAGATTCCGACCCTTTGCGACCCTATGGTCCATTGCTCTCCAGGTGCCTCTGTCCTCCACCATCCTCCTCAGCTCTCCCAGTTCTGTGCCAATTGTGTGTACAATACCATCCAACCATCTCATCTTTGGTCACCCCCTTCTTCTTTTGCCCTCCACCTTTCCCAGCATCAAGGCCTTCTCAAGTGAATCCTCCCTTCTCATTTGATGTCCAAAGTACTTCAGCTTCATCTTTACTATTTGACCTTCTAAGGAGCAGTCAGGGTTGATTTCTTCTAAGATTGACCTATTTGTTCTCCTCGCTGTCCAGAGGACTCTCAAAACTCTCCTCCAGCGCCACATTTCAAAGGCGTCTATTCTTCTGCGTTCAGCTTTCCTAATGGTCCAGCTCTCACAGCCATACATTACCACAGGGAATACCATTGCTTTGACTACGCGAATTTTTGTTTTCAAGGTGATGTCTCTACTTTTCACTATGTTCCCCAGGTTTCTCATAGCTTCTACTATTCTTAATGGTTTTTCACTACTGTTCACTATTGTTTTGAACAAATTCCAGGCTACAATTTGTTGTCCCTCTGCCTCAACAGTCTACTTGAGGTACACAGCAACAGCCTCCTCAAAGATTTTGGTATTTTTGAACCACAATCGGGTGTACCCCAGGCAACGGCAACCTTATTGTGCTGGCTAATCTTTCTCACACTAGGTCAGGCAAAAGGAACTACAGAATGAACTCACCAAAAAGAGTGGCTTCATTTTGGCAGTTTCACATCTGGCCTAGGCATGGAAGAAGAAGAAGACTAGAAGAAGAAGAAGAACAGTCTACCTTTAAAACAAACCCCTCTGTTTTCATATTAGAGAACATTTGACCATCCAGAAGTTTTGGGCTGTAACTCTCCCAGGCCATCATCATGAGAGTTGGAAGCTCAAATATCTGGAGGGCCTTAAATTTTCTTATTCCATCATCAAGTCAGAAATTCAGATGCTTGAACATCTTCCCTAAGAAAAGTAGACTTTTACAAACTTCTAGGAAAAATAAGAAATGTAGGTTCATCACAAGTGATACTTTCCGTGTAAGGGAGTGAACTAAATAAATATTCTGCACCTTTTGCATTTACCATATTTGCCAGCATATAAGACGCATCGGAGTATAAGTTGCACCCTGTTATTACCAAAATAGTCCACTATAGGCCACTATATACAGTACAAGATACACTCAATTTTTCCAGTATATTTGGGGGGGGGGAGTGGGTCTTATACACCAGCAAATAGGGTAATTCTTTTCTTCTGAATATTCTTTATGTTTCTTGTCTTATACAAAGTAGAAAAACTGAATGTTAAGACGGATCTTTATTTTCTCGGTTTTTATTTAACAAACATATGCAAACAAATATATGTGTGTGATAGCATTTAATCTATTTAATATAAAAAACTTTTAAAACTTAACATGAGAAACTTATCTCTGTACAAGTGTTTGATTATTGGGATTGACACAGAGATGTTTCCAAGTTCTACTAATGGGTGCTTCCAAAATATTTGTGTAAACTCTATTATGGGGATCTCAGTGTTGTTTGAATTCATCCTATAAAAGTACAAGATGAGTCAAACTCCACAGATCTCACTGAAGTTGCCACTTCTGGTTGCAGGAAGCAATTTTAAATATTTGAGTTGCTCATATTTAAAACAACAACAACAACTTTCTGTACATTTTCAAACTAGCCTATTAGGAAGAACACTAGGCCAGACAGGTAAAGGTTTCCCTTGCTTGAAAGCCAGTCGTATCTGACTCTACGGGTCTGTGCTCATCTCTGTTTCAAAGCCGAAGAGCCAGCACTGTCTGCTTCTGCAGACATTTCCATTGGCATGTAGCAGGCATGATAAGACGCCGGAGCACACGGAACGCTGTTACCTTCCCACTGAAGTGGTCCCTATTTATCTACTTGCAATTTCTTGCTTTCAAACTGCTAGGTTGGCAGCAGCTAGGACAAAGACAGGAGCTCATTCCATCCTGCAGTACTTGGAATCGAACTGCTGACCTTCCATCTCCCAGTCAGTGTCTTAGCCACTTGAGCCACTGCAGTCCCAAGAACACTGTTTATAGAAGTTTGGGTGGCCATATAATAAAAGAGAACAATGAAACATTGCTTTCCCATTAATCGTCTAAAAGATTAGAGTTGGCAAGAGATGTATCAGCCCTGCTTAGCATCTTAAATGAGTAGCAAAATCGTTAAAGAGTTCACAAAATTTCAAATTATTCACTGACTTGTTTTAAAATGCAGAATAATACATGAACCTGTGAATCTAATAATTTGCTCATGCTGTATTCTGTTCAGCATCACACTATTCTGTTCTATCTTCACACACACAAGAAGTCCTCACATGAGCATCTTGACCTTATTGCTAGTGGCACTTACAATGCTGAGGATAGTCTATTAGGCTACCATGATAATGAGGTCTTTTTTCCAGCCACTGAAATTGTATGAAGGCATAAAGTAAGAGCATTAAGAATCCCCTCACCCAATGTGGAGTTTCTCATATGCAGTAATAGCACCTCTGAAAATCTGGAATCCCCGCTAGTCATCCTTGTGGTGCCCTGGTAATCTGTGCTAAGGGAAAGTCACAAAAACACTGAAAGGAGAGGATGTTGTATAATGGATGGAGAAAAACTGTTCGAATTCAATTTCTCCTGCAGTGTAGTGTTGTTGGAAGTCAGGGAAGAGCTTGGAAAGGTTATTATTAAACTAGCTCAGCCAATGGCCATGCTTCGTGGAGGAATTCTGACAGTTGTGGTCCAAGTAAGTAATATTTCCAAGTTTTGGATCGGTGACAAAACAGGGGAATGCCAAAGCACATTGATTTGCACAGATCTACTCTTGTGCTTCAAATTCTTGTAGTATTTGCAAAATAAGCTAAGTTGAAAGGGGTAGAGCATACTGTGGTACGCCAGACTTAGTTTCACTGCATCGTATTATAACTGACAGCAACATAACCCTCACATATAACCCGAGGCATAATGAATCACTTACCTTCCTATTGAGAGCAACACCATCTTCACAATCCAGCACTGCACAATCCACATTAAGAGATGAAATTTTTAGCATCTTTCTCTCATCATCGGCAGGCACATAGAGAACAGCTCTTCGCGGTATATATCTCTGAGAATGTGTCAACCGGTAATCAAGCTTAGGAACAGCTATAGGCAGGGAACTCCTCCTATTAAAAAAAAAACAGATATCTATCAATCTGGCAGTAATATTCTGCAGTTCTTTTTCTTAAATGCTTGCACTTTTTTAAAAAAAGTTTTCAATTCAGAGGAAGAAAATGTGCTAGACTACAACTACCATTACAATTCCCCGACCATGATTCAGCACCTGTCATTATAGATAGGAATTTCAGTCAGTACAGTATTTCCCACTGCAGCCTTATTAATGACTCAGTGGGCTGAGATAATGTAATGCATATTTTACAATTCCCAAGAGAGAGGAAAAACTCTCAGTTTGAAGAAAAACGAGTTGAAGCTATTTTCCCAGGTGCAAGGAAATACAGGACAAAGATCAATTTTCCCCAGGGCTCCCTTAAAAACATGATGTCCTCTTCTTGTATTTTAATTTCTCCCCTTAACAAACACAAGAGGTGAGCTCAATTCCTTGATTCTCTATAGGGAATGAAAACAAACACATTCCATTTATTTAAGATTAAGCCTATTAAATAATTCCTACCACAACGTCCAAAAATGGATCAATTGGACTGGAAGAGTAAAAATTGCTTAGCTGTAAAAAGAACTGAGCTACAAATTTGCTGTCCATAGGTTTACAGTACTGAAGTGTGTGCTTTATTTCACCTCGTATACATCATTAGTGATCCAGTGAGGCGGTTAGTGCCATAGCCATCTCTTTCCACATAAATTGAAACTGCCCCTACAGATGGGACTTCAGATTTTAGACTTTCTGCCCATTGCACTCCATACAGAGTACCTCTCAGGAAACTACAATATCCAGTATCCTTCATTAACAGATTAGTCATCTGGCCATATCAGGTTAAAATAAAATAAAATACATTAGATAAAATATGATTACAAACACAGACTAAAACAGATTAAAAGTAGAATAATAAAACAAGATATAAAATTTACTCAATAAAATGTATTACCTTTGCAACCCCTATGTGATCAATAAAACATCTTCTCTTTTGAATGACCCCAACTATAAACATGACAGTTCTAATATAGTATTTACATATTTATTTGTGCCCTGAAGGAAGGAGGTTAATCTTTTATTAGGGTCTCAGTATTTCGTTCTATCTAGTATTATCTGCAAATACAGTACTGAACTCTTATTGTGGCATATAATTGACAACAGAACATGTGCAATATTTTCTGTTTCTGTTGTTCCACAGATACATGTTCTCTCGGAGTATGGGACATGGTTAAATTGCTCATATTTAACCACAGAGTCTACCTGCTCAAATCTTGCTCTTGTAAATGTTGTTCTATGATACTGAGTCAGACCCATTGTCAAGTATTTCTCAATTTGAAAATACTTTTTGTTTTCAGCCAACCATTTCAAGGATCTAATCCAGGAGTTCTCAACCATTTAAAGCTGAGGGCTAGGTCACGCTCCCTCAGACAGCTTTGGTGGCCGGATGGCCATTTTGCCCTTCCTCCACTACATGGCACTTCCTGGTGTGGTGGAAGCAGGGGGGGGGGACATGAAATGGTGCTGTCGGCTGTACCCAGCCCGTGGGCCGCATATTGAGAATCCCTGATCTAATCTTTGTGAGTGACTCAATATCGGTTTGAGCATTAATATCCAGGACTATTTGTTTACATGTTGCCTTAGTCCTCTTACTAGCAGGGAGTAAATATTGAATGGCGAAACCAAGATGTTTGAAAGAGTTATTTACTCCATATTGAAACAGGAGTGAAAGAATTAAGATATTAATTCTAATATTAATTCTGGTTTAAAAGTAAAAATCATTTTCTCAGCTACTCTGTAAAGTTAAACAGATTAGATTGACCTAATCAATATAGAACATGATGACGAGGCTAAAGTAAACAGAAGGCCTTGTGTCCACAAGCCCAGCACAGTTTGTACAGCTGACAGGGATTTCTTTTAGACTCAGGAACCATAATGCTGAATAATATTTGTGTGACATGACATGAACAATTCTGAATGTTCTAACCTGAACTGCATGACAATGTCAAAAGATTAATTAATAATTTTGGCTTATCCCATAGTGATGAAATGTGTAGAAATTTCCTAATTAAATGGTATAAAAAGATGACTCTGAAAATGTATTGTCATTCAGGGGGATTATTAGCTTGTTAAAGCCCCTCTGAATCTGTTTGGCCAAATAATAATAAATCTCTTATCTGTCTTAGCTGGAATGTGGGTTTGTCTCGTTTTCATTCCACAACAATATGGAAGATGAGGACATATCCTTCTGTTCTTCAAGGCACATCCTTGGTAATCTTTAATTACTGTTAAACCAAGAGTGGAGTGATTACCTGTTTCAGCTGGGACCGCTGCCACTGGAGTGTTGTTAGCAGTCGCTAGGATAGTTCTTTTAAAAAATGTATTTGATTTTGTTCAAGTATAAAGGCTTTTGATAAGCCCCAGAGCAATGCACCATATATTAACATTGGAATGATTTTGGCCTTATAGAACTTTGAAATGGGGCACATAGAACTTGGATGCTTTACAATGCCCAGCCTGCTCTTTCTTTGTCAAACAACCTCAGAACTCAATCAATTACAGCAGCTGTAAATTGTAGCAAACACTTGAGTGGGCTGAGGGATGGCTAAAGTCCCTAGAATTGTAGTTGGGTAACTATGGATGCTATAGTGAAAAAACAAAACAAAAGTCCCATCCCTAACATCTATGTGGTAATATTTTTTTAGGGTAAAAATGCTGTTCATTTCATCAGTATGTCCTATTTTGAGTAAGAGTTTGATCTTCAGTCTGAATAGCCTTGTTTGCGGGGTTATATATTGAACCATAACTCTTTGCTTTGGAAATTTTTGTCCTCTGTTGGGAGTTTCCCTGATTTCTGAAAAGTAAGAATCCCTACACATCAATGTTCAGGAAAGAAAATCTATTTTTATTGTAAACTTCTGGTAAGAGACTTTAAAAAAAAATCCTACTATATAAAGAAAGCAACCAGGAAATAATAATACTGTATGAAGCAGACCAACTTATCTCAATCCGTTCTAGTTGAATCATTATGGCTTGGCTACATGGGCTACTTGGAGTGGGCTGGCAAGGGCTAGATAGGTCAGGTAGAGGTCCTGTATGCTATGAGAGATGACCCTTTTTGCCCCCTCCTATCTCCTCCCCTTTTCAGAAATAGTGTTTTATTTTACTTTTTCTCTGAAATGTACAGCACATCAACACTGCCATAATTTGCTTAAACCTTCTTCTTTTTGTTTCCTCTCTGTGCCCCATGGAGGAGCAGAGAAGAAAGTTTTAATTTATAGATTTTCCCATATCATTAGGTGGTTATGGTGCCTGTTTAAGCCACTAATTATATTGAAACCAGTTGGGAAATTAAGGCAGGAAGCTTGTTTTAGTTCGATCCAACAATAACACACGTTAGAAATGAACCAAAACAGAGCAAACTTACCCACATCTTAAAACAGTAGCCCCTGACAGGGACCTAGAAATGAGTGGGTAGAAACAATCTGGGATGGTTTGCTTCAGACTAGCAAATATATTGTTTAGTTGCTAGCAAAAAAAAAAAAGAAAAAAAAGGGGGGGGGGAACCAGCACATTCCTACAGCAGATCAAACACAAATGTAGTCACCCTCTAAGAAAACCACAATCAGTACCAAAGAAGAATTCATCATTTAAGCTTGTACCTTGAAGAGACAGGTTCTGTATAGTATCTACAATTTATTACTCATGGATCTCTCCCCATATTATATTTATCCTTTCGCAAGAGTCTTAAGACCTGGCTGCTGCAGTGTGTGTATGTGTGTGTGTGTGGGGGGGGGACGGTGGCTGGGGAGATAGCCACCCTGGGTTGGCTTGTTTAACTATTGCCTGGGCTGTCAGTTTAGCGGCATTGGGAGGGCATTTTTAATCATTTTAATTTTTTTAATTTAAACAATCCAATGTTTGGACTTCAAAACTATCCATCAAGATTGAAGTCAAGGTAGAGCTTCCTACAAACAAGAAGTGATAAAATCGTATGAATTGGAATATCTAGGTGATTTGGAGTCACCATTAGAAGCTCTGTGGGTAAGAATACCAGGCCACAAGGATGGTCTAACAGTAGGCATATACTATCGGCCTCTGACCCAAACTCTTGAGGGAGACTGGCAGTTGGAGAATGTTGTAAAGGAGGCATCCAAGAAGGGAAGCCTGGTTATAATGGGGGACTTCAATTACCCTCACATAGACTGAGTGAACTGTTGTTCAGCACATGATAAAGAGATAAAGTTCCTAGATATGCTAAATGATTGTTCCCTGGGACAGATGGTTGAAGACCCAACTAGAGGTACAAGAATCCTTGACTGCTGTCCTGTGCAAGATGTTAATGTGACTGATCCAATAGGGAACAGTGACCACAACTCAATTATGTTTAACTTGATCATAGACCGCAAGTCACTGATAAAATCTAACACAGAGACCTTAAATTTTCAAAAAGGAAATTTCCCAAAGATGAAGAAACTAGTAAAAAAGAAGCTGAAAGGGAAAATTGAGAGAGTCCAAACACTCCAAGAGGCATGGAGGCTGTTTACAAAAACAATAACAGAGATCCAATTGGAATGCATACCCAAAAGGAAAAAGGGCACTGCCAGGTCTAAGAGGACTCCGATGTGGCTTACAGGAGCTGTTCGGGAAGTGATGAAAAGCAAGAAAAGTTCATTTAGAAGATGGAAGGCTTGTCCGAATGAGGACAGCAGGCAGAAACATAAATTCTGGCAGAACAAATGCAAGGCAACAATCAGGAAAGCAAAGCAAGACTTTGAGGAGCGTATTGCTAAAAATACTCAGAGAAATAACAAAGACTTCTTTAAGTACATTAGAAGTAAGAACCCAACTAGGAAGGCCATTGGACCATTAGATGACAATGGAAGGCAAGGGGTTATTAAAGAGGAAACAGAGATTGCAGAGAGACTCAATGAATTCTTTGCTTCAGTATTCACTGAAGAAGACAGAGACCACATGCCCAAAACAGAGCCTATCTTCGTAGGGAGGGAAAGCGAAGAATTAAGCCAGATAGAAATAACCAGGGAGGAGGTCCTTGCATGTCTTGTTAAACTAAACACTAACAAATCACCAGGACCAGATGGCATCCATCCATGAGTTCTCAGGGAACTTAAAGATGAAATTGCTGATCTCCTAGCCAAAATATATAATATTTCCCTCAAATCAGGCTTTGTGCCTGATGACTGGAAGGTAGCAAATATAACACCAATTTTCAAAAAAGGATCCAGGGGTGATCCAGGAAATTACCGACCTGTCAGTTTGACATGTGTCCCAGGTAAAGTGATGGAAACCATCCTAAAAGAAAGAATTAATAGGCACATAGAAGAGAATGCAAGCGCGGCGCCAAAATGGCCGCCGCGCCCTTTGCGGGCCCCCCCCCACAGGACAGAGAATCCGGGTAGTTAGGGGCGTGGTCAGCTCCCTCATAAAAGGGGTGGCCACGAGGCAGCCGCGCTGCCATTTTGCCTCAGCGACGGAGCGGAGAAGTTTTTTCCCCTGCGCCTCCGTCGCTTGTTGGTATCGCTCCGGCCCGCGGCCCGCGAGCGGTGGACACCGCTCCTCCTTCCGCCCAACCCGTTGGGCCGACTACTTTTGGGCCGCAGCCTCTCCCGGGGCCCTCTAGCCTTGGGGGGTGGCCCGGTGCCCCGCCTTGGCAGGTTTCCTCACCAGCCCTACCGGGCTTCGGCCCTGGCCAATGGCCATATATGGGCCATGGGGTGCAGGGCACTGTCCCCATGCAAGGGTCAGGTGGGCCGGCCGGCTCTTTACCCATGGTTAATGTAGACACCTTACTGGCCCGTATTGCGGCCTTAGAGGAGTCTTTGGCCCGGGCCAGTCAGGCAGGTGCCCCTTTCGGGGTACCTTTTGAGGCGCTATCGGCAGCAGGACAACGGCCGGCGGGGAGGGTTGAGCTGCTGCAGGCGGGTGGCGCGGCTCCGGCCACTGCCTCGCAGCTCCCCAGCCAGCAACCTGGCGCGGGTCAAGCCCCGGTGATGAGCTCTACATCGGTCGTGAGCTCCGACGCCCCCAGTGGGCCGGAACCCCCGTTGGGGGCGGCCCGCGGGGGTGCAGCATGTGAGTATATGGTGCAAACGAGTACATCCACACACATTCCCAATATAGGGGGGACCTTTCAGTGGCCTTGGCCTCGCGCGGGTGGTGCAGGGGCTACGCCGCTGGCGACCCACCCGGCGACAACTACTGCCACCATGCCCGCTGGGGTGGGCCTTGGTTCTTACACTGCTGGGAACGTACTTGGGGTGGCAGGGTTGACTCAGGCCCCTTTGGGTAGGCCAGCTATCCCCTTTTCGGCTTTGCCGTCGGCAGGGTATTCCTTGCCATTGGGTGATCACTTGGCTCAGGCTACCAGAGAAAAGATATGGCGAGGGGAGTACGTGGATATCTTCTCACTCCTGAACAGAGAGCCCACTAAGGAAGAAAGGGAGGGTCAGGATGAGAAGGACAAGGAGCAGGCACGCCGCCGTAAGCCGCCGCGTACCTGGGCTAACTGGCTCCCCGCTTATTTGATATACATGGCGGTGTATTTGAGGGCGCGGCCGGATCTAGCTATTCCCATGGTCCAATATTTGGACAACATATATAGGGCGATGGTGGATTTCCCGGGCCCCTCATGGCTAGCATATGATGAGGAATTCCGTATGAGGATTCCCCTGCACCCCGAGATGAGATGGGATGAGCCGTGCCAGAGACTGTGGCTCTTGTATATGACACCCACACGTCCTGCCCCGGGGGATAGATACCATTGTGGACATGCGGTCCAGCGAGCAGCTCCAGCGCAGGTTACCCGCCAAATGGCGGGGCAGGGGGTTCCAGCCCGCCTGCTGTGCTGGACTTTCTCGTCCAATGGTTCCTGCAGTCGGAAGAACTGCAGGTATAAGCACGAGTGTCCCACATGTTCTGGTCCCCATGCAGCCTCTGCTTGTCCCAAGCCTGGGGGGGTGCGAGGCAAAGGGAGGGGTGGACAGTGGGCTGGCAAGCCTGCCACGGATGGAACTAGTTCTCCGAAAGGCCCCCTCCCCAATTAAGGTGGACATGCTGGAGCGCTGGCTCGCATCGTACCCAAGGGGAGAGGACAGGGAGTATCTCATCCAAGGTTTTAAGCAGGGATTTCGTATCCCTTTTAGGGGTGATAGATCCCCTCAGGATGCTCCCAACCTTTTATCCCTCAGAGGAAGGGAGGAGGTAGCCGAGGCCAGCATTAAAAAGGAGTTAGACGCGGGCAGGGTCGCCGGACCTTTTCCCGCACCCCCTTTTCCCAACCTTAAGGTTTCACCATTGGGTTTGGTTCCTAAAAAGTCCCTAGGTGAGTTTCGCCTTATTCATCATTTGTCCTACCCAGCCGGCCGATCGGTCAACGATGCGATACCTGATGACCTTTGTTCGGTCAGGTATACATCGTTCGACCATGCGCTGCGCATGGTGCGCTCGTGTGGCCCGGGTGCCTTGCTGGCCAAGTGCGACATTAAGTCAGCTTTTCGCCTCTTGCCGGTGCACCCGGGCGACTTTGAATTGCTGGGTTTTAAGTTTAGAGGGGAGTATTATTTTGATAAGGCCATGCCTTTTGGCTGCTCCATATCATGCTCGGCTTTCGAGCGTTTTAGTACCTTCCTAGAGTGGGCTTTCGTCCGCAGGTCAGGGTCCCGGTCTGTAGCCCATTACCTGGATGACTTTTTATTCGGGGGTGAACGGGGCTGGGACACGTGTGCACGTCTCCTCAATACATTTCAGACGCTAATGCAGGAACTGGGTGTCCCTTTAGCGCCCGAAAAGACCGAGGGCCCGTCGACCAAACTAGTATTCCTGGGGGTTGAGATTGATACAGTAGTACAGGCTTCTAGGTTACCGGGTGATAAGGTGTCCAGGATAGTGACCCTTATCTCGGAATTGCTGGCTAAGCGTAAGGCATCCCTGAGGGAACTGCAGGTGCTACATGGGCACCTCAATTTTGCCTGCAGGGTGGTCGCACCGGGCAGGGCTTTCGCCCGGCGCTTATGCGACGCCATGGCAGGGTTATCCAGGCCCCACCACAGAGTCAGGCTTACCCGGGGTATCAGGGCAGACATGTTTGTCTGGTTGCAATTCCTGAGGGAGTTTAATGGGGTCTCATTTTGGAGGTCTGACCTCCTGGCATCCCCCAATTTCCAGATCCAGTCTGATGCCTCAGGATCCCTGGGTTATGGGATGTACTTCAATGGGAAGTGGGCCTATGGTGGGTGGCCACCGGCATGGGCAGGCACAGGTCGCCTGCGGGATCTCACATACCTGGAATTTTTTCCCATTCTGGGGGCTTTGATGCTATGGGGCGAACAGTGGGCTAATTCGGTGGTGCATTTCTGGTGCGACAATGCTGCCGTTGTGCACATTGTCAATGCACAGACTTCTAAATCGCCCAGGGTCATGGATCTAGTGCGCCATTTTGTGCTGCGCTGCCTGCGCCTCAACGTCTTGTTCAGGGCCAGGCATGTCCCAGGGGTTAATAACGATATTGCTGATGCTTTGTCCCGCCTGCAGATCTCCCGGTTCCGCGCCTTGGCCCCGGATGCGGAGGAATTTCCCTCGCCACTCCCGGACGAGATGTGGACTATTGGCAAGGAGAGGTGAACCGGGCGATTGGCCTGTCACTAGCGCCACGCACGCGTAAGGCGTATCAACAAGCATTCAATTTGTATAGGGCTTTTGCTACTCGATTTCAATGGCCAGAGACCTGGCCCATCCCGGCGGACCATGTTCTGCGGTTCATGGTTCACCTGCATGCACAGGGCCTTGCACCTCGCACCATAGCATCCAAGCTCTCGGCGTTGGCTTTTATGGCCAAAGTAGGGGGTCATGTGGATACCACCTCTGACTTCCGTGTGAGACACGTTTTGGAGGGGTGGGTGCGCGAGCGCGGGCGTTGCCCGGATGACCGGCACCCTATTTCCCCAGGGGTTCTTACCCAGTTGGCCCGGGGCTGGCCAGGCCTCTGTTTTGATCATTATGAGGCAGCCCTTTTTCATGCAGCCACAACGGTGGCATTTTTTGGAGCGCTCCGCATCAGCGAACTCGTGATGCTGTCTAAGGCGGATGCAAGTGGTAGGGCACTGGAACTCTGAGATGTATATGTTGCCAAAGACTGGGCCCAGTTGAGGATTCGCTCCTCCAAAACAGATCAGCATGGCGTAGGCAGTGGAGTAAGACTGCTACGGTGTTCTTTGGCAGACATCTGTCCGGTTGGTGCCCTACAGGAATACCTGGCACTGCGTGGCTGGCACCACGGCCCGTTTTTCTGTCACCAAGATGGGTCTCCCCTTACTAAATTTCAGTTTTGGAAGGTGACAGCCAGAGCCCTCACCAGGGTGGGACTACCAGGTGCCCGTTATGGCACACATTCGTTCCGTATTGGCGCAGCCTCTACAGCAGCTGCTTTTGGGTACTCTGGGGCTGACATACGTAGCATGGGGAGGTGGGGCTCACAATGTTTTCAGTTTTATGTGCGCCCACTCCCGCCATGAGTACCAATCCAGTCACCTTACCTTCCTTTTTCTCAATTTTCTTACAGACCCTGGGTGTCGTATTACACCGGTGACAGTATGGCTGGTGGGCCACAGCTATGTGCTCAGGGCAGCGCGTTACGCTGCGGCGACAGAGTGGGGACCCCGACTGGGACTGGGTGACCACGCCAGTCTCTCATGGCACGGTAGGCCTGGGATGTTATGGCGGGAGCTGCGGCCTTTCCTTTTTTCTGGCCTGGGGGCTGACCCGCCTGACATTCTAATCATCCACTTGGGGGGCAATGATTTGGGCCAGGTCACCGGCTTATCGCTCAAGCATGCGATTTGCGAGGACCTCGCCTACTTGCATTATGTCTGGCCTGCCACAGCCCTGGTTTGGTCGGACATTGTTCCGCGCCACTCTTACAGAGGGGGCGTTAACCTCCTGGCCCTTGACCGAGCTAGGCGCGCGGTCAATAAGGCAGTGGCGCGGTTTCTCACCACCAGGGCTTGGGGACGGGTTAGTCATCACCCCGATATTAGTCTACAAAATTGTGACTTGTATGCAGGGGATGGGGTCCATCTGTCGCGAGGAGGTATGGACCTCCTGTTGGGTGACTGGCGAGCAGGCCTGTTGACCGAGCTGACGGTCTGGGGGGGGGGGCGTCAGGTCTTCTGTGAAGCCCCTCCGTGTGGCGGGTAGCACTGGTAAGGTAAACAGTATGACCCACAAGTATCCGGCAGGTTCGCAATTGACTGGACAACACTAGACAGGAATAAAGTAGTTAAACGTTGTCCGGTCAACGACGAATCAGGCGATGGGGTGATGATGATTGCTAACCAGCATGCATCACCCCTGTGATTTCACGGATACGCGTCAGAGGGTGGGGTCATGAGTTAGTTATTGACTACGGTCAACAATTTGTTTGTTGTTAACAAACAAATTGATACAATTTGATACATTGTAACCAATTGCCGTTGGCAATTTTGGGGTGGTACCTTACCAGTGTTACTTCGGCCTGCTTGCCTTAGGAATTATGATTGGTCGTTTTACCAATACAAATTTATAATTCGGACTAGGGCATTGAATCAATAAATGTGGCCCTTTGCTGTTATCCACTTTCAATGTTGTCTGTGTCCGTTATTGGGGGGGTGCGCCTGCAATGCAAGCGCGGCGCCAAAATGGCCGCCGCGCCCTTTGCGGCCCCCCCCCCACAGGACAGAGAATCCGGGTAGTTAGGGGCGTGGTCAGCTCCCTCATAAAAGGGGTGGCCACGAGGCAGCCGCGCTGCCATTTTGCCTCAGCGACGGAGCGGAGAAGTTTTTTCCCCTCCACCCCCTCCCTAGTTAACAGTGTGATTATGGTCGCTTCAGGGCCGGGTGGGAATTTTTGGTTGGGACCCATATTGGCTTCGGGTCCTGGCTTTTTTGCCCATCCCACACTGTTGCTATGGTTTGATATAGGGGTCTTTCTTCGTTCCTACTGTTGACTTTGGTCACATGGGCGGGTAGCACTGGTAAGGTAAACAGTATGACCCACAAGTATCCGGCAGGTTCGCAATTGACTGGACAACACTAGACAGGAATAAAGTAGTTAAACGTTGTCCGGTCAACGACGAATCAGGCGATGGGGTGATGATGATTGCTAACCAGCATGCATCACCCCTGTGATTTCACGGATACGCGTCAGAGGGTGGGGTCATGAGTTAGTTATTGACTACGGTCAACAATTTGTTTGTTGTTAACAAACAAATTGATACAATTTGATACATTGTAACCAATTGCCGTTGGCAATTTTGGGGTGGTACCTTACCAGTGTTACTTCGGCCTGCTTGCCTTAGGAATTATGATTGGTCGTTTTACCAATACAAATTTATAATTCGGACTAGGGCATTGAATCAATAAATGTGGCCCTTTGCTGTTATCCACTTTCAATGTTGTCTGTGTCCGTTATTGGGGGGGTGCGCCTGCAAGGAGCTGCTAAAGAAGAGCCAACATGGCTTTTGCAAGGGCAAATCATGCCTCACTAATCTGTTGGATTTTTTTGAGAGTGTCAACAAGCATGTGGATAAGGGGGATCCAGTTGACATTGTTTATCTGGACTTTCAGAAGGCTTTTGACAAGGTCTCGCACCAAAGGCTCTTGAATAAACTTGCCAGTCATGGAATAAAGGGACAGGTCTTGTTCTGAATCAGCAACTGGCTAAGGGACAGGAAACAGAGGGTAGCACTCAAAAACCCCCAATTACATTTATAAACTGATGGGTTCTGAACTCTCTGCGACAAACCAGGAAAGGGATCTTGGTGTCCTGGTGGACAGCTCAATGAAGGTGTCAACCCAGTGTGCCTCAGTAGTGAAAAAAGCAAACTCAATGCTAGGGATCATTAGGAAGGGTATAGAAAATAAGTCAGCAAGTGTCATTTTGCCTCTTTATAAATCTATGGTGAGGCCCCATCTGGAATACTGTGTACAGTTCTGGTCGCCATACCTCCAGAAGGATATTATGGTGTTGGAAAAAGTGCAGAGGAGGGCAACCAAAATGATTAGGGGACTGGAACACCTTCCTTACCATCTGAGGCTGCAACTGTTGGGCTTTTTCACTCTTGAACGACGGCATCTAAGAGGTGACCTGATTGAAGTTTATAAAATCATGCATAGTGTGGACAAAGTAGATAAGGAAAAAACTGTTTTCCCTATCACATAACACTAGAACTAGGGGACACTCCATGAAACTTTTGGGTACTAGTTCTCAAACAAATAAGAGAAAGTACTTTTTCACCCAGAGGATTACTGGTCTATGGAACTCCCTGCCAGAAGAAGTGGTGACAGCTGTCAGTCTTGACAGCTTTAAGAAAGGATTAGACAAGTTCATGGAGGACAAGGGTATCAATGGCTATAATTATGGATACTTAAGGACAACCTCCGGGTTGGAGAGATAGGCAGGATATCTCACAATGCCATTTCCAGGGAATCCTAAGCAGGTGAAGGCATCTGCTTGGGAATACCCTGAAGGAAATGGTGAGCCACTGTATGAAACAGAATGCTGGACTGGATGGGCTGTGGCCTGTTCCAGCAAGGCTGTTCTTATGTTCTTATATGTTCTTAACATCACCCATTCCATCTTCAGCTGAGGATCGTTGAACTGAACTACAGAAAAGAATATCGCTGGGAGAGTTATGGGTGACAAAGGAGAAGCCAGCAGCAGGTTAGCATCTTCAATATAGGACACTAGCATATTTGTGCCTGGCCAGCCGGGCAGTTTTTATTTGTGGTGTTTTTTTGTTTTGTTTTTGTTAAGGGTGGTTTGGGTGGGGGTGTTTTGCATTTGTGGTTTGTGACTTTTTTGATCTATTTTTTGTATTTAATTGTGATTTATTTCTTATTTTTCTGACTTATTTTTACTCTTGCGGCCTCTAGGTTGGGGCTCTTAGTAGTAGTGTTGGATTCTTTTTGTGTTTGACTTGTTTTTTCTCTCCCGGCCTCTAGGTGGGGCTTCTTCTGGTAAGTAGTCTTTGTTTCTTCATTTCTGTTCCGGAGTCGTGGAAGGAGGATGTGAGTTCTCTGGTTTTATTTTATCTGGATTTTTTTGATGTTGGGACTGGTAGGTGTTTCTGTTTCTTCTTTTGTGGATTTTTGTGGTTTTAGATGTGTTTAATTGTTTTGTTTATTTCTGGTTGGTTTTTATGTTTCTGATTTCTTTTGTGATTATTTGTTTAATTTGTGGTGTTTTTGTTGTTTGAGTTAGGTATTTACGTGTTGTGGTTAGGTGTTTTTTCTGTGCTTTCATGGTTTTTTGGGTGTTTTTGTTTGTGAATTTTGTTGTTTATTGTTTTGCTGGTTAATGTGTTTGTTTAATTATTTATTTATTTGTGTTTTATTATTTTTGGTGTTTGGCGTTTGGGGTAAATGTTTGTTTTTGTTGTTGGTGTGTACTTTTGCGTGAAGAACAGGCTGCCTGTCGGTTCCTCTTCTCCCCATTGCTGCTTCGAATTTTGGTTTCGATGCAGCAATGGGGAAAAGGAGGAGCCGGCACTCAGCCCATTCTTCCCCTGGTAAGTTTTGTTATGTAGGTCGGGGGAGAAGGAGGCAGAGAAGAGCTATCTGCCTGACGATGGTTCTCTCCTCTTTGTCTCCTTTTTCTCCTAGCTTACCTTACCGGAGATTAGCAGGCAGTGATCCATAAGGGGTGGTGCTCTTCCTTGTGGATTGCTTGCTTCTGCTTTTGTATTACCTCCGTCGGAAGTACAAAGGCAGCAGCCAGTCATTCGCCAGGGAGTGTGCTTCCACCGACGAACTGCTGCCTGCTGGTGGTATTTTTTCCCACCCTGGCTCAACTGACCTTGAGGCCGGCAGTGGTCTTGCCGTGTCTTCGGTGGGGTAGGATGGAGGAGAGGGAGTCCCTCTTCTCCCCATTGCTCCGGGAAAGAAGGCCGGCGGGTATCTTGCCGTGGTTTTTTTGGGTTTTGTTTTGCGAGGCAGTGAGGCGCTGCCTGCGGTGGACTTGCACTCCTGTTGCAAGATGCCGGTGTGTTTTTATTTTATTTTTTGCGCGCTGGCTTTTTCAGTGTTCTGCACGCTCGCGCCCTTCAGCCTGATTGGCTGAAGTGTTCACGGTGCGTAGGACGCTGGGACTTTGAGTTTTGTTTGTTTTGTTTACGTTCATACGGTGTTTTTTTTCTGCGGCTCGATTTCAATTGGGCGTGCCATTTTTCCCTACGTTCTTTTTGCTCGCGCCTCTCAGCCTGATTGGCTGAGGCACGGCGCAAAGGACATTTGGAATTAAAGTTGTTTCCCTTTGTTCCCGTTTGTGGGGCTGTTGCCCCACTGGTGGCTTCGGCAATGTTGCGCCGCTCTGTGGTCCGGGTTCGGGCGAGTGCAGGCGGCTCAGGCATGTATACCGGAGTCCAACGGTTAATGCCCCTCTTTATAGGTAAAGATGGAAGATGCTGAATACACTGAAAACTGGGGTGACACAATGCAAATCAAACCTAAAGAGGTGGAGTGTCATGATGACGGTAATCACTGTGAATATGGTGAGAAACAAGACTTTGAACATCTCCTAATCTGTGGCAACTTGCCTGAACAGTACGATATCAAGGATTTGCTTGAGGCAAATGACAGGGCTATTCAAACTGCTGTATAATGGAAAAGTAGAGTGTAAATACGTAGTTTATGCATGCATACAATTTTAGATGATTCATTTTTTTTAAAAAAAAAAATTGTTGGTCTTAAATTTTAGTGCTCTGGACCCAGATAAATGAAACAAAGCTCATTGATAATATCCCTAACATCCACTTTTGCTCTCCACAATTTATCTCGATTTCCGACGAAAATATTTGATTCACACCTGTGAGACTGGTACAAATTATTCACTTCCTTTCTCTGCAGTCTTTCTATCTTCCTCCTGTATTTCTTTAAATAAGCTTTCACACAGTAGCTCAAATGTCTCTAGCCATTTTTTTTTGTTCTGTCAATTTAAATAATTTTTTATCCTAGTATTGATTGATATTATTAATTATGTACCACCTTGTGTTGTTAGGCTGATGAAAGGGTAGGACAGAAATGAGATGGAATGGGAAGTAAGGATTTAAGAGCTCATCAAAATTTTAAATTGGTTCTTATTGTTTGTTTGCTTTCATGCAAGTCTGTACCTTTTCATCTTCTATGCTTGGGCTTGTTTCCAAATAAGCATACATTAAGCTTGATCTCCATAATAAGGGCTTAGCTGTTTTGACACACATCAAACTTCTGCCATCCAATACCCAAAATTCTCTGCCAAGAAAAGCTGAATTGTTACCTGTAGGAATGCTTCCTTGTTTTGGCATATTATATATTCTTTGATTATGCAGAATACAGTAAAACCCATACTAACGAAAAAAGTCCGTTCTGTAGGCTTTTGCTTAAATCATTTTTTATGTAACTCGAAGCAAACCCATAGGAAAAATTATTTTTATGTAACTCGAAGCAAACCCATTGGAAAAATGAAATTTTTATGTAAATTGAAGCAAACCCATAGGGAAAAGAATCTTTATGTTAACTCGAAGCAAACCCAAAGGAAATCGTGTAAATTGGGACATGGTTTTAGCACAAAATAATTATGTAAGTCGAATTTTATGTAACTCGAGGCATATGTAAGTTGGGGTTTTACTGTACATTCTGCTTCTTTCAGTCACTGGTAAGTGCTTGGAAACCCCAGGCCTTGGACACAAGAAATATTATTCTATTCCTAGCTGCTGCACCCAGATTTTTAGAGTTCACCACTGATTCTGGGAGTGAGAGAAAATCAGAAGACTCTACAATCTTCATAATAATATTCTGTAAGAAGACTGACATCCTTGAAAATATCAACAAGCCATGAGAATGCAGAACTAAGCAATGAAATAATTAGGCCATTCAGAACATCTTTTCAGGATTTTATTGATATTGTTGTAGAATAAGTTGATTATTGCTCATTAGCCATCCCAGTTATCCATCTAACATGTTAATCGTTGCTCCTTACAGAATTAGCCCACACAAATGACTAAAATACCTCAGATCACAGTTTAATTGCAGTCAAGAGCAGCTCTTGTCTGCTTGTACATTTCAATTTACCTCTGGGAATGTTTGTTAATTGTATTTCCTTTATATGCTAGTGGAAGGAAAAAGCTGCTTACTCAAAAAGGGGCTAAGTGTTCTCTTTGTTCCCACAAAATGCTAAAGTCACTTCAAGAGTACTTAATCCCATTATCCATGCTTACAATTGCATTGCCTTACAGCATCAGTCAAAAAGAACCTGAAGTAAATGCAACCATATTGTGTAATTAAAAGAAACTCAGGTAGTTATTTGCCAGGGGCATCTGCCTGGTCCAAATACATACAGTGACACTGCAGGGCTCCTAAATGCTGTAGTGTTTTAAATCTGGTCAGCTACAATATGGCCTAGCTCAATAGGAACAATATGCAAAAAAGTAGGAGTGGGGAGGTCATCTCTCCTAGTGTGTATTGTAAAGCAAAAGAAAAGAGGAGGATCCTTTGAACGTTTGAAGTGACAAGAGTCTATGAATGGGAAATAAAAATATCAAAAGACAGAAGCAAAAGAAGCAAGCTAGTGTTTTAAAGAAAACTTAAATTTCTTGAAATTATTAAAAATTGCTATAATTGTTTAAGTAACTATGTAAGAAATAAAGAGGAATAACCTAAGGGTTTATTATACAGTATCTTTATTATATCTAATTGTTCAGAACAATCTTTCTTTGAGCATAGCAAAAGAAATGAACAGGAATTTGGGATGTGTTCTTTGTTTGCCTGGGGAAACTTGCTTAAACATCAACCCAAAGAAATTTGCTTCAAAATTTACTCACTAGTTTGAATGGTTAAGGTGGGTGCCTATGGATAAAACCAAATGTTTGCTATCTAGATGGTTTCCGCGAAGAGATTTAACTAAATCAAAAAGGACACAGTGGGTTTATGAACACCTCTTATTTCAGTAGAAACCAAACCGTGTCAAACAATGTATTACACAGCTTACCCATAGATTTCGGGGGGGGGGGTTCTATAGACAAGACGGCTGTTTTGATTCTCCCCCCTAAAAATAACAAATCAGTTCCTTTCTCTACTTAGAAATAACACCTTCAAATGGTTAGTTATAATGGAAAATTGAAAGTAGTATTTCTGAAGATTCCTAAACTAGATTTTCTTTAAAAAGCAATTAGAGCTTTTATAAACCGTGTTTAGCTCACATAAGCAGCATGTGAGAATCAATTTCTATCCTATTTTGTAAAATAAAGATAGATTGCGCTAAAGTAAATGGCTGCAAAGAACATGGCTGGCTAAAAATATTTTGCTGCCTGAGATACAGGATATAGTAGATTTAATTCCTAGATATACATGTCAACCATCCCGGATTTGCCGGGGTTTCACGGTTTTCGGCGCCGATTTGCGCTATTTCCCGCCCCGCGCTGCCGAAACCCCTGAATTTGGCAGCGGGGGAAAGGAGGTACTGTGCAGCCCTTCTGCGCAGGTCGCCTTCTATGCATGCATAGAAGGTTTTTAAGCTTGCATAGCCCCATTCTACGCATGCGTAGAAGGCGACCTCCCATATTTTCTGGAGCCATGGTTAACAGGTATGTTCCTGGATAGGTTTGTTTTTCTTTTTTTTTAGGGGGCTTGGCTGGGTGGGAGATTATATATAGTATTCACATCATTAGGAATGTTAATGTATTAGTACCATGATATGTTGTATTTTTGTGTTTTTATTGTTAAATTTTGTAAACTGCAATGTGTGTGTGTACTCACTCAATAAATAGTAGCCCCTGCTTCCAGGTTCTCAGACTACAGTCCTCAGATGCTACTGATTACTCCCATCATTCTTGATCAATGACACTGATGATGGGGGATGATGGTGATTCTAGTTCAGCAACATCCGGGAATCCAAGCTGGAGAAACATTGACATTAACCATCTAGGCCAATGGTTCTTAACTTTTCTTGGGTTGCAGATTTTTTTGAGAATGTGAAGTAAGCTATACACTCCATATCAAGTATCCATTGTCTAGAGGCTAAGAACCCCTGAATTATGAAGGGTCTTTGTTAAATAAGAGCTGGGTAGCTTGTGGTTTAAGTATTGTATCTGGCTGCAGAGCCAAAGCTTGGGAGTTCCATTCCGCAATGAGCCTCACCACAGAAGAGCCAGTCTGTGTGGCCCTGATCAAGCTTCTCAGTCCCAGGGAGCCCCCAGAAGAAGGGAATGGTAAACCTCTTCTGTATGCTTTATACTGGAAACCCTGGAAAGAGTTGCCATAACTCGGAATTGACTTTATGGCATGCAATTATTAAGCTGGCTGAATAGCTCAGTGATTTAGACAGAGATTGAGAGTTTGATTCCCCACTGTGCCTTCTGGGAGAAGAACCAGCCTGCAATGCACAGTCATGGGCAAGCTGCACAGTCTTAGGGCACTTCCAGAAGAAGCGATGTAAACCACTTTTGTGCATTGTCTACCCAGAAAATTCTGAAAATGGTTGCCATTAGTTAGACTTGATGGCTTGCAATTGTTACTATATATTGGTGGGTTCCACCCCACAGATTTTTTACAAACTAAAACCAGCTTGTGTACTTTATCTATTCTAAATCATAAAATGATGCCTCTAACAATTAACCTGGAGACAGTCATCGTTTCAATATCCTTCTTGTGAGTTTCCACTGGTATTTGGTTGAGTGCACCATAAAAAAGCAGGATAGTGTACTAGACAGACCTTGATGAAATCAGTAATTCATATATGTTTATCTATATAACAGCAATGACATTGCTACACTGTTACTAGAAAATATTCTTTCCATCAGATTTTTTTTTTTTAAAAAAACCCTGAAGTTGATTAAATCTATTCAGCAATCCTCAATGCCAGGAGTCCCCAAACTATAAAAGTCAGGGGCCAATTGACGGTCCCTCAGACTGTTGAGGGGCCGGACTATTTTTTTAATGGAGCCTGGGGGCCTGTGGTGCCCGTGACCTCGCCTGGCCTGTTTTCTTTTCCCCACTGAGTCATGGAGGGGGGCTCTGGGAGTGAAGCTGCGGCTGGTTCAGCAAGGGGGGAGCATCCCCGCGCCGAACCAGCCATGACATCACTCCTGGAGCCCCCTCCCCCCAAGTTGGTGGGGAAAGGAAAGATGGCTGGTAAAGGAGGCATTTCCCCCGCCAAACCAGCCATGGCTTCACTCCCAGACCCCCCCCCCCCCCTTGTCTATGGGCTGTCACCTCATCACTGAGGCAACAGGCCATCATGGACTCCAGCCTCATTGTGAAGAAAAACAGTATCCTTATTGAGATGAAGCAGTGCGGAGGAGGTGGTGGTGGCAGCAGCTAGGCTGAACCTGGAGCCTTGGACTCGTGTAAGCTCGCCCAGCTGTCTCACTCACTCCCTGCCACCATGCAGCACCAACTGAACTTCCACAGCCGCCACCGCAGCCGCCTCACCCACCCAGCCCTGCCAGCAGCGCCTCCTCACAACATTCGGCATGCTACGCAGCACCAGCAGGGACACGCCAATCCAAGCAGAGGAAGAGGGAGGGGACAAGTGTTGAGGTGGCACCACCCATGGCCGCAGTGAGGGCATGGGCCAGTAGCCATAGTTTGGGGACCCCTGCTCTACACCCACAAATACAACACAGAAAATAATTATAAATTAATATCCATACATAATATTTAATAAAATATCATTTTATCTATAGTACAATGTGCCTTATGTACAATATGATGTAATCTTAACAAGTCTCTGAGGCTGCTAAATTCTCAA
Organism: Bradypodion pumilum; assembly: GCA_035047305.1. NCBI lineage: Eukaryota > Metazoa > Chordata > Lepidosauria > Squamata > Chamaeleonidae > Bradypodion > Bradypodion pumilum. The sequence continues at coordinate 186,824,424 of JAWDJD010000003.1, forward strand.
TTAGCAATCAAAAAGAACATTTTCCTTTTTTATCCCAAGAGCTAGACTTTTACTGCAATTACTTTCCATAGATTTTAATTAGACAAATGGAAAATCATATGGAAGTCATATTAACTAGAAAAGGATGATATGACATCCCTTGAGTTTACTACATATTTCACACATCACTGACTCTTTACAGATATATTTTAATAATTATTCCAGACCTAACAATCAAGTCAACTACAGAAGCCCCCCTTCCTAAATTGTGACTCAATAGAAATGCATGGAAATGGATGCTTGAGATCATTTTATAAGGCGGCCAAAGTGGCACCCTACTTTGAAATATTTCCATTGCATGAAACACAAAAGCCAATTTTTTTATTAAAAAAAATTAAAAATGGGTGAGGACAATAAGAGTATACCACTGTAACAGCCTGATTGGTAGAGGAGCAAGCCTCAGGTCTGATTGGAAAGCTCCTGAGACCCTAAGTCAGGGGTGCCCAAACTATGGCCCACGGGCCAGATCCAACCCATGGTGCCAATTCATCTGGTCTGTGGGCCAGATTGCCACCGATATTGGAAGTACCCCAACACCACTGGAAGTGCCAAAATCACCACAGTTTCACACTGAAACGCTGTGAAAACGCAGCAAAATTTTTTTGAAAATGCGGCAAAAATGTGCCGTCCTTGCTCCTGCAGCCATGTGAAGCGGCAGAGGAGGCAAAAATGGCTGGAAACATGGCACAAATTCACTCACTGCCACCACCGAGAGGAACCACATGACCGGCCTGTTCAGCTGACTGAGGAGGTGTGATCAGGCCCCAGTTGGGAAAGGTTTGGGCACCCCTGCCCTAAGTCAAGGTTTCCCAACCTTTGACCTTCAGGTGTTCTTGGACTTCAATTACTAGAAGCCCAAGTCAGCACACCTGCTTTTTAGTGATACTGGGAACTGAAGTCCAAGAACATCTGGGGGTCCAAGGTTAGGAAATCCTGCTCTAAGCGATGCCATCATCAAAATAAACCTTTTCTAAATAGCTTCACAATTTTTGGCAGATATCCTATAAGGCAGATCAGGAATATTATTCCCATTTAGCTCATGAAGCTAACAAAGTAATGGCTGGCAGGCTGCAAATTTATGGCTTAAAAATATTTGAACAAGGGTCTTTCATGTTTACAGTTCTTTATAATGGATTGACTGAACCAATAGCAATACAGTAAAACACCAATTTACAAATGCCTCGAGTTACATAAAATTCAAATTACATAATGATTTTATGCTAAAACCATGTCCTTATTTACACGATTTCCTATGGGTTTGCTTTAAGTTACATAAAGATTCTTTTTCCTATGGGTTTGCTTCGAGTTATGTACAAATTCACTTCCCTATGGGTTTGCTTCAATTTACATAAAAAATTCATTTTCCCTATGGGTTTGCTTCGAGTTACATAAAAAACCAATTTAAGCAAAAGCCTAAGGAATTGACTTTTTTTCGTAAGTAGGGGTTTTACTGTACTAGACTGGATATTTTATTAAATAAGTCATTAGACAATTTCAAATTAATCTAAAATAACCACAAGTTAATTGTATTTTTGTATTTATTGTCCGCTGTGTAAACCGCCCTGAGTCGGGTCCGCCTGAGTGAGCGGTATATAAGCGTGAAAATTAAATTAAATTAAATTAAATTAATAACAGAACAATAGAAAACATTAAACATTTGCAAGGGTTAAAAGTATTAAATTAAAAATACTAACATTAATTGGTCATAATATAATAATAAAATATACTTGTTGTTGTTATGTGCCATCAAATTGCTGCCATTTTAAGGCAAGCCAATGAATGAGAGATCTTCAGAATATCCTGTCCTTAACAGCCATGCTCAGCTCCTGCAAATTATAGTCTGTGGCTTCCTTTAGAGAATCAATCAATCTCGTATTTGATCAATTAAATTCATATTTGGTCTTCCTTGTTTTCTGCTACCTTTCCCCTTTCCCAGCATTAATGTCTTTCCCAGAGAGTCTTGTCCTCTCATTACATGCCCGAAATAGGACAGACTCGATTTGATCATTTTTGCCTCTAGACATAGTTCACCTTGATTTGCTCCAGGACCCACTTGTTTGTCCTTCTGGCAGTCCAGGATGTCTGCTGACTTCTCCTCCAGCATCACATTTCAAATGAATTATTTTTTTCCTGTCAGCTTTCTTTATTGTCCAAGTTTTGTACACATACCTGGTGGCCAATAGTGTAGATCTACACAGTAATGTAGATAATTTTGGTCTTGGTCTCCAGTGATACATCCTTTCACTTCATTTTTTTTCTAATTCCCTCATTGCTGCCCTTCCAAGTCTCAGTCTTGATTTCTTGGCTGCAATATCCATTTGGATTGACAATGATTGAACCAAGTTATACAAAATATGATATTTCACTATCTCAACTTCTTCACTGTCAACATTAAAGTGTAGTTCGTCTGTAATGATTATTTTAGTCTTAATGTTCAACTTTCTTTCTTTATTTGTGTCAGATGCACCACTAGCATATAATAACATACAAAGCTAAAATGTTCAAATGCAACCATGCTTTGGAACTTTCTTCTTTCACTTTCAATAAAATCATTTCAAGTCCTTGTTCTTTTCTTCCAGTAGGATGATTGTCACCTGTATATCTTTTTGATGTTTCTTCCACAATTTCTAACATTTCCTTCATCTACACTCTTGATCACCATGTATGTGTACAAAACCTGGACAATAAAGAAAGCTGACAGGGAGAAAACGTATATAGAAAGCTGGGCTTTCTGTATATGTTCTGTATATAAATTGAATAGATAAGAGGGCAGCATGTACCCTTGTCTTATACCTATAGGATACCATTCTATACCACTTTTGCCTATAGGATACCATTCTGTTTGTCCACAATATACAGGTGAAACTTGGAAAATTAGAATATTGTGCAAATGTTAATTCAGTTCAGTAATGCAACTTAAAAGGTGAAACAAATATATGAGATAGACTCATTACATGCAAAGCGAGATAGTTCAAGCCTTACTTTGTTATAATATTGATGCTTATGGCTTACAGTTTATGAAAACCCCAACCGCCCCATCTCATGTACCCCATAATCATCACATAATCTCATGTACGCTGTACACCATGATCATCACAATTATAACAAATTAAGGCATGACATATCTCGCTTTGCATGTAGTGAGTCTATCTCAAATATTTGTTTCACCTTTTAAGTAAAATGAATGAACATTTCCATGATATTCTAATTTTCCAAGTTTCACCTGTAATTATACACCAGGTCACTCAAGTGTTAAAGTGCTCTATAAAGCACAGACTGGTCTTCTAAATTCTTTGGTACATTCCAGTATCCACTGAATGACTGCAATAAGATCTTTAGTGCCTTTCCTTTTTGGAATCCAGTTAGAACATCAAGCATTTCAAGCTCCATATAAGGTAAAAAGCTTTTGTTGCAGCAACTTGAGCATCACCTTGCTTGTATGGGAAATTAGAACAATGGTCCTGTAGTAAATTGGCATCTCCTTTCCTGGGGATTGGATTATATATTCAATGTTTCCAGGACACCATTTAGTTTTCCAGATCTGTTTGCATATTCTTGTAAAGATTTTAAAAGATTTAGTCTTGGTAGCTTGTAATAATTTTAGTAGTTTTGCAACTACCTCTGGTGATTTATTTCTTCTTTGTACTTTCAGAGCAGTTTCCACTTCACTTTCTAGAACTGTAGGTTCTGCACCATAGGATTCTTCTTCAAAAGAATCTGTCATCCTCTTATCACTTCTGTAAAGTTATTCAGTATACTGCCATCACTTTCTCTTTATAATAAAAACTGTAAATAATAAAATATACTTCTAATACTCCAATAAACCTCACTAGATATAAAAATTACATGGCTTATTTAAATAAATTTTCTTCTTCTCTTTTCCTAAGAGCCACTGCAAAGACAGCAACCCTCTGTATCACAATTTGATCAGCTCCTTGCAACAAAAAATTCAGTTTATCCTTTTCTTCCCAGCTACTCATACTGTCCAGAAATGGGTTGCTCAACATGTATAAGTGTTATCTTGCATAGTAATGCCCTGAAATCATCCTTGTTGCATCCTTGTGTCCTTGTAGACCATTGTAAGTAAACATTGGAACTCAGGATATTAATACAGTGGTACCTCGGTTTATGAATTTAATGTGTTCTCCAGGACGTTTCACATTGCAAAAAATAGTAAACCAAAATGCTGTTTCCTGTAGGAATGCATTGAAAACCTTTTTCTGACCTCCAGGATGGATTAATTGGTTGTCAATGTATTCTTATGGGAAACTGCACTTTGGTTTACAAATTTTTCACAATTAAATTTGTAAACCGAGGCACTTTATATTCAATGGATTTACATTTGTAAACCAAAAATTACGCTAACTGAGGCTTTCGTAAACTGAGGTAATATTACGTCTAATGTCAGGTGTAACAAAACAATTATGGAACATGCTTAACAGTTTAACAGTATAAGAGACTAACTTCCTTCTAGGTTTTACTACTTTGCTTGATGAAGATTTCTGGTAAATTCAAAAGCTTGCACACTACTGTGGAATTCCAGCTGCTCTTGTTATGATTTCTGGACCTTTAAATGTACGTTATTCTCAGTGGTGTACACTACCTCATACAACATAGCCAAATATTGTTCAGGATCAATGTAATTTACAAGAAGACTAGAGTACCAAAGTGGCAGTTTGCTCCAAAATGTTTGCACTGCAAGGAAAAGAGCCTTTGATCTTCTAATATTTTGAACGACATCTACCACAAACCCATGGTAAGCCCAAATATCCTGAGAGCCAAAGGTTGCCTACACTGACCTACAATAATAAAGGTAAATACATCTTTATTCCCCCTACCCTCTCACTCATCTCAATTATCAATTTTAAACCCCAAACTTCCTTTCAGACCAAGAACGTTTTTCAATAATATAGTAAATACAAATCTGGTGGATGAGATGTAATTTTCAAAATAAAACTAAACAGCTGCAGAGGCCATTTTTGTGTGTCATGTTGCAAAGAACAGATGCTCCACCCAGTGGGAATTTCTTATCTGTCTTTCACAGGTGCCATTAACTTGCAGAACTATGATTGCGACTGTCGAGATCCATTTGGGTGACAATGCAACACAATGAAACCAATTGAGCCTTGCTCTAAATGTTGAGAACACAAGCTTATGCTGTCCCCAGCAGAGCCTGGCTTCCTGCACCTTCTCTCACTCCTTTTGAAAGCTGCAAGACAGAATTTCAACATCAGCATCTTCCAAGACTGTATCTGCACTATCCCCCTTGGCATTTTACCTCCAGCTATAAAACAGATCTACAAAGCCAACTTCCTCTTTTCCTAGATGTTTTACAGACACTGACAGCAAAAGTAAAGAAGGCAAGCTCCTTGCACTGAACACATGTCAAATATGTCTGTGGAAAAGGAGAAAGCGTAATCCAGGTACCGGTAGCTTCAGCGAGCAACAGCATTTTAGGCACTTACAGCCATTAATTCAATATAAGAATGGACAGTGAACAAGAAGAATAGGAGCAATGGAATACAGAGAGTGAATGAGGAAGGACACCATGATTTGTCATTGTTGCTGCTTGTCTACAACTCTTCCTTCCTTCTTAGGCCTTGAGCATTAATTAGAATGATAGCAAGCAGAGGCAGCCCAGTTCTTGGCCATCCCGGTCCCAAACTACTTTTCAAAATATCTGGCAATAGCTTGTATTTTCAATAAGAGGAGTAGAGAAGAGAACCATAGGATATTTTTCTGTACCAGGACAATAAGGCTTTAAAGTATTAGCACCCCATCCACTATTTGCATTGTGGCGATCTGCTTGGATGGTATGCTAGTTCTAGGTTAGCCCAAATCAGTACTATTTAGATTATGACACAGGATACACAATAACCCAGCTATAGCTATAAGTTTATTCCCATTTCATCCCCTAGAATGCATTCCCTGACTAAGAAGACATAGTGGCATTTTTAACATTGTTTAATTCCTTCTCAAAGAGTTATGATGTCCATTAACGCACCTTAAAAGGAAATGCAGAACCTATTTGTGTTCTGAAAATGTATTATGTATTTATTTATTTAGATTTCTATACTGCCCACTTGGCTAAGGCCAACTCAGGGAGGTTCACAGTCATAATAAAAACATGATTAAAACTGCTTAAAACTACCCTCCCACTAAAAAGGGTGCCGGGACTGAGGGGGCTGGAATTTCACTATACCAGCCAACCAACGGAAGTCACCCTTCCACCTGCATCCCATACTTGGCCTGCCAGCCAGGTTTTAAGTTCTTTTCTGGAGTGCAGCGATTCTATCTGGAGACGTAGCTCTGTTGGTAAGAGGTTCCAGAGAGCCGGTGCGGACACGGAGAAGGCCCTCCTCCTTGTGCTAGAGAGGCATGCCCCTCTAGTGGATGGTACAATAAAAGAACCCCTCTGGTCCGCCCTGGTTGGATGGACAGATGTCATTAGGGCGATGCAGTCTCTTAGATATCCTGGCCCACTGCCATGTAGGGCTTCAAAGGTCAAAACCAGCACCTTGAATTGCACCCAGAGGCAAACTGGTAACCAGTGCAGCTCCAGAAGCAGTGGCGAGGCATGGGCATAACATCCACACCCCATCACCACCTGGGCCGCCGTGTTCTGGACCAGCTGTAGCCTCTGAATGGTCATGAAGGGCAGCTCCATGTAGAGCGCATTGCAGTAGTTTAGTCTGGAGGTGACCAGAGCATGAGTGACCATGACCAGGGAGTCCCTGTCAGAGATTACTCTGGGTTGAAAGGATTTTTGCTAGAGAAACTCCATTCAGGGGACGCCCGAATGAGGCCCCTTTCATGTTCCTAAGTGCAGCCCTCGGGTATCGAAACCCGACCTTCCAGTCTCCAGCTCAGCATCTTAACCACTAAGCTGTGTTCTGATCACTTATATCCTCTTTTTGTGTGGAAAACACATGTCCAAAAATGGTTGAAAATTCTTTTAGAAAAACAAAAGTAAAAGGAATAAATTGCAACAAATATTTGTCTAAACTTAAATATTTTTCAAAATATTTTAATATGCACTCATTGATTTCTTCAGCTAAAAAGTAGGCACAGAAGTGATATCGAACACACATTCTCACATATATGTAATACTAGCAAAGGTTGCCCGGCGCTGCCGGGCTGTTTTAAATGGTGTTGGAAAGTTTTTGTTGTTGTTGTTGTTAATGTTTGTAAAGAAGAGGTTAGTCTATAATTGAAACTTTTCAAATTTTTATTTATACAATTTTTTTTTGATGGCCTGTTATAAACTGTGATGAGTTTTGTTTGGTGTTTTGGTTTTGTGGATGAAAAAAAGAATAAAGGATGATATACCTTTTCGAAAAACTCTTGGGGCCTTTTGTGTGGGGCTATTGTGTCTTTTTGAATTTTTTTTGTGGGCAGCAAGTGCTGCTGGTAGGGGTTATCTTATATTTTGACTGTTTTTTGTCTCGTGGTCTCTGGGTGGAGCTTCTTCCAGTAAGTAGTCTCTTTCTTTATTCATTTCTTTTCCAGTCGTTGTGGTATGAGGTCGTGTGGTGGTGAGTTGGCTGTTTTTCTTTATTTGGGGTGGTGGTGGTATTTGGATTTTGTGGTGTTTGGCTGGGTGCTGGGTGTGTTTGGAAATGTTTGTTGTTTATTACTTTTTTGGTGTTATTTTTGTTTGTTTTTGCATATTTTTGAATGTTTTTGATTGTTTGTTTTTGTGTTTTTTTGGTGTCCTACGGGGGGGATCCCCTCTCTGCCGTCTCCCCTGGCTCTGGAAGGCTTGGGGGGGACAGACCCCTTTTGTCTCCCCAAACCTTCCAGACTCATGGGACCCAGGAGAGGGGATCGAATCTAGGCTACCCTCTGATATTAAAAGAGAAATCTCAATTGGGGATTCCCCTTTAATATCAGTGTGGGGGGGTGTGATCCCCCTCTCCGCTGGCTTCCTTGGGTTTGGGAGGGTTGGTTTGAGAAAAGGGGTCTGTCTCCCCAACCCTTCTGGACCCAGGAGAGCCATCGAGAGGGGGATTCCCCCCCCAACCCCCGTTTTTAAATAGAAGTAACCGCTTGGTTTCTTCTCTTTAATATGGGGTGTGTGTGTGGGGGGGAATCCCCTCTCTGCCAGGTCCCCTGGGGTCAGGAGGGTTGGGGAGACAGGCTCCTTTTGTCCCCCCAAACCTTCCAGACTCATGGGACCCAGGAGAGGGGATCGAATCCAGGCTCCCCTCTGATATTAAAAGAGAAATCTCAATTGGGGATTCCCCTTTAATATCAGGGGGGGTTGTGATCCCCCTCTCCGCTGGCTTCCTTGGGTTTGGGAGGGTTGGGTTGAGAAAAGGGGTTTGTCTCCCCAACCCTTCCGGACCCAGGAGAGCCATCGAGAGGGGGATTCCCCCCCAACTCCGTTTTTAAAGAGAGGTAACCGCTTGGTTTCTTCTCTTTAATATGGGGTGTGTGTCTGTGTAGGGAGGGGAATCCCCTCTTTGCCAGGTCCCCTGGGGTCAGGAGGGTTGGGGAGACAGGCTCCTTTGGTCCCCCCAAACCTCTCAACCCCAGGGGAGCCAGTAGAGAGGGGGAGCACAACACCCTCCCCCACCCAGTGATATTAAAGGGGAAACTCCGATTAGGAGCTTCAGGCGCCGTTGGGGAGGGGGGCTTTGGTTCCCGTGGCTTGTCGGACTTGCTCTCCCTGTGTTTTTGTTTTATTTTGGGGGCGCCGGCTTCCTCAGCGTTTTGCGTGCTCATGGCGCGCAGGACACTGGGGCTTGTAGTTATGGGTTTGTGCTTTGTGTTTGTGCTGTTTTTTTAAAATGGTTTTCTTTTGATTGGCTGCGGCGCATTTCTGAACATTCCTTGCGCCACGCCGTGCAAGAGCCTCTCAGCCTGATTGGCTCTGGCGCGGCACGGCGCAAGGAATGTTGGGAAAGGAAGTTGTTTCCCTTTTTTCGCGTTTGTGAGGCTGTTGCCCCACTGCCTGTTTTCTCAATCCTTTGTTGACCTGCGGACCCAGATTGGCTGTGTGCACGAAGGGTGAGTGCAGGCAAGTAGGGCGAGGCATAGCAACCTATAGCAAGTTCCAACGGTTAACCCTTGGTTTTATAGGTTAAGATGAGAAGATGTAAATAAGGAAAACCATCAGTCAGAGTTTCTCTGTGGATGCATTATTACAATCAAAATATTTTTCTGAGCTGAGTCCGCATACAAAACTAACCATAACATAAGTTATTATCCCAAATGGGGGGAAAAACTATTATGAACACAGGTTAACTGAATTGCTAACACAGTACTGTCCATTAACTTAATAAATCTGCTAGGTAAAAACTTCCTAGTTGTCTTGATACTGAAATACACTAATTAATAAATAAAGAGGAAAAGCTAACACAATTACATCATATAATGTCACAAGAATTGTATGAGGGAATGGGCACTTGCTAAATTTGCAACTACTGTACATGGCCAAATGCTAAGAGGCTATGGGCAATTTGAATCAATCCATCTCTTTATCTCCCAACAAGGATTTTTTTCCCTGCTGCTAGGGGACTTCTATTCCCCCCCCCCCAAGCCAGAACAATTCAAAAGGATTTTCTCCAGTGTGATCATTTTTCGTTCTCTAAAAAAGGGGTTCTCAACCTGCAGCCCGATGCGGCCCATGGCACCATCTCATGTGCCCCCCAATGCCTTCATCACACCAGGAAGTGCCATGTGGTGGAGGAAGGGCAAAATGGCCATCCGGCCCCCAAAGCTGTCTGAGAGAGCGTGACCTGGCCCCTAGCTTTAAAAGGTTGAGAACTCCTGCTCTAAAAGGAGTGGGGGATAGTCTTCTGGCAATGTACTAAATTCAGTTGGGATTTACCCTCGTGATCTTTCTCCCTTGTTGCACAAAAGATTTTTTTTAAAAAATCCAGAACAAATTGTCAAGTTTAGCACTATATCATCTTACTACTGCATTAATATACTAAATTAGTGCTAGATCACATCTTCATGTACATTTTTTTTATACAAAACAGAAACAATTCCAAAGAACTATTACATACCATTGTTCCCCTGGTATGTGTGTACGTATGCATGTTTGTGTGTAATGGAAAACTTTGGAAATCTGTCTCTTTTTCCCTGATGCTGTGCAACACTTTAAACAGCCCACCAGCTTTGCAATGAACCACAAATAGGGATTGGCAGAGAGTGGAATCACAGAAAGAGGGTTGTGGCATGGATCAAACTGCATCTGTGTGGACACTGGCACCAAAACAATCAGTAGTTTCCATGTGACTATGAAATTTAAGTGCAAAAGGTGGAGAAGCTCTATTCTCATTGTAACAATAAGACTTGGTATTATGTGGAGATATGGAATATATGTTTATAGCAAAAATCATAGAAAAGCTGGAGAACTCTGAAATAATCACAGTGATTAAAAAAATCATAAAGAATGTAAAAAAATAATGTAAGAAATAAATTTGTACAAATAAACAGCATGTTCCTGGCAAAAAATAGTAGTCACGTGAAATGACTAATAAAGAAGTTTTAAGAAGAATGTGCCAAAAGAGTTTATTCACCTTATAAAGGTGAATATTTAGAAGACAAAAATAATTACTATTGGGAGTTACCTGATTTTTTTTCACGACAATGAAGAACTCAAAGTAGTTTAAAACATCCTATATGTCAGTTTAACCACCAATCCAAACAATCTGTAGTCAAGAAATTAAAAGAACATTGAGACCCAGAGGCAGTAGTGGGATTCAAAAAAAATTACAACCTACTTTGTGGGTGTGGCATAGTGGGCATGGCCAGGTGGCCATGTGACTGAGTGGGTGTGGCCAGGTGGCTCCAGTAACTGGATGGGGAAAGCCCGGGGAGGCTGTGCACCGGTACGAGAGACAGGCACAGACCCACGGCCCGAGGCTCTGGCAACTAGATGGGCGGAGCCAGCTGGAAATTCTACTACCAGTACGGGTGTGCCAGGGTGTACCAGCTGAATCCCACCACTGCCCAGAGGTTGTCTATGTGGGCATAATGGCCTGCTCTTTGGCTTGTTCTTGGGGCCGGCTGATTGGTGATTAAAAATTCTGTGCACAGTTCTTGTGTGCTGGAGCACGTCAATCTTCCCTGTCCCATCCCCTTTTGAACTCCCATCAGAGGGTTCTTCTAAATCATGTAGTGCTTTCTTTTACCTTGTTCCCTGCTTATGCTGGGGATAAAAGAGAGCAAGGAAGCCACTTCCTGTGTAAACTTCCTGTGTCAAGTGGCGCAGCTTATGAGTGTAAGATGCAATTGGCTGAACACTCACGATTTCTGACTGAGAATGCAAGGAAAATCCACCTCCTGTGCATTGGCTTTTTCTTTTTTTCGGTTGGTAAAATGCTTTGAGATGCGCACTTTTTGCTTGCAATGAGCTAGGTTTACACATGACCTAGAGCAGGGACACACATGGTGCCAACCATAATTGGTACTTGATGCTGCAAAAAGGGAATGGCTCATTTAGAAACAAAACATTAGGTAAAGGTAAACGTTGCCCTTGCTTGAAAGCCAGTCATCTCCGACTCTAGGGTTCAGTGCTCATTTCTGTTTACAGCCAAAGAGTCAGTGCTGTTTGCATCTGCAGATGTTTCCGTGGACTTGTGGCAGGCATACCTAGACACGGAACGCTGTTTACCTTCCCACCGAAGTGGTACTTATTTTTCCACTTGCAATTTATTGCTTTCGAACTGCTAGGTTGACAGGAGCTGGGACAGAGGTGGGCGCTCATTCAGTCGTTCAGTACTTGCATCTCAAACTGCTGACCCGCCAACCTTCCAGTATCAAGTTCAGCATCTTAACCACTTGAGCCGCTGCAATCAACATGCAAATAAATGTACAGACAGGGAACTGTAGATGATAGTAAATCCTGGACTTCTCTTTCTGCCAGAACTCCTGGGTCATTTTTTTTCAGGTGGTGGTCACATCCTAGTATGAACTTCATGAATGAAAATGGGACTGTCATAAGGTCCACTTGCAAGCTATGGCTTGGAGGACTGGCATCATCCCCAGGAGAACGGCCAAGCCAAAGAGAATGGACAAAGCACAGAAAGAGCAAAGGCCCCCAGGAACATGCCACCAGGAACATCAATATTGCTAGATATTTTTGTTTCTTGTTTTTAATTAGTTTATTGTTGTATTGTTTTAATGGTGTACACTGCCATCCAGAGTGGGGAACTTGCTTCACCATAGGGGTGGTATGTAAATATATCAAATAAATAAATAATACTGCCTGCATCTTCCCCACTCGCAGGGTGTCTTTCCCTTTGTAAAGAAGGCTCTAAGGGGAAAAGGGTGCTAGGAAAATACTTTATCAGTCCCAGGACAGGGAAAGCTTTCAGTCATTTAGCTCCCCCCCCCAAAAAAAAAAAATAGTCAAGTGACCCTAGACATCGCAGCACAGCCTGAATCAGGACAGCCCATGTAGAAAGGTCCTTAGAATGGCAGCCATGAAAGAATTTTTTAAAAAGATCTGTAAGGTTATGGATTACTCATTTGAGACGGAGGCCAGGGTCATCCATGCAATGGTACTGTATTTCTGTTTGCTATGTTTGAATATGAAAGCTGGAAAGAGAAGAAAGTTGACAGAAATGAAATGATCTGTCCAAAATGTAGTGTTGGAGAAGAGCTTTAAGGATACCATGGAGTACCAGAATGTGAAATAGGTAGATTCTAGATCTAATTAAGTGTTCTTCTCTTACAAGAAGCCATTGTACTCTATAATATCAAGAGAAGAGAAGAGTCACTGAAAAACATAATAATGTCAGTAAAAGTAGAAGGCAGTAGGGAAAAAGCACCTCCTAACATGTGATGGACTGATTCATCAAAAGAAACTACAGCTTTTAGTTTGCAAAGATACAGCAGGGCAATCCATGACAAGACCTTTTGGTAATCATTATAACTCAGGGGTTGCTATACATCAGAAGCTGCTTGATCGCATAACAACCAGATGATGTACAATAGGGCCATAATTAATTTACATGAGTAATTGCAATTCAGAATGTAATTTTCCCAACTATTCAGCCAGTCCTTTCAAGTTACACAGATACACATACACCAACTAAGTTCTAGTACTAGGCATGAATATAGTTGAATGGTAGCAACTTGGGTACATAATGTGTATGCTAAATAGAAAACTACTGAGGTGAGAGGAAGACTTTTAAAATAAATGTTTGTCCTTACATTACCAAAACTATGAAATATTTTCTGTTGGATAATTTAATATCACCTGAAAAGGAAAAGTATTTTAAGTTACTACGTTTGAGACAAGTAGTAAACCATAGGATGGTTTAAGTGGAGTTCACTCAGACAGTACAATTCAAAAGAGGAACAGAAATAATTCAACAAAAATAAAACTATTACCAAAAATCTGATCAAGGAAGTCAAGCTATGGAATAATCAAATCGGATAGAAAACACAGAAACCATTTGATGTACAGGTGCAATTATTTTTATTTCTATCACGACCTCCCTTTCTAAGCAACAACAAGAGCAGTTTGTTTGTTACCAAAATGGGGAAATCCCACATCTGTTAGATCTGTGCAACTGAAGAGCTATCATTATGCATTTTGGGGACAGACTGGTTTAATATACAGTATTGAGAAATCCACTATAGATTCTTCTTCTTTCATGTCCTGATCAAACCCTGGACTGCCAAAATGAAACCACTTTCAAATCCACTATTGATGATACCAAATCATACTCAGTTGAAATGATGTTAGATGCAGACTGGGGACATTGTGTCCAAATGGGGCAAAGACTAGATTGGCTATGAAGCTAATTTGGTGAGCCTTGGAGATCTGGCCATACCTCAGTCCAATAGATTTCACAAAATTAGAACAGAGTAACCTTATATAAAGCCCCTTATAAGACAGTACAGTTCTAAGAGTCTGTCCTGAGATCATAAAAAAGGGCCAGACATTAATGTGGCAATATTTATTTTAAAAAAACTGGCCACAGCCATTACAAAGGATTCAACTCACCAAATGCTTAAAAACAAAAGCAAAATCCTATTTATTCTGCATTTAAATGCAGCTGTTCCGTTGCACAAGAAGAAGGCATTTGGCGTTGACAATATTGCCTTTAAATAGAATACTGTACATTTCAAGCAATCTCCATTAATAACTTCTTCCAAACTCTATGGATATTATTTTTTAAAATACTACACAAACAGATTAGCCACTGTTTTTCTTAAGATTAAATAGCTTTTCCTACTTCTCTCCCTCTCCCTCTCCCTCTCTTTGGTACAAAAGCAGGACACGCATGCGCATCATCCAGATTAATGCAACAGACCATTACAGATCTAAGAGCCGTTACGGTGTATCAAGTGAGTAAACTGAAAACTAAGACAGATTTATACAGAGACCACAGTAGCACCCTGGGAGCCGTTACGGTCTATCAGGTCAAAAATCCGCTTTTTAAAGAGCACCTAAATATATGTATAACCAACAGGCCTCAGGTCTCCAGAGAAATTCCAGAGAAAGTAACATGGCCATTCTCAAAGAAACATAAAGCTAGTGGGCTTACTAGCTTTCAAAGTAAGATACAACAGCAACAGCTTAAACACCTCAACAGTATCTTTGCACTTTCTGAATGTGCAGAATTAAAGAACTGGAAAATCTGTAGTTTTATAACACTTCTGGTCTCTTTTGTACATGGAAAATGTATCCTATTCTAATCTTGGGAAATCTACAGAACTAAAAACAACAACAACAACCACACAAGACAATACAATTCCAGACTGGAACATAAGGCAAATATTTAGATTGAGAGATTATAACAATGAAATGCTAGCCATGAATGTCAGCCTATGCCTCAATTTTATGCTATATGCCTTTTCATCCCTAACAGAAAAGTTAGGAACATATCCTAAACTTCCACTTTCCTTGCTTTTGTTGTTGTGTTGTCCCACAAAGCAAAAAGCAATGCTTTTCTGACAGAAAACACCCAAGCAAACAGCCAAGTGAAATGTTCCAAAGGAAACCCATCATTAATCATTTTCCTACTTACTGTTTGTTTCAGGGCTTCTGCTTTTAAAAAAATGCAGTACAGTATTTGTTCTGATGGCAAACCTGCAGAAGAACCCCTCTCTGCCTCCGTATGACCCAAGATAACCGTAATGTTGAAAGAATGGTTTCACTTGCCAGAGATTATCCAAGGGCTTTCGGCAGCCTACACTTCTCTTTACTGGAGCCAAAATGGCCTAATAAATGTGGATGCTCAGCATGACGCATCAAAAACTTTAAGCCCCCAACACTGATTAAGAAGAAAGTCTCCCAAATTTACCAAAATTATCTACAACACAAAGGAGAAGAAAAGGAATTAATCAAAGTCTCTCCCTTAATGCAATACTTGATTGAACTATCCCAATCCCTTTTCAAATGGGATAACCAAGTGGCAAGTGACCTCCATGACACATCTCAGAGAGGTACACAAGTACCACTTGTTCGATTTTTTTCCCTTTTATGACCTCATTAGGAAGGATTTTGAAGATTGTTCCTGAATATTAGGGCAAAGTGTCTCAACACCACATCTCTGAGATTCTTACATCTCTTGCATTTTTCCCCTCTAGTGGTGGATTTTGAATGACATGTTTGGAAAGTACACAGACCTCTGGAGAACCAGTCTATCTAGCAAAAACAAATTACTTAAAACTTTCTCTAAAAAAAAAAAAGCTCAACAAGAAAGCATTGTAAAGTGTCCAGGCAGTTCCTTTATATTTTGTTTTGCCAAAAACCAACTCATGAGTCCATCTTTCTCTTCATCTCCCTTCCTGTTAATACTCTCCATTAATTAGAGCTGGCGGCAGTTTTCACTTCCTTATCAGGAACGATGCAGAGGATGCCAAATCGTCTAATGTGAAAATATCCCACTGCCAATAATGTGGTGGTTACCTTCCACTCCTCCTAAGTGTTTGTTGATTCCATGCTTGGATTTAATTTGGAAGATTAGATTATTTTTAAAATCAGAAACAAACAAACAGATTTATAACCAAAGGGAGGGGAGAGGCAGCCAACTAAACTCACCATTTTTATTGACTTCTTAAAAACCAAATAACCTGGCCTATTAGTCTGTGCATTCTGCAACAGGCATTCAGCCCCCATTGTACTACTTAGAAGGGAATAAAAGGAAACCCTACTGTTTGAAATCCAGCGGAACATCCCCACAACAGGGCACAACTGTTCCCTCATGCATGAATGGGAAGGAGATGAAAGAAAAGATGGACTTCTGAGGTGCAGCAAAAAACAAAGGCAACAAAAGTGCTGATCATGAGGGAATGACACAACTCATGGCTGCAAAGAGGATGAGAGAAAAGAGCTCAAACAATAGTGTAGACAGCTAAGTGACATGTAGAAGAATTGAAAAATCTACAGAAGTGCCTTTTCTCTCCACACTTGATGAAAAACAATTAAGTGTTGGTACATCTGTCATAAAAAGGATAATTGAAACCTGTTACCGTCATTACAGAAGGCAACTTAACTACCAAACTGTAACTGTCCAATTAAATGTTGCCCCCTCTGTTATCTACACCACTTGCTGAAATGAAAAGCCTTAATTCCTCTGATAATTTGCCATGTCTGAATCTGTTATAAATTACATACTTGAACAGGCACATTCTGGAAGGAAGGGGGATGTGCGTGTGTCCATACAGACACACAAACACACAGATGATGGAAGGACAAACAAGAGATAAAAATGGGTGCATTCCCCATATACAAGTTGCTTTCAGTAAAATAGCTAAGGCTGTCAACAAAGCGCCCAAACGGAGGGAAAAAATCACCCCCAAAACTCATTAGACGGTTTCCCAGCCAGATGCCCACCAGCCTGAGAAAACAATGGTGCTCTAAACTAATCTACTGACTGTTGCTACTTGCTTGTGAACATGCAGCAGCCAACAGAAATGAAGAGCAGTTATTGACCCTGTCAGGACACCTGATTAATGGATAAACGCTGTAATTGATTAGCAGAGAAGTGTGAATTAAAACTGAGAGTACAGCATCAATAATGAATCTCTGACAAAAGGCAGCTGACATAAAATGTAAAACGATTGCCTGCAGCTATATCTCATCAAAGACATGTTCTCTTAAGAACAGAAGAAGAAAAAACTTTAGCCCAGGGTCCTGTCCTCTGCTGTTCTTTAGCCTTTTCTCTTGGTAATGACGCTGTGTATTAAACCACCAGCAAAAATGTTATGGGAAGGACCCATCAATCCACCTTCCTACTTCAAGCTATGTGAAGCTATTAAATGACTCCATTATCCTTTCACTTCTTTATCCCTTCAAAGATTTCTTAGACTTCCTTTATTTGTTCGCTCTGAAATTCCTCCCATTATGTTTGCTGAGCGCCATAAATTTTGCTTACACTCGGTGCCCCTTTCTACCAGTTGCTGGAGCCCTATGGTATCAATCAAGTCCGCACAGTACTGTGACTCCCATCCACAACCAAATGTAAGCTAGCTGTTCTGTATGCTTAGGACTTCCAGTACTCCAGGACTCAATGAACCTCCTGGTTTTACTGCCAGCTTCAGATGCAGGGCCGTAGCCGGGATTCTAGATTGCGGGGAGGGGGGGGGAGAGATTTCAGGAGGGGCAACAATGTCACACTCACATATATAACATTGGCACCACGGGGTGGGGTGGGGGGAGGGCTGTTAGCTCAGGAGGGGTTTTGCCCCCCCCCCCATGGCCCTGCTCAGATGATCAGGGTGGGGTGAATGGAGGTGGGCTAGAATGGTGCAGTAGTTAAAGTGCTAGACCAGGACCCTGCTCATTTCATCCAAGGTTGCTGGGTGACCTTTGAATGCTCCCAAGTCACTCCTATCAGCCTAACTTTCCTGTTGAAAGGATAAAAAAAATGAGGAAGAACTATGTTCACCAGACTAAGCTGCTCAAAAGAAAGGCAGGAATTTAAAATATAATAAATAAAAATAAATAAACAAGTGGATTGACCTAGAATGTGCAATACAGAGCAAGGATGCTGTGTTTGATGTGGTGGTTCACAAGACTGCTATATTATTATTATTATTATTATTATTATTATTATTATTATTATTATTATTATTATTATTATTATTATTATTATTATTATTATTATTATTATTATTATTATTATTATTATTATTATTATTATTATTATTATTATTATTATTATTATATACCACCTTCCTCACCCTAGGGCGACCCAAGGTGGTTTACAAGTTACAAAATACAGTATACAAAGTATAAATTCAAACAATAAAACACGTAACAATATAGCAAGAATACAATACAAATACTAATGCCCAGAGGCCTACTGATGATATGCACAAAAGATTTGTATAGCCTGACAAATTAAGTGCAAGCAGTTGAGGGCACATCCTAGTCGTATGCCTGTTCGTACACTCAAATTGTCCAACTGAGATGTGCCCCACCAATTTGCCACCTCAGGTGACAAGTTACACAAATGTTATATAAATGTTATATAAATACAGTGGTACTTCATACAACAATTTTAACCCGTTCCATGGGGCTCGTTGTTGTATGAAACAATTGCTGTATGATACATGCATTGTATAGCGATTTTCCCTATGGGATACATTGCACAACGATTTTTTTGGCTAAGTGGTTTTTCCCATTGAAAAATTGTTGTACAATTTTTTTCCATTGGGAAAATTGTTGTGCAAGGACACACACACCCCAACCTAATTTTTATGCGATTTCATTGCTATACGGAGCAATTGTTGTATGAGGTTCTACTGTACTGCTATATAAATGCCCTTTAAGGAGAGAGAAAAACATGTAACTGCTATATATACATACACTGTATTTGTCTCAATGCTGAATTATTAAAATCTATACAGTTCTACAACAAAACAAACCCAGTTGAACACGGTTTAATTAATACATCAAATCTGTCTATGAGTCTAGAACTGTAGCTAAGGTGGCATTGGTGAGGCTCATAGGTAACAATAGCAAACCATTCCGTGGATTAATCCAAGGATTTACAAACTACAACCCACAGGACCACCGCTGGAAGCGCCGAAAATGCACCAAAAATGCACCAGAAGCGCTGGAAACCCACTGAAAGTGCCGAAAACCTGCTGAAAACCCTGAAAATATGCCAAAAAAACACCACAGGAAGTGGTGGCAGCAGCAAAAAAGTTGGAAAACATGCGGTGGATGCACCCACCGCTGCCGCTGCCATCACCGGTAGGGGTGGAAATAGTGGGAAGAACCACGACTCCTGCCCACACAGCTGTCTGAGGGGGCATGGCCAGCCCACAGCATGAAAAGGTTGCCATCCCCTGGATTAATCTCACAGTATGCTCTGCATTTGAAAGGAACACTCTGTGCTCCCTTTTCTCACCTCATAACAGGCAAAAAAAGCTGACATGCAATGACCTGAGAGAGAACCAGGATAGAAATCAAATGAAATCAATAAATACATTTTTAAAAACCATCCTGCAGAATAATGCCTATTAATACCCACCTGAGAAATTAAATGACACAAGATCCATCTAAAAGTGGATTTTCCTCCCCATCACACACTCTTCAACAGTTCCATGACCAATGAGTGTCCTTGTGCATTCCTTGTTAGACAACACAGTCGCCAAACAGATATACCAGAAGCACCTGAATGGGTCAGACATGGCTGTTATTTTTAATTCCCACACTACAACATTCCCAGGATTTATTGTTAGAGGCTAGCTGTGTCCATCTTGCTTCCTATTTTAACTATGCAAGCCACAAGAAGGTCAAATGAGTTTGACATCATATATCATGATCCCAGCAAAATATTTGGATTTCCCATTACAGTATATCCTTTCTAACAAAATGGCAGACTGTGGATTTCATGCTACTACAATTAGGTGGAGTCGCAACTGACTGAATAGTCATGCTAAAAATATGTTAATTAATGGTTCTGTACTCTCCTCAGTGCAAGATGCTGAACTTGAAGACTGGAAGGTTGGTAGGTAAGCAGTTCGAGACCCGAGTGCTGCATGATGGAGTGAGCTCCCAGCTCTGTCCCAGTTCCCGCCAACCTAGCAGTTTGAAAGCAAGAAATTGAAAGTAGATAGAGACTGCTTAAGTGGGAAAGGCACCAGCATTCCATGTGCTCTGGTGTCTAGTCATGCCTGCCATACGACCACAGAAACATCTGCAGATGCAGACAGCACTGGCTCTTTGGCTGTAAACGGAGATGAGCATCAGTCAGATACGACTGGCTTTAACGCAAGGGCGATCTTTACCTTTATCATGCCCTCCTTGGTGCAGGTCTTAAGTGAAGTGTCAAATATAAGTGATACAGGATTTTGTTCTAGGGCCTACACCATAACACAGAGGGTTCCCAAACTACAGCCCGTGGGCCAGATCCGTTCTTGATCCCAATTCATCCAGTCCACACCACCCTCATCGCTCCTGGAAGCAGAAGTAAAACACACCCTGCGGGCCATAGTTTGGGCACCCCTGGTTTATGCAGAGAAAATGGCAGCCTAAAATCTAACTCATCCTGTTGCAAAACAGATTGCAAGGCACGTTTTACTTCTGCTTCTGGTAGGAGGAACCATGTGACCGGTCCACTGAACTACATGATCGGCCCATGGCCCAAAACGTTTGGGCACCCCTACCATAACCCTGCACAATGGAAATTAATTTCATATCTTGCATTTAATTACAGAACATACAGGCACAAATAAAGGATGGGAGAAACAGCTCATGATGAAGTCAAGTTCTCCTCTTTTGCTTTTCTTGAAATAATCATACAACACACGTCCTATCACCAAAAATAACAAGATGGAACCAGAAGTACAAAACAAGGCCCTAGTCATTAGGTTCTGACATTCCTGGTCCACATTTGTGGCAAACATTTGCAGTGGAAGATGGGATGCTATTTGGCTCTCTTCACCTTCACCTTGACTGTCACATACTGGCATAAGAAGCCTATGACATCTTGCATTGCAGAGCAGAAGGGTGAAAAGAGTCCAAAAGCACAACCTGTGAAGGAAGATCATCAAGCAGGTGAGAAGTCCTGTGGCTCTTCAAGCCGTTCTGTAACTGTACTGGAAAGGACAAAAAAGACTCATACTGTATGTGGATATTCACGGCAAGACAAAGAGCTTATTAACAAACTGCTTGCTAGCATTCTTTTGCAGAATATAAAAGTGCATCTAAAAATAGAAAATATATTTAGAAAAAATTAAACCTATCATATGTGACAGATAGGCTTTGACCTGGCCCTTGCCCTTGGGGCTCTCCCGTTCCTGCCGAACGACTTTTACCAGCCTGTCCTATGGAACTTCCCCAAAGACTCTGAGCTCAGGAGGCCTAAATGCTGTCCTGGTCCTGGATATACTGCAGCAACCTGGGGCTTACCTGTATTAACAGAGCCCAACAAATATTATGGAGAGTATTGTATTAAATGTGGTAGCATGTGGCTTATGGCTTAACTCGTGTTTTACCCCCTCTTCCAAAGAACAGGTGTTGTTGATGAATTAAAGATGTTTATTGTTCTTGAAGCATTTTGAAGAAATAACAGTTCACTTGTTAGTTCAGGATACAGAATTACAGCATACAAAAATACTAATCAAAAAGGACAGTTAGGGAAATCCACACTCAGGCCTTCCCCCAGAAACAAAAGGAAAACCTGACTACTGTAATTCTAAGTAATTTAATTTTAATTAATTTAATTTAATCAATTTATATATCGCCCTATCCAAAGGACTCTGGGCGGTGTACACAAGTTAAAACCAATATACAGGTAAAACAATTTAAAAGCCCCTTAAAAACATAACAATATTACCCACCCACCCCGCCGTATCATCTAGTATCTAAAAACAAATATAAAATCTACAAATCATGTTGGGTAGGACTAGGGACTTTGGTGTAGCCCCCAGAAACCCCAAACTTGAACTCCACTAGAACTACAACTACAACTATCTCCTGGCTCTTTGCCTATAGGAAAGACATGAGCTTGGCCCTCCTAATTAGCATACAGCCAATTAGAGCCCAGGGTTTGTATAAACAACCACTGGTTCCCATAACAATTATCTGGTGTTCCCAGGCTCTAGATGTTGACGTAAACGAACATTCCAGACCTGGAGAAGAAGACATAACATAGGCCTCAAGCTTCGAAAAGCTTCTTCTAAGACCACCTGCTTGATAAGCTCAGCAGAAAAAATTATGAGGCCTTTGCAAATAAGCTACATTCTAATACAGTTTAAAAACCAAAGAAACTCCATGTTGAATAACTTGTGACACATTTTATCACATCATATAACATAGAATAATTATGCAATGGGGACTGCAGTGGCTCAAGTGGCTAAGATGCTGACTGGGAGGCGGAAGGCCAGCAGTTCAATTCCTATACTGCAGGAGGGAATGAGCTCCCGTCTTTGTCCCAGCTCCTGCCAACCTAGCAGTTCAAAAGCAAGGAATTGCAAGTAGATAAATAGGGACCACTTCGGTGGGAAGGTAACAGCGTTCAGTGCGCTCCGGTGTCTAGTCATGCCTGCCACATGACCATGGAAACATCTGCAGCAGAAGACAGTGGTGGCTCTTCGGCTTTGAAACAGAGATGAGCACTGAACCCTAGAGTCGGATACGACTGGCTTTCAAGCAAGGAAAACCTTTACCTTTACTAATTATGCAATGTAATGCATTTAAAAAAATTAATATCCCAAATATAGAGCACAGTGTCCTATCATATTGTGCTATCATCACAAACCATTAACTTAAAAAAACAGCACCACTATTGTCAAATGAAACCAGCAACCACATACAATCTACAGTCTTACTCCTTCTAAGCTAAAACATCATACATATACACACAATAACATTCAAATTACACAATAAACAAAAATAAAGTGTTGAAATGGCTGGTAGGCAGGAAAGTACGGTAGCATAGCAAGATGAATTCCAGTGATTAGGAAAGATTTCCCAAACACAATTATAGCCTTAGTAACAGGTTTCCTTCTCATTTTTATAGTCATATAGTGGCTCAAGCATTATACAACAGAATTGAGGGACTCATGGCATATAGATTCAGTTTAAATCTTTACACAAGAACATGAGGCAACCCTATTGTGGTGTTGGAGATATGTTATTTGCTAGTTGCCATGATACGAAAAACCTCCATGACACAAGTAACAAAGGAATGCTTGCGGTACTATAGAATTACAGGCATGTGGTGTCTGTATTTGAAGTGTCGCTGAACAATCCGTCACAAAATCAACAACATTTGATCCAGTGCTATAACCAAACAACATACTAAATTAGTTATAGTCACTAGTTCTACAAGCTTCAAGAAAAAAAAATATCAACATTTCTTACACTGACACAACTTAAGAAATGGAGCAAGTGTTGTCATTCAGCTCCATAGTGTTAATTCAGAAGCCAAAAAATTATAAAACCATGCTTGCAATCTGAGGTTGTATCTATTTTATTTTTATCTTGTCTTTCCTTTATGGAGTTCACAGTGGCATGCATGGAATTTATCATATACTGTAAAAGATTTGACACACACATACCCATAATAATTACATGACCAAGGTATGGAAAGAAGAGAAAGAATCATATGTTTAACCACTTAGCCCATGGAAGGTGAGCAGCCCGGCGCCAGGGAGGCGCAGAGTACAAAAGGCCCATCCGGTAATAGGTAAGTGGGGCGGGGGAGTGGAACTGATGGGGGCGGGGGCGGGTTTGTGTTCCCCTTTTTTCTCCACCCAGACGTAGGTGGACAGCGTGGTCCCCGGGCCCATTCTTCCCCCTCAGTTCCTCTCCCCCGCCCCACTTACCTATTGCCGGATGGGCCTTTCATACTCTTCGCCTCCCCCGTGCAGCCTTCTGCGCTGGGCTGCTCACCTTCCGTGCCTCTGTGGCATGGACTTTCTTCCGTTTCCGCCAGTGCCAAGGCCTTCGTCGGCGGGGTGGGCCCCCCCCAAAATCTGGCAGCCCACCCACTAACTTACACGCCCGCCAACCCATGGTGGTGAAGTGGGGTGGGGATGGCTTCTCTCCGGGAGACGAAGTGTCTCCCGGAGAAGGGAAGTTGTTGGTGCAAAAATCCCCTTCTTCAGACACATTTTGAGTCTCATCCACAAAAATTCATACCTAAAACAAATCTGTTAAGTTTTTAGCATGCTGAAACACAGCCACATCACTACTTCTTTGGAAGTTGCAACCTTTGCAACCTCTGTTCTTGATAATTAAACAGGGAAACATATTAGGAAGAGTTGATGCCACAATTGTTTGTTGATAAATATGGGGCAAGAATGAAGCAAGCATAAACCCAAGATTGTTGCCATTATTTTCTACAAGAAGGAATAGTCAAATTCAAAATGAAAATCTTTCAAGAAAGAGAAAGTGGATAATTTTTTATATGGCAACAAATGGAAAAAGTTTTTTGACAATCCATTACAGCAAATGAATTCTCCATTGCATCTAATACTTCTAAGTAAGGAGCATTTTAACAATATAATAACTAGGCCTTCTTGATTGCTTAGGAAACTAAAAATGGTGAAAAAATTAAAATGACAAATAGGGATCCCAAAGGGGTGTTTTCTTTTATGCTTGAAAATTAAATTTCAGCAAAAGAAGGCAAGCCACGTGTTTCAGATAGAGTGGCAAAGAAATCTGCTTTTTAAACATTGCTAAAGAGGTTCACTTCCAAACAAGGCTTTTGCTGTGTTGTCACCCTTAACCAGTGTTTCCCAACCTTTGGTTTTCGGACTTCAATTCCTAGAAGCCTAAGTCAATTCCCCAAAACACTGATCAGCCAGTGTACTGACTTAGGCTTCTGGGAATTAAAGTCCCCCTGTGTGAACCACTGCCCTAACCCATTCATACTTGAACACCTCAGATTTCATTGTCATTCCTTTGTGAATTTCCTATGTTTTCCAATGCTTCTTCCACACACACAAAAACCACTTCTTTATACAAAACCCATTAAGGAGAAAATGAATAGCTAAAAAACATACCACTTTTTAAAGATATAGTTCTATGAGTTGCATCTATCTAGAAGCAATCTGTGAACATAAATGCAGCTATGTGGAGCTTTACATTTGACTGGAGCTGTGACACTAGAAGACTGACATTCTTTCCTTGCCCCTGCTCTAGAGGTTTAATAACTGCTGTGCAAAGGGGAGGGATTTTGACTGGGATAAAAGGATAAAAACAACATTCAACAGCACTGCCCTCCAAAAGGAAATTGGAGCCTCCATAGCTGCTTTGAAGTTAAAAATCAAAGAAGAAAAACATGAAATAAATCTTTTTGGGAGAGTATGATCACAGTTCTTGTGTCTATTTTGGTTCTCAATAGACACCTACTCATCATGAAAGGTTGAGAAAAGCTGCAATGGCTAAAATGCAGAACTAACTGACCCTATTTATAACTCCTACCCACTGTATTTACTTTCCATCTTCAAGGACTGGACATAACCTTTAAGGCATTTAACTTTAATAAACAAGGTGTTTTAAAATATAAAACAAAACTCACAACTAAGTTCCCTTAACTGGCAATATATTTCATCTTTCTATCTTTCCAGAAATACTATACAGTATTCCAGGTATGCTTTCTTCTTTCCCTGAATTGAAAACGACCCCTGTTGGTTTAAGACTGAAAATACAATATTTTCCTTCGTTTCACACAAGCATAAGGAATCAATTAGCTTACAAGAACACAGAATATTTTGGCAGAACTACAGCTTGATTTATCTCTTCCAGAGAAGTATATTGATAGTCACATATGAAGAAAAAGAAAATACACACACATATATGATTGCACAGTATAGCATCTTCTGATGCAATTGCTATGTGTAATAGGATGCAATGTGGTAATGTGAAAGACTGGTTTTATTTTTGCATTGTGGGATAACATTCTCTGTTTCCTTGAACTGTAACTTGTCATCCACTAAATGATCAGATATACATAAATAAAAATAGAAAGATAAACTTCTTGCTTTTAGTTAAATTTCTTGAATTGTTGAGCAAATGATTATTATTTTTATTGAATTAAACTATAATCATCATCATCATCCAAGTTTCACCTTTTTCTGATTAAAAATCACTAGAAAGTATCATGGACTACATACTCCATGCTACATCAGCTTGAAGAAGTAGTCGTGATCTACGAAAGCTTGCTAAGTTTTGAATTTTTGAAGATCAACACCTGGAAAAGGCATCATCTTTTTCCTGTATTTGTTTGAATTTCTGATGAGTCACATGGCTAGATTTTGTTTATTGAACCTTTTGACATACCACAAATAGCCGCACCTTGCAACAGAGATTTTGAAGATCAACACAGCAAAAGGAACTATTCTCACTAGGTAATATTCATAATTGACTTTCATTTGGACTGATCTGGAGTAATTTAACATGCCTAGTGGGTAAATTTATTGCACAATCCTGGAGGACTGATTTTGTGTTGCACCATCCCCCTTGGCTACATGGAGAGTGATCAGCTCCAGAGCCATTTTGGGGGAAGAAAATATGCAAATCCTGGTTTTCTGCTTCTAAATTGTAAAAAGATGTAAGCTCCTATTTGTTCCTGCTGTTCTCCCATTTTACATCTAACAATAAACCTGGCTGGACTACATACTCCATGCCACGTTAGCCTGAAGAAGTAGTCATGAACTATGAAAGCTTGCTAAGTTTTGAACTTTTAAAGTGACCTTAAAAAGGTGTCATCTCTTTCCTGCATTTGTTTGAATTTCTGATGGGTCAAACAGCTGGATTTTGTTTATGGGAAGTATCAAGTGTACCATAACGAATGACTTGCTTCATTTTTCTGTATATTTTTTCATAATAAAGTAAGACTTATAATTGGCAAAACTACAGCTACATCCTGATCTTCTAATATAAGAAGATGAAAGAAAGCCACATCCCTTCTAGTTCACCAAATAAGCTTCATTGGGGACTGCAACCATCCTGCTGTTAAAATCCAGTAACTGTTTAGTCCTGATCTGCAACATTTTACAGTCAAACAATTAAGATGATTTATCTACTGGAAACATCATCTTGCCAAATCCCGAGCTTTCCCCAAAACAAAGCATAGTTTAAGACAGGGATTTTCAGCCTGTGGCCCATGAGCCGGATGCGGCCCACAGCACCATTTCAGATGCCCCCCAATGCCTCCACCACAACAGGAAGTGCTATGTGGTGGAGGAAGGGCAAAATGGCTGTCCAGCCCCCGAAGCTGTCTGAAGGAGCATGACTCAGCCCCCGGCTTAAAAAGGTTGAGAACTCCTGGTTTAAGATATAACAAAATGGGTCAGTCTCAACTGCTGTGGAGCATTTGGAGTCTGCCAGATCATAGCCATGCGAAATCATAGTGGCAAAATCATAGTGCCAAGTTCTACCTATATGTATAGTTCAAAGAGACTTGCTTTACTTCTACAAACTGTACAATACAGACTCAGTTTCTACCTAGGTGATGATTTTGAACATCCTTTCTGCTATACAATATGGCCTACTCCTCATATCAATAAGTATAATTTTGAAAGATATCAAAATCATAAAAATTTCAAAACAAGGGCAGAAACATAGTTTGGCTAAACCTTCCCCAATCCCTTATCCTTAAAAAAAATCTTGACAGGCAATCTCAGTGAGTTGGGATCCTGGTTGCAGAACGAAGAGGGAGGAGTTCAGTTCCCTATTGTGCCTTGTAGTGTCAGTGTTTACTGCCTTGGCCAAGTTGCATGGCCCTAGAGTACCCTCACTAGAAGGAAACTGTTGTGTTCTGTAAAGATTCCCCGCGACCTCCTCACCTGGTCAAGAAGGGCGTGACCCCCTACGACGTCACGCAGGCAGCAACCAATAGTCTGCCAACGAGCCACATTCAAATGTATAGCCAGCTGTATATATTGAGCTACCCAGCCGCCATTACCACATGTTCCTCCGGATCATCATGCAATAAACCTGTGTTAAGCCAACCCTTCGGCTGTTGTATTGTCTTTGGTCCCTTACACTAAAATGATGATCCGGAGGAACATGTGGTAATAGCGGCTGGGTAGCTCAATATATACAGCTGGCTATTACCACATGTTCCTCCGGATCATCATGCAATAAACCTGTGTTAAGCCAACCCTTCGGCTGTTGTATTGTCTTTGGAATATTCAGAAGTAAACCACTTCTGAATATTCTGAACCTAGAAAACCAGGGAAATGTTTTCTGTGACTCAGAATTGACCCAATGGCATGTAATTATTATTATTCTCCTCCTAAGGTGTGCAGCAGTAAATTCTGTATGTGTGCTGCCATAGCTGTGCACTATGAAATCGTGCATTCCATATAGTCTTTCTCCCTATTTTATCCTTGCAGATCCAGTCCCTAAGTAAAGGTAAAGATTTCCCTTGCTCAAAAGCCAGTCGTATCCGACTCTAGGGTGCAGTGCTCATCTCTGTTTCTAAGCCGAAGAGCCAGCGCTGTCTGCTTCTGCAGACGTTTCCGTGGTCATGTGGCAGGCATGACTAGACACTGGAGCGCACGGAACGCTGTTACCTTCCCACTGAAGTGGTCCCTATTTATCTACTTGCAATTTCTTGCTTTTGAACTGCTAGGTTGGCAGGAGCTGGGATGAAGACAGGAGCTCATTTCTGTCCTGCAATACTCGGGAATCGAACTGCTGACCTTCCGCTTCCCAGTCAGCGTCTTAGCGACTTGAGTCACTGCAGTACCTAAACAAGTGCCTTATTCAGGTTATAATCCTTTGCAGGCGCACCCCCCAAAAAAGACTCAGACACCGGTATATATGGATAACGGCATTGGGCCACATTATTGATTCATGCCCTTGTCCGAATTATAAATTTCAATTGGTACTCAGCCAATTATAATTCTTAAGGCAAGCAGGCCGCAGTAACACTGGTAAGGTTCCTCCCAAAATTGCCAATGGCAATTGGCTACAATGTATCCATTTGTATCAATTTGTTTGTTTACAACAAACAAATTGTTGACCGTAGTCAATAAACTATCTACTGACCCCACCCTCTGACGTGTATCCGTCAAATCACGGGGTGATGCATGCTGAAGAGCTCCTGCCATCACCCCATTGCCTGGTTCGTCGTTGACCGGTCAACGTTAACAAACTTGTACCTATCTAGTGTTGGCCAGTCAATTGCGAACCTGCCGGATACCTGTGGGTCATAAATATTTACCTTACCAGTGCTACCCGCCACACGGGGAGGCTTAATAAAGACTCACCGCCCCCCCCCCCCCCAGACCGTCAGCTCGGTCAACAGGCCTGCTTGCAAATCTTCCAAAAAGAGGTTCAAACCTCTGGGCGACAGATGGACCCCATCCCCTGTGTAAAGATCGTAATTTTGGAGACTAATGGTGGGGTGTCGGATGACCCGCCCCAAACCCTTGTCAGCAAAGAACCAGGCCACTGCCCTGTTCACCGAGCGACGAGCACGGTCAAGGCCCTGGAGGTTGATACCCCCCCTGTAAGCGTGACGCGGTATGATGTCCGACCATAGCAGCGTTGTGGCAGGCCACATATAATGGAAATAAGCTAGGTCACTGCAGATCGTATGTTTTAAGGAAAGGCCAGTGACCTGGCCCAAGTCATTGCCCCCGAGGTGCAGCACCAGGACATCAGGCGGTTCAGCATCCCTGATGGAGAAAAGGAATGGCAACAGTTCCCGCCATAACATTCCGCGCTTACCATACCACCTGATACTTGCGGAGGCACGTAGTCCAAGCTGGGGTCCCCACTCTGTCGCAGCAGCGTACTGCGCTGCCCAGTGCACATAGCTATGGCCCACCAGCCATACTGCCACCGGTGTGCGGGGACACACAGGGTCTGTAAGATAAAAAAGACAGGACAGTAACTTATCTGGTACTCATACTTGAAGAGGGCGAACATATAATTCAAAACACTTCGATCCCCACCTCCCCATATGGCGTATATCAGCCTCAGAGTACCCAAATGCAGCCGCAGTAGAAGCAGCTCCTATTCTAAAAGAATGGGTGCCGTAACGAGCCCCGGGGAGGCCAACACTGGACAGTGCCTTCCAAAATTGAAATTTAGTCAGGGGAGACCCATCTTGGTGGCAGAAAAACGGGCCAGGGTGCGTGCCACGCACTGCAAGGAACTCTTGTAGGGCACCAACCGGACAGATGTCTGCAATGGAACATCGTAGTAGTCTAACACCACTGCCTACACCGTGCTGATCAACTTTTGAGGACCGTATCCTCAACTGAGCCCACTCATTGGAGACATAGACATCTTCGAGTTCCAGTGCCCTACGAGCTGCATCCGCCTTAGACAGTAGCACCAACTCACTGATGCGGAGCGCTCCAAAAAAGGCCACCGTGGTAGCCGCATGAAACAGAGCTGCCTCATACCTGTCAAAACACAGGTCATGCCAGCCTCGTGCAAGGTGGGTAAGAACCCCTGGAGAAATAGGGTGGCGATTGTCCGGGCGGCGTCCACGTTCCCGTGTCCACCCCTCCAAAACATGTCGTATACGGAAATCATTCGTGTTGTCAGCAGAGCCCCTCACTTTGGCCATGAATGCCAGTGCTGACAGCCTGGATGCTATGGTGCGGGGAGCTAGGCCCAGGCTGTGTAGGTAGACCATAAATTGTAGAACGTGTGCAACTGGAATGGGCCACACCTCGGGCAACCGGAGTTGCGCACAAACATTTTTAAATTGACTGAATGCATGGTGATACGCCTTACGCGTGCGGGGCGCCAGCGACATGCCGATCGCCCGGTTCACCTCTCCTTGCCAAACGTCCAAATCTCGTCCGGGAGCAGCGAGGGGAATTCCTCTGCGTCCGGAGCCAAGGCGCGGAACCGGGGGATCTGCAGGCGGGATAAAGCATCAGCAATATCGTTATTAATACCTGGTACATGTCTGGCCCTGAAGAGCACATTGAGGCGTAGGCTGCGCAACACAAACTGGCGAACTAACTCCATGACCTTGGGTGATTTAGATGTCTGGGAATTGACAATGTGCACTACCGCAGCATTGTCGCACCAGAAATGAACCACTGAATTGGCCCACTCCTCACCCCATAGCATCAAAGCTCCCAGTATCGGGAAGAACTCAAGGAATGTAAGATCGCGTAGACGATCCGTGCCCCGCCATGCTGGAGGCCATCGGCCGTAGGCCCACCTCCCCTCAAAGTAAATCCCATATCCCAGGGACCCCGAGGCATCCGACTGAACCTGGAACCTAGGGGAAACCAAAAGGTCAGATCTCCAAAATGACACCCCATTGAAGTCCCTCAGGAACTTAAGCCAAACCAACATGTCAGCCCTCATGCCCTTGTTCAGTCGGACCCTATGATAGCGCCTGGATAGGCCAGTCATGGCGTCGCATAAGCGCCGAGCAAAAGCTCTGCCAGGTGTGACCACCCTGCAGGCAAAGTTAAGGTGACCATGGAGAACCTGGAGCTCACGAAGTGACACCTTGCGTTTGGCCAGTAAGGCCAAAATCAACGCAGTGATCCGGGCAACCTTATCCATGGGTAACCTGGATGCCTGCGAGACCGTGTCAATTTCGATACCCAGAAATGTGAGCTTAGTTTTGATGGGCCCTCGGTCTTTTCGGGCGCTAAAGGGACACCGAGTTCCTGCATTAGCATCTGAAATGTATTGAGGAGACGCGTACACGTGTCCCAGCCCCGTTCACCCCCAAACAAGAAATCATCGAGGTAATGGGGTACAGACTGGGACCCAGACCTGCGAACAAAGGCCCACTGAAGGAAAGTGCTAAAACGTTCAAATGCTGAACAGGAAATAGAGCAGCCAAAAGGCATGGCTTTATCAACATAAAATTTCCCTTGGAATTTAAAACCCAATAACTCAAAGTCACCCGGGTGCACTGGCAACAAACGGAATGCCGACTTAATGTCACATTTGGCCAGAAGTGCACCTGGGCCACAAGAGCGCACCATGCGCAGGGCCTGGTCAAATGACGTATACCGGACAGAACAAAGGTCATCAGGAATGGCATCATTGACCGAATGGCCCGCCGGGTATGACAGATGGTGAATTAAACGAAACTCCCCAGGGGTCTTTTTGGGCACCAACCCTAAAGGGGAAACCTTCAGATTGGGAAAGGGTGGCATAGTAAAGGGGCCAGCAACCCTACCTGCATTAACCTCCTTAGCAATACTTAGGGCAGCCACCTCCTCCCTACCCTTCAGGGAAAGTAGATTAGAAGCATCTTGGGGGTACCGCTCCCCTTTGAATGGGATACGAAAGCCCCGCTGGAAACCCTCGAGGAGGTACCTAGCATCCTCTCTCCTCGGGTAAGTTGAGAGCCACCGCTCCAACATAGCTACGTTAACCGGGGAGGGGGCCTTTTGAGTGACCAGCTCCATCAGCGGCAGGTCTGCCCGCTCCTTGTCCACCTCTACCTCTGCCCCGTGACCCACCGGCTCGCGGACACGCAGCGGCGGCGTGGGGGCCAGCGCAAGAGTGACACTCATGTTTGTATCGGCACTGTTTTCTATTGCATACACCATTGGCCGAGAAACTCCAACACAGCAAGCGGGCTGGAACCGCCTGCCCCGCCAGCTGGCGGGGAGCCTGTGTTGGAGCAGCTCGCTGGACCGCATGTCCACAATGGTACCTCTCCCCAGGTGCCGTGCGCGTGGGTGTCATGTATAAAAGCCACAGTTTCTGACATGGCTCATCCCACCTCATCTCCGGGTGTAAGGGCACTCTCATTCTAAATTCCTCATCGTAAGCCAACCATGATGGGCCAGGAAAATCCACCATTGCCCTGTAAATATTGTCCAAATATTGGACCATAGGAATGGCCAGGTCAGGCCGAGCCCTAAGGTACACCGCCATATAAATGAGATATGCGGGTAACCAGTTGGCCCAGGTGCGTGGTGGCTTGCGACGGCGAGACAGATCTTTGTCCTTCTCACCCTGCCCCTCTTTTTCCTCCTTGGTGGGTTCCCGGTTCAATAGGGAGAAAATATCGATATACTCCCCCCGCCAAATCTTTTCCCTTGTGGCCTGGGCCAAATGATCCCCGAGGGGCAAGGAATACCCGGCCGTCGGCAATGCCGACACCGGCACAGTATTAACACGGGGTATCAGGAGAGGAGCCTGGACCGTCCCTGCGACACCCGGTGTAGCCCCGGGGGCGGAACCCCCCCCCCCGCCCAATGTTATGCCAGTATGGGACCAAGCTGCACCCGGGTAAGCTGGGAACTGATACCCACCCGCCCCGACATTACGAGGCCATGGCCACTGAAACCTATCCCCGGAAGTGGAGTGTGATGTGGGGACATTAGCTTGAACCTGATACTCACTGGGTGCACCCCCGTGAGCCGCCCCCACTGGGGGTTCCGGCCCACGGCGGGCGTCGGAGCTCGCGACCGAAATCGAGCTCTGAGGACACAGAGCTCTGGGGAGCTGCGAGACCGCGGCGGGCACGGGCCTGCGCGCCTCGAGCAACTCAACCCGACTGGCCGCCTGCTGGAGAGTGGCGGCTGCCGTGGTAGCAGGCTGGCAAAAGGGGGCCCCAGATGGCAGCAAAGCCCCCCCAATGGGGTTATTGGTGATCCCGAGGGATGCCTCTAGCGCCGCTACGCGGGCCAGTAATGCATCCACTGTCACAGATCCCCCTGCATAAAGGGGGCCAGGCGGGCCGGACGGCCCACTGGGCAATGGTCCAGGGCCCCTGACTTGAGAGCCAGGTCCCAAATAGGGCCATGCCCAAAACTCCGGCCCATGAGGGGCCGGGGGTAAGCCCTGCTGTGCAACCGCACCAGGCCCTCCCCCGTGCTCAAAGCCCATGGCCGGCAATTGCGGGCCGGGGGCCGAAGCCCCTGCGAGGCCAGTCTGAGGCTGTAGAGCCGCGGGCCATGGCCTAAGCTGCCCCATCCCACCGGTCCCGGTGGGTGCCTCCGATAAGGGGTCCTGTTGCGGGGGCGCAGTCGCGGTCCTCCGACCCGACTGCTGCCTCCCTTTCGGGCGAGCATGAGTCGCCATAGCCTTCTTCTTGGGAGGCATAATAAAAGCACGATCCCTTTCAAGAGATCAGAACCAGATGGCTGGAAAGCCGAAGATTGAAAGCAAAGATACCGCTAAGGCTTCGCAGCCAACTGCAGCTCTCAGAAAGAGACGAAGAGCGACGGAGAAAACCTCTCCTCTCCGTCGCTTTTCCAAAATGGCAGCTCGGCTGCCTCGTGGCCACCCCTTTTATAGAGGGGTGGCCACGCCCCCTAACTCACCCGGATGTCTGAGTCCAGGTGCGGGGGGCGCAAAGAGTCTGGCGGCCATTTTGGCGCCGCGCTTTCATTCTTTGTCTACCTATGACCACTTTCCAGAGTTTTTAGACTACAACTTGCAGAATCCGTTAGCCCATATGATTATGTTGGTTGGGGGAACTCTGGGAACTATAATTCAATAAAGTAACTTCCATGGCTCTGCTTGTTACTGAATATGATTAGGATTACATCATTAATGTATATAAGGAGCCAAGGACAAAACTACACACAGAGCTAAATTAGTATCTTTGAGTTGTACTCATCCTTTTAGAAATATAAAGAGTACCTACAGCCCACTATCTCCTGCTACTAAATTTGGCTTTAACATTCTCCCCCTTGCTGTCATCCCAACAACTACCTCCTATTGCTATATGTAGCAGAGGAAAGCTTAACATGTAGTCTAGTCCTAAGAGATCAACAACTGTGAATAAGAAAATCATTGGCACAGATCTCACCTCTGCTAATTAATCATTACTCACAGATTGGTCTTCTACCATCTTGTCTGCAACAGATGGATGAGAAGCATGATCCTAGACTGCCAGTGTACTTCAATGATTACAAAAATGTATCTACTACATATGTATTATGCCTGTCCTATAATTTGCTCCTATAATTCACAGCCAATGACTCAACACCAAGTGTTGGGTGACGGTAAATAACCTGACTCCCTAAAGGGCCCAATGGCTATGGGTGGATCAGTCCCTTTGGGTGGGGTGATGGTCTCCTCAGTGGAGGAAATGCCACTGGAAACCATCAGATTGGGCCGAATGGCAAAATGATCGGAGGAGGAACTCTAATTTCCAATGGTCATGGAGGTGGAAGAGGCTATGCCAGAGGGACTAGCTGTGAAGGCGCACCTTGTCAATATCCTCAAGGCTGCAGCAGTCCATTGCAGTCC
Organism: Bradypodion pumilum; assembly: GCA_035047305.1. NCBI lineage: Eukaryota > Metazoa > Chordata > Lepidosauria > Squamata > Chamaeleonidae > Bradypodion > Bradypodion pumilum. The sequence continues at coordinate 186,859,561 of JAWDJD010000003.1, forward strand.
TGGTGTTAAATCCAGCATGTCTCATTTCATATGTACCATAGGTAGGGTTGCCATAATTCTCTCCCACCAAACCGGGACAAACATTGCATTCTTCAAACTGTGCATGCATTGGATGGGGCTGTCAGGGAGACCGCGGCTCTAAGACCCTACAGAATCCCTGTCCAGGGCAGACAGGGAATACTGACCCTATGCAATTAACCCTTTGTGGTCACATGAAGAAGGAGTCCTCCATCCCAGTGTATGGTGGAGGTTTGGCTTCTTAGATATGGGTATTTCTTGCTCCCTCCCGGCTTTTGAGGAAAAGGGCTGAGGACAACTCCTTGTCCCACAAACTTCAAGGTGAGCCAAGGGATTTTTGCAAAGACTTATTTCACTGCCTCCATGCCTTTCTTTCAATTATCTCACTTGCAAGTGTCTCCTCTCCCTGGCTGGCTTCTCAGGGTGCTGTTTTGCCTTCACTGCTTTCAAGCAGGATAACTGAAAGAAAGGCAGGGAGGCAGAGAATTAACTCTTTGCAAAAATCCCTTGGTGAGGGGTGATCTTGCTTCCTGTGTTCGAATTTAAAAATCCGGGACTTTTACATGTTTTTTCTTGAACCGGCCGGGACAGCTTGAATCTGGGAAGATCCCGGAAAACCAGGACATATGGCAACCCTAACCGCAGGAGATGGCTCCATGATCATAGTGTGTGGGTCACTTCTTGGCAAGCTGGGATCCACCTTAAACAAATTCACGCCAGTGGCATCTTTCCTGTTTGTCATTCTTCTTTCAATGTCCAATGGCGATGGGACAAGGATGATGAAGGCAGATTTCAGATCATACCTGTCAAGTTTTGGATTTGAAAATAAGGAAAATTCTGGCCACACACCTCTGTGGGTGTGGCCAAATCTGTGGGCATGGCCAAATATAGCCATGTGACTTGCTGGGCTCTAGTCATGCCTGCCACATGGCCATGAAAATGTCTGCAAACACAGACAGCACTGGCTCTTTGGCTGTAAATAGAGATGAGCACTGCACCCTAGAGTTGGATACAACTGGCAGATTTTACTTTCTTAGGATCAAAGATCTCTGCAGATGATGATTGCAGCCGAGAAATAAAAAGGAGACTGATGCTTGGGAAACAAGCTATGAGAAACCTGGGGAACATAGTTAAAAGTAGAGGCATCACCTTGCAAACTAAAATCCGCATAGTCAAAGTAGTGGTATTCCTTTTGGTAATGTATGGGTGTGAGAGCTGGACCATTAGGAAAGCTGAGTGCAGAAAAATAGATGCTTTTGAAATGTGGTGTTAGAAATAGGTCAATCAACCACGACTGCTCATTAAAAGGTCAAATAGTAAAGATGACGCTAAATTTATTTATTTATTTATTTTTCATGCTTATATACCGCTAAAGTACTTTGGACATCAAATGAGAAGAGAGGATTCACTTGAGAAGGCCTTGATGCTGGGAAAGGTAGAGGACAAAAGAAGGGGGTGGCAAAAAATTAGATAGCTAGATGGTATTGTAGATGCAATGGGCACAAAGCTGTGTGGGCCAAAGAACCCTTTCCCCATCTTCTTGGGGGACTTTTGTTTTGTTTTCTTTCTTGTTTACTCAGTGGCTCAGTTCAAAAGCAAGAAATTGCAAGTAGATAAATAAGGACCACTTTGGTGGGAAGGTAACAGCGTTCCGTGCGCTCTGGTGTCTAGTCATGCCTGCCACATGACCACGGAAATGTCTGCAGACACAGACAATGCCGGCTCTTCGGCTTTGAAACAGAGATGAGCACTGAACCCTAGAGTCGGATACGACTGGCTTTCGAGCAAGAGAAACCTTTACCTTCCCCTTACTCATTTTTAATTACATTTTTTTCCTGGGAAGCAAAGAAAGTGCAGAATAGTAAACCAGCCCCTAGGGTTACCAACTGCTTGTAAGCAGCTTGGCTTTAATGAACTAGCCCTGCACATGGCTAGACACTCCACACACACACACACCCATTAGGGTGGAGGAGCAAGGGATTAATCCCCCCCCCCAATTTTTTTTAACCAATCTATTTGTTTCTCACTGCAACCAGTTGAAGCACCAACGCCTGAGAATGTCGGATGTCAGCTTAAGGAATGTCAGCTTAAGGAAGGGAATTAGTAAAGAAGTAAAAAGCAACCTCTGTAGTTTCCAAGCCTCCCAGCCCCCACCCCCTCTCTCTCAGAGAGTGATCAAGCAACATCCCCCCTCCCAAGTTAACTCTAGAACAAACAGAAACTAAAGCCTCCAGCCAGGAGGCAGGGCAGAAACAGCTCAATAAAGCATGAGACTAGAGTGAGAGAGAAGTCTCTCACTGATTTGCCCCTGCATATATGAAATATCGCTCACCTCTAGAGTAGACTCCCCGTCCCATGGTGGCTCCGAACAGCAGCAAAAATGAAGCCTCCATGACGACCACGTGGCAGGGAAATGAAATGAAAGAGAAACTAACTACAGAACGCCCCCACCACCTTCTCTCTCTCCCCTCCCACAAGCGAAAAGCCTGCCACACAGTGACCTCTGGTGGCCGGAAAAACATACTGCAGCTTCGGTCAGGTTTTTTTTAAAAAATAAGGGATATTACGGGGAAATTAATAAAACAGGAGGGGCGGGAAGAGAGGTAAAAATAAGGGGTTTACCAGGGGAAAACGAGATACTTGACAGGTATGTTTCAGATGGAACTGAAGTCTCTAGTTCGGACATGCGCGTTGGCAGCAGATGTGTGATGGTTGACTTTTTGAGAATTGTGAGACTACTTAGGAATTCAGTCTGGCGACTGTGTTTGGGCACGCCTATTTAGGAGCACCACTGCCCACCTCACATGGGGAAGGCCCTAGAAAATGTGGGCTAAACATCAGAAGTCACACATTTTATCCGGTAGAGAGGCCGCACCCTGCGGGTCACCCCTTATATGTGGTTGAAAATGAAGAATAAGCAAATGATTATTACTATTGCCACCTGGAACATTAGGACACTACTTGACCTTTACAACAGTGACAAATCTGAGAGAAGAACAGCTCTTGTGACCCATGTGCTTGCTACGCTGAACACTGATGTTACTGCCTTGAGTTAAACCAGACTGTCTGGTGAGGGGGAAATCATCTTGTCTGGTTCAGGATATACCATATTTTGGAAGGGGAAAGAGAAAGGAGACCGTCACATACATGGTGTAGGTTTCGCTGTGAGGACAAAGTTAATAAAGAACTATCAACTCACTCCTACTGCAATTAGTAAAAGGCTTATAACTCTCCATATACCTCTCTCAGGAGATACCTCCATCACACTCATCTCCATCTATGCTCCTACTTTAGATGCTGATGAAGATATTAAAAACCAGTTCTACAATTAGCTGAACTCTACCATCACTAAGGTACCACCTAGGGACAAGCTTTTACTGACTGGGGACTTCAGTGCCAGAGTTGGAAGGGATTATAAACTCTGGGTAAGCAAGGACTTGGTAACTGCAATTCCAATGGACTACTGCTTCTTTGGTCTATGTGCAGAACACAGTGCATCACAAAAAAATAACTATTGTCTGCTACTTGGTCTAATACATATGTCCTATACTAAATCAAGTGTGCTGAATCCAAATCTGAAGTCCGATTCTGCCTAACCAGTTACTTAAACTTCTATGAAACTAGACTTAACCAGTTTGGCCCACCAAATGTCTGAGGGTGTGTGTGTGTGAACTGGCCCGTGGCTTTAAAAGGTTGAGGACCCCTGCACTAGAGGGATCCAACGAGTATTTCTGCCTGTTGGCAAGAGCGATGCAACACAATCTGTAGTTAATAACTACACAAGATATGACTTACACAATTCAAGGAATGATACACTGCATAATAAATAAAAAAACCTATCGTCTGCTACTTGGTCTAATCCATGTGTCCTATACTAATGCATAGGAAATCAGGATCTTAAGTTAGTTAACCCAATTACCAACCATTTGAACAGCTATAGCACACTTATCACTTAAAATCTGTATGTGATAGGCAAATTCTGAGTTCAGATTTGGAATCAGCACACTCGATATTATGTAAATCACATGTGTTATTCCCAGTAGCAAAACCGTTCTTGTGTTGTGACATCAACTTTTCATCACCAACAGTGAGTTTCAACTACCCAACCATTTCGAGACCACATGGATGCATCCCCACTGCAAGCACTGGCACATCCTTGACTACATCATCACCCGGCAGTGTGATAAGAAAAATGTCCTCATCACCAGGACAGCTAGAAATGTCAACAACTGTTGGACAGACCATAAACCTCTGCTCTCTAGACTCAGGATTTCTCTTCGCCAAAGACCATGTAGGTACCCACCTAACCTGCCAAAACAGAAGTTTGATATTTTCAAACTTTGGAATGAGTCCACTGCTGTGGATTTTCAGAATAAGATCTCCAACTGACTGCTGAATAACCCAGTCAACAGTCATGACATCGAGCAAGAATGGACCTCACTGCAAAATATTATCATAGAAACTGCTAAGGAAACCATAGGTTTTGTGAAAAAGAAGAGACAAAACTGGTTTGATGACAACAATGATGAAATCTCATGCCTCATCAATACCAAACGGGAAGCTTATCTATTCCTTCTTCAAGCATGAAGAAAGCTCATTTCCAAGAACTAAAGCAGAAATGCCAGGCACAAATAAGAGAAATAAAGAACATCTGGTGGCAAAAAAAGTTCAGTAACTCCAAAGGCTGTCCGATGCACACGACCTAAGGAACTTTTATGATGGCATAAAAGAACTATATGGGCCATCTTGCTCTTCATCAGGAACTCTGAAAGCAGCTGACAATGCTACAATCCTTACAGATGGCCAGAAAATCCTAGAGCGCTGGAAGGAACACTTTTGTACGCTTTTAAACCAAAACTCTATCACTGCTGAGGATTTTTTTTTCAAGAAGTGCCACAACATCCCCATCAGCCTGGAATTCTTTGAGACTCTGAATAAGTTGAAACCCAGAAAGGCCCCCGGGCCAAATAACATCCCTCTGGAATTGATCCAGAAGGGAGGGGTGTCTCTAAAGACAAGGCTCTTCACACTCATTCTCTTGATTTGGCAAACTGGTAAAGCACCTGATGACCTTAAGAATGCCACTATTATCACCATCTTTAAGAAAGATGATCATAGTATTTGTGACAACTATTGTGGCATATCATTGCTATCCATCGCTGGAAAGATTTTCACCAGAATCCTGCTCAGTCGCTTGCAAATTATCTCTGAAAGGATCCTCCTAGAATCTCAATGTGGTTTCCGTATTTCCCGAGGCACAACGGACATGATTTTTTGTGCAAGACAATTTCAGGAAAAATGCAAAGAACAACAGAATCCGCTCTTTTTAGTATTTTGTGACCTGGAAAAGGCTTTCGATGCTGTTCCGAGACCTGCTATGTGGGCTGTGCTGATACGCTTTGATTGCCCTGAGTGTTTTGTAGATCTGGTCCAGGTGCTTTTATGATGGCATGTCTGGAAGGGTTCTCCATCAAAACAGCATATCAGATATCAGCTGGATAGGGCATTCCACCATATGGATGGTTCCAGATTTCCTCGTCAAATTCTTTATGGGGGACTTAGCTCCAGTACAGGATCTCGTGGAGCTCCTTTGAAGCATTATAAGGACCCAGTGAAAGAAACAACAAAGGTGTCTGGTATAAACCCACAAACCTGGGAGGCAGCAGCCGTAGATTGACACTTTGGCACTGAACCATTTCTTCTGCTACCAATCACTTTGTGTGTTTTTTTGTGTTTTTTAATGTTTTTTATTGAACACAATTATCATACACTCATAATTTCAACATTCAAAAAGAAAAAAAGAAGAAAAAGACAAATTACAAAATTTAAAACAGACTACAATATTTCTATAGACCATAATACAGACAATCAGATACACAAAACATTAACGATTAACTTGAAAGATCACCCGTGCTGTACATTGAAATTAGTAAAATTCATCTTTCAAAATTAAGAAAAACTCTGACTTTCCCAAAATTTACACGTTTTTGGGTCTGGCCTGACTCCGTCCTAGTTTGTCAAGGCATATATAACATATGGATTCCAAATTTCCCAAAATCCTCTTTTCCCTGTTATACCTTTTTTTACATTAACTTCCATTGTTAACTTTTCATTTAATGCTAGTTGCCAAATTTCCCTATACCACCTAGTTTTACTTATCACGAATTCTTTTTTCCACTCTTTGGCTATCAACTGTCTAGCAACTGATAGCAAGGTAAGTAATAATTCTTTATTATTTTTGTCCATTTTAAGTTCTTCTATCTCTCCCAATAACACAATTTTTGGATTTAATTTAATTGTGGTATTCATAATATTTTCCAATTCCTTTTCTATTAATTCCCAAAAAGTTTTTGTGTAACAGCACCCCCACCACATGTGTAAATGCGTGCCCTTTTCTGTCTTACATCTCCAGCATTGTTCAGACTGGTTCTTATTCATTTGTTGAGTTCTAATCGGTGTCAGATACCACCTCCAAAGGATCTTACTATTATGCTCCTTTTCTTTAATGGACAAAGACTTCATAATTCTTTGGATCCATTTGCTATTCGACATGTTTTCTTTAATAACAATTCCTAAGTCATTTTCCCACACTTGTCTTAATAATTGTTGTGGTCTTTTTTCAAAATTCAGTTCCTGATATAGTTTACTTATTGTTCCCTGCATTTGTTTCAATCCTAATCTCATACGTTGTCTCTTCAAACAGTGTTGGTAATCTTTGTTCTATTTCATTTTTTCTAATCTTTTTATCCCACTTATCCATTTGAATCACTTGAAACCAATTTAATCCTAACTTGTTATAAATTTCATGCCTTTCTTGTCGATTCCTACATTTTTCTATCCATTCCTTTACTATTAATACTTTGTTCTGTACTAGGGTATACCTTATTTCTTTTGAAAGTCTCAATGGGCAATCTTTTAAATTTAAAAGTTCTGATATTGGAGATCTCTTCGGAGTTGCTCTTTTCTTTAACACTTTCCACAAATTATAAATTGTCCTTAATGGAAAACTATTTAAAATGGACTTTTTCCATTTTGCAATACTTGTTCAATATTTTCTGCCATTCCTTTAAGTCTGACTCTTTTATTTTTATAGAGAGGTTCTCCAATAAAAAATAATAATTCGGAATTATTTTCATTTTACATAAGTTTACTCTCTCGAACCAAGATAGTTTCAACGTCTTTAAATGTGTTATTGTATTTTTTTATTTTAGTTTTAGTTTTGTCAAAGTTTATTTTATAGAGATCTTTAACTTCTTCTGTTATGGAAATACTCAGATATTTCATCTTACTTTTAATTTTAAATTGATAGGTTTCCATTAATTCCTCTTTCTAATTCGGTGCAATTACAAGTAATGACCTCTGTTTTATCCCAATTAATTTTTAATCCTGTAGTTTCTTCAAATTTTCTCATATGGTATTGAAATTTCCTTATTTTGTTCTGTGGATCCTTTATTACCAACAAGGTATCATCCGCAAATATAAACGACATAAACATACTAATTTTCTTTTTACTAATTCCTTTTATTTCATCATCATTTCTAATTGCGGAGGCTAGAACTTCCATAGCCATTATAAATAGGATAGGCGACAGAGGACATCCCTGCCTTGTACCCACATTTAGATTTACACATTTACTATATGACTCATTAATTTTTATTCTGGTTTGATTTTGTTTGTATAGCTGTTCTATTACATGTCAAAAATTTTTTCAAAATTCTATTTTATTTATTACTAGCATTTTTTGCCCGGCCTTGCCGGGCAGGTATTTTATGTGTGTTGGTGGTTGGGGTGGTTTTTTTGGGGGGGTACACACACACACAAAACACACACACACACACACAACACAACCACACACACACACACACACACAAAAAACACAACCACACACACAATCACACACACTACAAACACACACAATACACACAAACACACACACACAACATAAACACACACACCGAAGCTGCGTGAGGAGAGGGGCTTTCCCTTCCTCCCCCCCCCCAAAGCCTCGGCGAGGCCACACACACCTTGGCCTTCATCTTCCGGATGCGTCAGCCATTTTTTAAAGCACACACCGCTTTCCCCAACTCCTCCACGCTCGCGTCCTTCAGCCTGATTGGCTGAGAGGTGGCACGGCATGGAGGATGCTGGGAAGCATAGTTTTGTTCGTGTTTGTGGGGCGGTTGCCCCACTCTCAGCAGCCGTACTCTTGTGGCGACGCTCGCAGATACATAAGGTAAGTGTGGCCTGGTCAATACAGGATGGTTAGGCTGGGTGTAGCCATGTATGCTGGACACGCATGGCCCAACCCCCTTTTTATAGGTAAAGATCCCCTTTATCGTTTTCCATTGAATTTAGACAGTAATTGAACGATTCCAAGAATCTGGCATGTTACCCCCTTCTAAGATATAGTTATTTAAATTTTTTAATTGAGGGATTATTAAATCTTGAAATTCTTTATAGCATTCGGAGGGAAAACCATCCTCTCCTGGAGCTTTGTCACATTTCAATTTTTAATCACATTTCTATTTCTTTTTCACTAACCTTCTAGTCAAATTGTTCCTTATGAATATCCTTGATTTTCATTGCTAAATTTTTGTCTAAATATGACTTTAAAAGAACTGAGTCTACCTCTCTCACCTCATACAATTTTGTGAAAAATTAAACAATTTCCAATTTTTCCAACATTTTATTACAGCGTTTATCTTTTTTATCAATTAAAACTTCAATCTCTCTTTTACATTATTTTGTCTTACTGCCTTTGCTAATCTCTTCATATTTTTGTTGTTGAATTCAAAGTTGTCTCTTTTTAAATATATCAAATCCCTTCTTACTTTTTTTATCTCTTGACCTAATATTTCTTTTCTTAGGGATCCACCAATCACTTTGAAGGAGAACACCGCACACATTAAGAGGCTAAGCAACAAGCATGGAAGCCTCGTCAAACTCAACCACACCCTCAACCATCTATTCAATGTAATGTGTGTGGTTGCATGTTTCATGCCAGGATTGGTTTATGGAGTCACCAGAGATACACCCATTAACTGAGAAAATGACTTCCAGGAAAAATGCAACCTCAGATACGAGTAGCAGCCGATGATGATAATTTGTTCATGATGGCAAAAAAGACTTTCTATCTACCTTATTATCACAACAGCTGTGTGAGATAAGTAAGAGATACACAAAGGGTTACAGCAGGGGTGGCCAACCTACAGCCTGTGGGCCTAATCTGTCTTGCAGTGCCAATTAATCCAGCCTTCAGTGAGGACCTAGGCACCACCAGAAGCTCCCCACCACCACAGGAAGTGATGGAAATGCACCAAAAAATTTTTAAAAAACCCGGTGAAAATGGTTCCCCTCCCTCCCACCATGATGGAAAGCAGTGGAGGCTGCAAAAGCAGCCAAAAAACACCACGATTGTGCCCACTGCCACTCTCGCAGAAACCAGAAGCACCGGAAGAGGCAGAAGGAATCACACCTCCACCCATGCCTGTCAAGTATCCCGTATTGGCTGGGAATTCCCGTATTTTAGCACTCGTTCCTCCCCTTTCCCGGCGCTGTCCCGTATTTTGAATGGCAGGGAAAGGAGTTACTGCACATGCGCACTCATCACAAACAGGTTCTGCGCATATGCAAATGGGTTAATGAGCATGCACAAACGGGTCACTGAGCATGCATGCGCGCATGCGCAATAATTTCCAGTATTTTCCAGAGCCGCGCTTGATGGATATGCCTCCACCCCAAGCAGTTGTGTGTCAGGGGTGAGTCTGGTCCGTGGCACAAAAATGTTGGCCACCCCTGGGTTACAGAGTGAGAGTCACGGCCCAGTGGGGACTTTAAAATAGATCTTTTCAAGCTCCAGTCCAGCATTATAATCACTGGATAACACTGGTTCTAACAAATTAATCTTTAAACGAAGTAGAAAACCTATACATATTATCATTATTTCAGACTAGATACTGGCTAAAATCCTGTTACACCTGGAAACCATGGAAATGTTCACCATAACTCAGAACTGAACTGATGGCATGTAATTATTATTATTCTCTTATGTAAACATGAAGCCAAGAATACATACAACATGATTACAGTTAACTTAAGTATGATATCCATAAATTAAAAATAATTCCTATCCCCAAAGATCCATGCAAAATATTAAGCTGAGGAAGTAGTAGGGGGAAAATCACAAAGGGCAGAAGTAATACAGTACTCACAAAGTATTTCTGTGGGTGTGTTGTGCAACAGTCGCAAAGTGAATTGTGAAACTGATTTTGTAATCATGAACCATGCAATCAAGTTTGCACTCCCAACATGAACTACACAAATGGAACATTAATTGTGTAATTGCTCCATAATGCTGTCTGTCTGGATATAATACCTAGCACACTTCTGCAGGCAGAACCTTATGTTATGCCAGCTTGAACAGAAATTCAGCCAATGATGTTCAGGGCTGAACAAAATACAAAAGCATCTCTAAAGAAAACTGAGTCAACTTGAATATTTTATCTATCCTTTGTGTTCTGCAAATGGCATAATGTACAAAGGCACTGAACTAATTAAAGATATGTATTGATCCTACAGCATGCCTTGATCAAGACACAAGAACAGAAGCTCTTAAAATGCCACTTTCAAAGACCATCAGGGTTATTTTCTGAGTGACACGTTTCTAAACATTTCATCATTGATTTGAATATATGTCAACACATTCTGCTGGTGTGCTATAAAATGTGAACCTTGTCAACAGCAAGAAAAAAATTGGTGGCGGGGGGACACACACTAGGGACATAGAGCTTTTGTGGCAACACAATGTAGAAATATCATTTTAAAAATATCATGTTTAGGCGCAACAATTAATCTTTCTATATAATGTTTTAAATAACAGCTACGGAATCAAAATACATATACAGTACATATACATATACTCAAGTGCTATTTAATTTTAATTTTACTACCTACCAACAGACCTTGTTGATCTGAAATTCCTAAAATGCAACACGCAATAAATTTTGCAATTAGGATGAAAATGTGAGCTAACGTTATTTATTCCCCCTTTCCTCAGTTAATAAAATTACTTAACTCTAAACCTGCACGTGAAAAGAAACCCTGAGAGTACTGCAATCCTCAGAGGATTAATTTTACTTCCATGAAGTGACATTTTATTCCCAAATCATTTAACCTCTGACTTTTCATAACTAGACATACAACCCCTTGAACTGTGATTTAGTGACTCAAAAGTGGTGTAGCAGCCCTGTCATACGTGAGAAATTAACAGTTTTATCCACCCCTAGTTGATGATGAAGAGGTGATGCCTGGGGGGAAAAGTGTATATGGGGAATAAAAGCTGATATATGAACATTTCTTTGCAGCATCAGTTAATATGAAATGGATCTGCACATACTTATTGCTTCTCCCTTTCTTCTTTAGGGCAACAAGCTGTCCTTTTCTGTATTGTTTCACTAGTTTTACCTCTAAAATGCCGCGTATAATCAAAGAATAACACAAACAATAAATACTTATATTATTATTATTATTAGGTTTATTTCTATACCGCCTTTCTTCCCCAACGGGCAACTCAAGGCAGTTCACAACAGTAAAATAAACACTAAAACAAAATACAGCAATTACAATATCAGAACAAATAGCAATAACAATACAATAATCAGCAAAATAAAAGATAAATACATACAAAATAATACAGTCAAATCCATATAATCAATAACATAGTAACAATAAATAAGATCCCCAGAGATACAATGTACAACAGATCATAAGCCCATACAGTGTGATACAAAGCATCTTGCCTCACAGACCACATCCCTAACACAACACAAGGTATACTTCCCCGGGCGAAGGAGTAGCTCCGGGAGGAGGCGAAGAAGTCCGGCTAAACAACTATTGCAAAACACTGTGCATCTAAGGAGAATTGCAGAAGTAGGTTTTACAATTTAATGATCATCTGTTTTCATGCATGAGTGTATGACAAAGTGCACAACCCACATATGTCCAAGTATGCAACAAAAAGCTGGACTGATCATGCATACATGACATAATATCTGGTTTACACTATGCAACTTCATTAGGAATCTGCCCATTTTGTGAGGGCAAAAGAAGCATAGGAAATACAGTATTGTACAACCAAGGTCAGCACTAACCCAAGGCATTTTGATGTCACCAAGCAATATCTCTCTAAATCCTTCTTGCAGAGGCCCATTGGCACTCATGCTAATTTCCACAAATTAAAACATGGCTCTCTGTCCAAACATGGGGAAATCCAGCCACCAAGATTTTGATCTGGCCTGTTGTGACTGTGGGTTTCTGTCCTCTGTACTACAATTGTTTAAAGCTGTTTGCCACCATGACATCTTGAGATACATGCTAGGACAGTGATGGTAAACCTTGGCACTCCAGATGTTCTTGAACTTCAATTCCTAGAAGTCCTGATCAGCAGGTGTGTTGGCTTCTGCTCCTGGGAATTGAAGTCCAAGAACACCTGTAGTGCCAAGGTTAGCCATCACTGTGCTAGGGCATGAAGTAAGATTGTTAAATGAAATTAATAAGGTAAGGTACATATACCAAGGTCTGATACAATGTTGGCAGAGTGGAAGGTCCTGCCAATGAATTGACATGGGATTCTAGTCTTATGATGGATGGTGGCTGGAACAGTAGAGAATTGTTCCAACAATCATAGAGCTGGCTCAGAGCTTTTTGTCCCCCTTGTGGGCTACTCAATAGCTGTCTTTTCAGAAGTTTCAAGTAGATAAATAGGTACCATTTCAGTGGGAAAAGATCTTGGGGACATGAAATGAGCCTCATTCATGCGTCCCCTGAGCGGAGTTTCTCCTGCAAAGGTGCCTTTCAACCCAGAATAATTTCTGACACAAAATTATTATTAGGAGAGCCACACAATCCCAGCAAGCCAGCCTATGGCAAACTCCTTGCACAAGGACACATTAAGAGGTGAAACCATTCATGGCAACTAGGTGGCAAAGAGGCAAACTGCGCCAACAGGGTCAGGGATAATATAATGAAGTTCCATTATATTATTTTGGCATGAGCATCAGAAAACCCTATTAAGAGTGTCTCTGTGTTCTACACAGTTTTTAAAAACAAACAGGCTTGAAATTAAATAACTAATCACCTTTGCCTGTGCTTCCATAACATCCAAAATCTGCTGTCTACAGTGGCTGCCTCATCTTTTCCAATGTAATGCCAGCAAAATAATCTTCATTGATCAGTTACTGCCACATACATAACTATCAAAAGCACAACCAAACCAACATGAAATAAACATCTAAGGAAGTGAATAGATTAGATCTTTATTTTCTTTTTCTTTCTGGGAACAGATTAAGGATCATCTTTGAAGGATACAGACAGCTTGAGTAAAAGAGTATATCTTTATAAAATAAACAAGTGTAGCAATAGTTTTGCCATACATCAGCATGGCAGGGCTTCCCTGTGTGTTGAACAATCAGCCAAATGGAAATACTGCCACAATGGCTGGAATCCAGTAGTATGTTGTAACTAGGGTAGGCTATTGAATCAGTGCAGGTTTGGAAAATCATCATATATGCATTTCAGCTCATTGTCTTTTAAGTATATTTCTGTTCAGAAGCACTCTTGAATCAATAAAACAACATGGCATTGTGATTCTTTGTTGTTCAGTCACACAGTCAATTCCGACCCTTTGCGACCCTATGGACCATTACACGCCAGGCACCTCTGTCCTCCACCATCCTCCTCAACCCGCCCAGCTCTGTGCCCATTGAGTCTACAATACCATCTAGCCATCTCATTTTTGGCAGTCTCCTTCTTCTCTTGCCCTCCACCTTTCCCAGCATCAAGGCCTTCTCAAGTGAATCCTCTCTTCTCATTTGATGTCCAAAATACTTTAGCTCCATCTTTACTATTTGACCTTCTAAGGAGCAGTCAGGGTTGATTTCTTCGAAGATCGATCGACCTATTTGTTCTCCTTGCTGTCCAGGATACTCTCAAAACTCTCCTCCAACACCATATTTCAAAGGCATCTATTCTTCTGCGCTCAGCTTTCCTAATGGTCCAGCTCTTACAACCATACATTACCACCGGGATTCTATTCTATTCTAATCCCAAGATATGAATTCAGAAGAAACCAGTAGCTTTAATTCAAACAGACATTGGAGGCCTCTGGACACAAGATAAACTATAAATATAAACCCACTGAATACACTCAGCTCCTCATTTTCCAAGTCAAACAAGAATTTTTACAGTTTCTATAACACTCCAATTCTATAATTAGGCCTGAGTTTTTGCACACAGATGGTTCTTTCTCATGAAGTATTGCTTTTATCAGCTATCATGTTCATAGATTTTTGAAACAGTGGTGGGAACAGATTATGATACAGAGGAAGGATGAAGGAAGAATAACTTATGTGGGTAATTCCAAAACCATAATCTTATACACTCTACAAAAATGTGTATGATATAAATAATAACACAATTCATCCAATAACCGCTTTCATTTTCCTGACACAAAATGAATTGTTTTTAAAAAACCAAATCCTAAATTGTAGTTGAGAAATGTTTACCAGCTTCCCTGACAAGAGTGTAACTATTTTTGTCAAAGCTGATTCCCCACTCTGTTCATGAACTACACATTCCTTGGATACTCAAAGTGGAAACAAAAAAAAGCCCCTCTTTAACTGCATTTTGGGTTTTGGAAATTGGGTTTAATTTTGTCAACCCTCTTAACCTCTATTTGCGTTGGATGCTGGTTAATACCATCCAAATAGGTAAAGGTAAAGATTTCCCTTGCTCGAAAGCCAGTTGTATCACACTCTAGGGTTCAGTGCTCATCTCTGTTTCAAAGCCGAAGAGCCAGCGCGGTCTGCTTCTGCAGACATTTCCGTGGTCATTTGGCAGGCATGACCAGACAAGAGCCTCCGAGTGTTACCTTCCCACCAAAGTGGTCCTTATTTATCTACTTGCATTTTCTTGCTTTCAAACTGCTAGGTTGGCAGGAGCTGGGACAAAGACGGGAGCTCATTCCGTCCTGCAGTACTCGGGAATCGAACTACTGACCTTCTGCCTCCCAGTCAGTGTGTTAGCCATTTGAGCCACTACAGTCTATTTTGAAAGCAGAAGGAAACATTTGGAATTTACCTGAGGAGCCAGATGTTGGAAGTTGGATTCCCGACTGTGCCTCCTGTGAATAGAACCAGTCTGTGTGGCTTTAGGCAAGCTGCACAGTCCCAGGGTACCTCCTGAAAAACTCTGAGGAGGATTGCCATAAGTCAGAATTGACCTGATGGCACATGATCTTTATTAAACACTAACATAGTTTGCCTGGCCTTGCCGGGCATTTTTAATGTGTGTGTTGGTGGTTTGGGGTGGTTTCGGTTTTACAAAACCACCACTCCTAGGGGAAAAACCACTCCAACCACCAACTCACACATTAAAATTTTTTATTATGGCAGGAGTGGTGTGTGTGTGTGTGTGTGTGTGTGTGTGTGTGAGAGAGAGAGAGAGAGAGAGAGAGAGAGAGAATGTAGTCCACCAGAGGGTGCTATTTTTAGTTAATATTTCTTGTTAACTAAAAATAGCACCCTCTGGTGGACTACATTCACTAACGTTCAGTGCGGAGGAAGCGTTCGTGCAGGGAGGACGTCTTTTTCGGTTGTTCCCTGTAGGTGAGTTTTTTGTTGTTTTTGGGTGTGTATGAGCGTATGTGTGTGTGTGGGTGGTTGGGAGGGTTTAACGTGGCCTTGCCTTGCTGGCCAGGCCGCATTAAATCCTTGCATTGGGGTGGGGGGATTCTTTTATTTATTTATGTATTTTTTCACAGGGGGGCCGGCCGGTGCCTTGCTGTAGCCTGGGTTTGCGGGGGAAGAAGGGGGTATCCCCTCCCCCCAAGCTACGGGCCAGCTTGGGCAAGCCTCCGAGGCTGCGGGGGAAAACATAGTTTTTCCCCGTTGCCTTGCCAAAGCATGGGTCAGGGGAAGAGAGGGGTATCCTTTTTCCCCACCCCCCATGCTACGGCTTCCGAGGCTGTGGGGAAATTTTTTCCCTGCTGTCTTTCCGAAGCTTGGAGGGAGAGGGAGGTATCCTCCCCCCCCAAGCTATGGGGTGGTTGTGGCCCTTGTCTCCCATTTTTAAAGTGTTTGTCTTCCTTGGAAGATGGGGGCCAAATCTTTTGGCCTCCATCCTCCTAGGAAGACGAATCGGTTCCATCTGGGAAACACTTTCTCTCCCGTCGCAGCCTTCTGCATAGGGAGAAGCACCGGATTGTTCTTTGCCACATCGCCTGCAGAGACGAAGGACAGTCCGGTGCTTCTCCCTATGCAGAAGGCCGGGAGGGAAAGACTTTCAAAGACCCAGCTGGAGCAGGCAAAGGGTAAGTGCGGTAGGTGGAGGTTAGGGAGGAGGCTAGGTGGTGGGGCAGGGGGGCGGCATGGTTACTGGGGCCATGCCTCCCCCCCCAACCCTTGTCGACCGCACTTATCTTTTCCCGCCTCCTGCTGGATCTTTGAAAGTCTTTCCTGGGCTGGCATGGTTTGTCTTTTAAAACCGCCATGCTGCGCTTTCCCAGTCTCCTCTGTGCTTGCATCCCTCAGCCTGATTGGCTGAGGGGTTGCGCAGTGCAGAGGACTCTGAGACTCGTAGTTCTTTTTTTTTTTTGGTCACGTTCATGGGCCTGCTGGCCCACTGGCGACCACCAGAACCCCGCGGCATTGGGAAGGTGGGGGTTACAGTGAGTGTGGAAGGCTAGGTCAGGGATGGTTGGGCTAGGTGCAGGAGCCTTTGAACAAACCCAACGGTTAAGGCCACTTTTTATAGGTATAGATTATGCTTCCTATTTCATTGATGGGGAGCGGGAAGGGGGAGAGAAACAGATATTGGTTGAGGTTTTGAATTCTATTATATCAGGGAGTAAACAAAACAAAAATACAAAAAAACATTGTGGGTCTTTAAAGACTAACTGCTGTAGTTAATGTTAGATTTTGTGGATCAAGTCAACTTCATCAGATATATAAGTGAGGCTTCATGGCATCAATTTATACACATCAGTATAATTCCATTAGTAATCAACTCTGTAGTCAACCCTATAGTCCTAGCTCAAACATACAGGTGAAACTCGGAAAATTAGAATATCGTGCAAATGTCCATTCATTTCATTTAAAAGGTAAAACAAATATATGAGATAGACTCACTACATGCAAAGCAAGATATGTCATACCTTAATTCGTTATAATTGTGATTATCATGGCATATAGCGTACATGAGATTATGTGATGATTATGGGGTACATGAAATTGGGGGGTTGGGTTTTTCATAAGCTGCAAACCATAAGCATCAATATTATAACAAAGTAAGGCTTGAACTATCTTGCTTTGCATGTAATCAGTCTATCTCATATATTTGTTTCACTTTTTAAGTTGTGTTACTGGACTGAATGAACATTTGCATGATATTCTAATTTTTCAAGTTTCACCTGTATACCTCCTCAGAACACAATCATCACCACTTAAAAATTGGTCTATTATTACAAAAGAAAACAAAAGGTTTCCTGCAAAATGCATGTTTTGAACAGGGATATAGGGAAAATAAAGGAGGTGTTTTTCTGATATATATCATTCTGAGAAATGGATGATCAAAAGTCCTAGGAAGAGATGTGTCAGGGTATAAGCACTGACAGATAAAGAGAGACAAAGCCAAGGGAGTGGCTTTGAAGCTAAGAACAAACCGTTTGTGCAGAACTGAGAAGCAGACAGGTAGCCTACCTAAGGAGAGGAGTCACGTGGTGATGAAAATGGGAGAGTTGAATAATTCTGGCAGCAGAATGATGGATGTATACCTGTGGATGAAGGTGGAAAATAGAAGACCATAGTGAAGAAGATTCACCTTGGCCACCACAGAGAGGAACAGGACATGACTAGACCAGACCAGAACACAGGTAGGCCAAACATAAAGAATCATATTTTTGTAAGGCTGTCAAGGGATAAATGATAAGACCTGGTGGAAGGATGGATGATAAAAGAAGTGAAGGACAATACACCACATTTCACTGCAAAATAAGAAACTTTCAAGAAACACAGGTACTGGGGAAAGGAAGTTCAAAGGGAAAGCCAAGAGAGTCAATTCATGAAAACTACTCAAAAGAATAGTACAGTAATAGAAACTGAATTATTTATAATGTACAATTCTCATTAGGGAAAATACTAAAAAGTCCAAGAATCACTGGCATGGTAATAGTAATAATTTTGTGTCAGAAATTATTCTGTGTTGAAAGGATTTTTGCTGGAAAAACTCTGCTCATGTGATGCCTGAATGAGACTTCTTTCATGTTCCCAAGATCTTTTTCCACCGAAGTGGTCTCTATTTATCTACTTGCAATTTCTTGCTTTCGAACTGCTAGGTTGGCAGGAGCTGGGACAGAGACGGGTGCTCAATCTGTCATGCAGTACTTGGGTCTTGAACTACTGCCCTGCCGACCTTCCAGTCAGCGTCTTAACCATTTCAGCCACCGTAGTCCCCTGACAAAAAGGATAAATGAGCTAAAATGCAGAAAAGCAGAATTAATTCTTTTTATACTGTACTATACATCATCATTCACTGTGCATCTGCAGATTACTTCTTTAGCGACAGTTTCAGGGTAACATGTAGGCATAAGACTTTCCTATTTCCAGAGCTCTGGGGATCAAAGAAACCAAAGCTTTCACAAGTGTTTTCAAGTTCTTACAGGTGTAAGAATATGTTTCTGTGAGGCAATATTTGACCCAAGTGAGATTCAATGTTCCCTATGTAGGATACACAGTAAACATTGATTCTCTACTTCAGAACCAAAAATAAGTTCTTTCCCAAAAACTCAGATTTCTCCAAGAAATGTTTGAAATCTCTTCATACTTGCAATTAAATATGTACCCTTTCACAATCATATATAGCGGGGAAAACATTAAGAAGTTTTCCTTTTTTGACATTTATTCAGAGTGAGATTACTTTTCATATGAATGATTACGTATGGTGCATATTGGCTTTAACAAATAAAAGCAAGATAATGTAATAGTTATGCTCTATGACAAACTAATCATGTATAATTCCTTAATTCAATTTAATTAAGGTGAAACACGGCAACATAAATGCAAAACAAGCATTTCCCAAGCCTGCATTTCTGTCTTTAAAGCAGGAGTTGTCTCCCATCCAAGTACTAACCAGGCCCGACCCTGTTTAGCTTCCGAGATCAAACAAGATCGGGTGTGTTCAGGGTGGTATGGCAAATTAAGGATAATGTAAGACAAATTAAGGATAATGTAAGACAAATTAAGGATAATGTAAGATATTTGTGAATAAATATTTCAAATAGGTATGATCAATTTAAAAAAATATGATAAATTGGAAAAGGAACTCAAGGAAAAATACAGAGGTATAATAACTTGAAACTGTCCTGGTTCGGTAGAATAGCTCTTTGTAAAATGAAATTATTACCCAAAATTAATTTTCTGTTCGACAATCTACCGATATTATTGAAAGAAAAAGATCTTAAACCTCTTCAACATTTGTTAAATAGTTTTTGTAGTGGAGGGAAAAAGTCGATAGTACCGAATTATTTTTTGTACGTATCACAAAAGGAGGGAGGTTTGGGGTTGCCAAACCTTAAAAATTATTATAAAGCATTCCATCTAACAAATATTTGAAAACTTTTATCGAAAGAGGAGTTAATATGGGGAAAATTGAAATGAAGGAATTGAAGGAAGTAGGAAAAGCAGCATTCTTAGGTAAGAATAAGGTTAAGATCAGCTCAGAAGCTAAATTGTTAAAGGCAATGTTGGAAATATGGTCAGCTTTGAAGAAAAAACTTGCCCCCAATGTTTCACCAATTGTAGAATTAAAAGATATGGCAGATTTTCCAATAGTGATTGACAAAAGAATGGAACAGGTAATTGCTAGAAATGATGTGTTTCTGTTGAAGAACTGGATAAAAAATTGTAAAGATGAAACAAGAAAAAAGGATATTTATAGACAATTAAAATTAAATTGGTTTCAGGTTGTATCATTAGATAAATGGAATAAATATATATAGCAGATGACAATTTAAATAAGAATAGCACGAATTTGAAGATTTAGTGTATAATTTAAGAAAAGGAGTCATAGGGATTAAGGGACTCATGAACAAATTATATAAAGTAATAGATCAGGATGATAAACCAGTGGAAACATTAAAAGCAATATAGGAGCAAGATTTAAACATAAATATTATTGAAGAGAATTGGAAAAGGAAATGGAATAAAAGGATTATGAAAACATTGTCTGCTGCAGTTAAGGAACACAATTATAAGATACTCTGGAGGTGGTATTTAACTGCAGCCCGTCTACACCAAATTGACAATACAAAGTCAAGCAAGTGTTGGAGATGCAAGACTGGCACATGGTATATGTGGTGGGACTGGCATATGTGGTGGGAGTGCAGTGAGTTAAAACTTTTTTGGTCAGGTATTGAAAATGAGATTAAGGAAATAATAGGAGTGGACGTAAAGCTGAAGGCGCAAAATGTATTGTTAACTGATGTGGACAATGTAGGAGTAGACAAGTATAAAAGAGATCATGTTGACCACTGCAAGGCAATGTATTGCATGTAATTGGAAAAGTGGAATAGCCTCAAGTATTGAAGATTGGTATAAAAGAATGTGGATGATTGCTTTAAATGATAAATTAACATGGGAATTAAATATGAGAAAAGGAGTAATAAGAGAAAGTAAATTTTATGAAATTTGGAAATCTTTTATAGAGTACACGCTACTCAAAGGAAAGGGATGCCAACCAGTAGCCGATCAATTGATATTTTGGAAATAGTATGTTGTATATGGATGTTATCGGTCTCCATGACAATTGTAAATATCACAGGAATTTATTTTATGGTTTCTGTTGCCTTGTATTGATGCAAATTACAACAGCTTATTCTGCAATAATTATATAGCATACATTATTAATATATAATAATAGTAATTGATTTAGATAAGACAAGCTTAGATAATGAAGTAATATGATGGTTAAGATTGGGGTGCTGGTAAGAATAGGATAAGCACAATTTTATGTATTGATAGGTATGTTTGTTTGTTTTTATGTTTAACTTGTATATTATATATTGTTAGTAACAAATTCAATAAAAATTATTTTTTTAAAAAGCAGGAGTTGTCAACCTACTGCCTGCAGCACCATTTCATGTGGTCCGCGTCGCTGCCACCACTGGAAGCAGATGCATTTACTACAGCTGTAAATGCACCTGCAGCTGTTGTATACACATTTACGACAGCAGCGGATGCGTTTTACGGCAGCATTCACGGCAGAGGACCCACCAGTCGAGCCCACTCAGCTGTCCGAGGGGACGTGGTCTGAAACACGGCTTAAAAAGGTTGAGAACATTGAGAATCCATTTTCTAAAGCAGGGGTGCCCAAACTACGGCCTGTGGGCTGGATCTGGCCCATGGCACCAATTAATCCAGGCCTGCGGCACCCATGCAACTCCCAGAAGTGGAAGTAAAACATGCATACATGTGCGCAGAACATGCCCCCGCATGCACAGAATGATGCTGTAAATGACCCACAGCTGTTGTAAATGTGTTTACAACAGCCATGGGTCATTTACGGCAGCGTATTGTGCATGCACATTTTACTTTCGCTTTTGGGTGTTAGGAACCACATGATCATGCGGCACACTTGACCACGTGACTGGCCTGCGGCCCGAAAAGTTTGGGCACCCTTACTCTAAAGCATCGCAGATTATTAAGAAATAGATCATATTACAAAAGTTATTCTTTTCCTGTGTCTCGGTGGTATAGGTGCAGTGGTGGGATTCATTATTTTTACTACCTACTCAGTGGGCGTGGTATGGTGGTGTGGCCAGGGGGAAAGCCCTGCGTTATTTTAAAATTTGGATGGGCGGGGCCAGCCAGAATTTCTGCTACAGGTTCTAGCGAACTGGGGCAAACCTTCTGAATCCCACTACTGTGTAGGTGTCACTGTCTTTGGGCCATTAATCAGCTATGCAGCCAATTAACGTCAAAGTCCAGCACAGTCTATCTGTCTTTTATAGGATAAAATTAATCTCATGTTCACTATGTAGAGACACAGGTGGTGACATCAGCTCCATGCAACAGCAGGAAATCCCTGGACGGCACCCTTTCTCTTCCGAATTGCCACTGAGGGGTTCTGGAAAAGCCCAAAAACAGAGCGATCATGCCCCCCCCCAGCCTGCTGCTGCCAGGAGAAGCAGCAGAGGCTGTGGAAACAGTGCCAGACCAGCTGCAATTGCCGCCACCAATGACGTCAAAATGGTAAGCACTGGGAGCAACCCGCCTCCAGCCCCCGCAGCTGCGTGTTGGGGGAGGGACCAGCTAGATAAGAAAAAAGGTTCTGAACCCCTGGTTTATAGCAGTCCACAACCACTTCAGCTTTGGATCTGAGGTAGCAACTGATCCCTGCCACAAATAGTTTTTCTCCCAGTGGCCATGAATTAATCTCCCTCTATATTTTGGTACATTTTGACTCTCAAATCAGTTCCACATAAAGAGCAAATCCTGCAGAATATAGAAAACTGGCAATGCACCTTAACATTCACAAAATAAACATCAAATCAAAGAATTCCATGCAAATCAGTATGAAGAACTGAAATGGCAATTCCCAGTTGCGCTGATTATCATAAAAGGTAATAATGTTCAATGTGTATGTGGGAATTTTTTTAAAAAAACTCTTAAAATGTGTTTAATTAAAGGGAGATCCTCACAGCGTGAAATGGTGAGGGGGACACATGTTCCTTGAAAAGCAATTTTAATTTTATAGCATGCTCTTAACTAATTACAACATCAAGCTTGGGAATTGCAGCTATAAAATAGGACATGGGAGAGATGATTATACACAGAAGAGAGATGATGTCTGAACCTTAGACAAACAAGAATGTGACAAGTGAACACTTCCACAGCGGTGCTGTTGGATAGATGGCTGTATGGATGCGTAGTGAATGACACTTTGCCCCATCCTTGCTCCATGACTAAGCACGGGGGGGGCACATTGCCATCTGTTAGATCTGCAGATATTCTGATCCTTATCACCAGGAAAATGGTAACAGCAATGTTCCTGTGGAAGAAAAGCACACCAGAAATTGATTGTTTAGATGAGATGTTTGTTAGGGGAAAATGAACCATTGCAAAAGGAAGTATGTGGGTAGTTTCCGCTTGCCCCCACATTCCAATTTTAATTTGAGAATAATGTAGGAGGACATGAAAACTGATGACAAACTCCAGCAGAAAAAGAGAACCCTGGCATGAGAAATGAAGTACTGTACTCATAATGTGCAGGAAGGAGTTGAAAATAACTCTATGGCAGGTTTTAAATTGTCTTTAAGCTTCCTTCCATTGACTTTTTTTTAAAAAATTGCATTAACATTTCTTTTGTGACAGCTGCTGCTGAGATCCTATTGTAGATTTGGGCAATTTTGTTCCATCTGTCCCTCCCCTCAGTCAATACTATGGCATCAAAGGAAGCTAATTCTGTGTAGGTTGGCTCTGATTCTAACTTTTGTGTGTGGGGGGGAGGGGGTTGGGGGGGGAGTCAAAATTTACCACTACCTTGTCTGTATAAAGGATTTTTTCAAAACTATTTTTTCAGAAATACTGTTTCTGTCTTGCACAGTTCTTAAAATAATCAGTTTAAAGCCCCCCGGTTAATAATAATAATAATAATAATAATAATAATAATAATAATAATAATAATAATAATAATAATAATAATAATAATAATAATAATAATAATAATAATAATAATAATAAGAACAACAACAACAACAACAACAACAACAACAACAACAACAACAACAACAATAACAATTATTATTATTATTATTATTATTATTATTATTATTATTATTATTATTATTATTATTATTATTATTATTATTATTATTATTATTATTATTATTATTATTATTATTATTATTATTTCTTGTCAGAAACTCTTCTGGGTTGAAAGGATTTTTGCTGGAGAAACTCTGCTCAGGGGACACCCGAATGAGGCTCCTTTCATGCCCCCAAGATCTGGGACAGAGATGGGCGCTCAATCTGTCTTGCAGTACCCGGGTCTTGAACTGCTGACTTGCTGGCCTTCCAGCAAGGTGAGCTTCTTAACCACTGAGCCACCGCAGCCCCGAGCAGGACAATAACAACAGACATTGGTGTAAGTGAACTTGCTCTTTAAAGCCAAATTAAATAGATGTGAAAAATCTCTATCACTCTGTGTTAAAAAGTGAGCAGTGTTATTCTCAACAATAGTGGTTTTGGAGTTTCTTGAGCACTGAAAATAATCTTCTTTAAGGCTTTTGTATTAGCCAAAATATGGGTACTGTATTTATAATATTTCACACATAAAATAAAATATGGAACTTATTGCCTCAGAACCAGTCTATAGAATAGCCAGATTCAAGAACTCACACATCTCCTACAAGAGAGCAAGAGGAATGTTTTAGTGGCTGCTCCTCTATGGTGAAAAAATCCTGCCCATAATACACCCCCACCGGGAGAAAGGTAGACTGGGCTCCCACCCTGGTCTTCTTACTAATTTGCTATATGCAGGTGTAGGTTTTTTTCCCCTCTTATGGGGCTGTCTTTAAACCTTAATCTCCTGATAGCATTGTGAAGTGCAAGAAAACAAATACTGTAGTGCTTGATTCTGCTCTTCGTACAAATCACAATTACATAAAAAATAGAAGATGGAACGAGGGTGTCCAATTACGGTGATTCTTTTCCACAAAAGGGTTTTCTGGACCCAGGTTCTACTTTTAAAATATTATAAAAAATACTTTCTTACATACAACTTCATGTGCTGGCAAAAGATATGAAAAAAGAGAGAGAGAAAATGCCCTGCATTCTTTTCTTTTTTTAGTAACAATAACAAGGTCCCATTCTCTTTGTGTAACCTTATCATTAATGCATAATACAGTATCTAATTTTTATTCCCCCTGTGACAGAGCAATAATGCAACCCTGTTTGGCTGAAATGATCTGATATCGCAGAATGCATATTAATATTTCAGCTCCTCAGATCAGAATAGTTTTCTACTGATACAATGAAAAAGAACACTCTTGAACCGGATCAAATTAAAACCTCACAGCACTGGTAGAAACAGTTGTTCTTAAGATAAACACCAAGAAAAGAAATCCCAGAAGGTAAGTGCCTGTAAACTAAGAAACAGGAAGCCCCAAAGCAAAGAATGGTGAAATGGATTGAGAATTGAGAAAGAAGAATCAGAAGAAAAGTACTAGTGACGGATGGAAAGGCTCTAGGACAGTGGTTCCCATCATGCAGTACCCGGGTATTGAACTCCTGACCTGCTGCCTTCCAGTCAGCGTCTTAACCACTTCAGCCACTGTCCTACCTAAGCATCTCTAAAATCCTGATGCCCCCTGTGACATATCATTCTTATTATTTATGATGTATTTTTGCTTAATTGCTCTATTTCTGTTATTGTTTCATAAGTTTTGCTGATACTCTGTTATACTGTTTTTCATAGGAACTATGTTAATTGCATTTTTATATTGATTGTATGATATGTATTGTAATTTTCTGTGTTATTGATTTTTTATTGATTTTTGTATTGTTTATTATATTTTGGTTTTGTCATATTGTATCTTTAATTATGTTGGAAGCTGCCCTGAGTCGGCCTACAAGCTGAGTAGGGCGGGGTACAAATTAAAAATCAAATCAAATCAAATTATTCAGAAAGGAAACCTAAAAGGCCATTCATTGTTAATAACTTATTCTCAAATTGTTCCTTTAAAAATCAAATTGCCGCCCTGTGGGGTGTGTGCCCCCACATTGGGAACCATGGGTCTAACTCTAGGAGGAGGCAAGGGAGTTTGAGGTGAATGAGGAAGGGACTACTGAAGTTTCTTAAGTAAACTTCACAGCACTAGATTTCAAGAGATCCTACATATGATGCCTAAGAGCCTGCATGGTGTTGTAAACAGAGCATTGAACTAGAACTCAAGAAGCTTGGGTTCAAATGCCCACTCATACATGGAAACTCTCTTGGGAGGGGCGATGCAAATTCAATTCCGTGAATATTTCACATGCCTCAAATACCTTATTATTGTTGTCATAGTTTGCAAGGAATGTGTAATAATTATATAATCACAACATGACACAGTACCCATTTCAGCCTTGTATTTACAGGTACTGTATTTTCATTTCAGCCCCTGATATGGACGCAGCAATTCTCAGGTGCGCAATGAAGACAAGAAGCAGAAGCCAGGAGTGGGGCTGCTGGTTTTTTTGGGGATGGGGGAAGAGACCAAATTCCATTTATTTAATTGAATAACCACTCAGTCCACTGGGTGAATGCTTCCAGTACTGAACAAACAGCACAGACCCAAGCATATGAAGTTTTAGCATTACATGAATCTGTCGAAACTAAATAGCAGCATGGAAGTAATGATAGCCAAGTCACACTTTGCACTTGTAGATTGATCAGAGATTTTGCCAAGATATAACTGGACAGATTCAGAAGAAGGGGACAGTTAAGAGAAGTAACAGTAGCAACCATATTCAAGTGAAAGAACTACTTTACCCCAACACAGATGGAAAATATCAAAAACATGTGATTTGGTTTTAAGTAGCATCTACCCTACTTTTTAAAAAACAAATGGATCTGCTCTGAAGAAATTGCACTATAAACTTTGGGATTTTACAAGCTAACTTTATATTAATTCTTTAGAAGCCCTTTGTGCTTATAGTTTCAGACTGAGTTTAAAAATACACCAAATAAATATCAGCACAAAATTGCAAGCAGCTGTTAGATAGTCTAAGCATTCCCAAATCATTATAATAAACAGTGGGCCTACTGTAATAATCTCACTGATCCACAAGGACGTTGCTGTCAGATTCTATCATATCCCACAAATGGTACAAAATTAAACTGCTGCTAAACTACTTCCAAACATATTTAAAATAGGACTGTTCTGGGTGGCAGCAATACTTTTAAAAAATCCAGTTTTCCTATACGTAGTCAGGAAAATTGTAGCGTGTGTATCTGTTTCAGGGAGGAATGAAATAAATAAAAACAACCCACAGAGAACAGGAAATTAATTCAAATTGTATACAACAGAAAGAGATTGATCTGGGAGTTTGAACTCCTCCTTTAAGACAATGTTTGGTTATTTGATTTTCACTGGTAAAATCAGGAAAATGAAAACATATTTAACACCCAAGAATTGCCCTCACAGAAGCTAAGTAGGTGGTAAAATCAAAGAAATCCTTCTCTTGAAAATGTGAATGGAAAAAACATTTCTGAACTCACATTAATGAAAGGACACTAAAACTCCTAAAAACATAGGAATACAGAGAGTGTTAAAGAAGTCATAAGGGATATACAGAATACCAAGTAATGATTTTGGAATCCATGCTGAGTCACTGTTCCCCTCTGCCTCCTTTTCTCATCAGTGACATTATTCCACTAGCTCAAAGCTTCTATTCTTTTTTAAACCTCGGATTAAATCCAATTTTAGTGACAACTAGAGTAGACCAATTGAAATGATTGGGACTTGCCAGTCGACAAGTGCCCTCCGGATGTTTTAGGCTGAGATTTCCATAAACCTCAGTCTGAATGGCTTGTGGCAAAAAAAGGATATGATACTGTGATTTATTTTTATTATTGCATTCTATTTGTATCCTATTTCATTGTAATGTGATATGTATAATGTGTATTGATGTGTTATTGTTGTGGGCTGCCCAGAGTCACGCTGTCGAGTGGGCGGCATACTACTACTACTACTACTACTACTACTACTACTACTACTACTACTACTACTACTACTAATAATAATAATAATAATAATAATAATAATAATAATAATAATAATAATAATAATAATAATAATAATAATAATAATAATAATAATAATAATAATAATAATAGTTCAAATCAATATCCCTAGATCTGGGAAAGCTTAATTAGGCAATGAAACAGCAACAGGAAATAGCAGTTACTGTATATTTATATGCCATCTCTATAGCAGTTCACGGGTACTGCAGTGGCTCAAGTTGCTAAGACGCTGACTGGGAAGCAGAAGGTCAGCAGTTCGATTCCCGAGTACTGCAGGACGGAAATGAGCTCCCGTCTTCATCCCAGCTCCTGCCAACCTAGCAGTTCGAAAGCAAGAAATTGCAAGTAGATAAATAGGGACCACTTCGATGGGAAGGTAACAGCATTCCGTGCGCTCCAGTGTCTAGTCATGCCTGCCACATGACCACGGAAACGTATGCAGAAGCAGACAGCACTGGCTCTTTGGCTTAGAAACAGAGATGAGCACTGCACCCTAGAGTCGGATACGACTGGCTTTCGAGCAAGGGAAACCTTATAGCAGTTCACAAGGAAAATAGCATTTTGCCCCAGCACTGTCTGTGTTTTTCACTAGCCTAATATTGGGCACCACATTCCATTTCAGAAAACAAAGGAAGACGCTCGGTTGACTTGAAAACTGCCAAGTACATTCTTAGTAGAACTGAAGATCAGTTATACTTTTCCTCAAGGTGTGCAGAATGGCACTCATAATTTTATTTGAGACAGCATTTTCTTTCTTTCCTATTCTGATAACTTGAATGAATATACAGTTCTTAGCTTATCCTGCTTACATGCCATATCACATGGTCTCAACATTCTAGCACTGCCACTTCTGCTTCCGGAGTGGAAGAATCAGATGAGAGGGTCGTGTTGTTGCCCAGGGGACACCCAAATATATTCACATTTTTCAGGGATGCTTTTTCCATCTCCCCATTCATACAACTTCTATCCACTACCATATTTCCCTGAAAATAAGACTGGGGAATATTAATTTTTGCTCATTTGCACATTAGGGCTTTCCCCCCCGATGATGTCTTATATTTTTTGTCTATTACAACACACAACATATCTAATTATGAAAATATATATTAGACACAACTATGTCCATTCATTTTCAAGTGAGCACGTTATTCATGTCTTGTTTCTGTACTCCGATTGGTCATTTGGTAATACATGTTAAGTTCATCATCCAAAGGTACCCACTTGGGTATTTACAAATACCTAATTATAATTTATATTATCATTTATTTTAAGTATTAATATCAATAATATTATTTATTTATATTTAATTATATATTAATATTATTATTTTATAATTCAATACATCCATTGTGTGTTGCAATGGATGTACTAAATGTATCAGTCTGGCTGACAATCTTAACTGGGGCTTATTTTGGGGGGTAGGGCTTATATTATGAGAACCCGAAAATCATGCTAGGGCTTATTTTCTGATTAGGTCTTATTTTGGGGAAAACAGCATAATTACTACAAACGCATAAATATCCCTAGTCTAACATAACTGGAGGCACTCAGGAACATGAAGCTTCCCAATGGAAAATGTTGAGTCTCAAATATTTATTGCAATATAGGCAGGATATATCTCAATGCCATTTCCAGGGAATCCTAAGCAGGTGAAGGCATCTGCTTGGGATCCCCTGAAGCAAATGGTGAGCCACTATGTGAGACAGAATGCTGGACTGGATGGGCTGTGGCCTGTTCCAGCAAGGCTGTTCTTATGTTAATATGTTAAAAATACTAACAAAACTCTTCAATTTTTTTGTTGATTTGGGGCTTCTAGATATAGTATGCATTGTCAGCAAGATATTCCACCCCATTTGAAATGCCCCAACCACAGTCCAAGACATCTGGCCATCTCTTCAATTGTATGTTTAATATTTTGTGCAATCAATTAAAATTAAGACATGTGCAAAAATAAACACACACACACAAGTTAATCAGCTTCTCCATTTTTCATTCTGCTTAAGTCGGTGTGTTGAAATCCCTCGATGTCACTGACCTGAAGGCATACAATGGCCTAGTGCTGTTTGTGAATGTATATTAGGCAACATGAAGCCTTGATAGAACTGTAGCATCCAATCTCAGGGCTCTGCAACTTCAGAGCAACAAGAAGCCTGAAGATATTTTGTGAACTCAGGAGACACCTAAGGTTCAACAACAAGTCAACAAGTTTGATGTGCAGAACACAAATAAACTAGTTGACTTTTTTTGGTTTTGGACAACAATAAAAAAGGCAATTCCTCCTGACAGATGTTGGAAACTATCTCATCCATTCCGAGATACCAGGAAGGGTTTGCTGCATGCCAAATTTCAGGCTAACCAATAAAAGCTGCAACCAAGAACTTGCACTTTTTTCAGAAAAAAGTTGCAAAACACACCCAAAATATGGTTGTTTGTAGTTCTTTTGGCCAGTGACAGGTGGAGCAGGAAACCTGCAATGGCTCCCAAGGCAGGCTGGCCACTCCCACAGATCATACTCATTTGCTTCAGCAGTGTTGGGGTTTTTAAAAAGTAGCACAAGGAAGAAGTGTCCATTTATTATTATTCCGGGTTATTGTCCTGTACCATCTTTTTAACATTTACACAAATGAGCAAACAACATTCCCAGAAATTTCATCAATGCTGATGATCTTGCCTTGACAGGAAAGCTAATCTCTGCCTCAGAAGAGATTTCCTAATAATGTACAGTAAAACCCTGGCATACGACTGCCCTGGGTTATGTTTGCTGCGGCTTACAACCTCACATTTAATTTTAAAAAATTCCTAGGTTATGACTGATTTCCGGGATATGATCATCCCCCACGCCCACAAAACCAAAGGAGCAAATCTCCCTACCTTTTCCACGCCATTTGAGGACCTTATCTGACAATGATGATGGGACCTTCAGAGCAGTAAACACTGCATTCTGTCGGAACAGACCTCCATCATAACCCAAGGTTTTACTGTATTATGAAACAACCAGCTGAAACCAAACACTTTGAAAACAAAGATCTGTGCCCAGAGGAAGCTCCGAGTTAGCTGTGAAGGCAAGATTTTGGAAAACTGTCCACTCCCAAAGTATCTGGACATCACTCTGGATTGTATCCTGACCAACAAAAAATGCTGTCCAAACAGTAAGTTGCTGGAGAAATAACATACTTAGGAAACCTGCTGGTTCAGACTGGGTACACAGCCATGAACGATAAGAACAAGAGTTTTGTCCCTATGCTATCCACAGCAGAATAATAATAATCACCACATTTCAAACAAGGGTATGTAGCTCTTAATGAATTATGCAGGATTATTACTGGCTGCTTTAGATACATAGAAAGAGCCTCCTCAAAGATTGTCATATATTTGAACCACAGTCGGGTGTACCCTGGTAACGGCAACCTTGTGTTGCCAGCTAATTTTTCTCAAAGGCGAGAGGAACTGCAGAATGAACTCACCAAAAGATGCTTTCATTTTAGCACTTTCATGTCTGGCCTAGGCACAGAAGGAGGAGGAGGAGAAATGGCTGAATGACACCTATCCCCATGGGAAAATTCTATTATTTGATGGGCATTGCCTGGAAGTACATTGGTAGGAGTTAGCAAATAATGAATAAAATAAGCTAATGAAGGGCAAGGCACATTCAGTTCATGGACACCAACCACCTCAACAACAGCTAAAATCAAAGAAACATTTTTTGCACACTTCTTAAGTTCTCAATGTTAAACCAGACTAGGTAATGCTAAACCTATAGTGAACAGAAAGAAACACACCACTGTGCTGAATGGATGACTACTGAAGATTGTCTTGCACCAGGACAAGGTTCTGGCTGGACTATTTGGGAGTCACTTAACAGACTTTGAAGCCAAGTAGAAAGAGCAAAGAATAATCAAGTTGATTCATGACCAATCTTCTGTGAATGTGGAGAAATTCAATCAATCCTCCATTTATGTGCATTCAATTTATGTCCCAACACATGTACAAAAGAAGATCTAATAAATGGCTGAGATTACACCACTGAAGCATACCCGTCAAGCGCGGAAAATATGGGAACTGCTCCGGCCCAGGCGTGCATGCGCAGCAACAAATCCTTTGTGCATGTGCAGAATCCTTTTGTGCATGCACACCGCTGCCTTTGATGGGCATACATGCGCAGTAACTCCTTTCCCTGCTGTTCAAAATATGAGACGGCAGCGGGAAAGGGGAGGAACGAGCACTGAAATACGGGAAATCCCAGCCAATGCGGGATACTTGACAGGTATGCACTGAAGTAGCCCACTTCTGGTCAAAAATCATCTAACTGTGCAATTTTCTGCTACAAACAAAGAAAGATTATTATTGGGGGCGTGGCTAAGATGGTGGCGGAGTAACACGGACTTTGCTTTGCTCGCGCCGGAAAAGTGGTTTATTTTTTAAACTGGCAATGAAAAAGCTTTTTAAAAGTTCTAAAATTAAGGTTCCTGAACCTCCGGAGCTTGGAAACATTTGCGAAATTCGAATTAAATAAAAAAACCGGAGGCTCAGAGCAAAAAGAACGTGGCTGTGGTGGTGGTGAAGGATGAACGAGTGGATTAAGGTGGAGTTCGGCGGATTCAAAGTTTCAGTAAGTGCTGTGGCAGCTAGAATGGGAGGAAGAAGGAGGAGGGCTAAGTAATGGCGGCAGCGTTTTAGAAAATGAAACTCAAGCGGCGGTGAATACAGCAGAGAAGTCGGGCTTGTGGGAGAAAGAGACAGAGACGGAGCTTGTGCGTTCTTTTGAGCGGTTTGGAGGAGGAAGAGTGGAAATAACGGGTGGAAAGCTGAGGTTCAGACTCCAAAGAATTTAATAAAATTAAAGGCGAGTTCAAGTTTGGAGGTGGGGATGGAGGTGAAGACGGAAGGGGCCGCATTGTGAAGTCGCCGCCACGGCCAGGATTACAAAACTGACCTTGCAGAGGTGGAATATAAGCATTGTTTCGTTGGACTTGCCTGTTTGGCTTTGTTTCTAAATTTGGATAACTCTCCTTTCAGAATCTTTTTTATATATATACAGTCATTCTTCCACCCAAAATATAGCTACAGTGTGTCTCTTCTCCTCTCTTGCTGCTGTAACAGTTTTACATGCTGCGATACAAGTTTCAATATCTGTTCTCCGTGGGCTTTTGAAAGTATAATCAAACTTGGAGTGCTTTGGATTTTTTTGTTTTGCTTTGGCTTGGAGCATAGAGGATTTGATTTCTACAATCAAGATTGGGCCATGGAAAGTTTTTTTTTCTTCTTCCCAGTATCATTGAATACAAAGATTGGCTCCTAACAATTGGATTATAAATTTCTGAAAACTTTCTTTATTTGGATTTATTGGTGTTCCTGGATTCCTGCTGGCTATGTATTACAACAATTAAATTTTTGCAGAATTTTCAATCAAGCCAAAGGGATTACAATTAGGTTCAAGGGGAGGGTTCTGCGAGAGTCAAGAGTATTGCAGCATTGAAGCTTCTAGTCGACGTTAATATGGATAAGGTTACAAGAGGAAAGGCAAAAGAGGAGGAACCTGTGGTGAAACCTAAGAGGAAAGACAAAGTACCAGTGGAGGAGGCTCCCCCATCATCATTATCATCATCATCACCTGAACCTTATGATCAGACCGAAATTATGGTTGAATTTGGTAAATTGTTTCAGAAATTTGAGAAGATGGAAGAGGCAAGAGTGAAGGATAAAAATGAAATGTTGAAAAAACAGGATAAAGTGGTTACAAATGTTGTGGATTTCTCAAAAAAAGTAGAATTAAGCTTGCAAAAAATATAGGGAAATGTTAAGTTATTGCAAAGTGAGGTGAAAACTATTAAAGGGGAAATAAAAGGGACACAGGAAGGAGTGAGGGAGAATAAGATGAAAGTGGATGAGCATGAAAAAAGGATTGATGCTATGGAAGAATTGATGAGAAAACAGAATATTGTGATTCGTCATTTGATTGAAAGGATGCCAGACCAGCTAAGAGATAGAATTGTTCAGTGGTTAAATAATTTGAAAATGGGAAAGGATTTTGTACAGGAGGATATTGTAAGTGCATATAGAGTGGGCCCGAGAGGAGGAAAAGTCATTCAAAGAAATGTTTTGGTTAAATTTGCAAATTGGGGAGATAAGCTTAGGGTAATGGCTTTTTTAAAACAAGCTGGTTCTGGCTCTCTGAAAATCGATGGCTCTGATGTGGAAGTATATAATGATATTTCTATTAAGGAATGAGCTTGGAGATATAAGATGAAACCGGTAACCAAATTGTTGATGAAAAAAGGTGTAAGATATAATTGGAGATTTCCACAAAGTTAAGATTCTTCTATGAAAAAAAATGAAGGTCATTGATGCAGGGACTGATCCATTGGAGTACTTGAGTTTGCTTGACCTGGTCAAGGCGGGTTCAGATGAGTGGGTAGCTTTTAGAAAAGATTTATTGGAATCGGGAGCCATAAGAAGAGACTATGAGGGTACAGAGGTGGGTGGAGCCACAGGTGGAGGGCAACAGGGAGGAGAAGAGGATGGATTATCATTAATTGTGGTGGAGGAAGAGTTAAGTAAGGGGTAGAGAGTAAAAGGATAGTATGTAAAAAAAATATATGATATAAGGTTTTTATAAATTGGTTTTATAATGGGGATGGTGCGCTAGAGCATTAATCACCACACACATCTTGCATGTCCCCCCTCCCCTCTTTGAAGGACGAAGGTGGCTCTTTTTTTTGAAGAAAGTGGGAAGGTTGGTATTGTATGTTTTTTGTTTGATGTCTTATTTTAATTGTGATGGGTTAGAGGTAGCACGCCTAATTGAGAGCTTGGAAGTGATAGAAGAGGATGTTGAATTAAAATATGAGAAGTATTAAAGTTTTAACGTAGAATGTAAAAGGTACAGGATCTGTTCTTAAGAGGAGGAGGTTAGAATCGGTTTTGAGGAAGGACAGACCGGATATAGTCTTTCTACAGGAAACTCATCAAAAATCACAGGATACAAACAAAATTTTCTTAGGCTGGATGCAACATTATGAAAAGGCATTTGGCACATCAAAAGCAAGAGGAGTTGTAGTTCTGATTTCTACTAGATTGGGATTCGAGATAATAAAAAGTATCTCGGATCCAGAAGGCAGATATTTGATAGTGAAAAGGAAAATAGATGATGAGGAAATAACTTTGGTGAATATTTATGCTCCAAATGAACATCAAGCCGAATTCTTAGAAAAAAATCGCAGAATTGTGGTAATAGAAAAATTGGCAAAGATGATAGTGGCGGGTGATTTTAATTTAGTAAGATCAAATTTGGATTGTACAAATATAACAAGGTGTGGAGCAGGTATTAATGGGAAGATTTTGGACAATTGGATGGTTGCATTGGGTTTGAAAGACTCTTGGAGAGAGATTAAGGGACTAGAAAGGGCGTATTCTTATTTTTCACACATCCATAACTCCTACTCTAGAATAGATTATGTATTTGTAACTGAAAATATGGTTAAAAATATTGAGGAGATTGAAATTTGAATTTTTAAGGAATCAGATCATGCCAAAGTGGTTTTGGAATTGAGGTTACAGAACGATAGTAGAAGGAGGAGGAATTGGAGATATGATGCTAATCTATTTAAAGATCAAAAGTGTAAAGAACAAATTATAGAAAGTTGGATGGAAAGCTGCCAATGGAATGATAATGATGAGGTAAATTTTAATATGGTTTGGGATGCCAAGAAGTCGGTTCTTAGAGGGGAAAGTATAAAGTTGGCAAGCAACAGATATAAAAAGTATAAGCTAGCACAGGATAAAAGTGAAAAGGAAATAAAACAGTTACAGGAAGAGCATTCAAAAAAGAAAGACAAGAATTTTTTTGCTAAATTACAAAGATTGAAGGCTGAATTGGTTGGTAAAGATATAGAAAAGGTAAAAAGAGATTTGATTTATTTAAATAGAGAGTATTTTGAATTTAGTAATAAAAACTCAAGATTATTGGCAAAAGCCAAAAGGGAAAAAAGAGAAATTGGAGTTTTGGTCAATAATCAAGGGATAAGATGTAATAAGATTAGAGATAAATGTAAAATTGTGAAGGAATTTTATCAAGCCTTGTATGCAAAAAAAGAGATAGGTGTGGAGAAGCTTAAAAAGCTTTTAGAGAGGCAAATAATGATTGGAATAAAACAGGAACATGGGGATAAAATGGAAGAACAAGTCTTGGAAAAGGAGGTAAAGGAGGTAATTGCGGGTTTGAAGTTGGGGAAAGCTCCGGGAGAGGATGGGTTGCTGGCTGAATTTTACAAGGAATTTAAAGATGTCGTGGTACCAAAGTTAGTAAAATTATATAATTATATGTTGGATGGTGGACAAATTTCGACTTCATGGTATAGAACTACGATTGTTCTGTTGCCAAAATTGGGAAAGAATTTAGAGAAAGTGGAATTGTACAGACCAATCTCTCTTATAAATCAAGATGCTAAGATCTTCACAGCAATATTGGCTAATCGTTTAAATAAGTTTATGGGTGATTATATAAATTTAGATCAAATGGGATTTTTAAAAGGGAGGCATATGGCAGACTTGACTAGAAGAGTTTTAGATTTAATAGATAATGTGAACCAAACAAAAGAAAAAGTGGGATTAATATCTTTGGATATTTTTAAGGCATTTGACTCCCTACAATGGACCTCGATTAAGGAAATAATTAAAAGCTATGGATTTGGTGACAAATTTAGAATAGTAATTGATTTATTATATCAGAAAGGAATAGCTAGTGTTAGGGATGTAAGGTGGTTTAGGAATGCCGAATTTAGTGGCATATTACCGTGTTTTTCAAATTAAGAATGTAGTGAAGATCTTGGCAAGAGAAAAAGTAATTTGGGAGGAGATTGAGATGAAAGATTATAGGAACATAGATAAAATTATCTTCTTGGGAGGTAATGTTGGAAAGACAGGCATCTGTAATTTTTGGTGGATTACATGTCGAAGAAGTAATCTGTGGACATATAGTGACAAATGTCTAAAGTACATCAGAGAGTAAACAAAGCAAAAGACAAAAAAATATTGTGGCACCTTATAGACTAACTTCTGTATTTTAATGTTAGCTTTTGTGGATCAAGTCCACTTCGTCAGACATTATGATAGCATTTCTTACTGAACATGCAAACATAGTTTGAAAATGGAGAATGAGCCATAAGAGATTACACAGGGGTCAAAGGCCTTGCTTCCCATAGTGGGTGCTGTTTGGTCCCTGGAATTGGGAATAAAAAAAAACCTGCAAAGAATCTGATTACACACAAAAAATGCATCTGCAGTGGATTATATAATGATACCAACCTGGCATCATTTTAACTACCATGGTCCCATCCTGTTCAAGTTCTTCAACTTCTCTGCTAGAAAGCAACTCTGAATAAAAACATGAGTAGCTGCCTTTTAGCTGCTACCTTTGTCCATTTCTTTGAGCCTAACATAAGGATTTATAGTTCCATAGCAAAAGTACAGGCAAGGTTTGATGCACACGCTGTGAGAATGTGATACAGATTCAGATGAGAAATACAATATTCAGTACTGGGAAAGAAAGTACTTTGCCTATTTATTCAGATGAGGCATTTATTCATGGCAGCCTAATATGTTTTGGAACATAATATCCAACTAAACACTAAATAGCTATATTAAACTATGAAATGCATTTGAGAAGTGTTATTAACTGTTTTAAGAACCCACACTCTTTAGCCAATAGGTTCTTGTATAGGAAAGGAAGATATTTTCCCTCTTTGTGAAAAGATGTATTCCACATGTACAGTACACTAATACTTCACAGCTGGAGTTTGGTTGAAGAAACAAGTTAAACAACTGCTGAGATTTAACCTCATGTAAACTCACTGATGGTTATGAGTCTGAACTGGTTTTAATAATATTCTGGCATTGGATGCAAAAGAATAAACATGCTGTAGCAGGCTGTCCCAAACATAGGCTTAAACTATCAGATATTCAGGGGGGAAATATAAAAAGAAATAAATCAAAACCAATGTGAATCAGAATGGACAAAGCAATGATTGCTAGTCCTAAATGTAAAATATATACCTTTCTATTCTAAAATCAACTGAAGCTTAAATATTCAATTAAGGAAAGATGACTGTTTAAATCAGATTGCCTGTCTAAGAAATTTATATCTAGCTGCTCAAATACTGTATGTTGCATTTCCTCATTATCACCTTTAAAGGGCCATCTGGGCCCCATTCCTCACCATTAGGCGGCAATTTCATTTGCATTGTTCATAGGTTTAGCAGTCTGGCAGAAAAGTTCATTAGAAATTTGAAGAGAAGCATTAAACCTACCAAAGCAAACCAAAGTATCTGCTACCTATATGCCCACAGGAAAAATAAGCATCTAATAGCTACTTGCATTCATGGGCTGCTTCAAACTGCTTCAAAAAGCATTGAGGCTGGTCCCAAGAAGGCACGTAATGGAAATAATCTGACTTTCTGTAGCATTTGCATTCCCACCACTGCCACTACATTAAAAAGGACATAGTCATCCTCTATCCTAGCTTTGAGCGTAACTTAAATACTATAAAACTCTTCTCTTGCACAGTACAAATGTGAATTCCCATAACTGCCTCTGTTATAAATTGAAAGTCTTCTAGTTGCTAATATAGTAGCTGAAATGAAATAAAAAGAAATGGCAACTGACAGGGAGTGACAAAAAGGGATTTCCCAATGATATAAACTATTTAATATAATCATGTGATTCCCGCCTGGGATGATAAAAATAAGTATTTTTACAATGGCAATTACTAGACATTCTAAAGGAAATCTGTCCTTCTGCAGTATGCAAGGTTTGTGTTTCATTAATCACCTTTATTTGCATTACAATGTGGTAGCAGCATAGGAAGCTGACTTCTATTAAGCAATTCTACTCTAGGTCATACTCGAGTAGGTCCATTGGCTTGGTGAGGATTTGGTAAATCAACTCCTCCATAAGTTCTTTTGATTCAAATGAACCTACTCTAGGTATGGCTTATTTAGTATAATAGGTCACAATTAGAGTAGGCCCATTGAATCAGTGGAACATATGGAGGAGTCAATGGACCTACTCTAGTGTGACCCACTACACTAAACAACAGGATTCCAGCCAATATTTTAGGAAGAAATAAACCACTACCACAAACATATGTCAAATTGCTAGACTTAGTAACTTGTGTTTAACACAGACTCAGTATCTTCAAAGTATTTGCAATATTTTGAACAAGGAATTTAGGGCTCTGAATACAGTCTTTACTGCTTACTCTGTCTACACAGATGCAACTGGCTCTAAAAGGCAAATTTTGCATCATAGCAATCCCTATACCAAATTCTCATTGCAGAAGCAGTTTGCTTCCTATACATCAGGGATTCTCAACCTGCAGCCGCTGGGCCATATGCAGCCCACGGCACCATTTCATGTGACCCACCACCACCTCCACCACAACAGGAAGTGGCATGTGGTGGAGGAAGGACAAAATGGTCATCTGGCCCCCAAAGCTATCTGAGGGAGTGTAACCTGGCCCCCGGCTTAAAAAGGTTGAGAACTCTGGCTATACATGGTAACACAAAATATCATCTATAACTTATTCCCTTTGAATCATATTAATTTAGAAGATGAATATCATTCTAAGATAAGTACATAGAAATAGCCTCCTCGAAGACTAATATTTTTGAACCACAATTGGGTGTACCCTGGTAATGGCAACCTTGTGTTGCTGGTTAATCTTTCTCACACTAGGTCAGGCGAAGGGAACTGCAGAATGAACCCACCAAATGGTGGCTTCATTTTGCCAGTTTTACATCTGCCCTAGACAGGGAAGAAGAAGAATCTAAGAAAATGGTGGAAGCAGTTGTTCGAGGAGTGCAAACATTTTGAAGAGGTTTTTGAAATTTGACCTTGTGGAAGTAAAATAACTTAAGTACTCCTGATTTAACACTCTTGACTGCTACCTATGGGGAACCTTAAAGGATATGGTGTACCATAGAAAACTGACTACATTGGCTGTACTGTACTTTGGGAAGGAATTGAAATGGCATGTGCAGCAATACAAGTGGACACCTTGGTCAACATTGCTCAAGGAGCAGTTCACTGTAATCAGAAGTGTCTGGACTCTGATGCACCTTTGAGCACCTCTTGTAATTGCATAAGTCAAACATGACATGTACTGTATTCATCTTTTGTTATCATTATATATTGAATATTACAATTTGAATAGTTTTTTCCTTTCTTAAAATGTGTATACATTTTTGCATCTTCTGTATATATTAATAGCAGGATATGATATACAGGTATCTTTATTTGGAGATATATCACAATTTGTTTAGCAGGATTTATTTCCCAAGTATGAGTGGATTGCAGCCACGATCAACTTATATGTATGTGTTGTGATGGAGTGTGAAGGGGTCACCCTGCATGGCCCCAGAGGTCCATATGGCCCTGTCACACAAGCCTAGCGAAGCCCAGAAGATAATGTCTCCTGAGCCCCAAGCCAGTGTGGAGATGCTACCACAGACAGAGGACAGATTGCTACCTGTGGGATAGCTGGAGGAGGACTGAGTTATCCTTGCCCACATCAGTGGTGTGGAATAGCCTTTGCATAGACAGCCTTGATAAGCAGAAGAGCTGCTCCTTCAGATATTTGGGTCCCAAAATGTTTGGGGTTTAAAGTCAAGGCTCTGTGCCACTTATGTGTTTACAAAAGTCCTGCTATCTTTGTGACAGGTTCCCTCTGAAAAGAGGGAGGATTAGCACTGTTAACCAAACAGCCACTTCCCTGACCATTAAAGAGGGGCTTGTGAAGCATTAAAATATAGTAATTGGGCAGTCATTTTGTGCTTGTTGTGTGCACAGGAGCTGCTACTCCACACCACTGGTCAGAAGAGCTTCTTAGCACTGAGTGCATGCAAAGAAGCTAAACAGAGCCGTAGCCAGGATTCTAGCTTTTTTTTGGGGGGGGGGATGTTAATTTTTTTTCAGGAGGGGCAACAATGTCACACACACACACACACACACATATAACATTGGCATCCCAGGGGTGGGTGGGTGGGGGCTGTTAGCTCAGGAGGGTTTTCACACACACACTCCTTCCTGGCTATGGCCCTGCAGCTAAATATCTTCCTTTCTACAAAACCAAACAAGAAACATGTGCCTCCAAGGATCAGCTTTAAGTTGCACTGAATTTCACACCCTCAGGGCAAATTCTGTATTTGGGCATATATTGTTGTTCAGTCACACAGTCGAGTCTGACCCAATGTGACCCCATGGACTACTGCACACCAGGCTCCTCTGTAATCTGCCATCCTCCGTAGCCTGCCCAGATCTACGCCCACTGCATCAATGATGCCATCTAGCCATCCCATCCTCTACTGCCCCCTTCCCCTTTGGCCTTTGATCTTTCCTAGCATCAGGGCCTTCTCCAGTGAGTCCTCTCTTCTCATTTGGTGGCCAAAGTATTTGAGCTTCAGCTTCAGTATTTGTCCTTCCAAGGAACAGGGTTGATTTCCTTTAGGATTTGACTGATTTGATCTCCTTGATGTCCAAGGGACTCTCAAGAGTCTTCTCCAGCACCACAGTTCAAAGGCGTCTATTCTTTTGCGCTCAGCCTTCCTCATCGTGCAACTCTCACAGTCATACATTACTACTGGGAAGACCATTCCTTTAACTCTGTGGACTTTTGTTGGCAGGGTGATGTTTCTACTTTTTATTATGCTGCCTAGGTTGGCCATATATATCAAAAGAAAAACTCAAAGTGAAGTTGAGCAAGAAAGCCCCTGAAGCAGAGTGATGTCACATCCCACATGGCATGACCTTCCTTGCCTGGCACAAGAAGGGATTGAAGAAAAAGGAGCCACAGAATTGCTCTATTCTTGGTAGCCATGCACGTTCCCCTAGCAACCAGTTTAAGTATGAGAAACAGTCCTCAGACAGCTCTGTTTTTTTGTCCAGTATCTGATTGGAATAGGTTAAAGAAATATAAACAGATTACATTTTTCAATAGCCTATACCATGCAATGGCTTAAATTTAAAATGTTCTATTGCTCTTCTATCAACTCCAAAACAAACAAATGATTGAGATTGATCATTAGTAATACATAGGGGAGACAATAAAGTATATGTTCTGGCATATCAAACAGCAAGAAATATAGTCCATATGCCATTGCCACATCTGAAAAATTACATCCCTACTTACTACCACACCAGGAATATGTTTTGTGGGTTGCATTGGGTTTTACCCACAAGGCTCCTACAGGCTTTAATGGGCATCACACAGCTAAATCTCCATGCACCACTTCGGCACTTCAGAATAATTGTTTGCTTCCATAAGAGGGTCAGGGAAAGGTTGAAGAACTAAAAGAATTCACAGAGGAGTGTAGATTATGTATGTGTACAAATGCATCAGCTTTTGAAAAATGATTGACCAAATGTATATAATGCATGCAAATGAATACACTACTAAGCTGTTTCCTTGGTTAAATAGAGTGGCAATGTGTTCTTCCATGCAAGAAAGGAGAATAACAAGAAGGACAAACTTATGCTTCATAACAGAGAAAATAATCTCCCACAAACTGGAGCTCTCCAGATAGTTTTGGACTACAACTCAAGGACAATCAATGATTGGCATGATGGGCATTATTATTATTGAAACACACTTCATTGAAGAAGACTGCCATAAAATATTATACAGTGGTACCTTATACAACGATTTTAATCCGTTCCATGGGGCTCGTTGTTGTACAAAACAATTGCTATACGATACATGCATCGTATAGCGATTTTCCCTATGGGATGCAACGCATGATTTTTTTTGCTAAGTGGTTTTTCCCATTGAAAAATTGTTGTACAATTTTTTTTCCATAGGGAAAATTGTTATGCGGGATGCCATTTCCCCCCAAAACCTAATTGCTTGCGATTTCGTTGCTATACGGGGCGATTGTTGGATGAGGTTCCACTGTATTATATTGACCTCCTCAAGTTTCTCAAGAGTTTTAAGTGAGGTTATTGATGGCACTGTGGTATTTCTCAACCCCTCCCTTCATTTCTGGGAACAAGGCAGTTTTCTAAAACTTAATTTTTCAAGTTGGCTCACTATTTATACAATTTCTAAAATTGGAAAGACTCCCCCAAAGCCTACCTTTGGAGACAAGTTGTAAGACAGAGAATGGAAAAAATTCATGGTCAGGGGGCTAAACACCAAGTTGAGAATTGTCTCAGGGCCACATGCCAGAAATGGGCTCAGCAAAGTAACCAACAGATTTGTGGGCTGGAAATCAGAGTTCAGCACCATTTCAAAGCTTAGTGGAGTTTGCACACTGCCTGTTATCTATGACAAGTGATTAGAGAAAACAGTAGAAGCTTAGAGGCTGGATGGGAAATCTACACAGGCAAATTCCAGCTAATGGGCAAGGAAAGTCTGCATCCTCTAAAGATTATACAGCTTTCTTCCTAATTATACTTCACTCAGAGTCCAGCTAACATAAAAACAAAGGGAAAGGCATGTTGCACCTAGAAAGAGACATTTAAAATGTCTAGGGGGAAGACACAGACAAAATTCCTATTTGGTGTTTTTGTGGGCACTGCCATAATGGAAAAATTCTGAACTGGCAAAACAGCTTCAAACTGGCGCTATAGAGGAAAACAGTAGACAGCAAAAAGCAGCAATATAATTGTGCTATTTTCAGTTGAAGCTGCAAATGCTAGTTTAGGCACAAA
Source organism: Bradypodion pumilum (assembly GCA_035047305.1). NCBI lineage: Eukaryota > Metazoa > Chordata > Lepidosauria > Squamata > Chamaeleonidae > Bradypodion > Bradypodion pumilum. The sequence goes on from JAWDJD010000003.1 coordinate 186,903,118, forward strand.
TACAGAAAAATGCAACCTGTGGCTTCCTATCTTTTAAAATTTAAATGCCTGCACAGAATCAAAGATCACTGCAGATGGGGATTGTAGCCATGAAATAAAAAGGCGACTGATTCTTGGGAGACAAGCGATGAGAAACCTGGGGAACATAGTGAAAAGCAGAGACATCACATTGCAAACAAAAATTAGAATAGTCAAAGCAATGGTTTTCCCAGTGGTAATGTATGGATGCGAGAGCTGGACAATTAGGAAGGCTGAACGCAGAAGAATAGATGCCTTTGAAATGTGGTGTTGGAGGAGGGTTTTGAGAGTCCCCTGGACAGCGAGGAGAACAAATAGGTCAATCTTAGAAGAAATTAACCCTGACTGCTCATTGGAAGGTCAAATAGTAAAGATGAAGCTAAAGTACTTTGGACATCAAATGAGAAGGGAGGATTCACTTGAGAAGGCATTGATGTTGGGAAAGGTGGAGGGCAAAAGAAGAAGAGGGAGGCCAAGGATGAGATGGCTAGATGGCATAGTAGACACAATGGGCATAGAGCTGGGAGGGCTAAGGGGGATGGTGGAGGACAGAGGCGCCTGGAGGAAAATGGTCCATGGGGTCGCAAAGGGTCGGAGTCGACTGTGCGACTGAACAACAACAACACAGAAACACTGTTCAAGCAATAAAAAAGCAATTTAATTTTCATATTAATTGCATACACAAACTTTCCAATCTGCTATTAACACAAATGATCCTGTGATTAAAAATTAATTGCTCTGCCACAAGAATTGGAAAAGTTGTTTCTTTTGAAGTGTGAGAAGTCTCAGTCCCATCTCCATACCAAAGGTTTTGTTTACAAAAAGAATGGAAAACAAGAATGTCCAAGTGGCTACCTATGTGGTGACATAGCTATGAGAGCACATATCACAAGCAAAATATATAGAAGACTACTTTAAAATAATAACACAAATGGTTCGTTCTTGCGTTCCCCCCTTCTTCTTTTAAGTGAAGATGGTAAAAATGAGACTGTAAATATGCAAGGCTTTGTCTTAAAGTTGTCTGCAGCATTATTATCTGAGAACCTACAGAGTGCTTTAAATGATCAATACCACTGATGGGGATATTGATCTGGAATTCTTGGCTGAACTAAGAGGTTCTCTTTTTAGACATAAACTTAAGCAAATTAAAAACAAAGACCACAAGAAACCTGTTTGCGAGTACAAGATGAAAAGTTCCAAAATACTGTATGGGTAACTTTGCCAGCCAAACACAGAGGGCTATTTCATAGTTTTTGCAACACTAGGAATTGCAACAGCCAACCTTGCCCTGCTAATGAAGAATATACCTGTTGCAACCCTCACAGATCAGTACCCTGGTAAAATGAGGTGGGTGTATGCTGCTCTTTGTATATTTTTCAACACACACTCCCTCATGCAGCAATTACCGGAACCTCACAGAACCTGTACACGACCCACGGGGCTGATCTCTCCTTTCCAGGGAATATGCAATTTTCCAGGTTTTGGTAACGTGTAAAGCAGAGTCTTATTGTAACAATATTAGCCTGAAAAGACTGAGTTCCACTCAGACTTGAAGCAGCAAAGTTTATTAAAGAGTTTCATCTGAAAAAGACAAAGTACAGAACACACACAGAATAATAGTCAGAGTTTCTTTCCCTTAGGCATGATCCGGACAGGAAAATGCTCTCGTTAAGATATTTACGCTCTTCTCAGAGTTGGGGGAATTGTATTAGCGAAACCTGGGTCTCTAACAGTCCCCATTTTAGGAGTGAAATGTGACCCCAGTTATACTCTTAGGATCCACAGATCTCCTCCCCAGGATGGGTTTGGCTATGATAAGAAAAGCCAACCAAATTAGACCAGTGATAAGAGTATCCTATTAGGATGGATCACTCCTACCCCTCCTTTAGGGTATAGGTGGAAACTCTCCTGGTTGGTTAGATGTATGGTCAGGTTAGGGACTTTCCAAGGCACTTCCCCTAAATGGCTCAGTGTCTCTGGCCCCCTCCTGTGAGAAAGTGTTTCTAACATGGATGAAAGATTCAAAATGACTCCTGTCTGGTTCATCAGGATCCACAACAATACCAATGTTCACCACAATCACGCTTTACATCTTTCATGCACCTATGTATGAGCCATCTGAAGTATACCCCTCAACTATAATTTATTAAATATACCAGATTGTTTCAAAATCCAACTTCTTAATTCTACAGCCTGGTTTAGTTACTTTTAAGGACTGCAACACCCAACACTTCTCAGGCAACATATGGACAAGTTGGTTAGAACATGTTGCAAGCTGTGTTTCAGGAAAAATAACATTGTCCAAATCTGGTAATTTAAGGTATCAAAAATTAAATCTGACCCAGTTCTAACAAATTAAGAGATGCCCAGGAATCACTTACTGTACTTAGTAACTAGAAAAAAGAGGCTAGAATACTATCACAGGTATAAGGACAATCAAACTACAAACAAGGAGAAAGGTGTTTCTTTAAATGTTAAAAGTGTATTTCTCTGTTAAGTATTCTGCAGATCTTACAGACACAAACAGGTTAGTAGGGATTTCTTATTCCATTTTTTGTGAGTTGGAGAAAAAAGCCTTTAGCAAGTACCACAATAAGCACAGGAGGGGCTAAGGGCTAACTCAAAGTAAAATAATTGAGGAGTATGAATCTATTATTGAACCCTGCTGCAAACCAAGATGTCAGCTATGCCCCCATATTTACTCTGGCAACAGTATTACTGGACCCAACAATCAGTGATGGGCACCAAAAAAAATTTACTACCACACCATGGGCGTGGCCTAATTGGTGGGTATGCCCTAATTGGTGGGTGTGGTCTAATTGGTGGGTGTGGTCTAATCAGTGGGCATGTGACTGGGTGGCCAATCTAGTCATGCCTGCCACATAGCCCATGAAAACATCTGCAAACACAGACAGCACTGGCTCTTTGGCTGTAAATGGAGATGAGCACTGCACCCTAGAGTCAGATACGACTGGCTTTTGAGCAAGGGCAACCTTTACCTTTACCTATTGTTAGATCCAAAGCTGCCAGAGTAAGCATTGTTTGTTTGTAGATGTTTCTGTGGACATGTGACAGGCATGACTAGACACCAGAATGTTGCTTCCTTTCCCACCGAAGTGGTCCCTATTTATCAACTTGCGGTTGCCAGGAGCTGGGACAGAGATGGGAGCTCAAACGGTCATGTTGGCCTTCCATTTAATAAGGCAAGCTTCTTAACCACTGAGCTCAAGTGGCTAGGGCTCTGACTGGAAGGTGGCAGCAGCCACTGGAGAAGGAGAAGGAAGAACCGATGCCAATGCCGTCGCCGACTCGGCGCTTTCCCAAGAAGAGGTGGGCGGGGTGGAGTGGGGTGCGTGGCTTGCCAGGTCTACTACCAGTCCGCATGGACCGGGGCGGACCGGCTGATGCCCAACACTGCCAACACCACCACACACACCATTAAGGGCAGTTTTACTTGTTCCCCTGCCAATGTGATTTATGCCATCTTTTTGCCAAAAATGCCCTTCTGCACTCTACATACAACAAACAGGACAATTTCTGTGCAAAAGAGTTAATGGACATAAATCAGTCATCAGGAATGGCAATACACAGAAACCTGTTTAAAACATTTCAATCTACCTGGACACTGTGCACAAGACTTGAAAGTTGCCATTCTAAAGTACACCCATTCTAAAGTACACCCATATGCCGTCTCTCTCTGGATCCTTGTCTTGTATTTTTTTTCTGTTCCAGAGATAAAGTACACCCATATGCTGTCTCTCTCCAGATCCTTGTCTTGTATTTTTTCTGTTCCATATGCTGGACACCCATCTCAAATGTTTGAATATTAGTCAAAGGTTTCTGGGACATTATCAAATTTGATACACCACAACTAACAAGTTGTTATATGCTGTTGTATAAATTGTATCTATTACCTTATATGTTGTTATTTTATACCACCTTTATAAAAACTACTTCAGTAGAATTCTCAACCATAGCCTCAGGCTACCTCTCAGAACAAAGGAAGAACTTGGTGCTTGGCCTGGGCCACTCACACAATAGTTGCTAGGCTTGAAGGGTAAACTCATCAGCAAATTTGTAATTCCACAATGTTTGTCTTGCACCTATCTACTAACCATTTACAATTCAACAGGGCGAAGCTTCACAACCAATCTAAATAACAGGTATTACCAGATGTAAAAAAAAAAACCCACATTGATTTGTATACTTATCTGTTTGCTAACCATTCTGTACCTCTGTACCTGATGTGTATAAATAGATTCCATGAAGTCTCACTCTTATGTCTGACGACATATTGGAAGATTGCCTCAGGCAATACAACCTCTAACCATGGAAATTCTGAGAGCATAGTCCAAAAAAAGGGGGGCAATATCTTTTCCAAGTTCTGCATTTATATTAACCAAACTAGGCAATCCCTCTACCCAAAACATTATCCAAATTAGACAGAGAATAGGCTGAGCAATCTTCCGTCTCTTCCTTTCTAAGGCTGCAGAAACAGGTACCTTTACATCCCTCCCCCTACAGAGCATAAAGGAACTTTCTGAACAATTAAAAAACCACTTAAAATCTTTTTGGGAACGCTGCATTTTGGCCCTGGGGGACATCATTCAGCCCACAGGTCGTACCTTGTCCACCCCTGATTTAAAACATAACAAATAAAACCAAATGCTTTGATCTCCAAGATTAGTCAGGTCAAAAACCATAGAATCTGTAGCCATGAATTCCACAGTTCCCTTCTGATACCCATTATCTCTTCTTCTTGTATGTGCCTTTAGTATATGAGAGTCAAGACACAAGGCACAGCCAAAGGCTGGGTTAACTCAGGTTTATTGCATGGTGGACAGAGGGAACATGAGGTAATGGCGGACGAACAGCTCTATATATATCGTAGGAACATATTTGAATGTGGCTCCACGGTAGCCCGTTGGCTACTGGTCCGCGTGACGTCATGGTTGGTCACGCCCTTCTTGTCCAGGTGTAGGTAGCGGCGGGAAGCTTCCCGCGCTGCGGTCTTTGATGGGTTTGAACCAAGAGAGCTTGGACGCTCGCTGCTGCCAGCTGGTGGTCATTAGCTCGCGTCCTATTACAGGGTTTATATGATACAGCTGAAGGTTACATTGTTACTCATTGGCAAGGTTACATTGGTTCAGATACATTGATATCACATGTAGAAGGTTACACTATTAGGACACAACACTCCTCCCCCCTAAGATGAGACGAAGTCTCTCAGCCAAGATGGCTTATTTCGAACACGCTGGGGTCTCGGCGCGGGCTGCCCTGCCCCGGCTTCGCTCCCTCCTCCTTGCTCCCTGGCTTCCTGCCCTGCAATCGGAGAGGATGACTTGTTAGTGGTTTGCCGCGACTCTGCGGCTTTGTTGGGAGGTGTGTGCTTTGTTTGGGAAGAACCGGGGGCACTGGGGGCTAACGAAAAACCCCTCTTCTCGCTTGGATGGGTGGGGGAACACTCCGAAAAACCCCCCCGGCTAGCCAAATCAAAATCAAAATCGGATTCGGGGGAAGCGGCAGCGGCGGACGCATACTCCTTTTCCCTCCCCCCGGGGTCGGATAGAACTGGGGTATCAAAAGGATATGAGTCGGGCTCGCTGCTTTCCCCCCTGTCTCCCCCTTGGGCTAAACGGGTGGGGGAGAACCCTATCGCTGAATCCTGTCGCTGTGCCCCACTGGTCGGCCCCTCGCTCACTCGGTGCCTCAGTTGGTCAGCGTGCCTCCTCCAGAGGAGGCCGGTGCTAGTTTCCACCCGATAGGACACTGGCCCCGTCTGTTCTATTATCGTCCCTGGCACCCAGGCTGGGCCTGCGTTGGCATAGTTCCTGCAGTGTACAGGATCGCCTACGCCGAAACCTTTCGAGACCGCTAACCCTATGTTCTTCCCTTTGTCCTCGACCCTCGACGGGTCTAGCCTGGACAAAAGCGTGGTCAGTTTCCTCCGCATCAGCAGCTCAGCCGGCGAGTATCCAGACGCTAAGGGGGTCACTCTATACGCTAATAGAAATTGACAAACTTGGTGATTTAGATCTCCCGAGCCCATGCGCCGCAGCGCATCTTTTGTGGTGCGCACTAACCGTTCCACTTGGCCATTCGTGGCCGGGTGAAACGGCGCGGATGTGACATGCCGAATTGCATTTGCCTCCATGAATGCTGCGAACTCAGCGGACGTGAAACAACTGGCGTTATCGCTGACCAAAGTGTCGGGTAAGCCGAACGTGGAAAAGACCCTCCTTAGCTGGCGAATGGTAGTGGCGGAGGATGTGCTCTTTACCGGAATGACCTCCAGCCACTTTGAGTATGCATCCACCACCAGGAGAAACATGGTTCCCCGGAATGGGCCAGCAAAATCTACGTGCACCCTGGACCACGGTCCCCTTGCCGCGTCCCATTCCCTATGCGGTAGGCGGGCCACCTCCGGTCGAGAGCATTGACATGCCTCACAAGTGCCAACCATCTGCTCTATGTCGGCGTCCAGCTGGGGCCACCAGAAGTAACTCCGGGCCAACGCCTTGGAACGGACGATTCCCGGGTGGCTGACGTGCAACAGCTTTAGCACCTTCGGCCGCAGGGACGTAGGAACCACCACCCGTTGGCCCCACAAAAGGCACCCCCTCTCTAAAGACAATTCTACTCGCTTTCGGAAAAATGGGTCGAATTCCGCGCCTGGGGATGACGCCGGCCACCCCTTCTGCACCCACGAGCATACTTTCCCTAGTGTTCTGTCCTTTCCGGTCGCCCTGGCAATGTCGGCCGGTACTATCGGGGGTGACTCCAAGACCTCTATTAGCAATACCTGGCGGTCTCTTCTTACCCCTGCCTTCTGGTCGTCCGACAAGGGTAACGGCGACCGTGAGAGCGCGTCTGCATGGCTGATTTCCTTCCCTGGCCGGTATTCTAACTCATGTTGATATGCGTTAAGAAAAATAGCCCACCGCAGCATCCTCGGGGACAGGATCTGTGGCGTGGGCTTATTTGCAGTGAAGATTCCTAACAGGGGCTTGTGATCCGTAACGATCTTGAACGGCCGACCATAGAGAAAATCGTGAAATTTCTTGGTTCCCGCTACTATCGCTAGTGCCTCCCTATCGGTCTGTGCGTAATTCCGCTCTGCTTGGGACAGGGACCTTGAATAAAACGCTATCGGGGCCTCCCTTCCGTCGTCTAACACGTGGCAAAGCACCGCCCCCACCCCCACCGGGGATGCATCGCAGACCAAAACTATGGGCCGTTTGGGGTCGAAATGAGTCAGGATTGCCTCGGATGTGAGGAGTTGCTTTAACTCTGTGAACGCTCTTTCCTGTTCGTCACCCCACAGCCATTTTTCCTCTTTTTTAAGTAGCCGATGGAGCGGCTCGGCAACCGACGCCTTCCGTGGAAGGAAGGTATGGTAGAAATTGAGAAGCCCCAGAAAGGACTGAAGCTCGGTTTTGGAAGTGGGGCGAGGGGCTTTCTTGATGGCGGCTACCTTAGATTTGGACGGCCTAATTCCCTCGGGCGTGACACGGAACCCTAAAAACTCAACTTCTGTTTCGAAAAATACACATTTGTCTTTTCTCAGTCGCAGTCCCGCTTTTTCGAACACGGCCAGGACCTTATCCAATCTGTGGGCCAGCTCGGCCTTACTCCCCCCCGTTATCAACACGTCATCAAAATATGGCAACACCCCCTCCAACCCCTTCAGGAGGCGTTCCACTAGCGATTGAAAAATGCCAGGTGCCGAGTTCACGCCGAACTGTAACCTCGACACCTGGAACGCCCCCTTATGTGTGACTATTGTTTGTGCCGCCGCTGTGGCGGGGGTTACCGGGAGTTGCTGGTAGGCCTGTGCTAAATCGAGTTTAGCGAAACACTTTCCCCCATTCAGCCTGGCCAGAAGGTGGCTGACCACTGGCACCGGGTATGCATTAGGGCGGATTGCCTTATTAATGGTACACTTATAATCAGCGCAAATGCGCACCTCCCCGTTAGCCTTCAGTGCTGTTACAATTGGAGTCTCCCACTCCGCGGAATCCACAGGAACGAGAATTCCTTGACCCACCAGTTTGTCCAGTTCCGCCTCTATTTTGTCCTTAAGCGCGAACGGTACCCTGCGCGGTTTAAGTCTTATCGGGCGGACCTCCGGGTCTAAGTCGAAGGCTACAGGGGGTCCCTTGAACTTTCCCAGTCCACTTTTAAAAACGGCGGGGTGTGCGTCACACACTGCTTGTATTGGGTCCTCGCCTACTGCATGCACCCCCCCTATGAACAGGCCTAAGGGCTGAAACCACTGTGTTCCGAGGAGGCTACAACTCCCCCCCTTTAGCACCACTAGGGGAAGTTCCGCAGAATGTCTCTTAAAGCGAACCCGGAACGTTCCGACCCCCAACACTGGAATGCTGTTCCCCTGAACGTCCCGTAGTGTGGCCCTCAACGCTTTAAGTTTGGGCCGCACGTGGGGGTCGAGTTTCAAGAACTCTCTCTGGGGGATTATGGAATAGGAGGACCCCGAGTCAACTTCCATCCTAATAGGAGTCCCTTGTACTAGTACCTCAACAAAGTAATGGGGCTGTCCCGCAGACACGTTGAACACAGGAGCGTCGCCCTTGCTGTCGTCCGAGATGCGGCCCACGCCGTCCTGCTTCCTCGTGGCCCGGGCGCCATCTTTGGACCTCGCTGGACGGTCCGGTCTGGTTGAACGGTCTTGCGACTGTCTCCGGCCCTCTTTCCATTTCCTGCACGCCTTGGCGATGTGCCCCCGACGTCCACAGTTGAAACACTCGGCTTTCCTGAATGGGCACTTCACGCGCTCATGGGCCGCTCCGCAACCATCGCAGCGGCGCCCGCCTCTCCGGACCTTCTGGACCTCCTCGCCATCGCTGCTTTCTGAAGACGATTTCGAGGTCGGTCGGGTTGCATGCACCGACTGACCGGACTTCCCGTGCGACGAGTTTTCCGCTTTGCCGGCCCTCGGACGCCATTCACGCCACTTGTGCATCTCGTCTACTCCAGCATTCGTGGATTCCGCGGCTTCCGCGGCCTCTACAACCTCTTCCAGTGTGGGTGGTGGCTCCTTGTTCATCAAGCTGCGCTGTACTTCCTTGTCCTTCAGGCCACACAGCACTCCGTCCCTGAGGGCCATCTCTAGGATGTGGTCCCATTTGCAGGGGGCGGCGGCTACCCTCATAGCCGTTACGAAGGCTTCTACCGACTCATCCGGCGCTTGAACTCGCCTCCAAAACGCACTCCGAGCGGGAAACATTGCCCTCGAGGGCCGGAAACGCTCACGCAGCATTTTCATGATGTCACCGGCTTTGAAATCGCTCATCTTCTTCGGTGCAAGGATGCCCACCAGCGTCCGCTTGGGTTCCATCCCAAGCATGCGGGTGAGGATGGCCCTCTTCCTTTCCTCGTCGTCTTCTTTGACTTTGAGCTCCACCAGTGCCACCTGGAAGTCCATCTCAAAAAGCTCCCAGTCTTGCGGTTTGGTGATGTTGAACCCGCTCTGTGTCCTGGCTCCGTGGGGATCCATCATCCCATCCTCGTCGCCAATTTAGTATATGAGAGTCAAGACACAAGGCACAGCCAAAGGCTGGGTTAACTCAGGTTTATTGCATGGTGGACAGAGGGAACATGAGGTAATGGCGGACGAACAGCTCTATATATATCGTAGGAACATATTTGAATGTGGCTCCACGGTAGCCCGTTGGCTACTGGTCCGCGTGACGTCATGGTTGGTCACGCCCTTCTTGTCCAGGTGTAGGTAGCGGCGGGAAGCTTCCCGCGCTGCGGTCTTTGATGGGTTTGAACCAAGAGAGCTTGGACGCTCGCTGCTGCCAGCTGGTGGTCATTAGCTCGCGTCCTATTACAGGGTTTATATGATACAGCTGAAGGTTACATTGTTACTCATTGGCAAGGTTACATTGGTTCAGATACATTGATATCACATGTAGAAGGTTACACTATTAGGACACAACAGTGCCTCTTCACTTTTCATGCAGGTAACTATGACTGGCCTACCTCTGGCTGAACAGATGACTATGGCACAGAATGTTCAAGCAAAAAGGTATAGGAAAGGCAGCACTAAGACCCATTTAGAAGTACTGTACAATAGAACTAGTTGGTTCTTGCCCAAATATTGAAAAAATGCTGACCCAAAAGGAACTAAATATAAATTTAAATATAAATTTAAGAATAAATAAAAATAAATAAATAGGGTGAGTCCAATCTCCCGAACCATTTCCACTGCTGGGGCAGGGGGGGGGATGCCCTTCACCTGCAAAAAATCAGGAATGGGATTCAATGAAGCTAAGGGTAAACCTGACCCTAAACCCTTTCACAGGAGTATTTTTGGAGGAGGTGTTTGCTGCCTCATGGGAATTTTTGGTGGATAATTACTTCAGCACATCACGAACAGAACAGAACAAGATTGACTTCTTTCTGTCACGGGAAAGTAAAGTGATGCATAATTAACAACTGAGTGGTACAAAATTCTTTTACATCTTTTAATTGGTGTGAATTAGCTTAGAATTAAACTGTCTTTTATCTCACCTTTTGGGACGCAATCTAATCTTCTCAGCAATATGTCAAAGTTTCCTCCTTAATTAAACTTTTCAAATAAGAACTTCAGGCCTACTTTAGAAACCAAAAATGTATTATCTGTAACATACTAGTATCTATACTAATTTTCAGTGACTCTGGAACAACAACAAGATACTTGTCAGATTTTTGGAAATTCAGAGCAGGCTAGAAGATTCTGAGACCCATGGTCCAAAAAAAGTAATTTTAAAATACCTGCTAAGGTCCCCCCCCCCCCCGATCATCAGTCAATTTATGTCATCACAGATCTGTTAATGCTGCCTCACTCATTTATTTTGAAAGTATGATGGTACTTACTATCTCTGCAGTGAAAAAATAAGTACTGTATTATGGAAAAGGCAGTTTTTCAGTGATGGAGGCAAGAGGAAGGCGTGAAGTGAAACTGGGTTCAAATATAGTATTCAAATATGCAACACATTATGGTCCTACATCTGTTCATTGTGCTACACTTTGATGAAAACTCCACAACTCAGTGGAAGAGCATGCGCTTTGCATTCAGGAGACATCTGGTTCAGTCCCCAATACAGGTATCAACTACAAGACGACAGCAAAGCGCTGTGTCTGAATACTGTGGCCAGTCAGAAAAAGATGCCCCTCACCCCCAGCATCACAACCTGATGCTTTTCAAAAGGATCACTGGCTATTCTGGCCAATGATGTTAAAGAATGGCTGTTAATAGCTCCAGAGGGCACTACCTTGAGAAAAGTTGATAATACACTGTCCCTTCTGGACCAGATGAGGAAATAGTCTGACTGGATATAAGGCAGTTTGGTGAATTCCTAATCTTGTCAGATTACATCAAGAAAAAATGGGATGCTCATGTTTTAGAAGAAAGGTGAAAAAGAAAATTAGCTGAGACACAATAACTGCAAAGGGATTTTCTGGTGGATTTGAGGGTGTCACATGATACCTTTGAATATTTTGTGACCCATCCTCCTTCTACCTGAGATATGACCATGGGATCCTGAACCGTCCAGATCTCTACCTCTGAGAAAAAGCAATGACCCAAAAGAGATGCAAGAGGTGAGCACGGGGCTGCCTTGTGGCAGCAGGAAGCCCCTGGACAAGCAGACGCTGAGTCAGAAAACAAGGTTAAAACCATAGGCAGCCATCTTGCGCAAAGAGCAGAGAAAACAAGATGTTTGGGGTTACCTTGTGTTGTCCCCCCCCCATTGCTGACCATTGGTTCTTCTTCTTCCGTGTCTAGACCAGATGTGAAAATGCTAAAATGAAGGCACCTTTTGGTGAGTTCATTCCACAGTTCCTTTCACCTGACCTAGTGTGAGAAAGATTAGCTGGCAACACAAGAATGCCATTACCAGGGTACGCCCGATTGTGGTTCAAAGATACCACAATCTTCGAGGAGGCTCTTTCTGTGCACCCCACTGACCATTGGTAGGAGCAGGAGATGAACTAGAATCAAAGAGAGAAACTAGAAAGACAGAGATTCCCCATCTTCAAAACAAGACCAGAACTCAGTCTTCTACAAATTTTAGGAGAGAAATAACCCAAACAGCTACATATGCCAACCCTTTGTTTGGACCACAAGCCACTCTTATTGTAACTACTGTAGAAAAGAGGTTTTAAAAACAGCTGTCAATATAGCATGTGTAGTGCTGGCACCATAGTTTACAACCAAAAAGTACTCCAAAGTCTAAGCCATTTTATGTGAATTAATTCTCAGTTTCATATGCTTTTTCAAAAACATTATAAACTTTCTAAAAATTGCTAACATGTAGAACAAACCACAAAATACATTTAATATCTTTTACTGGAGGCTGACCTGAAATAAAAAGTTATGTAGTTAAAGATTTCTGATAGTTCTCCATCCAAGTTTTCCCCTCTCTCCATGGAGCAATGATGATTGAAACCTGATGGCTTCGGTACAAGAAAAAGAATCATAAAATGTTTTATGCAGAAGTAAAACAGTAGCCATTAACATTGTGGAGTAAATGCATAACATAAAAACAGGATAAACCACCATATAAATGAATGTGATCAAACAGCATTACAAAGAATAGACTCAAACAAATGACATATACCAGGGATGCCCAAACTATGGCCCAGGGGCCAGATCCAGCCCCCAACACCAATTCATTCGGCCCACAAAGCCCTCATTGTTTCTAGAAGCGGAAGTAAAAGGCACCCATACGGGGACTCGCTTCCGCTTCCGGGAGCAACGAGGGCTTTGTGGGTCAGATGAATTGGTGTCAGGGGCTGGATCCGGCCCCAGGGCCATAGTTTGGGCACCCCTGGTATATGTCATTTGTTTGAGTCTATTCTTTGTAATGCTAGTGACCAGCCCCCTGAAACACGTGACCGGCCTGTGGTCCAAAAGGTTTGGACACCCCTGAACATATACTGAACATATGCTAAACTTATACTATGGCATATACTAAAATATAGTAATTGTCTTTTTGCAAAATTACTTTCAGCAAAGTACCAAAAATCACTATATCTTCTCTACTAAAGGCAGCTTGCAAAAAAAATGCAACTAGACAAGCTTTAATAACTGTGGCCCAATTTTTTGGGGGGGAAGCACATTAAGGAAAGGCTTAAAAACCAACTCATGATAAAATTGTTTTCTTTCACAGATTATCACAAAGTCCTGAAGAGAAAAACATCAGGGAAGGAGGTGTGGGTGGTACAAGCCCTGGTGGTGCAGTGGTTAAACTGCTGTACAGCAACCAAAACATTCTGATTTCATTCCCGACAGGATTCAAGGTTGACTCAGCCTTCCATCCTTCCAAGGTCAGTAAAATGAGGACACAGCATGTTGGCGGCAAAATGCTAATTAACTTCTGAACCACTCAGAGAGTACACTAAGCAGTATGGGACAGTAGATAAGTGTAACTGTCATTGCTATTTTTTAAAATAATGATGAATACATATCTTTAAAGAATCAGAAGCCTGTGTTTGCCACAGCTAGCATTTATCCATAAAAGGGTTAATTCCAGTATGAACTAGATATTCCTCACTTTATACACTTTACTTTCTTTTTCTAAATATCCTTTAAGTTTTTTGCCCCATGCAAAAAAGATAAACTGAATGTTCAGAAAAATCTCTATCTTGTTTTATCAAGCAAATACGTGTGTGTAATATGGTTTTCTATCTACTGGATATCAACAAATTATAACTACAAAAACATAACATGATGTTTTAGGAACATAATTATGAAAACTTAATGAAATATATACCGTATTTGCTGGCATATAAAATGCACACACACACCCTAAAATATGATTGAAAATAAAGTGTGTCTTACATGCTGGTAACATGCACCACCCCACCACCACCACCCCAACCCCCGCTGGTGCGATTATTCTGTAGCAAGACAGGATCGACAGCTGGAGACAGGAAAGGGGTATTTTTAAAACCACCTTCACCATTTACACACTCCCTGCTGGTGCAGTTCGGTGGCCACCAGTGACTGCTAGGAGCCGGGTGAAGGGCAGCTTCCAAAGGAGCTCTCGTGCTCAGCCGATTCCACCCTCACCACCTCCTGACCGTCAGTGGGGGTGGGATGGGGTGGAAATGGGCTTAAAGGATCCTTCTTTCCCCCCACATCCCACTCTCCACAGCTGGTGGTGGGATGGTGGAGAAATGGAATTCAAAGGAGCCTGCTTTTCCTCCCCCCTCCCCATCCCACTCTCCTTGGCTCCTGGAGTTAATTTTGGAAATTCATGGGAAAATATAGAAAATTATTTTTTTCCTTTAAAATGTTTCAATAATACAGAAATGGGATTTTTCTGGATAAAGATGTTTCCAAAATAAATATTAAGAATAGCTTGACAATAGGGATGATGACAGTATGGAATTCTTTGAAACAAAAATTGATCCCTAATTGTTCTCCGATTACACAAATGTCAGACTTGAATTCATTCCCAATTAAAGGAGATAAATTGAAAGAGGTATTACAGCATACCTGTCAAGTTTTGGATTTGGAAAGAAGGGAAATTTCCCAGCAAATACAGGATACTTGACAGGTATGCTTATCCTTTGCTGCCCTCCAATGGTGGCAATAGGGCATTGCAGTCTAATTAATTTTGGGATGACGGCAGGGAAGAGGGTAAAATAAGGGGTTTTCTCGGCTAATACGGGATACTTGACAGCTATGTATTACAGAAACATGAGATAAATTTACTTAAAGAGTGGTTACAATTATGTGAGGAAAGAGAAAAGAAACTGGAAATATATAGGGAATTGGATTTGAACTGGTTTCAAATAGTGGCCATAAACAAATGGAACAGAAACTATTGTCCGTACGAGTTGAACAGACAATTGATGGATTTTGAAAAATTAATCGATGAGATAAGAAAGAACTAGTAGGAGTAAATGGTATTGTCTCCAGCATATATTACTTTTATTCTTATCCATCTGGTGTAACCTCACTGGGGTCAGGTACCATCTCCACAACATTTTGTAATTATGTTCTTTTACTCTAACTGACATTGTTCTCATTATCCACTTCTTCCATTTGTTTCTCCAATTCACTTCTGTGATTCCAACGTTCAAATCTTGTTCCCAAATTTTCCCCACTGAATCTTGTGGACTATCTTCTTTACTTAGTATCTTATAGATCTTACTCACCAAGCCCTTAATACCGATTTCTCCCTTTCTTATCTTCCATACTAAATTTACGATTCCACTTATTCACCAGCACAATCTGGAACCAGTTCAATCCCAACTGTGTATATAACTCTGACTTTTTATCTCTATCTTTACAAACTTGTATCCAGTCCCTCAACAGGAAAACATCATTTCTACTCAGTGCATCTTTTACTCTTTTATCAATTTTTATTGGGAATTTTTTTCATATCCTCTATTTCCATGATAGGTGATGGAACTGGGACTAATTCCTTCTTCACCCTCTTCCCAACCTCCCACATTGCCTTTGTCATCTTATTCTTAATATATGGTTTATCTGTATCTTTATCTAAAAGTACCACTTTACCAATTTGAGCTAAATCCCGCATCTCAATTTCTTTCTAGATCACCGTTTCCCTCATCAGAATCTTCACAATATTTTTAACCTGAAATGCACTATAATAATTCTTAACATTGGGCAAACCTAATCTGCCCTCCTTTTGAGGAAAATACCACAAACTTCTTGTTATTCTTGGTTTGCTTCCTCCATTACAATAATTATTTAATAAATTTTGATATTCCTTAATTTCCTTATCGTTAAGTTGAAAAATCTTTCAATAAAGGTTAAAGAACACAATTATAAAATATTGTAGAGGTGGTATTTGACACCAGTTTGTTTAAATCAATTTGATAGTAGTAAATCCAAGAGTTATTGGAGATGTCAAAAGGAAACAGGGACGTATAAGCATATGTGGTCGGAATGTCAAGTCATCTCAGAATATTGTAAAAAAATAGAAATGGAAATTGGGAAAATAATGGATGAGAATATAAAAATAGATGCACGAGTGGCATTCTTAACAGATTTGGAGCAGATAAAATGTAATATTAATAGGAAAGACTTGTTGTCCATTTTCATTTCTGTAGCAAGACAACAAATTGCGAAAAACTGGAGAAATAATGTAGAATTGGAGATAAATAAATGGTATGAAGATGTATGGGAGATGGCCCTGAATGATAAGCTGACATGGGAATTAAATATTAAAAAGGGCATATTAAAGGAAAACAAGTTTTGGGATATTTGGAAAACTTTCTTGGATTATACTTTAAAAGATAACAGGGGGAGAAAACCAGCACCCGACATAATGAATTTTTGAAAAAAGTAAAATATTAAAGTTTACGAAAGTTGATAACACTTGGTGAATTCTTAGGACAATTGTAGATAGCACAGGGTTTATCACATACATATATATATTCTGCTTCTTTTTCCTTTCTTTTTTCTTATAACCTGGAAAAATGGATTAAGGAGCAAATACAGAATATATTTTATGAAATAAAGTTATAAGAATGTTATAAGGATTATTAAATGATATTGAATGTTTTTAAAATGATTGATATTTTTCTTGGTGTATTTTTTCTTTCTTGTTTGTTATTGTTTAGTTTTTCATTTAACACTGTTTTGTACTTCAAAAATTGCAATTAAAAATGTATAAAAAATGTGATGCGTCTTATACTCTGATGCCTCTTATACATCAGCAAGTACAGTAATTAAATACTTTAACAAACATAATACAGTGGAACCCTGGACAACGACAAAACTTGGTTCCACAAGTCGTGTCGTTGTCTGTTTTTTGTCGTTGACCGGAAGATGACTTTTCAGAAAAAACTACATCGTTGTCCGAAAATGACGTCCGAACGCATCGTTGTCTGGGGTTCCACTGTATGGTGTTTCAAAATGGAATAATACAAACCTAATTAAAGTATTAAAATCTTAACAGAACTTAGCACCCACTTGACAAACAAGCATGCCAAGAAGCAAACACCATCCATTCTATGGCAGAAGGGTGTCACCATATGGTGTTGTGATCCAGCCCTTCTTCGACTCCGAAGAGGACCTGGTTCAGGGGACACTCCCTATGCCCAGCCCACTTCTGCCTGCACCTGAGCCTGAGGATGCCCTGAGTCAGGGATCTCAGCCTGTGACTGCCTGGCCCAAGTCTGTTTTCCCCAGCAGCTGACCTGTCAGATCAGGAGTCTGGCTCTGACAGTGATCAGCCCTCAGTCAGAGAGAGGTCCAGGAAACAGCTACACCTAAGACGCAGGCAAGCTAGAGCAAAGCACCAAAAAAGGCTCCCAGGTGATACTGATTAGCTGGGAGGCTTATAAGCAAGTTTCTTTCAGCCTGCCAGTGTCGGTACAACTCTTGTGCGAAGACTGACATCCTGCTTGACTGCAGACTGCCTGTCTAGACTCTGGCTGGCCTGCTGTGACCCTAACTTCTCTGCCAACCCTGATGATGTCCCTGGACACGCTTTTGATTAGACTACTGACTCGGACTACTGGTAAACAGACCTTAGCTTGCCTTTTGGACTTTGATATCTAGCCTATCCTTGAACAAGACTCTCTGTGTAGTGCTGCCATGCGGTGACCATGCCTGCCCGGGTGGGTCAGCACATATGGTTGTTCATGCTGTAAAAACCACTTTTTTGAGGAAGGTGTAGGAAAAACTTGTGGATCTTTGTGCAAGCACCCCAAAATTGGGAGGCACCCCTTCTTGCTCCAGTCATGAGGCAACTACTGGCAGGAGATTAGCGGTTCAATGGACAAATAACTAAATGTCTTAATTAGTGAAGAAGAGTAAATGGTGCTCTCCCTGCTTCCTGCCATATCAATGGCCTAGTATACAAATGCAAGAGAATGAAATGAAGATGAGCCTGCAGAGTCCTGGATGGAAGAATGTAAGATTTCAAAAGGCAGCGGGTGGGTAGGCGTGCATGCGAGAGAGAGAGAGAGAGAGAGAGAGAGTCCGAGTCCTGAATGCTTACCCTTGTAAAAACATATTGTTTTCAAACAGAAAGCTAGAAAAGCAGCATTGCAGTAGACAGTACTAGGGTTTTTTAAACAGTACCCTAGTACAGGGGTCAGCAAAACCTGGCTCTCCAGATGTTCTTGGACTTAAATTCCCAGAACCCCTAATCAACAGGTGTACTGACTTGAGCTTCTGGTAATTGAAGTCCAAGAACATCTGGAGAGCCATGTCTGCTGACCCATGCCCTCGTATATAGAAGAGAATGGACTCCCAGCATCTTATTATCACAGTTGCTTCTCCTTCTGCATATGTTTCTCTCAAGCTCTGTGTGTCCTTAATTTAGTAAGGTGATAGCTGTGAAGTGAATGGTGTTTGGTTCTTGAGCTTCCCTTTTCTGATCCCCATTCTACATATGTTTAAGGGATGCTGCAGATTGCTTCTACATGGGTGGCTTCTTCATGCAGTGTCTGGAACTTAGAGCATTGCTACCAGGTGGATCTTCCATAGTCTGTTGTTTCCATGGCAACACCACACATTGGTGTTGAGACTCTCCATGCAATACAGAAGGCTCCCCGTGGTAAAACAACACTACATTGGAACAAACAGACTTCAGGCTTGTGGGGATCTTTTTCATGTTTTCCTAGATGTCTGAAGTCAACCAAAAGGGAGCAAGGCACAAAACAGCAATATATACTTCATAAATTTCTGTAAGGAAGAAGGGTAACAACTGACATATGCTCAACTCGGGAATGTGCTTTTAGCAGCAGAACAAAAATTCTGGTCCTGTTACACACAAAAATCCACTTCCTAATTTAAATGAGGAGGAGTGTCGAGGTTGCTGTTGCTATTGTTAAACAATTATGCTCAGAAACCGTTAATGATCAGACAGTTCATTGCCAGTAGATCCTGATCTATCCTCAGCCCATTCTGCCTACAAGAACACACACACACACCAAACCTATTCATATTTTCTTTGTCTGAAAAGCAACACAAAAACTTCCCTCAACAGACTCCACGTGGATCCTGTGGAGATAACCACTTAAACTAAAACAAATTAGAAATAAAAACACACATCACTATCAGCTGTTGTTTGTGCCAGCTGCTACATTTGTTAGGGTTGTTTTGATGAAAAAGAGCTACAACAAAAACTTGTTCATTTTTAAAGAGATTTCAGTACAAAGTCAGTAAGTTTAGTAAAGGTAAAGGTTTCCCTTGCTCGAAAGCCAGTCATATCCGACTCTAGGGTTCAGTGCTCATCTCTGTTTCAAAGCCGAAGAGCCAGCGCTGTCTGCAGAAGTAGATGTTTCCGTGGTCGTGTAGCAGGCATGACTAGACACAGGAGCGCACGGAACGCTGTTACCTTCCCACCGAATTCGTCCCTATTTATCTACTTGCAATTTCTTGATTTCGAACTGCTAGGTTGGCAGTTTATAACAGAAGAAAAAATAAACTTCTAAAGGATAAGCAAAATAATAGGCATGGCATCATCAGGTTGACTAAGTGAAATACTGTACTTGTATTTCTAAGAAAATGCCAATGAAGGCTTTACCTAAACAGAATTATTTATCAGGAGGGAAAAGCAACTGATTTCCATTTCTAACTAACATGTAATATCTTGAAAGTAGATTAAGGATCCCAATTTGTTTAATATTATGTGTCACTGTTAGGAATCAATTTTCTGTAACGATCTAGTTTAAAAAGCAACAATATTGCACATAGAATATTGGATATTAACAATGGTTTCACAATTAAAGAGCCTGTGGCAGGACAATAGTGCCATAGCTGTTTGAAAAGGAACAGCAATGTAAACCTATTTGTCAATAATTTTCCCCAATCTGACAATCAATTCTATGTAAACAATTTGTTGAGCAATTATATGATTCCAAGACTGAGAGCAAAATGTTCCTATTTGCCATACTTATAGTATGTTCTCTTGTATGTCCTATTTCCACACTTCTACAGAGCAAGTAAGAGAGAGAGAAAGAGAAACCATGCTCTTTCCCAAAAGGATTTTAAAGCTGGCTAGGTTTAAAAGATGAAAGACCATCCTTCCTGTACCAAACAAATATACACTAATGTCATGAATGAAAACCTGATAAGGGATCTATTAAACATTTATGTCTCAAATAATAAGACCATTATTATTAAGAAGCGTTATGTCCATACCCGTAAAGCGCGGCTGCGGAAAATACGGGAACTGCTGTGGCCCGGGTGTGCATGTGCAGCAACACCCCCTTTGCACATGCACAGAACCCCTTTGCACATGCACAGAACTGCCTCTGATGTGCACGCATGCGCAGTAACCCCTTTTCCTGCCATTCAAAATATGGGATGGTGGTGGGAAAGGGGAGCAACAAGCTCTGAAATAGGGAAATCCCGGCCAATACGGGATACTTGACAGGTATGGTTATGTCTCTACAGTGCTGCCAAGGTACCTACTGCTTTACAGAGAACTGTAAGTCTTACATTATGAGGGAAAAAACAAGACCTTCACTCAAGACAGATCACATATTATATATTAAAAAATCAGGAGAAGCTGGAGCATGGATAAGAGAGAGTCGTAAAGAAACTGAAGGGACAAATGTTAACAAGATATTTAATGAGGAAAGCCTCATCAGCAACTATTGCCTGCATGTACATTTGGGAAGATTTCATGAACTATTATCTATTGACCTGCATTTATGTAGAAGAGGAAGGTTGGTTTCTCCCTTTTGTACAGCAGATTAAGATACGAATGAAAACCATGCAGCCACTTGCTGCCAGTGGGAAAGGGGAGGAATCTCTCCATGCAGTGAGATTTTTATGTGCAAGCAGTTTGCTCCCTTGAGAAACCTCAAAAAATGCTCACAGGCCTTCTTAGATGTTTTGTGAAAGATACATCAGTCTCCCCAGAATTATGGCAACCCATGGGGAAAATGACAGGCACAAGTTCCACTGGAAACAGCACTGAGCTGCACAGGTTTTTTTGAGCAAAACAACAGGCAAAAACCAAATACAGAAAGAGGGAAAGAAAACCAGGGGTCTTACTTTTGTGGAAAGCCAGGAAATCTTGCTGGTGCAAAGGGAAGTCTCAGCAAGAGATGCTTGGCATGATAAGACTTGGCAAATAGTGATAGCAAGACACCTTCCAAGTACTTTACACATCCCTGTTTGGAAGCACATGGAAAGGACATTGGAATTCATTCTCAGTTTCCAAGCTGTTGTCAAGCTTGAGACCTGAAGAGAAACGGCAGAAGGGAATTGGAAGCTATGTTTTATTCTTTGCAATATTGGACTGGCCTCCGAAAACAGTGACCTCACAAGCCACAATGAAACAGGGATATGAAATCACAGATATTAAATATATATTTCTACTATAATACTTGTACATTCTGCTTCCTCCTCACAACAGCACCCTTGAGTAAGATTTAAACTGTTTAAAAACATACTATCCATGTGCTTCATTTTCTAGTTAAGCTGAGACCATAATCATTCACAATCTATGAGGTTGAATCCACACCAAGAAAGCTTGAGTTAGTTGAAGCAATTTTTTTCCCTCTGGCTTTAGTTCACTTTCCCTGTCCTTTTCTCACATAACTTCAAGCTCTTCAGGGTGCATTTTGGTACCAACAGACAGAACTAGATCAGTAATTAATGACTAAGAACTTTTCAGTGTGTTTGAATATAAAAATTTTAAAGTAGGGTTGTTAAAAAGCACACAACAGATTTAAGCACCATCTGGGCTTTCTGGTCACAGTGGCAAAAAATTCCAAAGAAAGGCTTAACAGTGCATGATCTGAGAATCCCATCTGTTTTCTCTGAAAATGAATCAATCAGATATTTTAGCCACCTTTGTGTAACATAGGAAGAAAGTTAGATTAGCTTCTCATTGACAGGTTCCCAGGATTTTAAAACTGTTATCATGGTAATTAATTTTAACTTTAATAAAGGAGCTAGATGTTACAAGACACATATAGCTGTTGACAACCCATGCACTCTACCAGACATTACCAAAGAAAGAGGAAGGATGGCCCATGTGTAATCATTATACTAGGCATTAGTAAGAAAGAAGAGACTAGACATGCAAGAATGTGTGAAGACAGAGATTAGCCCATACAGTACTGGTATTTTTTTTTTAAAAAAATCCACAATGTTTTTGATGCTGCTGTTGCATCAAAGATTTAACAACACAATCATGGTCACTAAGTTAGTTCTACATTTCTGAATAAATGGTTGAAATAAAAACAACACATTTATATTCCTTATTGATTATCACATCTTTATCATTCCCTTTTATGTTGGATTGTGGCCGCAGAGCGGCCATTGGGTCCCGGAGGAGACTGGTCAAGCAATGAGACACGAGGCAAGATGGAGCGAAGACCAGTGATTTAATGAGGGAAAATCATCAGTATATATTATGTCCAGGCTACGTCAGAAAGAACTGCGATCCACATGACATGTTTACACGAGTTAATTGGGAAACTCTTCAGGGGAAGTTAATTAACCAAATTAAACACTGACAGGGGAAACCCATTGTTCCAAACTATCTTGGGGTAAACATGTGGCTGTTATTGGTTCAGGACTTAGGGTAATCCACGGGTGCGATATTACCTATTACATGACTAGTGAGTTAGTCATTCAGCTTCCTATTGTCCGAGCTGCTTGTCAGGTCAGCTGTGGGTGAATTAAACCCTATCTAATATTCCGCTCCCCCAATTCCTGTCCCCTCGGAACCAAGGCTCAAAGGAGCGTTCTTCCCAAACCGTGGTTCTGTCAGGGAAAGTATGCCAATTGTGTCCGCGGATACCACACTTTTAGTAAGGCTTGAGGCAAGTTTGTGTCTTTCCAAGTGAAGGCCCATGTCAATGACTCAAAAAATCATTCATGTAGTTTTGAATGAAAAATACTTTTAGGTAGAACAGCTGAAAAGCTGTGACATGTACGAAAGAAGAACATCAGTACAGTTTGACTAATAATTGGGAAATCATGACAAGTTACATTTCCTCTCCTATAGAAAAATAGACAGTATGAGCAAATGATGATTATTCCAATTATTTGTTGCTGTTCAGTCGCACAGTCGAGTCCGTCCCTTTGTGACCCCATGGATCACTGCACGCCAGGCTCCTCTGTCATCTACTATCCTCCATAGCCCGCTCAGATCTGTGCCCATCTAGCCATATTATCCTCTGCCACCCCTTTTCCTGTTGCCTTCAATATTTCCCAGCATCAGGGCCTTCTCCAGTGAGTCTTCTCATTTGGTGGCCAAAGTACTTCAGCTTCAGTATTTGTCCTTCCAAGGAATAATCAGAGTTGATTTCCTTTCGGGTTGACTGATTTGATCTCCTTGCAGTCCAGGGGACTCTCAAGAGCCTCCTCCAGCACCACAGTTCCAATTATTTAACTATATAGAATTCTGTATATGCAATCACAAAAGCAAACAAGTAAACATCCCCTTCTTGACCAGGTTCTTCTTCACATGACTAGATGCACATTGTTTGCAAAATCAGGATATGATGCTTACACGAAGAACAGCTAGGTGAACGGGGAACACCACTGCACAGTTGCCTTTACAAAAAACAATTTTTGTTAACAGGATTTTGGCCCACACACATAATTTAATATGTACTTTTCAGGTTTCTTTGCCCTTATAGGTGCAATGCCTGTAAACATACTAGAGAGAAAGGCAACAGCCACAGAAAGAATCAAGTATACAACTTAATAACATTAATTTGTGAAATCATTTATACCCTCGTTGTGAAATATATAAAAAAGGCAATATAAAAATCTCACAAACATTCAGCAGCATTAAAGCACAAAAACACACCAATAATTACACCACATAATTATAAAACACTTTCTGGAAAGCATTCTCAAATGCCATTCAAAAAGGAACTTCAGTGCATCAAAGAGGAATGAGAAAGTGCTTATATAAGTTTTTTCAACAAAGCAATGTCACAATTATGGAGCCACCTCTAAGAAAGCTTTTCACCAACTATTTGCCAATGAGATCTTGCCTAATGACAGTCTGAACTGCAAGGTCTCTAATATACATTAAGACACAGCCAGGCATGTATGAATTAAGATAGTATTTTAGCTATTCTGGATATAGGTCAGAAGTTTTAAGATTAATTAAGATTTTATCAAACTTCTAGATGATGTAACTATTGTAGCAATTAACTGATAATAAGTAATAGAAAATAGCATAATATGAATTGACATTCATTAATTGATTCATTCACTTTTACCCTGCCTTTCTTCTATAAAGGACCCAAGATGGCTTGCATCATTAAAAAGAGAAAATACATTTTTTACAATATTAAAAAAGAATTAAACAAGTACTATTTAAAAATAATATCTAAAAATACATACGCACATATTTTAAAACAGCAAAGTACAAGTGATCCCCCCTTTTTAAAAGCCCTCTTAGACAGACAGTCTCTGAAAGAAAGGTCATTGTCTGCTTGCAGAAGGATAGCAAAGATGGGGCCATCCCATGGCAGGGAGTTCTAGAGTATAGGAGCAGCGACAATGAAGGCCCTCTCCTGTGTCCTCAACAAACACACCGATGAGGGTGAGGGTGGTGGGACAGAAAGAAAGGCCTCCCTGAAGATCTTAACATCTCATAAAGGAAGATGCAATCGTTGGACCCAAGCCATTTAAAAAACAGCAAAATAGATAGTAGGCAGTGGAGCTGCTGTAACAGAGGGGTTATGTGATCCCCGTAACCAACTCCAGTTAGCAATCTGGTGGCAGCATTTTGGAACTGCTGGAGTGTCTAACTCTAAACAGTTTCCAAAGACAACCCCACAGTAGAGCACATTACAATAATCTAGCTAGGATGTAACTAAATGGACAGGTTTTACTTACCAGTAACTGTCATTCTTCAAGTATGTAGTCTGTGAATTCATACTCTGGGTTCTATGCCTGCACGGGAGCCATTTCGGAGCTTTAAAGCTAATTGGGTAAAAACTTGAAATTAGGGACCGCCCACCATCTCCACCTGCCTTTGGCGCCATTTTGCACTCTTTCCCTCAGTTAATACTAAAGCTGTATGTAAGAAAGAGAGACATCTCCACGTAGCTAGAGGGGAAGGACGGGTGGGTAGTGTGAATTTACAGACTACATGCTCGAAGAACGACAGTTACTGGTAAGTAAAACCTGTCCTTCTCCTTTGTGTAGTCTGTGAAGGCACACTCTGGAAGATTAGCAAGATCACTTACTTGGATGTTGCACGCCCATGGAGGAGATAAATCCGAAGAGTGCATCACAGGTGAGATGTCCTCGTTGCAGAGGAAGAAGAGCGAAGGCCAGCTGCCAAGACTACTCTGCCCAGCCTGGTATCAGGGATAGCTCAAGTGTCCAGTCTATAATGCAGTGTTGTGCTGAAGCCAGTACGCCACAGTCCGGGCATACCGGGAGAGAAAATCCTTCAGGCCATGCCCACTTGGAGTTGGATATGACTGGCTTTCGAGCAAGGACAACCTTTACCTTTACCTAATAACAGAAGATCCCTGATTGGTATTCAAATTTGCTGTGAAGTTTGGCACTGTTTAGTTGCAAGTGGTTAGTAAAGGTCTCCCTTGCTCAAAAGCCAGTCATATCTGACTCTAGGGTGCAGTGCTCATCACCATTTGTAGCTGAAGAGCCAGTGCTGTCTGTGTACGACTAGATTGCCCACCCAGTCACATGCCCACGCCCACAGAGTAGGCCATGCCCACAAATTAGACCACACCCACAGTGTGGTAGTAAAAAATGGAGCCCACCACTGCTATAATGTATAATGTATGTAGGAAAGAGAGACATTTCCACGTAGCTAGAGGGGAAGGACGGGTGGGTAAATATCTTCCATGGGTATGCCCTCCAGAAAAGCCATACAAGTGGCAGTAGCCCTGGTGGAATGAGCCCTCACGTGCTGTGGAGGTCTCATGGACGAAATGTCATAAGCCAGATAGATGGTGCTGGAGATCCATTTCCAGAACCTTTGCAAAGAAAGTGAATTCCCTTTTTCCTTCCCTCCATACTGTATAAATAAACGATTTGATTTTCTGAACTCAGTTGTCCTTCTTGTGCAAAAAAGCAGAGCTCTTTTAACATCTAGAGAATGCCATGCCCTCTCTTGTTCAGAGGCTGGGGCAGGGGAAAGGGGGGTAGGGTGATCGACTGAGCCAGGTGAAAGTCAGACACAATCCTGGGTAGGAAGGTAACATCCGGATGGAGGACCACTCTATCTGGATAAAACTTAAGAAATGGTGGGTTGCAACGGAGGGCTGTTAACTCACTAGCTCTTCGTGCAGAGGAGGTAGCCACCAGAAAGACAGTTTTCCAAGAGAGAAGCTGGAGATCTGCAGTTGCCAGGGGTTCGAAGGGTGCTTTCATGAGGGCATTAAGGACCACTGTCAAGTACCATTGAGGTGGCTGGGCTTTCACTCAAGGGAACGAGTTATTTAGTCCAGTGAGGAACCGTTTCATGTTTCTGTCTCGAAAGGCATGGGCAAGTGATGACGTGGGTGGAGAATGTGCCACGACTGCTGCCAAATGGACCCTGATGGACGAGTTCGACAGGCCCGATTCAGAGAGATGGAGAAGGTAAGTCATGAGGAACTCCATTGAAACCTCAGGTCGGTTTTGTCCTTTATCAGTAGTGAATTGACGAAATCGTGCAAACTTGGCAGCATACGATTTCGTAGTGGAAGTCTTCCTGCTGTTCTTGATAATTTCTAAGAGTCTCTTGCTATTTACCATGCCAGCAAATGAAGGCTGGGGAGATTGGTGTGGAGGAACAGGCCTTTCTCCAGTTGGAGTAGAGATGGTTTGGTTGGGAAAGTCAAAAAATCTGTTGCGAACTGTCGGAGTGCCGTGGACCAAGGCTGTCTCGGCCAGGCAGGGGCGATTAGAGTTCCTCGTGCTTTCTGGTGTAAAAATCATAGGAGCACCTTCTGGATCAGGGGGAATGGAGGGAAGGCATACATGAGGTTGTAATTCACGGAACCATGAACACGCCCCCCTTTGAACATTGTCCAATGCCCACTCTTGAACAGAATGTCTCACATTTCGTGTTTTCTGGAGATGCAAAAAGGTCTACATCCAGGACTCCCCACCAGGACTCTGCAAATAGTCAGAAAAACCTCCTGGTCAAACTCCCACTCATGGGTGGATGTGGTCTTCCTGCTGAGGAAGTCGGCTGTTGTGTTCAATTCTCCCTTGATGTAAATCCCGGTTGAAAAAATGTGGAAGAGCATGCACCATTCCCACAACTCGACAGAGAGGTGAAGAAGGTTTTGCGAACTCGTTCCTCCATGTTTGTTGAGGTAGGTGATTGCTGTGGTATTGTCCAAGGTGATCTGAACTACATGGCCACTTATCAATGGTGGAAATGTTTTCATGGCTTTCCAAATGGCCAGAAGTTTGAGGTAATTTATGTGGTGTTGCCTCTCTTGTGGTGACCACATGTTGTTGATTTGGAGTCCTTTCAAATAGGCACCACAGCCCTTCGTGCTGGCATCTATGATGATCTGCATGGTTTGCACGGGATTGGAAAAGGATTTTCCCATTTCAACATACTCTGTCAGCGTCCACCAAGCAAGCTGTTTCTTGAGTTCTCTGGTTGGAACAATGCGTTTGGTTTGCGGATCTCCAACCAAATTTGAAGTGATCTCATTTTGAGCTCCGCATGCAGGATAACCACCATGGTGGATGCCATCAGCCTGAGGAGCCTTAGGGCATACCTGACCTGAACAAATGGATGGGTTCGGGGGCAAAACTCACATCTCCATGGAGTCCAACTGAGCTCCTATGTAGTCCATGGTACGGTTTTGAATGAGGCGGGACTTCTTTGCATTGACTCTTGAGACCGAGATCCTCCATGAGATGTAGGGTGAAGATCATATCTTCCTTTGCCTGTCGTTCTGTTGGGGAGCAGATCAACCAATCGTCTATGTACGGGAAGATCTTGATTCCATGAAGATGAAGGAAAGCTGTTACCGGTGCCATGCACTTGGTGAACACTTTCTGTGCAGTGGACAGTCAGAATGGTAGGTAGGTGTATTGATATATCTGATCTTGGATCTTGAACTGCAAGAACTTTCGGTGTAAGGGGTGAATAGATATGTGGAAGTAAGCATCCTTCAGATCTAACACCACAAACCAATCTCCCCTGTTGATGAGTGGGAGAATGGATTGAAGTGTCACCATTCGGATTTCTTCTGATGGATGCATTTGTTCAACCGACGAAGGTCTGAGATCGGCCGGAGTCTTCTGTCCTTCTTGTTGACCACAAAGTATATCGAGTAGAAGCCGTCAGACGAGTAGGTAGAGTTTACGAGTTTGATGGCTCCTTTCTCAAGAAGGGTTGTCACCTCTTCCTGGAGAGTAGGCGAGGGAGTGGTGGTCCGGAAGCGGCCAAGTGGAAGTTGTCTCTTGAATTCTATACTGTAGCCAGATTTTAAGATGTTCAAAACCCACTTGTTGGTTGTGATAGTCTGCCATGTTGCAAGGAAAGTTTGCAGCGGCACGTAAGGCATAGAGACTGGAGGATCTTCAGTCTGCAAGAAGTCAAACATGCTGTCTGGACATTTTATCGGCACATTTTGAGGATTGCTGCTGCAGGTATGATGGCCGGGTCTGCTGGTGATGTGGTTTGTAGAAGCCTTGCCTGTTGTAATCCCATTGTTTTCTATATGGATGCTATGGAAAATGTGTTTTGTAGGTTTATTATGCCGGGTGGCAATTCTGCCTATATCTGGGTCTTTGCTGGTAGGCATTGCTAAGCCCCAGTTGAAGCTTGTTTGCCACTGTCTTGTCACGGTGCAATTCGAAGAAGACCGTGTCGGTCTTGGAGGAGAAAAGACCCTGACCGTCGAACGACATCTCCTCCACCAGCTTCTTCACCTCATCTTGCAAATCGGCAGATCGTAGCCAGTAATGTCTACGAAGATGGATGGCAGACACTATATTTTTAGGGGTAGAGTCACAAATGTGTCTCACAGTCCTAATCTGTTGCTGGCCAACTTGAGTGCCTCAAACTCCGAACGCAGGTCAGCGGGGAGTTTAGAGGAGAAGTCCTGCACCTTCTACCAGAGTTTGTAGGTGTAGGACCCCATGGCAGCAAAGACGTTGGCAGCCCGAAGTGAGAGGGATGCATTAGCGTAGATTTTCCATCCAAAGGAATCCAACTTCTTTCCCTCTCAAGATGCTGGAATGGGAAAACTACTTGCTGGGGGTTTTCCATGAGAGGCCCTTAAAACTCTTAAATTTGGCATGGGGTGGATTTGGAGAAACATCGCCTCATCCCCCAAGATCTTGTAAAGACCATCTACCCGTGTCAAAACAGTGTGTGCTGACACTGGTTTCTTCCAGACCGCTTTGGCAGAGTGGGAAAATGTTGGAAGAAGTCCCAGGTGAACAAGCCTGATTTGTTGTTCATCCCCAATGCCACAAACCTCGTACACAAAAGGTAGAGGTGGGTGCTCCGCCTTGATGTTGATCCCTTGATGTTCACCCTAGCCTGGAAAGCAAAGCCATGAAGATTCATTGATCTTCCGGCTGTTTTTCCTGCTTTTCCCCAATTTGGTCTTCAGGAGTCTTTTCAGCCTGGACGAACGGCTCATCCTCACCATGCGAGGAATCCAAAGAATGGTCTGAACCCTCCGAGATGGTGGGGGGTGGGATGTAGGCCTCTGCATCTGAGTCAGACCAGTACTGTCTGGCTGTCCTCAATGCTGTGTCTGGGATAGACCCAGGAGATTGAGACAAAGGCCTCCAGCTGATGGTGAATGGAGCCCTGTCATGTTGAGACTTCTTGGTGGGCGGTTCAGAGGACATGCCCACCATGTGCTTCCTCGAGGGCTGTTCTGGCTGCAGTTGCTCTGGCAGTGGTTGGACTGGGGGTGGAACGAGTCCCAGAAGACAATCCCCAATCTGCTTGGTCATATTCTCAAACAGCAGTGTGAAGAAGACCCACATTGAAAGGTTGCTGTTGTGGAGGCTGTTTGGATGCCTCGTGGCGAACTCCGTGTTGGCGCGGACTTTCTCGAGGCGGTCTCAGGGAAGCTCTATGAGGTGGAGGAGTCGGAAGTGACTCATGAGGCAGTTGAGACTTGGGCTTCTCCGGCGAAATTGTAGGTGCTGGAGAGGAAAAGGGAGCTTCGGTTGAAGTAGCCCTGATGAAGATTGCTGAACATTGCCTGATGAAGGTGGGTAAAGGCGGAGGCGACCGAATCGGTCGCAGAGTAGGGGGAAGAGAATGATGTGACTTAGTCTTTTTTTTCTCCCCCTGTTGGGCTTTCTTCTTCTTACAAAAAAGTTCAGCAGTGGTGGACTTCTGATGAGATGCAGAGGGCTCTCCAGCCTGCATCTCCTGAGAGGTTTCTGGGTGAGGAGATAAGGCTGATGCCATGAGGTGGACCTTCAGCCGGTTAAGTCGGTTCTTCAATGCTAATTTAGTGAAACTGCAGCAGACGGGACACGAATGTACCAGATGACTTTAGCCAAAACAAAGGAGGCACTTGTCGTGGCCGTCTGTGCTCGGGAATTTATTGTTGCAGGAAGGGCACCGCTTGAAGGCAGCTGAAGAGGCCGTATAATGGCGCTGTAAAAAGGAGAGTGCCCAAGAAGGGGAATCCTCGGGCCAAAGAAAAAATTGTTTGGGAGATCGTGGAGGGTTGGATCCCTCGAACGAAGAGGAAAAATTATTGATATGTGGACTGAGAGGATGCTCCAAAATGGCTCCCGCACAGGGACAAAACCCAGTGTGCATTCACAGACTACATGAAGGAGAACATGTGCTTCCGTAGCCAGATCAGACTGCTCCAGGAAAGTTCGGTTTCACTTACCAGTGATAACTTTCGTTCTTCGAGTATATAGTTTGTGAATACACACTCATGGGTTATGCGCCTGCGCAGAACGTCGATCGGAGGCTTGAAAAGCTATTGGTCAAAGGTTTTGGCGGTAAGACCGCCCACCGCACCGCCCACCCTGAGGCGCCCGCGTGCCATTTTACCTAAGTTCCATACTTAAGCCAAGCACAGGATAAACCAATTGATCTCATCCGTGCAGCTCAAGAGGGGAGGCAGGGTGGGTAGTGTGTATTCACAAACTATATACTCGAAGAACGAAAGTTATCACTGGTAAGTGAAACCGAACTTTCTCCTTCGTATAGTTTGTGAATCCCCACTCATGGGAGATTAGCAAGCTCACACTTACTTGGTCGGTGGGCAGTCGGATGAGATGATCCCACGATGAAGATGATGATGGTCAGGCAGGGTGAACTGTCAAGGGCGATGAGCCCGGAGCCCCCTATTGAGGACGACGCGGCCAAGCGTGGCGTCCGCAGTGGCTCTGGTGTCCACCCTGTAGTGCTGGACAAATGTAGAAGGTCTGGACCAGGTGGCAGCCTTACATATGTCCTCAAGCGGTGTGCCCTCCAGAAAAGCCGTGGATGTTGCAACCGCTCTGGTAGAGTGCGCCCTGACATGCGGTGGAGGTGGCAGTGAGGCCGACTCGTAGGCCAAGTAGATGGTAGACGTGATCCATTTGGAGAACCGCTGCGCAGAGATGGGTTCACCTTTGGACTTGCCTCCATACGCCACAAAAAGGCGTTGTGACTTCCTGAACTCCCTTGTCCTGCTGGTGTAAAACAATAAAGCTCGTTTGACATCCAGCGTGTGCCAAGTCCTTTCTTGGGCGTTAGTGGGGTTCTGGAAGAAGGTTGGCAAGGAGATAGTCTGTGCCATGTGAAACTGGGAGACCACCTTGGGAAGGAAGGTGATATCCGCTTGGAGTACCACACGGTCATTGAAGAATTGAAGAAAAGGTGCGTCTGCCAGCAGAGCAACTAGTTCACCAGCTCATCGAGCAGACGTGATAGCCACCAGAAAAGCCGTCTTCCATGTGAGGAGACGAGCATCCGCGGTAGCCATGGGCTCGAAAGGAGTCCAGGTGAGCGCGTTGAGGACGGTAGAGAGTGACCATTGGGCCGTCGGGGTCCTGACCGGAGGGAAGGCATTCCGCAGCCCCTTGAGGAAACGCTTCACTGTTTGGTCGCGGAAAGCACCAGAAGCGGGCGAGTCAGCCGGAGAGTGAGCCACCACCGCTGCGAGGTGTACTCGGATGGAGGTGATGCTGAGGCCAGACTCCACCAGATGGAGGAGGTAGGTCAAGACGTCCTGTAGTCCCACCTGTGAAGGGGATGTCTGCTGGGATGCCAGGAAAGCACAAAAGCGTCTGTATTTGGAAGCGTAGGACTTCCTTGTGGAAGGGCACCTGGCTAGTTCCAGGATCCTGGACAGTCTGGGGTTATCCTCCACGCGGTGAGGTGGAGGCTGGTCAGGTCCGAGTGGTGAAGCTGGCCCTGCTCCATTTGGAGAAGCGTCGGAGACTCCGGCAGCATGCGATACTGAGACGACATGCGTAACAGCAGCGGAAACCAGGGTTGGCGAGGCCATGCTGGGGCCACCAGGATGGCCTTGGTCCTGTGTTGATACATTCTGGTGAGAACCTTCTGGACCAGAGGAAACGGAGGAAAAGCGTAGAAATAGTCCTGATCCCACCGTTTCATGAAGGCATCGCCCTTGGAGTTCATTCCGATGCCTGCCCTGGAGCAGTACCTGTGGCATTTCGTGTTGGACTCCGACGCGAAGAGGTCGATGTTCGGAGTCCCCCAGGCCTCGCAAAGCGACTGAAAAACCTCGTCGTCCAGTTCCCATTCGTGGGTCGTCGAGGTGAGGCGGCTGAGATGGTCGGCCAAGACATTCAGCTTGCCCTGAATGTGCACTCCAATCGGGAAAATGTGCCTCTCTAGGCACCACTCCCAGAGCTGCACAGCGAGGTAAAGAAGGGTGGTGGATCGCGTTCCTCCCTGCTTGTTCAGATACGCCACAGCCGTGGTGTTGTCCGAGGCTACTTGGACCGCCTTGCCCATGAGCAGGCTCTCGAAGGAATGTAGGGCCTTCCAAATGGCCAGTAGTTCCAAGTAGTTGATATGGTGCACCGTCTCCTGAGGCGACCAAGGGTTGTTGACCGTGAGAGTCCCGAAAGCAGCCCCCCAGCCGAGGTTGCTTGCGTCGGTCAATATTTGCAACGAGGGTTGCGGGGGGTAAAAGCTCTTCCCCATTGTCATGTTGAGTGGTGCCGTCCACCACAGCAGCTGGTCCCTCAGCTCCGTAGACGGAGTTAGCCGTTTGGACTGGCTCTCCCGGAGCGCGTCGAATTCGTGAAGAAGCCATGACTGCAGGGACCGGAACTTTAACTTGGCGTGAGGGATCACAGCCGTCGTTGAGGCCATGAAGCCCAGTAGTCTTTGAGCCTTTTTCGCCCGGATGCACGGTTTGGTGCGAAGGTCGTTCACTCCCTGCGCGATGTCCTGCAAGCGCTTCTGGGGTGCAAAGGCTCTGGTGGCAAGCGAGTCGAGTACCGCTCCAATGTACTCGATGCGTTGAGAGGGAATCAACTTCGATTTGGTGAAGTTGATCCTGAGGCCGAGACTCTCCATGAGGTGGACCGTGAATTGCGTGTCCCGAATGGCCGACGAGCTGGTGGGGGATACAATCAGCCAGTCGTCGATGTATGGGAAGACCCTGATTCTCCGCTGGCGAAGGAAGGCAGCCACCGGAGCCATGCATTTGGTGAAGACCCGTGGTGCCGTGGCCAGACCGAACGGTAGACACCGGTACTGGTACACGGAGTCGCCGATGTGGAATCGAAGGAACCTTCGGTGCTCCTCGAGGATGGAGACATGGAAGTAAGCGTCCTTGAGGTCTATGACTGTGAACCAGTCCCCTTTGTTGATGAGGGGAAGGACGGTCTGCAGGGTCACCATCCGGAACTTCCTGGTGTGGATGCACTTGTTGAGGCGGCGTAGGTCCAGAATTGGGCGAAGTCCTCCGTCCTTCTTCTGAACCACGAAGTACCTCGAGTAGAAGCCGTTGTCCCAGTCGGGCGGCGTCACCCGCTTGATGGCTCCCTTGGACAGAAGAGTTGATATTTCTTCATCCAAATGGGGGGACGAGGTGGTGAAACGATGTCTTCCTACCCGAGGCGCCCGCACGAACTCGATGGCATAGCCAGAGGACAAGATCTTTAAGACCCACCGGTCGTCCGTGATGCCTGACCATACCTGGAGGAAGTTCCGGAGGGGAAGGTACGGGATGTGGAGCAAGAGAGACTCGGCCATCGCAGCTTCTAACACGGGACTTGGACTTCACGCCCGAACGCTTGCCCTGCCCGTAGGGCTGGTAACGGGGCTTGTGCTGGCACCGTTGCTTGTGGGAGCCAGACCTGGGCTGCTCCATAGGGCCACCCTGTTGTTGCGGGTTCCCCTGATACCGCCGGGTGAAGGGCTGGAATCTCGGCCTGGCAGGCGGAGCCGGCGTGGTGAGCCCCAGGAACTTGGCCGTGGAGTTTGTTTGCCGCATCTCGTTCAGGACCTTGTCCGTGTCCTGTCCGAAGAGGCCTTGTCCGTTGAAGGGGAACTCCTCGATGAGCTTCTTCATAGCATCATCGAGGGAGGTGCCCCTGAGCCAGGCGTGGCGATGGAGCAGGATCGCGGAGGCCATGTCCTTCGCCGCGTAGTCGTTGATGTGCCTGGCCGTCCTCATTTGCTGCTCCGACAGGAAATCCCCTTCGGATGCCAGCGCGTCGATCCGTTTCTGGACGTCGGCGGGCAACGTCGCCGTCTCGGCCTTCACCCACTCCCAGAGGTGGGACTGGTAAAGGCCCATGGCAGCCGAGTAGTTAGCGGCGCGGAGGAAGAGGGAACCGGTGGCATAGAACTTATGGCCCACCACGTCCAGCTTCTTCCCTTCCGGAGTCGAAGGCACCGGGAAGCCGCTGGTGGCCGTCCTGTGTTGAAAAGCCTTGACCACCAGCGAATTTGGCAAGGGGTGAGCTTGCAGGAACTCGACGTTCTCGTCCAGGACTCTGTACATGCCGTCGAGCCTGGACGAAATGGAGTGTGCTGATACCGGTTTCCTCCATGTCGCCCTCGCCGACGTCAACATGGACGGAAGCATGGTGATATGGACCGGCCGAACCGCTCGTCTGTCCAGTTTGGCGGTCATTTGGTCCTCGCCTTCCAGTGGCGGCTGGTCCACCTTCAGGTTCAGGGTGGTCCCCAGGCGCGTCAGCATAGCCGTAAGCGAGCGTTGATCCTCACCACGCGGTGGGTCAACCGCGCCGATGGCTTGGTCCGGTGTCCTTTCGGCGTCGACGTCTCCCTCGTCCTCCGAGGAGGAGGCGCTGGAGTCATCGGAGGACGAGGGAGGAACTCTTACATCCATGTCGGGACCACGCCAGTACGGCCTGGGCGGGCCGGCGGGATGGGAGTCCACCGCATCAACATCTGGACCACACCGCGACGATGTGGGTGGGCCAGCGGAGCGGACACTCGACCCTCTGGAGGTCGGAGGGGCCACAGCAGGGCCAACATCCCTGGGGCTTGCGGTGGTCAGTACCGGAGCCGCAGAGGCCGCAGGCATGGAGGTCTTGAACTGGTTGGCAAATGTCTGAGCCATGACCTCAAACATCCCCTTGGGGAACTCCATCTGGGATGGATCCGCCACCGGTGGGAGCGACGAAACGGTGGCCGACGAAACGGTGGCTGGTAGAATCGGCGACGAAACGGTGGCCGGCATGGTGATTGCCGCGTTGTCGAGCGTTGGAGTCCTGGGCCTTGGGGAGACGGAGGCCTGTCTCGTAGGCGAGCGGGCCCTTCCACGAGGAGGAGACGGGAGAACCTGAAGTGGGCGAGCTGGAGCCCCAGCCCTGCGTCCTTTTTCAGGAGATCCCGAGGAGGACCATCCTCCCCAGATGGGTGACCCGGGTGAAGGGCATCTTGCGACCGAGTACGGAGGCGAAGGCCCCGGCGAGACAGGGGTGCGAGGAGTAGGCGGGAGCAATCGCCTCTTCTCCGGCCCGTGCTTCTTTTTCTTCTCTCCGTTCTTGTCCTTCTTCTTCTTCTTCTTGATGGAGAGAGTGGAAGAAGAAGCAGAAAGCGGAGGAGGCTGAGAGGCACTAGCAGAGGTAGATGTGGCCGTGGCGGGAGCCAGAGAGAGTTCCATCAGATGGGCTTTGAGCCGGTAGCTCCGGTTCTGCACTGCAAGACGGGTGAATTTCTTGCTGTGAGGGCAAGACTGGCTCTGATGAGACTCCCCCAGGCAGAAAAGGCAAAGGCTATGCCCGTCAGAGGCAGGGAACTTCTTCAGGCAAGCAGAACACTGCTTGAAGGCAGCGGCCATCAACGAAAAATTCTTCCAACGGAAGGTTCTGGAACGCGGGTACCCCGAAGGGCAGGCCAGCCGCCACCCCCTTGAGGGGGGAAACGGTGACCGAAGCGAGTAGGTAACTGAGTCCACCAGAAGGAAGAAACAGCACCGGGGTGGCGATCCTGCCCGAAGGACAAGATCACCGAAAAAATTGAACGCGAAGTTAGCCAAAAGACTTTCCCTCAGAAGGGCGAAAAAATTGAGGAAGCTCTCAACGATCGTCCTGCTGCTACGGCGGAAAGAAGAGAACTGAGGTAAAATGGCACGCAGGCGCCTCAGGGTGGGCGGTGCGGTGGGCGGTCTTACCGCCAAAACTTTTGACCAATAGCTTTTCAAGCCTCCGATCGACGTTCTGCGCAGGCGCATAACCCATGAGTGGGGATTCACAAACTATACGAAGGAGAACGAACACACCTGACGCATTAGTTAAAACTGTGCAAATGCAATCCTGGCAACTTAAGCAGCAGTCATGCAGGCACCAATGTTTGAATAGAGTAGATCAAACATCATACACTGGAAAGCATCACCTACAGCCAGTGGTGGGATTCAAAAAAAATTACTACCTACTCTGTGGGCATGGTATGGTGGGCGTGGCCAGTGGGAAAGCCCTGCATTGCACCCATGACCCGAATTAGTTCTACAGTATTTTATTTCAAAACCCTGGATGGGCAGGGCCAGCTGGAATGTCTGCTACCAGTTCTGGCGAACTGGGGTGAACCTGCTGAATCCCACCACTGCCTACAGCCATTATTTTTTCTTCAAAAGAACAAAGAAGTAACAATGAAAACATATAAGAAACTATCGCTCAGTTTACATTAAATTGGACTAGCACTCCCTATACTGACTGACAGGAATTTTGCACAATTTCAGATGAAACTCTTTCCCAGTCCTACCTGAATATATCAGAGAGGCAATCTCAGCCCCTTCTCATGTAAATGGTACCTTTTACCTGTCAGCTACAACCTATTTTTAAATGTGACAAAATGAAAGGAAGAAATTAGTTCTCAAAAGTGCCAGCTAGAAGGATGTATTACAGCTCCGTTTAGAATGACAGAGTAAGGTTACAAAATAAAATTTAATTCCAGACACAAAAACAAAGTTGTAAATTGCATTATTCATAATAATTAAAACTGCTGTACTGGGACAATTATTATTATTATTATTATTATTATTATTATTATTATTATTATTATTATTATTATTATTATTATTATTATTATTATTATTATTATTATTATTATTATTATTATTATTATTATTATTATTATTATTATTATTATTATTATTATTATTTGGGGGGTTATATCTAGGGCTGCCATTTAAAACCATTGGCCAGAAGCGTATAGGGAAAGCACATATGGAGAAGGGAAATCATGCAAGAAGTTCCATCCATTGGCTGGGCATCTGGATGAAGCCAGTCCATTATACTAGTTGTAAAATTGGTGATGTGATGAGTCGTGTGACTGATCTCATGACAGACACTTCACCAAAGGGAAGAAACCATTTGCACAATTACTCTTCCATGCATGGTTTATCTCAACAGGATTCTAGTTATTATGTTATATTTTAAAATAAACCACTAATACAACAACATTTCTAGCTAAGGGAGTTGAAGAAACAAGGTGGATACCAGTGTATCCTATACTACAGTTCAGGAGCTTAAAGCCTTCATAAGCTTTGATTTTTTTAAAAAAAATCTTTGGGCAAATTCTAGGGTATTTTCTACCACTACTGGAATGTCAGCAGAGTTAACAGCAGGGTTAAGGTTACATTTTTGGGTTAGCTTCAGAATTAAATGTACACATCTTTTATTTTCTAAGTCCACTGAGAATTGCAACATATTCCTGCCCATACTCTAATCCCAGTGGTGTCTTCATCAAATGGGGCAAACTGACAGACTAGAGTAGGGGGTCAGCAACCTATGGCCCGCAAGCCGAATCCATCACGTGGCACCAAATAATCCAGCCCCCGCCCTTGCTGCAACCACCGCTGCCACTGCTGGAAGCAAACAATGGACGCATTTACGGTGGCTGCGGACATATTTATGGCAGCTGTAAACATGTTTACAGCAGCCATGGAGGCATTTACAGCAGCGTTTATGGCAGGGGTAACACCAGGGCTCCCTCAACTGTCTGAGGGAGCATGACCTGGGCCCCAATTTAAAAGGTTACCGACCCCTGGACTAGAGCAAGATTGTTTGATTGTTGGCATATTGGTCCTCTGAAAAATGGCATGAGACATTTTTTCCGCCAATAGAGTGGAACCTCGGTTAACAAATTTAATGCATTCTCCGGAATCTTTTATACTACAGAAAATTTGTAAAGCAAATTTCCTATAGGAACGCTTTGAATGCAATTTCCCATGGGAATGCATTGAAAACCAAAATTTGTTAAACGAAATGTGGTTTCTCATAGGAATGCATTGAAAACCAATTAATCCATTCTGGGGGGAAATTGTTAACCGAGCCACTATTTTCTATGGGTTTCCTTTTGTTATATGATTTTTGTGTTAAGCGAGATGTTTGTTACGTGAGGTTCCACTGTACATTACATTCGCTGGGACCAGAATGTACCTGACTGGCAACAAGCAGCTCCCCTGGTGGGTTAGTGGTTAAGACACTAGCTTGGAGACTGGAAGTTTGGATTTCGATACACAAGGGCTGCACTTGGGGACATGAAAGGAGTCTCATTCGGGTGTCCCCTGAGTGGAGTTTTTCCAGCCAAAAAAAAAAATCCTTTCAACCCAGAGTAATCTCTGACACGAAATTATTATAACAAGCAACACATGTGCTGGGACCACTTTGAACCCATCATGTTGATTTAAAAAAAAAATGTATGTGGCAAGAACCTAGAGACATTATTTGGAACTTTTCAGGTGACAATGTTGTTGTAGAATGCCTACTTAGTAGTTAATTACGTGTAGACTTTGCAGCAATACACAGATGACTGTGAAAGACCAAAATGTCTCATATCGCTTCATGACAAGTAAAAAATGGGTGAAATTATATCTTGAGAAACAAGAAAGCAAAGTTTTTTTTTAATGTAACACATTGCTAAGTAACTACTGTTAAGGCTATGGAACACTAATACTGTACAGTAACTTTTTTAAGTAGTGTCTGACAAAGTGGACTTGATACACGAAAGCTAACATTAAAATACAACAGATAGTCTTTAAAGTGCTCTAACATTTTTGTTTTGTTTTCTCTCTGATATAGTTTACAAAGGTAGCAATAAAATGTGCGTCTCTCACACAAAATATTCCTTCAGCCTGGAGTTGAAATAATGTTTTGCATTTGAAAACTTTCAGTTTGGTTAAAGGGAAAGCATTTTTCTATTTGCTACACAGCTTTAATGACAATTAAAAGTTTCTTTGGAGTTCCTGAATAAAAACTGCTGTAGGAATCAATATTTGCAATATATTTAGCAGTATAATGTATTTCCCTTCATAAGAAATCTGGCCAGAAGATACTATTTTTTTTTTAAAAAAATCAATACATAGATTTATTGTATTGCAAAATTCTACTTTTAAATGTTCTATAAATTTACTATTTAAACCTAATAATAAATCTCTGCTATTGCCAATGTAACTGGAACAAAATTAAAATATCATTTTATACTGACAAATAGTATTTTTTGTTAACGAAAAATAATTAACTATATACACGTGTAGTGTAAGAAATACACATACTGTATAAACATTTCTTCCTTTACTCACACACCAAATATGATAACTTCAAACGCTGGAGTAAAAGCTCTTTTAGCTTCAATCCATTGGTAAGTGCTTTCCTATTTAAATGAATGAACTGTTAAAAAATGCAACAAAATATGCCCTTCAATAACTTGTTAAACACAAAAGAGAAAACAAAACTTTAAATAATTCTTGTTCCAAAACTAAATTCTACATTTTAATCTGTCCTCTTCATCCTGTTAAAAACTGAATAACCATTTCCTGGGAGCAGTCTTTCTAAAATCGAGAAGATTAATATAAATTTAAACTAAAATAGATCTTAAAATAAACAAAACCTTTTGTTCTATCATTGAAAGAACGACAAAAGTAAACTACAACATAGGAAAAGCCTTTTAAAAACTGACAAAATGGCAAGTCAGAGGTCAGGGAGCCAAGCAGGATAACAACGACCTTCTTCAGAATGTGCCAGGGTCATTCTTATAGCTTCTAAGTCTGGTTTGGTCTAATGATAAATTCCACATTAGCTCCACCCCTCACAAGAAGAAGGAGAAGAAAAACCCCACACTTGAATTGCTGGTTGCCTCAACAGAAGTTTGGTTTGCTGATTGGACATTAAACAAAAGAAAAAACAGCAGGACACAATTTATAAGGGGGCAGCAAAGGCTGACATGCTATTGTACTCTAGAGGTATCCACAAGCTGTTAATTCCATTTTAACATTGTTAATAAGATTGTTAACACATATGACTTTTGTTTAGAGGCCTTGAAAATATCAACTAACAGGTGGAAGACCCTCCAGAAATAAAATATCATAAGCAAAAAAACTGTGTCTTTGGGTCCCACCCACACCCACCTAGATGGGGGAGGGAAAGAAGGCTTAAGAATGCTTGGTCATCCTGTGACCTGACCCACTTGCCCACACGTTATTTGGACCATATTCTTAACTTTTTTTTATAAACTGCAATATCACTTAAAATGCACGCAAATAAATGTAAATCTGATCTGTTCCTCCTGAGTACATGCACTTTCCTCCTTTCACCCCTCAGGTTCTCTCACTGTGACTCTCTCACAAGCACGCAAATGTGCAGATTTAATCAGTGTGGAATGCTTTAAATGACTAAATTAAGTCTGACAGATTTATTGCAGTTAATTTTGCAATAGAGTGGGGAAATGTTTGGATCTCAACTTTTCAAGTATAAGGAAAACAATTAATCCATCACATAATGGAAATTCCTGCA
This sequence comes from Bradypodion pumilum, assembly GCA_035047305.1. Taxonomy (NCBI): domain Eukaryota; kingdom Metazoa; phylum Chordata; class Lepidosauria; order Squamata; family Chamaeleonidae; genus Bradypodion; species Bradypodion pumilum. The sequence continues at coordinate 186,944,273 of JAWDJD010000003.1, forward strand.
TTATACCCACGTGTCCAATTAAATAACATCAAGAAATTTCACATAGTAAAACAAGAAAGTCTCAAAATTTCAAGGAAATAAATTCTGTTGTTTAAAAATAATTGTTTTTGAATGTTAATTTTAATTGCAAATTCATTTACTCTTTGAATTAAAAATTATCGACTATTTCTAGAAGGGTTGAAACACCTAAATTATACAAGAAAACTATCTCCCAGAAAACTTCAGAGGTAATGAATCACAGAAAATCACTTTTAAAAAGAAATGCTAGAAATGAAATCTTTTTAACTCAACATTCAAGTGTTATTTTGGAGGGAATTTTTATTTGCTTTCTGGTATTAGTTCAAACAAATAGGCATAAGGGATCAATCTCTCAGCATATAAATACAAAATAGCTAACATTTTACTTTAGATAACATCATTTATTTTATTTTTGTTACTTTCAGAATAATAGCATCATTCTCTCGTACACACACTCAAGAGCATGTTACAATTGAAGCTGCATCCGAAATGTTAATTTTTCAAGTTCATTTCTTCTGCATATGCAATGAATAATTATTATTGCAACATAAATTTTGACTTTTTTAGGTCTACCAATATTTGTAATAAGTTGTTGCCTAACTTACTTTAAAAAATTCATTCCTCAGACCTGGGAGTAAACTATGAAAATCTCCACTCTGTTGAATTCAATGGAATTTACTTCCATGGAGGTGGGTGTGTAGCAGTAAACTAATAGCCCAGTTCTAATTAAACACCTTAAATCAGAGTGCCACATATATAAAAGGACTTACTCTCAAGTAATGCTGCTTGATGCAAAAATAGAAGATAATGAAACTTCAAATCATGTTTTGTGGATTTATTTACAAAATCATTTTTTGTGGATTTCCTAGCTAAAAGCAAGGGGAAAAATTCATATACTTTTTGCCGCTTTTATTACTGTAATCCTTCCTGACTTATCCAATGGCAGATGAAAATTGGGTATAAGAACTACATTAACGAGATCATTAAGACTATTAAATGGTTTGAAAACAAATAGTGTCATAAAGAAAAATAAACATATCAACATTCAAATAGTAGGAGAGAAAGTGCAATATACTTTTTACCTGTGTACAGGTAGTACAATTTAGACCAAAGTTATAAAAAATGGGAAAGCAAAAAATGTATTCTGTAATCACCACAAATAAGGAAAAAAATCAATTTGTTGCTGGGGTGAATTTTTGTGTGAATTTGGGTGAGAGTATCACTTTTCAAATTATTCTCCTTGGTACTGTAGTACAGGGATGGTTTTATTAGTTTCTACAATCTTATCTTCACGATACACACATTCTAGCTCAAGTAGTTCCGTTGCCATAACAACCTTGCAAGTTTGTTCTCCAGTCTTTCATAAAATCATTTTGTAAATCCCAGGGCAGTGAGTATGCTTTCTGAAATGAAGCAGTTCTTACTTTGCTCCTCAGAAACCCATTTGTTTCTCTCAGAAATCTCACATTTGAAAAATTAATGGAATCACTTCATTTCTTATCCCTGAAAAGTTGTACAATACAATCAGCTGTCTTTTTCACTTTCATTTCAGGGTTAGGCCATAAAGAAATAAGTGAGTTACAATGAGCTATCATTGCTCCCATAGCATTCTCCCTCTCTTCCATTTGTTTTGTTTTTTCCACACCAAAAGTGGAGAAGGAAAAATACTTATGTATACGTTACCAATTGAAATGCTGTAAAATACTTCAACTGCTGCATATCTAAAGAGATTTAAAGTTCTATTATCATGGGAAATAAATCATTCACTGAGCATTTCCTGCACCTTGCCCTAATAAAGGATAAAGGGTCATTGGCTGACCAGGTAACTTTAAAAAGAGTTACAACAATTACCATTTTTACTATATAAAGGGGGAAACTCTAAGCTCCTGCTAAATTAACATTCCTCACCACCAAACTACAAAACAGTGGAAGACAGGATGTGACTAACAAATCCTGAGGGAAAGTCAAGCTGTGCTTTTAGCATATGCAACGAAACCAAAGACCTTTTTTTTGCTTCTTAACATCCGTGTGCATCTCAATAAGCTATTTTGGGGGGCAGAGGATGTATTAAAAAGTTGCAGATTTTGAGCTGAACAAACAGATACATATTTTTGGATGTAAGAGGAAAAAAGGGAAAGTTAAGATGCAATTCTATGAACCTGGGATTAAGCCCCACTGAAAAGTCTGATTCTCTTCTGAGTAAACAGGTACAATGTTGTCCTGCAATTCTTGACAGTTAATTATCTATTAAGGCAGCACCAGGATAATGAGGAACAAAATCAGCCAGAGTTATGCATGTCTAAATCTCACTAATTCACTTGCCAGAGTTAAGCACATATGTCAACTCTCTGTGTTGTAATCAACAGGATGTAAAGGTGCTTTACTACAGCTGGATCACGTGCAATTCTCAATTGTCTTTGACAGAGAAAATATATATCAAAAGGCTAAACAATTAAGGGTTAAAGGCAGAAAATATCACAGCAGGGCATTTCATTTTATTAATGATAACAGTATGGAAATATTTTATGTAAGGGATAAAATGACACATTTCTTTATGCATGCATCTATTCCTTTAAGTACGCAAGCACTATAAGTGAAGTACTGTATTTCATATTTTCATATACCAGTACTTCAAAACAGGCTGAATTTCTTCACACACACAAAAATTATATTTATTGAAGCTGAAAGAGAGTGAGGCTTTCTCAAATATTCAAACCCTGAAAAGGATTAGAAAAACGCAGGCGCAATTTCTTTATCCTTGAATGAAAATCTAAAGGGATACTGTATCAACTTGGCAAGCTTCATTCATTTTCGCATAGATTTTTTTTTAACAAGGAGAGAGCCTTTACATCTGTCCTGCAATATCTGTGCAGTCTTATAAACAAGAGGCTGACACCCACTGTTCCCCAAAACAAAATGCAATGGCGCTTTGTTCTGGGGCTTTCCACAGGGGAGGTTATTTTCCTCCCTGGCCCAAATTCATCCCAGCTCATTTCGAGTTTTCCCTTTGCTGGTTTCCATGTCAATACCACCACCCACTGGTCGGGATGAGAGACTGCCATTTGGTTGCCATCTCCCCAGCATCATAAAACCTAGTCAAGGCTTTCTCTTAGTGCTCCATGGGGGGAAGGGAGGCTCCCACCCAAAAATAAAAGGAAAGGCGACATAGCCATGGCTTTGGGCCGACTTGCTTGCTTCAGATCTTTGCGGTTGTTGTTTTTCTCTCTTCCGTCCTGGAGGGGCAAGGAAACCGCCACTTCAAAGGAGAAACTTTCAGCTTAATGTAAAGACAAAGTTGCTCTCCTACGGCTGCCATTTATTTTATTTATTTATTTATTTATTTTATTCCCTCATTCTTTGTCTCAGCTTGCTAATGAAGCTGTCATTATTACTGCAGCAAACCTAGGAAAGCAGGACATGCATGGCAGGGGAGGTGTTCACACACTAGTAGCTCCCTTTCCAATTTTGTTTCTTCTCTGAAGAAAATGAAAAATATCTATGGCACAGAAAATTACAGTGAACAGCCTTCTGCTGTCTCCATTCTCATTTCCCACCCTGTGGTTTGTGCACATTATAAAATTCTGGCTCACTATATTCAATGCCAGAATGCTTTGCTACCTCCCATCTGTAGGTTTGTTTCTGTGTGGGTGTGGGTGTGGGTGTGCTCTCAGCAGCTCGACAAAGTAAAGACATAATTCCTTCCTATTAATGATTTACAATCGGAGCCTTTCCAGAAAAGGACTACTGTGGATCTTAATGTTCAAATCATTCCACTGAACCATCAACTTGAGGGGTGCTTGTTTATTTATTAAAATCATACCTATGAAATCTGGTCCTTTGATGATAAACACAAGAACATATTTACTCTCTAGGATGGCCCTATCTTCCAGTATTATTTTTTGTAACCGTTTGAACCTTTGGTATGGTTATGACCTCACAAATAGCTTCCAAAGTAGGTGAAATAATGTTATAATTTTTTTTAAAAAAATTACAAACTTGAACTAAACTTCAGATGAAATAGATATGAAAGCAAACCAAAGGAGACTGACTCCAAATAAAAGAATGTGCTATACCCATCACAAATTACAATAGGAAGGACAGAAAAAGACTTATGGAATAATGACTTTTAAATAAAGAGGATAGATTCTATGCCTAAGGAACACAAGAGACAGACAGATAATTTTGAACAATCTTTGCAGCCTAGTATCTGAGCTTTTGCTGAACAGTGTCTCCGGGATACATTGCAACACAGGGTATAGTCTATGTAGAATTGTACCACTCAATCAAAGAATGACAATGCATGTGAAATGCAAAGAATAATAATAAGAAGTTACAGCAAAGGTACATAACAATGCAAAATAAAATCCAAAGTGACAAGATGCAGTTTTCATTGTCTTAGCTATTATAATTGAGTTTCTTGCATAGCCAAGTTGGCAGTGTCATCCGCAAATAATAATAGTAATTGTAATAAAAGTTAATAGGTACAAATGGTGAAGACCTTGCAGAGAAAGAGACAGAGAAAGCAAAGGGCATATGAAACTGCATTATATTGTACTGGGCCACTAGTCCTCATAGAGGACTAAAATCCAAAATATCTGGTTTTTTCATTGACTGTAAATGAGAGGGGCCCAGAATTGATCCCCTATCCTGAAGCAATAGGGGGGTGTATAATCACCCTATAGGGAAAATGGTGAGCTAACAACTAAAATAAACATGGATCCCAGTGGTGTGAATTAGGGATATCTCAAAAGAAAAAAAGGAATTCCCATGCATAAGGAAACACTGGAGCAACCCAGAAATATGATGAAACTACAAGAAACTTAAACAATTTCTAAAATCTTCCAAGGACAGATGGGTTTGACTTCTTTTTATCTTTTGATGAAGCCCGTGTGCTTTCATCATTTACTTCATTTAGGCAGAGTTAGTTTCACTAACTGCTTTAAAGTCACCACTATATCAGGTGTCCAGGGTGTCAACTATTTCTATTAACTTCAAAACCTGCTGCAGGAGGAGGGTATTTGAAAAACTTCAGGAAACAGGGGTGTAAACTGAAAGGGATTCTGAAGAGATCCACCTAAAACAATATTTATGTAGAATTTTTAACATGAGTAGCTAAACTGACACAGCAAAACCATTGTCTTTTCTTAAAGGCTGGTCTGTTGTTTTGTTATAGACAGCTGTGTTTTTACAGATGCATAGCCATGTGTCTCTTGTGGAAAAGGGCTACTCTTTCCCTCCAATGTAAAAGAAGATCAAAGCTCTAGACACAGAAATACAAAATCCTTTTCCTTCCAGTCTCTCTCTCTCTGTGTGTGTGTGTGTGGGTGGGTGGGTGTGGGTGTGGGCACAGCAGCAAAACACCAAAAATTTCCATCTGTTACCCTTATGCAAGGTCCAGGTTAACCTTTTGGGTAGGTATACCAGCCTGTCATCCCAGCTAAGAAATACAAACAGGAATTCAGTTTATGGATGCGTTCCATGCATTTCACCAAAGACCAGTAGTAAACCTCAACTGGATGAGAATCAGAAGTGGAGGTTGAAACCCTGCTACTAGATTTCCTTTAGTAGATATGATGCTGAACTTGAAATGCAACATATACATCTGGAATACTTACCGCACAGACTATGAGAAACAAGTCATTCTACAGAGTTATTAATAGGTGGAAAAGCTTGATTTCTTTAATACAAATAGATATAGAACCAGTTGTATTAGCAGGAGCACTCCTCTATTGTTTGTTAGTCTTTGTTGGGCCAAATTGAGTAGTAAATTAGAATTAGAGTACACCTACTGAATCAATGGAATTTAGGTAGCTATTGACTCACCAAATTCACATTGATTCAATGAGCCTACTCTAGTCGAGACTTACTAGTAAATGTTAGCCACTGATATTCTTTCCTTTGCAAATATAAAGGTCAATCTATGCATGACAGCAGTTGTTCTCTTACCATCTATAAGTACTATAACATTTTTGAATATCACAAATTACACAGTTCATAGGCATTGACTTCTAAAATAACTAGCATGGGACAATCCAAGAAATCACAAAATGTGACTCTATGGGACCATTCAACAATGATATCTGCCTGTAATTTTTGCTTCGAACCCCCAACCCCTTTAAAATTACATAATCCAGAGCTTTTGTATTGAAACTCTAATTTTTAGAACTTTTCACTATTGGTGCCTAATGCAGAACGTATTGGTTAGGATTCTCAATGCATCACACCCTTTGTGAAGAGATTTTATTTTTATTTTTTTTGCAAGGAGGAATGAGGATGTCAGGTAAGTTCTGATAGTGTTCTTCTACTATCTTTTTTATAAGGATTAACATTTTACTGATAGTTTGAACATTAATGACACAATGAAACGATCGAATGAACCTTGACTCATGGAAATTTTAACTCACTTAGTCATAAAAAAATGAAGAGTAATGTTAACTAAAACGCAGCTTTCTCAAGTCTTAAAGTATTTATTGCTTCCAATTAATATTAAACAAAAAATAATGTAAGAAATAAAAATATAAAGGAAACAGTGTCAAGGAAGTCAACATAATATTGAAACATTAATTTTGAAGGAAATGTTTTACAGCGTAATCATCTAATAAAAACTTTCTATGGACCAAGTATTATTTATTTCTCTTTTGTCCAAGGGCATGCACTCCAATCAGGAATATTCTTGAATAAATGGATCAGCGAAGTGTCATCATCAGAGTTGTTGTCGTCTTCTGCCAGGAGTACATCAAGATCATCTTCCCAAATCAGATCAAAAATCCCAGAGATCATTTTTAAGCCTTAAAAAGCACCATGTTTCAAAACCACAACAGCTCCAAATCGATTATGTAATCTTTGACCAGACCCTCCATCCCCGCCCCCACATAATTTTCCATAATTACCCCCTCCCCCCTCGAGGATCACGTAATTGTTGAATTGCCCCTAAGGTCTCTTCATGGTAGGGAGATATGAAAAGCCATGTTTGCAGGACACTTTAGAAAAGCACACTATTCAACAAACACCAAAGGAAATGTTGATAATTCCTTATATGTCTGGAAAATATTCAAAGGTATATTAGAGAGTAAACAAAACAAAAGAAAAAACGTTGTGGTACCTTAAATACTATTGACTGTATTTTAATGTTAGCTTTCATGGATCAAGACTTGAAATACATTAAAATGCAGTCATTAGTCTTTAAGGGGTCACAACTTTTTTGTCTTTTTTTATTTTATTTACTCTCTGATATACCTGCACAGATTAACATGGCTGCCACTTCAAAAAAAAATTAAAGGTATACAGATGAGACTAGGTATTATTAATAACTTTCCAGATTGTCCACATTATCACTCTCTAGTATTATTAACAAGCATCAAAGATTGTGGTATTTTTGAACCACAATTTGGCCTACCCTGGTAATGGCCACCTTGTGTTGCTGGCTGATCTTTCTCACATTATGTCAAGCAAAAGGAACTGCAGAATGAAGTCACCAAAAGGTACCTTCATTTTGGCAGTTTCACATCTGGCCTAGGCACGGAAGAAGTGGTCTAACTAATTATGCTCCAGATTGTGACCCTTCCTTGTGATTCTTCTTCTTCCTCCTCTGTGTCTGGGCCAGATGTGAAACTGCCAAAATGAAGGCTTATTAATTCTTTTTGAAATTTCACTGTTTAATAATAATTTTGTGCCAGAGATTACTCTGGGTTGAAAGGATTTTTGCTGGAGAAATCTCACTCAGGGGACGCTCGAATGAGGCTCCTTTCATGTCCCCAAGTACACCCCTCAGGTATCAAAACCCGACCTTCCAGTTTCCAAGCTCAGTGTTTTAACCACTAAGCCACGGGGAGGGAGGAGCTTTCACTGTTGTGATACACAAGCATCCAACTTCCTCGAAGGTGGGATCTCTTCACTCTCTTACTGTTCTTAGCAAGGGTATGAAGGCTTATCTTTGTAATCTAGCCTTTGAAACAGTTCTATTGCTGATGCTGTTGTGGTGATTAAAATAGTCTTGGCACTACTATATCTCCATAGGTTGGAAAACCTGTATGTGCAGCTAAGGAGTCTGGAATACAAATTGCCACTGTGCTTCTTGAAGGAGGGGCCAGCTCAGACCACCTGGAAAGTGACTGGCAGGTGGGATTAAGTTCCTGCTGCCACCTTGGGCAAGCACCAGGATGCCAGAGTGCCACCAGATGGGAAGACTGGTAAACCTGAGCACTTGACAACCCTGGAGGGATTACTGTAACTCAGAACTGACATGATGACACATACCTCTTTGTATTAATATGAGTACTATTTAATAGTTTTATAGTATAAATCTTTTGTTCATGTTGATTGAGTCCTGTTTTAAAAGGGAAAGATAGGTTAAAAATATAATTTCCTGATATTCTGATATCAGAAGAGAAAGAGGTGCTGCTTTAACAGGTCGTGTACTTTAGAAATGCATATTTTATGTACCAATACCTTTTTAAATATTTACTTTGAATGAATATAATGTTTCACATGAACAAATCCAGAGAAAGATGGAAAGTTTTTTTTCTTTTTAATCTTAGCCTTCTGTTCATCTGAGGGCACAAAATGCAAATTTTTAAAATCAGTGTGTCCTTATCACTAATGGCTAAAAGCCACCAAAGCTTGCAGTTGGAAATCTCCAGTGGTCTCCTCCAATCTACCTTGAAAAATAACCTGGCTTTTAATGGAAAGATGTTGCTGCCATCTAGTGGATGATTCTAAACCACAATTCTTGCTATTTAAGTTACCTGTTATTGTTACGTATCTTTGAACATTCTAAAATGCTCCAAATTGTTTCATACAGTTATGCCTTTAATATTTAGTAACATCAGTGAGTTTCTCTGTGCCATTTCTAAAGAACAGATTTCAAGAAGAATGTTCTTTCAAATTATAGACAAAGAAAACCTGATACTATCTACATGTTTCAACTTGTTACACAAGGTCGGTGAATATATGAAACTCTGATGTCGAGGTTGTCTCCACCAACACAATTTGGACTGCAGAGGGAGGGCTACTGTTTGGCCCCAGTGGAACAACACATCATTTCACCCAATTCTTTCCATGCAATTAATCCAATATCTTTTGTTGCCAACATCAAGGGTGTGCCTCTAGCTATTACTGGAAGAACCACAACCATGTGTTTGAACAATCTGTGGAAGTCACCTTTTTGATTTAACCCAATGATAAATTTACAAAAGTGTTATGAACAAAAAGACCATTGCCATGAGAGCAGATTAGTGACACTTGCTTTTGCTGCCCTTCAAAACAATATACAAGTCTGCCTGTCTACCATATCTTTTACAGTCATGTGGATTGCAGAGACAGGCAAAAAGCCTGTGCTTTCCCTCTTGTTCTATTATTATTATTTCCTTGAAATACAGACAAAAGTGTACAATACTTGATAATCTCAATTGTTATTTTGCTAAATCGCAACATGGCTAAATTGAAAGTGGGCCAATGGGAATACATAATAAGCTATACATCCAACAATGCTGTTTCAAATATTGATGCATTACCACCTGCTTGCTATGAAAATTGTTTTAATTTTTCCTCCATAGGCTCAAGAATGTGTTGTTGTTACTTTAGTCTTTCTTAGCTGGAATTCACTTAGAGCATATTGCTCTTCCGAAAACAATGTATAAATAAACTAATTCACGTGATTGGTCATGTCATTCAAACATAAATAAAAGCAGATCTAGTGGCCAGAATGTTATTTGGAATTCTTCGTCTGAGAAATCCCTGGTGGCAAATGGCAGCTAATTGATGTGGTGACAATCATGTGCCTGACTGTGTGCTTGTTACGGGAAAAGGAACACAAATAGGCATGCAGTTGGTACCTTGTTAATTACTCACAATTTGCCACCATATCTTACATGATTTCATGTACTTTGGAATAGATAAGATTCTGTCTGATCAGCCAAGACATTTCCTCATATTTTGATAATGGTCAACTTGAACAATGGGGAGCTTCTTTTGCATGTAGAGTACTCTATAGCAGCACTCAATGGCATTCATATAAATGGCTGTAGAAAGGACAAATAGTAGTAGAATATTTCTGCCTACTTCTGGTTTTGTTCTCCCTTCCCCCCAAAGTTCATTTAAGTTTGCTTCAAAAACTGTCCTTGCACTCTTGGACTTTGCCCACTTTTGTTTTAAATGAAAATAAATGCAATACCATAATCCAGTATATCCCAATCCCAAATAAAGATATTGTTCTTCAGGGATGCAGTCAGCCTGAAACAGAAACCATATTGTATGTTGTTGTTGTTGTTTTGCATCTGGTCTTCAAAACAAATTGAGAAGCTCCTCTGGATCAGAGATGTGGAATCTCTACATCAGGGGTTCCCAACCTAAGATGCGCAGGTCAGATCTGGCCCACAACACCATTTCATGTGCCCCACCCACCCCTCCAAGGGTATTCAAGAAACAAAATGGCCACCCCTTTGAAGCTGTTGGGACAAAATGGCCACCCCCAGCATACAGGCAAGGCAACATGGCTGTGTGGCCCTCGAAGCTGACTGAGAGAGGGTGACCCGGGCCCTGGCTTGAAAATGTTGGGAACCCCTGCTCTAGGCTGTTAGCCAATCCTGACACCCAGGCTGTCTTACCTGATCTGAAGAATGGTTTGACGGGGTGCCTAAAGAACCAACACCCACCCATCCACCCCCAGGAAATAAACAGGGAAGAAAAGAGCAAGAGAGCAGCAATATCTAAGTTTTGGTGCAGCTGAGTTTACGTCCCTCTTCCCATTCCTGGTCAGGAAAGAAGAAGTAAAGGAAACTTAGGATTCAGAGAGGGCCTCAGTGAGTCTCCTTTCAGACTATGCCTGAGTGTCCACTTCACAGTCTCTCTTTCACTTTCCCCAGTCACAGAGGTCACAAGTGGAGGGTGGAGAGGAAAGACATGTACCTTGACAATTGCGTTTATTCTCTGATATATTAAAGAGGACAATTCACATGATGCTACAACAGGTACATTATAAAAGGGGCCACTTTAGAAAAAATTGGATAATGTTGGAATTTAATTACAAGTGTCTTACACAATGCTGCAATGCAAAATAGAACCTTTAAATGACAAAGACCACCACCACCACCACCACCACCACCACCATAGAAACAAGCAACAATCTATTTGGCAGCCAAATAAGGTGACTATGAGTCTACTTTAGACAGGACAATCCTTCATTAGAACCGCTGTCCACTTCAGCCCAGATGACTGTAAAGATAAATAACTTTAAGAAGCTGGGACAGCAGAGACCACCAAGAGCAGCTGTATAGCACACTGAGCATAAAAGGCCTTTATATTCTTCTCAACTATGATGAGCTGAACTGTGTTTCTGATGGAATGCTTGTACAGTACATAAGAACATAAGAACAGCCTTGCTGGAACAGGCCACAGCCCATCCAGTCCAGCATTCTGACTCACACAGTGGCTCACCATTTCCTACAGTACTTATATTGAAATCTGAATCTATGCATATAAATAAAAATTGGCTGATTTTATGCCACTCACTGTGTCATTTTTTGTTATCATTTATTTATTTATAATGCAAAAAAGAAAAGAACAAGAAAAGAAACAAAAACATTAAATCTTAATAAAAACTCAATCTTAACACATTATATACGAATCTACTTTGTTATCCTTTTTAAAGCGTGTCTTTTCTTTTGTGACCAACAGATTATATAAAAATATAATCGCTATATAATTCTCGTCTACTTTAATTGTACCTTATTTCCCCATGCAACTGTGTGCAAAGTGGTTCACAGCACGTGGAATGACAGCAATAAGTCATTACTTATTTATACATCATCAAATCAATCCTGACTTATGCTGACCCTTGCCAGGGTTTCCTAAGTATGAAGTGCTGAGAAATGGTTTATTGTTCTCGTCTTTGCCAGCACTTTCCCAACACGACATAGGCTGGGTGTCCTTCTGAGAGACACAATAGGAAATCAAACTCCTGACAGCACTCCAACTCACTGAGCTATGCAGCCAGCTAACAATAAATAAATTCAAAAACCAATGAAACAAAGTCCAATTGCCACTGCATCAATAAATAAGCAAATAATAGAGCACCAAGCAATAAACTATTGAATAAACTATTTAAAAATCCTAACTTGATCCAACAAATCTGAAAGTTTTTATCTCTCTCATTTAGTTTAACACAGAAATAAAGACATAGTAGAGACAAAGCTAATTATATCTCCAACTACATTTCTCACTTGGGGTACTTTCTTCCTAGTTCTTATATGTAACTCCTCTAAACATCTAAAGAGCCACCTAGAAGATCTACTAAGAAGAAAACAAGCACCATCAAAACAAAAGCAAACCCATTTGTTTTTCAAAAAGCAGGGAGATAAGAGAATTTAAAGTTTCACATCTCTGTCCAGAAGGAACCTATCAAACATTTATGTATGTGTCAAGTACAGATGAACCAAGTTTTATAGTGAGACTGGGTAAAACATTTCAGCAATTAGAAAAATGGTAATAACAATAATAAGAATACATGTACGATTACCATGAATATTTACTTTCATCTGTTTTAAGTGTTATGATACATTATCTCAAGAATCTCTACAAAGCAGCTGAGGTCTGGAAATAAGACAGATTGAATTGAGTAGAAAATGAAAGAGAGAGAAAAATGCCTGAATTAATTTAGTGAGTTTGTGATAGAAGCAAAATTTCAGGAAGAGACACCCTGGTTGATAGTTCATTTCATTAGTCACTCTAGGCTATGGCAGCTTCAAGTGGCCACTTGGGAATCAAATCAGACATGTTTCATGTATGTGGCAAACTCATGCCAGGAGAGCACTTAAAATGGTGGTGGTGGTGGGAATCTGCAAGAGAAGATTGAAATGGAATAAGTGAGGAAATGGAATAAGTGGATCGAAATTGAATAAGTGTTATAAAAATAAAGAAACAATAGCAAAGGTAGAACAAGCAGGCATTTGTACTACCACAGCCTCCAAAAAATAAAGGTCAGTGGTCACCAAGCAGAAAGATAAATAAAGAGGCATACTCTGGCTTACTCAACATATCTGTGACTATCAACAGAAGATATATACTACATCATGACAGCAAATGTTCACTTCTTTTTGTATTATTGACTGTAATGGAAGTGATTCCCAACTCGGAAGTCACAGAAGCACAGATCAACATTGCTCAAATTATTTTTATGGTTCACTGAGAGCTCAAAACAGACACACCGCCATCCCCACTGCCACAAACACTAAAGAAATACATTAACACTACATTCACTTTGTGAACCAAAGATGGATAGCTACAGCCCTCCAGATTTTCTTTTTCTTTTCTTTCTTCTCTTTTCTTTTTTGCCTATAACTCCCAACAGCCCTTAACAACATAGCCAAAGGCAAGGAAACATATGAGATGTAGGTTAAATGTATTCCCCGCCTGGCCCCAAGGGTACAAGAGCCGCCGCCACCAAGCGCAACGGAGGAGCCTCAGTCTTTCCCCAGAGCCATTCCATAGCTCTGAGGATGGGAGACAGGTGCACCACCACTGCCCGCCTGCCCCTCAGAGCCCCGCCCGGCCCCGAGGGTACAAGAGCCGCTGCCGCCAAGTGCACCAGAGGAGCCTCGATCTCTCCCCAGAGCCATTCCATCGCTCTGGGGATGAGAGACAGGTGCGCCTCTGCCGCTGCCGCACCTGAGGACTAATTGTTCCCCCGGGGCCACTCATTCGGCTCGGGGAAGGGTATTGTGTGCTCGCCCGGCTCGCGTTGTTGCGTGGGCCTGGACTTTGCATTTTCTATATATTTTCTATATTGTATTGCACTTTAGTGTATATTATACTGTTTGAGATTTTGGTTTGTATTTATTGTTCCTATGCATTGTGCTGTCATTTTGTTTATGCTATGCTGTATGCAACCGCCTTAAGTCGTCTTTGGACAAGTAAGGTGGTATACAAATATAACAAATAATAATAAATAATAATAATTCCAAATGGTCACAGTTTTGCACCCCAATATAAAAGGCTAAATCTGAAATGTATAACAGAATTTACACGCACTGTAGAAATATTTCCCTTAGGAGAAGGAGAGACAAAAATAAGAACATTTAACTCCTTCTTTGCTTAAAATATATTAACTGAAATCAATGGGGCAGTTTAGTGGTGATTTAATCTAAATGCTACTGATTTCAATGGGAGCTAATTTAGGCTAGATACAGAAATAATATGGATTACTATAATTTCCAACAAAGTAAATAAAAGCCAACCACAAACAGAGCAAATCTATAGGACAACCTGAGAGGACATTCTGTCCACAAAGGCTTTAAGTGATATGAACATTCTGTTTCTAGTGGTTGATTTGAAATGATCCCTTCACCCACTGAACTCATTGCTGTATTGTTATATGGCACACATCAGGTAACAGATAGTTCATTGGCTCTCAAATGGAAAATCACTACGTACACCATTTAGCTATAACTTAACATCTCACATTAAAATAAAGATACAGTAACAAATTGGATATTAAAAAGAATGAGAGTTAAATTAGTAATAGCTCACTTTTTCCACTTATTATTTATATGGGACTAAAGTGCAACTAACTTCCTTTGGATCTTAGCTCAGTTAATAGCATAGCACCTGTGTTGCTTCTCCTTTCTAAGTGTGTTGCAGTTAATATCAATTAACTATAATTTCATAACATGTCTGGAATGGGAAAATGTGGTTAGCAGACATGGAACATACCAGTATCATAGAATTATTTCAAACTTATGACTTAAAATCCCATCTTATTTCATTCGTGGTAACCATAATATGCTGTTGTGGTGAGAGCAGTTAACTATGGTTCAGAGGAGAGAAAATGCAGGAGTAGAGATTGTGTGTATTTTGTCTTATCAGTTTGTGCCCTGAATGACTGCATTTCCCCCCTGTATCCTCAGGTTTTACAAATGTGATAGCTGTACTATTTTCCACTTCTACCTGCAACTGGTTTCTAAACGAATTTATATTTCCATTTTATTCTATCATTTTATACACATTTCCAACCATCTTCTAAAAAGCAAGGCACCTACTAATGATAAAATTTGATTTCAATCTTAACTTGACCATAGATGTTTTATCCAATGGTGTCACCATTTGTATAGCTTGAGCGACTTCTTGGAGATGAAAATGCAACACCCAAATGGTTATAGTTTTCTCTCTCTCTCTCTCTCTCTTTATCTCTATCCCCACTTTTTTTCCCTTTTTCATTTTGGGTATACTGCATTTCAGAAGCTGTTAAACAACAATTTTCACAGTAACAGTTGATTCCAGCACACCATTGTTTTGTGCTGATAGTAAACCATCATGACTGTCTAAATTATGCTTTTAATAGTACAACACACACATCAAAAATGTGAGTTGTATTTTGAAAAAATCCGTATGCTGTGCCCAGAAGAAAAGAAGACAGACTGTGAAGCATCTGTGATATTGGGGAGGGAGGGGGATAAAAGGAGGGGGTGGGGGGAGAGATTGGGAGAATACAGAACCATTAAGTAATTACAGTTTTTATACAGTAAAGCACAGCTCAGCTTGTTTCATATCTGGAAAGAAATGAATGCACAGCTACTGATCTGAGTGTTATGTTGGGAGCTTTTGAAGCCTTTAGCTCAGCAAGACTGAAATGTTTTTTTTATAACACTTAATAAATTTGGGGGAAATGGAAGGGAAAGTAAAAAGTTTACATGATGACTTTTACACATTAGCGTAAAACATTGCTGTCTGTGGTGCACAAATGTTTCAGCCCCAAAATGTGCATCCGAGGACAGCTGAGAGAGCACACACTGAAAAACCATGGGGCTACAATCCAAGTCTTCACAGGCTGCATTAGAGGCCCCCAGTCTTCAGACTGTGCTTATCTAAGGATGAAAACGTCAAAGAGCCAAATTTCTCAAGTGACGAATAGTTTTTGAGACATCCTTAAGATGGCACATTTACCTTACATGCAACCACAGGGTACATAAGAAAAGCTTGATCCAGATACAGCCATATGTTTAAAACAGCCCCACTGACATAATTAGGACTTTAATTCATCCATGACCAACTCATAACATATTTATCCCAATAGGCCAACTATGTATGAATAAATCTGGATCAAACACAGTCACCGAAATCTGGTAATTCACTACTGAAATAAAACTAGAGTAAGCCCACTAAATCTGTGATTTGGTGAGTCAACTCATTCAATAGACCTGTTCTAGTTGCAACATTCTACTAGATTTCACCCATTGTTACCATAGACTGTCTTCATGAAGAAATCTTCTATTACAGACTTTCTTCTACCTAGACAACTTCCATAGTTCAAGAGTTAAGGCGTACAACTTTTCCAAGCTGATCAAAATAGGAAGTTAGTTTTTGTTCTTATTAAAACTTCTTTAAACACATGGCCTAGTCTTGTGGATATCACAGTGCCGTACAAGTGTACAACTAGAATCTCATAAAATATAATTAAAAAACTAAAAAGTATATTGTAAAGAACTACTTCCATTAACTCAAGCCCAGGATTTTTCATGTTTTACAACCTAGGTCTTGTACATACAGTGGGTTGCCAAGTTTTTCTAACTAAAAATTCAATAAACCTTATACTGGATAGATATATTATCTGAAAGCATAAACTGAATGAACACAACAGGCATGCCTGTGAAGCAAATTCTGCCTTCTCTCTTTTTTCCTCTTTCTTTTATTCTAGGTGATTAAATCACCAAATATAGAATGGCAGCACTAATTTACATGGCAAATCAATAAGTCTTCACATCAATATAACACTTTCTGGGAATTTAAGGAGCTTCTCTCAGGAATCTATATAACAGGGTTGTGCACCCCTGCAACTCTCATCAGCCAGAGTCAGTAGTAGGGGACTATGAGAATTATCATCCCAAATTTTTGGAGGCACCTGTTTTCTACCCTCCATTCCACCCTACAACAACTCTGTGATGCAGATCAGTGTTACTGTCACCATATAGCTAAGAGTTAGCTCCTTAATTATCTTGGGTTAATTGTGTTGGATCACATAGAAGCAAAGCTCTATTTGAAAAATCTGCATTTCCTCAGATATTGCTGAGGAGGTATGACTGAGCCCACTGTGCCATCCCATCATTCATTAATGTGCTGTCAGTGCAACTAGCCCCCACAAAGTTGAATTATCTATGTAAGCCCGCCTTCTTCCCCTTTGAAGCAGTTGCTGGGATAAGGGCCTTCCCAAAAAAAACAGGTTAGCATTGCTCTTGGCCTAAAATCAGGACTATGGGAATTCCATTGATACAACCGCTTGTTTTCTTAACTATACTTTCCCAGGCAAGCTTACTACATGTAAGAGAAACTAATTGTCTTTACATCTTTCACTATTTATTTAGACTTCAATCGTGGACCCAATGAGACTGCTTAAATCCCTCTGATGCTGGCAACATTTAAAATAAGTTGTGTACGTAGGCAAATAAGTCATGCATACAAGCCTGTAGCCTCACAATATAATTGTGTGCACATCCACATGGAACCAGGTGCTCCTGAGTTCAGAGGAATTTTCTGCTAGACATGTGTGTTTAAAGCTTGCATCCCTTAAAGATGAGAAGGATAACACTTATCTTCAATATCTCAAGTGTAAATTGCTCGGGCATTCAACCAAGTTAATGAAAAAACTGCAATGTTTATTACAAATATGACCCCCCACCCCCCCACATACAAAATAAAAGCTTTTATTCCAATATAGTATTATGGGTACTGCAGTGGCTCAAGTCGCTAAGACGCTGACTGGGAAGCGGAAGGTCAGCAGTTCGATTCCCGAGTACTGCAGGACGGAAATGAGCTCCCGTCTTCATCCTAGCTCCTGCCAACCTAGCAGTTCGAAAGCAAGAAATTGCAAGTAGATAAATAGGGACCACTTCGGTGGGAAGGTAACAGCGTTCCGTGCGCTCCGGTGTCTAGTCATGCCTGCCACATGACCACGGAAACGTCTGCAGAAGCAGACAGCGCTGGCTCTTCGGCTTAGAAACAGAGATGAGCACTGCACCCTAGAGTCGGATACGACTGGCTTTCGAGCAAGGGAAACCTTACCTTACCTATTACCGTATACATGTACAATATAACTACTAATATCTCTAACTGCATTCTAAAAGAGAGAGAAAAGGTCCGACACAGAATAGTCTGGCTGGCTTTTCTCAAATTTGATTCACTTTTACTTTTCTGTTGAAAGGCAAGTGCTGTGCTGTGAAATGCCGATAAAATGACAGATTTCTTTTTTAGAAAAACAGTTCAAGAAAATACTCTTTACACATTGAGAAGACTGGCAATATGGAAACCACATATAAAACACTCATATGGTGAAAAGTTCTAAAGCAGCCTAAAGTACATTGTGTGTGTGGGTTCTTTCATTTATAAAACCCTACATCCCAAACTCTTAAGACAAAGTGTCTCATAATAAACCTTAGTACACAAAAAAGGCAGCTGATTCATACTAGAAATGACAGAAACTCACCAAGCCTTCACATGTAAAGGGGCTGAAATGCATCCAGAAAGGGAGTGCTTTCAACGGTCAATTACTTTCCCATTTTGTCCCAGGACTTTAAAAGTTAAAGGCACCGTTCTGCCAATTGCAAGATGCCCCATCCAACACAGACCACCCACAAGTACTGATTTTCCATCTGGTGAACAAAACAGACATCTCCCTAATTATTTTTTAAAAGGGAGTTTCCCCCTCCCCTTACATGCTTCCTTTATTTGTCTGTGACCTGAAACTTAATGGAAAACCTGGTAGATGCCAACCATATTTCTTGCAACGTAGCATCTTATTTTTTCCAAAAAGCTTATTTGAAGCTATTACATATGCTGCTTTCTAACAATCTGAATCATTACAATTCAAGCCTAAGATTAGCACAGTTTTGCACCTAACACTGAATATTTTAATCAGTACATTAAAACAGAAGAGTACTCGGCATAGAGTCTCTTATGCTGAGCTCCCATATTGCTGGTGTCAAAATTTATGCCTTTTTCCAGTAAGATTCTCTCCTCTGCCAGCAGCACACTCAGAAATGCCAAATGTAATTAAAATCTGGCACTCCGTGCAGTCACTAGCAGACTTTTTAAAGCCTTCTTTCATAAAGTACTTTCATCCCTATTACTAGTAGTAGTAGCATTAGGCAAAATGACAAGAGAAATAATATGCGCTTTCGGAAACTGACACATTGAACAACACGGTTACAATTGTCCAGGAAATCAGCCTCGAAAAAGGCCACACACAATGTGAATTGTGCTGCCTATATGCATGGAGAGAAATCTACACATGCCAAGACCACATATTTCAATCCCACATATAGAATCTGCAAGCTGTTAAATTTGACTACAATTTACATACTCTCTAATGTGTAAAACAGAGTAATATATAGTATATACATACTAGTCAAGCAAGCCACTCATCAGAAAAGTAGAATGTTATGCAGACAGGCATGATGCAAGTTAGCAATCTGTATTCAAATAAAGTTGAGAAGGTTTCCCCCTCTTCTCAAGCAGTTTAGAAATTAAATATTAAATATTTGTTTTGATGTGTGTGTGATTTAGTAATACAGGTACTGTTGTGTATTAAGGTTGCTTATGCCTCAGCGCGCCTTGCAAAATAGGCGCCACTTTTGTGGAAGCTGATTCGCTATTGTTTTCCTGCTCCTCCGGAAGCCCTGGGTAAACGTATCTATTGTGTTCTGTATAAAAGCTGTTGTCCCTGCAGTGCACCTGTTCTCTGTTCTTTTGCCTCCAGCAATAAACCATGTTGTTGTTTGAGCCAGCTCTGTTCGAGTAATTCTTCTAGGGTTAAGACAGAACAGGTACTGTATAGGTAATTCAGATTTACAATTAGATGATGAAAAATTAATAGAGAGAGATTTAAGCAGGCATGAATAATCTGTAGCCCTCTAGATGCTGATGATGTATTTTCCAACCATCAAGAACAACAACAGTACAACAACAACATATTCTACATGGGGCTATCTTTGGAAATTGTTCAGACACTCTGACAGTTCCAAAATGCTGGATCCGGATTGTTAATTGGGTTGGCTACACGGACATAATCGCTGTGTTACAGCAGCTCCACTGGCTGCCATCCATTTCTAGGCACAATTCAAAGTTTTAATCTAGAAAAGCCATAAATGGTTTGGGTCCAAAGCCTGTACCTTCCTTTATGAATCTGCCTGGATGTTAAGATTTTCAAGGGAGGCCTTTCTCCCCATCCCACCACCTTCACAAGTGCACTTAGTGGGGACACAGGAGAGGAAGCATTACAACAAGCAGCTGTGGCAGATCCTCCAGAAATAGGATGAAGTTTTGAGACTTTGAGACCTGCATAGGCCTGGCACTGCAGGGTGTTAGCTGACAGGGGACAACATTGCAAACTAGACCCCAGCCTTAGACTGGAAATGTTGAGAGTCCAAGAGAATGGACGTTGGATCTGGCTGAAGACTAAGAATGATAGGAGAGTTGGTGGAATTAACTGAGCCCCCTGTGAACTGTCAAGGTGGGAAGAAATGGAAACGCCACCAACCCCTGTACCTCATTTCCCTACTTTAATAAAGACCACTTCTAGTAGCAATGAGTGCCTGGAGTTCATGGAGCCTATGTGTGGCAGTGGTCTTTTGGCAATGGTCCATGGAGTCACAAAGGGTTAGAATCAGCTGTGCAACTGAACAGCAACAAAATGTGTGGCAGTAATGGCAGTCACACACTGACACTGTTTATGCAATGGCTTCATTGGGCAATCACACAGAACTACAGAGGGGTAGGGCACAAATCAGGACCTTCTGTTGAAATGTTTTTAAACCCTTTAATTTCAATATTGTCTTGCCAGAAAGGAAACCTATGGTGACCAACAAAAAACCAAACTGTCTGCAGAAGAGAGGTTCCGATTTCCCTATTGGTTCCCTACATAAGCAAGAACCCAGGAAAATCTAGATTGTAACTTGAGTTTACACATGAGCAAGAAAAACTAATTTGTAGATGCTACCACTTTCCATGTGAAGAAGGCAACAATAAAGGTGTGCATGTGTGTATGTGGTACTATTGTTTAAGCATCCTGGAGAGAACCCGATAAGTAATGACTGAATTGGGATTTTATCATTTGCTTGCTGTACTGTTTGTCACAGACAAAATGGTGCTGCTTCTGAACAGAATTGTTCTACATTCCCCAGTACTTCATGCTCTTGGAAAATGGCAGTCAGTAGTCTGGTTTCCATGTTGATATCACAAACTATATATGGAAGTCCATGAAGAATTCTCCAAAAATAATCTGTCCACATCCTAAAATCTGACAGGCTCAAATTAAAGTCTGTATAAATTAAACACCATATAAAATATATGAAAAGATAAGCAGAGGCTAGTTATCAAAAGCTTCCATGTCTAATAAAAGGAAGTACAGCATCCACCTGGCTTGCCAAAGGCAAAAAAGGCCTTTAAAGATTTACTGTGGAGTAATCAACATATTCCTGAATTACTAATATGGAAAAGCTAAAATGTAGCACGCAAGCAAGTTCATGACAATTTATTTAATGTAAGAAAGATAGAGGAAAAGGTAGAGCACCATAATTTGAAGTAACTGTTCAGATTTCATGCTAAGAAACTACCTACCTAATATCAGTGTTGAAACAGGGTACACAGAAAGAGCCTCTGTGAAGATTGTGAATACAATCGGGCGTACCCTGGGCAGCAACCTTGCTGGCTAATTTTTCTAAGATCAGATCAAACCAAGGGAACTGAAGAATGAATCCACCAGAAAGGGCTTTGTCAAGACCAACCATTACAATGATCTCAATAAATATTGAGAGACTTTTGAGTAGTAAGAGTGGTTTACTAGCGGACATGTGCAGGAAATACAAGTGTGACATACTTCTGCTCCAGGAAACACATTGGGGGACAGCGAGATTTTAGTATCTGAGAGTCAAGACACAAGGCACAGCCAAAGGCTGGGTTAACTCAGGTTTATTGCATGGTGGACAGAGGGAACATGAGGTAATGGCGGACGAACAGCTCTATATATATGGTAGTAACGTATTTGAATGTGGCTCCACGGTAGCCCGTTGGCTACTGGTCCGCGTGACGTCATGGCTGGTCACGCCCTTCTTGTCCAGGTGTAGGTAGCGGCGGGAAACTTCCCGCGCTGCGGTCTTTGATGGGTTTGAACCAAGAGAGCTTGGACGCTCGCTGCTGCCAGCTGGTGGTCATTAGCTCGCGTCCTATTACAGGGTTTATGTGATACAGCTGAAGGTTACATTGTTACTCATAGGCAAGGTTACATTGGTTCAGATACATTGATATCACATGTGGAAGGTTACACTATTAGAACACAACACTCCTCCCCCCTAGGATGAGACGAAGTCTCTCAGCCAAGGTGGCTTATTTCGAACACGCTGGGGTCTCGGCGCGGGCTGCCCTGCCCTGGCTTCGCTCCCTCCTCCTTGCTCCCTGGCTGCCTGCCCTGTAACGGGAGAGGATGACTTGTTAGTGGTTTGCCGCGGTTCTGCGGCTTTGTTGGAAGGTGTGTGCTTTGTTTGGGGCGAACCGGGGGCACTAGGGGCTAACGAAAAACCCCTCTTCTCGCTTGGATGGGTGGGGGAACACTCCAAAAAAACCCCCCGGCTAGCAAAATCAAAATCAAAATCGGCTTCGGGGGAAGCGGCAGCGGCGGCCGCACACTCCTTTTCCCTCCCCCCGGGCTCGGATAGGACTGGGGTATCAAAAGGATATGAGTCGGGCTCACCGCTTTCCCTCCTGGCTTCGGACTGGTGTCCCTCTCTGTCTCCCCCTTGGGCTAAACGGGTGGGGGAGAACCCTATCGCTGAATCCTGTCGCTGAGCCCCACTGATCGGCCCCTCACTCACTCGGTGCCTCAGTTGGTCAGCGTGCCTCCTCCAGAGGAGGCCGGTGCTAGTTTCCACCCGATATGACACTGGCCCCGTCTGTTCTATTATCGTCCCTGGTACCCAGGCTGGGCCTGCGTTGGCATAGTTCCTGCAGTGTACAGGGTCGCCTACGCCGAAACCTTTCGAGACCGCTAAACCTATGTTCTTCCCTTTGTCCTCGACCCTCGACGGGTCCAACCTGGACAAAAGCGTCGTCAGTTTCCTCCGCATCAGCAGCTCAGCCGGCGAGTATCCAGACGCTAAGGGGGTCACTCTGTACGCTAATAGAAATTGACAAACTTGGTGATTTAGATCTCCCGAGCCCATTCGCCGCAGCGCATCCTTTGTGGTGCGCACCAACCGTTCCACTTGGCCATTCGTGGCCGGGTGAAACGGCGCGGATGTGACATGCCGAATTGCATTTGCCTCCATGAATGCTGCGAACTCAGCGGACGTGAAGCAACTGGCGTTATCGCTGACCAAAGTGTCGGGTAAACCGAACGTGGAAAAGACCCTCCTTAGCTGGCGAATGGTAGTGGCGGAGGATGTGCTCTTTACCGGAATGACCTCCAGCCACTTTGAATATGCATCCACCACCAGGAGAAACATGGTTCCTCGGAACGGGCCAGCAAAATCTACGTGCACCCTGGACCACGGTCCCCTTGCTGCGTCCCATTCCCTATGCGGGAGGCGGGCCACCTCCGGTCGGGAGCACTGACATGCCTCACAAGTGCCCACCATATGCTCTATGTCGCGTCCAGCTGGGGCCACCAGAAGTAACTCCGGGCCAACGCCTTGGAACGGACGATTCCCGGGTGGCTGACGTGCAACAGCTTTAGCACCTTCGGCCGCAGGGACGTAGGAACCACCACCCGTTGGCCCCACAAAAGGCACCCCCTCTCTAAAGACAACTCTACTCGCTTTCGGAAAAATGGGTCGAATTCCGCGCCTGGGGATGACGCCGGCCACCCCTTCTGCACCCACGAGCATACTTTCTCTAGTGTTCTATCCTTTCCGGTCGCCCTGGCAACGTCGGCCGGTACTATCGGGGGTGACTCCAAGACCTCTATTAATAATACCTGGCGGTCTCTTCTTACCCCTGCCTTCTGGTCGTCCGACAAGGGTAACGGCGACCGTGAGAGCGCGTCTGCATGGCTGATTTCCTTCCCTGGCCGGTATTCTAACTCATGTTGATATGCGTTAAGAAAAATAGCCCACCGCAGCATCCTCGGGGACAGGATCTGTGGCGTGGGCTTATTTGCAGTGAATATTCCTAACAGGGGCTTGTGATCAGTAACGACCTTGAACGGCCGACCATACAGAAAATCGTGAAATTTCTTGGTTCCCGCTACTATCGCTAGTGCCTCCCTATCGGTCTGTGCGTAATTCCGCTCTGCTTGGGACAGGGACCTTGAATAAAACGCTATCGGGGCCTCCCTTCCGTCGTTTAACACGTGGCAAAGCACCGCTCCCACCCCCACCGGGGATGCATCGCAGACTAAAACTATGGGCCGTTTGGGGTCGAAATGAGTCAGGATTGCCTCGGATGTGAGGAGTTGCTTTAACTCTGAGAACGCTCTTTCTTGCTCGTCACCCCACAGCCATTTTTCCTCTTTTTTAAGTAACCGATGGAGCGGCTTGGCAACAGACGCCTTCCGTGGAAGGAAGGTATGGTAGAAATTGAGAAGCCCCAGAAACGACTGTAGCTCGGTTTTGGAAGTGGGGCGAGGGGCTTTCTTAATGGCGGCTACCTTAGATTTGGACGGCCTAATTCCCTCGGGCGTGACACGGAACCCTAAAAACTCAACCTCTGTTTCGAAAAATACACATTTGTCTTTTCTCAGTCGCAGCCCCGCTTTCTCGAACACGGTCAGGACCTTATCCAATCTGTGAGCCAGCTCGGCCTTACTCCCCCCCGTTATCAACACGTCATCAAAATATGGCAACACCCCCTCCAGCCCCTTCAGGAGGCGTTCCACTAGCGACTGAAAAATGCCAGGTGCCGAGTTCACGCCGAACTGTAACCTCGACACCTGGAACGCCCCCTTATGTGTGACTATTGTTTGTGCCGCCGCTGTGGCGGGGGTTACCGGGAGTTGCTGGTAGGCCTGTGCTAAATCGAGTTTAGCGAAACACTTTCCCCCATTTAGCCTGGCCAGAAGGTGGCTGACCACTGGCACCGGGTATGCATTAGGGCGGATTGCCTTATTAATGGTGCACTTATAATCAGCGCAAATGCGCACCTCCCCGTTAGCCTTCAGTGCTGTTACAATTGGAGTCTCCCACTCCGCGGAATCCACAGGAACAAGAATTCCTTGACCCACCAGTTTGTCCAGTTCTGCCTCTATTTTGTCCTTTAGTGCGAACGGTACCCTGCGCGGTTTAAGTCTTATCGGGCGGACCTCCGGGTCTAAGTCGAAGGCTACAGGGGGTCCCTTGAACTTTCCCAGTCCACTTTTAAAAACAGCTGGGTGTGCGTCACACACCGCTTGTATTGGGTCCTCGCCTACGGCATGCACCCCCCCTATGAACAGGCCTAAGGGCTGAAACCACTGTGTTCCGAGGAGGCTACAACTCCCCCCTTTTAGCACCACTAGGGGAAGTTCCGCAGAATGTCTCTTAAAGCGAACCCGGAATGTCCCGACCCCCAACACTGGAATGCTGTTCCCCTGTACGTCCCGTAGTGTGGCCCTCAACGCTTTAAGTTTGGGCCGCACGTGGGGGTCGATTTTCAAGAACTCTCTCTGGGGAATTATAGAATAGGAGGACCCCGAGTCAACTTCCATCCTAATGGGGGTCCCTTGTACTAGTACCTCAACAAAGTAATGGGGCTGTCCCGCAGACACGCTGAACACAGGAGCGTCGCCCTCGCTGTCGTCCGAGATGCGGCCCACGCCGTCCTGCTTCCTCGTGGCCCGGGCGCCATCTTTGGACCTCGCTGGACGGTCCGGTCTGGCTGAACGGTCTTGCGACTGTCTCCGGCCCTCTTTCCATTTCCTGCACGCCTTGGCGATGTGCCCCCGACGTCCACAGTTGAAACACTCGGCTTTCCTGAATGGGCACTTCACGCGCTCATGGGCCGCTCCGCAACCATCGCAGCGGCGCCCGCCTCTCCGGACCTTCTGGACCTCCTCGCCATCGCTGCTTTCTGAAGACGATTTCGAGGTCGGTCGGGTTGCATGCACCGACTGACCGGACTTCCCGTGCGACGAGTTTTCCGCTTTGCCGGCCCTCGGACGCCACTCACGCCACTTGTGCATCTCATCTACTCCAGCATTCGTGGATTCCGCGGCTTCCGCGGCCTCTACAACCTCTTCCAGTGTGGGTGGTGGCTCCTTGTTCATCAGGATGCGCTGTACTTCCTTGTCCTTCAGGCCACACAGCACTCCATCCCTGAGGGCCATCTCTAGGACGTGGTCCCATTTGCAGGGGGCGGCGGCTACCCTCATAGCCGTTACGAAGGCTTCTACCGACTCGTCCGGCGCTTGAACTCGCCTCCAAAACGCGCTCCGAGCGGGAAACATTGCCCTCGAGGGTCGGAAACGCTCACGCAGCAGTTTCATGATGTCACCGGCTTTGAAATCGCTCATCTTCTTCGGTGCAAGGATGCCCACCAGCGTCCGCTTGGTTTCCATCCCAAGCATGTGGGTGAGGATGGCCCTCTTCCTTTCCTCGTCGTCTTCTTTGACTTTGAGTTCCACCAGTGCCGCCTGGAAGTCCATCTCAAAAAGCTCCCAGTCTTGCGGTTTGGTGATGTTGAACCCGCTCTGTGTCCTGGCTCCATGGGGATCCATATCCCACCTTCGTCGCCAATTTAGTATCTGAGAGTCAAGACACAAGGCACAGCCAAAGGCTGGGTTAACTCAGGTTTATTGCATGGTGGACAGAGGGAACATGAGGTAATGGCGGACGAACAGCTCTATATATATGGTAGTAACGTATTTGAATGTGGCTCCACGGTAGCCCGTTGGCTACTGGTCCGCGTGACATCATGGCTGGTCACGCCCTTCTTGTCCAGGTGTAGGTAGCGGCGGGAAACTTCCCGCGCTGCGGTCTTTGATGGGTTTGAACCAAGAGAGCTTGGACGCTCGCTGCTGCCAGCTGGTGGTCGTTAGCTCGCGTCCTATTACAGGGTTTATGTGATACAGCTGAAGGTTACATTGTTACTCATAGGCAAGGTTACATTGGTTCAGATACATTGATATCACATGTGGAAGGTTACACTATTAGAACACAACAGAGATGCAAACCCAAAGTGGCTGGATGGAATTAGTGATTGAGAGACTGCATGACCAGTATGAGAGTGCAATTTTTGTTAGATCTCAGTATAATATCAGCTGCACTTACGGAAACAAACAACATTGAAATTCTCACTCTCTGAACCCCACAATTCTCTGTTACCTCTGCCTATAAGCTGACAGAAGGAAATTTTTGTTTTAATGAACTGGACAATTTTACTTATTACCAATTAATATTTGTTGTTGGATTCTCTAAATGCAATACCAATATGCTCAAGTGGGGGCTGCTGGTGAACAACAAGCTGTGTGAATGTTGGGAGATACCAAATCATTTACTGGTCTGCCAGTAGTAGTGGTGGTGGTGGTGGTGGTGGTGGTGGTGGTGGTGGTGGTAGTAGTAGTAGTAGTAGTAGTAGTAGTAGTAGTAGTAGTAGTAGTAGTGTTGAAACAGGTGTCCCTGATGTGAAGACTTCACACAGGACTATATTACATCACATGAGCTACAGAAGAACGCTGACTTGAAAGCCTAACCAAATGTACATGCACACACAGCATCAAAAGTTCCTTACATGTGACAGAAGAAACTTCTTCCTAACACATGTAACACACAAAGTAAGACTCTGATGTGCTGCATTTCTGCATTCCGCACATGAACAGTTGGATACGAAAACAGCATCATGTCAGCAGCTACAGCAAGTAGCTCTTAAGTCTGAGGGTGAAACCAGAAATTAAGAATGATTTCCTACACTTCTTTTTCTTCTTCCGTGTCTAGGCCAGATGTGAAACTGCCATAATGAAGGTATCTTTTGGTGAGTTCATTCTGAAGTTCCTTTCGCCTGACCTAATGTGAGAAAGATTAGCTGGCAACACAAGGTTGCAGTTACCAGGGAAGTTGTCCCTCACACAATGGACTTTTCTCACATTTACCTCCCAGTGACCAATTATAAAATGAAAATATTGCAAGATATATAAATGAGTAACTTTATGAGAATCAGACATCCTTCTCTGTTTGGGAGTACATTTCTGCAAAAATTGATAAACATATTTATTTATTTATTTATTTATTTATCATTCACATTTGTAAATGCCGCCCACTCAGGCAGAACCCGACTCAGGGCGGCATTACAACAACTCCAAAAAATACATAAAAACATTATAAAACCTTATAAAACCCACCCAATAAAAAACCCACCCAATAAGAAAAAACCAACATCCACCCCCATTTAAAACCCATATCCCAATCACCCGTCCCACCTACCACACAGAGGGAAAGAGAGAGAGTCTTATAAAAGCCAGCCGGTGGGGGCCATAGTCCCGTTCGGGCCCCATACCTGCCCTGCCAGCCAGGTCTTTACTCCTTTCCTGAAGGGCAGCAGTTCACTTTGCAGTCTTAGATCTGTTGGTAGGAGGTTCCAGAGGGTTGGTGCGGACACAGAGAAGGCCCTCCTTCGGGTGCTAGTCAAATGTGCACCCCTCGTTGATGGCACCACCAGAGAGCCTCTCCGGTCCGCTCTGGTTGGACGGGCAGCCACTCTTGGGACGATGCGGTCTCTAAGGTATCCTGGCCCCCTGCCATATAGGGCTTTAAAGGTCAAAACCAGCACCTTAAATTGCACCCGGAGACAAACTGGTAACCAGTGCAGCTCCCGAAGCAGCGGTGAGGCATGGGCATATCGCCCACACCCCATCACCACCCGGGCCGCCGCATTCTGGACCAGCTGCAGCCTCCGAATGGTCGTCAAGGGCAGCCCCATGTAGAGCGCATTACAATAATCTAGTCGGGAA
This sequence comes from Bradypodion pumilum, assembly GCA_035047305.1. Taxonomy (NCBI): domain Eukaryota; kingdom Metazoa; phylum Chordata; class Lepidosauria; order Squamata; family Chamaeleonidae; genus Bradypodion; species Bradypodion pumilum. The sequence goes on from JAWDJD010000003.1 coordinate 186,973,185, forward strand.
GTAACCAGAGCATGAGTGACCATAAGCAAGGAGCCCCGGTCCAGGAGCGTGCGCAGTTGGCGAATCACCCGAAGTTGGGCAAAAGCCCCCCTGGCCACAGCTGCCACTTGTTCTTCCAGCAGGAGCCGTGAGTCCAGGAGGACCCCCAAGTTGCGCACTGGGTCTGTCTGGGGCAAAACAGCCCCATCCAGTACCAAAGATGGTAACTCCTTGGATAACGTGGGGCCCCTTATCCACAGCCACTCTGTCTTGCTGGGATTCAGCCGAAGCCCATTGGCCCCCATCCAGACCCCAATGGCCTCCAGGCATCCGGATAGGATTTCAACAGCATCACTGGGGTCCCCCCGGGCCGAGATGTACAATTGAGTATCATCCGCGTACTGATGGTACCGCACCCCGTGGGAACGAATGATCTCACCCAGCGGCTTCATGTAGATGTTAAATAAGAGAGGAGAGAGCACAGATCCCTGAGGCACCCCATATTTGAGAAGCCTAGGGCTGGACCTCTCACTCTCTAACCACACCGACTGGGTACGGCCCTCCAGAAATGAGGAAAACCAGGACAACACAGTGCCCTGGATCCCCAGTCCTTCGAGCCGTTCCAGCAGGATACCGTGGTCGACGGTATCGAAGGCCGCTGAGAGGTCAAGAAGAGCAAGGACGGATGGACAACCCCCGTCCCGCTCCCGCCAGAGATCATCCATCAGTGCGACCAATGCCGTCTCCGTTCCATATCCGGGCCTGAATCCCGATTGAAAGGGGTCTAGATAATCCGCTTCCTCCAGGACACTCTGCAGCTGGCGCGCCACCGCCTTCTCCAAAACCTTACCCAGAAAGGGCAGGTTGGAAACCGGCCTATAGTTGTTAAGGACAGCTGGGTCGAGGGACATTTTCTTCAGGAGGGGGCGCACCAAAGCATGTTTTAGCTGTGCAGGAAATACCCCCTCCCGTAAAGAAGCATTTACAATCCCCCCAACCCAGCCCCCTGTTACCCCCCTGGAAGCTTTCACCAACCAGGTGGGACAGGGGTCCAGAGGACATGTAGTGGCACGAACATCTGCAAGGAGCCTGTCCACTTCATCAGGGACAACAGGATCAAACCGATCCCAGATCGAACAGAAAGACTGTGCTCCGGCACCCCCCCCCCCGACCCTCCCCATCCACGCCAGGATTCAATCCTGAACGAATCCGATCAATTTTCTCCACCAGATGGTCAGCAAAGTCCTCAGCCGACCCCTGCCAACCGGGCACCGATCCCCCTCTACCAAGGAGGGACCTGGTTACCCGGAACAGGGCGGCTGGGCGATTATCAGCGGAGGCAATAAGGGTGGTGAAGTATTGCCGCCTCACCACCCCCATCGCCACTAGGTAGGCCCTAATAGCGGCTCTAGCTAGTGTCCAATCGGAGTCATCCCGGGTCTTCACCCAGCGGCGCTCTAGGCGTCTCTTTGCCCGTTTGAGTTCCCGTAGTTCCTCTGTGAACCACAGAGATGACCTAGTTCCTCGGGCGCGGAGAGGCCGCAGTGGCGCGATTTCATCCAAGGCAGCTATTGTCGTCCTATTCCATAGGTCGACAAGTGCCTCGGGTGAATCGTTTAGCCGATCCAGAGGTACATCCCCCAGTTCCCTCTGGAAACCATCTGGATCCATTAGTTGCCGAGGGCGGACCATTTTAATAGGCCCTGCCTCCCTACGATGAAGTGTCGCCCCCAGGAAATCAAGAGTCACCAGATAGTGATCCGACCATGGCACAGGTAAGATGACTAAGTCCTGTAATCTCAGGTCACTCTGCCACTGCTCCGACAGGAAAACTAAGTCTGGCATGTGACCGCTGCCCCTGGTCGGACCCCGAACTACCTGAGTCAGGCCCATGGCTGCCATGGAAGCCATGAACTCCCTTGCCCCCTCAGAGGCCATCCCCAACGATGGCAAATTGAAGTCCCCCAGAACCATAAGCCTCGGGAACTCCAACGCCAGCATCGAGGCAGCCTCGAGGAGCTCAGGCAGGGCATCCCTTACCCTGCAAGGGGGCAGGTACAGGAGCAAGATCCCCAACTGACCCTTGGGGCCCAACCGTAAAAGCAGGGCCTCACAACCAGACACTTGTGGAGCAGTGGCCCTAGCGACTCCCAAAGATTCCCTGGCAACAATGGCGACACCACCGCCCCTCCCCTCACCTCTAGGCTGGTGCCAGATACCGAACCCAGCTGGACACATGTCCGAAAGAGGTACTCCATCCTCAGGTGTCAGCCAGGTTTCGGTGATGCATGCCAGGTCGGCCCGCCCATCCCGGATGGCGTCTTGAATCAAGGGGGCCTTATTGCAAACCGACCTGGCATTCACCAGCAGTAGCCTAAGGGTGGGGTCACTCTGGATCTGCTGCTCAGGACCCAGAGATGTACCTGCAAGGCTGGAATGAGGGACCGCACTTAAACATCGGACCCGCATTCCCCGAGTGCGGCCCGCCCCACGGTACCCGCCATACCGCCCCATGCCCGTCACAACACCTATATTAAACTCCGGAACCTCCCTAGACGGAATGCTGCCCCTCCTTCCTGGCTGGCAAGGCCAACACTCTCTCTTCCCTCCCCCTCCGCCATCCACCTCCAAATCCAGCACCGAACAAAATTTCCGGGCCTCCGGCGGCGCCTCTCCTTTAAGCCCCCCAACAGGCAGGGTCCAAAGGGCGATGGGACACCCCTGCCTCCCATTCCCGGGCCGAATAACGTGGGCCCCCGGGAAGAGGCAGCGCCTCTTTATCTCCCCGCCGGTGGTGGGGGCGGGGAGAGCGCGGCGGCGGCGGCGGCGGCGGCGGCGGCGGCGGCGGCGGCGGCGTCTCTCTTTGGAGCCTCCCGGGCCACGGGAGGCTCCCCTTATCTCCCCGCCGATGAAGGGGGCGGGGAGAGCGCGGCGGCGGCAATGGCGGCGGCGGCGTCTCTCTTCGGAGCCTCCCGGGCCACGGGAGGCTCCCCTTATCTCCCCGCCGATGAAGGGGGCGGGGAGAGCGCGGCGGCGACGATGGCGGCGGCGGCGTCTCTCTTCGGAGCCCCCCGGACCACGGGAGGCTCCCTTTATCTCCCCGCCGGTGGTGGGGGTGGGGAGAGCGCGGCGGCGGCGGCGAGGCGGCGGCGTCCCTCTTCGGAGCCTCCCGGGCCACGGGAGGCTCCCTTTATCTCCCCGCCGGTGGTGGGGGCGGGGAGAGCGCGGCGGCGGCGGCGGCGGCGGCGGCGGCGGCGGTGGCGGCGGCGGCGGCGGCGGCGGCGGTGGCGTCCCTCTTCGGAGCCTCCCGAGCCACGGGAGGCTCCCTTTATCTCCCCGCCGGTGGTGGGGGCGGGGAGAGCGCGGCGGCGGCGGCGGCGTCTCTCCTCGGGGCCTCCCGGGCCACGGGAGGCTCCCTTTATCTCCCCGCCGATGAAGGGGGCAGGGAGAGCGCGGCGGCGGCGATGGCGGCGGCGGCGATGGCGGCGGCGGCGTCTCTCTTCGGAGCCTCCCGGGCCACGGGAGGCTCCCCTTATCTCCCCGCCGATGAAGGGGGCGGGGAGAGCGCGGCGGCGGCGATGGCGGCGGCGGCGTCTCTCTTCGGAGCCTCCCGGGCCACGGGAGGCTCCCCTTATCTCCCCGCCGATGAAGGGGGCGGGGAGAGCGCGGCGGCGGCGATGGCGGCGGCGGCGTCTCTCTTCGGAGCCTCCCGGGCCACGGGAGGCTCCCCTTATATTGGCCTACATTCTCTTCCCACAAAGGGCATAACTCTTAACACAAATGGCACAGTTATGAAGATGATGAAACTCTCTGAGCTTATTTTTTTAAAAAACGAAAACAGCTAATAGACCACAATAAACCTTATCTGTTACATACTAAGTTTCATACATGTAACATCTATTATATACTAAGTTTTGAAACTCAACATGCAGGTTGTAATACCTATGACGATTCCTTGGGGCAACTTGCCTCCTAAAGTTATATCTTATGTATACCATAATTATACAAGAGAACTTTGGCTATTATCTAGCTTGACCATAATTTTCCCTCCCTCCCTAATTAAATGTGGAGAGACCAGAACGTGAAAGAGATAGCATGTATCCTACTAAAGTATTTGAAAACATCTGAGTAGGGAACATAACAGATAAAGAGCTATTGTTGTAACTAAGAGAGTGGCAAGATTCAGCTTTTTCTACTCACAGAAGTACTTGAGATTTACCATTATAGTGGTTAGACCAGTTAGGCCAGGGGTCGGCAACCTACAGCCCATGGCCCCAAATAATCCAGCCCCCCGCCCTTACTCCAACCACCGCTGCCACCACCACAGCTGGAAACAGCCGCAGATGCATTTACGGTGGCTGCAGATGTGTTTACTGCAGCTGTGGACATGTTTACGGTAGTCATGGACACGTTTATGGCAGCCAAGGACACGTTTACGCCAGCGTTTATAGCGGGGGAACACCAGTCTGGCTTAACTGTCTGAGGAAGTATGACCCAGCCCCCGACTTAAAAAAATTGCTGAGCCCTGCATTAGGCACTCGCCAGAGGTTGTCTGGCTGCTGTATTTTCTTACAGTTTTGTGACTCAGGGCTTATCAGCTGGAGCACCTAGAAAAGTGTTGGTAAATGTGTTGGGGTGGTGGAGGAGCAAGATGTCATTCATCATCCCCCTTCCACGCTTTGTGTAACTGACAGCCTACAGAACAACCTATGCACAAAAGGTCACTGTTGAGTGTTTATAGCTTTTGTTGTTGTGAGACACTTTAGCTCCCCTATGAGAGGGAAAGCGATAGATAGATCTATAGATCTATAGATAGATAGATAGATCTATAGATAGATAGATAGATAGATAGATAGATAGATAGATAGATAGATAGATAGATAGATAGATAGATAGATAGATAGATAGATAGATAGATAGATAGATAGATAGATAGATAGATAGACAGACAGACAGACAGACAGACAGATAGAGAGATAGAGAGATAGAGAAATAGATATCTTGTATATTAACTGTAATCTTTATGGATAAAACTCTTAGCCTTGTAAAGCAGCCAGGGACATACGTTTAGTTTGATTAAAACAGTCATGCAGAAAAGAATCTAATATGTAGCTGAATGTAGGGGAAGAGGGAAGAGCAGGACAAAATTACATTTGTCATAAGAATAAGCATAATTTATTATCTTATTACAAGTATTAAATATAATACAGTAAAACCTCGCATAAAGAGAGCCTTGCTTAGAGACTAACTCGCTTAAAGATAAGAATTTTCTCTGAACGGTCGCCTTGCTTAACAACTAAAACCAACCAAAAACTCGCTTAACAACTAAATTGGGGTTTGCAACCCACCCACCCCGCCAGAAGTCACAATTGGTCACTTACAATGGTGTTTCACTTAAAGGGCAAACTCGCTTAAAGAGCAATCCTGTGGAACGCATTATGCTCTTTAAGCAAGGTACCATTGAACTTTATATAAATTAAATAGAAAATATCAAAACCCTCATCGCCAGTCATACTATGCTCCGTGAAGAAGAGCAATACATTGATCTGAATGAGCAAACAAGCCTTCTTTATGACATGCTTCAGGACACACCACAGAATATGCTGCCATTCCAGTCCTCCAGGTGAACACACAAGGTTGGATTTGACTCCTCAAATTCATATTTTAACATTGGCCTGCAAGAGATGCATAAAAATGATGCCAGACGCACAGAGCCGTAGCCAGAGGGGGACCGGGGGGGGGGCAAAAACCCTCCTGAGCTAACAGCCCCCCCCCCACTCCATGATGCCAATGTTATATATGTGAATGTAACATTGTTGCCCCTCCTGAAATGTTTTTGCCCCTCCTGAAAAATCCCCCCCCCCTCACAAATCTAGAATTCTGGCTACAGCCCTGCAGATTCATTAACAAAATGTGAAAAGGAATGGTAACAATCCAAGTCTTTCTTCAGTATTTCCTAAGATTTCTCTTCTATTTTTCCACCTTAAGAAAGCAGCAAGGCAAAACAACAACAACAACAACAACAACAACAACAACAACAACCAGGAAATAATTTTTAAGCCTTGTTTGTGGAATAGAGTTTTGGAAAATGGTCAACATGTTTCTCCCCCCCCCCCTCTACTTCTTCTTTTTAATATCCTGAGCAATAAAGATCTTTCAAGACACTAAAAGAAAGGAGGCGGAGAGAGGAAGGGGGAACTGCCTCATAACTTATCAGTCCCAGGCCTCTGCTCCCTAATTGACAACCCCAGGGCTACTTTCATCACTTGTCGACTTCAAACCTACACTCAATTTTTCCTTGAGGATGACAGTACATCGGTAGTTCAACAGTGTTTCTATACATACTGCAGCATGCAGGAAGAGTTCCTCCACACTTTGTATTAGGAGGAAAAAAGAATAAACTGGAGGGACAGGGATGGGACAGGGCTCTCTCTGTCAACATTTGCACAGGCTGAAAAGCCATTCTTAATGCTGTAGCTAGAGCTTTGAACTGGCCCCTATCCAAAACTATGTGCCAGATGACAGTTTAGGTAGATAATGAGGCCATGTAATTGCTGTGATTAGCCATTTTCCTTCCACACCTCAGATATAGGAAAAACTCTCAGATTAATAACCAACCACAGAACAAAGTACACAAATGCAAGATACAGAGGTGAGAAAAACCATGGACTATAACGAAGAGGCAACTTTCGCTACTGAACCAAGCACAACTCTATATAAGCATATCACCTAGTCTGACCCTGGTAAGGTAAAGAGAAAGGTTTCCCTTGCTCGAAAGCCACTCGTATCCGACTCTAGGGTTCAGTGCTCATCTCTGTTTCAAAGCCGAAGAGCCAGCGCTTGTCTGCTTCTACAGACATTTCCGTGGTCATGTGGCAGGCATGACTAGACACCGGAGTGCACGGAACACTGTTTACCTTCCCACCGAAGTGGTCCCTATTTATCTACTTGCAATTTCTTGCTTTCGAACTGCTAGGTTGGCAGGAGCTAGGACAGAGATGGGAGCTCACTCCGTTGTGCAGTACTCGGGTTTTGAACTGCTGACCTGCCAACCATCCAGTCGTCAAGTTCAGCATCACAACCAGTAAGCCACCGCAGTCCCTACAACTTACAATGGTGCTCCATAAATAGTAAGTGCATATAGATTAGCCTTAGTATTACTATCAGTTCCTTTCCCACCCCTCACAAAAAATCCCATGACATTTGCCCCCAGGAACAAAACATTTCTCTATATAAACATTTCAAACTCCAAACCCAGTCTTTGAATGGTCTTAGCCCCCTGTGCTACTGCCAGGTCATCTATATGCTGCCAAACTCATCCTGCCACCTGGGGCCAGGGTAAAGAAGCCATCACTATGCTAATGTTGCACACATGCATATGGGCTGTACGTGCAAGATTTAAATGAGACAGCAGCCACCTGTGATACTTGTATAGATAATATGCATGCCCAATACACATAATAGCCACTACATTTAATACAGACTGTCAGCTTGTTGACTGATCATAAAGGTGAGAGGGGCACAATCTGGATCAAGACTGAAGCAGCTGGGAGAATTAAAGCCTTTCAAGCTGCAGACCATGTTCCCAATCTGGATCAAGCTCTCAAGACATGTTGATTCCTCAAGGAATGTAAATCTGTATTTGTATTTTTGGATAAGTCAAATGAGAGCCAGACCTCTTTAAGGTAGCCACAAAATCTCATTGCTACCTGCAAGGGAACTGTGAAACCTTAAATGGGCCTTAAACCAAGTGTTTGCTGTACCCAGCCTTCTATGCCCACTGAAATGTAGAGAGTTTTGCCGGCCATCAGTTCTCCACTCTTTCTGCTAACAAAATGGGCCAAAGATCATCCTCAAGGAAGATATGTATAGACTCCCTAATATGCCATAGTTCACAAAGCACATGAGAATCTGTAGAGCAGGGGATCCCAACCTAAGGCCAGCGGGCCGAATTTGGCCCACGACACCATTTCATGTGACCCCCTACCCCTCCAAGGGCATTTGAGAAACAAAATGGCCACCCCTTTGAAGCTATTGGGACAAAATGCCACCCCCATCATGCAGGCAGGCAAAATGGCCGTCCGGGTCCTCAAAGCTGACTGAGAGAGTGTGACCCAGCCCTCGGCTTGAAAAGGTTGCTGTAGAGGAAGCCTATGTCTGGAAAAGAAAGCCCCATCCCCAAATTCTTACCAAGTAGACAGATGTCCCCCAATGGTGGTGCTATGGCTCAGGTGATTTTACTCAAACAGATAATCTCACTGCTGCCTGCAAGCATCAGTTCAGGAAAGTTTAGCCATCATCACCAACACCAGATGGACCACAGCCAGAGTGCCAAAATTCCTGCAGGGTCAAGAATTTTTCCCTTTAGGAAAGTTTCTATTTGCATACTAGCAAGTGTTCTAGAAAGAATAAAATCTTCCTGATTCAAGAAAAACAGAGGTGTAAATTAAAGACCTGTAAACTACAGCTGTCCTTTGTAGCTAAAATATAGATTTAAACTATGGATATTGCTATTTTACTGATATTGCTAGCCTTAGTATTTTTATACACTGTAATCTTAGATGTTATTATATTTTATATCATACCTTTTATTATACTATGCATATATTATGATTTTACATGATATATTTCAGATCTCATTTAACTGAATTTAGCTAGAAGCATTCTACAACTTGTTTTTATAATCCCACCACTATATTCAATCTTGTTGTAAACATTTTATCTATAATGTGTTCTGATCTTTGACTATAATAAATTGGATTGAAAATACAGCTGTAATTGCATGCACACTTACACATACTGTACTGTAAGTCCCATTACCATTATAACAACACAGTTCTGTGCAAATATGCATAGATTTACACAGAAAGGTAGTGTACTATCAATAATATCAAATATTTGTATCTATTGCAATAAAATGAAATCAGGAAGAATCATAGCCTTGAATCCTCTAGCTTAATGTTCATACACGGTAACCATACTAAAGATATTGGAATAATAGACTATTCTGACCACTTTCTGCAAACAGATGTTTTCCTGCCCCCCCTTTTTTTCCCTTTATAAATGGCAAACCACATTTGGTGTGTTGATAATCTACGCCTGTAGCGTCCATTACAAACCGGGAACCTTGCAGGGTGTAGAATTTAAGTTTACAAGCCTGTTTTGCTTTCCTGCAGGCGTTTGGAGCTTGTAAATGGCACCTTTCAGTGGGCAGCTAGTCCCAAATCCTCAAGTTGCCTAATGGTCTCACATAAAATGAGGTCCCAAGAATTTTTATTGCCAACCCAGGACAAACTCACAGGTGAAGTACCACTGGGGAAGGATGTCTTGAGCTTTGTCCCTCTGAGTTTTCCAGGTGCAGAGAATTTTACCACCCGTTTCTTGAACAATTAATAGAGCTATCAAATTAGAGTCTCTCACCCAAAAGTTACAACAGTGGGGAGTAAATCAGATGGAGAAATTATCCAGAAAGGGGAGAAAGAGGGATCAAGATGTAAACAAAACTATGGAACGTTTCAGCACATACACACAAAAACCCTACATTATGTGAGCTACATTTTTTGTACAAGAGCCAAGCAAGATACTGTAATCTAATTTGGGTATTTACAGTCACTGCCAGCTGTAAATAAGTAATAGGCATAGATGTATCCTACACTGAAAATGACATTTAGAGTAGTGAAAAGGACAAAAATACTGCCATTTTCATTGCAATCTGCAAACATTTTAAGGTAACTTGAGAAAATCCCATCTAATCCTTTCTGGTGTAAAGCATTTGTGGATAGCAGTTCCTGAATGCCACAAATTACATCCAAAGTTAATGGCTCATGACATGCCAAAAACAGTGCTAATGAGCTTTAGGGTTTGGCTTTAAAGAAAAAGAAAAAGAAAGCAAACAACTAGAAGCTGCTAAATGAAAGGAAAACTAGTAAAATGTAAGTAAAATTTGCTAATTTGATTCATGCACCATTTCAACTTGACTGTGTGTGCCAAACAACACTTGCATCTTTCCCCATCAGGAAATGGGATTATATGTTTCTAAAATATTTTACTACAGAGCTTGATTTTCCTTCAATTAAAGGGCAAAATAAAATCCTCATGATTCAAGCACTTCAAATAAATTAGTGCCTCTTCCTGCTTCTGAGAGGTATTTAGGTATGAGACAAAAGAATTAACAGGAAATGTGTGTTCTCCAGTCAGTCTCATTAGCTGGTTCTGCCACACACATCCTCCTTATACATATGCTTCAAATGCTTTACCATTTAAATTGTACATAGCCTAAAAGCATCCAAGTGTAAAATGTGGTAGAAGATCAGTTTATCTTAGCCACACAAAATGCAAGGCACTGGCACTTCAGAGAACTGCAAAAACATGTTTTGTTAGGATGCTGTCATGCAACCACTTTGGTTTTGCTCTGGGCCATTATTACCTAAACTTATTACTCACCCATATTGAACATCTATTTATTTTCCAAATATTGTACCATTTTCCAAAGAAAATTAATAGTTGAGCCGTTGTGTGATTTACACTGATTCCATACTGCAGCTTTTTATAGGGACAGAGAAACTTCTGTGAACATTACATAGCACTTTGTTGTTGTTGTCTTTGTCATAGCTGCTGTTGCTGCTGTTATAACAACAATAATAAGAGAATAGATGACTTTTAAAAGACCACTCATGGACTGCTGAAACGATCCATTTGCTGACAGTGCATTGTGGTTAGTGTCAAAGAGCTGGCTGGCTTGGACAAAAAGTCATAAGAACATAAGAACAGCCCATCCTGTCCAGCATTCTGTCTCACACAGTGGCTCACAATTTGCTTCAGGGTATTCCCAAGCAGATGCCTTCACCTGTTTAGGATTCCCTGGAAATGGCATTGAGAGATATCCTGCCTATCTCTCCAACCCGGAGGTTGTCCTTAGGTATCCATAATTATAGCCATTGATACCCTTGTCCTCCATGAACTTGTCTAATCCTTTCTTAAAGCTGTCAAGACTGACAGCTGTCACCACTTCTTCTGGCAGGGAGTTCCATAGACCAAGCTCCAAGTCAGTAGTGGTCCTCCAAAAGTATCAACTCTGGCCATCCCTCATTATTGTCTTTGCTGGCGTGGGCTAAGGAGAGTTGTAGTCTGACATTATCTGCAGAGCCAAAGCCATCTCTTTTCTAAGGGATCTTCAATCTACTTCGCATAGTTTTCAACTTCTGGCATCACCAGTTAAGTCTTCAGGGTTTGCTCTGTGAAATCTATTGTAACCTTGAGTAATGGCTTTTCAAGGAGATTGCGCTATATAACGATCCTTTGGTAGGCCCTACTTCCACTTAACAAAACTTCATACAAAGGTCACAAACACAGAATTGAAATGTTATATTGGCAAACAATACTCCATCTATTTTACCTTTCTGCTCTCCAACACCAGCCAGTCAACTGGTTTATAGAAGGGCAAAAGCAGAGTACAGTGATACCTCATACAACGTCCAAACTTGGTTCCACAAGTTTGGACTTTATACGGATTTGGACTTTGTATGAGGCATGTAAAATCCTAGCCGCGATGCCACATACAACATCCAAATCCTTGCCGCGATGCCTCATACAACGTCATTTCCATAGAGATACATTGTACTGTAACAGCACAGACTTCAGGGAAAAGTCAAGGAAACAGACAGGAAATTGACAGAACTTTAAGAAATCAATGTCTAAAGGCTAAAAACATTACAAAAACATGTCAAACAACCCTGATTGCCCAAGAACCTGAAAAATGCTGCAAAAATCCCAGGAATGCTTCTAAAAATTCTGACAAAAAAATCCAAAAAAAAATCCAAAACCGCGCTCAAAACCACTCCTAAACACTCTTTGCCTCATGCAAAACCCACACAAGCAATGCACGCATGTATCCTGCCTTTTATACTGCCCAGGCACAATGCAACCTGGGAAAAACCCCAATGCCTCATACAAAGTCACAGCGACTTTGTATGAGGCAACTTTTTTCAAGGAATTAGGCAATGTTCTGAGAATCCAAGGTATTCTGTCTCTGAAAGTAGAAACTTTTGCTTTTAGTTGTGATAGCTAGTAGACACTAGCTACAAGCAGGGAAACATAGTTTTTATAGATTGCAACTTTCAGACGTGGCTGGGGGTTCTGGAAATTGTAGCATAAAAAAAGAAACATTTCCAGACTCTGCTGAGACCATCCAAAAGTAGCAAGTATATAATGTCCAAGAAACAATGTAAGGATTTCTATTCCCTGGTGCAGTGTTTTAAAAAAATCCATGGGAGAACTACTCAATGTCTTCCTTTACTTATTCTATATTCATAATGTGGGCCTGCACCTACAACCTACATTTAACAGCTTACCCTTAAGTAATGTTAGCAGACATTCTTTTGGATTCTTCTCCAATTAATCTTTTTGAGTAATTAATGACCAAGTGCAACAAGTAGCGATTCTACTTAGTTATTTGAAGGTATGGTTCATGCCAGCTTCTAGCCAATCAAGAATGCTTAACAGCTCCCCAACTACTGCCATAAATGAAGCCAGCTGTAAAAACCACCTATGAAGAAAAAAATCAACAGCACAGCTGCTTCCTATGAAATAAAAATGGCAGGGACTCCTGTGCTGAAGACAGTACAACATACAGAGGCCAAGTTCAGACAACCAATTGAGCACCATCAGTGCAGATCAGAATGAGTCTTGTCTTTGTGCACTCAGGCCCAGGTATCCTATTTTCTCAGTATGCCCAGATATCTGCCCTTAACTGTAGTTTCCTTTTATGTCTGAAGTGGAAAACTAAAGTTACTGAACCTTAGGACCATAATTTCCTGCTTGCAATACAGTCAGAAACTATGGCTAGTCAATGACTATTGTGGTTGTCTGATACTGAATGGTGCAAGAATGGATCATACAGGCAAAATACATTTGTGCATTTCAGGCATTTAGACTACTAAAAAGATGTTGAAAGCTGTATCTTTTCAAATAAATTTATGCACATGTGAAATATGAATTGATGTTTACATCCATAATGAATTCTTCTAAATTGATTTATTTTAGTAGCTGTATACCAATGCCCCCTAGTGTTGAAACATGAACTTGTTTCTTATTAAATACATTTCTAAATGTACTGCTTTAAATAATCCCCTCAAAACTATTCCAGATAACCTGAATTAGCTACATATAATACAAGATTACATGTGCATTGTGTAAAAAAGTAAATTTGAAGTGATTTCAATAATGTCAACTCCAAGACAAATGTGTTGCTGTTTAAGCATGTAGCCTCACCCTCAACTTTGTAAATCAAGATGCTATTTCCAAACATCACAAATGTGGCACAGATCAATACAAGTGCTGGGACATCTGCAAGACCCAAGCAAGTATTCAAACTCTGGCAAGTAAATTGAAACCTCATTTTAATATCTAACAAGTGTAGACATTAATGAGAAGATCCATACAGAGGATGCCCAAATGACTCAAACAAATGATGTGTGCAAAAGTTGATGACTATAAAACTTCAGCAACCTCTTTTCAATGCTTCTCAGGGACATTAGACACAACTTTGCACTGGTTTGCACTAGTGCAACTGAAACATTGTTATTTTCTATGAGAATATGAGTAACAATTTGGATTATGGAGCAAAATCACATCCAGGGGTAGCCTATCCTTTTTGTAAGAGTATCAACTCACACAACAAGTGAAACTTGGATGACATCCTAGATCTGTTCAGTTACACATAATGTCACTTGCTATTCCTCTCTACTCTGGACAATTTAGTTGCTGATGCATCTAACCCCATGATCTTCAAAATAATGGGATATTTATTTGTTTATACTCCATTCATCTGATAGAACAACACTCTGGCCAGCCTAAAAAGTATCAAATCACATAAAACACAATATAAAAATAATAAATCGTTCCCTCACAAAGCACATCACATCGATCAAAACAAACATATACTAAAAGAAAAAACATGGGGGAAACCTGATGAATTAAGAGGGGAAGGTTTGGTGGAACAAAAATGTTTTTATTAGTTTCCGGAAAGCCAGTAAGGTTGGCACAGATCTAATTTCTACTGGCAATTCTTTCCATAGATTGAAGCTGTTGTGTATTTAAGGAAACGTGTTTACCATTTTGTCTTTGTTGTGATAGAGTTTAATATGTAATTTGCTTTACTATGGTCTGAAGTCTCGCAAGACTTTGGGAAGGTTCTGAACGAGAAGTGCATGAGACAGAGCTGTCAACGGTTCCAACGGTTTTTTCCAACTGTCAGTTCTGATCGGAGATAAATAAGGAATGTGAGGGTGTATTGTTAGCTCTGGTCACCTATTCTTATTCCGAATAAAGTTGAGTGTTTGGCCCATATTGCTGGCTGCTAGCTTTTATTTCCAGAACACTAAAGAAGGCAACAGTAAATAATGCTCTAACCCAGTGTTTCCCAACCTTTGGTTTTCTGGCCTTCAATTCCCAGAAGCCTAAGTCAATTTTTCATAGCACTGATCAGCCAATGTATTGACTTAGGCTTCTGAGAATTGAAGTCCAAAAAGCAAAGGTTGGGAAACACTGATACAGATCTAGTCAAAGACTTTCTCACTTCTTGGAAAGTGAGCCTTCGTGTAGTCTTGGGAAAACTACACGAAGTACGAGCATTTGGATGAACTGGTATAATTTCTAAGGGAGAGGCAGTTCCTCGGATAATATGGTCAGATAATATTAACCATTTAACTTCATGAGCCCTTCGTATGACATAATCTTTCATCACATTATTGCTTTGTTGTTGTTTTTAAAGTGCACATTTTTAAACCTTTAAAAACACTTTTAGTACAATTATATCAACACTAGGCAAAAGTCTTAATTGTAGTCTTGTGCAGCATACCAATAGTACCTACAATCATAACAGCTTGTTAGTGTCAATAGTATATAAGGTTCTTATTTTCAAGGCTTTGGAATAACATCTGTCTTGAATTATATCCAGCTGAGATCATGTTTCAGTGACCAATATGGACAGATTACTGGAACTTTAAAACCTTGCCTTCTTTGTAATTGATGTTTAAATTGTTTGAAGTTTCTCATTAAGTCTGTTTTACAAATTAGGTGCAGATGTATAAAGCTAAATGTACAGTACTAGGGGAAATTAGGTCACCTGAAAGCTCAATATAAAATGTCTCTGTTAACTGTTTAACTACAATGAGTACATTAAATTTTGGAAAATTATCTCGGTGTGTCCCAAATTCTTCAGTATTTCATCACTTCCTTTTCATTGAGGAAGAGGCTTCACAAAAGCTAGTGATTTCTTATGTTGTTAAAATAAAGGAATGAAAGAAAAGGCATTTAGTTATGTGATAACCAGCTGAGGTGTTCTTTCATTATAGTTTAACAGTTCGTCTACAAATGGAAATAGGAAGGTGAGGAAAGAGCTCAAATGTCTTCTCACTCAGTATGATAACAAATAATTCAGTTTTAGACCATAGTAAGTGGATAAAGACTTATCTCTAACCAAAATAGATTTCCCTGGATTCTATTATTCCATCTCACCTTTGTCTGGAGGAAGGATATCAGCATATGACAAAGTTCATAGGATTCTGCCCATAAATCTTGGTATAGGGCAGTGATGGTGTACCTTTTAGAGACCAAATGCCCAAGGAGGTGGGGAAGATGGGCGCACGTGGGTGCGCTTTAACTGTGTACCAAGCTTTGCACCACCCCCTTGGAAAGTGCCCCTCCGGACAAGGCCCCGCTGCCCACGCCACGCTGCCCGTGCCCCCAACAAGCACTGTGTGGCCATGCCTCCAGTGCTCTGGAGAAGCCCCGTGTGGCTGCAGGAAAGGCCTTCCGGGTTCCAGAGAAGCCCTGTGTGACAGCAGCTGTGCCTGAGTATGGGACGTGAGTAAAGTTACAGAGGGAAGGACGCTATTCTTGCAATCTATTCACCTGCTTGTCTTATAATGATCCCACTTCATTTCTTTATCAACAGCAAAGGCAGGTCTAGGCACAAACTCAAAATAGGTACAATTTTATGTGTCGCAAATATTAGTTTAAGATATGCAACCCGCTTACGTATGTTTCAAGAAAACCCACATTGGGGCATATAATTAGGGGGACGTGTGTCCTGTAAGTGAGTAAATCTGATTCAATTTCGCTAGTGTTGACACCGAGACAAAAAGTGTTTATTTTTTTAAGCATTCAACTGCATTCTTAATTCAAAGGAAATTTAAATAAAACAATATTGCAAATCATTCAAAGGCAATGATGATAATTTGAAGCCAATACCTTGAACACACCAGAAGCAAAAAACCAAAAACAGTTAATGTTAAAGAACAGCTTCTAGCAAATGTACAAAACAAAGCTTCAGCCATTCAAACCATTAAAAATTGGAAAGAGGTCGACTTCATAGAGAAGTTTACCAACATTTATAACTGCCAGTATTTTCTTAATTGGCATTCAATACTTATGCTTTAGTTGTTGTTGTTTTTAAGCTTGCAAGGCAGGAATGAAACTTTTCCCCTAATTAACAAGGAAAGCATGTGAACACACTGTGTATCTCAGGTTTCAATGCATTAGCACCCTCCAGTGTCCAGTCTGGGAAAACACATCAACTTTCCAAACTGGCAGAAATTATGGCTTCCGGTCATTTGAGACATAGTAGGCTACAAAAGTCAAACATTTTCTTCCGTTTGATCTTATTACTAGAATGAGACATTTTACAAGTCTAATAGTAAACAGAGGGCTCATTAAAGCCTGAGTTCATGTGCTTGGGCTCCTAGATACAGTTTTGTCTTATAAGCCTCCACATTGTATCACAAAAAAGCAGCGGTTTGGCCATAACCCCATTTTATTTTTATCAGCAACGTCTAAGCCAGGGGTTTTCAACCTTTTCAAGCTGGGGGCCGGCTCACACTCCCTCAAACAGTCGGCGGGCAGGACTGGTGGTCCAGCCGCCACTACTGCCAGAATTGGCTGTGGACTCATTTATGGCTGTCGTAAACGTGTTTACAATAGTAGTAAATGAGTCCATGGCTGATTCCAGCAACGTCTGGAGCGAGGGAGGGGGGTCGGATTATTTGGCACCACAGGCCATAGGTTGAGAACCCCTGGTCTAAGCCATCACTTGAACATACCCTCTAAACATCTCTAAATCTTGGAGCCATCCTTAACTGTACGAGGAGATGCTGCCGGGAGGGTGAGAAGAAACTTTCTTTTTGTGAACTTCTTTAGGCTCTTAGGATCAAAGGCCATATGAACCACCACGGAAGCTTTGCAGAAGGATGGCACAAAAGTCTTATTCTAAAATAAATAAACATGCACAGTCACCACCTCTCACTATTGGCTGTACTGTATTCCAAAGTCAATGGAACCTGTAGGCCAAAAGTATCTACAGAGCCACAATTTACACACCATTTTATGTGACAATCACTTAATAAGGGTGATGGTCCCCAAATGGATTAAATCCCACTTGAATCCCTCTTGAAGGAGGGCAGCAGCTTCATCAATGCTGGCCTGGGGTTGAGGGGGACTCAGGACCAGAACGTGACTCACGGAACTGGATCAGTGGCATGGGTGTCACGCTGCGATGCAGAAGGCAAATGGAAGGCCACTGCATTATATTCTCAAAACAGTCTTCATGGCTTAATCGGATATGGCACAAGAAGAAGGACAATCGTTATGGCTGATCACCATGACCATCGCCAATATTTGAAATGAGATATAGCACTTGAAAAAGAAGCCTCACTGAGGTGGATTGAGATTTACCTCCAGTAATCCTACTCTGGATCAAACTCTGAGATTAGGACCTCAGTGGGACTTAGTTTTGGACACAAGAACCAGGATCTTGTTGTTGTTCAGTCGCACAGTCAATTCCGACCCTTTGCTACCCCATGGACCATTGCCCTCCAGGCACCTCTGTCCTCCACCATCCTCTTCAACCCGCCCAGCTCTGTGCCCATTGCGTCAACAATACCATCCAGCCATCTCTTTTTTGGCCACCACCACCCCTTCTTCTTTTGCCCTCCACCTTTCCCAGCATCAAGGCTTTCTCAAGTGAATCCTCTCTTCTCATTTGATGTCCAAAGTACTTTAGCTTCATCTTCACTATTTGACCTTCCAAGGAGCTCTGTGTGTGTGTGTGCGCGCGCGTGTGTGTGCGTGCATGCATGTGCGTGTGTGTATGTGAACCTGACCTACTCCAGAATCAATGACCTTGCCGTGTCCTTTTCGTTGAACCACTTTCCAGCCAGCTATGCAAGTGACTCCCTTTTGGCACAAGCCGGGATCCTTTGCCAAGGGACTGCACTTGCATTGCTGCGATCCGAACTGAGTCACGCAGGGGGCTTTGGTGGGGGCAGGATGGATCCAGTATAAGCGATATAAAGGAAGAGGGGGAGCGAAGCGCCCAAGGAAGGGCGGAGAGGAAGCAACACCAGACCACCACCCTCGACCTCCCCGGGCTGGGTGGGAGAAGGAAACAGGCGCACGCGCAACTGGTTCCGCCACGGCCACTCACTCACTCTCTCCGCCTGCTCAGGCTCGAACTGGCCACCAGGAGCCGCCGTTGCCCCAAAGCCGCCGCCGCCAGTGCCATCGCCGCCATCATCCGCTCCTTCCCTAAACTTCTCCTTGGTCCCGCCCTCACCCCACTTCCTATTGGCCGAGGGGGTTGACTGCCACGGTGCTACCTCAGCGCAAGGGCAGGGGATTTATTAGAGCCAGAGCCCTCCCACTCCGGAGTGGAGGCTGTGTCTGCAGCAACTCCTCCTTTTGGGTCCATTTCATTGCTTGAGCCACTGAGGAGGGGCTGGAAAGGGACTGCACTGCAGGGAGGATCGTGGTCGGCTGGGC
Source organism: Bradypodion pumilum (assembly GCA_035047305.1). Lineage (NCBI taxonomy): Eukaryota > Metazoa > Chordata > Lepidosauria > Squamata > Chamaeleonidae > Bradypodion > Bradypodion pumilum. The sequence goes on from JAWDJD010000003.1 coordinate 186,991,980, forward strand.
AAGGAAACATTCAGAGCATCGTTTGTTCTTGAGCTGCGCCCGTTTGATACACCAGCTGCCTTAACACTGGGAAAGTGCGCACAGAAACAGAGGAAATCGTGAAAATGCTTAGAGGGCGTATCCGTATCATATAACAATTAGCAATAGTAATTATCTACCGCCCCAGTAGACTGCGGTGGCTTAGTGGTTAAGACACTGAATTTGACTAGAAAGTCAGCAGTGCGAGACCCAAGTGCTGCATGACGGAGTGAGCTCCTGCCTCTGTCCCCGCTCCTGCCAACCTAGCAGTTCAAAAAGCAAGACATTGCCAGTAGATAAATAGGTACCACTGCACTGCAGAGTGCAGACAACGCTGGTTCTTTGGCTGTAAACAGATGAGCACCTCATTCTAGAGTAGGATATGATTGGCTTTTGCGCAAGGTCCTTTGCCTTACCACCCCATAACACTTAGTGCATTATTTGGGCAATTCACAGGGTAATAAGTATTTTGCTGCCAACATCCTGGGTACTCATTTTACTGACCATGGAAGGCTGGGTCAACCATGACCCCTCAGGATAGAATGCATGACATTTTGGCTGCAGTGCTGCAGTTTAACCACTGTGCCATCAGCTGAGTAGACAGGGTGAATCCTTCAACATTTTTAAATAACATGTACTAAAATTTAAAAAGAAGTGTGTGTATATACCTTTATGAGACCAATGAAATATCCCAATATCATACCTGTCAAGCGCGGCTCTGGGAAATGCAGGACCTGCGCAGAACCTACTTTCCCTGCCGGTCAAATTACGGGATGTGGTGGGAAAGTAGAGGAAGTGGCGCAGAAATACCGGAAATCTCGGCCAATCCAGGATACTTGACAGGTATGCAATATATTTCAAATATAATGAGGAAGAATGCTGCTTGGAAAGTGCAATGTTTGGTAAAGTGAAAAGCTTAACTTGCTATGGACTGACACAATAAAAGAAACAAACATTTTTGTTTATAAGAACTGAACAGGGCTGTAAAAGCTAGGATTTTTGAAGGTCATTAAGTCATACAGTTGCCACTCCTATAGTACATAACAGGATGTATTTGCAGGATTTACCAGCCAAAGGACCTCGCTTTCCTCCCTCACCCCAATATCACCTTCTGGGGGGGATGATGTGGAAAAAGCCAGAATATCCTTGTATTCTATTGTTACTTTTCAATGAATGTGATACTGACATTGCAAGAAGAGTTTTGTTCCTGCAGAAGCAAACAAACAGAATTACAGAAACCGAGAAAAACATTAACAGGGAACAGTTAATGATCCTTGAAGGGGAAGATTAATACAAATCACAGTGTTGGGATTTGAATATAATAAGGAATGATCTCTTTTTTTCTGCCTCAGGTTGTGATAAGACAACTTCACATTAACATTTCCTTGAGATTTATTCGTTCTGAGTCCCAAGAGAGAAATGAACATCTTGGCAGGCAAAGAGTGATGTACACCTGACTGTCTGAATGTATGTTGGCGTTTTCTTTGGCACATTTTTCAAAAGCAGGAAACAAAGGACTGTCAAAGTTAATCTTGAAAAGACATCTGACACGCTTAAGTGGAAAGTCACTTTGGATGGTCAAGTGATAAACCCTTCAAATGGTATGGGGGAAATGGTCATAACTCAGCTGCCTTTTGTTAGAGCATTTCAAAAAAATTATAAACAGTCTGTGTTATAGAGATCCTGAAAACAATGGAATGGACTGTATTGGTCAGTTCCTGTTTATCTATGTTTTGTGTTTCCCTCTTTTACAGTCCTTTTTCATCATTTTCATCATTTATAACATATGCTATAAGTACAGTACCTAAAATTCCACTTTCTAAGGACAAAAAAATTAGCCTATTTTCTATCATGGAGACCTCTCACATAAACTCTACTATGCAAGTGAGATTCAGTTCTATTGCCTTCTGTCTCTTGTGCTCTTGATATGCAGAAACCAGCAAAGATTTTCAGTACAAAGAAATCAGCACCACCTGTTGACTTTTGCTATTAAACCATAAGAACTCTTAAAGGCACAAGACCGGGAATATGGAGACAGGCCTTGAGTAGATGCAGGCCTTGACATAAATCTGTGTGGGTTTTTGCATACTGTACATGTTTTTTCTCACACATTTAAACTTACTACAGGTAATTTAGTTTTCACAAATGTAAACTAAGTAAATAAATGGGCAAGCATGCTGGGCATGATGACAGTTGTAATCCAAACCCATCTGTTTAGGAAAGACTGAAATAATGATTCACATCTATACCTATAAAATGGTGCGTTAACTGTTGGAATGTGACAAAGGATGTTGCATCAGGCCACACTAGCCCCGTCCAAGCCTCCGTGCACTCGACCAAATGGGGTTCGCAGGTAACTGTTGGGAACTTCAATTCCCAACGTTCCTTGCACTGCACCAGAGCCAATCAGGCTGAGCGGCGCGGCAAAAGGAACGTACGGAAACGCGCCGTGGCCAATCAAAAAAAAGCCGCAGGAAAAAAAACGTTGCAGTAACCAAACACGCGCAGGCAAAACTACAAGCCCCAGCATCCTGCGTGCCATTAGCGTGCAGAACGCTGAGGCAGCTGGCGTGCAAAAAATAAAAGTAAAAAAAAAAAACCGGCAACGCTGCCCTTCCTTCCCATGGGCCAGCCAGCATGGGCCAGCCAGCATGGCCCACGGAAAATAAAGCCCCCCCCGCCACCGCTGTCCTTCCTTCCCACGGGCCATCCAGCATGGCCTGTGGAAAAGAAAAGCCCCCCCCACCGCTGCTACCCTTCCTTCCCACGGGCCAGCCAGAATGGCCCGCGGAAAAGAAAGCCCCCCCCCCGCCGCTGCCCTGTCTTTTCTTTCCATGGGCCAGGTATTGAGCCTGGCCCACGGGAAGGAAAGACCCCCCCACCTAAAAAAGTAAACACAAAAATACAAACCAAAAACACTCAAAATCCAAAAAGGAAACACAAAACAGCCAAAAACAAACAAGAAAAAACACACAGACCCCCCCAACCCCCCCCCAAAAAAACAACAACAACCAGAGAGCTTACCATAAGATGTCTTCTCTCCATGAGGACCGGAACTCAAATGAGAAAATAAAGAAAATACGTGACACCCAGAGGACAGAAGAGAAAAATTGTAGAGAGGAAGAAAAGCTCACCACCCCCACCCAGAGGCCACAAGAGAAAAAACATTCAAAAATATTGAAACTAATAAGATTAATTCCCAAATTAATCAAATAAGTTATAAAAACATTCAAAAATAATCACACTAATCACAAAAAATACAAAAAAACAACAACAGAAATCACTTTTCACTCAAAAAATGCGTAAAAATAAAGATTTTAAAAACCAAAATTAAATTTTACATTAAAAATAATAATTTACATTAAATAAATTAACTTAAAATAAAATTTGCATAAACATAAAACAAAAATCTTCAAAAACCAAATTAAAGAGCCCGGCACTGAGGAAGCCGGCGCGCAAAAAATAAAAATAAAACACACACTGGGAGTGCAAGACCGCCGCAGGCAGACGCAGCGCCTCGAAACCACAAAATCACAAAACCTTACAACACCATTTAAAACAGCCCAGCACCATTGGTTCAAGAAAAAAAACGAAACCCTTTACTATCCAACACAATTTTAAAAAGCCCGGCACCGCCGGGCAAAATATGCTAGTTCCCTATATAGAGATGAAGCAGAAACCATACCTGTTTCAAAGAAACTGCAAACATATCCCATTACCTTTTGTTCTCCACACAGCTGCTACTCTTTTCTCTCCCACTTGCAACTGCTTCTACAGCAAATGTTAAGAAAAACTGGATTACTTCTGTTGTTCCCCCCCCCCTCCCACTACAATTCTCCCTTTAAGTATTGAGGTTAAGGGTGCCAGACCCTCATGTAGTTCAAAATCCATGTATAACTCTTATGCCTCCCCCAAAACTTAATTACAAAGCAGAATTAGCTGATTAACACACACACACAGGACAGATGAGTTTACTGTATTAACTGTGTGTACTGGATGATGATTACAATACTATACTCTATGTACAATTCCTATTTACAAAGGTCTTTAGCCTCATCATCACATATATGTTAGTTATTAGCTATAGCAGTGGTAATGAACCTATGGCATGCGTGCCAGAGGTAACACTTGGAGCTGTCTCTGTGGGCACCCGTGCAGTCACCCAAGCACAGAGTTTGCCCACCCCTCTGCCCAGCAGCCCAATGGGAGCGCTTCCTCCCTCCCCAGCACAGAGTTCATCCCATCCCTCTGCCCAGCTGCCCAATGGGAGCGCTTCCTTCCTCCTCCCAGCACAGAGTTCGCCCTGCCCCTCTGTCCAGCAGCCCAATGGAAGCGTTTCCTTCCTCCCCTGTTGCTGTGTTAGCACTTTGAGATAAATAAGTGGGTTTTGGGTTGCAGTTTGACCACTCATTGTCTAAAAGGTTCACCATCACTGAGCTATAGTAACTTTCTATATATATACCAAACAGCTTGCTACATGTTATATACAGTACAGTACTTTGAGCATTGCTACATCTACAGTATTTCATGCTATGTCTCAGATGATCTGAGCAAGAGATCGTGGACTTCTTAGTTTTTCACCTAGGCCTCTGATCTATTTCAAAGTGTTCAACTTCTAAGTCCACCTAGGATTTGTCACAGCCATGCTCAAGACGAAAACCTGAGGGAATAAACAACCAAAAGGAAATGATAGAACCACCTTGCTGGAGTTGACCAACTGTGGAACCAGTCAATGCCTGGACAAACCTTTAGCTCAGGGATTCACAACCTATGTCCTGCAGGCCAGACCCAGCTCCTGATGCCATTCCATCTGGCCCATGGCAACGAACCCAAAAGTGGATGTGTTTACGACAGCTGTAAATGTGCCTGCACATGTACAAATACGCCTGCTGCAATTTACAGCAGTGTTTGCAGTGGGGGAAACTACGTGTCTGGCCCACTCAGTTGTCGGAGGGGGAGTTGTCTGGTCCGTGGCACAGTAAGGTTGGAAACCCCTGATTAGCTGATCAACTTGATGGTTCTCACAGAGTTTCTTTCAAGTATATATATAAGCAATGAATTATAACTTCCTTGCATGCTTCTATGCAGCCAGTCATCAAACATTTGGCCAAAACAAAACAAAGAACTGTCATATTTATGTGGTATAAGACTTGAAATTGCATTCACTTCTACAAAGTTGTGTTTTGCTTTAGAATAAAATTGGACGAAGTTTGACATTCCAGGAGTTGAGAGAGAAAGAAGCTGTGTACTGCTAAAATTTCCATCCACCATCTCCCCAAAGTATCAAACTTTTTATAGATCAAGGTTGCACACAAATACTACCTATATACTCGAGTATAAGCCAAGTTTTTTAGCCCCAAAAAGGGGCATGGCTTATACTCAGATCAATGACCATGAGGGTCCTAAGACTGCGCCAGATTGAGATGCACCCACAATTTAATTAATTTTACCATATTTTCATGTATTTTGATTATTGAAACTCACTAGCAGCAGCTGCATTTCCCACCCTCGGCTTATACTTGGGTCAATCTATTTTCCTGGGTTTTCAGTTAAAAATTAAGTACCTCAGTTTATATTCGGGTTGGCTTATACTTGAGTATATAGGGTATACCTTTTTTTAAAACCACTAACTTAAAGCTGCAAGCGACCTGTTTATTTTATTTGATCACCTCTACATTTAATATTACAGAAAGGAATTTTGGCAAATTCACTTCAAGTACCTATAATATTATGACACCTTACCCCACAAAATTTAAGAGAATTTTCTTTATTCATATGTCACCCTGAGTGGTGCTTGCATCAAAAGGGTGGGGTATAAATGTGAACAAGTGAGTGAATAAATAAATAAATAAATATGTGGTAACATGAACTTTTATCTTAACCCTTTTCTCCCTCCCTTTTACTCCTTGGTAAGTTCTGGAAATATCAACAAAATAAAGATACAGCTGGTAGATGCGGCTCCTTTAAGTGAAATTGAGACCAGATAATCAGATTTACTATATACATGTTCTGCATGTCCTTATGGTTCAGAAGTAATACCATTGTGTTGTTCTGTAGGAATTGGGGCCGTAAAGCGGCCCTTGAGGTCCCGGAGGAGACTGATCAATGACAATACGAGGCAAGGAAGCAGGATCAGATCAGTGTTTATTGGGAGGATGCATACACCTTTTATAGACCAGAAGGCCAGGAGAAAACAGCTATCACCAATAAGTCACTCACAATGCCTGTTTACTCAGGTTAATTGGGGAAACTCTTCAGGGGAAGTTAATTAGCAGGGGTAAACATTGACAGAGGAAGCCCTATTGTTTCGGGCTTAGAGGCTGGGCAAACATGGTCACTATTTGCACCAGGGATTTACGCCAGGCTAGGGAGATGAGTTGTTTGCCTAATTATGCACAGGAGATAGCGATCTGCTTACCTGGCAGAGCTGTAGGTCAGGTCAATGAATTAGGTGAATCAAACCCTATAATTTATCCACCCCCTTATAATTTGGCTGCTCGCAGAGCCCACGGGCCAGGGAGCCTCTCTCCCGAAAGTGGCCTCTGCCGGGCCGTTCCGTGCCCATTGGGGCACGGGGAATCCATATTTCCCCTTTCTGTTTTATTTAAGAGCCTGACTGGCAACTCTGCGTAAGAGGGGCATCAGCTGATGAGCGGGAATGGTGCTTCGGGGTTCCCCCCATGGGGGACATCTCGATAGCAGTGAGGGAGTACATTGCACGGAACAACACACTGTTGTGCCCAGTATTACCACCCCCACAATCACTTTGAGTGTCGTCTGGAGCCAACCCCATGGGAACCGCAACCACAGGGAGTCCTGCCACCCCCATGAAGAATCCTCCTTGATGTTCCTAACTAGGGTATGGAGGTCCGTGAGCTGGCTCTGTATCTTGCGGGTGTTGTCTGTGAGGTTAAGGCAACACATGCTGTGGGCAGACTCGCAACCCACAGGGGACAATCGATGGCTTGCTTGATTATCCAGTATGGCATGGCGAAGCTCTGCCTGCTCCTGGCTGAGCAGCGCTATTGCTGAGGAGGTATGGTCAATGGCTTTTGCTAATCCGCAAGCCAGTTGACCAATTCTCCGAGCGTTGCCTATGGCTAAGCCTGGCACACTGAATATACTGCTGCCTGGTTTTTCAGAGCTGTGGGTCTGAATTCAGACTGCTTTCTGTAGCAAGGCAAGATAACGAGATGTGTCATTGATCTCTTACTGTGACCTGGGGAGATTCTAAGCTATCTCTGCAGCTTCTGGCATTGTGCAATTGTCTTCCTAGCACCTATGGGGAGGTGTGAAACTAACTGGGGATTGCCAGCTACCGGGTACTCAATCTTTCCAAGCAATGGGCCGATGCAAAACATGGGCTGGTCTGGCTTCCTTTGGTGGAAGCTGGCCGTTATTAACAACATACAGAAATTCAAGTGTCCCTTGCAAATCCCAACTGGAGCATTGTACAAGGCATGTATAAATAATAGCAACTATAGATAACAATAGCAATAAAAGACATTCGGCTGCTTCTTGAGGCTCCCCTTCTTGGTGGGGCTTCATGTGCAACTTGAGTTTGGAAAAGTCCTTAGAAGTGGCACTGAGTGTGCAAAATGTTCATAGAAATGTCTTTGGAGATGTAAGTCATAAAGGAAGACGGACAGCTGATGACCTCCAGGACAGTGACTGGTGCCGCTCTTTGCAATCATCCGGGTCTGATTCTGGCCTCTGGGACCTGCATGGGGAAGAGACTTGTTTGGGAGATAAAAATTCTGAAAGAGTTAGTTAGTTTTTGCACTTATAGGATAGCAGTTGCTGTGCAACTATGGGACGTTGTTCCCCCCCTTTCTGTTTGTTTGTCAATGTAGGACATAAGCGTCCGATAGACCCGTTCCACAATCGCTTGCCCCTGCGGATTGTAAGGAACGCCAAAAGTGAGCTTAATATCCCAGGTGGCCCTGAAGGTGGCCAGCTGCCTGGAGCTATAAGCTGGGGCGTCATCGGACTTCGGGTGCCGAGGTTAGTCCTTGGCAGTGGGAAAGGAGATGCTGCTCCACATGGGGAGCCGTTTCTCCCTTCTGTGCTGTTGCCCAAACAAACTGTGGGAAGGTATTAATGCAACGTGCATGTGCTGCCATTTGCCAAAATGTGGGGATGTGTGACGTCCATTTGCCACACCCTGTCCCTCGTGGGTTGACCCCCCATGAGGCCCCCCCCCCCCAGTGGCAGGTTGAACTGCCTTGTGAGCACTTTGGCATTCTGAAGAGGGAATGCATGACTCTGAATTGGAGTTGTGCGGAACAAACTTAGCAAATTTTTGTCTATCACGGGAGTGATGTGTGCTCCCAGTAGACTGTGAAGCAAATTCCTGTGAAACTGGCTGTCAGCAATTATGTTGGAGCGTTCTTTGGCAAAGGTGTGCAAAGCGAAGTTCACGGCTGCCAACTCTGCCCGCTTGCGGAAGAGTCAGGAGCGTGCGCCAAGCTTGGTCCTCTTGCCAAGTAAGAACCTAATATGTGCGACCCCCATAAGTGAAAACTGTCCTAGCCCCCCGAAGGGGAACCAGTGACATCAATCCACACAAGGTGACTGTCTGCGTTTGAAGCGAGACGAGTCTGGGGTCTTATGGCATGGCGCATGAAGCGCCAGGCTTCCCTAGGGTAAATTTCTCAAGAAGGCCCCCCTGCGCACATCCATTCATGGTGTGCGTGCACACTTTCACTGGAGCGATTTTGGTGCTCCTGTGAGAAGGGTGCCAGATGCTGGCTTAGCCTTTTGCCTGTGCTTAGACTAGCAGCAAAAAGGGAAGGGGTGGCCTAAAAATGCCTGTATCTGATTGAAGGGTGTGACCTGACTGCACTCTTAAAATGGTCCTAGGCTGTCCTGACTAATGGGTGGCACTCTGCACATGCTCGGGAGCCCAGGGACTAATCCTTCCTCTGAGCTCTGGAGTTTGCGAAATGTGTCTGCTCACTAGAGAGGGTGCTGTGGGCCAGGTGCCATACTTAAAATGACCTACTAAGACTTATTAAAAACAAGCCAACTATGACGTGCCAGCTGTAAGGAAATAACACACAAAAAAATGAAAAGACACACAAGTTAAGCATTTCCAGCAGGGAGTTCCAATGGCGAAAGGAGAAAAGGAGGAAAGACAAGTCAGAAGTTAGCACCATGAGAATGCAACCACTCTTATCATAACGAAATCAGATTAGGTCAGGTAACCAAGGCAACTGGCTGGGATCCTCCTTTCAAGGGATCCCTATCAGTAATTAACTCCTGGACCCTGTGAAAGGAAGCAATTTAAGACTTAGAAGGAAACAAATTGGTTAGTTTTGTTCCTGTAAAAAGGTAAGCATTTTCTGAATATACAGAGCGCAAGAATGTTTGCGTGCTTTTTCCTGTGAAAGGGGTACAATGAATGAGCTTACACAGATTAAAGTCAAAATACCAGAACAATATCTTTCCTAAGAGAATGAAGGAGAGTTAGAACGATTCTCAACCTGCGGCCAGAGGTGGGCAAGTGGGCCAGATGTGGCCCATGTTGCTCTGCCACTTCCCCCGCCGAGCCAAGAAGGGCTGTGCGGCGAAGGAAGGGCAGGATGACTGTCCAGACGCCCAGAGCTGCCTGCGGCCCCGGAACTTTGGCCCCTGACTTTAAAAGGTTGAGAACCGAGGTTACAAGATGATAACACAATACACACATGAAGGCAATGCAATTCTCTCACTCCTAGTGAGATACGACTTCCAGACGCTAAGAGACATTCAAAAAACCTTAAACACAGAGATGGGGGTTTGAGGAACACTTATGATACAGTGAGGAAAACTCATAGAAGTAATTTTTGTTTTCAGATCGCGCTTCTGAAAAGAAAAATCTGTTTTCCTTGAGTGGTAAAACCGGTTTCCAAGAGAGGCTTAATCCTTTGACAAAGAGAAAAGTCTCAAGGGAAGGAGGGGGAACCACCCCCCTCCTGCTTTTCGCCGCCCTTAAGCTGCTAAGCAGGCAAGGCAAAGGGCTTTGTTCATTATGCTTTCTCAACCTTTAAATAGCTCCTGTCCATGAGCAGAGTGCAAATTGTTTTAACACATATTTCACAGTGACATTACCACGCAGTTACACACAAGGAACACTTTTCCAGTCATACTGTGGTCATAGAGACAAGGCTTTTGCAATCATACACAGTTCTTGCCGTCATACATTCAGTGGTGCACCACACATACACACATTTATTTACGCATTCGCACATTCCTCCCCTGGTCTGCAGCGTTCTATACTACACATGAGGAGATGACTTTATGCACAGACGGCTATTTACAACCACCTGGGTGCTTCTACTTAGGGGCAAGTTTCTCTGGGCTACTCCCAAGGTGAGACAAGTAGGTTCTGCCTGTGCCCTGGGGGAACTTGGGGTACTATTGCTGGGATGGTTCTTCTGGCATAGCCAGGGCGATGGCTGCCTCCTTTCTAGCCTGGGCCAAATGCATGCCAGGGTGGCCATTTGGCATGAAGACAATCTTTTGAAGATCTGCCTGGTCTAGATTGGCTTTCTCTTCTAAGGTGTCTCATTTTTCCACACTGGAAGCAGGCGCCTTGGGGTTTTGGCACTGCTCTGCGCCTGAGTGTGGCAATGGGTCTGCTCTGGAGCCCTGCGTGGCCAAGGGCCGTGCAGATTTCCGTGAGCAGCGGGCGCTGAGCAGCCCTGCCTGAACGTGTGTCTGCCTTCAGATAGGCTGAGCGCAGCAGTTGGGCGCTAGCTAATTGTGCCACTGGCAATTTCCCCGTGAATGGATCTTCCTCACCCCTGCGCTGAATGGAGTTCTTTCTTTGCAGGGAACTTTTAACTGTCAGAGAAGCGCCAGGGCCTCTCATGCCATGAATTCCTTCAGTGACGTCTGCAGCTGTCACTGAGGGAATGCTCCCTACACTGCCCTGCTTAAGCTGAAATAACGAATAGAGACTTCTTGGGGCTGATGGTTCTGACTGCGCTGGGGTTTTCTGGGTCTCTATCCGGACTGGGTCTTCCTCTACTGAGAGTTTCCTACATTTGCTCCATGTGCGGGTTATGCCCTCTGGAGCTTTCGGGGGTTGCTGAATGCAGTCTCCTATCTGATCCCAGAGCTCGAGGGTTAACGTACCTACTTCTGGGTAAAGCAGGCAGTGTTCCCTGAGATACGCCAAAAGTCTCGCTAATTCCCTGCTGTGAAAGCGTAATTTAAAAACCCTGGCCAGGATTCTGAACTCCTCCTCATGAGTTCTTTGGCTAGCGGACGGACTTGGTCTATGAGAACAAGTCCCCATATTACCTGCAGATGGTCCTCTGAAGTTTCCTCCTCGGGACGAGTCGACGCGTCTTTTCAGGCAATAGGTTCGGGCGTCTAGTGTCTGGGGTAGACCTCGGAGCGTGGACCTTCTGCCACGGGCCCTTCGAACGGCCTCTGCGATGTCAGGGGCTCACAGCCTGCCCTGAGCGGAACGCGTTTCCCTCTATGGCAACCTCCTCGGAAGCGGGAGCAAGCTGTAGGAATGTCTCTCTGGAATGCCTCGCCGCAGGCCACTTCTCCGATCGGCTGGCTGCCGGCCGGAGCGCCGCGCTGTCCTCCGGGGTAATGGGTTCAAGCGCAGGACCGGACCGCGTGGATCGCTGCTCACGAGTAGACCTCTCCGGGGTCTCTTACTCACGAGTAGAATCACGTCTCGGGGTCACCAGATGTAGGAATTGGGGCCGTAAAGCGGCCCTTGAGGTCCCGGAGGAGACTGATCAATGACAATACGAGGCAAGGAAGCAGGATCAGATCAGTGTTTATTGGGAGGATGCATACACCTTTTATAGACCAGAAGGCCAGGAGAAAACAGCTATCACCAGTAAGTCACTCACAATGCCTGTTTACTCAGGTTAATTGGGGAAACTCTTCAGGGGAAGTTAATTAGCAGGGGTAAACATTGACAGAGGAAGCCCTATTGTTTCGGGCTTAGAGGCTGGGCAAACATGGTCACTATTTGCACCAGGGATTTACGCCAGGCTAGGGAGATGAGTTGTTTGCCTAATTATGCACAGGAGATAGCGATCTGCTTACCTGGCAGAGCTGTAGGTCAGGTCAATGAATTGGGTGAATCAAACCCTATAATTTATCCACCCCCCTTATAATTTGGCTGCTCGCAGAGCCCACGGGCCAGGGAGCCTCTCTCCCGAAAGTGGCCTCTGCCGGGCCGTTCCGTGCCCATTGGGGCACGGGGAATCCATATTGTTCAGCAAGGCTTTATTAATCATTATTTTCACAAGCAACAAGAGGTCTGTCTTTGCGAAGACAAACACATGATTTATAGCTCAAATGATTTCTGGCTTGATGAAAAATTCAAATGTTCTGATACAGTGGAAAAGGAAGGGTGGGAGAAGTAATTCTGCCCACCTTTTTAATATAATATTCTTTTTTATCTGTGCATTTCAAAAGTGTTTAAGTGTTTAATGTGTTAAGATAAGCTGATCTTGATTTAACATGGCTAAGACCCCTTCAAACGTTTCTTTCATTTTTCCTTTGTAACAAAACCACTAGTTTTACAATACATTTGATGCTAACAGAGTTAAATTAAATTAAGAGGGAAGAGGAACATTGCATACATTTAGCTCAAGATTAAATATAAAATAGGAGAATTCTTTAAAATGTCTGTCCTTGATGAGAGCTGGTAGGGGGACAAGTTTTCTTCAAAGCTTATTTTTTCATCAAATATTTCTGTTCCATTCTCTGGAAGATTGCAAGATCCCAAACTTCTGTTAGAATGAAACTTTTGTAGTCAAGGTCTCTCAGAATTAGCTATAAGTTTTTCAAAGAGTTCTCCCAATTTTCTTCTCCCTTATAGTGCTTTAAAAGGATGTAGTACCAGTACCTCCCAGAGTGCATGCAGGCACAAACGGGCATTTTTTAAAAAAAAAAATTACACCAGAAAACCTATGCAGCTGACAACATACTAGTCAGCCTTCCCAGTGACCCAGCCTTATTCCTCATTCAAAAACGAAAAGCTTTAGGATAATGGTATCATTCATATCAGACTACTGTATCTCTAAAGGAAAGCTGTATCCAATTCTTAAAAACTCCCACTACAGGGTTGTAGAAATGGGAAAGGTAGCACAGGAAAGATGACGATGGGAGAGAGCAGTGTTTCCCAACCTCTGGTTTTGGGACTTCAATTTCCAGAAGCCTAAGTCAATTCCCCAAAGCACCAATCAGCCAATGTACTGACTTAGGCTTCTGGGAATTGAAGTCCCCCATGGGGCATGGGGTATGAGCTCCAAGTTGGGAAACTCTGGGATAGATAGTGCCATACCTGTCAAGTATCCCGGATTGGCCAGGATTTCCCATATTTCGGTGCTGATTTTGTCCTTTCCCACCCAGAGCTGCCGCTATCCCAGATCTTGGCAGCGGGGGGAAAGGAGTTACTGCTCACCCCTTCTGCGCAGATCCTTTCTACGCGTGCATAGAACCCTTCTACGCATGCGTAAAATGGACCAGCGCAGAACGGTTTTGCACAGGTCCGTTGTACGCTTGCATAAAAGCCTCCTACGCATGCGTAGAACGGACTTGCGCAGAACCGTTCTGCGCATGTCCGTTGTACGCATGTGTAAACGGCTTTTACACATGTGTAAAATGGACCTGCGCAGAACCGTTCTGCGTAGGTCCCGTATTGTCCGGAGCCGTGCTTGACAGGTACGGATAGTGCTGGGATTCAGCAGGTTTGCCCTAGTTCGCCAGAACCGGTAGCAGGAATTCTGGCTGGCCCCACCCACCCAAGTTTTGAAATAAAATATAGTAAAACCCCAGGTTACAACGGAGGTCCATTGCAACAGCCTTTGTTGTAACCTGAAAAAAATTGTAACCTGAAACATCCATAGGGATGCATTGAAAAATAAAAAAATGGTCCTGAATTGATCGTTGTAAACCGAAACAAATGCATTAAAAATTTGTAAACCAGGACAGCATTTCCATAGGATTTGCTATTATAAACCGAAGCAAACTTAACCCGAGGCGGTCGTCACCCGGGGTTAACTGTAGTCCTAATTCGGGTGCAACACAGGGCTTTTCTCCTGGTCACGCCCACCATACCACGTCTACAGAGTAGGCAGTAAAAAAAATTGAATCCCACCACTGGGGATAGAGGTTTAGTTCAGAAAGGCTGCAGCAAAGATCTGCCTTTAAAAGCCATGATGAGATGCAAGAAACCAAATCAAACAATTGCAATGTGGGAGAGCGCAGGAGGGGGTGTATTTGGAAGCATTGCAAGAGACTAAAGCAAATGGAAGTGGGCTACACAAACATAAGCAATCCGTGTAAGCAATTTCTTTGGAATAGTAGCCGTGTTAGTCTGTATTTCAGGCATATCAGAGAATAAACAAAACAAAAACCCTAGCATTTTAAAGATTAATTTATATCTCAATGTGATCTTTTGTGGATTAAAAGGCTGCTTGGACCAAGTAGCTGTAACTGCAGGGAATCCTTTTCTGTAGGATGGAAACTCACTGCCTTCAATTTCAGCCCAAAAATGTTTAGAAAACACATGCTCTTCTTGAAACACTTAATTTAATGGCAAAGTTTTTTACGAGTGAACTTAAGACGTTTTCTTCAGTTCTCCTAGCACAGTCATAGTAAACCTTGGTACTCCAGGTGTTCTTGGACTTTAATTCTCAGAAGCCCAAGTCTCTGTGAATCCACACAAATGGGTTGACTGTGCATACAGTGAACCCATTTATGTGGATTCATAGATTTGGGCTTCTGAGAACTGAAGTCCAAGAACACCTGGAGTGCCAAGGTTTGTCATCACGGCCCTAGCAGCTGCAGGAGGATGCTCCCTCATGTGCTACTGTGGTTATTCTATAAACCAGGGATTCTCAACCTATGGGCCAGATGTGGCCCACAACACCAAATCAACCAGCCTGTGTCTTCTTCGCTCCAGCTGCTGCTTACGGCACTGCTGGAAGCAGCCGTGTTCCCGGCGGCTGCAGCCATGTTCCCAGCAGCCACAGAGGCGCTCTTGGCAGCCACAGACGTGTCCGCAGCTGCTGGGAATGCCTCCATGGCTGTTGGGAATGCATTAGCGGCTGCCAGAAAAAACCCACAGCCGCCAGGAACGCTGCTGCCAGGAATGCCTCTGTGGCTGTTGGGAAAGCATCCACAGCCGCCGGAAGCACATCCTGGCAATGCATTCCCGGCGACTGCGCGGGGGTTTTCAGCACCTGCGGACGCATTTCCGGCGCCCACGGATGTGTTTCCGGCAGGTATGGATGCGTTCCCGGAGGGGTTTCCTTCACCCATGCCACACGGCTCCTCTAGGCTGGTAAGCAGGGGAGTGGTGTGGAGGGACAGCAGTCCAGTCCGCAAACAGTATGAGAGGGTGTGACCCAGCCCCCGGGTTAAAAAGGTCGAGAACCCCTGCTATAAACCTTTAGGAGCAGTTTTTAGGATAACATCACAGGAACTACAGTGGGGATGGCGATGGGGAATACCAGGGAACTCCTGTTGTGCTGACAGAGGGAATTCAGATCAATATTTCCCAAATCACCAAAGGCAGAGACCAAAAACTTAACACAAAATAGCCCACAGATGCAAAGGAAACAGTCATCATGGTTCATCCTTCGCTCAACCAGAGAGGCCTGGGCTACCAGCCCTATTTGGATAAGATACTTTGAACTGCAATCCTGCATTTGGTATATGGTCTTTTATAAATCCAGTTGTATTACTGTTTTGCTCATGCAGAGTGTAAAGCCAGTTTCTGGCCTTGGTATAAAGAAACAAAGCTCTTCTCCTTACAATAAAGTACCAAACTCCCATCCTATAATATACAGCAAAATATGTATTGCCTATTTTAACTAAGCCAAAATAGGCAACGTTCATTTGTCATATGTAATATCTTCATTTCATTGAACAGAGTGCACGGCAGTTTACAACCCCAAACTAAGAATGGCATTATTAACAAAAGATATTTTATTGGATTTCATTACTCAAGCACCATTAGGACCTGAAGAAAGAACATAGAAAAAATTCAATTCTTATACCTAAACTGTTGTATCAGAGCTGAAAATGTGCAGCTACACTGCAACTGTTGTGCACTTTTTTGAAGGAAAGGGCCATGGAGGCTTTATCAACAGATGAACCATTATACTTGATGAGAGAAACATGTTTCCACTGCAATTTTAAAGATGCACATGTAATTCTACATGTAGCAAGTATAACTCAATTTGACACAAAGCAAGCAGTGTGTCTGCTTGTGTATGTCAAAAGAACAAAGCCCTCAGCCATGCTACATAATATGCATCATTTAAATCTGTCTTGAACACACTTGGCAATGCATCTCCTCTGTATGCAGATCTAATCAACATATTATTTAAACTTTTAATCTAGTTATGCTAGCAGATTAAGAATGACATGCCAGTACAATTATAAAACATCAGATTACATGAATGTAGTATGTAGTGAGGAAACAGATAAAGAAAAACATTAGATCAACCTGGATTTTAACATAATAAAATAATCTACATATTTTTCAAAAAAAATCTTGTCAATATATTTATATTTACAGATTTTTATGGACCTATTTATAATGTGTAATGATCCACTGAAGAAAGTTTACAGTATTTATTAGAATTATACACTCGAGAGGCACATATTTTTAAAGGCCAATACTACTGGAACCCAATGAAGTCACAAATAAGAAGGGTTGATGGACATCGCCTTCAATATAAAACTGGAAACATTCAAACTCAGAGTAACACTCACTCAAACTCATGATAGAAAATAGTTTTGTCATTTGAGGACAAATAAAAACTCTGTCCAACAAAATCCTAGGGTCAGGATCCAATGGCATCACTCTGCTGAAACAAGCAGTTCTGTAAGAAGAACCAGGAACAGACCATTTCTTTCAATCCAGAAAGAGAAATATAGGAAGGAAAGCAGGAAGAGAATGTTCATTGGCATGAGCACAAAGTTAGATTCTGGCCTACCAAAGATTTACAAACATATTTTAAAAGTATTGTTAAATTCAGTAATGCCATTAGACTTCAAAAGCTCTAGAACAGCAATATTTACAGAAGCATACAATATTTAAGTTCAAAGATCATTAAGAACATTCAAGTGGAAACAGATTGCAAAGTTACAATATGAATGTTGAAGTGTGAAAAATGTATAAATCAAAAGGGGGGGGGGATCAGTACTTCAGATGAAACTTAATTTTTTCTTCAAGGGTTTGTCTTTAAATTAGGTTGATAGCTTCTGTATTTACTATTGACAGTTTCTTCAGTCAACTTTCACCACACTGTATATTTTAGTCACAAACCAAAAACATGCAATGAATCCAATTGTTCCTGTAAACAAAAAAAATACATTGCATCAAAAACACATACTCTTATGTTCTATTGAAAATCACAGCAAACACAAATCGATTAGTGTCTAGTAACAGTGCAAAACATGTCCTTCCTAAGCAGCTTCTTCAGCCTATGAGAAATCTTTGCTCACACTGCTGTGTTACTTTCACGAATTGTCATGCAGCATCAATGTGGGGTCTGGCCCCCCACATTGGGAAACACTGCTCTAGATGTTTTCTTAGTCATGATAGACTGGTAAATATAAATGATTAATCATCTGTGTGATAATATTGTTTTGTTCAGACAATGATTTCTAAAAGGATGCAAATTAAGACTAGATTCCAACTCCCCTTTCTGTGATAGTAATAGAATATTTAACATTGAAATAACCAATCTCTGCCCTCAATTAAAACATGGAATTCAAGACAGGCCATCCCTATTCATAACCTAGGAAAATATCTGTTGACAAGTTTCTAAGTAAGAGCATTCCCCTCTTTAATTCTCCACATTTTATGAATAAACATTATAAAGCCTCATCCTATGCCTACTGATTCTAAACTAAGTGCTACGGAATACAAAGACGTATACACCTAAGGAACTGTCCATAAGATCACTGCTGTAATAAATTCACATCCATCATGGCAGGGTGGCAGCCACTTTATTCCTGGCAGCTATATATCTAAAAAAGAGAATAAACCTACTTCGTTGTTGTTGCAAATTTTATAAACCTGCTTGTTTGTGTAGATATAACACAAACTAAGGGAGGGAGGAAAGCCTGTTATAGATATGAATCTACATCCCCTACAGGAAGAGCAACTGAGAAAGTCCTAACCCAGGGATGGCCAACACTGGTGTTCTTGGACTTTAGTTCCCAAAAGCCCTGATCAGCAGGTGTGCTAACTTGGGCTTCTGGGAATTGAAGTCCAAGAACAGCAGGAGCACCAAGATTGGCCATCCCTAAGAAATGGGGTTTAGGTCTGCACAAGGAGGAAAGACCAGAGCCATGTACAGTAGCTTCCTGGCTAGTAAAGTACAGTAATGCCTCATACAAAGTCCACTTCATACAACATCGGATTCATACAACATCGCCTAATTCCTTGAAAAAAGTTGCCTCATACAAAGTCGCTGCGACTTTGTATGAGGCATTGTGGTTTTTCCCAGGTTGCATTGTGCCTGGGCAGTAAAAAAGGCAGGACACATGCGTGCATTGCTCTTGTGGGTTTTGCACGAGGCAAAGTGTGTTTAGGAGTAGTTTTGAGCGTGCTTTTGGATTTTTTCATCAGAATTTTTAGAAGCATTCTTGGGATTTTTGCAGCATTCTTCAGGTTCTTGGACAATCAGGGTTGTTTGACATGCTTTTGTAATGTATTTAGCCTTTAGACAATGATTTCTTAAAGTTCTGTCAGTGTCCTGTCTGTTTCCTTGACTTTGCCCTGAAGTCTGTGCTGTTACAGTACAATGTATCTCTATCGAAACGACGTTGTATGAGGCATCGCAGCAAGGATTTGGACGTTGCATGAGGCATCGCGGCTAGGATTTTGTATGCCTCATACAAAGTCCAAATCCATATAAAGTCCAAACTTGTGGAACCAAGTTTGGACGTTGTATGAGGTATCACTGTATACAAATTGTTTCTGCTTAGCTTCTGTTACGCTCCTTTGATGCCTACAAACATAGTGTTAAGGAAGTACAATTAATCAGACTATTTAGGTATATAGTTTTTGGCCTACTGAGTCCAACATGACTATATACCAGGGGTGCCCAAACTTTTCAGGCCACGGGCTGATTGTGGTTGAGCATATCGGTCACATGGTTCCTCCCACCTGTAGCAAAACGTGCATGTGTGGGCACAAAATGCACCTGCGCAGAATGCTGCCACAAATTACCCATGGGTCATTTACAGCAGCATTCTGCGCATGCGCTTTATGCACCTGTGCATGCACATTTTACTTCCACTTCTGGGAGTGGCAAGGGCCAGATGAATTGGTTTTGGGGGCCGGATCTGTCCCACAGGCCATAATTTGGGCACCCTTGCTATATACCATCTCCTAAAGTCCAACTCTCCGCTGGAGAGTAGAATAACATTTAATGATTTGCTCATGAGTAGAAGATAATCCACTGCCCCAAGAAATCAACAGGGAAAAAGACCAAACCCTTTGAAGATACTGTAATAACTGTTGAGCAGCTCAGAGTTGTTGAAATTGGCTCTGATTATATACATTTGAGAACTTCTTTGCAATAAAATAAATATGTACAGAACTTCTAAAAATATTATTCAAAGTCTGTGCTTGAAGCAATTAGTTATGAATCTTGTCAGGAGTGCAGAACTAATTTTTAAAGGATAATACAAGCTACTAATGGTCAGTATTATTTTCTTGTTTCGAGACTTTCTACATTTGCAGTATTTGCTTATTTTCTGAGAAGCAGCATGATGATTTAGTAAAAAAGAAAATAAAATGCATTCACTCTGAGGTTATTTCAGCCAAAACTGTGAATGACAGCTATCATGTTGACGTGTTTTTTTTCCATACCAGTAAAGCCACTGTAAGTTTAACTGACTCATTTAGTCTGAGACACTGTTGTGGGCCCAACTGCAAGTCAGATTTGTCACATAGCTCCCAGTATTTCACCTGCTGTGTCAGATCAATGACCTGGAATGCAGCGTGAGAAGCAAGTGCCCCAAGCATGTGCTACACTGGCATAGCAGCAGGGCACTGTCAAAGCCTTTCTTGAGGCTGACCATTTTTAACAGATGAGTAAGCAGCAATATAATAGTTTTGATATAACAATTATGAGTTTCTCTTTTTAGCTTTTATATCATCTTGACACAGAAACCTAAATGCCTTTGGGGCCTTGCATATGTCTAATATTGGTAACTTGCAAAGATGGTCTCATTTTAGCTTAACAACATTAACTAAGTTCCCCTTGTGATATACTACTACTTCTTTCTTTTAAACAATTCATTAAAATGTACAGTGAACCAGTACAAAACTACTAAATCTTCTTGGAAGCAAGAATATTCGAGGGGGGGGGATGAAAATCAACTGAATGTGATGCTATAATAGAGACAACTGTCTTCCTATATAGAACAGCTTCAAGATTTGACACACTGTACTTGAAACCTTCTCAAGGTAATACAAATCTACAGACTATTAAAATTTAATATTTTAGTGTTGAGTCATGACATTCTAAGGCTATTTTTCATGTTAAAATTGTAATAGATAATCCAATATATTTTTGGAGGACTTTTTTTAAAAAATAAAAGAGAAACCCTGTGCATTACAGTTAATGTAAGCTCATGTTTCTAAGATATTCCAAGATGGTGGGCTCCAGATGTTTTGGACTAGTTTCCATCAGTCCCAGCCAATGTGACCAATGGTCTTAGATGATGTGAGGTATAGTCTAAAACTGGTGGACATCATACTGAGAGAGGTGCTCTATATTAAGTATATTATGAACCTATACTTTGTGACACATCACTTAATGCTTTGAGAAATACCTAATGACAGACTAATGAACAAACAAAACAAAAAAGACGAAAAATGTTGTGGCACCTTGAAGACTAACTGCTGCATTTTGATGTTAG
The DNA here is from genome assembly GCA_035047305.1 of Bradypodion pumilum. Classification (NCBI taxonomy): domain Eukaryota; kingdom Metazoa; phylum Chordata; class Lepidosauria; order Squamata; family Chamaeleonidae; genus Bradypodion; species Bradypodion pumilum. The sequence goes on from JAWDJD010000003.1 coordinate 187,012,914, forward strand.
TTTTCGTGGATCAAGTTCACTTTGTCAGACGTAAGAGTGAGACTTTATGGCATCAATTTATACACATCAGGTATAGAGGCACACAACAGTTGTGTCAGCCTAACAGAAAAGTAACATTCTGGCTTTTTACAACTGACAATAATGGAAAATCCCCAATTGCTTTTCAAACTTGTTGTGATGTATGGTCCTGTTGAATTGCAAATGGTTGCAAAACAAACTTCTCTTACAAGCTGATGCATTATACCCAAAGGATGGATGCAAAGCAAACATTGTGGCATTACAATATTTCCTGAGCATATGAGGAAATAGATGGTTTTTAGGAAAAATCTTGTTTTGATGGTATCTCATTTATGACGTTTTAGATATTTAAGGATTCACACTCAGAAAATAAGCACATCTTTAGTAAATGATTCAAACTCCAATGAAACAAATACAGTTGAAAGGGTTCTATGTGCAGACTGAGAAAGACTAATCCGAACCATCCTGCCTGTATTCACATTTGAAGTTTCCACTGATTTTAAATGACAAAAATGTTTTGATCCATAGTACAAGCATACATAATTTCTAGATCATTTTAAATAGAAGTGGCATTTTTGCCATAAAATAATACTTTTATTAAAAATTCTAATTATTAAAAATTCATATGATTCAGCTTAGTGTCCTATTACCTATTACTTAGTGTCCTATTACCTATGCATATTAGTGTAGGTAAAACTAAGTAAACTACATTTGTGAACTACCATTATTAAGAAGTCAACACTTGCATTTCTTGTCGTATACCAACTAGCCAGTCTGGCCAGGTTATCCTGCTATGGTAATAAAGTAGACCATACTGCCAGCAACTCAACACCGCATGTCAGGCGGCGGTTAACTAACTTGTCAACCCTGAGGACTAATGGCTTTGGGTGCCGAACTCCACAGAGAAGGATAATGGATTAAATCCCACTTGAATCCATCTTGATGGAGGGCAGCAGCTTCATCTATACTCACCTGGAGCTGATGTCTTTGCATGCAAAAAGGGCTCAGGACCAGAGACTCGTGGAACTGGATCAGTGGTATGAGGGTCATGCTGTGATGCAGAAAGCAGATGAAAGGCCACTGCATTGTATTCTCAGGACAGTCTTTATGGCTGATCGCCACGAGGATCGCCAATATTCAGATTCGGATATGGCAGAAAAAGACACCAACTACATCACATGATGCATGGAAATGAATACAAGTACTGACCTCTTAACTAATAGCCATTTGCCACTGTGATTTGCATTGTTTGACTTGTGCCAGTGTATGTAAATACTAGGGCTAAGCCCAGTTATATTTATAATCTCCCTATAACCCGTTGTCTCAGTATCACTATATATATGTGTGTGTATACTTTTACCTGTAAAAAGGAAGAATATCAAAACCATTATCATGGTGTAGCCAAAATATAAAATGGTGCTTGCTGTGCCCGTTATCTGAAGTTTGGAATAAAAGTAGTGCACTGCGTATATTAGAAAATAAAAAGCAGTAAAGCCACTAGTAAGGAACGAACGCCATTGCCAGTGGTAGTCCTAGAACAAAGAAGAAAAATTACAGGTTAAAATTTTTCTAGACATACTTGGCTACAAGCCATCACTTCATCTGCACAAGAATACTGAAAATAAACCAAAGTAGAGTAGATGAGCTATTTCACTTTTCACAGGCCACTGTTGATCTTCCCACTGAAATGGTACCTATTTATCTACTTGTAATTTCTTGCTTTCGAAATGCTAGGTTGGCAGGAGCTGGGACAGAGACGGGAGCTCACTCCGTTGTGCAGCACTCGGGTCTCAAACTGCTGACCTGCCAACCTTTCCAGTTGTCAAGTTCAGCGTCTTTAACCACTAAGCCACCGCAGTCCCTTTTCCAAAATAACAAGTACAAATTAAACAACCTTACAGAAAAGGATGGGAGTAGATTTTTAGGAGGTACTCTCTTTAGAAAGAAAACATGGTGTGCAAAAAGGTACCTCAAGAAAGCACAACCAAATGACAGAAGTGTTTGCCTCACATGCAGTACAATGTAGGGCAGGGGTTCCCAATATACAGCCTGGGGGCCAGATGTGGCCCACAACACCATTTCATGTGCCCCCCCCCACTTCTGCCACACCTGGAAGTGCCATGTGTGCCAGGCAGGGCAAAATGGCCATCCAGCCCCCAAAGCTGTCTGAGGGAGCGTGACCCGGCCCTCGGCTTGAAAAGGTTGTGAACCCCTGATGTAGGATGTCATTCACTTCCCATCTTTGTAAAGAGAAACAAAAAGTATAGCACATGGATGAAGAGGCTACACAAACATCTAACCCAGATTCTATCTATGGGCTAACCAAGTTTGACACTTTTAAGATGACCGGACCTAACATCCTTGAACCTGAGGCCATAATACACACAACATTCTTTCAACATCTTGAGCCTTGAACCCAGCTCCCCAATCCCAGGGGGGTCAGTAAGCCAACACCAACAGCATGTCAAGCAAGGAATTCCAAGAGAAGCAACAAAGTGCCAGGGGTTAAGCCCAGGGAGTTGTTCCTTTATGCCTTGCTACAAGGTGGTAGAAAGTAAAGCCAAACTTCAATTCAGCCACCCATCAATAAAGCCTGGTGCTTGCTGGGAGCTTTCTTTAGTGCTAATCCTCCCAACTGCTTTATCCCCCTGCGGGCTTTGCTGGAAGAGCCCTTACACAGAGTATCAGGATCCTTCTTTCATTTCCTTTAAATTCCAGAGAAAACAAGCTGTCAGACTCTGTCTTGTGAAAACATATTCTGAAGACCTACCTCTGCACACAAATGGAAATAGCAAAGTAGAACAGTAGCCTCTGAACATGTGATAACCAGGATAATGAACACCAGGAACAGGAAGCCAAACATATAATACATCTGATGTGACCTAGAAAACATATTTAAAGTTAACAAATTGAATACGTATGCAGTTTAAAATGCTGTGCTTTACCCAGCCATTCTATTTCACAAAGAGCAACCAAAATGCACCCTTATTATATAATCTAAAGCAGTGGTTCCTAAAGTGGGGAACAGACCCCACAGGAGGAATTCAATTCCCAGAAGCCTAAGTCAGTACATTGGCTGATCAGTGCTTTGGGGAATTGACTTAGACTTCTGGGAATTGAAGTCCAAAAACCAAAGGTTGGGAAACACTGATCTCAAGGATTCTAATGCACATTCACTTGAGTTTTTAATGTAGCTTATAATTGCCTATGAGTCTTTGAATATACAGAGACATTTTTATTTCATTACCCAACCGCCGCCGCAACCCCGGGCCATACCCATGCCGGGGGTGAAGAGCCGCCGCTCTGGGCAACAGGAGCGCTGCCGCGACCCCGGGCCACGCCCATGGCCGGGGTTGAAGAGCCCACGCTCCAGGTGGCAGGAACACCTCCACAACCCCAGGCCATCCCCATGGCTGGAGTTGTGTTGTTCTTGTACTGGGACTTGGCCATTGGGGTGGGGGGCGGACATCGCCCCCCCCCCCCTGGCCAGCCTAGCCACTGAACTGTCTGTGGCCGCTTTTGAACTTTTGAACTTGGAAGATCGGTATTTTATTGCAAGTGTTTTTATTGTGTATTGTTGTGAGCCACCCAGAGTCACATTTGATGATTGGGCAACATAGAAATATAATAATAATAATAATAATAATAATAATAATAATAATAATAATAATAATAATAATAATAATAATAATAATAATAATAATAATAATAATAATAATAATAATAATAATAATAATAATAATAATAATAATAATAAACAACTCATTTGTCAAATTATGTAGTCCTCAAATGCAATCATTGAAGCAAGTGCTTAGTGCACTCTCTGGGAGGTTCACACGGCAATTAGTATTTTTGCCCCCAACAAGCTGGGTACTAATTTTACCAACCTCAGAAGGATGGGATGCTGAGTCAACCTGAATCCCCATCAGGATTGAACACACAATGTCAGCAGTTTTGGCTGCAGTGCTACAGTAGCTCCCCTGGTGGCTTAGTGATTAAGACGCTGAGCTTGGAAAATGGAAGGTCAGGGTTCGATACCTGAGGGCTGCACTTGGGGACATAAAAGGAGCCTCATTCGAGTGTCCCCTGAGCAGAGTTTCTCCAACAAAAATCCTTTCAACCCGGAGTAATCTCTGACATGGAATTATTATACCACTGCACCACTAAGTGGTCCGCACAAGTCAATGGACAGAAAGCCGATAAGCTAACAAGAATAAATAGGCTTTCCATTAAATCAAAGCAAAGTTCTTTTAGGAAAAGAACAGAACGTAATAGTACTTCACAGGGGACTAAACATTCAAGACTTAGTTGGTCTTACCATATGCTATTAAGAATGAAGAAAAGTTGAATAAAGATACATCCAAATGGAAGAATGCCTCCCATAATGATTCCAGGTAATGATTTTGTATAAAACGACTGTTCAGGAATCTGACGAGGAATTTGATTGGTACGAACAGGATGTTCTATGGCCTTTAAAGAGATGTAAAAGCACAGAGAATAATACTTTACATTTTTTGAAATGTATTTAACACCACGAACAGAAGTACCCACCTGCTTAAAATAGTTTAGAATTATATGGATTCCCAAAACAATGAAAGCAGACCAAATAAATTCTGGAATCAAATATTCCAATACAACAGATAAGATTCATTGAATAAAATCTGCCACATTCAGGATGGACTTCTTTGTTTGTTTTGAAACTGGCCAAACTCCAGGTTTTCAATCTGTAATGTAGTACTGAACTGTAATTTGATTACACTTTCTTCTCCCATTTCATCATTTTCCTCTTTTTTCATATCTTTAGAATTTCTGATGGCAACATGTACAGTACCTTATATTTTTACCGATTTGTATGCAGGTCTGTGAACCATTTTGATTGAACAGTAGGGATAACAATCCTTTAAATGATCAACTATTTAAAATGCATTAAATCAGGAGTTCTCAACCTTTTAAAGCCTGGGGCCGGGTCATGCTCCCTCAGACAGCTTCAGGAGTCGGACAGCCATTTTGTCCTGCCTCCCCCACATGGCAGTTCTTGGTATGGTGGAGGCGGTAGGGGGCCACATGAAATGGTGCTGCTGGCCACATCCGGCCTGTGGGCCGCAGGTTGAGAATCCTTGCTTTAAGCTTACGACTCAGGTATTCAATGCAAACATGACCCTTATGTCTACAATCTTCTAAGGAACAGGATTCCACCTTTATTTTACAAGGAAGTCAAATGTACATATTTTTCTCAATCTGAACCCATACTGGGCACGTTACTTACATTCTTTTTAAAACCAAAGTAGGCACCAATGAACGTCAATGGTACTGATATGCAAAACCAGAGTGCCAGAACAGCAACTAAAGTACCAAATGGAATAGCTGCTGAAGATCCTTCACCCCAGAGAATCAGATTCATGATAAAAAAGTCTGCAAACACAATGCTGAAAGAGAGACAAAATTTTAAAGTAATAACTCATCCCTGATGAGTTTCAATGTTAATGAAATCATATTACTCTACGTCTAGTTTGCCATTAAGCCAAGGTGACATATAGGAAATACCAGGCAAAGAGGTCAACAGAGCTTTTCTTTCTTAATCTAACAGGACTGTACTCCAGCAGGAGCTGACATTTCAACTAAATAGCTCCAAATATATGTCTGTCTTAACTACACTTCAGGGGATGACTGCTTGCTGCGATTAAGCAAAAAGATTTGACATAGGAATTGTACATTTTATGACACTGGATGGGACCAACTATAATGTGGTCTGAGAAATGACCTATGGAGTGAAACCAAAAATCAATCAAATGCTACTCTGTCCAAAAAATACTTCTGTCATGCTGGTACTTTACATTAATCAACTTTTTAGGTAGCAATAGTAAACAAAGCTTATGAAAAACAGAAATAAAAACGTAAGAGGAGTTACAAATTGTAACTAAATTTATAATCAGATAAAATTTAACAATAATTACAGAACTGAGCTTACCCTGGACAAAGGAAAGCTGTCAGTAGAACATTTGTCTTCCATTTCTCACCTCCAAACGCTGTATAAAAATAAACCCAGACAGATAACACTAGTTAAATTCAAGCAAGGGCAGCACCTCCAAAAATATTATTTAATTTTTCTAAATAAGCAAGATAGGAATTTAAATTCTTGAGCTACATTTGATTTTTTAAAATTCTTCAACTTCAATAGTATGAAATCAAGAGATGGCAACAATCATAGTAAATTACTACTAACTTACATTTATGAACTATACACCTGGGAATCAGTATGATTTCATCATTGCTTAAAATGACTATCATCTGAATTGTTAATTTATTCACTGACTGTGAAGGTCAAATTCAAACTATTTAAAATTAAGCGGCTAATGTAGTTTCAAATATTGCATGTACAGTGTATGCAACACTGTATAGATGCCACAAACACATACACTGATTCAAGTTACTTATTAAGGCACATTCCATTTTTAATTGAATATGAATTGTTTTCATTTGCAGTAAATGTAAGAAAACAAAACAATGGCAAATGATGCATATCAAACAATGCAATTTCCAAAGCCACTAATACTCTAATTTACATATCAATGTGATGTCAGTTATCCCCCCCCTCCCCCTTTGCTATGAGTCTCCAAATGACAGTAGAGATTATGTAATAAAAGACTAGTCAAATTGAAAGTTTACTAGCGTAAAAACAATCTGAACCTGCATGTAGCCTCCCTTCAGTCATAAACATTTCTGTAACTTGCCCAGGGGCAAAACAGAAGTAGGGGGGGAAACATCACTGCTGTGATGATAATTTAGACTAATGAACTTAAATGCTGTCACATTAAATAAACTTTTATACTTACATTTGTAGAACCTAGCAGCAACGTAACCTGCTGGGGTTCCAAGCAGCACCCATAAAACAACAGCACAGGTCATTAGTGCTCCCCGATTTGCAGGTGACAGAAATCCCAGGCAAGCAAAGACTGCAAAAAGCACATACACAATATTTAGAGGGTGTGGGTCTGTCATGGTTACCTCATCTGTGTATACTGTACATAACCCCTAGGATTAAGGGGGTAATTTTATTAATCAAAGCATTGTTTTATTTAATGCAGGGATTCTCAACCTGCAGTCCATGGGCAGGATGTGGCCCGCGACACCTTTTCATATGGCTCCCTATTGCATCCACCACGCCAGGAAGTGCCATGTGGTGAATGAAGGGCAAAATGGCTGTCCGGCCCCCGAAGCTGTCTGAGGGACATACCTGTCAAGCGCGGCTCCGGACAATACGGGACCTGCCCAAAATGGTTCTGCACAGGTCTGTTCTACACATGCGTAAACCTTCTAAGCATGCGTAGAACAGACCTGTGCAGAACGGTTCTGCGCAGGTCACTTCTACGCATCCGTAGAAGCCTTCTACGCATCCCCTTCTGTACAGAGCCCTTCTACGCATGCGTAGAAGGGTTCGACGCACGCGTAGAAAGGACCTGCGCAGAAGGGATGTGCAGTAACTACTACTCCCCCCCCCCGCTGCCAAATTACGGGGTAGCAGCGGCTCCGGGCAGGAAATGAACAAAAGCGGCGCATTATGGGGTACTTGACAGGTATGCTAAGGGGGCGTGACCCGGCCCCCAGCTTAAAAAAGGTTGAGAACTCCTGATTTAATGCATTTTAAATAGTTGATTATTTAAGGGATTGTTATCCCTACTGTTCAATCAAAATGGTTCACAAACCCGCATACAAATTAATAAAAATATAAGGTACATGTTGCCACCAGAAATTCTAAAGATACAAGAAAAAGAGGAAAAATATGAAATGGGAGAAGTAAACTAAAGCACCAGTTTTTAAAGTTACAGATTTCTTGGAATGGTCAGCAAAGACAGAAAGATCACGGGGAAGAGTCAAAAGGATCTTGGGCAGGGATGGCCAACCTTGGCACTCCAGATGTTATTGAACCTCAATTCCCAGAAGCCCTGATCAGCATGTGTATTGACTTGGGCTTCTGGGAATTGAAGTCCAAGAACACCTGGAGTGCCTAGGTTGGCCATCACTGATCTAGGATTTCATGGGTTGGGGTCTCAGCTGAGCTGATACAATAGTAATTAATGAAGAGATGAGCCATTTGGCAGCTCATTATTTTTGTTTTCTTTCCTCCCTCCCCCTAAAGTTTTTAATTTTCATTCAAGTGATTTTCTCTAACTTGACACCCAATATGGTGTAGTGAATAGAATGGTGGATTAGGACTCAGGTGGCTTGGATTCAAATCTTTTGCTGACCCATGAAAATTTCCTGGGAGTATGAAACTGGTAAAACCACTCCTTAAATATTTGAGTCACCTCCAAAGCCTTATTTGAGTCATTATACTTTGGTTCCGGCTTGACAGCACAGAAATAACAATTTCATCTTCCTAACACCAGCAAGAAAACATCATCTTGCTGTTCCCTAGCCACAGTTCACCAGGTTTATGGGGTATACTTATGGGGTATATTGTAATCAATATAAAATTTCATGCATGCTCTTGTCTTTCCAATTTTGAATCCGACTGCCCTTTGCATTGTGTCTATGTCAAAACACTTGCTAACATCAAAGCCTGTTTGAAACCAGTTTTAAATATCTGCAAGTTGGTTGGCAATAATTAGCTGGAGCAAAAGACCACCAGCTGCACCTATATGCCAAACTGGGAGAAATGGAAAATGGCAACATGTCGTGAAAGGAAGGACGGAAATCATAAACAGATTCTGTATTTCCGTTCAGGCAAATCATCAGGTTTGAGAATTAAGATAACATTATTTTACTCATATACCTCTTTATGCTGAACTTACACAGAGTAACAAAAGTCATAATTAATATCTGTGTTCCAGAGCCTAGAAACACAGAGAGTAGCATTCCTTTCCTTGGAGGCCTAAATATGTCACCATGAACCAACTTCCAGCCAAATTCCTCTTGTGCATCCTCCTAAAAGACAAGGAAGTAAGTTTAGCATATTATGTTGCTGGGAATTATTCTCTAACTAGCAGAGGTTGCCCGGCGTTGCTGGGCTGTTTTAAATTGTGTTGTAAGGGATAATTTTTTTGGTAATTTATGTAAAAAAGAGGTGTGTTGGTGGTTAGGGGTTGTTTTGGGTGTGCACAACCACCACCACCCAAACAATACCACTCCAACCACCAACACACACATTAAAAATTCCTGGCAAGGCAGGAGTGTCGTATGTGCAGAGAGGGGATCCCCCCCGCAGGACACCCCGTTATTAAAGAGAAGAAACCAAGCTGTTTCTTCTCTTTTAAAACGGAGTGTGTGTGTGGGGGGGGGTGGATTCGATCCCCTCTCTCTGGTACCCTGGGTTTGGTAGGGTTGGGGGGACAAAAAAGGTCTGTCCCCCCAACCCTTCCAGAGCCAGGGGACCCAGCAGAGAGGGGATCATATCCCCCTCCCCCCCCAAAAAAAACACTCAGTTTTTAAAGAAACTGCTTGGTTTCTTTTCTTTAAAAATGGAGTGCTTTTTTTGGGGGGGGGGGTGGATTCGTTCCCCTCTCCCAGGTCTCCTAGGTCCAGAAGGGTTGGGGGGACAAAAGGGGTCTGTCCCCCCAACCCTTCTGGACCCAGCACCTTTCATTGCCTCCCTCACCCACTCCCTAACCCCCACCGACCGCACTTACCTTTTCCTGGCTCCCTCCAGCTGGGTCTTTCAAGTCTTTCCCTCCGGCTCCCACCGTTGTATTTTTTAAGTCAGCGCGTGCGTTCCTAGCCTTCTCTGCGCTCATATCCCTCAGCCTGGTTGGCTGAGGGGTTGCACAGTGCAAAGGATGCTGGGACATGAAGTTTAATTTGTGATTTTACCAACCCTACATTGTAATATTTTCTACCGCTTTATTTTGATTGGCTGCGGCGTGTTTCCCAACGTTCTTTTTGCTTGTGCCTCTCAGCCTGATTGGCTGTGGCGAGGCGCGGCACAAGGAACGTTGGGAATTGAGGTTCTTTTTCTTTGTTTGAGTTTGTGGGTCTCCTGCCACACTGGCGCATTTCTAAAATATTTGTTGACCTCCGGACCCATTTCGGGCAAGTGCACGAATGCTCGGTACGGGCTAGTATGGTCGGGTGTGGGATCCTTTGTCAACTTCCAATGGTTAATGCTTGGATTTATAGGTAAAGATTTACAAATATTCCAATTCTATGTCTCTATAACAATGACATACTTCCCAATAAGCAATACTGTATGCATAAAGGACATCTACAAACAAACAAATAAAGATGTCTTGCTTGTGGTTTTGCTAACAATGCCTACGACAATGCTGTGAATTATCAAACAACTGCTTTCAAAAAAAAAATGCTATACTTACAGTAGAATCCATCTGATTATATCTTGCAATATCTTTATGCAGAGTTCTTAGCATGATCATGGCTACCATTCCAGAGAGGAAAAGGACAATTACCAGAGAATTCATAATACTGCAGAGAAATGAAATTGGGGGTGGGGTGGGTGGGAGAATTAATATATATTTTATCTCTCCCACCATGCTCCAATGCAATGAACTACAAAATTAAAATGGTGTCCTTACCTGAACCATTGTATGTGTGTGTGTGGCATTGATTCTAAAATGTAATCCCATCTGGATGCCCATCTGATATCCTTGTTTTCCTGAAAAGTACATTGTTAGTTACCATATGCCTTGTAATTGCAAGACAGTGATGTTTTCCAACTTCCTATACTGGAAATGACAAAACAATTAAAGACTTCAATTTAGTCTTCAGCAGAGGGGGGGGAAACAATTTCCTTATCTGACAACATTTTGAAATCTGGAAAAAAATCAAAAATTACGTTCAGTGAAACTAGGGTATCACCAAAATGCTTGGCAACTAGAATTTAATTATATTTATATAGTTCTTGCCAGTGTCCAGCATAGTTCACATATATAACCCTGACAAGGCAGTTCAATACTGTATTATTATCACCCATATTGCATTGGGGAAAGGCTATGAATGATTGAATGTGGCCATGTAATGAGTTCATAGTACTGTATTGGCAAGGATTAAATAATTGGCTTTTGGGTTCATAACTCAGTATCTTAGCCACTAGAGAAATACTGCGTAGGGCACATAGGCCTATTAATGAATTACAGCAAACTAACAAGGAATCCCATGGCATTGTAAAAGCTAAAAAGTTTTATCTGACATATGATCTATCAGATTGTACTTGATAAACTAAGCAACAGTCCCCATATGCTTGTCTTAACCTATAAAACCAAGCATTAACCGTTGGAACTGGCTATAGGCTGCTATGCGTCGCCCTACTGACCCACACCCACCCTTCGTGTGCACGGCCGAATTCCCTACGCAGGTCAACGAAGGATTTAAAAATCCGGCACGGGGGCCTCAGCCCCACAAACGGCAAGAAAGGGAAAGAACTTCACGTCCCAACAGTCATTGCGCCGCGGCGCGCCAGAGCCAATCAGGCTGAGAGGCTCACGCACGCCGCAGCGTTCGGACACGCGCCGCAGCCAATCAAACGAAAAGCATGTTAAAAAAACGCAGCACAAACACAAAGCACGAACCCATAACTACAAGCCCCAGCGTCCTGCGCGCCATGAGCGCGCAGAACGCTGAGGCAGCCTGTGCGCGAAAACAAAACTTAAAGAAAGCCGGCTCCGCCGCCATTCATCCCCACGGGCGAGCCAGCATGGCCCGTGGGGGAAGAAAATGAAACAAACCCGCCGCCCCTGCTCTTCCATTCGAAGGGACTGCCACCGCGCCAAAAATAAAAACAATCCACCCACCACCCCTCCCCCGCAACTGCCCTTCTTCCCAACGGGAAAACAAGCATGGCCCGTGGAAACGAAAGGCACCCTCCCCGCAACAACGCTCCCTTCCCAAGGGCCATCCAGCATGGCCCATGGGATCAAAAGGCACCCCCCGCCGCAAGTGCCCTTCCTAACCACGGGCAAACAAGTATGGCCAATGGGAAGAAAAGGCACCCCCGCTGCAAGTAGCCTACCTTCCCACGGGCCACCAAGCATGGTCCGTGAGAACAAAAGGCACCCCCCCCCCTAAAAAAAGGACACACCAAAAATCAAATCAAAACCATTCAAAAAAAGAAATCTAACCTTTAAAAAATAAACACAAACAAAGACAGGAAAAACATACAACAAAAAACAACAGGGCCCCCCCCCAACAAAATTCATATCCCAGCGTCCTTTTCACTTAAATATCGGAGGTCACAACTTACCAACACAGGTCCAGCAACGCCGAGAAACAGAATTGAAATGGCAAAAGAACAGGAAGAATACACAGGACAGGACAAACATTACGCAACAGCACCACCAAGTGGCCACAGGAAAAATGACATTCAATGAATTCGAATTACACTTACACATTTTTAAAAAAATCTTATCCAAAGTACACCTATCACCAAAAAAAAATGACAAATTATTTTTAAAAATGCAATTATTGGGAAAATATATATATCAACCTTTCCACTTTTAAAAATCCAAATTTATTTATAACAGTTTAAAAAACTACCTATGTATAAAAAAACAATATTTTTTTAAAATAACATAACTCATTTAAACACACATACAACAAAAATCATCCAAAACCATTTCTCATATTTTTTAAAAAACAAAACCCCCAAAAAAGCCCGGCAACGCCGGGCAACCCTTGCTAGTACCAAATAAAATTGTAGTTGTTTTCCCTTGGTATCATGGTAGCTCTTTTCTCCCAGAAATGCTGTATTTTAGTTCTCAAACCCTGATATCTCATGATTTTTTAAATCTCTTTTTCTCCCACATGGCAGTCACCTGGGATCATCACATCAATTAGCTTAACCAATTTTGGCTCAATCACACTAATGTCTGGAGTGTTGTGTTTGAGCTTCTTCTTGGTTTGGATCTTAAAGTCCGACAAGATCTTAACTGTTTTATCCTCATTCTCAACCACCTTTTCATGTTTGTGTTCCCACCGGCACTTTGAAGATGGTATTCCATAATTCTTGCACAGATTCCAACGTAACAGTGCTACAACTCACTTATGGCATCCTTTGTAGTCAGTCTGTGCAATCTCACTGCATCCACTGATAATGTGGTCAATGGTTTCATCCATTTCATTGCAAGGACTATACTTATTGTGAAGTTCCAGTGTCCCCCCCCCCCCAATTTTTGCTTTAATTATATTGTTTTGTAGCACTTACTCTTGGGCAGCAAACAGAAGTCCTTCTGTCCCCTTCTGTAGGATACTACATTTTAGCCATCCTAAATTCTTAAGTCTTATCCACTTTACCTTTGATTTTTTTAAATATATGGAGTATGTAATAGTTTATTATTCCAAGGACTTATTCTATTCATCTTCCCTATATGAATCATCATCATCATCATCATCATTATGTGCAATATTATTAGAATAATGAACAGCTGCTCATTAACACCTAACTGCATCTAATTCCTAGTATTACTCTTTTTGTGTGATTCGGTATAGGGCTAGGAATTTGTTAATTAGCAGCTACTCACTATTCTGAGTTACACCACTGCACTTGCATGGACATAAATATCCATTTGGATTTTGACCATGATTGTATAACCTGCACTTAGATCAACTGAGCTTTAAAGATTCAGTAAAACCCCTACTTACAAAAAAAGTCAATTCCATAGACTTTTGCTTAAATCATTTTTTATGTAACTCGAAGCAAACCCATAGGGAAATGAATCTTTATGTAACTCGAAGCAAACCCATAGGAAATCGTGTAAATCGGGACATGGTTTTAGCACAAAATCATTATGTAAGTTGAATTTTATGTAACTCAAGGCATTTGTAAATCAGGGTTTTACCATAGTACAAACAGTTGCCACTCCCCATATAACAAGATCAATAAAAAACATATTAGATCATACAAAGTAATCTGGCCTTTAATGACCAACCAGATGTCATTAGAAACCTGCAAACAGGGCATGATTACTATGGCACCTGTCAGATCTAGAGATTCCTGTAATGGCCTAATGTCCCTGGTATGGTGGGAATTCTCTATGCCCAAATACTTAAAAACAGCAAACACTCATCCATTACCTCAAGAAATCTTGATTCTAAATTCGTTGCCAAAAAATTCTAAGCCCCACAATTAAATTTATGATCTACATCCTTTTAACTTGTTAGAGAAGACAATGACAAACATTTCTAGCTTGCTCTATATGTAACAGAATGACCAAAAACCATCCTGTAAAAAGCCAGACGGAACTGTTGAATTATAAAGAACACAGCTTATTTTACCCAAACCACTTTGAAGGTCGGGGGGGGGGGAGGGGGCCAAGGCTTTGCAGCCCACAAGAACCCCAAGTCTATGGTGCAGAGGCCTAGACGTATATGTCTTCCAAGAAATTACATCATTCAAATAAACAAATTGTATCACTATCCAGTGCACTTCGGTTCGCACAGTGCAGAGGTTTGGTTACAAAAAACGTTCTGGTTCAAGGAAGCATCAATGCCTTTTTGTAAAAGCAAGGAGGGTTGAAGAGAGGCTTCTCTCAATAGTAAAGCTTTGGAAGACCTGCTTGGAAGCATTTTACAGGCAAATGACCCTTATTAGTGTTTATGTTATGTTTAATGTAACTGGATTCGATAAAAATTGAATATGTTTTTTTTTCTTTTAAATTACGTGTTCTCTTTTCTGTATTTTCTTCTTTTTTGTAATGTTTATCTTTTTATATTCAATAAAAATTTATCAAGAAAAAAAGAAATGCTCAGCCCAATTAATAAAAATAACAATATTCTGACACACTCTTCTCTTCCCTACCAACTGATATACATATTCATAGAGCTTCTATTACTGGAATATAGAACCATCAATAACTTGTAACTTTTTATTGTCTCAGCAGGAATGTGTCTAATTTCCCCACCTTTAAAGCTACCCACGCTGACAACCATCACTTCTTGGGGTAGTAAATCCCACAGCAATGTGAATAATTATTTCTTGTTCCCTATGCTGATTCTCACACCACTTTCATCAGATAATGTTGAGTCACAGTAATACAGGAGACAGAGAATTTCTCCCTATCCACTTTATCTGCATGTCATATAATTTTCTTAGTTGCCTTTTACCAACCTACCCTACCTATGTTTTTCCTCAAGACCAAACATTTCAATTACCCCATCTTGGCTGAGAGATGTCTAGCATTAGCATCAGAACAGAGCTCGCCTCTTGAGTTGTCAATGGCATGGTTGTTGTTCAGTCACACAGTTGAGTCTGACCCTTTGTAACCCCATGGACCACCACATGCCAGGCTCCTCTGTCATCTGCCATCCTCTGTAATCTGCCCAGATCTATTCCCACTGCATCAACAATGCCATCTAGCCATCTCATCCTCTGCCGGCCCTTTCTCCTTTTGCCTTGCCACAGCGAGGGGGCTTGCGTGGTTCGATAAAACTATGGGCTATGTCATGTAAGAATACGCAAGACGGACAGGCCATAGCAAAGAACTCAAACTAAACACCTGGCAACCCACTCCAGTGTCCTTGCCAAGAAAACCCCATGGATAATATTAACATTGGCACTTATGGCTCTTAAGACTACTTTGACTGGCTAACATGTTTTTACCATATACTCAGTGCCTATTTCTATCCTGTCTCCTTTGGGGAAATCAAAAACATCTTCATCTATTTAACTGCTACTGGATGCTGCCCAGCTTCTTACTTTTCCTCCCAAGGTTCAGTTTTAATATTTCTCTACCACCTTTTTGGTGTCAAGCAGTAGCAGCCTAATCCCATTCTGGTAAACTGGCACCAATCCCTTTTGTACCATTTTAGCTTGTCTCAAACAAACCTAAACATTTCTCTGCACCGTTATTTCTCATTCACATATTAGGTATCATTGACTTCACCTATGTTGCTGGCCGTTCATGTGGAACAGGTAACAAGATGTATATTCCTTGCATATGGGCAAGGATGCAATTTTTTGCCTGGTTATGTGGAAATAAGCTAAACTGAACATAGTGAAACTTACCTCTCAGCAAACAGGTACAGTATTTATGGTATATTATGGTATAATATTGTATTCTGCTACAATATGATTGTTGTCCAGACATTAGAATTCCAATAATTTGAACTAGCCTGTATTTGTGTGTCCTACAAGAGTTATTCCTCAGGCCAGTCTTGAACAATTCTAGCCACAATTTTAAATAAGAGTAGAGGACTTCTTTTCTTGTTGAAGTTTCTTTCCCTCTAGCTTGTCAGGACCCACATGAAATAACAGACAAAACAACAACAAACAGATGGCGGGGAGGACACAGCCAAAGTAGACAAAACTCCGTTTCCTTCTTTCTGTCTAGCGGGCTGTGGGGGAGAGGAACTGGTTATTTGCCAAGGGCCATCAGACAGGAATCACAAGCTACACACCCAGTTTATATAAATACTTCTTAATTTATTTCCTGGAATTCTACCATGTTACTTTAAACTTCTTTAAATACTGGGAAATCATATGCCTTCCAGGGAATAAAAAACAACAACTAAGTACACCAACCTCAAAAGTAACTGAATATGTGTAGGCAATGCTGACTTTTCCTTCAGTAGCCTCATTACTTAAATCCATAACTGGTCCTGAACAGTCAGGGTAGTCAACAGTTGTGTGCCTGTAACTGTTAACAAGGACAGAGAGGACAAAATCAATATATTTACTTATTCTTGTCCATACATTTTCAACAACTAAAACAGAAGGAAATATTTCATGCTACAGAACATTAAAGAGATGAACCTTAGATACCTACTAGAAGAACCTAAAAGCTATATGCACAAGCAAATAATTTTTAAGTACTTTCATAGAACTGCTAGACACTTCATGGCTCCTGTTGCCATCAAAATGTTTCTCAAGATGAACAAATGCATGACAATAACATGTACATTATGTGCAATTAAGTAAATTTTAACTTATGGCAATCTTAGTATGATATGCAAGATATGTGAGCCCCTTTTTGGCTCGTGTGAGGCTTCCCCCCTCCTGTAATTAATTTTTTTAAAAGGTTTTTGTAAGTTTTATATTTGTTTTTAGATAATAGATGGCACGGTGGCGGGGGGGGGGGGGAATATTGTTATGTTTTTAAGGTTTTTTTAAAAAAAAATGTGTTACCTGTATATTGGTTTTAACTTGTGCACATCACCCAGAGTCCTTTGGATAGGGCGGAATATAAATCTATTAAATTAAATTAAATTTAAGTGATGGATTAACAAATGCCACTTCCAGTGAGGTTTCACAGCCAAGTGGGATTTGAACTCAATCTCCTGAGCTCCAGTCCTGTATTCTATCCACTACACAATACTAGCTCTCACCATAATAACAGAGTACAGTATTATAAATTGGCTGTAGTTTTTTCTAGACTACATGAAAATTGCAACAACTGACAAGTTTATGAACATCACTGAAAGCTTCTACCTGGATTTCCCCTCCTAATTTCACAGAATACTGAAAAATGCTAGAACCTTGCTTTAAGGATACCTTAAAGGATACCTTAGGCACCGCATCATCCCAAGAGTGTCTGCCCGTCCAACCAGAGCGGACCGGAGGGGCTCTCTGATAGTGCCATCAACTAGGGGAGCACATCTATCCAGCACCCGAAGGAGAGCCTTCTCCGTGTCCGCACCAACCCTTTGGAACCTCCTGCCAACAGATCTAAGACTTCAAAGAGATTTGCTGCCCTTCAGGAGAGGATTGAAGACCTGGCTGGCAGGGCAGGTGTGGGGCCTGAATGGGAACACGATCCCCGCCTGCTGGCTTATGTAAACAATTAAGAACTCTCTCTCTTCTTTTTTATAGTGGGTGGGATGGGTGGGTGGGAGATGGGTCTTTTAAAGTGGGTGGGATATGGGTCTTTTAAAGTGTTTTTATGTGTTTTTAGAACTTGTTGTAATGCTGCCCTGAGTCGGGTTCTACCTGAGTGGGCAAGCATATATAAATATGACAATTAAATTAAATTAAATTAAGAGGGATCCCAGACAGAGCAAAAAATACAGTTTGTTGGGATATTTGAGTACACAGTTATTTAGAAGCAACTGAATTTTCAAATGATGTAAACAAAAGGAGTGATAAGTATCTTAATTTTCCAGTCCTCAGAAGACTACCCCAGGCAAACCTAAACACCTCTATGTTACCTGATGAGTCCCATTCTTTATTTGCCTCATCTATCATACCACAGGAAAAAAAACATACAGATCGCAACAATGTAAAATTAACCTCTCCTCTCCGTCATTCTCCTCCCTCCCTATGATGCTTGCTTTTAACATTTCACTTGATTTCAAATTCCCAAAAATTGTGCTAATTATTCTATGCCCCTGCTCACTTTTTCCCTGCTTTACAGCCTTACAATAATATCATCTCAATATGGAGCTTTGAACTCAATGGTGTAGAATACTTTACCACACAGAGAAGAAATGTGGCTAGTTTTCAGATGTAACAAACAGCAAAACTGTACACATGTACAGTGGTGGGCATCAACAGGTTCGCACCAGTTCACCAGAATCGGTAGCAGAAATTCTGGCTGGCCCCACCCATCCAAGTTTTGAAATAAAGTAGTCCTAATTTGGGTGCAACGCAGGGCTCCCCCCTGGCCACGCCCACCATACCACGCCCACAGTGTGGTAGTAAAAAAAATTGGAGCCCACCACTGCTCTTAAGATATATCAGGTAAGAAAATTTTGTAGCCCACCACTGGTTAAGACACTATCTGAACTATCAAATGCAAAACTATTAACTACTTTAAAAGTGTGTCATCTTCTATAGCAGTGGTTCCCAAAATGGTCCCCATGCCCCACAGGGGACTTCAAATCCCAGAAGCCTAAGTCAGTATATTGGCTGATCAGTGCTTTGAGGAATTGACTTAGGCTTCTGGGAAATGGAGTCCAAGAACCAAAGTTTGGGAAACACTGTTCTATAGGATCACTGGGATGCCCCAGCTGAACTTTCTTTCAGGGCAAGGATTAAAAAGAAGCTGACTAGTGACAACAATATTTTTCAGCCTGGCTCACTCACTTCCCGTTACTGATACGAAGATGGCAGGATACTACCATTTCTCCCTCACCTATACATGTACAATTTGAATCTAGCATACAGTCAACCCTCACATAACAATGCGTTCAGATAACATCATTTTCGATTAACAATGCGTCGTTATGCACGTGTTCCCCTGCATAACGTTTTTAGTGTTGTTGTATGGACAACGATGCTAAAATAACTGGACAATGACACTAAAAACGTTGTTATGCGCGAAACTCCATAGAAACCCACATGACGACAAAAATCGCTTAGCAACACTACTTGGGGAACCTAGTAGCGTCGTTATGCGAGGGTCTACTGTACTACATCAAGACCATTGTAGTTGGCATCTGAAGAAGATTCTATCAGCTTTTCAAAACCCAAACTGAAATGGCCAACACAACAGCTTATTTGCTTCACACAGCCTATTTTTCACATTTTATAACAGTAAAACTGGCTCACCTTTTTGGATTAATTTTAGCTGCTACTAGTCTTGCAGCAGGTGCTTCATTTTCCACAATGTGGTAGACTATTTTGATGTCCACATGGTTGAAGACATAGAAAGTATTGTGTTCATGGAATTCTGTCTACATGACAATGTTTAACAGGTTTTAATTAAAATTTAGGTTAAAAGAAGCATTTGAAACATGATCTTCAATTTGGATAGACTTAGATTTTTTTTAAAAAAACTGATTCATATGCTAAATGGCAAAATTTGTATATTACAGAATTTTAGCTTTTTTAAGACTTTCCCTTTACTGTCACGTGAAATGTCCTGGAACAGAAAGTTTGGGAATTAATCCAGCAATCACTCAACTGCACTGAGAAGTCTTAGCATATTGCAGACAGACATGAGACTGAGCAACACAGTACTAAACAGCTCTTTATATTGTTATTAGAAACTAACAGGGGCTGTGGTGGCTCAGTGGTTAAGAAGCTCGTCTTGTTAGCTGGAAGGCTGGCAAGTTGGCAGTTCGTGACCTGGATTTTGCATGACAGATTGAGCACCCGTCTCTGCTCCAGTTCTTGGGGACATGAGAGGAGCCTCATTTGGGCGTCCCGAGTGGAGTTTCTTGCGTAAAAATCCTTTCAACCCAGAATAATTTTGACACGAAATTATTATATTAAAACTAACATTTTATTTTATTCTTTTCCACTCTACGCAAGCTGATTTAATAACTGTACATGCTTTCACAAATATAGCAATGAAAACTAAAAGCCTAGAAAAGACTCACGCACCATAATAAGCATGGAACCTTTCTTTTAAACATCTTAAACTTACACTGATAACACATGCATCTTTGGGGTGTCCATCTTTTGTAACATAACAACCAACAGGAAATCCAGGATTGCAGTACCACTGAGTACCTTCCACCTCATAACACCATGTTACAGGCATATTGTCTACAATCCTACAAAAAATGTTGATAATATTTGCATATTTGTTACATGCATTAAATACCTCATAAAATAAATGCTCTAATATTATGACGATGAATTAACAGTAAAAGAAAAACATAACAGGTCCATACGATCCACTACAACTTTCAAAAATTACAACATAATTATACAACATATAAAATTATAATATAGATTTAAAGATTAAGATATGATAAGATACATGAACTAAAATAACAAAAAAAATGACAGACTAAAATAGCAACTATTTTATTCTTAAAGAAGACTTAAATAATTTTTAATGTTTGTGAAAACAGAAAGAATTTAATCTGGTATTTTAAAAGTCCTGTCTAAATCTAGGCCAACCTCCCTAGGGAAAGCACGTAAAGTAAGATGGGAAGCATTAAAAATGACTACCTTTTGCCAATCTTTAGACTGAATGGGCAAAGTATGTGGCATTTTAAAAACATGGTCTGCTACATTTATACCCTAGGGCTGTGATGGCGAACCTTGGCACTCCAGATGTTCTCAGCGTTCCTGGAAGCGGAAGAAAAACGCACCCATACGGGAGTGATGAGGGCAGTGTGGGCTGGATGAATCACAGTAAACCCATTCGTGTGGATTCACAGGGTGCTTGGGCTTCTGGGAATTGAAGTCCAAGAACATCTGGAATGCCAAGGTTCGCCATCACAGCTCTAGGGCAATGGTTCCCAACATGGGGCCCTCACCTCACAGGGGACTTCAATTCCCAGAAGCCTAAATCAGTACATAGGCTGAGCAGTGATTTGAGGAATTGACGTAGGCTTCTGGGAATTGAAGTCAAAAGGTTGGGAAACACTGCCCTAAAGTAAACCCATGGCTCTGAACCTCCCCACCAACCATCACAAAAATCTTGTGGTAGGTTAAACTGAGAGACTGTAACCAGCCCAAGATCACCCAGTGACCTTCATAAATCAAATGAGAATTTGAACTTGAGTCCAATTCAACATTCTAACCAAGGGCAGGGACAACATTTGCCCCATGAACTCTACTGTTTCCTTGGGCCCAAAGGAAGTTTCCAGCATCCATATACCCCAAATAATTTTTAACCATGGTGGTGGTGGGGATTTGGCACAAAACCACTTCTTGAGCCTTTTGGGTTGGAGACAGTTCTACAATATTCTGAGTGCTCCAGCAGCATCCTGTGATTTCCCCCATATTCATTTTAAGAACAATGGGTGCAAAGGGCTTTTTCAGTTAAAAAGAAAACCTTCCAGTTTTTGTAAGATTTTTCTCCCCAGGCATGGGAGATAGGGATTGTGGGAGCACTATGTCCCTCCAATACTGAAAGAGGGATAAGTTTAGTCCCCAGGAGTTGCCACCTCTGCTCTACTAGTAAATGATAATGACTTTGAGAGGAAGCATATTAACATCACATTTTTTTTCAAATTATGTTTTGACCTAAAAGACACCATGCATCTCAAGAACTAAACAATTTTCCATACAAAAGGTAAGGCAACCTAGGTTAACTAACAATACTAGTAAAATAAGTATTTTTATTATTTTGCTTAAGCTACACAATCATATGGGTCAGCAGTTCCATCAGACCTACAGTTAAAAGCAGAATGAGCAGTTAGCTAGTATGTTGTATCTTAAAAATCAATGCAAGAAAACATAAAGCATATAACCTATATGTTTTTGCATATAACCGACATTCTGAATGAATTTACAACTACATGCTTTAAAATAAGGCCATTCTCAGATTCCTTTTTTAGCTAAATGTTTAAATCAACATTATAAAGCAGTGATGATGAACCTTTTAGAGACCAAGTACCCAAGGAGGATGAGGAGGCGCACGGTCAGGCACCGCATGTGCCTACGCAACCATGTGGTGTTGCCGACGTGCCTCTGGCAATGTCACTTGGGCACATCACGTAGGAGGGGATCTGGTCACCTCACCTTGTCCCCGCCACTGCTTTCCAGGAGGGATTTCAGCCTTTCCTCTCACCTCCTCATTGGCAAAGGAAGAGGGGTGGGTGGGGAAGCGGCAGTGACACTGGTGCTGGTAACATGGGGTGTGCACAACTGCGCACATGCTGACAGAAAGAGCTCTCCATTAGAATTGCACATTAACTCACCAATGATGCTGGTAATTCAGTAGCATACTCTTCTTCAAAAAATCTAGCTTCTTTTTGTCGTTTGCATTTTTTAGATCATAATCTTTTTTACAAACAACCTTGCATTTTTCTTCTTTATTAAATGTAAACTGAAAAAAGAGATATACTTAACTTAGCTTAACAGGGAGAACAAGGCAAGCATTAGCAAACAGCTGAATAACAAAAGTTCAACAAAAATGTAGATGTACTGTATCTCTTGTCCCCAAGTCAGTTTGTTGCATGAATTGTTCAGTTAATGCACTGCATCAAGGTACAATGTGTTTAACAGATGCACCACTCTATGTGCAATTTTTAGTTTCTCTAATTCAGGGATTCTCAACCTGCGGCCCATGGGCCAGATGTGTCCCTCAGCACCATTTCATGTGGCCGCCCACCGCCTCCATCGCACCAGGAAGGGCCATGTGGTGGAGGGAGGGCAAAATGGCTGTCTGGCCCCCCAAAGCTGCCTGAGGGAGCATGACCCAGCCCCTGGCTTAAAAAGGTTGAGAACTCCTGGTCTAGTTGAACCACATCACAACAAACAACCATTCTAAATTGGTAGGTCTTCTCTCTTATAATGGAAGAAAACCTGAACCAGTTCTTTTTAACTTAACAAAAATCAAACATTAAAGTTACAATTTCAGAAGGGCTGATAGAAGAGCCTGAATAACAAGCTAAGAGCCAAATATTTCAAACACATGGAAGCAGCATTACTGATATATTCAAACTCAAACCTGGTTAAGTTTTTAAATACTCTGAATTTATCCATGGTTTCCTATCCTTCCTTCGATTCCCGAGTACTGCAGGACGGAATGAGTTCCCATCTTTGTCCCAGCTACTGCCAACCTAGCAGTTCGAAAGCAAGAAATTGCAAGTAGATAAATAGGGACCACTTCAGTGGGAAGGTAACAGTGTTCCGTGCACTCTGGTGTCTAGTCAAGCCTGCCACATGACCACGGAAACATCTGCAGAAGCAGACAGTGCTGGCTCTTCGGCTTTGAAACAGAGATGAGCACTGAACCCTAGAGTTGGATACGACTGGCTTTCTAGCAAGGGAAACCTTTACTACCAGGGAAAATAGAAGGCAGTCTGCTAGACATGGGGCACATGGCTAATGGAAGCACAGGCAATTTGATTTTCAAACTGGCAGTGTCTCACCCAGCTCTCTTACACACATTCACTCACGCAAAACACATACAAGTCTCTACCATCTGGTGAAAACAACATCTAATCTCTGAAGAGATAATCAACATTCAAAATCCAATTTTGTGAAATGGACACACTCTGGAGTCATTAACTGAATAAATGAGGTACACAGAAAGAGCATCCTTGAAAATTGTGATATTTTTGAACTACAATTGGGCCTACCCTGGTAATGGCAACCTTTCTTACCCTGGGTCAGGCGAAAAGAAATACAGAATGAACTCACCAAAAGGTGCCTTCATTTTGACAGGTTTATGCCTGGCCTAGACATGGATGAAGAATTGAATATACCAGGGGTTCCCAACCTTTTTACGCCATGGGCCTGACCATGCCACCAGACAACTGAGCGGGACGGACCATGCCCCCCAAAAGCAGAAGCGGGCATTTACGGCTGTCGTAAATACACCCACTTCTGCGTTTATGACAGCAGTGGGCGCCTTTACAACAGCCATGGGCTGCCCACACACATGCAAACAAAACTTTTGCTATCCTTCAGGGGGCAAAAGACATTTTCCCTTCTGGCAAGCTTTTTCTCAGTAACTGCCTGCCTAAGAGGGATGTTGTTGTTCTGCGTCTGTTCTCACGAATTGCACTGCAGGGAGTTTTAAATTATGGACACACTAACAAACCCAGCCTCTCAAGCCTGGCTGGACTTTTGGCAGCAGAGGAAAAAATTTCCCCAAGAAATTCACAGAAATGTCATGTGCTAAAATCCTGGGCCTGTCCAAAAGCCACCCAAATGAAGCTGTACACATGTGTACAAATTAAAAAATGCTTGTAAGAGGGATCCATAGCTTAGTTTCAATACCTCAGTGTGTGTGTGTGTGTGTGTGTGTGTGTGTGTGTGTGTGTGTGTGTGTGTGTGTGTGTGTGTGTGTGTGTGTGTGTGTGTGTGTGTGTATTTGCTTTTCAACAGAAAGTACTGTACATACCTTATATGGAGATGGCTCAATCCTTTCACCAAATAATACCTGACCAAGATTTTCAGAAGGACGTTTCTCTCCCGCTGCTTGGCAAAAATCAAACCTGTGGAAGAATGCAGAAATGTTAAATGTTAGCATCTCTGCATAACCTGGAACACTGCATAACATGTTTCAGAGCACATGTCTATAGATCACTGGTTCTTTTTTTTTAATCAAAGCACTGCACAACTTTAAATTATAAGCATATATAAAATATAGATAACATTAAAAAATGTTAAAGTGATTCACATATTTTTGACCAGAAGCAGGCTACTTCAAAAGCATTATTTTATGCATCTTTTGTACACATAGCGGAACATAAATTGAATGCACAGAAATTGTACATTGACTGAATTCCTCCACATTCAGAGAAAATTTGTTCTGTAACCAGACAGCCCTATTTTACTTGGTAATTCTTTGATTTTCCTCTTTTGCATCAAAGTCTATTAAGGGACTTCCAGATAGTCTAGCCAGAAACCTGTCCAGGTGGGAGACACTCTTTTGCATTCATTGTGTTGTTTTGTTCTCCATAGGTTTAGCCTAACTTCTTCTGGCTTAATATTTAGAGCAGGAGTTCTCAACCTTTTTAAGCCGGGGGCAGGGTCACGCTCCCTCAGCTTCGGGAGCCGGATGGCCATTTTACCCTTCCTCCACCACATAGCACTTCCTGGTGTGGTGGAAGTGATGGGGAGCCACATGAAATGACGCAGTGGGCCTCATCCAGCCCATTGGCCGCAGGTTGAGAATCCCTCATTTAGAGCTTCAGAAGTCTGCAGAAAACTCTTCAATTTTAGCAGTCATCTAGGAGGTTGAAGTCTATTACATGATGGGTTTTACACTGTATTAGCACCTCTCAATGTACTTCCAGAGAGGCAGTACCAGTCAAAACATATACCGTATTTTCCAGCGTATAAGACGACTGGGCGTATAAGACGACCCCCAACTTTTCCAGTTAAAATATAGAGTTTGGAATATACTTGCCGTATAAGACTACCTCTCTTCCAATGCATACCAAATAAAAATTAACCCACACTCAACCCAAAGACGCGCAGCACTCCGAGTCGAATGGGCAGGTTCTGGTGGAGAGCCAATCCATGCTCACGTTCTCCTCCTCGAGGTACAGGAAGATGTGTGCAGCTTGCTTCCCCTTGCTTCATACTCCCCGCATAGAGCAGGGACTCGGCCGCGGCACCCCCCACCATATGCGCCGGACATATGAAGCAAGGGGAAACAAGCTGCAGTTAAGTACCTGTCCTATAAGACGACCCCCGACTTTGGCACAGATTTTTCGGGGTTAAAAAGTAGTCTTATACGCCAGAAAATACAGTACTTTTCCTAGCGGGATAGGTTTTAGCCAGCCAGCACTAATCTCTCATAATTTATTAAGAGCTACATCCACTAATTCTCATGTGCTGATTTATAGTACACAACACTAGCATATTCTGGTGCAGAGCAGCACAGGGACAAAGCTCTTGTTCTTACTGTTTATGGCTGTGCACCCCAGTCTGAATCAGCCACTTTCCTAAATACAGTATGTTATTTCTGAGAGCAATTTTATTTCATGTTTAGATGATGAGTTTTGTAGATCAGGGTGATGCCCAGATACTTTGAGATAGGGCTATGTTCCAAAACCATGCTTTCCCAGCTAATTATAGCTTCTACTTTGTTCTTTAAGTGGAAGGCACAGATCTGTGTTTTTAAAGGGTTTGATTTCAGTTAATTGTTTTTATAAGGAAAGCTCTTCTAATGCAGAGATTAGTTGGTTCTAGGTGCACTCAAAGATTTTCTCTAAACAGTCAATGCAAGATCATCAGCACAGATGAAACTTCTGGCATATGCGAATGAGGCCAGGACTCAATCCCGTGGAAAACCTTTGATTGCTCCAACGGCCATGTCTCCTCTGAAAATTCATCAAAGAATCTTTAGTTTTGAAACAGAAGAGCAACTGTTTCTGTTAGTCCGTGATCTTTATCGAGAAGGTAAAGCATTTTTAGCAGCAACTGAAAGATTGTTATTTTATGTGTTTCAAAATCTTTTATAAGCAGTTTGATTTAAGAGTTGAGCCGTATATCTCTTGCCAGGTCTAAAACCTGCCTGTTCTGGAATTAAAGGAATTTCAATATTGGGGACTTGATGGTTTTAATGGCCTAAGACAGTGATGGCTAACCTTGGCACTCCTCCTCAACCCACCTAGCTCTGTGCCCATTGTATCTACAATACCATCTAGCCATCTCATCTTTGGCCGCTCCCTTCTTCTTTTGCCCTCTACCTTTCCCAGCATCAAAGCTTTCTCAAATGAATCCTCTCTTCTCATTTGATGACCAAAGTACTTCAGCCTCATCTTTACTATTTGATCTTCTAAGGAGCAATCAGGGTTGATTTCTTCTAGGATTGACCTATTTGTTCTCTTCGCTGTCCAGGGAACTTTTCAGATTTCCTAATGGTCCAGCTCTCACAAGCATACATCAACACTGGGAATACCATTGTTTTGACTATACGAATTTTTGTTTGCAATGTGATGTCTCTGCTTTTCACTATGTTCCCCAGGTTACTCAAAGCTTGTCTCCCAAAAATCAGTTGCCTTTTTATTTCATGGCTGCAGTCACCATCTGCAGTGATCTTAGATTGTAAGAAAGTAAAATCTGTCACTGCTTCTACTTCTCCCTCATCTATTTTCCAAGGACTGATATGGCCTATTGCCCTTATCTTGGTTTTTTTTATATTGAGTCTCAAGCCCTCTCTTCTTTCAACCTAAGCAAGAGCTTCTTTAGGTCTTCCTCACTTTCTGCCATTAGGGTGGTATCATCTGCATATCTCAGATTGTTGATGTTTCTCCCAGCAATTTTTATTCCATATTGTGATTCCTCCATACTACTTGTTGTTGACATACTACTTGTTATACTTGTTATTGACAAGTATGTATATTAAGCATAAAGCCTGTTTTATCAAATTCAGTAGGTTTATCTTCCAAACAAGCTTAGGCCTATATCTTTGAGCAATAAAGTTAATGATTACATTTTTTAAAAGTCTAAATAATATTATCTAGGCTGAACTTTCCCAAAATATCATATTGATACCTGTGTATGCTGCTTAAATATAATTCATTACAGCTATTATTTGTGTTATATTGGCTTAGTAGCTAATGCTTACTGGCTGTCAGTGATCTGAGTGCCCACCCTACAGAAATGAGTCTCATTTTGAAGTGAGCCTTGGAAAAACAGAAGCAATAAATCAAACTAATATTTGTATCTCCTGTGAAGCACAAAGATAGATAGGACATCACCATTTATCACCAAAAGAGTTGCAGGGTTATAAAGAAACATTCCTCTTGCTGTTTCTGCTTCTTCAAGTCCAGCACAAAGTCAAAGACTAGGGTTCTATATTAAGTTATGGCCATTAACAATGAGATTCTTGATCATTTTACTGTAACATCTTCCTTGACTTAGAGTGGCTGAGGACAAAGGAGGGCAGGGGTGAGGAAAAAGCCAAAAGCTTTTATTTTTTGAAACTTGTACCCAATGCAATCTACCTACAATATGTCTCACAGAAAACAACCCATGTCCCTTCTCTCTAAGTTTGTCATCTTCCTTCTAAAAGTACTTTTCTTCTCATTTCAATGTTACCACAGCTTCGGACAGTCACAGAGATGGCAAGTAAGAAAAGCAAGAACAAAAGTATTATGATATTGCAATTGTACTGGGCTTCTTCTTTGCTTCCTCTTTTTACCCCATCAGATGTCAAGGGATCTGGGCTAGTCATCACCTTGCTATTTTCAGCAATGCATTCAGAAAGATGTTCTGCATTATAAATCAAGTTGGAGAATAAGATGCAATGTACTTACATAGTATATTCATAAGGAAGAACCGATTCCACAGAGTCCAGTCTATTTGCAAACACTTCTATAGAAGACTGCAAAAGAGACCAGGAAATGTTAATATGTTACACTATTTTAATTCATATTTTTACTTGTTTTAGTAAAACCCTTAACTACTCATTAAAACTAATATCACAAAAACAAGTGTCTTGCCCACTAAAACTGTCCAATCCAACCCACGGTCTGCAACTCACCATATTTTCATAATGCAAATGTACACAATGTGTTCTGAACTGCTAACTTACAAGCATTCTACTTCTATGAAGTAGGGATCATCTTGGTTTTTCAGCAACAGCATCAACGACCAATAAAAGGTCCTGAAGAACTTGAGACAAGTGATGGGCTATGGGGCTGTGAGCCCCAAAACCAAATGGAAAAGGAAAGAATGACAACACCAATTACAAACTCCTATTTCATGTTTGTAACTGCCACTGTGGCTTAGTGGTTAACACGCTGAGCTTGACAACCGGAAGGTCGGCAGGTCAGCAGTTTGAGACCTGAGTGCTGCATGACAGAGGGCGCTCCCTTCTCTCTCCAAGCTCCTGTCAACCTAGCAGTTCAAAAAGCAAGAAATTACAAGTAGATAAACAGGTACTACTTTGGCAGGAAAGGTAACAGTGTTCCGTGTACTCCAGTGTCTAGTCATGCCTGTCACATGACCACGGAAACATCTGCAGACGCAGAAAGCGCTGGCTCTTTGGCTGTAAATGGAAATGAGCACCGCACCCTAGATTCAGAAATGTCTGGCTTGCAAGCAAGAGTGGCCCTTTTCACGTCTAGTTTCTCAACTTGAGCATTCTGTTGTGAACCTACCTGGGACATTAACTGAATAGTGATTAAACAAAGGATAGTGTTTAGAGCAGTGTGTCCCAAACTATGATCAGTGCTGTGAGGAACTGACTTAGGCTTCTGGGAACTGAAGTCCAAAAACCAAAGTTTGGGAAACACTGGTTTAGAGCAGTGTTTTCCCAACCTTTGGTTTTTGGACTTCAATTCCCAGAAGCCTAAGTCAATTCCCCACAGCACTGATTGGCCAATATACTGTCTTAGGCTTCTGGGAATTGAAGTCTCCCTGTGGGGAGTATGCTTCACATTGGGAACCACTAGAGCCTTCTTTAAAGCTTTTTCTGACTATATATTTGGTGTCTCACGTACCATCAACAACTCCATGGAGGGAGTCCTTGCCCTTTCTTCTATCCCTGCACTGTGCCTTCCAGGGAACTGGAAGATCTCCGGTGGCGCAGCGGTTAAACTCCTTTAATGCAGCCAAAACATTATGCCTTTAAGTCATGCGAGATATGTCATGCTTTAATTCGTTATAATTGTGATGATCATGGTGTACAGTGTACATGAGATTATGTGATGATTATGGGGTACATGTGGGACACCGCGCCGAAGCTCTCCTGGGCCCCCACCATCGGCCCAGGATGGGAGCCACCTGCGGCAACCGGCCCCGCCTCCCTCCGACCCTGCCTCGACCGGAGGGATAAAGAGACGCCGCGCCGCAGACGGGACATCGCGCCGAAGCTCTCCTGGGCCCCCACCATCGGCCCAGGATGGGAGCCACCTGCGGCAACCGGCCCCGCCTCTGTCCGGTCCGGCATTTGCCGCGGGGGGACAGCGAACACCTGAGCTCCCTTGTAGTGCACATGTAAGTGCAGACTGTAGTATATATTTTCTAGTTTATATATTGTGGACAGAGATTTTGTAATTGTACTTTTGTTTGATGATTTTTTACTGTATTCATTGTAAGTTATTGTATTTATGTATTTATTGTCCGCTATGTAAACCGCCGAGTCGGGTCCGCCTGAGTGAGCGGTATATAAGCGTGAAAATTAAATTAAATTAATTAAATTTAAATCAATCAATATTATAACAAAGTAAGGCTTGAACTATCTCTCTTTGCATGCAGTGAGTCTATCTCATATATTTGTTTCACCTTTTAAGTTGCGTTACTGGACTGAATGAACATTTGCACGATATTCTAATTTTCCGAGTTTCACCTGTAATTGCTATTGCTACTTTTGGTGGAATTCTGTTTCAGCTCTACATTTTGGAAAGAGGCACACACATTTGCAGAAGGTTTTAAGTACTTGTTTCTACTATAGTAAGACTCCTCCCCCCTTCCTTTTCTCCACATGCATTATACTAAAAACTATGCTCTCTCCCCCACCCTTAAAAAGGTAAAGGTTTCCCTTGCTCGAAAGCCAGTCGTATCCGACTCTAGGGTTCAGTGCTCATCTCTTGTTTCAAAGCCGAAGAGCCAGCGCTGTCTGCTGCTGCAGACGTTTCCGTGGTCATGTGGCAGGCATGACTAGACACCGAATAAGTGGGAACTGAGACCCTCCTTGCTTCTCCTGACCTGCAGCTCCACCGACGATCTCGGCTGCCTGCCTGCCTCTATATACGCACCTTGCAATTGTGCTTCTCTGGGTCCTCGCAGAAGTTGACAGGCGCCAGTCCGGGCAGGTAAAAGAGCGAAGAGAGAGGCAGAGTGGCCGCCACGACTGCGAGCCACAGCTTAAGCCGGACGGGAACCATAGCGAAGGGCGAGGAAGGGAAACCCCCGATGTCCCCCTTGGCTAGGAATCTGTGACCATAGACCGACCCAGCCAAGCCTCCTTTTCCCGCTACTTCCGGCTTCCTCAGACACGTCACCTTGCGTGGAAAGGGTAGCAACGTTGGAGCGCAAGAGGCATCACTTCCGCTTTCTGCCCCTGCCGGCCCCTGTCCCCTTTTCTCTTCCTCCTCCTCCCCCACTCCGTTGCTATAGAAACAGGGAGAGGCGTTCCAAAAACGAACGCTCAAAGCACACAGTGGGCCGAAGAGAACGTTCCAACGTTCTGCTACCTAGCGCTGTCTCGGCTATCAGAAGAGCTCTGGGTTGGCTCACTAATATAGTTCTGTGGTCACCACTTGTATTCTGAAAAAGAGCCCCAGAGGAGCAGACAACGAGCAACAGTCAATCTCATTAACACAACAGATAGGCACGGACGGAACATAGAGTAATAGGACCTAGATTTTCCGCTACTCATACACACACATCTACACAAATAAGTAATGCAAACTGAATAAAGCACTGGATGATTGTCGCTCTATGTTTTGGGGGAGCAAAATCCCAAACCCAATTTTTTTTACAAAATGTTTCTACGCGCTTACAATGACTGCTTTCTAGCCCACAACTTCCACCAGAATAAATCGAATTTCCCCTTCCTCCTATATGTTTCAAGTAAGGTAAAGGTAAAGGTTTCCCTCGCTCGAAAGCCAGTCGTATCCGACTCTAGGGTGCAGTGCTCATCTCTGTTTCTAAGCCGAAGAGCCAGCGTTGTCTGCTTCTGCAGGCGTTTCCGTGGTCATGTGGCAGGCATGACTAGACACCGGAGCGCACGGAATGCTGTTACCTTCCCACCAAAGTGGTCCCTATTTATCTACTTGCGATTTCTTGCTTTTGAACTGCTAGGTTGGCAGGAGCTGGGACAAAGACGGGAGCTCATTTCCGTCCTGTTTCAAGTACAGTACAGTAAAACCCTTGCAAGAAGAGAGTGCAAAAGCTGGCCTCAGACCCAATATCAAGAAAACTAAGAATGGCAACAGGCCCTATCAGTCCCTGGAAAATAGATGGGGAAGAAGTAGAAGCAGTGACAGATTTTACTTACTAAGGATCAAAATCACTGCAGATGGTGATTGCAGTCATGAAATAAAAAAGCGACATACTTGGGAGACAAACTATGAGAAACCTGGGGAACATAGTAAAAAGTAGAGACATCTCACTATAAACAAAGGTCCGCATAGTCAAAGCAATGGTATTCCCAGTGGTAATTATGGGTGTGAGAGCTGGACCATTAGAAAGGCTGAGCGCAGAAGAATAGATGCCTTTGAAATATGGTGTTGGAGGAGAGTTTTGAGAGTCCCCTGGACAGCGAGGAGAACAAATAGGTCAATCTTAGAAGAGATCAGCCCTGACTGCTCCCTGGAAGGACAAATAGTAAAGGTGAAGCTGAAGTATTTTGGACATCAAATGAGAAGAGAGGATTTACTTGAGAAAGCCTTGATGCTGGGGAAGGTGGAGGGCAAAAGAAGAAGGGGGCGGCTAAAGATGAGATGGCAAGATGGTGGTGTAGACGCAGTAGGCACAGGGCTGGGCGGGCTGAGGAGGATGGTGGAGGACAGGGGTGCCTGGAGGGCGGTGGTGCATGGGGTCGCAAAGAGTCGGAATTGACTGTGACTGAACAACAAAAACCCCATTTACAAAAAAAAGTCAGTTCCGTAGTCTTTTGCTTAAATAAAAAAAATTTGTAACTCGAAACAAACCCATAGGAAAAATTATTTTTTTACGTAACTCAAAGCAAACCCATAGGAAAAATGAAATTTTTAATGTAAATCGAAGCAAACCCATAGGAAAAAGAATCTTTATGTAACTCAAAGCAAACCCATAGGAAATCATGTAAATCGGGACATGGTTTTAGCATAAAATCATTATGAAAGTCGAATTTTATGTAACTCGAGGCATTTGTAAGTCAGGGTTTTACTGTATTCTATGTCACTGTTGGCTGAACTCTAGCGGTTGAGATGAGAGTCAGCAGAAGACTTTCCAATGTTGATGTGGCTTGAGAACTCCAGGGATGAGTTATGCCCTCCATCCCCAAAACCATTCATCCAGTTTTTCCCAAACCAGCAGTTGGTGGCCTAAGACTTTTGCACACTACTTTATATTCATCTTGTAAAGCTGGAGAACCTGGAATGTAACCATAGTACAATTTGTGGGCAACAACAAGTGATACTACCAATGGTGAAATCCGAAACTTAATAAATCTGAGTTGAGTCTATAGACCCCATTTTGGAACTCAGTTTAAACCTGACCCATAGGTCCAACTATGGAGTTTGGAACTTTTGTGTTTCTTCTGTACTACTCTGTAATGCTTGGAGTGTAATGCTTGGAGTGATGAAGACTCCTGTGGAGTCAAAAACGTAACTTATGTTTGAATTTTTTAGTCGTTAGTAAAAGTATCAAATACTTTAGTCTTTTAAAAAACCCACTAGTTCAAGGATTGTCAACCTGCAGCCTGTGGGCCCGATGCAGCCTGTGGCACCATTTCATGTGGCCCGCCCACCGCTCCACCACACCAGTAAGTGCCATGTGGTGGAAGAAGGACAAAATGGCCATCCGGCCCCAAAGCTGTCTGAGGAAGAGTGGCCCGGCCCCCGGTTTAAAAAGGTTGAGAACTCCTGTACTAGTCAATAAACATGGGTTTTATGTTTTTAAAAGGAGAGTGCATACTCAGTCTCACTTCACAGTTGCATCATAACTAGGGTATCCTACATTTGAATACTAAAAAAAAAACTTCTACACTTGAATGCTTAAAAAAACCTCCCAACTTATTCAGAACCATTTAAAAGAGTCTTAAAAAACAGCAGTAGGCTTTCACCACAGACTGGTCAGGCCACAGGTCAGCCAGCACCTATTTTTTGTACTGTCCAGGAATAGATGGGGGAGAAAGAAGGGAATGCTTAGAGTGCATAAATGTTATTTATCAAACAATTTAAATGTGTGGAGGTGTTTAGTGCATTTTTTTATAACCAGAAGCAATAAAACACCATAAGCCAGGTGCTGAAAGACTCATGCCAGAGATCAGAATATAATTCAGGCTGGTTTCATTGTTCTACTTTGAGCAACAACAAAGCAAATAAAGTGATTTCATTTTGGCAATCCAGGGTTTGATCAGGACACAAAAGAAGAACTTTGCACTTAATAAAAAGTCGATTATATGAAGCTGCATTTGTCTACCAGTAATTCCTTTGCTGTTATGTTCCATCATGTTATATCCAACTTATGGCAACCCTGTTAATGAAAGATCTCCACTCTTTCCCCTGGTTCTGCTTCATGTTTGATCCTCTGATCCTGATCCTCTTAAGCATACACTTTTAAGAGAAATTCCCTGTGGGTTCCGCACACATAATTGGCATACTGTCCCTGACAGAACCACGGTTTTGGGAGAATGCTCCTTTGAGCTTTTGGTTCCGAGGGGACAGAAATTGGGGAGCGGATTAATAGCTATAGTTTAATTCACTGATCGCTGACCTAACAGGCAGTTCGGACAATAGAGGGCAAAAGATCGCCAGGTGGTCAACTCAATAGGCATGTAATGAGTAATCTCGCATCCGCAGAAGCTCTAAGCCCAAGAGGCAACCTAGGCACATGTTTGCTTCCGATAACAGTAGACAATGCATGTCCCTGGTAGTAAATTAGATAGATAAGAAACTTCCCCTGTGAAGTCATCCCTAATGGGTAACTTGTGTAATCTTAAAGTGCAGACTCAGAGTTTTCCTGTAACGGCTATGTGCAACGTATGCACGCGGTCAAGCTAGGCAGAGTATAATGTTAAGTGCCTTCTGATCAATAAATGCTGGTCTTCGCTCCATCTTGCCTCACGTGTCTTGGTTGACCAGTCTCCTCCGGGACCCGCCGTCCCACATCAGGCCCCGATCCAACAATTCCCCTTGCATCTGCTCTTAAGACATAATATAACTTGCAACAATAATTATAGTAATTATACGATGGCCAAAATCTTGTTGCTTACCATAGTAAGTTGCACTACAGTAAGTCCACTGAATCTGTGGAGAGTTGGCGAATCAACTCCTCTGTATATAGTACTAGCAAGGGTTGCCCGGCATTGCCGGGCTTTCCCCCCCCTCTGTTGCATTAAAGAAGATGCATTGGAATGTTTTGTCCCAAAAAAATTTTTTTTTATTTTTCAAAAACATGTTTAACAATTAACGTTTCATTTCTAAACTGGTTGTGTCTTTACTGGTAGTTACACATTGAGGTATGTTACTTTTGTTTGTAAATGCTTAATTTCTAATTTAAGTCGTTGTATCATTACTGTTATTTGCACATTAAAGTTTTTTTCCAAAGTAATATTAAACATTTAAATATATATATTTTGTAGGGAGAGATATTGATATTTGTCTGGGTTTTTTTTCTTTTTGAAATTTATTATTTGTGATTCTTTAAAATTTTAACATGTGTTTTAATCTGAAAATATTGTTGTTAGTAAATATAATTTGATAACTTTTTGCTCTAAATTTTTTATTTACCTTCAGTATGTTTTTTTAATGTTGTCGTTCAGGTAGTTGATTGTTGATCTGTTGGGGCACCTGTGTAATGAGAGTAATAACAAAGTTATATATATTTGTTTTTTGCAATATTATAAAATGCCATTGTTTTATTTATTTACCTTTTTTTCTCTGGGTCTGTTCAAATTTGATCTTCAAAAAATGTTGGAGCATTAATTCCGCTAGTGGCTGGTTGAATGGAGTTGGTGGATGTGTCATGATGAGTAGATGCCTTCGTATGATGGAATCTATATCTAATTCATCCTTAATTTGCAGGTGTGGGTCTCTTTGTTGCGGTTGTGGCTGGTTGTCCTTTTGTTTTGCATTGGTGAATTCTTGTGTCTCTTGTTGCACTGTTTGTTTGTTGTTTATTTGTTGAATTATTTCTTCTAATTTTTTATTGTTTGGGTGTTGTTTTATTTCTGTGTTCCTGTCTTGTTGTTCTGCATTTTCCGTTGCTTGTTCTTTGTAGTAATGTGTTGTGTTTTTCTGGGTGAATGTTGGTATTTCTTTTTTTGGGATTGTGCTCATTTCTGGTTGTTTATTGTCGCTTTCTTCTGGTTTGTAATTTCTTTTTATTGTGGTTGTAGTTTCTGTTTCCTTTGTTGTGTTTTTTTTGTGGTTTGTGTTGTTATTGGCTGTTATTGCTGTTGTCTGCTGTTTCCATGGCAATATCAATTTTGGTTTAGTTATGATTTGTTTTTCTTTTTTTCTGACAATTAGCATTTGACCTTGTTTATTTTGTTGCTCTTCTTGTTTGTCTGTTGTGGTTGTTTTGTTGATTTCATAGTAATTGTCTGCTGTTTCTGTTGATTGTTGTTTCCATGGTAAAATTATTTTGGGTTTTGTTGTGGCTTTCATTTCTTGTGTTTTGTTAATTTGCATTTCTGGCTGTCTATTTTCTAAATATTCTTTTGGATTAATATGTTTGTTTGCGTTTGTTGTTTCCTCTTCCACTGATTTGTTTGTTATGTAAATTTTGGAGACACTCTCTGTTATTTCTGTTGTCTGTTGTCTCCATGGTAATATGTTTGC
Organism: Bradypodion pumilum; assembly: GCA_035047305.1. Classification (NCBI taxonomy): domain Eukaryota; kingdom Metazoa; phylum Chordata; class Lepidosauria; order Squamata; family Chamaeleonidae; genus Bradypodion; species Bradypodion pumilum. The sequence goes on from JAWDJD010000003.1 coordinate 187,049,619, forward strand.
ATGCTGATATTGCATGCAGTGTTGGCTACTTGGTTTCCTGGCTGTGAGTGTCTTTTTTGGGTCCTGGATTTTGGAAAGAAAATCTTCTTGCTGATTTTCGTTTTGTGTGTAATTCTGGTTTGATGATTTCTGGCTTTCTTTCTCCATTTCTATTTGGTTTTGATTCCCTCGCTATTGTTTCCCCTCTGTAAGTTTGCAGTCACGTTTTTGGCAAATCTCTGTTGGTGGATTAGTTTCGTTTTTAAGCTGTGTGTTTCCCGTATGTATGTTAAATCTCGTTATCGCGTTATTTTCCCTCGCTGTTTTTGGAGCTTGGGAGAGCGAATTGAGCTAAGTGGATTTGCCTGTTTGGAGGTGTGTCTGTGTTCGGCGTTGCTGTTTCGCTGTGCAGAAGGCATGGCTGTAAGGGAGTGCGTATTTTCCTTTTAAAGTTTTCGTGTCTTGCTTCTTTTCGAAGCATCTGTGAGTGTTCTTTGGCTGGCTTTGGGATAGTTTATGGAGAAGCAATGTGTACTGTCGATGACTTCGGGTGCTTCCTTTACTCTTTTTGTGGGTAAGTTTAACTGTTTTCATGTTATCTCTTGTAAAGGTGTTTTACTATTTCTATTTATTACTGTCTGCTGTAATTGTAATTGTTTTATGTGTTATGTTCTCTGCTGCTACCACTCTTGAGCCCGCAACATATAATTGTCCGGCCTCGTTGGCTGGGTGGGCCATTAAAATACTAATTGTTGGTAGGTTGTGGTATTTTTTGCAGCCCGGATTATTTGGAATATATGTACGTCGCCGGCCCGTGGTGGGGAGGGGAGCATTGTTATTAGGGGTTAGGAAGGAAGGGCTCGGTGGTGGGGAGGGGAGCTGTATTGTTTTATGGTGATTTATTTTTCTGGAGTCGTGAAAGTAGATCGTTTTTCCCCTGTATTATCAGTGGGTGTGGGCTGCGGTCCCCTTCCCCGCTGGCTTCCCTTGTGTTGTTAGGTTTGTGGGGAGAAAAGGTGTGTTTTGGCCCTACACTTCTGGACACTGAGAAACAGGCAGAGAGGATCGATCCCATCCCCCCCTCCTTAATTCAACTTCGTTTTTAAAGAGAAGAAAAGACGGAGTTGTTTTAAGGAGGAGGGGTGGGGCATGGATCCTCTCTGCCTTATCTTTTGTTTACAGTTGGTTTGGATGTTAAAGGAGAAACTGCAGTCGGGAGCTTTAGGCGCCGCGGCTGAGTAAAAGAAAGGCGGCTGCTGTTTGCTTTGTTGTGAATTGTTTTGCTTTTAAGGAGGAGGGGTGGGGCATGGATCATCTCTGCCTTATCTTTTGTTTCCTGTTTGTTTGGATGTTAAAGGGGAAACTGTAGTCGGGAGCTTTAGGCGCTGCGGGTGAATAAAAGAAAGCCGGCTGCTGTTTGCTTTGTTGTGAATTGTTTTGCTTTTTAATTTTCCGGCCGCCGTTTTCCTCAGCGTTCTGCGTTGGCGCGCAGGACGCTGGGGCTTGTAGTTATCGGTTGGTGCTTTGTGTTTTTGCTGGGTTTTTTAAAATGCGTTCCTTTTGATTGGCTGCGGCGCGTGTCCGAACGCTGCGGCGTGCGTGAGCCTCTCAGCCTGATTGGCTCTGGCGCGCCGCGGCGCAATGACTTTTGGGACGTGAAGTTCTTTGCGTTTCTTGCCGTTAGTGGGGCTGAGGCCCCCGTGCCGGATTTTTAAATCCTTCGTTGACCTGCGTAGCCAATTCGGCCGTGCTCTCGAAGGGAGGGTGCGGGTCAGTAGGGCGACGCATAGCAACGTATAGCCAATTCCAACGGTGAACACTTGGTTTTATAGGTTAAGATTGATTCAAATGGGACTTCTTTGACTGTGACTTACTGTACTAAAGTAAGGGTGTGTCTTGATTAGCAAAAAGTCCTACATTTGTGTGGGTTTTGCCTGGTTTGGAATTGATTAAAATCCAGTGCAACCTCACTTAACAAATGGCTCGGTTAACACAAAAATCGCATAACAAAAGAAAATCAATAGAAAATAGTGGCTCGGCTAACAATTTTTTTTTTTGGAACAGATAAATTGGTTTTCAATTAATTCCTATGGGAAACTGCGTTTTGATTAACAAATTTTGGGTTTCAATGCATTCCTATGGGAAATTGCATTTCATGCATCCCTATGGGAAATGCGCTTTACAAATATTTCGTAGTAGAAAAAGTCCTGGAGAACACATTAAATTTGTTAACCAAGGTTCCATAATACTGAGAAATACATGACACACAGTGGCGCACATATTATTTGGCTGATACTCAGTTTATTTTAAAGTACCCAGCAGGAGTTGTGTACAGTATTTTGTACCGATTCCTAAATCACTGTACTGTATTCTTCTGTGTGCATAATTATATACAGTACTAGCATAGGTTGCCCGACGTTGCCGGGCTGTTATAAGTTGTGTTTTGCTTTTTTGGGGGGAGGGGTGTTTTTGAGTTAAAAATCAACAGAGGATGCTATAAAAATGTTATTTTATTTATGTAACATGTTTGTTATTTGTGTAAACTTTTGATGTACTGTATTGTTATTTGTTTGACTTGTTTTTACTCTTGTGGCCTCTAGATGGGGCTTTATTTTTTTTTGAGTTGTTTTTACTATTCCGCCCTGCAGGTGGGGCTGTTAGTGGTTTTGTTTTCGTTTCACGTGTTTTTTCTCTCCTGGCCTCTAGGTGGGGTTTCTTCCGGTAAGTAGTCTTTGTTTCTTCATTTCTGTTCCGATCTCGTGGAGGGAGGACGTAATGGTGAGTTCTCTGGTTTTCTTTCTTCTGGGGTTTTTCTTTGTTTTGTGTTTGTGGTGGTGGGCTGGGAGGTGTTTCTGGTTGTTCTTTTTTGTTTTGGCTGGGCTTTAGATTTGTGTAATTGCTTTGTTTATTTCTGGTGTTGTTTATTTCGGTTATTTCGGTTATTTTGTTGTTGTTTATTTGTGTATTTTGTGGAAGTTGTGTTGTTAGAGTTAGGTATTTTCGTGTTGTAGTTAGGTGTTTTGTCTGTGCTTTTGTGGTATTGTGGATGTTTTTGTTTGTGTATTTTGTAGTTTACTTTTTTGTTTAATAATGGTTTTAAAATTATTTATTTATTTTTGTTTTATTATTTTTTATTAATTTTGGTGTTTGTTGTTGGTGTGTAGGTTTGCGTGAAGAACGGGCTGCCTGTTGGTTCCTCTTCTCCCCATTGCTGCTTCGAGTTTTGGTTTCGATGCAGCAATGGGGGAAAGGAGGAGCCGGCAGTCAGCCCGTTCTTCCCTCCCCCAGCACGGAGTTCACCCCGCCCCTCTGCCCAGCAGCCCAATGGGAGTGTTTCCTTCCTCCTTTGTTGCTGTGTTGGCACTTTGCAATAAATAAGTGGGTTTTGGGTTGCAGTTTGGGCACTCAGCCTCTAAAAGGTTTGCCATCACTGATATATTGTGCCTCTTGCTCCATACGTTTTGCATGATTCCCCAGCCTGAAAATGTTTTCCCTCTGATCCTGGCTGTTATAGCGCTATGACAGCTCAGTGGTCAGCTGTCATGGCAAAGAACTGTTACAATGCTATAACAGGTAAAAATAAATAAATAAATGTCACCATGCGTCAGACATGGAGCAACAGCAATGGGAGCTGCACCTGAACAACTCTGCACCAGAAGTGGTGATAGTAGCAACAGCAGATTTCTCCTACCCACTTTGAAATGGAGGCAGCAGTCTGTGGAAATAAGTTTTTCTCTTCTTCAAGAAAAAAACTCTACAGGGCCCAGAAGGAAAAGGGGAAATCAGGAGGGTTGTTAGTCACCATGGACACAGTCTTAAAAGAAACTTGTTTGGGCAAAGTTACTTCCAACAACATAGAAACAAGCACCAACTGACCTTCACCTGATTTTTTTTAAAGAATCTATTGAAAAAGATTCACCCAAAGTCACAATTAGAGTTAGGACCATTTGAATCTGATGAACTTATGGAAGAATTACTTACCAAATCCCATTATTATTATTATTCTGTGTCCAGGCCAGGCGTGAAACTGCCAAAATGAAGCCATTTATAATCCTATTATCACATAAATTGTACTAACATCTTTATAAAAGCTTAATCCTCTTGCATAATCTATTACAAAAGTTTATGTCCAGTTAAAAAATGGTAGACCAATATTTCAGTCAGTTTCCTAATGTGCCATCTTCATTATTTAATTCGATACCCAAGGCTAGTAGGAAGAACCATATTTTAATAAAATTATCTTGTTTGTTCCCTTCAATAAAATTATCTTGTTTGTTCCCTCCCTTGGTGACCATTCGGAGACTTCAGCTGGTCCAGAATGCGGCTGCCTGGGTAGTGATGGGGTGTGGGCATCCTGCCCGTGCCTCACCACTGCTCTGGGAGTTGCACTGGTTGCTGGTGTGTCTCCGGGTGCAATTCAAGATGCTGGTTTTGACCTTTAAAGCCCTTCATGGTATTGGACCAGGCTACTTAAGAGACCGCATCATCACAAGAAATTCAGCTCGTCCTACCAGGGCAGACAGGAGGGGCTCAGTGGTGGTCCCATCAATGAGAGAGGTACATCTGATTGGGGCCAGGAAAAGAGCCTTCTCTGTGTCTGCCCCAGCCCTGTGGAACCTCCTTCCACCTGAGGTGCGCCTCCAGACGGAACTAGTCCCCTTTAGGAAGATGCTGAAGACATGGTTGTTTCAGCATGGGTGGGGCATGAGTGCCCCTACCTCTCAGGCCCGCTGGCTTGTCTAGCCAGGGAGACGGACCTGTCCTGTCTTGGATCTCAGTTTTAATTGTGGTGAGGGTTGTTTTTTTGAATGTTTACATAGGTTTCATGTGTTTTAATGTGGATTTTAGCTGGGTTTTTTAGCTGTGAATGTTTTTAATTGTTTTATATTGTTTTCTATTTTTATTTTTGTTTTTCCCTTTTCCTCTTTCCTCTTTTGTTGTTAGCCGCCCTGAGTGGTGAAACAATAACAAAATATCATTTGGAGCTATTTTTGTTTAGTTCGTTTTTCTAGCCAATTAATTACCTCATATCAGAACGGCTCTACCTTCAGGCAGGAGGTCCACATGTGTTATAATAATTCTTTTAACCCACAATTCCTCTAGCATATGTTTGGTATCTCCTTATTAATCCTATGAAGTTTCATAGCACATAAATGCCACCCTCTGAGTGTTTTTAGCACCATTCTTTAGATTTAGCTGATACTGATTTATATAGTTGGGTAGTCCAAAATTATTATTATTATTTGGTTTATTAATATTTAGATTTGCTTCCCATCTTGTCTTAAATCCAATTCTTTATCAACAATGTTTTTTATAAATTAATGAAAGTAATTCTTTTTTAATTATTACCCTATTCTATACAATACTTCTTTAAGTGAACCTGAATCTCTGCCCCGATCCAGCTGTCAAAGTATTTCATCTGGAAGAGTTACATAACTAAGAAGGGATAACAGTATCAAGGAAATATGGTTTTATTTTTTTTATCTTCATAATATAGTTTTAGATTGATTGTCAACGGTTGCATTTGTTTGCTTTAAAACTAAGTAGCCATTTTGCCAGAATATCAATGAGAATTGAATGGTAGTAATAATTACAATAATTTCCTAATTAGACTATAAACATACACATTAAAATCTATACCTGTAAGAATGGGGTTGGGCCATGCGTGTCTGGAATCTGTGTCTGCATCCATCCAGCCCATCCTGTAATGCGCCGGTAACACTTACCTTTTGTCCTTGACATCATAGCTGCAAGGGTCTGGAAGCTGAGAGTGGAGCCAATGCCCCACGAACTCGCAAAAATGAAAAAAGCTATGCTTCCCAGCGTCCACCGCACCATGGCATGCCTCAGCCAATCAGGCATGAGGACACGAGCGCAGAGGAGGCAGGACAGACAGCGTGCGCGAGGAAAAAAATGGCTGATGCGTGAGCACCTACCATGGTGGGCGGGGGGGGGGGGAAGCACGCCTGCCTTCGGCCCCTGCCTACCAAGGGAAGTGAGCCACTTCCACCGGAAGGTGAGGGAAAAGAATGGCGCTCCGTTCCGCCTTCACCTCCCGGAGGAAAGCAAGAGCCTACCATGGGGGGGCTGCCTTCGGCCCCGGCCTACCAAGGGGAGCGAGCCACTTCCCTGAGAGGCAAAGGCAGAGAACAACCCTCTGTTCCGCCTTCGCCTCCCAGAGGAAAGTGACCACCTACCACGGGTGATGGGGGCCGAAAGCACAGCTGCCAACCAAGGGAAGTGAGCCACTTCCCCGGGAGGTGAAGGCAGAGAATTGCACTCCGTTCTGCCTTTGCCTCCCAGAGGGAAGCGAGCGCCTACCATGGGGGGCTGGGCCCAAAAGCACAGCTGGCTTCGGCACACGTCTACTGAGGGAAGCGCCAAGTGAGCCACTTCCCCAGGAAACGAAGGCAAAGAACAGCGCTCCGTTCCGCCTTTGCCTCCTGGAGGGAAGCGAGTGCCTTCCACGGGGGGTGGGGGCCGAAAGTACGGCTGCCTTCGGCTCCTGCCTACCAAGGGAAGTGAGCCACTTTTCCGGGAGGAGGTGCCAGGCAGGGATCCGCTAGGGTAGGCTCCTCCCGTGACAGATTCCTTCCTCTCACCCTGCAATTACCCCTCCACTGTTTCGAAGACAGCCCTCGAAATAGCGGAGGGAGAATGTCAAGGGCGAAAGACAGGAATCCGTCAGGGGAGGAGCCAACCCTGATGGATTCCTGCCTCTCGCCCTTACCATTTTGCCTCTGTTGTTTCAAGGGCTATCTTCCTATGGAATGCATCGGATAAAATTAAAACTCCATAGAGATACTTTGTAACCGGCACAGACTTTCGCAAACATTATCCTATGCACCCCATAGGATTTTAACGTTATGCGAAGCAATTAAACCCCCCCCCCCCAGATTGCTTAATGTTATGTGGTTTTAGCATTATCTGATGCAAATGTTATCCGAGGTATTACTGTATTAACCTTCCTGAATGAAATGCATGAGCAGTTCCAGATATAAGCTCCATCACCCACCCACCACACACACACACAATTTTCGTGCTTGTGCACAGCTTGTTTGTAATGTTCTAGAAAGTAACTTTTGGCAGGACTCTATCTTCACTTTCTTCAGGCCCTTTTCATCTGCTGCACTAGCAGCATTGTAAAGAGCATTAATCACCTTTTCTATTTTGATGACAGTAGCGTTTTCTTCATATATTTTATTTCTATTTCAAATTTATTTACATTTTTCATGTTAAAATGTTGTTCAGATTTGGATTGAGTTTTCATTGATTCATGGGCTTTGTGGCCCTCTTTAAAAAGGTGTATTTATCTTTTAGAGGAGATCACACTCAAAATATTTGTTTTGCTTTGGTGGAAAACATCTAACCCGGTGGTATTTAATTTAGGTACAACCAGACAGGCATTTTTCTTGCTGTTTGTCCCACGTTCCCCAGTGATCATTTTTTTAAAAAAAAATTCTCTGATGATCAGACATTATTCTTCCTCTCAAGTAGACCATATATTCTTGCCTGATTGTCTGGTACATTTTGCTCCTTTTTATTGCTGCTGCTGCTGTGTTTCCTCTTTTGTTTGGCTCAGGATTGTATGGTATGAACATATTCTTTTCGACCCTTCCGGATCATTACTGGGTGTGTCTTGAGAACACATATCAGGATGAATACAGTAAGGCATGGTGTGGGAGTTAACACTTTCCCTCTTCCTTCTACTAGTTTGCACTGCCACACAAATTACTTTCCTCTACAGCAGTGTTTCCCAACCTTTGATTTTTGGACTTCAATCCCTAGAACATACCCGTCAAGTTGCGGTTTTGCTAAGCCGGGAGCTGGCCACGCATGTGCAGTAAGTTTCCAGGAAATGGGTTACTGCACATGCATGGCCGTCAGAGGCAGCAGCACGCATGCGCAGAGACCTCTGCGTGTATGCGCAGAAACCCCTTCAGCCAGGAAAGGGGTTACTGCACATGTGTGGCCATCAGAAGCAGCAGCGCACATGTGCAGTAAACCCTTTCCTGCCATCCAAAATTATGGGATGGCTGCGGGAACGAGGGGGACGGAGCGCTGAAATACGGGAAATCCCGGCCAATCTGGGATAATTGGCAGGTATGCCCTAGAAGCTTAAGTCATTTCCCCAAAGCACTGATCAGCCAAAGTACTAACTTAGTCTTCTGGGAATTGACGTCCCCCTGTGGGGCCTGGATTCCACGTCGGGAACCACTTCTCTAGAGAATTTTTTCTACTATATTTCTTGTGTTATATCACTTGAGCTGTAGGAATCGGGGCCGCTGAGGGCCGTAGGTCCCGGAGGAGACTGATCAAGGAACGATACGAGGCAGTATGGAGGAGGATATGATCAGTACTTTATTGAGAAAAGGCTGCAACATATATAGAAGGAAAAGCGCAACGGTGGCAAGACTGTCACCTGACAGAAATTACATCGCCTGTGTACTCAAGTTAATTGGGAAGTTAATTAACTGGGGCAAACATGGGCCTCGGAGTCCCCTTTGTTCAGGGATCAGGCAGGGGTAAACATGGCATCTGTTTGTGCCTGAGATTACACTGAGACACGGAGATGAGTGATTACTCTAATAGGTAACTGGGTTAGGCATTTGCTCTCTTCAGCAGAATCGCTGGTCAGGTCAGGAGTTGGGTGAATCAAACCCTATCATTTATCCACCCCCCTTAATTTCTCTGCCCGCAGAGCCCACGGCTCAAGGAGCGTTCCCCCGAAGTGGCCTCTGCGCGGGCCGTTCCATGCCATTGGGGCATGGGGAGACCACATTTCCCCTTTCTTTTTTATTTAAGGACCTGACCAACGACTTTGCGTAGGAGCGGCATCAGCTGTTGAGCGGGAATGACGCTTCGGGGTTCCTTCTCGGGGCGGCACTTCGAGATCAGTGAGGGAATACATTGCGCAAAGCAGCATAACGCTATGCCTAGTATAGTTACCCCCACTACCACCTTGAGTACCGTCTGGAGCCACCCCCATGGAATCCACGACCACATCCAGTTCCACAATGAACTCCACCAAGTTCCCCATGCAGACCCTTCTGTGATGCCCTGGACTATGGTGTGGAGATCAGTGAGCTGGCTCTGTATCTTGTGGGTGTTGTCTGTGAGGTTGAAGCAACACATGCCATGGACAGACTTGCAGCCCATATGATGTAACAACAGGGGATAATCGATAGCTGCTTGATTATCCAGTATGGCATGGCGAAGCTCTGCCTGCTCCTGGTTGAGCAGCGCTATTGCTGAGGAGGTGTGGTTGATGGCTTTTGCTAATCTGCAAGCCAATTGACCAATTCTCCGAGCGTCGCCTATGGCTAAGCCTGACACGCTGAATATACTGACCACAGCCTGGTTTTTCAGAGCTGTGGGTCTGAATTCAGACTGCTTTCTGTAGCAAGGCAAGATAATGAGATGTGTCATTGATTTACTGTGACCTGGGGTGATTCTGCAGCTTCTCTGCAACTTCTGGCATTGTGCAAATGTCTTTCTAACACCTATGGGGAGGTGTGAAGATAAACTGGGGATTATCGGCTACCGGGTGCTCAATCTTTCCAAGCAATGGGCCGGTGCAAAACATGGGCCGGTCTGGCTTCCTTTGGTGGAAGCTGGCCGTTATTAACAATATACAGAAATTCAAGTGTCCCTTGCAAATCCCAACTGGAGCATTGTACAAGGCATGTATAAATAATAGCAACTACAGATAACAATAGCAATAAAAGACATTCAGCTGCTTCTTGAGGCTTCCCTTCTTGGTGGGGCTTCATGTGCAACTTGAGTTTGGAAAAGTCCTTAGAAGTGGCACTGAGTGTGCAAAATGTTCATAGAAATGTCTTTGGAGATGTAAGTCATAAAGGAAGACGGACAGCTGATGACATCCAGGACAGTGACTGGTGCCGCTCTTTGCAATCATCCGGGTCTGATTCTGGCCTCTGGGACCTGCAGGGGGAAGAGACTTGTTTGGGAGATAAAAATTCTGAAGGAGTTAGTTAGTTTTTGCACTTATAGGATAGCAATTGCTGTGCAACTATGGGACGTTGTTCCCCCCCTTTCTGTTTGTTTGTCAACGTAGGACTTGTGCCGAGGTTCGCCCTTGGCCGTGGGAAAGGAGATGCTGCTCCACATGGGGAGCCGTTTCTCCCTTCTGTGCTGTTACCCAAACAAACTGGGGGAGGGTATTAATGCAAACGTGCATGTACTGCCATTTGCCAAAATGTGGGGATGTGTAACGTCCATTTGCCACACCTGAATGGCCTCTGTCCCTCGTGGGTTGACCCCCCACGAGGGCCCCCCCGGTGTCCCTGCACGTTGCAGACAGGAACGGACTATGCCTTGGGCTTGGGAAAGTGGCAGGTTGAACTGCCTTGCGAGTGCTTTGGCATTCTGAAGAGGGAATGCATGACTCTGAATTGGAGTTGTGAGGAACAAACTTAGCAAATTTTTGTCTATCACGGGAGTGATGTGTGCTCCCGGTAGACTGTGAAGCAAATTCCTGTGAAACTGGCTGTCAGCAATTATGTTGAAGCGTTCTTTGGCAAAGGTGCGCAAAGCGAGGTTCACGGCTGCCAACTCTGCCCGCTTGCGGAAGAGTCAGGAGCGTGCGCCAAGCTTGGTCCTCTTGCCAAGTAAGAACCTAATATGTGCGACCCCCATAAGTGAAAACTGTCCTAGCCCCCCCGAAGAGGAACCAGTGACATAAATTCACACAAGGTGACTGTCTGCGTTTGAGACGAGTCTGGGGTCTTATGGTAAACCTTGGCGCATGAAGCGCCAGGCTTCCCTTGGGTAAATTTCTCATGGAGGCCCCCCTGTGCACATCCATTCATGGTGTGCGTGCACACTTTTAGAAGAGTGCCAGATGGTGGCTAGCCTTTTGCCTGTGCTTAGACTAGCAGCAAAAAGGGAAGGGGTGGCCTAAAAATGCCTGTATCTGATTGAAGGTGTGACCTGACTGCACTCTTAAAATGGTCCTAGGCAGTCCTGGCTAATGGGTGGCACTCTGCACATGCTCGGGAGCTCAGGGACTAATCCTTCCTCTGTGCTCTGGAGTTTGCAAAATGTGTCTGCACACTAGAGAGGGTGCTACGGGCCAGGTGCCATACTTAATATGACCTACTATGACTTACTAAAAACAAGTCAACTATGACGTGCCAGCTGTAAGGAAATAACACACAAAGATGAAAAGACACACAAGTTAAACATTTCCAGCAGGGAGTTCCACTGGCGAAAGGAGGAAAGACAAGTCAGAAGTTAGCACAATGAGAAGGCAACAACTCTTATCATAGCGAAATCAGGTTAGGTCAGGTAACCAAGGCAACCGGGTCCTCCTGTTAAGAAAATCCCTATCAGTAATTAACCATGGAGCCTGTGAAAGGAAGGCTGTAGAAAGAAAGAAATTGGTTAAGGCCTGGAGAGGAATTTTGTTCCTGTTTGCGTGCTTTTTCCTGTGAAAGGGGTACAATGAGTGAGTTACTTTGCACAGATTAAAGTCAAAATACCAGAACAATATCTTTCCTAAGAGAATGAAGGAGAGTTAGAACGATTCTCAACCTGCGGCCAGATGTGGGCGAGTGGGCCAGAGCCCACGTTGCTCTGCCACTACCCCCGCCAAGCCAAGAAGGGCTGTGTGGCGAAGGAAGGGCAGGATGACTATCCGGATGCCCAGAGCTGCCTGCGGCCCCGGAACTTTGGCCCCTGATTTTAAAAGGTTGAGAACCGAGTTTACAAGATGAGAACACAGTACACACATGAAGACAATGCAATTCTCTCACTCCTAGTGAGATACGGGACTCCAAGACGCTAAGAGACATTCAAAAAACCTTAAGACACAGAGATGGGGGTTTGAGGAACACAGACGTAGGGAGGGGCCCCATAGCTTACGATACAGTGAGGAAAACTCATAGAAGTGATTTTTGTTTTCAGATCGCGCTTCTGAAAAGAAAAATCTGTTTTCCTGAGTGGCAAAACCGGTTTCCAAGAGTGGCTTAATCCTTTGACAAAGAAAAAGTCTCCAGGGAGGAAGGGGGAATCACCCCGCCCTATTGTAGGTTAGGATTTTCCCCCCCCTCCTCTCCTGCTTAAGCTGCTAAGCAGGCAAGGCAAGGGGCTTTGTTCATCATGCTTTCTCAAACTTTAAATAGTTCCTGCCCATGAGCAGAGTGCAAATTGTTTAACACATATTTCACAGTGACATTACCACGCAGTTACACACAAGGAACACTTTTTCAGTCATACTGTGGTCATAGAGACAAGGCTTTTGCAATCATACACAGTTCTTGCAGTCATACATTCAGTGGTGCACCACGCATACACACATTTATTTACGCATTCGCACATTCCTCCCCTGATCTGCAGCGTTCTATACTACACATGAGATGGCTAATACACAGCTGGCTATTTGACAACCATCTGGGTGCTTCTACTTAGGGGCGAGTTTCTCTGGGCTACTCCCAAGGTGAGACCAGCAGATTCTGCCTGTGCCTTGGGGGAGCTCGGGGTACTGTTGCTGGGATGGTTCTTCTGGCATAGCCAGGGCGATGGCTGCCTCCTTTCTAGCCTGGGCCAAATGCATACCAGGGTGGCCATTTGGCATGAAGACGATCTTTTGAAGATCTGCCTGGTCTAGATTGGCTTTCTCTTCTAAGGTGTCTCATTTTTCCACACTGGAAGCAGGCGCCTTGGGGTTTTGGCACTGCTCTGCGCCTGAGTGTGGCAATGGGTCTGCTCTGGAGCCCTGCGTGGCCAGGGGCCGTGCAGATTTCCGTGAGCAGCGGGCGCTGAGCAGCCCTGCCTGAACGTGTGTCTGCCTTCAGATAGGCTGAGCACAGCAGCTGGGCGCTAGCTAATTGTGCCACTGGCAATTTCCCCGTGAATGGATCTTCCTCACCCCTGCGCTGAATGGAGTTCTTTCTTTGCAGGGAACTTTTGACTGTCAGAGAAGCGCCAAGGCCTCTCATGCCATGAATTCCTTCAGTGACGTCTGCAGCTGCCACTGAGGGAATGCTCCCTACACTGCCCTGCTTAAGCTGAAATGACGAATAGAGACTTCTTGGGGCTGATGGTTCTGACTGCGCTGGGGTTTTCTGGGTCTCTATCCGGACTGGGTCATCCTCTACTGAGAGTTTCCTACATTTGCTCCATGTGCGGGTTATGCCCTCTGGAGCTTTTGGGGGTTGCTGAATGCAGTCTCCTATCTGATCCCAGAGCTCGAGGGTTAACGTACCTACTTCTGGGTAAAGCAGGCAGTGTTCCCCTAGGTACACCAAAAGTCTCGCTAGCTCCCTGCTGTGAAAACGCAAATTAAATACCCTGGCCAGGATGATGAACCCCTCCTCATGGGTTCTTTGGCTAGCGGATGGACGCTGTCACTGAGGACAGGTCCCCATATTACCTGCGATTGGGTCCTCCGAAGTTTCCTCCTCGGGACGAGTCGACGCGTCTGTGGCAGGCAACAGGTTCTGGCGACGTCGCTTTCTGGGTAGAGCTCGGAGCGTGGACTGCGGCCACGGGCCCTCGGTGGCCACTGCGCTGTCAGGGGCTCACAGCAGGCCCTGAGCGGAACGCGTGTTTCCCTTTGGCGCAAGCCGCCGCGAAAGTCGGGAGCAAGCTGTAGGATGCCTCTCTGTAATGCCTCACCATGTAGCTGTCTTCCCAATCGGATGGCTTTCCGACTGGGGCTGCTGCTCTGTCCTCCGGGACGATTGGACAAGGTTCAAGCGCAGAACCTGGCTGTGCTGATCGCTTACTCACGAGTAGACTGCTCGGGGGTCGCTTACTCTCGAGTAGATCACGTCTCGGGGTCACCAGATGTAGGAATCGGGGCCGCTGAGCGGAGGAGACTGATCAAGGAACGATATGAGGCAGTATGGAGGAGGATATGATCAGTACTTTATTGAGAAAAGGCTGCAACATATATAGAAGGAAAAGCGCAACGGTGGCAAGACTGTCACCTGACAGAAATTACATCGCCTGTGTACTCAAGTTAATTGGGAACCTCTTTGGGGAAGTTAATTAACTGGGGCAAACATGGACCTCGGAGTCCCCTTTGTTCAGGGATCAGGCAGGGGTAAACATGGCATCTGTTTGTGCCTGAGATTACACTGAGACACGGAGATGAGTGATTACTCTAATAGGTAACTGGGTTAGGTATTTGCTCTCTTCAGCAGAATCGCTGGTCAGGTCAGGAGTTGGGTGAATCAAACCCTATCATTTATCCACCCCCCTTAATTTCTCTGCCCGCAGAGCCCACGGCTCAAGGAGCGTTCCCCCGAAGTGGCCTCTGCGCGGGCCGTTCCATGCCATTGGGGCATGGGGAGACCACATTGAGCAGTTATGGATCCCTCATGAGACATATTTGCTCCTTTTACAGAACATCACCAGACATTGCCCTGAGATGTGGTTCTTTTTCTTTGTTGTGCCTATGAAATGTGTAAGCATTCTCATAAGGCTTTTGCTTTGTGTTTCATGCAAAACTTCTGTGAAAGGTACTTTTCATGTGCTAATTTCCTTACAATAAAAATCTTACTGTACATTCCTGACAGATGCCATGACGTAGGCATGTCAGGGGAGACTGACTGTTTCTGCTACATAGCAAATTTTATATGTTTGAGAGTTATTGCACTTGGTTTACTTAAGTGATAAACTTTTATAATGAGTCTGGAGTGCATCTGACATAAAAAGTACCAGTCTTATTTTTAATCTCTTTGTGTGTTTATTAGAAATGTGTTTCAGTTTATCTGGGAGGGGCAGAGAGCAAGGAACCCATTCTACCTTAAATATAATGAAGTGGTTGCATGTGCAGTCAAAGTCTATAAAAGTTAAGTATATTTAATTTACAACTGAAAGCATAATGCGCATGAGAGTTCTCATAATTAGTGTTCACTGCAGGAAACCCTTCATGCTTTAGCTGATATATTTTATATCTTAGTTATGATGACAGAAATGAATGATCAGTAATGAACTTTCCTTACAACTTTCCTTACAACTTTCCTTACAATTCTCTGAAGACAAAAGGCAAGACTCTCTGTCTAATTTGACTCTTCTAGTTATTTTATCTTATGGTAAGTACTTTTCTTAAATACTGAAATTTTAAAGACCACTTCTAACACAACATGACCTACAATCTATTTTAGAGCAGTGGTGGGATTCAAGTTTTTTTACTACCAACTCTCTAGGCGTGGTATTGTGGGCATGGCCACGGGGAGAACCCTAAGTTGCGCCCAAATTAGGTCTACTTTATTTCAAAACTTGGATGGGTAGGGCCAGCTGGAATTTCTACCGGTTCTGGTGAACTGGGGTGAACCTGCTGAATCCCACCACTGTTTTAGAGGTGTAAAGTTGGTTATCTTCCTTGCCAGAGATTAACAGGTTCCTTGTCATGCATTATTGTTTATTTACAGAGTTTTACTATGAAAGAACAGGATCTTGATCTTATATTTAGTGAGGTTATGGCCCGGAGGATTCCTAGTGCATAAAAATAGGGGGGGGGCATGACTACCCAAGCTTCTGTGGCCATTCAACACATAGTAGCATAGCACTCACCTAATTTGTTCTGTACCTTTGCAGCAATTTCAAGTGAAAATAACTGGTTACACATTTAATCCAGGTATAACAAGACAGAAAAATCAAACAAAACCCCCACAATTTCTTATGGCATCTTTAAACACTGGAACATCAGCTTTCTTTAAGTGTGAATTTCCTGATACTCGTTATGTGCAATATTTAGCCCACAGGGTTATGTACACAGTATACATCAGTGGTGGCAAACCTATGACATATGTGCCAGAGGGGGCATTCACTGCCCACTATGTGGACATGCACACTGTCACCCCAGCACAGTGGGTACTACAAGAGGCCCCACTCTTCTGCCCAGCAGCCTAAAGGGGACGCTTCCTCCTTCTCCCAGCACAGAGTTCGCCCCACCAGGCCGATGCTGGGGTGCCAAATTACTGGGACAGGTGGCTGCACATCTCTACTGAGAACCCATAACTTAAAGGGCCACACCACCTCAGCAGTTTCCGCTTCAACTCCTCTCGCAAGGCTCCCCTCAGCCCTGTGGGAGAAAGTCTGAAGCGCTTCGGCAGCATACACAGGTATCAAAATTGTCACTTTAAAAGTGTTGTGTATTGAATGTATTTGTAACCACACGAATGAGTGGATGTAACAATCTCCAATAGTAACACTGTAACCTTCTGTATGAGGACGCGAGCTAGTGGCCACCAGGGGCAGTAGCGAGCGCCCAGCTCACATGGTACACATTCCTCAAATGCCTTCAGCTGCGCGGGAAAGATTCCCGCACTCACCTCACCTGGACAAGAAAGGCATGACCAAGGATGACGTCACTTGGACAGTAGCCAATGCCTGTCGAAGAGCCATATTCAATTGTATAGCCACCGCATAAAAGGAGCTGTTTGTCTGCCATTACCACATGTTCGTACTGTACTCCATGCAATAAAGATGTGCTAGGCTAGCTTACAGCCGTTCCCATTGTCTTGATTCCCAAACACTAAATTGGCGACGAAGGTGGGATCATGGATTCCCACGGGGACAAGACAACTTCACAGCAACCGGTGTTCGACGTAACCCATCCCGAGCGATGGGACTGGTTCGAAATGCATTTCAAGAGTACGGTAGCGTTTGCCGGCATCACCGACGCGGGAAAGAAGAGAGGTCTTCTCATCACGATGCTCGGTTTCCACGCAGTGCAAGCGCTGATGGACCTGGTGGCACCACGAGAGGTGGAACAGGTTTTGGTAACCGAAATACTGGCAACCCTGAGAAACCACTTCAAGCCCAAGGTAACCTTCTTCTCTGCCAGGGCGGCCTTTACGAGGAGGGACCAAAAGCCGGATGAGTCCGTATCCGAGTATGCAGCGGCCCTCCGTTTGGCGGCAACCCCATGCGAATGGCGGGAAATTCTAGACGTGGCCCTGAGGGACAGGATGCTCTGCGGGATGAGAGATGGGGAAACCCAAAGGAAGCTCATGACCCGAGGCTACGACCTCACCTTCAAAGAGGTACTACAAGAGGCTCTAGCTGCTGAGTCCACGAGGGCCGGGTACAAGCTTCTCAAAGCAAAGCCTCCACAAGTAGAGGCAGCTGCATCCACAGTCCAGGCGACTTGGAGGGCGCCCCCTGCCCCGCGCTTGCCCACATCCTCAGAGGCCTCCGCCACCCCAGGCTCCAGTGAAGATGAGGGAGTCCAGAAAGTCAGAAAGGGGCTGAGCAAGAAGAAAGGAAAAGGGGGTTGGCGCTGCGATGGTTGCAGAGCGTCCCATGAGCGGAGCAAGTGCCCATTCAGGAAGGCTGAGTGCCACAACTGTGGACGGAAGGGCCACATCGCCAGGGTCTGCAAGCAACGCCGGAACGAGAGCAAGCGCCCCACGAGGAGACGGGATGGCGTCGGCAGAGTCTACGATGGCGGCGACGACCCAGAGGGGGACCACGTGTACCGAGGAGTACATGCGGAAGACGACTTGGCCGTCCACAGTGTGCCTCTAGGGCAACCACGTTTTTATGCCGAGGTACTGTTGCAAGAGGTTCCTGTTAAGATGGAAATAGACTCGGGGTCTGTATACTCCCTCATTTCCCATAAGGAGTTTTTGCGCATTCCCCCCAAGGAGCGACCCAAACTCAAAGAGATGAGGGCGAACTTAAGAGACGTGCAGGGAAATGGGATCCCAGTGTTGGGGGTCGGGGACTTCGAGATACAGTATAAGTGACTCAGGAGGAAACTCCCTCTAGTAGTTCTAAGGGAGGGGGGGTGTAATCTCCTGGGAACACAATGGTTCAAACCCCTGGACATCTTCATAGGCGGCGTCCATGCCATCGGGGGGGGGGGATGAGATCCAGGCAGTGTGCGACGCACACCCTGAGGTATTCAAGAAGGGGCTCAGGAAGTACAAAGGGCCCCCAGTTTCTTTCGACCTAGACCCGGAGGTCCGCCCAATTAGACTCAAGCCATGTCGGGTTCCATTCGCCCTAAAGGACAAAATTGAGGCGGAACTGGACAAACTGGTGGGTCAGGGGATTTTAGTGCCTGTGGACTCTGCAGAGTGGGAGACTCCTATTGTTACAGTGTTGAAAGCAAATGGGGAGGTGCGGATTTGCGCTGACTACAAGTGTACAATTAACAAGGCAATCCGCCCTAATGCCTATCCAGTGCTGGTAGTTAGCCATCTGCTAGCTACTTTACATGGGGAAAAGTTTTTCGCCAAACTAGATCTGGCGCAGGCGTACCAGCAGCTTTCAGTAACCCCAGCCACAGCTGCTGCGCAAACCATTGTAACTCACAAGGGGGCATTCAAGGTAACGCGCCTACAGTTTGGGGTGAACTCGGCGCCGGGGATATTTCAGTCCCTTGTGGAACGTTTGTTAAAGAAGTTACCGGGTGTCTTGCCATTCTTCGACGACATATTGATATCTGGGGGAGCGAATCAGAACTGGCCCAGAGACTAGATAAGGTCCTTACAGTCTTCGAATCCGCGGGGTTGAGGCTGCGGAGGGACAAATGTGTGTTTCTGGCCAGGGAAGTTGAGTTTCTGGGGTTCCGTATAACCCCTGAGGGGATGAAACCTGCTGAGTCCAAAGTCTCAGCAATTCAAAACGCCCCTCGCCCCACCGCGAAACCGGAGCTACAGTCCTTCCTGGGGCTGCTGAATTTTTACCATTCCTTCCTGCCCAGGAAAGCGTCAATTGCAGAGCCTCTGCATAGGCTGCTGAAGAAGGATGCGGTTTGGCGGGGGGGGGGAATCAGGAGCGGGCTTTCAGGGAACTCAAGCAGCTCCTCTCCTCAGAGGCTATTCTAACCCATTTCGACCCAAAGAAGCCGGTAGTCTTGGTCTGCGATGCCTCACCGGTGGGGGTGGGGGCGGTCCTTTGCCACGTGTTAGAGGGCGGGCAAGAAGCCCCAGTTGCCTTCTATTCGAGATCATTGTCCAAGGCAGAACGAAATTACGCCCAAACAGATAGGGAGGCCCTTGCTATTGTGGTGGGCACAAAGAAGTTCCATGATTTTTTGTATGGTCGTCCATTCACCATTATAACTGACCACAAGCCACTATTGGGTATTTTCACCTCAGACAAACCCACTCCACACATCCTCTCCCCCAGGATGCTTCGGTGGGCTATTTTCCTCAATGCATACAAGGGTTCATTAGAGTACCGCCCCGGGAAAGACATAAGCCACGCTGACGCACTCTCAAGGTCTCCTCTTCCCCAGCTGGGAGACCCAAAGTGTGAGATAGAGCAGGACAGCCAAGTCCTCCTCATAGAAGCCCTAGATGCACCCCCATACTTCCCGTGGAAATCGCTGCAGCCACGGCAAAGGATAAAACTTTAGCCCTTGTTAGATCCTGGGTACAGAAGGGGTGGCCCACGGCTCCCCCCGCAGACAAGTTTGCTGCATTTTTCAGGAAGAGGGTTGAGTTGTCCACAGAAAGGGGGTGTCTTCTGTGGGGGGAGAGGGTGGTGGTCCCAGAAGCATTAAGAGCAAGGGTGCTACGGCTTTTACATGTCAGCCACCCAGGGATTGTGCGCTCAAAGGCGCTGGCCCGGAGCTATTTCTGGTGGCCACAGCTAGACGCAGACATTGAACACATGGTGAACACATGCGAAAGTTGCCAGAGCTCTCGCCCTGAGGAGTCCCGCCTTCCACACAGAGAATGGGACACAGCTAGGGGGCCGTGGTCTCGCCTCCACATAGACTTCGCAGGTCCATTCAGGGGTTCCTTTTTTCTGCTGGTAGTGGATGCATACTCCAAATGGTTAGAGGTGATTCCAATGCGCGGCACTTCATCAGCTGCAACCATAAAACACCTGCACAGGCTGATAAGTACCTTCGGGATACCTGACGTCATTGTGAGTGACAATGCGAGTACCTTCACGTCGGCCGAGTTCCAGGTGTTCTTGAAGTCCAACGCCATTCGGCACATTACCTCAGCCCCCTTTCACCCTGCAACGAATGGCCAGGCGGAACGCCTGGTGTGCACAATGAAAGAGGGGCTGCGGCGCATGGGAACAGGGGATCTGGACCGGCAGCTCTGCCAGTTTTTGTTGGCTTACCGCGTGACGCCATTGGCGTCGGGATTCTCCCCCGCTGAACTCCTCATGAAGAGGAAATGGCACTCATTGTTAACCAGGTTGGATCTCACCAGGGTGGAGGATAGGGGAAGAAACATTGAGCACAGCCCCACAAAAAACTTCCAGATAGGTGAACCTGTACATTGCAGAAACTACGCAACCACAGGGCCAGCCTGGGTGCCGGGGGTAGTCATTAATCAAACGGGACCAGTGTCCTACTGTGTCGAGACCAACACGGGTCTCCTCTGGAGAAGGCACGCTGACCAACTAAGGCATTGAGTGATTGGGGGGCGGGACAGAGGTTCCCAGCAGCAAAACTCAACGTTAGGGTTCTCCCCCACCCGCTTATCCCAAGGGGGAGAAAATGAAGGGCAACAGTGCCAAACAAGGGGGGGGGAGGCACAAGCTCAAACCCATATCCCTTAGATACGCCAGTTTCCCCCAGCCCGTTCAAAGAGAGGAATGAGTTTGACCCTGTTGCCCCGGAGTTAGATTTTGAGTTACCAAACCGGGTTTTTTTCCCGGAGTGTTCCCCCACCCGTCCAAGCGAAGAGCAGGGTTTTTCTTTAGTCCCTAATGCCCCCGGTTTGCCCACATCCGCATCAGAAAACCTTCCTTCCCCTTCTCCTACCCAAACCAAAGCTGCGAGTCTGCAGCGAGTCACTAACGGGTCATCCTCTCCAATTGCAGGACAAGAGCCAGGAGGACACAGACGAGGGGGCACGGCCGAGTCAAGCATAATGGCCGCACGCCCAAAACACACATGCGGAAAGCCAGTTTGGTTGAGGGACTTTGTCCCATCTTAGGGGGGAGGGATGTTGTGTATTGAATGTATTTGTAACCACATGAATGAGTGGATGTAACAATCTCCAATAGTAACACTGTAACCTTCTGTATGAGGATGCGAGCTAGTGGCCACCGGGGGCAGTAGCGAGCGCCCAGCTCACATGGTACACATTCCTCAAATGCCTTCAGCTGCGCGGGAAAGATTCCCGTACTCACCTCACCTGGACAAGAAAGGCGTGACCAAGGATGATGTCACTTGGACAGTAGCCAATGCCTGTCGAAGAGCCATATTCAATTGTATAGCCACCACATAAAAGGAGCTGTTTGTCCGCCATTACCACATGTTTGTACTGTACTCCATGCAATAAAGATGTGCTAGGCTAGCTTACAGCCGTTTCCATTGCAGGCGCACCCCCCAATAAAGGACTCAGACACTGGTAAAAGTGGATAACGGCATTGGGCCACATTTATTGATTCATGCCCTAGTCCGAATTATAAATTTCTATTGGTAATTGACCAATTATAATTCTTAAGGCAAGCAGGCCGAAGTAACACTGGTAAGGTACCACCCAAAATTGCCGATGGCAATTGTTACAATGTATCTATTTGTATCCATTTGTTTGTTGACAACAAACAAATTGTTGACCGTAGTCAATATCTAACTAATGACCCCACCCTCTGACGCGTATCCGTGAAATCACGGGGTGATGCATGCTGTCTAGTGTAGCCATCACCCCGTCGCCTGGTTCGTCGTTGACCGGACAACGTTTAACCAACTTATGCCTGTCTAGTGTTGTCCAGTCAATTGCGAACCTGCCGGATACCTGTGGGTCATAAATGTTTACCTTACCAGTGCTACCCGCCAATGTGACCAAAGTCAACAGCAGCAACAGAAACCCCTATATCAAACCATAGCAACAGTGTGGGATGGGCGAAAAAACCAGGACCCGAGAGCCAATTGTGGGTCCCAGCCAAAAATTCCCACCCGGCCCCGAAGCGACCAAAGTATCACACTGTTAACTAGGGAGGGGGTGGAGGGGAAAAACTTCTCCGCTCCGTCGCTTCGCAAAATGGCAGCTCGGCTGCCTCGTGGCCACCCCTTTTATAGAGGAGCTGGCCACGCCCCCTAACTACCCGGATGCCTTCGTCCGATGGGGGGGGCCCGCAAAGAGCACGGCGGCCATTTTGGCGCCGCGCTTGCATTGCAGGCGCACCCCCCAATAAAGGACTCAGACACTGGTAAAAGTGGATAACGGCATTGGGCCACATTTATTGATTCATGCCCTAGTCCGAATTATAAATTTCTATTGGTAATTGACCAATTATAATTCTTAAGGCAAGCAGGCCGAAGTAACACTGGTAAGGTACCACCCAAAATTGCCGACGGCAATTGTTACAATGTATCTATTTGTATCCATTTGTTTGTTGACAACAAACAAATTGTTGACCATAGTCAATATCTAACTAATGACCCCACCCTCTGACGCGTATCCGTGAAATCACGGGGTGATGCATGCTGTCTAGCTGTAGCCATCACCCCGTCGCCTGGTTCGTCGTTGACCGGACAACGTTTAACCAACTTATGCCTGTCTAGTGTTGTCCAGTCAATTGCGAACCTGCCGGATACCTGTGGGTCATAAATGTTTACCTTACCAGTGCTACCCGCCACACGGGGAGGCTTCCCAAAAAGGCTCACCGCCCCCCCCCAAGACCGTCAGCTCGGTCAACAGGCCTGCTCGCCAGTCCGCTAACCAGAGGTCCATACCTCCCTGCGACAGATGGGCCCCATCCCCTGAGTAAAGCTCTTAATTTTGCAGACTGATGGTGGGGAGGCGAATGACGCGTCCCCCCACCCTATTCAAAAAGGAACCGGGCAATAGCCCTGTTCACGGAGCGTCGGCTCAGTCAAGAGCCTCGAGGCCGAACGCTCCCCAGTAAGCGTACCGCGACATCATGTCCGACCACTTGAGGGTTGTGGCAGGCCACTCATAATGTGAGTAGGGCAGGTCACTGCAAATCGCAAGCTTCCGCGATAGGCCAGTGACCCGCCCCAAGCCATCGCCCCCAAGGTACATAACCAGGACATCAGGCGAGTCAGCATCCCTGATGTAGAAAAGGAATGGCAACAGTTCCCGCCATAACATGCCGCGCTTACCACACCACCTGAGACGTACGGGTGCACCCAGTCCCAGTCGGGGTCCCACTCTGTCGCCGCAGCGTAACGCACTGCCCTGTGCAGCGTAACGCGCTGCCCTATGCAGCGTAACGCGCTGCCCTGTGCAGCGTAACGCGCTGCCCTGTGCACGCGGCTATGGCCCACCAGCCATACTGTCACCGGTGTAATACGACACCCAGGGTCTGTCAAGGAAAAAAAGGGGGGGGGGAGAAACAGTGCAGTGACTAAACTGGTACTCAGGTTGAAGAGGGCGAACACAAATTGAAAACATTGTGATCCCCACCCTCCCATGCGGCGTATTTCAGCCCCGGAGCACCCAAAACAGCTGCAGCAGAAGCCGCCCCCCTTCTGAACAAATGGGTGCCGCAACAAGCCCCTGAGAGGCCAACACTGTCTAGTGCCTTCGCGGCACCCTCCAAAATTGAAATTTAGTAAGGTAAGACCCACCTTGGCGACAGAAAAACGGGCCATGGTGCGTGCCCCGCCGTGCAAGGAAATCCTGTAGGACACCAACCGGACAGATGTCTGCCAAAGAACACCGTAGCAGTCTTACATCACTGCCTACGCCATGCTGATCTGTCTTAGAGGAGCGTATCCTCCACTGAGCCCAGTCTTTGGCAACATAGACATCCTCGAGTTCCAGTGCCCTACGACTTGCATCCGCCTTAGACAGCATCACAAGCTCGCTGATGCGGAGCGCTCCAAAAAAGGCCACCGTTGTGGCTGCATGAAATGGGCTGCCTCATATCTATCAAACAGAGGCCAGGCCAGCCCCGGGCCAATTGGGTAAGAACCCCTGTAGAAATCGGGTGGCGGTCGTCCGGGCAACGCCCACGCTACCGCACCCACCCCTCCAAAACATGTCTCACACGGAAGTCAGCGGTACTATCCACATGACCTCCCACCTTGGCCATAAAAGCCAACGCTGACAGCCTAGATGCTATGGTGCGAGGTGCAAGGCCCTGGGCATGCAGGTAAACCATGAACCGAAGTACATGGGTCACTGGGATCGGCCAGGATTCTGGCAGCCGGAATTGGGTACAGAAGGCTCTGAAAGAATTGAATGCATGGTGATACGCCCTACGCGTGCATGGCGCCAGTGACAAGCCAATCGCCCGGTTCACCTCTCCTTGCCAATGGTCCATATCTCGTCCGGGGGTGGCGAGGGAAATCCCTCCGCATCCGGGGCCAAGGCACGGAACCGGGAGATCTGCAGGCGGGACAAAGCGTCAGCGATATCATTATTGACCCCCGGGACATGCCTGGCCCCGAAGAGGACGTAGGGGCGCAGGCTGCGCAACACAAACTGGCGCATTAGGTCCATGACCCTGGGTGATTTGGAAGTCTGTGAGTTGACAATGTGAACAACGGCCGCATTGTCACACCAGAAATGGACGACTGAGTCGACCCACTCCTCGCCCCATAGCACCAAAGCCCCCAGGATAGGGAAAAATTCCAAATACGTGAGATCACGCAGGCGACCCGTGCCTGCCCAGGCTGGTGGCCACCCACCATAGGCCCACTTCCCATTGAAGTACATCCCATAACCCAGGGACCCCGAGGCATCAGACCGGATCTGAAAGCGAGGGGAAGCCAGGAGGTCAGACCTCCAAGATGATACTCCATCGAACTCCCTCAGGAACTGGAGCCAGATAAGCATATCTGGCCTGATACCCCGGGCGAGTCTAACCCTATGGTGGGGCCTAGATAAGCCAGTCATGGCGTCGCACAAGCGCCGAGCAAATGCCCTGCCCGGTGCGACCACCCTGCAAGCGGAATTGAGGTGACCGTGTAGCACCTGCAGTTCCCTCAGGGATGCCTTGCGTTTAGCAAGCAAATCCGAGATAAGGGCCACTATCCTTGACCCCTTATCCCCCGGTAACCTAGAAGCCTACGCTACTGAGTCAATCTCCACCCCCAGGAATACTAGCCTAGTAGATGGGCCCTCGGTCTTTTCGGGCGCTAAAGGGACACCGAGTTCCTCCATTAGCGTCTGAAATGCGTTGAGGAGACGTGTGTACGTGTCCCAGCCCCGTTCACCCCGAACAAAATTCATCCAGGTAATGGGCTACAGACCGGGACCCTGACCTGTGGACGAAAGCCCACTGCAGGAATGTGCTGAAACACTCAAAGGCCGAGCATGATATGGGGTAGGACAAGTGATGGATCAGGCGAAACTCGCCCGGTAACTCCTTGGGCACCAAGCCCAAGGGTGACACCTTAAGGTCAGGGAACGGGGGTGCAGTGAAAGGGCCAGCAACCCTGCCCGCAGGAACCTCCTTGTTAATGCTGGCAGCAGCCACCTCCTCCCTCCCCTTAAGGGACAAAAGGTTGGGAGCATCCTGAAGGGACCTATCACCCACAAAAGGAATACGGAACCCCAGTCGAAAACCCTGAAGCAGGTAAACCGCCTCCTCCTCCTTCGGGTATAATGCGAGCCAACGCTCCAACATGTCCACGTTAATTGGGGAGGGTGCCATTCGGCGAACCAGCTCCCCCTGCGGCAGTCTTGTCAACCCCTTGTCCGCCCCTCCCTCTGCCCCGCATCCCTCCAGGCCTGGGACAGGCGGAGGCAGCATGGGGGCCGGCACAAGAGGGCCACTCATGCCTGTACCGGCAATTCTTCCCATTTCAGGAACCATTGGACAAGAAAGTCCAGCACAGCAGGCGGGCTGGAACCCCCTGCCCCGCCCCTGCCCCGCCACCTGGTGGGGTGCCTGCGCTGGGGCCGCTCGCTGGACTGCATGTCCACAATGGTATCTCTCCCCAGGCGCAGGGCGCGTGGGAGTCATGTACAGAAGCCACAGCGTCTGGCAGGGCTCATCCCACCTCATCTCGGGGTGCAGAGGAATCCGCATACGGAATTCCACATCATAAGCCAACCACGACGGGCCCTGGAAGTCGACCATTGCCCGGTAAACGTGGTCCAAATACTGGACCATCTGAGTCGCCAAATCCGGCCGGGCCCTGAGGTAGACCGCCACGTATGAGGTAGGCCGGCAACCGGTTGGCCCACGTACGTGGCTGCTTGCGACGACGTGCCTGCTCCTTATCCTTCTCCTCTTGCCCCTCCCTCTCCTCTATGGTGGGCTCTCTGGTAAGGAGGGAGAAGATGTCCACATACTTCCCACGCCAGATCTTTTCCTTGGTGGCTTGGGCCAAATGGTCCCCCAGGGGCAACTAATACCCCGCAGTCGGCAATGCCGACACAGGAACGGCGGGAACTGCGGGCATCTGAAAAGGAGCCTGGACCAACCCGGTCACCCCTAAAACCTTCCCAACTGCGCAAGTAGTACCCCCCACACCGGGGCCCTGGGTGAGAGCTGGAGTCACCGGGTGTGCCGTCGGCAGCCGAACCGCTGCACCACCCGTGCGAGGCCAAGGCCATTGAAACCCCCCCCAACATTGCCATGTGTGTGGATGCGCTAGATTGAAACACATACTCACATGCTGCACCCCCATGGGCCACCCCCACCGGGAGTTCCGACCCACTGGGGGCGTCGGAGCTCACGACCGCATCTGAGCTCGCCGACGGGGCCTGACCAGCACGGCCTGTCGATCGGGGAGCTGCGAGGCAGTGGCCGATGCCGGGCCACGCGCCTCAGTCAGCTCGACCCGTCCCGCCGCCTGCCGCTGCCCAGCAGACGATGGACGAATCTGCACCCCAAAAGGGGTCCCCTGGGTGGTTACCCTGGCCAGTGAAGCCTCAAGGGCCGCAACGCGGGCCAGAAGGGCCTCCACACTGACGTAGCCCCCCAAGCCAAGAGGGGGCAAAGGGCCGGCCGGCCCACTAACTGCAGGCGCGGGTCCAGATCCCTGGACCCCGGGGCCCATATAGGGCCATGATCCCAGGCCCGGCCCCGGGGCCGGGGAGAACCCTGCCAGGGGAGAGAGCTGAAACCCCCCGCAGGCAGCTGCGCACCAACGGGGGAAGGCCCCGCAGAATGGGCCGTGCCAGAGGCAGTGGCCACTGCTTGCGGGCCGAGGGCCGCGGCCCCTACAGGGCCGGTACGCAGACCTCCAGCCCCAGGCTAAGGGGGAATCAACCCCATACCACCGGTCCCGGTGAGCTCGGGCAAAGGAGGCTGCTGGGTAGGCGCGACCGCGGTCCTCCGACCCGGCTGGCGCCTCCGCGCAGAACGAGCCGCGTTCGCAGCCGCCTTCTTCTTAGAGGGCATCGCAGCTAACCGATGGGAAGCCGAAAAGGAGAAAATTCAGCAGCCAAGAGGCTTCCCGGTGAAGGTAAAAGCGACGGAGGTAAGAGGGAAAAACTTCTCCGCTCCGTCGCTTCGCAAAATGGCAGCTCGGCTGCCTCGTGGCCACCCCTTTTATAGAGGAGCTGGCCACGCCCCCTAACTACCCGGATGCCTTCGTCCGATGGGGGGGCCCCGCAAAAAACAGTGTTTCCCAAACACTAAAAAAAGAGAGTGCTCTTCCTACATTGAACAAGGGGTTGGACTGGATGGACTTTAAAAGTCCCTTCCAACTCTTCTATGATTCTACAAAAACCCTTTCTGCTTATAATTGGATGCACAATTTCTCTCTTGTCCAATTGTAAAGGTAGAGGTCACCCTTGCTCTATAGCCAGTCATATCTGACTTTAGGGTGTGGTGCTCAACTCTGTTTACAACCAAACAGCCAGCACAGTCTGCGTCTGTACAGGTTTCTGTGATAATGTGGCAGGCATTATTAGACACCGGAGTGCATGGAACGCTGTTACCTTCCCACTGAAGTGGCATCTATTTATCTGCTTGCAGTTTCTTGCTTTCAAACTGCTAGGTTGGCAGGAGCTGGGACAGACAATGGGAGTTCACTCTGTCATTCAGCAATTGGGTTTCAAACTGCTGACCAGCTGACATTTCAGCCATCAATTTCAACATCTTAACCACTAAACCACTGCAGTCCCATTTGATTGTACTTTTCATTTTTCCTTCCAACAAAGACTGAGTTAAAAAGCTTTGGATTTGTGCTTAATATTTGGACTTGCAGAATCCAAAGGCTCAGTTTTGGTAAATAATGATAAGCCCCCAAGAGATTACTTCACTTCATATAGGGAATCACTTATATATTTACATAGTCTATCCTGTAAGTCGTAGTGACTATTGAGTATTAAAAGAAACCAGTGATTAGAGGGAAGAAAGCTGGAAGAAAACAAAACCTTTTCGTGTAGCACTCAGCTAATCATCTATACTTTTCAGTGTTTATCTCCATTTTATTATGCTACTGCCAATCATGTGCTGAAATCCCATGTAATAGTGCAATAAAATATAACATGCATTGCTAAAAAGAATCCCTACCTGAGTTTTACAATACTGTACTGGTTTCAGTTCATATATAGACTTAAGTAGTGTGTAAGACACATGTCAGTATAAGTAAAAGTTCTTGAGAGGAGAGGCCTCTTAAACCAGCCATTTATAATGTTTTGGAAAGAAAATAAAAAGGCAGTTGGCATCTTAGAATTCAACTTGCCTTGTTGTTGAAGCTTGTTGAAATGCTGACCTCTAGTGGCAGTGATGGAAATTTTATTTCTTCATCTTCATCTTCCTCCTCCTCCACGCCTTCAGGTGTCAAAGGAGATACAGTGGTACCTCGGATAAAGTCTGATTCGGATAAAGTTGTGGTTTTCATGCACACATGATGCATTGCATAAAGTCCAAAACCACTTAAAAATTGACGTTATCCGAGGTATTTGGTATAGGAACCTTGGATAAAGTCCATTTTTTGATGTTATCCGACGCATCACCCATTTGATTCAGATAAAGTCCAAAATCGGATAAAGTCCAGACTTGTGGAACAGAGTTTGGACTTTATCCGAGGTTCTACTGTACAAATTTCTTGTTCTGGTACTTCTAGCGGCGTTATTTGGTGTTCTTATAATAAGTCTCTGATTTTATCTCTCCACCTTCCTCTGAGTCTCCCTCGTGATCTTTGTCCTTCTCTTTTCATATATGCCTTGTATGGTATGGAATCCCAAGACATTCTCTCCAAATCGTCAAACAACTTTATTTGTTGTCTCTGTATGTAGTTTAAGATTAGTTTGATTTGTTCTTTCTCTTATAATCTTATTCTTGATTTTATCCCTTCTGGTCATTCCACCAGCCTTCCTCAGACATCTCATTTTGGTGGTGATCAACTTTCGTTTGTTTTGTTTAAGTGTCCATTTTTGCCATTGGTAACATAAGGTGGGAATGGATATGCTTTGTATGAGGTGTTTATTTGTGCTGGTCTGTACTGCATTACATTGTAAGAGCAGAACTAACTGTCCCAATATTTGCTACACCATCTCTTAAACTTTGTCCATTAACTGTTCATCAGTAAATGTCGTTCCTAGGTATTTAAACTCTGCCACTTGTTTTATACTTGTTCTCTCTATTGCGATATTTAAAGTATGATGTTTCCTTTCAATTGCCAGATGGTGATGGATTTCTCTCTGATGTTATCTGATGTTTGTAATTTAACAAGTAATTTGACAAGTAGTTGAGAAAACCACATAGTTACTGTTTTCTGTTGAGAAAGGAGCCAAGTTGTTCTTTTTCTAGAGCATGTCCAGTGGATTTGAAAAAAACAGTAATAGCTTAAATAAATGGATGCTATCTGTGAAGAAACTGAGAAATGAAGGAACATGGGAGCTTGCCACTTTGATTGAGACAGGAATAGATTTTGAAGCAGTTTCTTTTGGAATCTCCATAATCTGCTGAGATCAAAACATTTCTCTTCTTATTTCAAGAGAAGTACCGTAGTTGCCGATGTATAAGACACATCAGAGTATAAGACACAGCTTGTTATTACCAAAATAGCCCACTAGAGGCCACTATATACAATACAAGGCACACACCATTTTTCCAGTGTATTTTAAGATGGGGAGATGGTCTTATACACCAGCAAATACGGTAATTTTCAAGGCCTGTTATGCCTAGCTAGCCTTGCATTATGGGTGTTTAGCAACCCTGATAGCAGGAAGCTTTTTTTCTGGTACTATTTTGCCTTCCTGCACAGTAATGAACTCTGCTTATGTTCAGAATCTATCCTATCCTAAAGTGGTGTTGAGTATTAAAGTGTGTCCTCTTTTTTTACTTGAAATGTCTTGCCATGAATTTTGCATTTTTAATTCCTTCGCCCCACTCTCTTTTTGCTATTTTCAATGCAACATGACTTTGTTTCGCACCAGACCTGTTTATTGAATGGGGATTTGATACTAAGTCTAACCTTATCCCCTCAACTATCTACTGCATTTCTTTGGTGTGTTTGGTGGCAGCCTACTCCATTCTTGGGCTGGTGTGCAATTAAGAAGCACAATCTTGTGAGGTGTGAAGTTACTGGAGGTGCATCCTAGTCACATACCTGTCAAGTTTTGGATAAGGTAAATTTTGGCCACACCCCTCTCATATAGTGATCAAGCACCATCTCCCACCCCCACCCCACCCCACCCCCCAAGTTAACTCTAGAACTCTAGAAACAGAAGCCTCCAGCCAGGAGGCAGGGCAGAAACAGCTCAATAAAGCATGAGAGTGAGAGAGAAGTCTCTGCCCCGACCAAGAGCTGATTTGCCCCTGCATATATGAAATATCGCTCACCTCTAGAGTAGACACCTCCCAGCATGGTGGCTCCGAACAGCTCAGCAGCAAAAATGAAGCAGCCTCCATATTGGCCATGTGGCAGGAGGAAAATGAAAGAGAAACTCAGAACGCCCCCCCCCCCCACCTTTTCTTTCTCTCCTTCCACAAGCGAAAAGCTTGCCACACAGCGACCTCTGGTGGCTGGAAAAACATACTGCAGCTTCGCCTGTGAGGGCTCCAGTCAGGATATTTTTTAAAAAAATAAGGGAAATTATGAGGAAATTAATAAAACGGGAGGGGACGGGAAGAGGGGTAAAACAGGATAGTTGACAGGTATGCCTGGTCAAAACCTGGTTGGGAGGGCTTGTGTTTGCAGTCAGGGCCTGAGTTTGGTTGCCTGATTAGTCTTACACATGCTCAGGAACTAAAGCAGGAGTTCTCAACCTTTTTAAGCCAGGGGCTGGGTCTCACTCCCTCATACTCATTACCCCAGCTTCACTCTGTTTTGCATGCAAGTTCTCATGCAGATACAGTCTTGACCATTTCTTGCACAAGCCACAGAAGGTTCTCTCTGAAATGTCAGCTTGGAATCACACCCTCTACTCTCCAGCCACAGTTTTCCTGTGTCTCCTTCTCTTCTCATGCAAAAGACTGCCTTCAACACTGCCACCACCACTTCCTCTTCCAAACCACCCCATCTAGGCCTCTCCACAGCTCTTGGGGAAACTCCTGGCCTTCCGTTTTCTAGGGCCTGCTGCTACCTCATTCTTGCCCTTACACACTCAAGCATGCACACACACAGGGAGAGAGCAAAACACATTGGCTGTGGTAAAAGTGGCAGTGGTAGCTACACAATTCCTTCTTACAGTGTGATGTTTCTGGAACAGAAGGATATGACAGTGCTATGTCATTGCCCAGGGGATGCCTGAGTGTTTTTGCAATGCTTTTTCAATCTCTGGGGAGGCTCCTTCTGTGTTCTCAGGAAGATCAACGAATAATCAGTAAAATGGGGCTAAGTAGATACCAGACATGTTTTATGCGAATGTGGAAAAAATTCAAACAATGCAGCATTTATAAGCATACAATTCATGCCCCACTATGTGTACAAAGGGAGAGCGCGACCAGACAACTGTCTGGGGGCATGGCTTTGCCTCCCTCCTCTGGTGGAGACAGGCAGGTGGGCACGCCCCTGGAGTGTGCCTGGCTGGGGCTGGGCGGAGCCGGGCCTCTATTTAAAGCCTGTTCTCCCCGGCCCCCAGCCCTTTCTGCTGTTCAGTAGGCGAGTGAAAGTCCACCTGCCCACCCTTGCAGTAACAGTTTGGGATTAGCTGGTCACTTTGGGGCCAAGTGGGAATTTTTGCACCATCCCTGATTGGCCGTGGGGCAGTGGTGTTTTTGCCCACTTCACACTGTTGCGGATTGGGGTCATTGGCTTGGCGGTTTAATTGGTCACTTGGCGGGTAGCACATAGGTAAATGGTAGGTAAGGCCTAGAACATTCGGGGACATCATTGGGCATGTCAACTGACTGGATGTCGGAATACCTGGACTTCCGCTTCCGGGTCAGGGAGCTATGCTCAGTGAGCGGTGGCCGTGCTGTTGGCCTACGGCCTTGTGGCTTGAGAACAGCACGGGCCATTATACCCAAAGGGTAAGCCAGGATGGGGACTGTTTAATAACAGGACGATCCTGGTAAACTGGCGCTCACCTAGAGGAGGGGAGAAGGTGAAGTTATCACCTTGACACCGTTATTTAGATCTGCGCTGCTCTGCCCCTGCCGCAGGCAAAAAGTTCAGTTATCAGTTTGCTGTTAATAAATTGGCCACGAGTTAATTCCAATACTGTGTCTGCCTCGTTATTCCGGGGGGTTGGGAGGCAAAGATCTAGTAAATGGCTTCTTCTTCTCCTTTCGTGTCTAAGCCAGACATGAAACTGCCAAAATCAAGGCACCTTTTGGTGAGTTCATTCTGCAGTTCCTTTCTCCTGACCCAGTGTGAGAAAGATTAGCTGGCAACACAAGGTTGCCATTACCAGGGTACGTCCAACTGTGGTTCAAGAATACCACACACAATCTTTGAGGAGGATCTTTCTGTGTGCCCCAGTAAATGGCTGAGATAGCACTATTGAAATAGCCCCCTTGTGGCCAAAATAGTCTAATTATTTTAACATTTTAATTTATTTTGAATTTCACCTTTACTGTATTTGTTATATGTTTGCAGTTTAAAATTGTGCAATGTTCTGATACAAAGAATGAAAAATTGCTCCCCTCACAACCTATGCCTCAGTGAAGCACTTAGGTTTCTCATCAACTACTTCCACTGTAAATTTAACAGTTCCCTTGCCCATCTCTGAAGGGCCAGAGAAGAGAAATTGTTTTTTGCATGGGCCTAGCATTTCCCAAACTATGATCCAAAGAACACTGGTGGACTTCAATTCTCAGAAGCTTCAGTCAGTACATTGGCTGATCAGTGTTTTGGGGAATTGACTTATGCTTCTGGGAACTGAAGTCGAAAAAAATCAAAGTTTGGGAAACTTGCTGATTCATATAGATTAAATTAAAAGGAAATAATATTATTTGCCTTTCTGTATAGTGCTGCCAGCTGAAATCACAGCTGCATGCAGTTTTTCTATCAGTAATATACAGAAAAGACAGCAGTAGGATTTACCTGTTATAATAATAATAATTTTGTGTCAGAAATTTTTCTGAGTTGAAAGGATTTTTGCTGGAGAAACTCTGCTCAAGGGATGTCCAAATGAGGCTCCTTTCATATCCCCAAGATCCTTTCCCACCAAAGTGGTCCCTATTTATCTACTTGCAATTTCTTGCTTTCGACCTGCTAGGTTGGCCATCTCCTCATACCTGTCACGTTGCGGGAAATTTCTGTCAAACCCCCATATTTTACACTCCCGCCATCATCCTGTATTAGTTAGACTGCACTTAGACTGGAGTTAGACTGGAGGCCAGCACAGGATAAGCATAGCTGTCCAGTTTCCCATTTTGGCCGGAAAATTTTCCTTATTTGACAGAAATTTCCTGAAACTTGACAGGTATGCATCTCCTGTCCCAGTTCTATGCGGTATTTCTACTAGGTTGTTCAAGCAGTGTAGTGATAATACAGTGATACAGATGCTTTTAAGCATGAAAACTGCCATATTGGTTTTTGCTGAAGTAGATGTGATCCTGGCACATCTACTTAAATTGTCTTTGAGTTGTGACGTCAAACATATCAAGAGTTCCTACTAGGTGGACAGTTCATGGTGTGCTACTGAATTCACACTTGTTATGGTGTATTTTGACATAGTGATGCCAGAGTTTGAAATGTAGGGTTTGAAAATTAATCAGTTAATGATAGCAACTAACAATTTAACATTGTTTATTTGGGCTTCTTGGACCATCTAAGACCATCAGAAGCTCCAATGTTGGAAACTACAGTTCAATAAAGAGATAATTAGCTACTAGCAGTACACTTATTTAGCATAGACCAGTGTTGGTGAACTTTGGCACTCCAGCTGTTCTTGGACTTCAATTCTCAGAAGCCCTGGTTATCAAGTGTATTGAAAATACATCATAAAAAGTGACTTGGGCTTCTGATAATTGAAGTCCAAAAACAGCTGGAGTGCCAAGGTTCACCATCATTGGCATAGACGTTTGATTGAGAGTATATGTTTCATTAAAAGATAAACCAGAAAGCTGTTGGCCTATCTGATCCCAGGCATATTTTGAGGATGTAGTGACCCATTCCTATCATACTCTAATTAAATCAACTACATTGTACACAATTAGTAATAATTTTTGAAACTGGCTTCTGTCTCCCATAGATAATGTTTGAAGAAAAACTGATTAAAGAAAAGCCAGCTCCCAGAACTTTCTGTGCAAGATGAAGCTTGGGATGATTAGAGGCCTCTATATACAGGAAAGGGGGAATCAACTGCTAAAGTCCTAGTTAAGCTGCTCATCCCAGGCATTCTTGCAAATTTGCCGGTTTAAGTTAAATACGGGCTGGGCAGCATTTAACTCCATCAAATAAATCTTACTGAACGAGAAACTTGACAAGAAACAACACACCAAACTTTTTAATTCGACAGTACTACCTACGGTTCTCTATGGGAGCGAAACATGGTCATTAATGAAGGCTGAGGAAGAAGAATGATCAAGAGCTGTAAAATCCATGGAAAGATCAATGGTAAAGGTATCCCCTCGCGACCACATCCCCAATGCCCAGATAAGAGAACAAAGTGGAAACAATGAAGCTATTGCCAAACACCATAAACAGAAATTGTGCTGGGTTGAACACATTTCTCGAATGACAGATGGGCTTTGGACAGCAGCAGTCACAGAGTGGTATCCCAGAGGAGTAAACAGTCACAGAGTGGTATCCCAGAGGAGTAAAAGACCCCTTGGCAGTCCCCAACCCACCCCAAAGATGGGAAGACTCAATCATAAAAAGTTTTTGTCCAACATGGAGAAGAATAATGCGGCAGTGAAAAGAATGGAAAGTGAGTTGCGACCAGCAGGAACTCACCCCCTGATAGTCTGGTCAATCGAGGAATTGAGGGAAGTTAAATACAAATTGAAATGATTGCTTAATTGAAACAACAACAACAAAAGATAGAAAAACCTCTGTTGGTGCAAGTAGAGGCTCTTTTTCTTATTACTAAGGTGTGTTGTTGAAATGACCAAATCAGTCACTTCCTTTTGAATCCAGTTTTTTCTTGCCATCTCACTGTTAGGGTAAGTCTTCTCCTCACAGCCTAACTGGTTGCAAGGCATATTGTGTGTGATGTCTTTAAGACTCTACTGCAGAGACACACAGGTGTTGGGACTTTCCCCCTGGTGTGTTCCGTGGACCAGTGTATATAGGCCAAAGCAGAGTTACAAACCTTCAGCTTCAATGCTCAACTTGCTCCAACCAAGCTCGAATGCTTGGCTTTCTCTGCCGTCAGTCTGGGCGAGGAATCCTGTGAGTTCCAGGACCTACTACGAGGATCGAACCTCTACTCTGCTCCTGAAGATGGTATTTGCCTTTTATGTCATCTGTGCTTGCTGAACAAGAAAGGACTACTCAGGGTAAGCTCTCCATCAAGGAGGACAGAAACTGTAAAGCTACTTGGCATTGTCTGTGATTACAGCTTGTATTTACCCTGCTGGAATGGACTACTACTATTGATCTGTATAGACTTGTATATATAGCACAACTGAATTGACCCAGTGAGGTCAACTGAGAAACTCAAGAGACTGTATCTGCTTTGTGTTATAGTTATTTGCACTGTATATTCTTGCACCAATTTGCTTCCTGAGTAAACCTGCTTTGAGTTCTTCACCTGCACCAAGACCTGTCTGCCTGTTTGTTCCCCAAGAGAGAGGACCACCTTGCCAGGTGCGCACCCCTTGCTGGCCACTGCATGCCACTCCGCTAACTGTTTACACCAACACTCACGGTGGGGTGGAAACAAAAAAACAGCTCCTTCCTGTGTGAACAATGGTTTTCTCATTTTCTATTTTATCTTCTTGTCTTGTACAGAGGGTACAGGGCTCAAACAGCATTGTATTTCGAACTCTACCCGTGGGAGTAATCCCCCCCCCTCGGTTTGTGGGGCAGTGTTGTTGCACCAGATTTGGATGGCAAAGAAATGGTGTCACTAGCTGCCTGGCATCAGACAGACCACAAGCCTTCTGAGACACCATTTATAAGTCTTCAGTCAAAGTTTCACATAGTGCTGTGTTAAAGAAGTGCACCAGAAGTCTTCAACTGACTCTTTACAGATCAATAGTTCTCTGTCTCCCCCAAATCCAAAGAAACACTAGATACTTGCCTGTGTCAGTTAGGCTGTCCACACAGGCATATAGCTTGCTATTTGGATCACTTCTGGTGTGGTTTGGTTCAAACCAAATTATGGTGTCTACACATATTTTGACTTGGAGAATTCCACCCTATCTCTTTCTAAAGCTGTCCTACTTCTTTCTGACATAGTTCTAGGGCTACAGGTTGTTGTTTTTTTGCTCAAATTCCAGATGCTCCTAATTATTCCATTCTTTAAACTGTGTGCATGGTTGGTTTTAATGAGAGAAACTCCTGTTAATGTTATTTCTTGCTGTTAGTTAAAAGTAACAAATTTAGTACTGTATATTTGTTTCCAAACTCTGAGTCATACAATGAAAGACGGAGCTAGTCTGTGTGTCAAACACAGTCACTGTTGCTAACAATAATTTAGATTGCTTTGAATCATCATCAGAAGCAGAAGGAAAAGAAATTTCCATAGAAAAATACAAGATGTTACAGTCTCTGCATGGTTTCGTTCCTGCAGGAACCATTCACTATATATAAAATATCTGTTTAAATCCATCTACAGTAAGGAGGAAACAATATCTGGAGATAGAAGAGAACAAGTAGCAGGATTTATAGTGAGCAGAGAAAAGATTTCAGTACTCTGATTAGCATGTTGCACATCCTCATCATTAGCAGTACAATTTACAAAGTCAGCAAAAATATCTAGGTAAGGCTTAAGCCCTCCCTCTTAAGTCATGCTACTTAGCACTTCTTCCGAGTCTAGACCAGACGTGAAATTACCAAAATGAAGCCACCGTAGGACGTCTCTACTTTGCCTCAGGAGCAACTTTGTATTTTTTTTTTTGAGTGACAAAACAAATACTATTTGATCAGTGATCATCATAAAGATATACACCAATAAAATACATATCTAAAAAACCTTAATATCATAAGATAATACACAAAGTGCAAATTTTTTTTAAAGGTGTTCACCCAGGAACATTTAGAGATAGAATTATTTTCTTCCCATTTTCCATTTATGGAATCCCGGACTGCAGTTGCTCAAGTGGCTAAGATGCTGACTGAGAGGCGGAAGGTCAGCAGTTCGTTTCCCGAGTACTGCAGGACGGAATGAGTTTCCGCCTTTGTCCCAGCTCCTGCTAACCTAGCAGTTCAAAAGCAAGAAATTGCAAGTAGATAAATAGGGACCACTTTGGTGGGAAGGTAACAGCGTTCCATGTGCTCTGGTGTCTAGTCATGCCTGCCACATGACCACAGAAATGTATGCAGAAGCAGACAGCGCTGGCTCTCTGGCTTTGAAACAGAGATGAGCACTGAACCCTAGAGTCGGATACGACTGGCTTTCGAGCGAGGGAAACCTTTACCTTTATTCTCCTTCCAAAACCTCATCATCTCTTGCGGAGGTCCACAACCTTTCTCCTTTTATTGACATGAAATCAATAAATTCTCCTTAAATATGTATAAAAATATTCTTGTTTATCAACCCTTTTGGTTTTGTCTCACCCTTGGTGGGTTGCTCTGGGTCCCCTGTGGTAAACCCTTTCAGCTAGTAGTAGGGGAGGAAGAACTATCTTTGAATGCTGCAAAGCCAGCATACATTACAGGGTCAGGATCTTCTTCTCCACTTCAATTTTGGGGCATTTGCCCAAGTCTTCTACCACACTCCTCCCTCATCTCTTTCCCAGATTCTCTTTTGTCTTCTTCTTGGTGGGAGGTTCCACTGGTGGATTTTCCCATGAAAGCGCAAGGCAAGGTCACCCCACTGTGGTCGTGCCACCCACAGAGTCCCAAATGGCTGCAGGTGGTCTTATATACACCCCAGGTGCAATGCACTCTGGGAAATTCTTGGTTGTATGGCAA
Source organism: Bradypodion pumilum (assembly GCA_035047305.1). Classification (NCBI taxonomy): domain Eukaryota; kingdom Metazoa; phylum Chordata; class Lepidosauria; order Squamata; family Chamaeleonidae; genus Bradypodion; species Bradypodion pumilum. Next base: position 187,087,849 of record JAWDJD010000003.1, read on the forward strand.
AAAAAATATTGTGAACCAGGATGTCATTTTCACTGGGTTTGCCATTGTAAACCGCAGCAAACGTAAACCAAGGCGGCCATATAGGGGGGGGGGGGGTTTACTGGAAGTGGTTCTGGATGTCTCTGCACATGAACACATGCTTCCCCGCCACTCCTGGAAGTGGTTCACTTTTCCCCATATAAGTTCTCTCAGCTTTTAAGGTCTCTTGGGAGGCCCTTCTTTCAGTTCCACAATCTTCATAGGCTCATTTGGTGATGATAGGAGAAAAAGCCTTAATAGTGTGTCCTGGCAAGTTGTGGGATGCATTGTTCCAAGAGCCCTGGTTGGCCACCTCTCTTTTCTTTTCATCAATAGACAAAGATTTTCCTTTTCAGGAATCAGGAGGTTTGGGGACCACTGGCAGGACAGCCCGGTGAGCTGATACAAGCTGTATATTTGACTCCCCACTGAGAGTCCCTTGGGCAACCTGTATTGTCCCAGAACGCCTCCCCATTCAGCCTACCTGCCCAGGAGAAGAGAATGGAGAATCACGTCTGGCTACTCTATAGCCAGAAAACTTTGGAACCAATGACCATAAGGCAGAACTGATTTGATAGCACAAAATAATTATTCTTAGCAAAGGTGCATGCATCGAATTCAATAATTTTGAAAAAGCATTTAATGTAGTTTTATTATTATGTATTTCATTAATTGTTAATTGTAGATTCCATAGCATTTTAAATTGTGATTATTGTGTTACAGTATTTTCCTTTTTTTTTGTATAATTTTATTGATTAATTTTAAAAAAATACAAACATATATATATAATAAAACACAACAAAAATACATAAGCTTCATAAAAAATAATCACATAAATGATAGTTGCATTGTTATCTGTCATAGCACACATACCATCTAATAAACACATTAAAAATTAACACAGTGCCTATAACCATTTCATAAAACCTTCCCGTAATACTGTAACTTATTTTCAACAATCAAATTTTAATTTTCAACTACAAATCACCCAGTGTTTATTTACAATGCCCCGGAGAGTTCGGACTCAATGTTGTCTCCAAAAACTACTCTGTGATGGTACAGGTCTGCTATATTCCATACCCATGAGGGAGTGATCAACAAAGGATTTCCAGATATTCCAAAATCTATTTACCTTCAGTTTATCTCTTTTTACTTTTATCTCCCATGTCAATTTATCATTCAATGCTAAATTCCACATTTCCTTATACCACTCCCCCAGTTGTATAATAACATCATTTTTCCAGTTTCTAGCAATACATTGTCTACCCGTGGTTAACATAATTTCTAATAACTCTTTTTCCTCCTTATTTAAACACATACCTTCCACATCCGTTAACATAATGGTACCTGACACCAGTTTGATTTTCTTACCCATTATTTCCCCTACCTCGTTTTCTATTCTTTTCCAAAAATCATTTATCATTTTACAACTCTACCACATATGTTCGTAGGTTCCAACAGTCTCTTTACATCTCCAACATAAATTATCCCTTTTATTATCAATCTGATGTAGCCTCTGTGGTGTCAAGTACCATTGCCACAGCATTTTATAATTATGTTCCTTAATTCTTACTGTTACAGTATTTTCAACTGACTGTGAGCCACCTTAAATCTCTGATAGGAAGAAAGACAGCCTATGAAACAAACAAACAAACAAATAGCAGGGCGGTAATTTTTTGTAATAGTAGATAAACGAATTCAAACTACATATTAAAATTAGGAGCATAAAATATGAAGTGGTAGTCCATGCAGTTGCCCTGGTAATGTGGCGATTGGAAAAAATAACAATAAAGCAGGAAGTATCTATATATTGTATATACACATTAGAAGCTGTTATTAATACTTTTCAATGGGATTTTATATCAGATTTGTTGATTTACAGTATTTAATTTCTTAAAAATTTCCTCTAGTGGCTTCAAGTAACATCAGGGGAAAAACCCCTTTCTGATTCATTTTACAGTGAGCCAGTTTTTGTGTTAGTCAGTCTCATATCAAGCAGCAGCTATAGGCCATTATTTTTAGACTACACTCAGTTTGCTCATCGTCAAAGACAAATCTCTTGAGACCTTAGCATACTGCTTCTTACATCTCTTCATTCTTCATTCATATACTACTGCCATACACATATGCTCCCCCCCGCTTTACCCTTTCACCTTCTTTTTAAATTTAATTTAATTTAATAGTCATATTTATATATGCCGCCCACTCAGGTAGAACCCGACTCAGGTAGAACCCGGGAATGTGTTCATCCAAGGGAGGAAACCGATTTCAAATCTATTGCTACCACAGAATATAATGTTGACCTTATATTTCATGTCATGTTGGGCAAGTATGACTAGGCCTGCTTCAGGTGAATACAAACTGCACTTTCATTTCTCCTACCATTACCAAAAAAACAGCATTTGACAAACGGAATATGTTCACATCTTCAGTTGCATTTTACCGTTTACTCGAAACGTCTGTGGAAATTCCACAGAAGTTTTTAACATCACTTGACAGGTTTTTACCAAAACTGTGTGAAATAACTTTGATGAGACAGAGTTACATTCGCTTCATAACCAGATTGCTCCAAATTTTTAAAGATTGGACTATTGCCTTAAAAAAGCCAGCAGTTTCTTAGCTCCTATTTTGTACTGAATCGTTAGAGATGATAGAGACCAGTTGACAGATTATAACCTGTTTCAGTGCTAAGTCAAAAGCATGAAATAAATGACATTAAAAGACAAAGATGTCATGCCAAAGGATAGCCTTACACTGATGTCACTTCTGGGGGCATTGTGTACAACAGTACAGTAAAAACCCGTTTTACAGAAGCCTCATTTTACAGAAACCCAGTTTTACAGGAGCTTTTTTTTTTGCTGAAAACGTGTTCCATTTTACAGAAAAACACCTGTTTTACAGAACACGATTGCCCAGAGCACATTGTGCCTGGTGGGCTATAAAAGACCACCCACAGCCATTCTAGTGGGCCCTGCGTGGGTGGCAGTAGAGAGGCATGGAAAGGAGTTAGAGTGTTTTTTTTAATGGGGGGGTCGGGAATGGTTTTTTCCTTTCAATGCGTTCTTATGGGAATGCCTTGTTTTACAGAAAAAATTGAGTTAAGGAAAAAGCTATGGAATGGACTTTCCCCGTAGATGGGTTTTAAATGTTTTAATGGGTTTTAAATGTTTTAATGTTGTTTTTAAGTTGTTGTGAGCCAGCCGCCCAGAGTCGCCCTAGGGCGAGAGGGCGGCATACAAGTTTGAATCTTAACCTATAAATCCAAGGGTTAACCGTTGGAACTGGCTATAGGTTGCTATGCCTCGCCCTACTTGCCTGCACTCACCCTTCGTGCACACGGCCGATCTGGGTACGCAGGTCAACGAAGGATTGAGAAAACCGGCAGTGGGGCAACAGCCCCACAAACGCGAAGAAAGGGAAACAACTTCACTTCCCAACATTCCTTGCGCCGCGCCGCCCCAGAGCCAATCAGGCTGAGAGGCTCTCGCACGGCGCAGCGTTCGGAAACGCGCCGCAGCCAATCAAAAGAAAAGCATTTTAAAAAAACGCAGCACAAACACAAAGCACCAACCCATAACTACAAGCCCCAGCGTCCTGCGCGCCATGAGCGCGCAGAACGCTGAGGAAGCCAGCACCCAAGAAATAAAGCAAAAACAAAAACACCGGGAGAGCAAGTCCGCCAAGCCGCGGGGAACAAAGCCCCCCTCTCCAACGGCGCCTGAAGCTCCTAATCAGAGTTTCCCCTTTAATATCACTGGGTGGGTGGGGGGTGTTGTGCTCCCCCTCTCTACTGGCTCCCCTGGGGTTGAGAGGGTGGGGGGGACCAAAGGAGTCTGTCTCCCCCACCCTCCTCACCCCAGGGGACCCGCCAGAGAGGGGATTCCCTCCCCCCCACACGCCCCATGTTAAAGAGAAGAAACCAAGTGGTTACTTCTCTTTAAAAACGGAGTTGGGGGGGGAAATCCCCCTCTCTTCTGGCTCCCCTGGGGTTCAGAGGGTGGGGGGGCCAAAGGAGTCTGTCTCCCCCACCCTCCTCACCCCAGGGGACCCGCCAGAGAGGGGATTCCCTCCCCCCCCCCACACGCCCCATGTTAAAGAGAAGAAACCAAGTGGTTACTTCTCTTTAAAAACGGAGTTGGGGGGGAATCCTCCTCTCTACTGGCTCCCCTGGGGTTCAGAGGGTGGGGGGGACCAAAGGAGTCTGTCTCCCCCACCCTCCTCACCCCAGGGGACCCGCCAGAGAGGGGATTCCCTCCCCCCCACACGCCCCATGTTAAAGAGAAGAAACCAAGTGGTTACTTCTCTTTAAAAACGGAGTTGGGGGGGGGAATCCTCCTCTGTACTGGCTCCCCTGGGGTTCAGAGGGTGGGGGGGGGACCAAAGGAGTCTGTCTCCCCCACCCTCCTCACCCCAGGGGACCCGCCAGAGAGGGGATTCCCTCCCCCCCACACGCCCCATGTTAAAGAGAAGAAACCAAGTGGTTACTTCTCTTTAAAAACGGAGTTGGGGGGGGGAATCCCCCTCTCTTCTGGCTCCCCTGGGGTTCAGAGGGTGGGGGGACCAAAGGAGTCTGTCTCCCCCACCCTCCTCACCCCAGGGGACCCGCCAGAGAGGGGATTCCCTCCCCCCCCACACGCCCCATGTTAAAGAGAAGAAACCAAGTGGTTACTTCTCTTTAAAAACGGAGTTGGGGGGGGGAATCCTCCTCTCTACTGGCTCCCCAGGGGTTCAGAGGGTGGGGGGGACCAAAGGAGTCTGTCTCCCCCACCCTCCTCACCCCAGGGGACCCGCCAGAGAGGGGATTCCCTCCCCCCCACACGCCCCATGTTAAAGAGAAGAAACCAAGTGGTTACTTCTCTTTAAAAACGGAGTTGGGGGGGAATCCCCCTCTCTTCTGGCTCCCCTGGGGTTCAGAGGGTGGGGGGAACCAAAGGAGTCTATCTCCCCCACCCTCTGAACCCCAGGGGACCCGGCAGAGAGGGGATTCCCTCCCCCCCCCACACGCCCCATGTTAAAGAGAAGAAACCAAGTGGTTACTTCTCTTTAAAAACGGAGTTGGGGGGAATCCCCTTTTCTACTGGCTCCCCTGGGGTTCAGAGGGTGGGTGGGGGACCAAAGGAGTCTATCTGAGAGGGGATCCCCCCCCTGACACCAAAAATCACAAAAACAAACAATCAAAAACATTCAAAAATACACAAAAACAAACAAAAATAACACCAAAAAGTAAACAACAACAAACATTTCCAAACACACCCAGCCCCCAGCCAAACACCACAAAATCCAACCACCACCACCACCCCAAATAAAGAAAAACAGCTAACTCACCACCACACGACCTCATACCACAACGACTGGAAAAGAAATGAATAAAGAGACTACTTGCTGGAAGAAGCTCCACCCAGAGGCCACGAGAGAAAACACAGTCAAAATACAAGATAACCCCTACCAGCAGCACTTGCTGACCACAATAACAAAAAAAATACAGAAAGACACAATAGCCCCACACAAAAGGCCCCAAGAGTTTTTCGAAAAAGTATATCATCCTTTATTCTTTTTTTCATCCACAAAACCAAAACACCAAACAAAACTCATCACAGTTTAAAACAGGCCATCAAATTTTTTTTGTATAAATAAACATTTTAAAAATTTCAAATATTGATTAACCTCTTCTTTACAAACATTAACAACAACAACAACAACAACAACAACAACAACAACTTTCCAACACCATTTAAAACAGCCCGGCAACGCCGGGCAACCTTTGCTAGTAAATAAATAAAATGGGGTTTTACTGTATATAATACATGCATCTCCACAGAATGCAAATAGAATTGGCCTGTAGCTTTATTGATGAAAGAAAGAAAACTAGAGCAGGCCAAAATAACAATATCGCCTGTCTTCTGAGTTTGGGATGTGTTTGGTGGAGCATTTTTTATTCCCTGTGAAGATATGGCCAGGGAAAGCAAATAGCTTACTTGCCACATCAAGTGAACAGTCCATTTACCCATTTTCCCGGGCCCTGGCTCCCCCCTCAGTCCCTCTCACCCTCCCCACTTACCTTTTGCGGGTTGGGCCTTTCCCTGGCGTGGTTTTTTTTGTGTTAAACTGCCGCGCTGGCTGCTTAGCCTCCTCTGCGCTCGCGTCCCTCAGCCTGATTGGCTTAGGGGTTGTGCAGTGCAGAGGACTCTGGGTGTTGTAGTGGCGGACCCTTGCAGCCATGCTCCAAGGGTCGTAAGGTAAGTGCAGATGGCTCGGTTTGGGATGGTTGGGCCGGGTGCGGGCGTGTATGCCGGACACCAATGGTTAACGCACGATTTTATAGGTAAAGATGTAAAGATGTATGAGGTGAGTTGTGTGTGCTCCTGAGTAAATCAAATAGGAGTATCTATGAAACTGCATATTATCAATTGGGCTGATAGCTGGGTGAAAGGTTATAGCCAGAAAGCATATACACTTCAGGGGGCAACAGTACTCTTCTACTTTTTGCATAGTAGTGTACCTTTTCTGCCATTTTCCATTGCTGACCTAGAGTCCAGCATATCTGCAATTGAAAAGGTAACACCCCCCCCCAGGTTATTTTGTTCATGGAATATGAAATCTTGGATACATACAGTCTCACAAAGGTCCATTGTAGGAAGGCGAGGAGGAGAAATTCACACATATTGGTTACATCCATCATCACCACCACCCCACATGAGTCAGGGAGTCACATGTTCAAATACTAATTTAAAGCAAACCTATGCAGATTCTCCCTCAGTCTTATTTTGGAGGGAGGGGCAACCCTTTAGTCTATGTGAAAAAGAATAGCACAGCCAGGAAAAGGAGAACCACTAAATGTATTAAACACAAGTAGGCAGTTCGAGACCTGCGTACTGCATGACAGATTGAGTGACTGTCTCTCTCCCAGCTCCTGCCAACCTAGCAAGTGGAAAGCAAGAAATTGCAAGTAGATAAAAAGGGACCAATTTGGTGGGAAAAGATATTAGGGACATGAAAAGAGCCTCAGTCAGGCGTCCCCTGAGTGGAGCTTCTCCAGCAAAAATCCTTTCAATCCAGAATAATTTCTGACACAAAAATCATCATTATTAAACACAGAATGAAACACAACCATAAAATAATATATGGGTCTACAGTTAAAAAAAACCAGCTAAATATTTTTTTAAATTAAAAAATAATTATTATAATGGAGTGAGCAGGGTTTACTCTTCTGCACCTTCCCAGTGTGGGCTGCGAAGTCCAGTATCCGATTTTCTATTCTTTGGGCACTATAAAGGATAAATCCAAATTCTTGGCTGACATTCCGTTGCTTAGCAGAGCAAATCAGAACTACCTTAGGCCTCTATGAATCCAAAGAAAGTATGGAGGAGCTGACTCACCAAATCTCTGTTGATTCATGCGCCTACTCTAGTGTGACTTATGCTAATCAACAGGATTTTCAGTCACTGGAGACATAGTCAAACATATTAAGTTAGGGGGAGAAATATTTGGAGTATAATGAATCCCTTGAGTATTCATGTGCCAAACAAAGCATCAGCTGAAGCATAGTTATTTTACAGAGCCAAACAGAAGTCCAAGGAATATTCTAAGTTTATTTTAAAAATTGCACGGGTTTAAAAAAGGCATCTCAGCCTGCCATATAATGTGTAGAATGAACTCATGCATTTTTGCATGATCATAGGCCAGCATTAAATGCTTTAATTTGTCATGATAAGGTTGTTTTACAGGCCTGACTACTAAACAATGTCAATTGACTGAAACAAAATAAGGCTTCAGATCTTCTAAATAACCTGGTGTAAAAAAACCATGTATCTCGGTTGTCCTATACACATCAAATACAGGTTAATGTTTTTCCAAGGGATGTGAGTACTTAGGACATGACAAGTAGATTATTTCTTGAGAAACACCAAAAATAGAACTTGCTGGAAAAAGGCTCCAATCTTAGAACAACCTAACTCACCGAGGCTGTCATTTACAGATAAGGCATTGAGCTCTGAATTTTTTTCTTGTTGACATTATAGGTAAAAGTTAAAGGTTTCCCTTGCTCGAAATGGCAGCCAGCAAAACAACTTAAAATTTGAAAAGTCAGAAGCGAATCTTTTTGAGAAGTTCAGAAGTTTCCTTCGCCACATCAAATTCAGAAACGACAGGCTGTGGATGGACAAAATAAAACTGTACGCCTGAGATGCTTTAAATGCTGACTTGAAGACAGCGCAAGCAAAACTGGCTTTTAGCCCACTAATAACAAAATAGGTTCTTGTTTTTCCAAGGTATTCAGCTGAAGACACGTGACTACTTAATAGTATGCCACCGAGTGAGGTATTATGGAAATGTATCTTGCTAATTTTACATCAGTCTAGGTGATGACATAAACAGAAATGAAAGTCTGATGCTTCATAGCACATATAACTGGGACATGGAAATTCAGAAGAGGCTCACCTTTGTCAAATACTGCAAAGTACTAACAAAAGTTAGCTTGAGTGTCACCGGCATTGCTTTCTCCTCCATCAATGTTACTTTTAGCTACCACTGCTGTCCAGTAGCTGCCTTTCACATCAACAATAGATATCCTTTATTCTGCCTGTTTCATCTCTGATCTCACTTCTATAAATTAGATTATAAAATATAGTCTATAACTGTGATGCCATCTGCATATAATTTAATTTAATTTTTCGGCTTGTTTGCCGCCGACTCAGGCAAACCCGACTCAGGGCGGCTTACATAATTTAAAACCCCACATAATAAAAACAGTTAAAATCTCCACCCCCGTTAAAATCCCACCCACTCCATGCAGGAGAGAAGGTGCCTCTTATGGAAAAAGCCAGTGGGCAGGAGCCACACTGCCCTCAGGGCCCCATACCTGCCCTGCCAGCCAGGTCTTAAGTCCTTTCCTGAATGGCAGCAGCTCCGTCTGCAGCCGTAGCTCTACTGGCAGGAGGTTCCAAAGGGCCGGTGCAGACACAGAAAAGGCCCTTTTTCTTGTTCCAGAGAGGTGAGCTCCCCTAGATGATGAACAACTAGGGAGCCCCTCCGGTCCACTCTGGTTGGATGGACAGATGTTCTTAGGGCGATGCGGTCTCTTAGTGTAGTGATATGATTAGCATATCATAAGATCATACAAAAATCATATAGTATATTATTTAATATAAAGGGTTCCAATCTGTTGGGGCAGAGAAGGGATTTTTCTCTGAGGAATTTTTAATGTTTTGAGCTTAGCTCAAAACAGCTCATCAGGCGGGTGAGTCACAACGGGCTAGAATTCTTGACTAATTAAGCAGGGTAAACAAACATATGCTTTTAATTGACTAAAGGGCAACCCTTGACTTGGGCCAGGCTAATCCCCATTGTTTCACGTGTATGCTCTAAAAGATTAACCAACTGGTTCCGTGACTTTTCTGGGAACCTTTGGTCAGGATATCTTCCTGTCAACACTGGCTAGGCAATTAGCCTGTTGGTTATTAAGGCATGTAAACAACTAGTCCTATCTGTTTGTTTTCCTGGAAATTTGGCCAAGGAAATCCCTTCAGTCAACAACAGCCAAACTAATTTACTTCTGTTACCTGTTAAGCACGTCCGCAGGCTAATTCTGCTGTTATTCAGCAGTTAGCTATTTTGTTATTCTATGCTAATTTTTGCTCATAAAAGCTGGAGAAAATAAAGTCTTTTAGCCGTAACCCTCAACCCAATGGAAGTCTGTCTGGCAGTCATTTCTATCTGCTGAAAGGCTTCATAGCAACATCTTAGGTATCCTGGCCTACTACCATATGTGTTAATAAAAATTAACACATGCAAATTTATTACAACCCCCTCTTTTTCCCCTTCTTCTATGATGAATGTCCTCCATTTTGGTATTTCTTGCCCTCCATGCCCTCCTCCTTTGCTGATGCCTGTTTGGTTTTTTGACAAAGGAGCTAAGGCCACCCAATGTCCAGGCCAGGCATATTGTTTTCTACCTAGAATAGTGGTTCCCAACATGGGGCCCACACCCAAAAGGGGGACTTCAATTCCCAGAAGCCTAAGTCAGTACATTGGCTGATCATTGCTTTGGGGAATTGACTTAGGCTTCTGGGAACTGAAAGTCCAAAAATCAAAGGTTGGGAAACACTGATCCTAGAAGGTTCCAAACGGTGGTTCCATTGCAGTGCAGACCTGTATACTTGATACACAGAGATCATGGCAAATAACTCATTATTTATTTCAGCACGAGATAATGTAAGTATTGAAAGAAAAACCAAACATTAAGTAACAAGGCTGTCTGAGGGCTTATTTGTGCAAGAGCTGCCTGGGCAAGAAACCTCAAAAACCATGAGCTCTCCGAGAGTCTGCAGCAGGATTTGCATATCTGAAGATACAATCCAAGAAAAAGTACATTGCAGAAGCTCATGTAACTGGTGTATTAAAGTAAGCCTATAAAGGCTCACATTGAGTAGGTCTCCCTAATGCAGCTGTCAGGGACTGATGGATATTTTCGAGCTGAGGAGAAAGCAGAGGCCAATTCAAATGGCTAGCTGTCTCTGGTGTTCTCTTTCTGTCATTAGAAAGACAGCTAAAATGCAAAAATAAAATTTTAAACGATGCTTAAAACACCCTGTCCTTGCATGTGCTCTGCTTTTCCTAGAAAGAAATCAAGCGCATAAGGAGCATCGTCCAGCACCCAATACTGGGAGGTGGGGGAGGGGTGGGGAAAATGAATTCCTGCAGAACCTCAGAATGACAGACGGAAGATAGGAACGGTTGAAGGGTGTAGGAATCGGGGCCACTGGGGTGGCCTTAAGGTCCCGGAGGAGACTGATCAAGTGACGACACGAGGCAAATGGAGCGAGATCAGATCAGTCTTTTATTGGGAAAAGGCAACATCATTTATAGGGGAAAAAGCGCAACGGTGGCGAAACCGTCATCGGACAGGAAAATTACCTAACCCACGTACCCGGGTTAATGGGGAACCTTTCAAAGGGAAGTTAATTAACTTGGACAAACACGGGGCGAGGGAGACCATTGTTTAGGGCTTAGGCAGGGGTAAATATGGCCGATATTTACACCGGGGATTACCTTGGCCAGGGGATGAGTGATTACTCTAATGGGTAACTGAGGTCTGTGAGATGCTTGCTTGGCAGAATCGTCGGTCAGGCTACAAGCGACCGAATTAATCCCTATCATTAATTCACCCCCTTACGCCCTGACAAGGGCCAGAGGCCAGGAGTTTGCTCGCTGGTTTAACCTCTGCCAGAGGCCACTGATGCCCAACCGGGCACGGGGAATCCTCATCTCCCCTTACTTTTTTATATTAAGAGCCTGGCTGGCGACTCTGCGCAGAAGCGGCATCAGCTGTTGATCGGGAATGACGTCACGGGGTTTCCCTCTGGGGCGGCACCTCGAGATCAGCGAGGGAAGACATCGAGCAAAACAGCAGACTGCAATGCCTAGTATGACTACCCCCACCGCCGCTTTAAGCACCGTCTGAAGCCACCCCCAGGGGATCCATGACCACATCCAATTCCACAGGGAGCTCCACCAGGCCCCCCACGCGGAGCCTTCCATGATGCCCGCAACTATGGTGTGGAGATCCGTGATCTGGCTTTGGATTTTCCAGGAGTTGTCAGTGAGATTGAAGCAGCACATACCATGAAGGGATTCGCAACCCAAGTGGTGCAACAATAAGAGGTAGTCGATAGCCGCTCGATTATCGAGAATGGCATGGCGAAGTTCTGCCTGCTCCTGATTGAGGAGCGCTATCGCTGTGGAGGTATGGTTGATGGCGTTTGCCAAGCCGCAAGCCAAGCGGCCAATTCTCCGTGCGTTGCCGACGGCTAAGCCTGGCACGCCAACTATACTGACTGATAGTGAGACGTATTCGGCTGGACTTAGGACTCTAAAGCTGCCATCACATCAGCTGTCTAACTGGGTGGTGCGAGTGTGCCTGATGGGTGCAGAAACATTTGAAACGTGTGGAACATTTGAAACATTTGTGCTTGGGGTAACCATATCCCTAGTGGGGAGCAGCAGTGTCAACCGACTAAGGCAACATGTGGAATCTGATACATTTGCGGGAATATAGTTAAAAGTATACTGATTACATGTAAAAAACCAACCAGATGGTAATGTAACATGAGCATACATAGAACCAAGTGTCTCTGGTTTATCACAAGTCCAGTTGCTGCTGCCGGTATCGAAGCAGCGGCGCTGAGTTCGGCCGACTGCAGCGCAGCCGACTATTCGAGCACAAGTAGAGTTCGGGCTGGCCGCCACTCGCAGGGTGTGAAGAGTGGCTGCGTCAGCCGGCAAAGTCATCGTGAGCCGCAATCCCCCCCAGCGAGCGTAAGCTGCAAAACTCGCAGGGAGATGCGGTCCGAAAACCTTCTTTAACAGCCAGTCACCATCCCGGGCGCGTGCGTCTAGAGTGTGGCACACTGGGATGAGACAGGTGCTGAGGATTGAGGCAGAACCAATGTCCTGCTTCAGGCAAAAATCGGACTGGTTGACGAGACCCGCCAACCTTGCCCACAAGTTGTAGTGCATCCGTGCTGAAAGGTCTTCACCGGGCGGCAGGCCGTTGGCCTGAAGCGAAGCGGCCTGAGCGCCTCCCCCCAGAAGCAGGGCGAGGGCCAGGATGATGGTGAAGATCACGGAGTTGGCATTAATCTGGGCAAAGACTGCTGCAACGAAGTTCTCCGGTGTTGGCTCCTTCTCCTCGCGCTGGAGGGCGTCCTGGGCCTCACTACAAAGGGTCTTGACCATCCCCCAGGTGATCCTCTGTGCCGGGGTCCGCAGCCACTGTCTCTCCCGGTGGGTCTCCTCGGTCAGAGTGAAGTCCTCCATCTCCGGGATCGGACTCGGGTCGGTCTGGGTCCACGCCATGAGGTTCCAAATGAGGCTTGACGCACCGAGCCGGAATCCAAACGACACCTGAAGGAGACATAATTGCAGCATACCCTCTCCCCCAGGTTATGAGCGGCACCGGGCCCCTCCAAGAAGGGTCCGGTGGCACCCGGTACCGGACCATAGGTCGCGGGAGAGCTTCCAAGCGGCGGAAGTGCTTCTCCTGCGGCGTGCAGTCCGAAAAAACATTGAGGTGATTGTATGTGAACAATACCGTATTCAGACAAAACTGTGCTTGTCTCTGTGATGTGGGGAGGGCTGGTGGCTCCCCCCTTTCAGTTTGTTTGTCAATATAGGACTTTAGCGTCCGATTGACCCGTTCTACAATCGCCTGCCCTTGCGGATTGTAGGGGATGCCAAATGTATGCTTGATGTCCCAGGTGGCCATGAAGGCGGCCAACTGCCTAGAGCAGTAGGACGGGGCGTTGTCCGTTTTTACGTGCCGCGGCTTGCCCATTGCCGCAATGCAGGACAGGAGATGCTGCTCCACGTGGGAGGCAGTCTCCCCCTTCTGCGCCGTCGCCCAAACGAACTGGGAAAAAGTGTCTATGCAGACGTGCATGTACTGCCATCTGCCAAACTGCGGCACATGCGTGACGTCCATTTGCCACACCTGATTGGCCTCTGTCCCCCGTGGGTTAACCCCCCACGAGGGCCCCCCCGGCGCCCCTGCGCAATGCTGGCAAGAGCGTACTATACCCTGGGCTTGAGAAAGTGGCAAATTGAACTGTCTGGCGAGTGCCTTGGCGTTTTGGTGAAAAAAGGCATGACTTTGAATTGGAGTAGTGAAAACTCCCAAAACTGAACGTTGCTGAATTTCCTTTGCCGCTGCATCCGCTCTGCTATTGCCCGCGGAAATCGGACCCGGTAGGTCTTGATGACTTCGGATGTGGGCAATATAGAGCGGCTCCGTGCGGTTTTGCAAATGAAATTGAGCAGTGAGAAACAGGCTAAGCAGATTCTTGTCTATCGCGGGAGTGATGTATGCTCCCGGTAGACTGTGAAGCAAATTCCTAACATACAGACTGTCGGTTATGATATTTAAACGTTCCTTGGCGAAGGTGCGCAAAGCAAGGTTCACGGCTGCCAACTCCGCCCGCTGCGCGGACTTCTATGGGAGAGTTAACAGCGTGTGCCAAGCTTCGCCCTCCTGCCAGGTCAGGACACCATAGGTGCGTCCACCATCAGAAAAAACTGTTCTGGCCCCCTGAAGTGGGACCAGCGAGAGCAATTCGAACAAGCTGACCGTTCCTGTTTGAAGCGAGACAAGTCTGGGGTCTTTAGGCAAGTGGTATGCCAAGCTTCCAGTGAACCCTTCCAAGGCTATCGGAAGCGAGTCACCTAGCTGCATCAACCGCTGAATTTGTTCCTTGGTGAATGGGACCACGATTTTGGCCAAATCGTGCCCCGAAATGTCCCTAGCTCTCAGCCTGCCGCGGTAGATCACCGCGGAGACCAGTTCTTGGGGCGGAACAATGTTCCGAGATGAGGTATTAGGCAAGTACACCCACTCCACAATTTTCGCTCCCTTCTCTGAGTCTACTCCTAGCGCCCCAGTGAACATGGATCCCGACCGCACGATGTACAGATTCAGGATTGGGGCATATGGCCCCTGGGCGATCCTATCTACCCATCTTTGGCTGAGAGCTTGGTTAACTTTCTCGAGCGCCAAGCGCGCGTCTCGAGAAATTTTTATCCGGTCTGCCGGCTGCTTACCTAGCGTTAGCAGCGAGAAGAGCGGTTTCAGAAGATCCGTATCCAATCGAAAATACGGTCTGGCCCAATTAATATTATATTAATATTAATATAAATAAATAAAACAATAAATAAATAAATAAATAAATATTCCCTAAAACCTGCTGCAATTCTACCAAGGTGACTGAGTCCTGTACATTGATCTGAGGCAAAACTGGCGCTGCGAAAGAGCGGAGAAGCCGATGGCCCAAGTATGAGAAGGGCTCGGTTCTCTGCACTTTCTCCGGGGCAATGAGCAGCCCTTTGTCCCCCAGGCTGGCCTGGAGGTCTGAAAACACCTCGCTGCCAAGCTTTGGCAACGCTACCAAAATATCATCCATAAAGTGACAAACTAAGGCTTGTGGGTAGAGGTTTCGGAACCTTGCCAGTGCGTCGTGAACGTAAATTTGGCACAAGGTGGGCGAATTGAGCATGCCCTGTGGCAAAAATTTCCACGCGTAACGCTGCGTAGGCTCACTGTGGTTCACGACTGGCACCGTAAAGGCAAACCTCTCCCGGTCCCTGGGGTCTAAGGGGATAGTATAAAAGCAATCCTTGAGATCTACGACGAGAATCTCCCACCCCTCGGGAATCATGTTCGGATTCGGGATGCCGCATTGAAGCGGACCCATTGGCTGTATGCATTTATTGATCTCTCTGAGATCGTGGAGGAGTCGCCACTTCCCCGACTTCTTCTTAATAACAAAAATTGGCGAATTCCAAGGACTTGTGGACTGTTCTATATGTCCTGCGTCTAGCTGTTCCTTAACTAGCTGCTTGAGAGCAACCAATTTCTCCCCCACTACTGGCCATTGTTCTACCCAGACCGGAGTATCGGTGAGCCATTTAAGTGGCAACGCCATTACCCAAAGGTAAGGGTGGCACCGTACTGCTGCAGAATGTCTCGCCCCCAAAGGTTGATGTGCACGTCAAGAATGTGCGGTCGAATCACCGCCGTGCCCTCAGCCCTTGGGATTGTGACTTCTACCCACTCTCGGCTCCTAAACGCTTCCTGAACACCGCCTACCCCCCACACATCGGAGACTGACTCAGTGGCCCACTCCCTTGGCCACTGCTTCTGCTTATCACACTGACATCTGCTCCGGTATCTAACAGGCCTGAGAATGATCGATTATTCAGAAATACCTCAATAACCGGGCGCTGTTTCCACTCAATGTTGGTCTCCACTGTCGCTAAGACCTGGTATCCTTGCGCTGCCTCACTGGCGCTCGAGCGGTCCTCTGACCGGGACTCGAAGCTGTCACTGAGCCCTCCCTGGCTCTCTGCTGGAGAGAATAAAAATTATAAAAATTCCGCGTGCACCAGCTACACTACGGGGCAAAACTAAACCTATAAAGCCTCTGGGCAGGGGTCCCATGTACTGGGAATCGACCAGATAGACTGTGCCTGGCAGGTCGCATGTAACGTCCGCCTGGCAAGTCAATTCTAGTCCCGTGCTGCCCTTGGGGCTGGCCTGCGCCCTCGCAATGTCTGGGATGGGGTTGGACTCTACTCTAGCTCTGGTGAGTTCTGGGTGAAGGACGCCTCTGTTTGGACTGGGGCCAGAGACATGCCCGTGCTCCGGTTTCCCGAATTCTGGCAATACCTGGCCCAATGATAGCCTTTCTTGCACTTCGGACAGAGGGTGTTCGGAGCCTTGGGACGGCCGGACTTTTGTCCGCCTCCCTTGGATCGGCACTCCCTAGCGAAGTGACCGATCTTGCCATAATTGTGGCACGCTCTTTTGCTCTTACCGTTAGGTCTTTTCCCTCCTTGCACCGCTGCCGCTAGCAGACCCATCTTATAGGATTCTGTGCCAACGTCGGCGCAAGCTCTAATCATGTCCGATAGGGTCAAGTCAGGACGATTGCCTAGGGACTGCAAGATTCTACGGCAGTCCAAGTTGGCATTGTCCTTGGCTAACTTAATCATGAGCTCTTCCTGGGCTTGCTCATTATCAATCTGCCTGCTAATGGCTTCTTCCAGGCGATTGATGAAGTCCATGTAGGGCTCCTGGGCTCCCTGCTTGATGGAGGTGTAATTCTTAGCCGCTTTGCCAGTGGCTGGGATCTTAAAGTAGGCCCTAAAGGCCGCCTCGGCTGACATCTCGAGAGTGGCGAGAGGCAGGTTGATCTGAGCATTGATTGACTCGAAATTACCCGAGCCATACAGCTGCTCAGGAAGCACCGCGCCTCCCATCCTGGCAGCCCGAGTTTGAGCCTCTAGGCGGAACTCGCTGTCCCAGATCATGTACTGGCTAGGGGTCAGCATCATCCTCATGACGGCTTTCCAATCATGAGGAATCCACATGGTGGTTTCGCACACTTGCTGAAGCGTGCCCCTAGTAAAACGACTTTGGAGCCCTGTTTCTGCAATTGCCTTCCGCATAGCCATGAGGAGCTTATACGGGACTGGGGAATGAACGATCTGCTGTGCGCCCGTGAGTGCGTCCATTTCCATACGGATTGGACATATCTGTCTGAGCTCAGCTAGCTCTTCTACTGACAGATCCCCCTTCCTAAGCTCTTCCTCAGCTGTGCGCTGAAGGGCACTCTTGGTAACTAGGGAAGCCGAAGCTGTCAGAGGAGCGCCTGCGCTTCTCATGCCCTGCATTCCCTCGGTGACGTCTGCAGCTGTCACCGCGGGAAGGCTCCCTGCGCTACTCTGCTGGTACTTGAATGTCGGATAGAGTGCGGTGGGCGCAGTCGGCTCGACTGGCTGGACTGATGACTTATTTAACGGGGGTTTTTCCGCTTCTATCCGGACTGGTTCGATCTCAGCTAAGAGTTTCCTACACTTCCTCCATGTGCGAACTATCCCTCCTGGGGCCTTCGGGGGTTGCTGAATGCAGTCTCCTATCCGATCCCAGAGCTGTAGGGTTAACGTACCTACTTCTGGGTAAAGCAGGCAGTGTTCCCTAAGGTACGCCAAAAGTCTCGCTAGTTCCCTGCTGTGAAAGCGTAACTTAAATACCCTGGCCAGGATTTTAAACTCCTCCTCACGAGTTTTTTGGCTAGCGGACGGACTCTGTCCCTGAGAACAAGTCCCCATATTACCTGCGAGTAGTCCTCTGAAGTTTCCTCCTCGGGACGGGTTGACGCGTCTGGGGGCAAGGTAACTGGTTTTGGCGATGATTGTCTGGGTGGAGCTTGGAGCTTGGAGCGTGGCCTCCTGCCACGGGCCCTCAGCGGCCTCTGCGCTGTCAGGGGCTCACAGCTGCCCTGAGCGGAACGCATTTTTCCCTTTAGCGCAAGTCTCCCCGAAAGCCGGGAGCAAGGTGCAGGAATGCCTCTCTTGGAATGCCTCGCCGCAGGCCGTCATTCTGACCGGCTGGCTGCCGGCCAGAGTGCCGTGCTGTCCTCCGGGCTGACGGGTCGCGGTTCAAGCGTAGAACCGGACCGCGTGGATCGCTACTCGCGAGTAGACCTCTCCTGGGACGCTTACTCACGAGTAGATCACGTCGGGGTCACCAGATGTAGGAATTGGGGCCACTGGGGTGGCCTTAAGGTCCCGGAGGAGACTGATCCAGTGACGACACGAGGCAAATGGAGCGAGATCAGATCAGTCTTTTATTGGGAAAAGGCAACATCATTTATAGGGGAAAAAGCGCAACGGTGGCGAAACCGTCATCGGACAGGAAAATTACCTAACCCACGTACCCGGGTTAATGGGGAACCTTTTAAAGGGAAGTTAATTAACTTGGACAAACACGGGGCGAGGGAGACCATTGTTTAGGGCTTAGGCAGGGGTAAATATGGCCGATATTTACACCGGGGATTACCTTGGCCAGGGGATGAGTGATTACTCTAATGGGTAACTGAGGTCTGCGAGATGCTTGCTTGGCAGAATCGTCGGTCAGGCTACAAGCGGCCGAATTAATCCCTATCATTAATTCACCCCCCTTACGCCCTGACAAGGGCCAGAGGCCAGGAGTTTGCTCGCTGGTTTAACCTCTGCCAGAGGCCACTAATGCCCAACCGGGCACGGGGAATCCTCAGAAGGGGAAATGGTGGAGAAGTTCAATGACAGAGAGGCTTTGGTGGGCTTTTCTTGCAAGGCTAAGGAAGGAATCTATACAACATCCACCCACTTTTTTTCAGTCTTAACTGTTGGAAACTTTTTCCTCCCGTGGGAAAACACCAGAGGCTGAGAATCTTAAAGGGAAAGCTCTGGTTGCCTCTGCATTTTATGAACCTTGTGCCTGACTCTTACTACCTATAAGGTTGACATTTTTGAAATGGTAGCCATGTTAGTCTGTGTTTCAAACATATCAGAGAGCAAGCAAAACAAAACAAAAAGACAAAAATGTTGTGACACTTTAAAGACTAAGTATTGTATTTTAATGTTTGGCCTGAGCCACTCACACAATAGATGTTAGCCTGAAGAGTAAACTCATTTGCAAATTTGTAATGCCCCATGTCTGTCTTGTATCCATTTAATAAACATTTGAAATTCAAAAGGCCAAAGCGCCATAACTAATCCAAATAACAGGTGTTACTAGTTGTAAAAAAACTACATTGATTTGTACACTTATCTGTTATGCTAATCATTCTGTACCCCTATAACTGATGTGTATAAATTGATGCCATGAAGCTTTACTTTTTGTCTGTCAAAATGGACTTGATCCACAAAAGCTAACATTATAAAATACAAGTTAAGTCTTTAAACTGCCATTTTTTTGTCTTCTTGTTTTGTTTATTCTTTGATATACCTGTAAGGTGTAAGATACACAGCTGAAAGGCAGCATGCACTAGTGTCATTACCAACACAGGAGCAGAGGTGACTGCTTGGATGGTTAAGGATAGATTTTCTTCAGGAAAAGATGTAGATTTGTGGTGCTTGTTGTTGCAGGCTTCCATCACCCAACTCTTTACTTACTGGCCCATTAGTTCCCTCTATCTGAGGTAGACAGCAGAAGGTAAATGCATGAACAGAAAAAAAATATATCCAGAGAGGAACAGAATGTAGAATAAGAACAGAGAGGAGCTAGAACAGGGGTGCCCAAACTACGGCCTGCAAATTAGGCCCATGCATATCATTAATGTGGCCCACGGTGAGTACATGGGCTCACTGCAGACCGCCCTCCACCCGCCCCCATCGCCTGATGTCAGCAGCGGCGGCAGTGCTTTGTCCCCACTGCTCTGAGCAGCATCTGGCTCGGGCCCATCCCCTCTGCAGCTTTTGCCAAAGTTGATCGCCACGTTGGAGAAATTTTCAGAGCTTCCTCCATTTCAAAATCCATGGTGCTGGAAAGGTAAACCTGGCGTGCTGCACTGATGTCAGCCTTGCTGCACCAAGGGGCTCTCCCAGCGCCACAGATTTTGAAATGGAGGAGGCTATGAAAATTTCCTCAACATGGTGATCGGCTTTGGCAAAGGCTGCAGAAGGGATGGGACCGAGCCAGAGGCTGCTTGGAGCAGCGGGGACAAAGTGCGATCGCTGTCGCTGCCGCCACTGCTGACGTCAAAATTGTTAGCAGTGGGAGCAGCCTGCCTCCGGCTCCCGCAGCTGCGTGTCAGGGGCAGGACCGGCCCGGCAAAAAAAAGTTTGGGCACCACTGCACTAGAGAAAAGGCACTACACTGGGAAACAGACCAAGGGAATTGCTGAGGGAGTTTATTATGAAATATAATTTGGCCATGTGGCTCCTTACCTAGACCACTCAAGCCCCCGCTAGGTGAGAGCCTTGTCGAGGCGCAGGGGCCTGAGCGGTCTAACTAGGCAGTGTTGCCCATCTCTTGTCAATGATGTTAGGCCAGGACTAAAACTCACCAAAGCATCCTCCATTGGATCTCTTGCACCAGGTGAAAGCAGATGGTACACATCATGGTCCACCTAGCCAGTGGCTGACGTGATAGCCAAATGGCTAAAAATCCACATCCAGATGAACTTGATTTCTCAGGTCCATTTGCATGTGCAGAATGTCATCACGGAGATGTCTACCAGTGCGCTGACTCTTTGCTGAATAATGATTCTAAGGCAAGGACTCCTTACCTAATTCTAAGTAGTGATGGGCATAATCTAGTGGTTGAAATTCAGCGATAACTGATGTTCTTCCAAGTTCCCCAGTTGCAACTGGTATATCCTCTGGTTTTGACAGCCCTCATAAAGAAGGAGAATTCAGACTAAGATGCTAGTGGATGGCAGCCACCCCAAAACAGGCATTAAATGCTTGTCATATGGGACTGCTTATTTCTGGATTCAACACTGAAACCTCCCAGCCAGGGCCGTAGCCAGGATTCCATATGTGTGTGTGTATGTATTTCAGGAGGGGCAACAATGCCACACTCACATATATAACATTGGCATCCCGGGGTGGGGTGGGGTGTGTATAGGCTGTTAGCCTCCCCTGGCTATAGCCCTGCTCCCAACTCAAAATTAAGTTACTTTCAAATTTGTCATGACCTCTTTGTGTTATGACCATGGAAGAGGTTGGGTGTGTAAGAGCTGTGTGTGACTCCATGAGTACACATTGCCCATGCTTGTGTAGAAGATGTAAGAACTGTTCTTCCCATAGCCGAGAAGAAAAATCTGTGACATTACTGGTTTCCCAATGGAGCTTTGCACACAAAACCCATGCAGTGAACTGTATAGACCAGTGGTAGCAAACCTTTTAGAGACTGAGTGCCCAAACGGCAACCAAAAACCCACTTATTTATTGCAAAGTGCCAGCATAGCAACAGGGAAGGAAATGCTCCAATTGGGCTTCTGGGCAGAGTGAACTCTGTGCTGGAGGAGGGAGGAAGCACTCCCATTGGGCTGCTGGGCGAAGGGGCAGGTGAACTCTGTGCTGGGAGGAGGGAGGGAGCACTCTCATTGGGCTACTAGGTAGAGGGGCAGGGTGAACTCTGTGCTGGGTTGACTGCATGCGTCCCACAGAGAGGGCTCCGAGTGCCACCTCTGGCACGCATGCCATAGGTTCGCCATCACTAACATAGACCATGAATAACTACAAGTATATTGCTGTTGAATTTGTTCAGTGTTTAGAAAAACATTTTTACCATTTCTTGCAGATGTTGCTTTCGCACTGAAACCACACCCAAAATGTGAACCGAAATTAGATATGACATACTCATGAGGCTACTGTATATGCCATTGGTACTGAATCTGAAAGATAATTCAGATAAAATCTGAACTCTACACAGAATCTATAAACCACAGTATCTGAAAACAATACAGTACATTACACATAGCATAAAGGTTACTGACAAGTAGATATACAGACATTCTTTACTGTGAATTGTTTTTCTTTTGTGGAAGACATTTTCATCCTCTTATGCTGGTTTAAACTGTGACTGGAATAAAGAAAGCTTTACATATCCATGAGCAGAATGTTTTCTAATCAGTGGATACAAAATTTGTTAAAAGGCTAGTCTCCAAAGGTTATAAAAATATGGCTAAAATTCAGAGTCTAAAAACAAAAAAGTTTGTTTTACATTTAGTACCAAGATTACATTGATGGTTTACATGTATTTGTTTTACTTTCCTATAAGTCACATTTAAAATCTTAAGTGCAGTATTAACTTATAAATAAATGCTTCAGACACAGGTAGGATACAGAAGGCCTGATCTGAGCCAAGGTATATTCTGTCTCACACAAAACAGTCTGAATACCAGTGCTCAGTGCAAGAAAATAATGCAACATCAGACACAGGTTTTAGTTCTGGTACCAATTTATTTGTTGTTGTTTTTTTTTTTGGAAGATTCATATCAAAAACACACATACATCTGGATTTTAGAATCTAACATAACAGCCGTCAATGTTTCAGATCTTCGACTATCTCTCTTTCTTTCAAAAGCTGTCTATCTTTCAGATCTTACATGTATAGAACTCACCTTTTTTAAAAAAAAACCTATACATTTTACTGCATTTGTCCATGTTATTGCTTTTGTTTTGCAATCTTATCTTCATGGCCACAGTATTTTGTTTCTCTCTTTTTCACAGACATTACCAGCAACCTTTGAATAACCACAGCCGTTTCTCCCTTTATTGAGATTATATGGCCAAGGAATTCTTCAGGTATCTTAAAGCTCTGACAAGAGAGGTAAATGAAATTCCTTTTTTTTTTAAAAAAGTAAGTATAAAAAGTAAGTGATATCAGAGGACAAAACCTGTCATTTTGACCAAAGGAGCTCTTTTTACAAAATTTCATTTTTGACTCCTGTTTCCCACTTATTAGAACAGATCTAGCATTTTATGTGGGTTTCTGAAAGACAAACACATGCACTTGATTTTTCAAAAATAAATACTGAATCTGTAGCATATTTTTGTGATGGAAAATAATTTTCAAGTGCAAGCTGGCCAGTTAGTTCCCCAACCAACGGTCAGACATCTTCCAGCGTCACCCATCGTTGCTGCTCTGATGTCACTTGTGAAGAGGGAGCTTCCTCTTCCGAAATTCTGGAGTCTAACCAGCAAGTGGTTAAAATACTCCCTTTGGGCAGCATACCAAATGTATCTGTTCCAGTTTTCATTGTAGATACTCTTCAGTGCTGGAGCAGGAAGTTGGTAGCTACATTAATATCATTATCTGAAGCCCTCAAAGCTTCCAAAGCATCTATGCGGGAAAATCCCATTTCCATGAGCCGTGCAACCTAGCAGAGAAATAAAGATACATTAAAAAGAACAGAAGGAAGAGGTCTTTATCAGGAATTTAAGCAAACAGCTATTATTATATAATTTCATGTCAGATCCCTTGGGCCAGGTAAAAGCATAGGGCAATCTGGCTTCTTGGGGCAGTATATTCCAAAGCCTATTGATTTAGGCTTCTGAGAATTGAAATCCCCCTGTGGGGTCTGGGCTCCATGTTTGGAAACGCTGGGAAACATGAACCCCTACTTAAATGCTTTACTTAACACACATAGTTCCAACTCCTGTGCTCTTAAAAGAGAAAGAGCATTGCCTTCTGCTGTTGAATCAGAACTCTTTTTCTGTCTAAAGATTCATAGGTGGTAAGGTTTCCCTTGCTCAAAAGCCAGTCGTATCCGACTCTAGGGTGCAGTGCTCATCTCTGTTTCTAAGCCGAAGAGCCAGCGCTGTCTGCTTCTGCAGACATTTCCGTGGTCATGTGGCAGGCATGACTAGACACCGGAGCGCACGGAACGCTGTTACCTTCCCACCGAAGTGGTCCCTATTTATCTACTTGCAATTTCTTGCTTTCGAACTGCTAGGTTGGCAGGAGCTGGGATGAAGACGGGAGCTCATTTCCGTCCTGCAGTACTCGGGAATCGAACTGCTGACCTTCTGCTTCCCAGTCAGCGTCTTAGCGACTTGAGCCACTGCAGTACCCATTCATAGGTGGTAGTCTTCAATTATTCAGCCTACCTTGAGCATATTACTAAAATCTAGCATTCTCTATCATTTTAAAGTATGAAACAGATAAGTTTCAAATGGAAAACAAATTTCTAAATGAATCAACATTCCCAGAATGGTTACAAGTCTGCTGAAAAGGAACAGAAAATGACCAGTTTGTCACTGTTCTGATTTTCATCCTTCCCCAATTATGGCAATGAATCACAGGAACAGATGAGACAAGAAGCCCCCTTAGGACCAAATACTATTTGGCTCCTTCTTCCCCACAACCATCTCTGTCAAAGCTTATCTTCCAGTCTGCTTAGCTATCCTGAACCTACTTGGACCTACTGTTGTAAATATACAAAGACAAAACAACCCAGTGCTTCCTGGCAGGTCTAGATCTTCATGGGAATGCAGTTCTTTGGAGAGCCTCTCTAATAGAGCCTACTGGGTAGTGAGACTGCAGGTCCCATGAACACCTAGGCCTCCCAGGAAGAACTCAGGCATTTCCCTTTTCATACATTAACAATGGTTGCCGCCATCCCCCCCCCAAAAAACAAACAAAACAAAACAAAAACAAAAACGCCTGAGATAACCAAGCAGGCAGGAAGGGAGTTCTTGTTCCAGATGAATGAAATGTAGGTACAACATGCCTGTGGGCTGGAATTCTGAAAATTCTCCCTGGGGAAAACAAAACCAAACAAACACCAATGCCAATCTCCTAGTAGTGACTTGATGGTACATAATAACTGGGATTGATGGCTTTTGTGAAATCAGCTCTTGTGGTACAGCAGTGTTAGATTTCTACCTTCAACAAAGGAAGCTTTGAAGGAAAGGGGCAGATTTTCTTTGCTCCTGACTTGGTTGGCCATACGTTGTGTCACCTCCTCCTCATACTAGTTAGAAAAGTTGGCCAAACTGGCAGCATAGCACTTACATTACAGTAACATAGTATTCTCTGCCACATCTGAGAAAGTAAGCTAACGTATGAGGAACTAAGACAAGAACCTTGGTGCTCCAGTTGATCTTGGACTTCAATTACCAGAAGCCTAAGTCAGCACACCAGCTGATCAGGGCTTCTGGGAATTGAAGTTCAAAAACAGCTGGAGTGCCAAGGATGGCCACCCCAGAACTAAGACAACAATGTCCCCCAACATTTTCTACTTGAGATGCATGCCTAACACTGCCTAATGACACGGCCAATCCTGTTGAGGACGGAGCATGAACTAGAAATCAGTAAGAATGACAATGGCTTAATACAGAATATGGGGTAAGGGTCGGGTATCTCGTTAATCAAGATAATCATGGTATCTACACGCTTACCTGTTCTTCAGAAACTTCAGCTGGAGGCAATACCTCCTGTTCTGTTTGACGATTGTCCTGATAGTTTGCATTACGTCGATGACGTAAAGGAGGAAAGAGACGATTCCAGTTAATCATTCCACCCTGTAATCAAATATTCCGAAATGATATTTAACCAAAGACAAAGGCAGCAAGAAAATAACAGATTAAATAAATATTCAGATTAAATAAATCTCTGTTAAAATAAGCCAGTTTAAAACACGATAATATAAGGGAATGTGGATTTCTATATGTTTATCTCCACCACAGTTCCAAAACTACGGAGACAAATTGACTAAAATTTGTCTGCAATACTATCCTCAGCCACAACATGCCAAACACACACTCACACAGACACACACTTTCTTTCTAAACAACGTAAAACTGATATTATTGTAGCATTGATAAGATGATGACAAGGCACACTGTCTTGCTCTAGCTCTATATTATATTTATTGTGTATTATTTATTGGTTTATTATTGTTTATGGGTTGTGGGTTTTTTTTCTTTGTTGCGTCTATAAAATCTGTAATATTTTAATTCTTGTACAGCACCCAGAATAGAAAAATATCCTAAGTGGGCAAACAAACAAACAAACAATCTAAAACCTTGAGATTAGAAATTAATTCGTTTTTTGAGGTTTTTTATATCTCAAGAAATTCATACTTTGAAATGTGGTTTCCCATAGGAATGCATTGAAAAGCAAACAACCCGTTCTGGAGCTCAGAAAAAAGCAGGGAAATCTCCCAAAACAAACAACAACCAATATTTTTTCTGTTCAAAACTCTTCACAAAGTGCACTTTGGAATTTTTTGCTGCGTTTTGACCACTTTATAAGAAGATTTGATCAGATAAAATACTTTTTTTTTTGCTTTTTTCTGAGCTCCGGAACTGATTATTTTGGTTTTCAATGCATATTTGGCACATTTCAGACAGCGCCTTCTAGTGGCCAGCTCTGGTAATTGCCGGCTCAGTACCCGACAATCAGCTGCTTCAGCGAGAGGGGAATTTTCAGCACTTCCTGGATGCAAGGAGAGCTTCTGGTGGTTTCAAAACGCAACAAAAAAGGCAGGGGGGGGGGTTAAAAGGAGCCTCTTGTGGCCCGAGAGGCTCGAAGACACCGCTGTTGAGCTGCAGCACCTCCCCACCCCCTCCATTGGCGGGGGGCGTGGTTTAAAAGGAGCCTCTCGCAGCCCGAGAGGCTTGAAGACACTGCTGTCGAGCCGCAGCGCCTCCCCCTCCGGCAAGGGGGGGGGGTTAAAAGGAGCCTCTCATGGCCCAAGAGGCTTGAAGACACCGCTGTCAAGCCGCAGCACCTCCCCGCCCCCTCCACCAGCGGTTTTTTTAAAAAGGAGCCTCTCGCGACCCGAAGACACAGCTGCCAAGCTGCTGCGCCTCCCCACCCCCTCCACTGGTGTATGTGGGGGGTTTAAAAGGAGCCTCTCATGGCCTGAGAGGCTCGAGGACGCCACCGTCGAGCCGCAGAGCCTCCCTGCCCCCTCCACCGGCGGGGGGTTTAAAAGGAGCCTCTTGCGGCCCGAGAGGCTCGAAGACACTGCTGCCACCACTGAGCCTCTGGCCCCACCGGCGGAGAAGCCCACCCAGTGCTTGACACCAGGGGCGGGCTTTCCATCTCCTCCAGTGTCCTCGGACACCCCCCAAACCCCCAGGGAGGGCTTAAGGGCCATAGAGGCGGCAGGGCTCTTGATGCTGCCTCTGGCCTCACCGGTGGAGAAGCCCGCCCAGCGCCAGACACCAGGGGCATTCCATCTCCCACGGCATCCTCAGACACACCCCCGACCCCCAGAGAGACCATATTCATTGTTGTTTTCTCTTGCTGTAATTGAATTGTATATTTTGTGGTTTGAGTTTTTGTAACTGTACCTTTGGAGATGTGTTACTTTATTATTATGTATTTATTGTCCACCATGTAAACTGCCCTGAGTTGGGTTGCACCTGAGTGGGTGGTATATAAGCGCAAAAATTAAATTAAATTAAATAAACAGAGCAGAAATGCTCCAAACTCCCTTCCACTGCTGTGGGAAGCATCGGAAGACCCCCCAAAAACAAACAAACAAACAAACAAAAAACAAAAAAAATTGTGTCTCAAAAAAACCCCAAAAAAAACCCAACGTATCTCGAAGCAAATTATTTTCGAGATCTTTCGTATCGCATGTTTTTCGTAAGTCGAGCCGTTCATAACTTAAGGTTTTACTGTATATCTTTTCCCCAGCCTCAAGGAGTAGTATTTTGAGTGTCCAGAAATGATATCAAATGTAGAACAGTAGCCTTACTCTAGTACTTTTCTTGGCCCACATGTCATGAAAAAACAATGTTCTTTTAGAATTGCAGGCATAAAATTGTTGAAAACAGTGTAGTACTGCTCATACTGATTTCAACAACAATCTGCAAAAGGTTTTTTTTTAAAAAAACATCCTACTAGGTGTACCTTTGTTAATAAATTAAAGGCTGCACTACAAAAGATAGTGATTTATTTAAAGGCTGAAGATTTCAGTACTTACACTGAATACTATTTTATGATTGTAAGTCTAAATATGTTAAAACTGTTAATTAATCTATACTAATGGCGGTGTCTATTAGCTTTGCACTGATACTGATATTTCAACTCTTTTTTTTTGTTTTAAAGGCCTACTTTAAAGAGCAATTAATAATTCAAAAATTACTTTCATGTAGAGGGATGTTAACAATCTCCTTTTAAAGACATAAAAGGACCCTTTAATATTTCCCCCAAATTTTCAAAGTTGATCTGTTTCCACATGAATGAAAACATCAAGAAAAGTTGACTATTTTTTTCTTACTCTTCCTGTTATTTTATCATTTACATCACTGCACTGCCACCTGACTTCCTCTAGTGACAAATGGTAGTTTAATTTTGCTGGAAGTTCTTTGAAAAAGACTTGATTATTTTTTGAAAACATAGTTTTAATTATTCCCCATGGTGTGTGTATATATTCATGTGTGTCTGTGTATGAGACAAGCAGTCTGGATGTATTCTTCCTCTCAGATTTGTGAGCCTATTCCACTCCTTTCCTGTTTCTATAGGAATTTGATTTCCTTCCTGTTGAGCATGCAATTTCTGTTTTTCAACACAGTTGCTATTTAAAAAGAAATCTATTTTTGTCTGTTTAGACTGTGTACCTTTCCTTTATCCTCTGCATGGTCATTTCCTTATCATATACAGCTCTTACAGACTCATCAGACTTGCTTCTTTCTCTCCTTTTTTCTTTTAATACAGCAATGTCAAACAACAGAAACTACACACTTTTAAGCATCTGAACTACAGTCTTACCTAAGATCGTGTGAAAATTTACAAATGTTACAGGGAGACAAAATATAACTCTAATGCCAACTTCAACATTATACCATACCATAATCGCACAATGTGTGCAAATATTATAAAGAGGAGTTCCAGGAAAAGTAAAAAAGTAAAAGTAAAAAAGGCAAGCAAATAGATTAGTAAAATTACTAAATTAAGTCAAGATGAGCAAATCAATTTTCATCACTATTAGCAAGTGTGGCTAACAATGAAAGTCAAATGGCCCTTTTATTTATCACAGAATAATTGTATTACACAGCTTACAACAAAATGCTGCAAGCTATAGCATTGCTATTTTTCACTTCATTTCAAAACCTTGCATTAAAAGGCTTGAACACAACTATCTGAGTGGCATTTATAATTTTATCACAGAAATCAAAGCTGAAGATGATTGAATATATGTGACATATTAAGTTCCATGTGCTCCGGTGTCTAGTCATGCCTGCCACATTAACACGGAAACGTCTGCAGAAGCAGACAGCGCTGGCTCTTCGGCTTTGAAACAGAGATGAGCACTGTACCCTAGAGTCGGATACGACTGGCTTTCGAGCAAAGGTGACCTTTACTATTAAGTCTGCAAAGAGTGCTGGGTGTTTGAGACTTACTGGATGCCTCTTAAGCTTAGGACTCTACATTAAATACCTGTCTTAATGATACTTAGAAGAGGGCCACAAAGGGGTGAGCTTTAAGGAAAACCAGAATGATAATGAAAAAAAGAGTAGGTTTCAAGTGTAATTTTGATCAAGAGTTACAAAAAACATTTTGTTATAGTGCAAGAGGATTCATGATAATGAATGTAACACTCTCTGCTTTCTGAAACATTACATTAAAAATGACACAGAATTCTCAGAGAGATGATTTGAGGAAATATGGAATTATATGTAGTGGAAAGACACTTAAGAGTTGTTGTCGTTTTTTAACAAGAGGACAAATGATGTTAAAAGATACCACAAGTGGCAGAGTTCACACTGTGACTGTTGCCTTCTGCTAATTAAGCAGGACACATGCATACATTGCTCTAGTGGTTTTTGCACGAGGCGAAGGGTGTTTAGGAGTGGTTTTGAGTGTGATTTTGGATTTTTTTCATCAGAATTTTTAGAAGCATTCCTGGGATTTTTGCAGCATTCTTCAGGTTCTTGGACAATCAGGGTTGTTTGACGTGTTTTTGTAATGTTTTTAGCCTTTAGTCAATGATTTCTTAAAGTTCTGTCAGTTTCCTGTCTGTTTCCTTGATTTTGCCCTGAAGTCTGTGCTCTTACAGTACAATGTATCTCTATGGAAACGACATTGTACTAGGCATTGCGGCAAGGATTTGGACGTTGTATGAGGCATCGCGGCTAGGATTTTGCATGCCTCATACAAAGTCCAAATCTGTATAAAGTCCAAACTTGTGGAACCAAGTTTAGACGTTGTATGAGGTATCACTGTATCATCAAAGGAATGCTCTAACATCACTTCTTTCAGCAAAGTCATTACCAAAACACAGATGATAAACGCATGTTAAGTTAGTTCCTAGGAAAGAACATGATTGATTAATTGAAAAAGCGAAGATATCCACAAACAATAACACTGTGGAGGAAACAACTCGGTTATTTTCTTTCAGAAAAACACAAATGCTTTTTTTATGGGATCCCATCATCAACTATCCTAGCAGGGAATTTGAGACAGCTGCTTGTTTAGCAGGCATGTTTTCACAGGCCCTCCCAAGACTATAAAAATGACTTGATTTTATTTTTAGTTCTCTACTTATTACTATATCAGAGGTAATGAAATGTCTACTCCCATTTCATTGGAATGAATGAAAGGGTAAACCTACTGCAGGGGAAAATTATTTGCTTGCCTTTTTAATAAAAAAATATGTGTGGTTGAAGTGCATATCCTTCAGAGAATAAAGTAAAAAAATTCCAGGTTTGAATATTTAAGAAAGGTCTGCCTGGTGCCATTCTGGTTACCTTTTTGGTGCCATGTGAAAACCTGTTTATTTTCTCAGACCTTTTAATATCTCCTGGATTTCTACTGCTATGTGGTATTTTAAAGTAATTTTATCTCCTTGATATTTTAGATTTTCTTGTGATGCACTGTTAAGCCTCTGTTCCAGTCAGAATCTTGACAGTCTCCCTCCAACTATTTCTCCCTTTCTCTTTCATCATCCACATTCAGCACTGCCATATACATGTATAATACAACAGTAGGCACTCACTTACTCATCATATGCACTTAGCTGATATGCAGATACATCTTTTTCTTCCTCATTCTACATAAAGGATGTATCCAGTGATGCACTGTAGCAGGTTCTGCAGAACCAGTAGCGGAAATTCCCCCAGGCCATGCCCACTTGATTGGCCACACCCACCTCCATACACATTGTGCATGTTTGGCCATGCCCGCAGATTTAGCCCCACCCACAGATTTGGCCACACCCACAGAGTAGGTAGTAAAAAAAATTGCAGTGCATCACTGGATGTATCCCTTAGTTAGTCTGCTTAAAATCTCTCCACAGCTCTGCCCCTCCCCCCTGACTTTGGTTCATTCCTCACAAAACCAGCAGGTGAAACTGGAACTGGAGAGACCTAGATTGAGAACAGTGAGGAAGATCCTAATCTGTCCAAGGGCAGCCATAACTGATCCTGTGGGGAACTCTAGATTACCCCCGTCTTTCCAAACAGTCCTGCTCTCTCTAGGCCACAGGAAGAATTCTTGCTGCAATCAGTGACTGGAGACAAGAGTGGCGATTCTCCTGTTCTCTGCATTCCCAATCAGCCAGCACAGAGAATGAAATGCCAAGCTTACATCAGATCACTGGTACAAGCAAGCACTAGCTGAGTTTTCAGAATTTTGATCTGATGCTCTAGCAAAGTGTCCAGTGATGTCATGAAGCAGGGCCACACTTCTGGCATCTGGCCCATGGACATCTGGGGAGAATTTGATGCCTTTTTTCCATTCTGGAGATCAATCAATCAATCAATTTTTAATTTGTACCCCGCCTTTCTCAGCCAAGGCCGACTCAAGGCGGCAAACAACATATTCATACAATATAACAACATAGTAATAATACAAAAGTACAGTAAATTCAAGGTACAGTTCAATACAAAGTAAGCATAATATCAAAATACAAAAATACACAGTATAGTTACATCATAAAAATACAGTAAATATAAGAGTAATACAATGAACCCAGGGTAGCAAGACCCCCACGTCTGCTGGGAAAAGTCACACCAACTACCACTCCCCCTGACAACTCGGGGGAAGGAGCTCTGCGCCTTGGCCACAGCAGCAAAGGCGGCCACGGCAGTCCAGTTGGCCCCAGGGCGGCAGCAGCTGCAAGGGCACCGGCGAAGGACTTCACGCCGGCATTGGCTCCAGCCGGGACAAAAAAGGGGGTTAGTCCCAGAAGCAGCAAAAGCAACGGGGCACCAATCGAACCCCACTGAGCTCGGTGGTGGCTGGAGCGGCATTTTGAGGGTGGTGGAAAAGCCCTCAGGTGCCGCTCATTCTTTAACGGATGGCCACCGGTTGAAAGCCCCACTGGGCTCGGTGGTGGATGGAGCGGCATTTTGAGGGCGGTGGGAAACCCCTAAGGTGCCACTCATTCTTTACTGGCTGGCTGCTGGTCGAAAGCCCCGCCGGGCTCGGTAGTGGATGGAGCGGCATTTTGAGGGTGGTAGAAAAGTCCTCAGGTGCCGCTCATTCTTTACCGGCCGGCCAGCAGTTGAAAACCCCGCCGGACTCGGTGGTGGCTGGAGCGGCATTTTGAGGGCAGTGGAAAAGCCCTTAGGTGCAGAATTAAGATGAAGAATTAAGACAGGAACATGCCCAATCCTTTGAGAATACAGCCCTATCACCAAAAAAAAAAAAAAAAAGAGAAAAAAGAAAAATCCCACCCAAGACCTTAAAAATACATTCATGAGATCTCATTTTCTCTGTTTGCTCCGTTGTTCTCTTTACCAATGTCTTTATCAGGTACTGTATTTTTATTACGAATCAAGGTCCCAATGAGTAAAAGAACAAATGCACCTGTGCACAAATTCTATAAAATATTTAAATTATTTGATTCATTTTCTCTGTCATATAAATATTCTTGTTCTTCTTCATTTTCTCTGTGACTCATTTGTATGGGTTTCATGCCTGCACAAAGCCCCAGGGTTGCTGAACAGCAAGTCACATACCTCCTCTTGATTCTTTCCATCTATGGGAGGGGGTAGGAATATAAACAAGTCTACAGTGAGGTGGAACCATCACCAGTAGGTTCACATGAAAAGAGGTGCCACCAAAGGGGAAACCACAAAGTGCCATGAAGATGAGGCCCACAGGTGGTCTGAGCCTGGGCCTCATCTTCATGGCACTTTGTGGTTTCCCCTTTGGTGGCACCTCTTTTCATGTGAAGATGAGGCCCACAGGTGGTCTGAGCCTGGGCCTCATCTTCATGGCACTTTGTGGTTTCCCCTTTGGTGGCACCTCTTTTCATGTGAACCTACTGGTGATGGTTCCACCTCACTGTAGACTTGTTTATATTCCCACCCCCTCCCATAGATGGAAAGAATCAAGAGGAGGTATGTGACTCACCCTGGGGCTTTGTGCAGGCATGAAACCCATGCATGTGAGTCACAGAGAAAATGAAGAAGAACAAGAATATTTATATGACAGAGAAAATGAATCAAATAATTTAAATACTTTAGAATTTGTGCACAGCTGCATTTGTTCTTTTACTCATTGGGACCTTGATTCGTAATAAAAATACAGTACATTGATAAAGACATTGGTAAAGAGAACAATGGAGCAAACAGAGAAAATGAGATCTCATGAATGTATTTTTAAGAAGCACAAATATTGTCTCACCACCCTGAAAGCAGCACTGCAGCTGCAACCTCCCGCCAAAAGAACTCATACAAATATCTCCACTGCCGAAGCTTATCTGAAGGTAATGTTATCTGAGCTGTTAGTTAGTTATTTCTCTCAAGGTTTGGGCTGGTCATAGTGTTGGTGTCATTGAAAACATCTTGACTAATGTTGTATTTCCCATCTATCAAGTGTGTTTGCTTTTTCTTAGAGAATCTAACAGCATGCCCCTTTGGTAAAACAAGACTGTGGATTACTACACGAAGGAATCACTGCTGAAACCTTTTGCAACAGGGAAGCTCTTTAAAAGAGAAATCCACTAGGAAAAATGAAACACAATATGAATATGGAGCAGGCTCATTGTGATACCTAACCCACCTGAACAGATCTGTCATGTACTTGTCTGTACTATATTTGCATATACTTACTAGCTAGCCATTTTAATCTGATGATCTTATTCATATATGCCTACTGTTCAAAGCTAGTTCATCTGGCTTGGCCACCTCCATGACTGTTGGGAATGCGGCTTCCCCAGTATTTCCATTTCCAACACAATCAAATAGATTGTTGTGTTCTGTAAAGCTGTGCCTTTAACAATGTACCTAGCCATGTGGTAACAATGTAACCTTTCTGTGTGCAACATTATAACCTTCAGCTGTATCAATGTAAACCTGATAAGGGGACGCGAGCTAGTGACCACTAGATGGCAATAGCGAGCGTCCAGCTCTCATGGCTCAGATTCACCTGGATCAGCAGCGCGGGAAGATTCCCGCCACCTCTTCACCTGGACAAGAAGGGCGTGACCTTCTACGACGTCACGCAGGCAGCAACCAATAGTCTGTCGACGAGCCACATTCAAATGTATAGCCAGCTGTATATATTGAGCTACCCATCCGCCATTACCACATGTTCCTCCGGATCATCATGCAATAAACCTGTGTTAAGCCAACCCTTCGGCTGTTTCATTGTCTTTGGTCCCTTACACTAAATTGGCGACGAAGGTGGGATAATGGCAGCCCACGGGACCAAGACATGCGCCGGTTTCGAAATCAGGAAACCGGGCGACTGGGAGATCTTCGAAATGGACTTCCAGGCAGCACTGATTGAGTCCGAAGTCACGGAAGAGGCAAAGAAAAGGGCCATCTTCACCAGGATGCTCGGACAAGAAACCAAAAGGACCTTGGTGGACCTGATCGCACCGAGGAGGGTGAGCGAATTCAAGGCCAAGGAACTCATGCAGATGCTGCGTGAGCACGTCCGGCCCGCCACGGCGATGTTTCCCGCTCGGAGTGCGTTCTGGAGGCGAGTCCAAGCGCCCGGGGAGACGGTCGCCGCATTCGTGGCGGCCCTGCGGCTGGCGGCCGGCCCGTGCAAATGGGAGAATGTCGAAATCACCCTCCGGGACTGTGTGCTGTGCGGCCTGAATGACGCCGAAACCCAGCGCACATTAATGAACCAAGAGCCGCCTCCCACGTTGCAGGAGGTCATCAGAGCGGCACAGGCCGCGGAAGCTACAAAGGCTGGGGTACAAGAACTCCAGGACTGGCGGCCGAGGTCGAGCAAGGCAGAGACTCCGGTGCATGCAGCCCGGCGAGCTTCGAGGTCGTCCGCAGAGAGCAGCGACGACGAGGACGTCCGGAGGGTCCGGAAAGAGAGCCGGCGGTGCGACGGCTGTGGAGCGGCCCACGACCGCGTAAAATGCCCGTTTCGGAAGGCCGAGTGTCACAACTGCGGCCGCCGCGGGCACATCACCAAGGTGTGCAGGAAGAGGCGCGAGACCCGGAGAAGCTCGGCAGACAGTTCCGCAGGACAAGACCGCTCAACGAGACCCAAGGACGGCGCTCAGGCCACGCGGAAGCAGGATGGCGTGGGCCGCATCTCCGACGGCAGCGAGGACGACGCCCCAGTATTCAGCGTGTCCGCAGGACACCCCCGCTACTTTGTTGAGGTACTAGTTCAAGGGGTTCCCATTAGAATGGAAATTGACTCGGGGTCCTCATATTCAATCATTTCACAGAGGGAGTTTTTGAGAATTGCCCCCCACAGGCGACCCAAGCTCAAAGCGTTGAGGTCCACACTACGGGACGTGCAAGGGAACAGCATTCCAGTGTTGGGGGTTGGAGAATTTCAGGTTAAATTCAAGAAGCACGCCGCGTCTCTCCCGCTAGTCGTGCTTAAAGGGGGAGACTGCAGCCTCCTCGGGACTCAATGGTTTCAGCCCCTGGGTTTGTTTATTGGGGGGGTGCACGCCGTTGGGATGCACGCCGTTGGGACTGACCCGATTCAGGAGGTGTGCGAGGCGCACCCTGAAGTTTTCAAAAAAGGACTGGGGAAATTCAAGGGGCCCCCAGTGACATTCGACCTGGACCCGGAGGTCCGCCCAATTCGACTCAAACCACGCCGGGTGCCGTTCGCACTCAAGGACAAGATAGAGGCGGAACTGGACAAATTGGTGGGCCAGGGAATCCTTGTGCCTGTTGATTCTGCGGAGTGGGAAACTCCAATTGTAACCGCACTAAAGGCCAATGGGGAGGTCCGCATATGCGCCGATTACAAGTGCACCATCAACAAGGCGATCCGCCCGAATGCGTATCCGGTGCCGGTAGTCAGCCATCTGCTGGCCAGGTTACACGGGGGAAAGTGTTTCGCTAAGCTCGACTTAGCACAGGCCTACCAGCAGCTTACGGTGTCCCCTGCCGCAGCTGCTGCGCAGACCATAGTCACCCATAAGGGGGCGTTCCAGGTGACGCGCCTTCAGTTCGGCGTAAATTCGGCGCCTGGAATTTTCCAGTCACTCGTGGAACGCCTCCTGAAGGGGCTAGAGGGGGTGTTGCCTTATTTTGATGACGTGTTAATAACGGGGGGAGTCGGGTCGAATTGGCCAAGAGGTTGGGGAAGGTCCTGACAATATTCGAAAAGGCGGGGTTGAGACTGCGAAAGGACAAATGCATCTTCTTCGCGACCGAGGTTGAGTTCCTAGGGTTTTGTGTGACTCCTGAGGGGATAAAACCATCCAAATCCAAGGTGGCCGCCATTAAGAAAGCCCCCCGCCCCACCTCCAAGCCCGAGCTGCAGTCGTTCCTAGGGCTGCTCAACTTTTACCACTCCTTCCTCCCCCGGAAGGCAGCAGTGGCTGAACCGCTACACAAACTGCTAAAAAAAGACCAGACATGGAAGTGGGGCGATGACCAAGAAAGGGCATTTAGTGAACTAAAGAGTCTCCTAGCGTATAGATATTCGAAGAAATAATTATGTACAGCTCCTGAGTTAAAACCGTTGCCATTAACTTAACACATTAAAATTGTAAATAACCTAAGTATATTGCTAAAATCCCAAATTAAAACTAACCATAAGTTTAAAAATAACTATATATACTCTGGTTGGCGGGAACTAATAACCTCTACGCCTGAAATTACAATAACATAGGGTTGCTGGGATAGACTTGATAACTACCTATGGACTATTGATTTTACACTGAGACATCCTCAGCCTGTTTCTACATATACAGGTTAACCTCCACGCAAATCTAGCCATCGCAGACGTCAGGGCATTAGACTTATCAGACAACAGATCTCTGAACACTCGATTGTTGTTGAACGCCAACTGAGGAAATGCAGAAAAGAGTTCACTTCTAAGGCTGTCATATAATGGACACTCCATGAGTACATGCTCTGAAGTCTCAACCCTATTGGACTGACATAGGCAAACACGCTCTTATATAGGGATTTTCTTAAAAAGTCCTTCCCTGTAGACCGAGGGTAGCATATTGTAACGACGTATAATAAAAGATCGCCTATGGTCCAGATTGCTCAAACGAGTTAGATAGGATGAGGGCCTCACATTATTAGAATGTGACCAGTTGAACAGCGGGCTAGCTAATTTACTTAAATCCATTTGACGATGGATGTCAAAAATTCTTTGTTTAATTATTGCCCTAGAACGGAAAAGCCCTAGGGAGATGACATACTGTTTGGAAAGACCATACGATGCCAACACTCCTTCCAGGGTAGCAATCCAAGTTGCAACAGTGGTTTCCGACTGCATTAAATTGAGTAGACGAGTGGGAGAAAATATAATTTTTAGCCAATATAGTGATGCACTGATCAGTAGCCTCGCCTGAACTGTATATACCCGAGTTTCAAACCACATATTTCGGTTGCAATATTACCAGAAATCTGGGGAAAACACTGAAGGGACCATCACCCCACCCAAAGGGGCTCATCCACCTGTAGCTATAGGCCTCTTTGGGGAGTTAGGTTATTTACCACCACCCAACACTTGGCGTTGAGTCGCTGGCTGTACGGTCCACTCCATCACTGTAGTGGGTAACTGTGAAGTCACACCTTGAAAATATCTCCAAGGATGCGGCAGTCCACTGCAGTTTCGGTGTTAAATCCTGCATGTCTCATTTCATATGTGCCTCAGGAGATGGCTCTGAGATCATAGTGTGTGGGTCATTTCATGGCAAGCAGGGGTCCACCTTAAACAAATCTATGCCAGTGGCATTTTACCTGCTTGCTTTGGAGTGTGAAGGGAGCTCAGAACCAGACGGTCCCCAAGACCAGGCCTCCCAGTGCCCTGGGGCACGAATTTTTTTTACTATTATGAAAATCATTTTGTGGTTATGTATCTGAATGAGGGGAAATGTTTTCTCCCAGCAGAAGCTCCTTGTAATGATGCTAGGTTATAATGCATAATGAAGGAAAACAGAGAATGGGGAGTTAGCCTCTGAGATGACCTTTGCTCCATTACTGAATTCACCATAGCCCCTCCATTGAAATGCTTAAACCCTTGCACACCCCCAAATTATCCCATTTCCACCCTTTCCCCATCTTCTTCTCTCAGATTTTTGGCTAAAGTTTGTAAAGAGATGTTTACAGCCCAACCTTCTTGTCCATATGCAGACAGACAACGAGGTAGCATTTTCTGTACAATATACCGTAGAAGACATGTGCAAGAATGCCAAGTTTGATATACACAGAGATACCTGTTTCAATTTATTACCAGAAATGCCGTCTGTTCCCCCCACTCAATAGTCTGCTTGCCAGAAAAGCACATTGCTACCCTACCAAAAGGAAATGCTGTATCAGTGTCTGGAAATGCCTTGTCTTTTCCCTAGCACACAATACATTTTAGGGGAATCCTAAGGGAAGACAAAAAGCACCACTGAAGATTTGCTAGATTCCACAGGTGCACTATATAGATTGTAATATAAAGAATCAAGATTGCTAGAACAACTTTTATTAAGTTGAAAAACTGTTGTGTTATGAACAAATTAATGTAAATTTGAGACTGAGGATGTTATATGTGGCCAACTCTCCGATATGAGAGGTTTAGACTGGGGTTGGAAACCTACAGCCCACCGGTCAAATCCAGCCTGTGGTGCCAAATCATTCAGCCCCCGCCTCACTCCAACCGCCACCGGAAGCAGCTATGGCTGCATTTACTGTGGCCAAGGCCATGTTTACAGCCACCAGTCCAGTCCCCTCAACTGTCTGAGGGAGCGTGACCTGGCCCCCAACTTAAGAAGGTTGCCAACACCTGGTTTAGACTATTAAGAAGGACATACTCAATAAACACTTTGGAAATATGGACATACAGAAGAACCCTTCACATCTCATGGACTAACAGAATGAAGAATGAAGAGGTATTTCATTAGACTGGAAAATAAAAGAAAATAGAGTTGATTAGAAATTTAAGTTCTCATATTATAGACATACAACTGGTTACAACGAATACAATATATTGAAATACCTGTTTTGTGTATGTAACATTGTACCTTTAAGAATGTAACCTTACAAAGGAGTCTCCGTGTAACACTGTAACTCAATGTAAAGCAGCTGCGATTACAAGCGATTCAGCTGCCGATAGATGGCAGCTGCAATAGCTCAGTTCACATGGTCCAAATCACCCAATCACAGTGTACCGCGGGAAACATTCCCACCACAGGTTAACCTTATAAGGTGTGCAGTACATCCCATTGACGTCACTGACACCATAACCAATGGGCGCTCTTGGAGCGGGATTCAAATGTACTGTACAGTATAAAAGGAGCTGTGTCTCCGCCATTACTGCATGTTCAGATTGCATGCCTTGCAATAAAGATGTGTTTGGCCCCCTGAATGCTGCCTACTGCGTATCAATCTTGGAACATCAAATTGAAGGGAAGAAAAAGGATTAAATGTGGAAGAGACACAAGACAGATATCTTGGCTGTGTAACATCAGAGACTGGCTCAGTCTTAACAGAGAACAATTAAAACACACAGTGAGTGATAGGTGTATATAGGCCCTGATGGCAGCCAGTCTCTGGAACTGAGACAGTGTCCAGAGAAAGAAAAAGGGAGAGAGGTGTACTTAAAACCAAAATTATGTTTATGATCCAAAAGACATAATTAAGTCAATCAAAATGATGCATTTCTGTATTTTGAATAACCAATACCTGTTGTTGCCTTTGCCGCCTCATCTGGGCAAACTGTGACATCAAGATCTGCTGATCCAGTTGTTCTATTCTTTGTTGCCTCTGTATGTCCACAGTTGCTCCCATTCCAACCCTGACCTCACTAGATGGCTCCGTAGAGGAAAAAAGTGGTTCAAGAGTCCAAGCAAATATTCTTGCTACACCACTGGGTACACAAAGTACACGGTGTAGTTTTAACACACTGTTGCTGTAGCACATTCCTGAAATCTAAAAGCAAAAGCAAATTAAAAGGGCTTATCAATAGAATAACACAGTGACAGGTGAGATTCAGATATCTTTGCCTTTTCTACCAACATATATTATTTTCATAATCTGACCTGGATTTCAAGAGACTGATGCTTTTAATGTGAAAGCAAAACTCCAAAGACATAAATAGTATTTTTTTTTGTCCTACCTATTATTCAAGATTTTATTGAACCATCTGTCTGTCACCAAGAATGTGTTTATTAAATAATACATGAACAACCACATTACTTTGAATATAAATTGTTAGTATTGTTCCAATTTATTTCAGTTTATTTTCTTTCAGTCTGAACACACAGTATCACTTTTTTTAAAAAAAATGTTCCAGCTGAGAAGTTTCATATTTTTAGAAGTTCTATACCCAAAGACACATGCAATAACTACTGGGGAAATGGAAACACAAATGTGGGAGGGATATACATCAGTAAAGGAACATCATACAGTCAGAGAGGAAAACAATATAAAGATTCCACAATGCACCATGATTCTACCAGCTCAGAAGTTGCATGTGATACTAACTTTCCAAATTCAAAAGGGGAAACAATTTGGTTTGATGTCTACTAGCTAAAAACATTTTGCTTTGGCAGAGGAAAAAACTGTAATCATTTAAGAGTCTGCATGGATTTTTTAAAGGAGTGTCAGTAAGTACAAATCCTACCCACTATGGTCAGGGACAAGAAGTGCTGTATTCCTGACAATGTCAACACCAAAACATTTTATGTATGAAGCTGTTTTCTTCCCCACATTGATACGCATACAATAGATCGGAGCCATCAGAGGAAGGGAACCTTTTGATCCAACCCAATGTACAGTATTTTAATTCAGTAATCAACACCAGAAAGAAGAACAATTAGATTTCCCATGTAGATTTCTTAACTTCACACCAAAAAGAAATTTCACAAAAACTCAAAGACTGTGGAATTAGATATGATGCAAGCAACTTTACAGCAAGAACAGAATAGATACTCATTAAGAAAGTTGCAACCATCATACATTATTCTTGAATCACAACCTGTGGAGTGCAGGAACAAACTGCATTCCTCTTGCTCCTTCTTTCTCTTCAAGATGAATGTATTTAGATAAGCTCATTCAGTTTCTCCAATCATTTCAAATCAGGAGTGCCCAAACTACAGCCCGGGGGCCGGATGACACTCCCGATGCCAATTCATAAGAACAGCCTTGCTGGAACAGGCCACAGCCCATCCAGTCCAGCATTCTGTCTCACACAGTGGCTCACCACTTGCTTCAGGGTATTCCCAAGCAAATGCCTTCACCTGTTTAGGATTCCCTGGAAATGGTATTGAGAGATATCCTGCCTATCTCTCCAACCCAGCGGTTGTCCTTAGGTATCCATAATTATAGCCATTGATACCATTGTCCTCCATGAACTTGTCTAATCCTTTCTTAAAGCT
The DNA here is from genome assembly GCA_035047305.1 of Bradypodion pumilum. Taxonomy (NCBI): domain Eukaryota; kingdom Metazoa; phylum Chordata; class Lepidosauria; order Squamata; family Chamaeleonidae; genus Bradypodion; species Bradypodion pumilum. Next base: position 187,129,416 of record JAWDJD010000003.1, read on the forward strand.
GTCAAGACTAACAGCTGTCACCACTTCTTCTGGCAGGGAGTTCCATAGACCAGTGATCCTCTGGGTTTAGTGTAAGGGACCAAAGACAATGAAACAGCCGAAGGGTTGGCTTAACACAGGTTTATTGCATGATGATCCGGAGGAACATGTGGTAATGGCGGATGGGTAGCTCAATATATACAGCTGGCTATACATTTGAATGTGGCTCGTCGACAGACTATTGGTTGCTGCCTGCGTGACGTTGTAGAAGGTCACGCCCTTCTTGACCAGGTGAAGAGGTGGCGGGGAATCTTCCCGCGCTGCTGATCCAGGTGAATCTGAGCCATGAGAGCTAGACGCTCGCGATTGCCATCTAGTGGTCACTAGCTCGCGTCCCCTTATCAGGTTTACATTGATACAGCTGAAGGTTATAATGTTGCAAACAGAAAGGTTACATTGTTACCACATGGCTAAGGTACATTGTTAAAGGCACAGCTTTACAGAACACAACATCCCTCCCCCCTAGGATGAGACGAAGTCTCTCAGCCAAGATGGCTTATTGCATGTGCGTTTGGGCCGTGATGAGGGCTGCCCCCCCCGGGGGCGCTACTGCTTCTTTGTTCCCTGGTCCCTTGTCCTGTAATGGGAGAGGGAGACTCGTTAGTGGCTTGCCGCGGTTTAGCGGCCTTAGGGGAAGGGAAAAACTCCATTGTGGGCAGACCGGGGGCGATCGGGGCTAACGAAAAACCCCTCTTCTCGCTTGGACGGGTGGGGGACCACTCCGAAAAACTCCCCCGGTTCTGAAAATCAAATTCTAACTCAGTTGGGGTATCCGCATTTGTGGGGGAATTCCGCGAGATGTGTATGGGGTCGGGTTCCTCCTCCGCAGAAAGATCCCCCAGGATATCTACGAGAACATCCTCCTCCCCCCTTGGTGGGGACCCGCGGCCCCCTTTCCCTCCCCCTTGGGCTGAACGGGTGGGGGAGAACCCTAACACTGATTTTTTCTCTGTTTGGTCTGTGCCCTGCTCATCGGAGACCCTGCGTCGGAGCTGGTCCGCGTGCCGCCTCCACAGTAGCCCTGTGCTGGTTTCCACGCGGTACGACACGGGGCCGGTTTGCTCCACAACTACGCCCGGTACCCAAGCTGGGACCGCGCTGGCGTAATTCCTGCAATGCACGGGGGCGTCTACACTGAAACTCTTCGTGGCCTCTAGCCCAATGTTCCTTCCCTTGTCCTCTACCCTCGTGGGGTCTAGCCTAGTAAGGATGGTGGTCAGTTTCCTACGCATTAAGAGCTCTGCGGGGGAGTATCCTGACGCCAACGGGGTCACCCTGTACCCTAGCAGAAACTGACACACTTGTAGGTTTAGGTCCCCGGGGCCCATGCGCCGCAACGCGTCCTTCGTGGTGCGGACGAGGCGCTCTACTTGACCATTGGTGGCTGGGTGAAACGGGGCGGAGGTGATATGCCGAACGGCGTTAATCTCCATGAATGCCCTAAACTCGGAGGACGTGAAACAACTAGCGTTGTCGCTAATTAATGTGTCGGGTATGCCGAACGTGGAGAAGAGCCTCCGCAAATGCTTAATGGTCTGGGCCGAGGAGGTGCTCGTGACTGGGATAACCTCCAACCACTTGGAGAAGGCGTCCACGACAAGAAGAAATAGGGTGCCTCTGAACGGGCCCGCGAAATCAACGTGCACCCGGGACCATGGCCCCTTGGCCGAGTCCCATTCCCTGTGGGGAAGGCGGGCCTCCTCTGGTCTGGAGCATTGGCAACTTTCACAAGTGCCGACCATGTGCTCGATGTCGGCGTCCAGCTGGGGCCACCAGAAGTAACTCCGGGCCAGCGCCTTGGATCGCACGATGCCGGGGTGGCTGACGTGCAGCAGTTTGAGCACCCGTGGCCGAAGGGAAGTGGGAATCACCACCCGCTGCCCCCACAAGAGGCACCCCCTCTCTAGGGACAGCTCTAACTTTTTCCTGAAAAATGGGGCGAACTCCTCCGCTGGGGAGGACGCCGGCCACCCTTTCTGCACCCAGGAGCTAACTGCCGCTAACGTCTTGTCCTTCTCTGTCGCTTTGGCAATGTCGGCGGGCATTACGGGGGGCGAATCCAGCACCTCTATCATAAGAACCTGATGTCCCGCTCCCCCTTGCTCACCTGGCTGGGCGTCAGGGGGAGGGGAGACCTTGATAGAGCGTCCGCATGGCTGATCTCTTTCCTGGGCCGGTAGACTAACGCGTGCTGGTACGCGTTGAGAAAAATGGCCCACCTGAGCATCCTCGGGGACAGGATCTGTGGGGTGGGCTTATCTGCGGTAAAAATGCCTAGCAGGGGCTTGTGGTCCGTTACAATGGTGAAGGGGCGGCCATACAGAAAATCGCGAAATTTTTTCGTCCCCGCAACTATTGCTAGTGCCTCCCTGTCTGTCTGTGCGTAGTTTCTCTCCGCTTGGGACAGGGACCTGGAGTAAAATGCTATCGGGGCCTCCCTTCCGTCTTCCAGCACGTGGCACAGCACCGCCCCCACCCCCACCGGGGATGCATCACAGGTCAGGACTACCGGGCGTTTGGGGTTGAAATGGGTCAGTATGGCATCAGACGCTAGGAGACTTTTTAGTTCGCTAAATGCCCTTTCTTGGTCCTCGCCCCACTTCCATGCCTGATCCTTTTTAAGCAGTTTGTGTAGCGGTTCAGCTACTGCTGCCTTCCGGGGGAGGAAGGAGTGGTAAAAGTTGAGCAGCCCTAGGAACGACTGCAGCTCGGGCTTGGAGGTGGGGCGGGGGGCTTTCTTAATGGCGGCCACCTTGGATTTGGATGGTTTTATCCCCTCAGGAGTCACACAAAACCCTAGGAACTCAACCTCGGTTGCGAAGAAGACGCATTTGTCCTTTCGCAGTCTCAACCCCGCTTTTTCGAATATTGTCAGGACCTTCCCCAACCTCTTGGCCAATTCGACCCGACTCCCCCCCGTTATTAACACGTCATCAAAATAAGGCAACACCCCCTCCAGCCCCTTCAGGAGGCGTTCCACGAGTGACTGGAAAATTCCAGGCGCCGAATTTACGCCGAACTGGAGGCGCGTCACCTGGAAAGCCCCCTTATGGGTGACTATGGTCTGCGCAGCAGCTGCGGCAGGGGACACCGTAAGCTGCTGGTAGGCCTGTGCTAAGTCGAGCTTAGCGAAACACTTTCCCCCGTGTAACCTGGCCAGCAGATGGCTGACTACCGGCACCGGATATGCATTCGGGCGGATCGCCTTGTTGATGGTGCACTTGTAGTCGGCGCATATGCAGACCTCCCCATTGGCCTTTAGTGCGGTTACAATTGGAGTTTCCCACTCCGCAGAATCAACAGGCACAAGGATTCCCTGGCCCACCAATTTGTCCAGTTCCGCCTCTATCTTGTCCTTAAGTGCAAACGGCACCCGGCGTGGTTTAAGACGAATTGGGCGGACTTCCGGGTCCAGGTCGAATGTCACTGGGGGCCCCTTGAATTTCCCCAGTCCTTTTTTGAAAACTTCGGGGTGCGCCTCGCACACCTCCTGAATTGGATCAGTCCCAACGGTGTGCATCCCAACGGCGTGCACCCCCCCAATAAACAAACCCAGGGGCTGGAACCATTGAGTTCCGAGGAGGCTGCAATCTCCCCCTTTTAGCACAACTAGGGGGAGAGACGCGGCATGCTTCTTGAATTTAACCTGAAATTCTCCAACCCCCAACACTGGAATGCTGTTCCCTTGCACGTCCCGTAGTGTGGACCTCAACGCTTTGAGCTTGGGTTGCCTGTGGGGGGCAATTCTCAAAAACTCCCTCTGGGAAATGATTGAATATGAGGACCCCAAGTCAATTTCCATTCTAATGGGAACCCCTTGGACTAGTACCTCTACAAAGTAGTGGGGGTGTCCTACGGACACGCTGAATACTGGGGCGTCGTCCTCGCTGCCGTCGGAGATGCGGCCCACGCCGTCCTGCTTCCGCGTGGCCTGAGCGCCGTCCTTGGGTCTCGTTGAGCGGTCTTGTCCCGCGGAACGGTCTGCTGAGCTTCTCCGGGTCTCGCGCCTCTTCCTGCACACCTTGGCGATGTGCCCGCGGCGGCCGCAGTTGTGGCACTCGGCCTTCCGAAACGGGGACTTTACGCGGTCGTGGGCCGCTCCACAGTCGTCGCACCGCCGGCTCTCTTTCCGGACCCTCCGGACGTCCTCGTCGTCGCTGCTCTCTGCGGACGACCTCGAAGCTCGCCGGGCCGCCTGCACCGGAGTCTCTGCCTTGCTCGACTTCAGCCGCCAGTCCTGGAGTTCTTGGACCCCAGCCTTTGTAGCTTCCGCTGCCTGTGCCGCTCTGACGACCTCCTGCAATGTGGGAGGCGGCTCTTGGTTCATTAATGTGTGCTGGGTTCCGGCGTCGTTCAGGCCGCACAGCACACAGTCCCGGAGGGTGATTTCGGCATTCTCCCATTTGCACGGGCCGGCCGCCAGCCGCAGGGCCGCCACGAATGCGGCGACCGTCTCCCCGGGTGCTTGGACTCGCCTCCAGAATGCACTCCGAGCGGGAAACATCGCCGTGGCGGGCCGGACGTGCTCACGCAGCATCTGCATGAATTCCTTGGCCTTGAATTCGCTCACCCTCCTCGGTGCGATCAGGTCCACCAAGGTCCTTTTGGTTTCTTGTCCGAGCATTCTGGTGAAGATGGCCCTTTTCTTTGCCTCTTCCGTGACTTCGGACTCAATTAGTGCTGCCTGGAAGTCCATTTCGAAGATCTCCCAGTCGCCCGGTTTCCTGATTTCGAAACCGGCGCATGTCTTGGTCCCGTGGGCTGCCATGATCCCACCTTCGTCGCCAATTTAGTGTAAGGGACCAAAGACAACGAAACAGCCGAAGGGTTGGCTTAACACAGGTTTATTGCATGATGATCCGGAGGAACATGTGGTAATGGCGGATGGGTAGCTCAATATATACAGCTGGCTATACATTTGAATGTGGCTCGTCGACAGACTATTGGTTGCTGCCTGCATGACGTCGTAGAAGGTCACGCCCTTCTTGACCAGGTGAAAAGGTGGCGGGGAATCTTCCCGTGCTGCTGATCCAGGTGAATCTGAGCCATGAGAGCTGGACGCTCGCTATTGCCATCTAGTGGTCACTAGCTCGCGTCCCCTTATCAGGTTTACATTGATACAGCTGAAGGTTATAATGTTGCACACAGAAAGGTTACATTGTTACCACATGGCTAAGGTACATTGTTAAAGGCACAGCTTTACAGAACACAACACTGGGTGAAAAAGTATTTTCTCTTATTTGTTTGAAAACTAGTACCCAAAAGTTTCATGGAGTCCCCCCTAGTTCTAGTGTTGCGCGATAAGGAAAACAGTGCATAATTTTATAAACTTCAGTCAGGTCACCTCTTAGACGCCGCTGTTCAAGAGTGAAGAGGCCCAACCATTGCAGCCTCAGATAGTAAGGAAGGTGTTCCAGTTCCCTAATCATTCTGGTTGCCCTCCTCTGCACTTTTTCCAGCTCCGTAATATCCTTCTGGACACAATATTCCAGATGGGGCCTCACCATAGATTTATAAAGAGGTAAAATGACACTTGCTGACTTAGTTTCTATATCCTTCCTAATGATCCCTAGCATTGAGTTTGCTTTTATCCGTCCCATGCCACCCTCGTCGCTCCCGGAAGCGAAAGTAAAACACACCTGTATGGGTGCGTTTTACTTCCGCTTCTGGGAGCGAAGAGGGTAGCATAGGCCAGATGAATTGGCATCAGGGGCTTAATTTGGCCCCGAGGCCATATTTTGGCCACCCCTGAACCATGTGACTGGCCTGCGGCCCAAAATGTTTGGGCACCCCTGCTCCAAACAGTTACTAATCAAAGATATTTTATTCATCCCAGGAATAAGTTTAAGCAAAGGCTAAGTGTTTATTTATCACCTATTCAGCCTAAGCCCAAGCATTAGAATACATGTAAATCCACAGAATTAATCCTACAAATTGTTGTTAAAGAATAAAAAAGTGCTTATTATTATTTAAGGATTATTTTTCCCCTTTACATCTGCATGCATAACACAAAATAAATGTAAGCATGTGTCATATTTCCCAAAACATTTCTAACATGGACGAGCTATTAGCTACCACAACTTTATATAACTCATGATGGAAATTAGTTTATCAGTTTGCCAGTTTCTAACTGCTCAAATACCTGGCCCACAAAGCAACCATCATCTCCCTCAGGGGCCATTCAACAATTACGTGATCCTAGAAGGGGGGGTGTCTTCTATCTGAATTATGGAAAATTACATGGGGGCGGGGGGTCAGGTTGAAGATTATGTAATCCATTTGGAGCTGTTGTGGTTTCGAAACATGGCGCTTTTTTAGGTTTAAAAATTATCTCTGGGAATTTTGATCCGATTTGAGATTATTGAATTGCTTGTGCAGTCTATTTCTATTTCACCATTAGTGAAAAGCTCTAAAAATTAGAGTTTCGGTATAAAAGCTCTGGATTATGTAATTTTAAAGAGAGGGGGGTTCGAAGTCAAAATTACGGTCGGATTACATGGGGGGAGGGGGTCAATTTCCCCCCCAAAATGGATTACGTAATTGTTGAATGGCCACCTCATTTCCAATTGTTGGTGCATCTTGCTCTGTGCTTTGGTAACAAGTGGAGATGAGAGACATGTGACTTCAAACATAGGTCCAACTAATTAAATATGCATAAAAGCAGATATAGGAAGAAATGGGATATCTTGAAGACAATGCAACCAAACCTTAGTATAAATACAGGCTGATAAATTTTAATTTCACAATAGAATACTGTACTTGAAATTTCTGAAATGGTAGCTGTGTTAGTCTGTGTTTCATGCATATCAGAGAGTACAAAACAAAACAAAAAAACCCACAAAAATGGTGGCACTTTAAAGACTAACTGCTGCATTTTAATGTTAGCTTTTGTGGATCAAGTCTTCTTTGTCAGACTTTACAAAATGGAATAGAATACTTGTAAGTCTTAGAAGAACTGGTACTTCATTCATAATGATTTTCTTGTGAAGCAAGAAAATACATGGAAGTTAGAGAAGCCTCAACACAAATGCAGAGCAAACAAAAACATGGAAGTTTACTATAGGTGTACATATGTACACCAGGAATCCTACTACTTATGACTTTTTAAAGTATAGCCTAGACTCAGAGTCATGCCAAAGAAATGCTGCAGTTTAATTTGCGTGCTTTTGTCTCTTAGGCAAAGGAAGCTACATGTTTCAAAAGGACGTCAAGGAAGACTGTTTCCTCTTCATCTACGCAAATAATCAGTGTAAGCATTTCTTTGGTACAAAAACAGAAATGAAAGCCTTAATTTTCCAGCTGATTTTTTAAAAAAAATATCAGCTAACAGCCAGCTGCCACAAGAAAAACAAAATGGTATAGGCCTAATACAGTATGAGCTACATAGTAAAACATAACCACTGAAAAATAAGCAAAGTCTTATTTGTGACAAGACACAAAGAAAACAAAAGCTATATAAGAAGTTCAAAAATTAAACTTCAATTTACAAGTTTACAAAGTCAGGAAATTGCAGAGTCTGGAAGTTATAAGTCTGGAAGCTGTTGGAGCTCTATTTGGAGGACTATTGGCTACTTACATTCTTTATTGGCGGTGACTCCTTTTATTTTGTTGAGATGGCTCTCCCTCGGATGAAGGATGATAAAGAGGCTGGTAACATCAATCAGGATGTTAATCAAGACTTGCTCATGTTAACAGCCAAAACAGTGAATTTTATTTTTGAAGATTTAAGGCATTTGTATGCCAGACTAGATGATTTGCATGTGATGGTGGCTGAGTTGCATAAGAATCAGTGCCAGATTCCAGCTTGGCCTCAATGGACTCAGCGGGCTCTCAGCTTAAGACTCCACTTGATGGGGGACACCTGTCAGTTGATGTAAAGTAAAGGTAAAGGTTTCCCTTGCTCGAAAGCCAGTTGTATCCGACTCTAGGGTGCAGTGCTCATCTCTGTTTCTAAGCCGAAGAGCCAGCGCTGTCTGCTTCTGCAGACGTTTCCGTGGTCATGTGGCAGGCATGACTAGACACCGGAGCGCACGGAACGCTGTTACCTTCCCACCGAAGTGGTCCCTATTTATCTACTTGCAATTTCTTGCTTTCGAACTGCTAGGTTGGCAGGAGCTGGGATGAAGACGGGAGCTCATTGCCGTCCTGCAGTACGGCAGTTGATGTGGCAACACCGTAAAATTTGCCTTTCTATCTCTGGATACGGAGGCAAAGTCCCATGCTGGAGACTGAGGGCTAATGTCAGGAATCATCTAGGAGCACTGTTTGGAGTTCACCCAGATTTAGTGGATTTGAAGGCAGTAGAATCATTGAATGACTCTGATCACCCTCAGAGAGTCTTGCTGTCCTTTGCCAGCTGTAGATTCCCATCGCTGATGTTCAACCAGAGCCTCTATTTAGAAGCGAAGGGAATCTGCCCAACTCAGGTTTTCATCAATAACATCTGTGCTCCATTGCTGCCCTCCCTTTGGCACAAGAAACAGAAGTGTCATGACAGCTTACCAATGGAAGTTCCTGAACACCCCCTACAAAAACACTCTCCTGGTCACATTTTCTCAGAGACTGCTTCCAAGGAGACAGTGTTTAGACCCCCAATTGACAGTTTGAGTAAGGTTTTAGTGGCCCCTCCCTCCCTCTTGCCATTATCTACTGAGGGGGGGGGGGGGGTTTAGAAGGAGCTTGTTCGGATTTGCCTGTTAGAGCACCTGGGGGTCCTTTTCAAGTCTACAACTTAGGCTCAGTCCGAGGCGTTGGCGTTGGAGTTCCCTAGGCTGATGGTCCTGGGGGATTTCAATTTGCCTTCACTGGGGACTGGCTCTGAGGTCGCACAGGAGTTCATGGCTTCCATGGCAGCCATGGGCCTGACTCAGGTAATTCAGGGCCTGACCAGGGGCAGTGGCCACACGCTGGATCTAGCTTTTTTGGTCGGAGCGGTGGCTGAGTGATCTGATATTACAGAAATTAGACATAACACCTGTGCCATGGTCAGATCACTTTCTGGTGACTCTAGACTTTCTGGGGACGACGTTTCACCATAGGGAGGCAGGGCCTGTTAAGCTAGCCCACCCCCAGCAACTAATGGATCCTGATGGATTCCAGCGGGAACTGGGGGATTTTCCTCTGGATCGGTTAAGCGATTCACCTGAGGCACTGGTTGACCTGTGGAACAGGAAGACGACGGCAGCCTTTGATGAAATTGCGCCATTAAGGCCTCTCCGAGCCAGTGGGCTAGGTCATCCCCGTGGTTCACTGAAGAACTGCGGGAGCTCAAACGGGTAAAGAGACGCCGAGAGCGCCGCTGGGGGAAGACTCAGACTGACTGGACACTGGTTAGAACCGCTATTAGGGCCTACCTGGTGGCGATAAGGGTGGTGAAGCGGCAATATTTCACCACCCTTATTGCATCCGGGGATAATCGCCCAGCCACCCTGTTCCGAGTGACCAGGTCTCTCCTTGGTAGAGGGGGCCCGGTGCCTGGTTTGGCAGGGTTCGGCTGAGGTTTCCGCTGATTACCTGACGGATAAAATCACTCAGATTCGCTCGGGACTGAACCTCGGTGTGGATGGGGAGAGTCAGGAGGGGACCGGACCACAGTCTTACCGTGTCATCTGGGAACAGTTTGATCCAGTTGTCCCTGATGAAGCAGACAGGCTCCTTGCTGCTGTTTGCGCTACTACCTGCCCTTTAGATCCCTGTCCTACAGGCTTGGTGAAAGCATCTAAGGCAGTGACAGGCGGCTGTGGTATTCCCTGCACCTTTAAAACATGCTTTGGTGCGCCCCCTCCTAAAAAAAACCTGGTCTCGACCCAGCAATTCCAGCTAATTATAGGCCGGTCTCCAACCTTCCCTTTTTGGGGAAGGTATTGGAGAAGGAGGTGGTGCAGCAGTTGCGGGGGGTCCTGGATGAAGCGGATTATCTGGATCCCTTTCAGTCAGGGTTCAGGCCCGGACATGGTACGGAGACGGCATTGGTCGCACTGATGGATGATCTCTGGCGAGAAAGGGATGGAGCTGCAACCATCCTTGCTCTCCTTGACCTCTCAGCGGCTTTCGATACCGTTGACCATGGTATCCTTCTGGAATGGCTCTGAGGATTGGGGATCCAGGGCACTGTGTTGTCCTGGTTTTCCTCATTCCTGAAGGGAATACCCAGTCGGTGTGGTTGGAGAGTGAGACGTCCTGCCCTAGGCCACTCCAATATGGGGTGCCTCAGGGCTCCGTGCTGTCTCCTCTCCTATTTAATATCTACATGAAACCGCTGGGTGAGATCATCCATTGCCACGGGGCGCGGTACCATCAGTATGCGGATGACACCCAAGTGTACATCTTGTCTCGTGGTGATCCCAGTGATGCTGTCAAAGTCCTGTCCGAGTGCCTGGCTGCTGTTGGGGTCTGGATGGGGGACAACGGATTACAACTCAACCCTGGCAAGACTGAGTGGCTATGGATTAGGGGCCCGGTGTTAAAACGGGAGCTACCATTGTTGGTTTTGGATGGGGCTAGTCTGCCCCAGACAGATCCGGTGCGCAACTTGGGGTCCTCCTGGACTCACAACTGCTGCTTGAAGATCAGGTAGCGGCCGTGGCCAGGAGGGCTTTTGCCCAACTTCGGGTGATTCGCCAGTTGCGCCCGCTCCTAAACCAGGACTTCTTACTCATGGTCACTCATGCTCTGGTCACCTCTAGACTAGATTATTGCAATGCGCTCTACATGGGGCTGCCCTTGACAACTATCCGGAGGCTGCAGTTGGTCCAGAATGCGGCTGCTCGGGTGGTGATGGGGTGTGGGCATTATGCTCGCGCCTCACCACTGCTTCGGGAGCTGCACTGGCTTCCAATTTGCCTCCGGGTGTAATTCAAGGTGCTGGTGATGACCTTTAAAGCCCTATATGGTAGTGGGCCAGGATACCTAAGAGACCGCATCGCTCCAAGAACATCTGTCCATCCAACCAGAGCGGACTGGAGGGGCTCTCTGCTTGTACCATCTGCTAGAAGGCCCGTCTCTCTAGCACAAGAAGGAGGGCCTTCTCTGTGTCCGCTCCGGCCCTATGGAACCTCCTGCCAGTTGAACTAAGGCTGCAGACGGAATTGCTGCCATTCAGGAAATATCTGAAAACATGGCTGGTGGGGCAGGTGTGGGGTCCTGAAGATGTCGTGACCCCCACCTGCTGGTTGGTTTAATATCAAAGTAATCTTCCACTTTTTAATGTGTGGGGGTTTTAGTGGGGTAATTTGTTTTAATGGGGTTGTTCTTGTTTTAAGGGTTTTAAGATTGTATGCCGCCCAGAGTCTTTGTGAGTTGGGCGGCTATATAAATATGAAAATAACTAACTAACTAACTAACTAAATAAATAGAATAATCTACATTTTAGAAGTCTGTGGCTACACAGAAACCAATGATCTAAACACATTCTGGGGTACCTTTGTGTAGCTCCCTACATGCTTGGGGTTCCTTCCTAGTCCATGATCAATAAATTGCAAAACAATATCTCAAACTGGATTGCTGATTTTGCCGACAGATTTTAATTGTTGAACTACAACTATGCTGTATGTCATATTTTGTTACTTGAGATGAGGAAGGTCTGACGACTGCAAAGAAAGGTTTGAAATTAACAAAAGCCTCAACGTTAGCAAAACTACCGTGAGCTAATTTCAAAAATCTTTTAAACTGCTGGATAGCTCAGAAGTTTAGGAATCTGGCTACTTGGGTAGAATTTGAAAGTTCAATTCTCCACTATGCCTCCTTGATAGGGGCCGGACTGGATGATCCATAGAGTCACTTTCAGCTCTACAGTTCTATGATGATGATTAAGTTTTAAAAACACATAATAGTTTTAAAGGATTTTATTTCTAAGAGTTTGTTCATACTGAGATTTTGTTAAATTTTTCCTGGCACCCATGACAGCAGTTTCCACACCATGCAGGGCTCAAACGGGTGTCAACAGAATCAAAGCATGAGAAATAACCTTGCTTTTCTATTGCTGTTACACCACCAGAAGGTGTGCATTTTTGTTCTGCATTGCTCAAGTGCATAATCTGCTTGTGTGTTGTCAAATGCTGAACCAGCACTCTTGAGGGTGTATGATGTTTGATGCTTCCTTCACATTATAGCCACTATTTAATCTGTGCACCAAAAATATTTCTTGTTACTGATAATGGGTGGAGTTGTCCTTCACATATGCTACATTTAAAGCATTACTGCTTTTACATAGAGACAATGATGGTGACTAGGGAGTACTTTTTAACCTGCTTGAGCTGCTGCACTGGTTGCATGTTTCCTTGAGAAAAAAGTATTACAAATAGTGAGTTTTCTTCCAGTCACTTAAAACTAGTCTATTGAAACTCACTGTAAACAGAGATACACTGAAAAATATCTGGAAATGTAAAGTAGTCTATATTCATGCTTCCAAGATATTGGAGTGGTAAAACAAATATTCTTCTTCTTTAAGTGCTATATCTAAATCAAAATATTGGCTCTTATCATGGCGATCAGCCATGAAGATTGTCCTGGGAGCAATATAATACAGTGCCTAAAACATCGCAGCATGATACCCGTACCACTGATCCAGTTTGGTGAGTTACTTTCTGGTCCTGAGCCCTTTTGGCACACAAAGTCCTCAGTGGCACCAGGCAGTGGTGGGCATAAAAAAAATTCCTACCACACTGTGGGTGTGGCCATGTGACTGAGTACGCATGGCCTGTTGGCCATGTGACTGCACTTCGCTATAGAGCTATGAAAATAGATGCCTCCTCTATTTTCACCACTCTATAGCGAACCTCTGAAGCCATTTCCCCTTTGTCCAAGGCTTTTCCAGGGCTCCGTTTCACTCCGAAGCGCATCCCAGGCCACTCAAGAATGGGTGGGAATGCACTTTGGGGTGAAATGGAGCCCAGGAAAAGCCTTGGAGGAAGGGGGAAATGGATCCGGCCCCCTCCGAAGCCTCTTCTAGGAGGAGGTGGTGGTGGGTGGGGCAGGGAGGTGAGCGGGACCAGCCATTTTTACTACCAGCACGCACATAAGGACTGTAGTGGCTCAAGTGGCTAAGATGCTGACTGGGAGGTGGAAGCTCAGCAATTCGATTCCCGAGTACTGCAGGATGGAATGAGCTCCCGTCTTTGTCTCAGCTCTTGCCAACCTAGCAGATCGAAAGCAAGAAATTGCAAGTAGATAAATAGGGACCACTTCAGTGGGAAGGTAACAGCGTTCCATGCGCTCCGGTGTCTAGTCATGCCTGCCACATGACCACGGAAATGTCTGCAGAAGCAGACAGCATTGGCTGTTCGGCTTTGAAACAGAAATGCGCACTGAACCCTAGAGTCGGATACAACTGGCTTTCGAGCGAGGGAAACCTTTACCTTTACCTTACACACGTACTGGTCCGATCTGGTTCAGCCTGTAAGTTAAGATGCACGGGACACTCTTTAAACATCAAAATCACCTGCCTGGAATTGCATCTGGAATTTTAAAGAACTGTTTCCTTATGAACATGAGTGAGTCAAGAGGCAAGATGCGGACGAACATCAAGTTACATTCATTATGTGGAGAATTATATACTGATGGAGAAGTTTCTCGTCAATGAGTTGGTCTCCCCTCCTTTTCCCCCAACTCAGGCGAGAGAATTCCTTGCTCTCCCCTTCTCTACCTGAGACACTAAGTGCAGAATGGCAAGAAAAGGGAGGGGGAGCAAGGAGTTCTCCCACCTGTGCTGGGGGGAAATGGAGGGGAGACCAACTCATTGATGAGAAACCTCTCCGTCAGGACTCCTGCCTGGTTCTTATACCCAAGACTGGAACTCAAGGTCTCCCTTGCCTTTATCTGCCAGCGCAAGCGAGAGAACTGTTTGCTTTTTCACCCCCTTCTCTTTCTCCACCACTAACTCTGGAATGGCAAGAAAAGGGAGAAGGGGGTGAAAAGTGAACAGTTCTCTCGCCTGCGCTGGCAGTAGTCCTGACGGAGAGTTTTCTCTTCAATGAGTTGGTCTCCCCTCCTTTTTCCCCCAGCACGAGCAAGAGAACTCCTTGCAGACCCCGAAAATGATGGGATGAGCCGATGGTAAACCTGTTCGGCCAAAGATGGAAACAGAAGGCAAAGGATAGAACATTATAGAGTCCAGTTGATTAGCACTTAAATAGATAAGAGATGACAAATTGATATTGGATGGTAACATCAGTGTAACAGAAATCTACAGTATTGTAGTGATGGTTATTTCCAACATAGTATACTGCCCATGATTACACTAATAGTAACAGCAGTGTCACAAGCTATATTGGTTGCACTTATTCACATCCGCCAAGTTAACTCAAAGGGAAATCTATCAATGAGCTGGTGAAAAAGCTGTAATATATTTCAGCTCCCCCTGAATGGAAATACTTCTAAACTAAAAATGAATTTAAAAAACAACTCCTGAGGAGAAAAAAGGCCGTTTTTCAAAATCAACTTTGAAAGGATTTATCTGAGGCAAGGACAGCGAAACACTAGGCAAGATTTTGGCAAACAGTATAATTTGGCATGCCTTCTGATATAATTATTATAGCTCCAAATGTCCCACCCCTTTGAGTGGCTAAACTATTTTTGCTACTTCTATAAAACACCCAGGCCTTGACATTGGGTTTAGCCTTAAGATAACACAGTTTAGATATATGGCTGCCAGCTGCTGAAGCTGGAATAGCTGCTCTAATAACAACAGTACCAAAAGAGAATGTTCCAGGAGAAAGATTTTAAGGAGAATCTGAATTGATGAGGGCGTCTGTAATTTGAAGACTCCTTTAGACAAGACTAAATAAATAAATAAAATAGATTAATTTACTGGAATCATCTAACTTGAGTGGAACCAATGTATAACCATTCCATCTTTACCTATAAGAAGGGGCGTTAACCGTTGGAATCCGGCATACATGCCTGCACTCGTCCCTACTATCCTGTACCGAGCCGCCTGCACTTACCTTCACCTTGATCGACCATCGCCGCAAGGGTCTGGCAGTTGCCAGTAGGGCAACCGCCCCACGAACGCAGCCAACAAAAAACTACCAGGCCCAGAATCCTCCACGCTGCACCACCCCTGAGCCAGTGAGGCTGAAGGGCGCGAGCACGGAGGAGGCGGGGCAGCTGGCGCCCTGGCTTAAAAAAAAAGTGCGGGGGAAAAACACCTAGCCGGCTAAAGGTAAGTGCGGTGGGGGTTAGGGAGTGGGGGGGGGAGGCACGGCCCAGGTAAGTACGCTCCCCACCCACCCCACCACCTTGTCCCCCCCACTCCCTAACCCCCCCTCACCTTTTGCTGGCTGGCCCTTTCCCCCTGGCATGGCCTTCTGGGAGTTGTCGCTGAGGATTGGGGGGGAGGAGGGAGATCCCCTCCCCTCAACTTTGGAAAGATTGAGTGTGTGTGTGTGTGTGTGTGTGTGTGTGTGTGTGGTCACCGAGGCTTCTGGGGGCAGCTATGGCATGTGTGCGTGCATTGTGTGTGTGTATTGTGTGTGTGCATGGTTGTGTGTGTGGTTGTTTTGTGTGTGTGTATTGAGTGTATGTGTTTATTGTGTGTGTGTGTGTGTGTACTTGTGTTGTGTGTGTAACCCCTACCACCCAAAAACACACACACAAAAACGCGGCAGTGCTGGGCAAAAAATATGCTAGTTATACAGTAAGAATCACAGATCTTCTCAATCAAATTATAAACCTATTATAAACCCACATATATGCTCTATTTGTACTGGTTAAACCTGGGAACTGGGCAATTGAAAATGACATTTTTACAGAAGCAGGATTCCACTTTCAAACTACTCTGTGTTGAATGGTTGAAAGTGACAGGCATTAATGCTATGATTATTCTTTCTAGGTTCACTCACAGGATCAATTCCAGCTAACAGAGAATGAAAGAAGGATATACACTATCATTTTAAAATGCTACCACATTGCTTAATTTATAAGGGACTAGTAGGGGTGCCCGGCTTCGCCTGGGTGGTCTCAACCCGACTAGCTGAGTGCCAGTGTTGCCCGGGATACCCACTGGCCAGGGATGGGCCTGTGATGTGAGCTCGGCGATGACATCACAATCCCACCGGTTGGTCTAGCACTGGGGCAGACACAAACCCTCCTGTCGAATATAACCCCCTTTGCAGATCAATTTAGGGGGCAACCGCCCCCCATGGGCTTTGGGACCCCAAAGTGACCTGCTCATGTGCACAAGGTACGTGTGTGCTGAATTTCACAGGGTTTGGTCAAGAGGTGTGGCAGCCCATTCCGGATATGGTACCCTAAAGATGATAAATTTTCACTCCTACAAGCAGTAGCAATTTAAAAGAACAACATACCGGGTACTCATTTTACCAACCTTGGAAGGATGGACGGCTGAGTCAGCCAGGAGCCCATCAGGATCAAACTCAAAAGGCTACAATAGAAGAAAGCTCCCTACTCTTCTTAACTGGATGCAATAATTTTATTCTTCTCCATAGGCAGCTCCTCCCTACTATGGAAGTGTATTATTCAGGAGGGGCTCAGTATTGATCCCATCAATGAAAGAAGCACATCTATCTGGGACCAGGAAGAGAGCCTTCTCCATGTCTGCCCCAGCCCTTTGGAACCTCCTACCTCTGGAGGTGCGCCTTCAAACGGAACTTCTCCCCTTTAGAAAAATGCTGAAGACCTGGCTTTGCCAGCGGGTGTGGGGCTCCAGAGGATCCACTTCCCAGCTCCGCTGGCTTGTCTAATTTCTGTGGGAGAGCCTTCTGGTGTTTTCTGTTTTTGGTTTAATGTGTGGGGAGGGAGGGTGAGGGTAGTTTTTAAGTATATAGCCAGTTTTACGCTGTTTTTATTCTTCTCTTTTTTTAATTGTAGGTTGCATATGCGTTTTAATTGTAAATGTTCTGGCTGTTTTATATTGTTTTTTTACCTGTTGTTGCTGCCCTGGGTGGTGTTTTCACCAGGAGGGTGGGGTATAAATTTATGAAATAAAATAAAATAAAATAAATTCAGACTGACAATCAATTATGAAAAGACCAAAGCGATGATTATTTAATAACTGCAAGTGGCATGTAGGCCAAAATATATTAAAACAGTTGCCCACATACTCTTGCCTTGTTGTATTTATCTGCTGTTTCACACTCCCAGCAACCTCTTATTAAGGATATAAAACATAAGTCTGATTTTTTTAAAGTTGATTCCTAAATCCTTTTATATGCACATATGTCCCACTCTGGATTTAATATAATTAAAGAAACTGAATTTGACTGTATGTATGTTTGTTTATTCATTCATTTATTTAAATTTATATCCTGCTTGATTAATGAGACCATATGGGACAGAAACTTAAGAAACATATTCTAGAGACTCTGAGGTGTATTTCTTTGTAGTATTCATGTCCAGAAATCGGATTTCAGTCTTGTGCTGTGAAGATTAACCCAGTAAAATTACTCTAGCTGTACATCTCATTTTATTGGGATTGTATTCTACTTTTAATCTGTTTTTATTCTGTTTTTGTAATCATATTTTATCTAATGTATTTTATCAAATTTTAACTTTATATGATCAGATGACTAACCAGTTAATAAAGGATACTGAATACTCTAGCTCAGTGTTTCCAAACATAGGGCCCACAGCCTACAAGGGGGACTTCATTTCCCAGAACGCTAAGTCAATACATTGGCTGATCAGTGGTTTGGGGAACTGACTTAGGCTTCTGGGAATTGAAGTCCAAAAACCAAAGGTTGGGAAACACTGGCCTAGCTGTAGCAATTGATTTTTATTTTAATTCCATAAGAGAAAAATCTTATTACCAAACATTTTTGTCAGCTTCAGAAATTAAACATTCCAGAACCATATTTCTCTCAGAGAGATATCCTCTTGCTAGAAGGACACTGACATTGATTATATGGGAGGCATTTTCAAACAATATCTCACAGCCAGGTTTCATTTAATAACTTCAGCAGTTCTAGATGAAGACTATCAGAGGACTTGTTTAACACTGAGTATTTGTCCAACTTTTCTCGCACTCATGATGCTGGTACTGTAACTTGGTCTCCACATAAAGCGAAGCTGAAACTAGAGTCAGCACACAACAAACTAAAATTAAACCAGGATATTAAGTTCAAATACAAGTATACACTGTCACTAGGGCAAATCTTAAATCCACAAAGCAATGTCAATTAATTACAGATCCTGGTTTTCCAGTTCTAAATCAAAAAATAATAGTTAACCTGGTTAGGTTCATAAGTAAAATTCAGAGTTAAATATACCAACAATGGTTTAGTATTATACCTAAATAATGAGTGATGTGTACCACTCCCAGAGGCTTAGTATTCAGAAGGGCTTTGCATTGCTGGAGTAAAATGGGTAGCCAATTTTAGCTAGGTAGTTTGACTACCATCACTACCTCATTAATTATTCTGTTATTTCATAATTTGCTTCTTTTCCTCTTCATGTAATGCACATACTACATGAACTTTATCACATATTACTACCTAAAAAACACATGACGTGCTGTTATATGGCTATCCCTGCTACCAACAGAATCAAAACCAGAGATAGCACTTTCAGAAGGTTGTGAGCATTTTTGTGAAAGAGATTTTTAACCTAATTAATCAAAATGTCAAGAAATATGTGTGCACGAGAAATGGAAAACAAAGGGACACTTACTAAAAGAGAAAAAACCTCAGTTGACTCATGTAATGATTATTCAAATCAAAATATCCTTTTTGCATGATACATGCAAGGAACAGGTGCAACACCTCAGCTACTTTATATACTTAATAAATACTGTTGTTAGATATAGTACTGTTTTAGTACAACCCAACTGTTGCTATATACATCCTCCTTTGATGTCAGGTGAAGCCTAGGCTATGCCATGAGATGTCTGAGGGAATGAGTACACAACATAAATGAAGAACCAAGAAGCTGCCTGTGAGGAGGTAAGAGTTTGTGAAGGGTGGAGTGTTCTCAGAAAAGGATCATGCACTGAACTTTGAATATATTTTTTGTGGTTATTGGCTTCAAGTGAATACATACAGACTCTGTTTAACAAAAGTTGTAAACATGGGGTGGGGGAAAACTTTTAAAATGAGGGTTCCCAACCGATGGCCTGTGGGCCAGACCCGGCCCATGGCACCATTTCATGTGGCCCACCATCGCACCTGAAGTGAAAGCAGGCATGTTTATGACAGCCATAAAACATGCCCGTGCATGTGGAAACACTGTTACATCAGCCCGTAAGTGCATTTACTTCTGCTTCCAGGGGTGTGGTCTGGCCCGCCCAGCTATTTGGGGGGCATGGAACCCCTGTTTTGAAAGAAGGAAGAAAGAAAAGGGTGCACAGGGTCCTTGAAATTAAAAGATAATTGTTATTAATAAAGCAATTATACTTACCAGCCCACTTAAAGCTACAATCCAGATGTAAGACCCAGAAGTTAAAAGCTACAAGACAAAAATGTGCAATTTAAAACATAACTTTGATTGCACAGTTCTATAATTGGGAATCACTATCTTATTCAAGAAATAAAGTAACTTAGTATCATAGGTAGAACTGCATGAAAAGAGAAGTTAATTCTCACAGAAGATACAGAACAAACAAAAAATCAAGAGCAGCACCATCACAGAGAAGAACATAATCTGATAAAAAGACTGATTATTAACAATATGATTTTCATCATATGGCACTGCAGTAATGGGGTGAGGTGAGGCTTAGCTGGATATGGAAGCAAAGTGGGCTTAGTACACTTTAAAAAAACAACAACAGATACTACTTTCCAGAAGAGATTTTCAGATTGCAAAATGTAGTCCAATCCAACACAATCTTTTCCCCCCAGAATTATTTAATGAAAGGAGCTTTTTCTACAAGCAAGATTAAACAAATCACTTTTTTCATTAGTCACTTATTTGCTAAAAAAACACACCAGGAGAAATCTTTCAAATAAAGTAGGTGATAAGAAATAACTGACAGCTACAGTTTGCTTAGAAACTAATCTAATATAAACCATCTAAAAGGATATTGTCAATATCTCTGTTTAAAAACTGGAATCAAAATACAATTAATAGGAAAAAAAGAAATGGAATATTGAAGCAGTGGAGAAATCAGGGCAAAGGCAAAAGTATTAAACAGATAAAAAGTTGCTAACTGCAAGAGAAGCAGGCATGGGTAAGAATTCTACACCAACGTATTCCCCCACCAAAACTCAACCTCAAATGAACGTTGGACAGATAAGCAAAAATAAATAAATAAATGATCATTTCCTTTGGCAACAGCACTTTTACGCTAGAAATTATTTACAAGGAAAAGCTATATTACAATGGTACAATAAACACAACTTTTTAAAATTGTGTTAGACCTTTGTGTGACTTTCAAGGTCAGCAATACTTTTAATTGTTCAAATATTGTTGCAAATTTGAAAACAACTTGCACATGTCTCACAGGCTGAACTTTTTTTAGTGCAAGAAGAATGTCAAAGTCACATCATGTAGCACGATGGTCTCTGATGATTACAGATATAAATCTCTGTAACGAAAGTTCTAACGGCATCTGTACCAACTTGTGATAAAAAGGGAAAGTACACTAAGAGAAACAATAGTTAAGAGATTGATCTAGCCTGGATGATAGCAGTTATCGTTATCATGAAACTGACTGATCAAATAGCAGCTTTAGAAAAATGCATGCTTTCTTGTTTTGAGAAGAAAACATCATAAAAGTTCTGACACAGCCATAGACTCTGGGTGACAACACACAGATCAAGTCTTAGGAGATGCATCCTATACCTCTGGCCTGCTCAGATTACTGGCCTAGACATGGAAAAAAGAAGTTTTAAAATCTTATTCATCTTTAAAGCCTCAGTGACAATCATTTAAACAGAATACCGTATTTTTGGACCATATGACGCACTTTATCTCCCCCAAAAGTGGGGAGAAACTGAGGGTGCATCTTATAGTCCAAATGCTGGTCTTTGGCCAGCTGCGGCTGTTGTAAAAGGATATTTTACAAGAGCCGCAGCTGGCCTAAGACTACTACTGCCACCTCTCAGCTGTTCTGAGGCAGGAGAAAGAAAAACATATGAAAAATAAGTGGCCACTAGAGGGCAAAAATCGCAATTCCCATTTACATGCATTGAAAATAAATTTCTTGTATTCAAAAGTTTTCTGTTTGTATGTTCCCAGTGCATTTAAGTGGGAAACCAAACCTGTGCTTAAAAAGAAAGGGTTTCACTTACCTTGATGCTTTTGTCTCTACTACACGTGGACAAAATGGAGGGGGAAAACATGCTTCCTAGTTGAAAGGAGAGCAAGAGGCTAGGCTAGAGTATCACTTCCTTCCTCAGTGCAATTGGCCTGGCCTGCCCACCAGCGCCACCACTGGTTGCTGGTGCAAAATACAGTATTAAATATATATTTTTTGTTTTCCTGCTCTGAAAACTGGGTGCGTCTTATGGTGCAAAAAATACGGTAAAAGAGCAAAACAAAATAAGGTTTCCCTCTAGCTTGTGATGGAAAGGGGAAAATCCATGGACACTTATTGTGCTGTCTTCCACAGTTGACAACATGTTCATGTGCCTAGATGTATAAACGTGCCAAATAAGTGCCTATCAGACACCTGCTGAATGACAGCACACTACAGAACTTACAGAACATTTTCAATGTTAAAATGAGGATGTAACACTAAGATGTTCTGGAAAACAGTGTGTGTAGATAGAAGATCCTCCACTGCTCACGAAAATAAAAAGCAAACAAATCAATACATACTGTACCTGCAAACCCAATATATAGACCAGCGTCTTGTTTGTGATCGAAAAATGGCCTAGAATTTGTGTCACTTGCACTCTTGGGACGGAGCAATGAAATGGTACAAAAAGAGCAAATACAGGGCCCAAGCTGTTGAGACAAAATACAATGAAAGAATGGGCGGTCAATAGGATTCTCACAATTTATTCTCCCTTCCTTGACTAACTTTGAAGAGCTCAAATACTATTCAATGGTTTTTTAAACGAGTCTGTATTACTAACACCAACGTTTTATGGTTAAACAGCAGCTTCTCTTTTGTAAGCTAGCATTTCATGAATACTAGCACCATGGAAGTTTTTTTAAAAGGCCTTTGTCGACTTGTTATCTACAGCACCCATTGGTTGATCATCGAGGCAAAGGTGCTGTTGCTCCTGTATAAGACCCGGGGAGCATACAGAACTTGAAAAATGTTACTCTTTTAAATGTCAAGTCCTAGAATCTTCTTGGCTAGCAGTATTTGTCAAAAACCAGTTTGAGGCACTGTAAAAATATTTACTTCCAGAGTAAACCTTCTGTTCTCTGATCCGTCTAAATCCCTCTTACTGGTACCCTACCTCACCCTTCCTCCTCTACTACTTGCACCTTATCTTCATCCTCGTTTCCTCCTGTTGCCCCTCTCTCTTGTTCATTCCCTTGCTCTCTTTGTGAACCATCTGATTCCGACAAGGCCTTCCTCAAAGCCCGCCACTCTCGAGATGCTGTCTTAACCAGTCCAATCTGGCACAAATAATCTAATGAATCCGTCTCAGTATTCATCGTATGCATTTTTTTATTGTAGAAAAATCTGAGCTGTTGAGGAAATTTCCAATGATAAACAATTTCACGTTCTCTTAATAGTTTTGTCACAGGTTTCATCTTAAAAGCGCCACACCCGTTCCTCAACGGATATGTCGTTGTAAACCTCCACATCACATCCATCAATTTTTAAAATGCCAGACCCAGCCTGTTTTATAAAAGCCATCACCTTTAACTTATCCGCCCAATTTGCAAATTTAACCAAAACATTCCTTTGAACTTTCTTTCCCTTCCTTGGCCCCAGTCTAAAAACACTCGCGATATCTTTATTTACAAAATCTTTCCCCATATTCAAATTATTTAGCCAATCGACTATTCTTTCCTTCAGCTCGTCTGGCGTTTTCTCTGACAAATTTCGTATCACCACGTTCTGTTTTCTCATCACCATTTCCAATTTCTTCCCATGAACTCAACTTTCAATTTAACTTCTTTTTGTTCCTCACACAGCCCTCTTATATCATTCTGCATTAATTTCATATCTTTTTGCACCAGATTCAAAACTTTATCCACTTTCTGACAGTTAGCATCCACCTTTGTAGAAAAATCAGTAAACATACTAACAAGTTTCTTATGGCTACCCATTAATTCCTCCTTATCTTTTGCCCTCACATCCTCAATTTCTCTTAATCCTTCCGTGGTCATTTCCTCCATCTTATCAATTTTTTAAAACAACTTCCCCAGCTCTACCATAATTTGGGTTTGATCCATTGCTCCCGTCTGCTCTGTTGTGGTTGCTGCTGCTGCTGCTGCTGCTGATGGTGCATCCACGCTTGACACTTTCTTCTCCTCCTTTCTTGCATCACGTTTTTTAGGCCTTACAACCTCCTCTTCCTTCCTCTTTTCCATTTTATTTATGAAATCCTCAAACAATGCTCCCAGAGCCAAAACACTTTTATATCCAAAAGGTACTTCCTCCCGATTATTTTCCAGCTTTATTTAGTACTTTTTTCCCTTTCCAAACAGCCCAAGTCCCACTCCGACTCAAACATATCTTCTATTCACGTTGTAATCCACTCAGAGCTGTACTATTATATCCAAACTGTATCCAGGAATTGCAAGCTCAGCAAAGGAAACCCAACGACCTTATATCCACGATATAAACAGGAGTAAGTGAGAGAAGAAAAAAAAGGAGAGAGAAAACAAAAGACCAAGACAAGCTTCTTCTTTGCAGGGTAACCATATATGCACAGTTTCAAACAGTTCCAAACTTTAACGGACAGAAAAAGGATGAAAAGTAACTATATTACCTTTGCTCCAGGAAGCTCAACTGCAACCCCATAAAAATGAGAAAAAAGATATTTATAAATCCAACCGCATCGGCGGTTCCTGAGCCTGGTCTCTCCTCCGTTCTTTCCAGACACACCAACAGTACTCTGCAGCCTTCAAAACATTCCCTTCCTTGCCCCGTCTTTACTCTGCTCAAATCCACTCCTTTCGCCACTCCAACCTCCATTTCCAACCTCTGTTTCGGCCTTCCGACCTCCGTTCCACCACTGCTTCCCCACACTCGACACTCTGCTCTCAATCGTCTTCAAAACTTTTAACTTTCATTTCTGTTCTTCCTCGCCGCCATTACTCTTTCCCGGCTTTGCCTTCCATTATCAAACTTAACCCTCCTCCTTCCCTCCACACTTACTGTGTCCTCTCAATATCCAACTCCGAGACCTTGTTCGCCACCACCAGCGTCCTCTTTATTTTATTTTCTCTTCCTTCTCACTCTTCAAAAAAGCTCCGAAGCCAATTTCACTTTTAAAATCGCCAGAGGCCTGTCCGACTTAAGCGGCGAGCTCAGCCCAGCCTGCGCTGCGCTTCCCTCACCGCCCTTTCCTCGAACTCTGACTCCGGCAAAAATAAACTCACATCAAAAGATTACCAGGCTCCGGATGAACACTTTCATGCAGTTTGGCTACAATTTTTTTAGTTTCAAACCTCTTTAAAATCCCATTCTTGGAGGGAGCGCAACAAAATATGTGTTAACCAAGCACCATCTTAGCCACACACCCCAAGCAAAGCTGCTGTTGCTCTTGTATAAGACCCGGGGAGCATACAGAACTTGAAAAATATTACTCTTTTAAATGTCAAGTCCTGGAATCTTCTTGGCTAGCAATATTTGTCAAAAACCAGTTTGAGGCACTGTAAAAATATTTACTTCCAGAGTAAACCTTCTGATCATTTTATTATAACAAATGTATAAATCATTGATAGTCTCTTAAATAACTTGCAATAGACCAATAAATTCAACAAAATGTATTTCACTCTTGTTAACTTTACAGAGGATAAGGATAATATATAAAGTCTGTCAACTAGGAAAACAAAATAAGTATCTCTTGTTAACTTTACAAAAAGTGGATAATGTAAGTACTGTATATCAGCATGATTTTCAGCATCATCCTGAAAATTGGTCCTGATGGAGATGACAGATGTAAGAATACGTAACCGGTTTTCAGTCTGGCTTATCCCACAAAAGCAAGTTCATTCAAGGCAGCATCTATTCCCAACACTTCCTTCCAGAACTGCAGAAGGCATCATTACTAGCGTTGTTCAACCTGACTTTCATAAAACCCAGTCTGCTCCTCAGTTATGCAGTTGTTTTATATAAGACTAGCATATTTTTAATGTGTGTGTTGGTGGTTTGGGGTGGTTTTGGTTTTGCACAACCACCACTCCTACGTAAAAAACCACCCCAACCACCAACTCACACATTAATTTTTTTTATTATGGCAGGAGTGTTGTGTGCGTGTGTTTGTGTGTATATGTTTGTGTGTGTGTTTGTGTGTATGTCTGTGTCTGAATGTAGTCCACCAGGGGGTGCTATTTTTAGTTATTTTTTTAGTTAACTAAAAATAACACCCTCTGATGGACTACATTCACTAATATTCAGTGCGAGGAGGCGTTCGAGAAGGTAGGACATCTGTGTCAGTTGTTCCCTGTAGGTGAGTTCTAGGTTTTTGTTGTTGTTGTGGGTTTTATGTTTGTGTGTGTGTGTGAGTGTGTGTGGGTGTGTGAGTGTGTGTGTGTGTGTGTGGGGGGGGGGGGTTAGGAGGGTTTGACGTGGCCTTGCCTTGCTGGCCAGGCCGCGTTAAATCCTGGCATTGGGGGGGAAGAGGGGGGTATCCCCTTTGCCCCAAGCTACGGCTATGTTTTTCCCCGCTGCCTCGCTGAAGCATGGGTCGGGGGGGGGGAGAGGGGTATCCTCTTTCCCCACCCCCTATGCTACAGTGGCGGCTTTTTTCCCTGCTGTCTTTGAGAAGCCTGGGGGGGGAAAGAGGGGGTGGTTATGTGAGACGGAGGCTGAGAACAGTGCTCTGTGCTTGGCCTTTGTCTCCCGTTTGTAAGGTGTTCGTCTTCCTAGGAAGACAGGGGCTGAATCTTTTGGCCTCCGTCCTCCTAGGAAGGTCCTCCTAGGAAGACGAACTACTTCCCTCATGGAGAAGCCCTGGCCTGCCCTTCATCCATGTGGGTGTCGAAGCCACGTCGCCCGCAGAGTCGAAGGAGAGGCCGGTGCTTTTCCCTACGTAGAAGGCCGCACCGTGAGGTAGACTTTGAAAGACCCAGCAGCAGCCAGCAAAAGGTAAGTGCAGTTGGTGGGGGTTAGGGAGGGAGAGGGGGCTAGGTGGTGGGGCAGGGGCGGCGGCGTGGTTCCCGGGACCGTGCTTCCCCTCCCAATCCCTCACCCCCACCAATCGCACTTACCTTTTCCTGGTTCCGGCTGGGTCTTTCAAGTCTCCCTCCTGGTGCGGTTTGTCTTTTAAAACCTCTGCGCCATGCTTTCCCAGCCTCCTCTGCGCTCGCGTACCTCAGCCTGATTGGCTGAGGGATTGCGCAGCGCAGAGGACTCTGGGACTCGTAGTTTTATTTTTTTGGTCGCGGTCGTGGGGTGTTGGTGAGGGGGTTAAGATAAGTGCAGAGGGCTCGATCGGCGATGGTTGGGCCAAGTGCAGGAGCCTTTGAACGAACCCAACGGCTAAGGGGCCTTTTTATAGGTACAGATGCCAAAAACAGCTATGTAGGAAAAATGCCTCTCCTGCGACTAGAAAGCAGGGGAGAAGGATAATTTAGTAAAAACACTCTCTCCCTCTTTTAATCTTTTTTAATCTGTAGAGGTCGGAGTAATTTTTGGTGGCTGTTTTAATAGGTTTTTTAAAATGTGATTGGTTTTATTTTCTGTGAGCCACCCAGAGTCTTCGGAGTTGGACAGCAATATAAATCAGAAAAATAAAATAATCAGGAAAGCGGTTTTCCTTGTCCCTTTAACATATTTTCACAAACCTGATGTCATGCATCATATCTCTCTCTCTCTCTTTTTGCTATGTTGCTGATGTGACCTTTTGGAGTTGACCATTCTCTGGTAAAACAGCTCTTATGGGAATGCTCCTACAGCCTTATTGGTCTTGTGGGGAATTCTTCCGACTCAAGTTTATGTCTTCCTGTATGTAGTTTCACTTGCTCATGTGCTTTGTGGCCAAAACGATGGAGAATGAGAACCATAAAATCCCACTCTTCATTTGCCTGACAAATTTAACATGTGATCTTATGAAACCACAAAATGTACTAGGTTTCTTTACAAATAAAAACATTGATACTATTAATAAGGAACAGCAAGATTTCTTCAAAAGCAGATCAAGGCCAGCATAGAACAAACTCTTTACTCACTTCCTTCCACAAAGAGTTAAAGTAATTTACTTGAAGGAGGTCCATACCACATTACTATATTGCTATACAAACAGTTTCACCAGAGCACACTCAGCCTCAAAAGGTAAGAGGAGTGGCAAACTCTTAGAGCAGTACAATAACTGAACGACTTGCCTCAGAGGTGACCTCATCTCAATTTACAGCCAAAGAGCCAGCACTGTTTGCAACATGTGGCACTTGGCAGGCATGGCTAAATGCTAAAGTACAGACTGTTGTTACCTTTCCCGCTGAAGTGGTACCTATTTATCTACTTGCAATTTCTTGCTTTCAAACTGCTAGGTTGTCAGGAGATAGTGTAACCTGCATGTAAACGCACAGCTGGAGCCACACTGACATAACTTCAGTTCACATACAGTGTTTTTTAAAAATGAGATTGTTTTATTGTTAACTAGCATATTTTGCCCGGCAGTGCCGGGCTTTGTAAAATTGTGTTGGATGTTTTTTTGTGTACTTTGTTTTTTATGGGAGGGGGGGTCTTTTTTCTTCGCGGGCCAGGCTGGATCCCTGGCCTGTTGAAAGAAAAGGTTGGGTGGGTGGTCTTTTTTTTGGGGGGAGGGGGTTTGCGGGCCAGGCTCGATCACTGGCCCGTGGGCAGAAAAGGGCAGGTGGTGCTTTTTTTTGGGGGGGGGTCGTGGCCCAGGCTCGATCCCTGGTCCGTGGGCAGAAAAGGGCGGGGGTGGTGGTCTTTTTTTGGGGGGGTTTGCGGGCCAGGCTCGACCCCTGGCCCATGGGCAGAAAAGGGTGGGGGTGTCTTTTTTTGGGGGGGGGGTCATGGGCCAGGCTCGATCCCTGACCCATGGGCAGAAAAGGGCGGGGGTGGTCTTTTTTGGGGTGGGGGTTTGCGGGCCAGGCTCGATCCCTGGGCCGTGGGCAGAAAGGGTGGGGGGGTGATCTTTTTTGAGGGGGGTTCACAGGCCAGGCTCGCTCCCTGGCCCGTGGGCAGAAAAGGGCGGGGGGTGTCTTTTTTCTCCACGGGCCAGGCTCGATGGCTGGCCCGTCGACAGTAAGGGCAGCGGCGGCTTTTTTTCTTTTTTTTGCGCGCCGGCTGGCCCATCGAAAGGAAGGAAAGCGGCGGCAGGGGGTTTCTTTTTTTCGCGTGCCGGCTGGCCCATCGAAAGGAAGGGCAGTGGCGGCAGGGGGGCTTTTTTCCCATGGGCCGCCCCGGCTGCCTCAGCGTTCTGCATGCTAATGGCGCGCAGGACGCTGGCGCTTGTAGTTTTGCCTGCGCGTGTTTGCTTACTGCAGCATTTTTTTGTTTGTTTTGGGTTTTTTGAGTGAAAAGTGATTTCTTTTTTTTTTTGGTATTTTTTGAGATTAGTGTGAATATTTTTGAATTTTTTGATAACTTATTTGATTAATTTGGGAATTAATCTTATAAGTTTCAATATTTTTGAATGTATTTTATCTTGCGGCCTCTGGGTGGGGCTGGTGAGCTTTTCTTCCTCTCTATAATTTTTCTCTTCTGTCCTCGCTTCCAGTAAGTATTTTCATTATTTTCTCATTTGAAAATTTCTCCGTCATGGAGTGAAAATCTCTCCGTCATGGAGTGAAGTCATCTCCATGTAAGCTCCCTGGTTTTTTTTTTTTGGGGGGGGGGTTGTGTTGGTTTTTTTTTGGGGGGGGTGTATTTGTGATGTTTTTGTTGTTACTGTTTGAATGTTTTTGTGTTTCCTTTTGACTGTTTTTGTGGCTGTTTTTGCATGTTTTTGTGACTGTTTTTGAATGTTTTTTGTGTTCTTTTTTTTAGGGTGTGTGTGTGTGTGTCTTTTTTCTTCGCAGGCCAGGCTGGATCCCTGGCCCGTTGAAAGAAAAGGGTGGGTGGGTGGTCTTTTTTTTGGGGGGGGTTGTGGGCCAGGCTCGATCACTGGCCCGTAGGCAGAAAAGGGCGGGTGGTGGTCTTTTTTTGGGGGGGTCGCGGGCCAGGCTCGATCCCTGGCCCGTGGGCAGAAAAGGGTGGTGGTGTTGGTCTTTTTTTGGGGGGGTTCGTGGGCCAGGCTCGCTCCCTGGCCCGTGGGCAGAAAAGGGCGGGGGGTGTCTCTTTTTTTCACGGGCCAGGCTCGATGGCTGGCCCATCGACAGTAAGGGCATTGGTGGCTTTTTTTCTTTTTTTTCGCGTGCCAGCTGGCCAATCGAAAGGAAGGGCAGCGGCGGCGGGGGTTTTCTTTTTTTTCGCGTGCCGGCTGGCCCATCGAAAAGAAGGGCATTGGCGGCGGCCTTTTTTCCCCGTGGGCCACGCCGGCTGCCTCAGCGTTCTGCGTGCTAATGGCGCGCAGGACACTGGCGCTTGTAGTTTTGCCTGCGCGTGTTTGCTTACTGCAACGGTTTTTTTCCTGTGGCTTTTTTTTATTGGCCACGGCGCGTTTCCGAACGTTCCTTTGGTTTATGTTTATGTTTATTCGACTTATACCCCGCCCTACTCAACACATGGCCAACTCAGGGCGGCTAACAACATATAAATGACCCCAGGGCAACCTAAGGGGCTTACATATAGGATATAATGTTCAAAATACAATAATAAATACAATGTTTCAAGTAAATACAATAAAGCCCAAGGTCTAGTATTACAAATTACAATATAAGGTAAAACAATCCACAAAATGCAAAATATCAGCACCACATCAAAATAATGTATCAATAATTACAATAGAATCACAGGGAATGAAAACATCACATAATACCAACGTAAAATAATAATGCAAAACCCACAAAAACCCCTGCCTTAGAGTCTTTTGAGGGGGAGGGCGGGGCCCAGAAACGCCAGCTGATGGAGTGGCCGGGAGGGCCTCTTCGCCCCCACTGGGGCCGGGAGCACGGCTGTGATTGTTTGCCCGGCACCCCCTCGCCTTTTAAGTCTTAGGCAAGGGGGGAGGGGGAGCCCCAGAAACACCGGCCAGTGGAATGTATATGTGGAAATACACAGCATAGGGAGCTGGAGGTGCTGGCGTCAGGTGCAGTGGCGGGAGCTTTTGAGGGCTCCGCCAAGATGGTCATCAGCTGGGCTCAGCTGGGCTCCCACCCCCCGCGGTCGGAAAAGCCACAGAGGGGAGCCGGAGGCGCTGGCGTCGGGCGCAACGTTCGGAGCTTTTGAGGGCTCCGTCGAGATGGTCATCAGCTGGGCTCAGCTGGGCTCCCACCCCCTGCGGCCGGCAAAGTCACGGAGGGGAGCCGGAAGTGCTGGCATTGGTGTCAGGCGTGGCGGCGAGAGCTTTTGAGGGCTCCGTCAAGATGGTCATCAGCTGGGCTCAGCTGGGCTCCCACCCCCCGTGGCCAGCAAAGCCACGGAGGGGAGCTGGAAGCGCTGGCGCTGGCGCCGGGTGCAGCGTCGGGAGTTTTGAGGGCTCCGTCAAGATGGTCATCAGCTGAGCACAGCTGGGATCCCACCCCCCGCAGCCGGTAAAGCCACAGAGGAGAGCCGGAGGTGCCGGCGCTGGCATCAGGCACAGCGTCGGGAGCTTTTGAGGGCTCCGTCGAGCTGGTCATCAGCTGGGCTCCCACCCCCTGTGGCCAGCAAAGCCGCTCATCCTGATTGGCTCTGGTGCGGCGCGGCACAAGGAATGTTGGGAATTGAAGTTCCCTTTTCTTGTTTGCGTACGGGGGCTCCTGCCCCCCGGCTGAAAATTTCAACCCCACAGTTACCTGCGAACCCCATTCGGGCGAGTGCATGGAGGCTCGGACGGGGCTAGTGGGGCCTGGTGCAACATCCTTTGTCACATTCCAACGGTTAACGCACCATTTTATAGGTATAGATTACAATGTATTTGTTTTTTTAAAGATGCAAGTTTCATCAGCATATTAACAGTTTGCCTTTTAACTCGTATCAATAAATAAATATACTTAACTGAATCTATACTGTAACACTCATGGCTTAAAAACTCCATCAACTGTGTGAAATTTACTCAAGTTAATTTCCCTTGAGCCAAAATCCAGAGAAATTGTGTTGATAAATACTCCAGGTAATTTCCTCTGCTATACATTACATTTTTACTTTTTGCTCATACTTCCTGGACATTGTATAAAGTTACACTATTAAAGCTCATAACTTTAGTAAGCCAAAAGGAGCATCATAAGATTCTTTGCCACATAAAACCATGAGAATTTTGAGGTACAAGTCATTTCAAACTCCACTGTCACAACAAGATTTTTAAAAATCTTGTCTGCCCTGTATAACTTTTTATTTCAATAGAATAAAAACTTAACTTCTAGGTAAAGACAATATTAACTAAATGACACATGATTCTACTTGTGAGAGTGTAATAGACTTTTTGTGTAATAGGTTATGTTCTGACTGATTTTCTTCTCTAATGTCTTACATGAATTGTTGTTTTCTTCAAATATCTGTCTTTTATTAGAATTAGTATTCCACTACTAGTAACATGTATATGTCCACAATTTCTTCTGCTGTGCGAGAACAATGAGTCGACCCTATCATATGATCACATGAGTTTCTCCTGGTACTACCACAGATATAAGCTAGACTAGATATACCAAAAATTAATTCATCTGCCCTTGAAGAAACATGCATCTTACTTTACAATAAAAGTGGTCTTAAAGAGAAGGACTTCCCCCCCAGTGGACATCAGCTGGCCAGAGAGAAACAGATCTGATAGCAGGGAATCAAGAAACTAGACTTTACGTTCTATGTCTCCCTTTTCCTACTAAAGGCAGACCTCCTTCCCATTTTATATCTAATTGAGGACAAGAAAAGAAATATATGGCTGACAATAGAACATTATGGTTAGTCTTTAACTTTTACAAGCCATTACTAGAGTGAGATGCAGATACAGTACTGTAATACAGTTCTGTCTCTTTCACAAAGAAGAACAGTTTATGAAAATTGCAGCAAGCACCATGTCATAATCAGAGCCATATAAAATCTGGCTAACACAGAGGCTTAGGCAATATCACTTTCAATTCACTTTCATGAGACACCTCATGCAACTGTTCTAACTTTCCCCCCCAAAAAAAAAGCATATGAAGGAAGAAGACATAATGGTTGATCTACAAAACCCACAATTTTATGGGTTTTTTTTTAAAAAAAAACCTTTAACATGCTATAGGACTTTTGAGAGAAAGAATCATTTAAAAAGTGAGCAAAATAGAGATTCTCACTTCCCATAATTTTTTTTAAGCATACACTTCAGCAACAGGGAGGGGAAATGCCATCATCCCCATGAAAGGGCAGTCTGACTTAATCATTCTTAAGCACAACATACTGAGGGGAAGCAGTTGCACATGCGATGTGTGGCAAATATGAGCACAGCTCAGACGATCTGCCAAACTACTAATGAGTGAGTACTAAGAATATTTCTCAAGCAGCAGTGGCTGATAGATGCAAATATTAAGGTTGCAGTGAAGTTTTATTCCATCAACATAATTTGTATTTCAATAGTCAAACTATTGTTTATAATAAGCCTATTGGGATAGGGAAGAAAGTTGGGAAAGTATACTCAGAGAAAATATTTGATCAGAAAATTACATTCCAGTTCAAGAAAAGTATGTATAGGGTAATGGTCAAGTGGCTATAGAATATTAATAAGTTTGTAAGTTATTTTAAAATTATTATAGTATAATTGCTGTCAACAATTTTTAATTCAAATCACTCTTTTGGGAAGCATTCTCTCTTAAAATAATGTTTATTTCACTAACCTTTATTTTCCCTCAGCAAATCAGTTTTCTTTTTTATATTGTATTGCAGCGTAACCAGATATCAGTTCCAGATATCTTTTTAAAACCCTATACATGTTCACACAGAAATAACACTGAGCTCAGTGGATGTTATACTCAAGTAGTTATACATACAGCTGCAATCCTTTTGAATTACTTAACAGACAAGGGTTGGGGTGGCTCAGTGGTTAAGAAGCTCACCTTGTTAGCTGGAGGGCTGGCAAGTTGGTAGTTCAAGACCCGGGTACTGCATGATGGATTGAGCACCCGTCTCTGTCCCACCTCTTGGGGGCATGAAAGGAGCCTCATTCAGGCATCGCCTGAGCAGATTTTCTTCTGCAAAAATCCTTTCAACCCAGAATAATTTCTGGCACAAAATTACTATTACAGTACTTAATAGACTTTTGGAAATAGGTTTATCTTTATATGTTAAGATAATGGGAACCTTATAAAGCCTTCGAATGAATGAGAACTGTTCTGATAAACTATCATAGCATATTTTACCACATATCTTTATTTACCAAACTAAGATTCAAAACTTTCAGAGTATTTACATTTACTCAGAAGTAAGACTAGTTTTCAAATGTGGAAGAAAATGTTGGCTCAGTCACAGCTTTTCTTATGGAAAGCATGCCCTTTTGAAAGGTTCTGCCAGTGATTTGAATGGAATATCATATGTTTCAGAACCTCTTACAGCCAATCTCATTTAATTAGAATAACACAAGCTTATTGTGCATTGCGATTTAACCATTAACATTAACCAGCACCACTATGGTGATATGGTATGTCATACAATTATAGTATTTGGAAAAAAATCAGTAATATTTTATAGTTTTTCAGACAACTCTCCCTAGTTTCTGCAGTTTTACTGCAAGATAAATATTCTATAACAATTCATCTGATGAGGTGACAGACTTAACCATAAAAATTTAAATACTTTTCAGAGAACACTATTAGGAAATGACTTCATAAGCCAATTTGTTCCTATCTGAAACAAAAGCTGTGTTCTTCCCCATCAGAGGTGGGGATATTTTAGTCTTCCAGTGTTTTGTTTGAACTAGCATTCCTATAGTCATTTACCAATACCCAGCTGATTAATATCAATGAGAGCGGACTTCCAAAACATGTGGAAGACCAAAGGTTTCCATATCCCTGTGCTACATGCAGGACATCCTATCTCATTCCCAAATACTTTAAACCATGCCAGACTTGCATTTATAAACTTTTTATTTCAATTACTCTCTTCTGACAATTTGAAAGTACCACTCTGTTTTAACTGGAGCTATGCACACATTTCGTCTGAAGGATTAATGTCATTCAATGCCTTTTTTTTAATCAGTCTGCTTTTCACCTATCATAATTTTCTGCTGGTTACAAAATAAGGGAAATGATGTTTAAATAATAACTTCATTATTATTTAAATATAGTTCAGAAGCAAGATACTGAATACAGTATTCCTAAAACTCTGATTTTTACTCTGCACTCATGAGTTCTCACATGGTTCCATGTGTAAGCTGTGTGCACAATTTTCATAAGGTTAGAACTGCAGCGATCACAGAGGAGAAATTTTGGACTGTTAATGAAGCACAATTACTTGTACATCAAAGAGTAAACAAAATAAAACAACAACAAAAAGACAAAAAACATTGTGGCACCTTAAAGACTAACTGCTGTATTTAAATGTGAGCTTCCATGGACCACATCCACTTCATCAGACATAAGAGTGAAGCCTCATGGCATCAATTTATACATATCAGGTATACAGTTACACACACCTTATTTCTTACTTCACAGTTCTACTCAGAATTTTGAAGTTACGTTTGGAACAACTTCCAGAATGTCCTAGCCATGCCAGCTGGAAGATTCTGGAAGTTGTTGTTCCAAAAAGTAATTTTACCAGCCTCTGCTCCTACTCTAATAGCCTTTCTCCCCCAGCCTCTGCTCCCACTTCAATAGCTTTTTAAAATGCTGTTGAACATAACTATCTGCAATCTGAAAGCATGAATGTTAGTAGAACTTCAGGGAAAAGTTTTAGTCCACAAATTTCTACTGCCCACTGATCAGCAGGATATTCGTTTTTTGTTCATGTCCCTAACCATCAGAATGGACTCGGAAATCACTTACACACTGCCTATTTCCACATGTGTGATGCCCCACAGAGGGACTTCAGTTCCCAGAAGCCTAAGTCAATACATTGGCTGATCGGTGATTTGTGGAATTGACTTAGGCTTCTGGGAATTGAAGTCCAAAAACTAAAGATCGGGAAACACTTATCTTAGGATACAGATATAGGTGTCAACTTTTGAGCAGAAAAGTCCCTAACCAGACCAAGACAGTTTGTTTCTAAAAACGCAACAAACTGAAGAACTTGGAATTTTTTGTCTCAAGTTCCCTGGTACTCATATCACAACTGCAAGCCTAGAATTTAGAAGCCACATGCCAGTTATATAGCAAACTACATAGAGACGGGGAGAAGTACTACTAAATCATACCTTCTATTAAAAGCTCACTGGCACATGAAACTAGTGACCATTAGAAGTTGCCTTCAATACAGTGTTTTCCTTCTTCTTTTCTGCACCTGTTGTCCAGTTATTTTCGCCTTTTTTCCGCCTTAGCTATACTGTATATCCCTTTCTGATTTTAGAGATACAAATATTAGATAATATGGAAAGCCAAAAGCATGAATTCAGTGCATGTTGATTGAGAAGCTAGCCTCACAATGTTCAAAGAGACTCATTCCAAGAATAGCATGTGCAGGGTTACAGCATAGAAACTATGTGGAATATTCTAAGAATAAACCCTGAAGAATGCAGTAAATATTGTTGCTTAGTAAACAGGCACAGGGTTGAGCACTAAGTCATAGCTGCTGGTAGAAGATATACCATAAA
The DNA here is from genome assembly GCA_035047305.1 of Bradypodion pumilum. Taxonomy (NCBI): domain Eukaryota; kingdom Metazoa; phylum Chordata; class Lepidosauria; order Squamata; family Chamaeleonidae; genus Bradypodion; species Bradypodion pumilum. The sequence goes on from JAWDJD010000003.1 coordinate 187,165,244, forward strand.
TTCTACCCCAAATTTAAAAAATACATTTACAAAGAGAAAAAACACACTTGTCATCAAAAATGCTAAAGCAACACAGAAATAGTCTGATATCTAACTGGAGCAACATCCTGTTTATAGTATGTATGCCACAAAACAAGACATTAAGCAATTTTGGTTGTTAACTACATAACACACTAGATTTAGCAAAATGGAACACTTCATGAAAGTCTAGATACTGGAAGCCACAACACCACTTCTCCTGCCACCACATAACGCAATAGAGTTTAAACAGTTTTAACCATTAACCACTGCAGTCAAAGGAATATGAACATTGAGGTTTCTCCCTCTGTCACTTCTATTCCACAAAGCACATTATGGAATTCCAACATAGCTAACTATATGCATGTATGATGCAGATATTTCTGGATTTGAAAAAAGTTTACATCCAAACATTAGCAAACACTGGAACAAGGTAATGTGGTAGTTTAAGGGACAAAGTTTTGAAAACATGTATGAAATAAATTGCCACTACTGTATGCTGAAAAGCCAGAGAAGCATTTAGGCACAAGGGGAAGAATTTTAAGTAGATATAACCACCTACATCTACCCATACATGACAGAATGACAGCATCTCACATAATGCAACACAATGGCAAGGCACATGTTCAGGGCCTATTTTACAACACTAAGGAGCTGCAGTGGCTCAAGTGGCTAAGACGCTGACTGGGAGGCAGAAGGTCAGCATTTCGATTCCTGAGTACTGCAGGACGGAATGAGCTCCCGTCTTTGTCCCAGCTCCTGCCAAACTAGCAGTTCGAAAGCAAGAAATTGCAAGTAGATAAATAGGGACCACTTTGGTGGGAAGGTAAACAGCGCTCCGGTGTCTAGTCATGCCTGCCACATGACCACGGAAATGTCTGCAGAAGCAGACAGCGCTGGTTCTTCGGTTTTGAAACAGAGATGAGCACTGAACCCTAGAGTCGGATACAACTGGCTTTCAAGCAAGGGAAACCTTTACCTTAAGGAGCTTTAGACACTGGTTTACTGAAATAGTTATTGAACACAGATGCATCACATATAATTCCTTGGATTGCTGCCTGCTTTTATCAACTCTTTTGTCCTTTCTCTTAATAGTACAAAACTGATCTTTTTCAAAGTCTAGTGTAACTTAGTGGAGAAAAGCTATTTCTCTGGCAACCTTGGATTTTCCTTCTCCAGGAAGTACCACTACTGCCCCCTTTAGGGAACAATCCATGCTGTTCATTCACACTTTCAAAACTGGATCATTACTGCCACTGTAATACAGTATGTTGTTAAGGAAAGTACTTTTAGAGAGATTGTTATTCTGTTAAATGACACATATTATCGTGCTCTCAAACTGTATCTTGTATACAGCCTTAAAGACTTTTTGAAGGGGAAAGATGGGACATTATTTTTAATGGATAAAATAGTAAGCAATCCTTAATTCACAAGTAACACACCTCTTAAGTGCAAAAACCTATTTCTAAGATCATAACTCTGTATTAGAAAAAAAAGGATAAACTTTTTCCGAATAAAAAGGTAAATCCAAAACAAATTCAACATCTCAACATTAAATACTGTATTTTGCAGCTTTCCAAACTTTTTGACAACTGCATAAATGAAGTATTTCCTCCCCTCTTCGAATTTCAGCTTCAGTTTGCTGAAGAGAAACAATATTGTCTATATTAATGAATATTTTCCTCATGTCTTTTTCTTTTTTTAAAAGGTCCCTTGAACTTCCTGGAAATATATCTGCAATGGCAATAACCTCACCCACACTGCCTTTCACAACGGGTTTGGCTAACAACAGAACCTGCGATCTATACGAACATAAAGATTCAGCACGCATCTTATTGCCTTTGTTTTATAGCGTTATTTTTGTAATTGGAATTCTTGGAAATGGACTTGCTCTTGCCGTAATAATTAAAAACAGAAAAAAGATGAATTCTACTACTATTTACTCAACAAATCTTGTTGTCTCAGATATACTTTTTACTACGGCTTTACCTACAAGAATAGCGTATTATGCAATGGGCTTTAATTGGCCATTTGAAGAAACATTCTGCAAGATTACAGCTCTTGTTTTTTACATAAACATCTATGCGGCTGTGAACTTTATGACATGTTTGAGCATCGACCGGTTTGTAGCTGTAGTCCACCCCTTGCGCACCAAGATCAGAAAAGTGAGATGTGCCACGTACATTTGCTGTTTTGTATGGTTCCTTGTACTTTGCCAAACACTCCCACTGCTTACACAAAAAATGTCACACAAAGAAGGAAATAAGATTACATGCATGGAATATCCAAACTTTGAAAAAATAATTGAACATCTCCCTTGGATACTTCTTGGTGCTTGCTTACTTGGATATGTAATTCCCCTTCAGATCATACTGTTCTGTTACATTAAAATCAGCTGCAAACTCTGTCAAACTGCAAAAGAAAATCCGCTAGCTGAAAAATCGGGAACAAACAAGAAGGCAATTAATACAATGATTTTTATCATTGTTGTCTTTGTCATCTGTCTCACTCCATATCACCTTGCCATTATTGTACAAATGATTAAGAAGCTGGTGTTTCATGACAATATTCCATGCAATCTTCAACAAATCTTCCAGAAGACTCTCCACTACACTGTGTTTCTGATGAATTTAAACTGCTGTTTTGATCCTTTCATTTATTTCTTTGCATGCAGAGGATATAAAAGCACAATATTGAAAATACTAAGACGTCAAGGAAGCATTTCCTTATCAAGTGCAGCCAGAACAGCTCCTAATGAAAGTTCCCGTGATATGAGAGACACACAGCTCTCACCCCTTTCAACATCTTTCAATGGAAAGACAATGAATGCAATTTAACATTGGAAACATACTTCCAGAATCAAAATCTCCAAAAGGATAGCAAAAGCTACAACTTTCTCCATAATAAAGAACCTAAGATGTCTTATATTCCAGGAATGAAGAAAGGTGGGCAAGCCATATGGCTACAACAGTCATACCCAAGTCTTTGTTTTTTTAAAACGTTTATTCTGTATCATGTTTTCCAAAAATAATTAATTGCGGTAAATAACATGTTCTACCTGTTTCCATTTGTGAATCTTGTCATCTGTAAAAAAAAATCACTTTGTGAAATAGTTATCTGATAAAGAAACAAGCTGAAATTGAATTTATTCAAGTGAGTTGTTGACTAGAATGAAAATAAGCAATAAGATACAAAGATATACAAAGGAACATGGAAAGAAATATTTAATTATGTTTTCTTCTTCATAGATGAATTGTTAAAAAAAGACTAAATTAGAAAAGGTTTTGTTTTCAAGAACAAAATATTCAGATTGTTGCTCCTAACAATGTGTTGAATGAAAGTGACTTAAAATAATTAAGCCATTTATTCCAAACTGGTCTTGTTGTCTACTCAGTCTACTCCTCATTAATATTAGGGCTATAAATCTTTATCACCAACACTGACAGATCTTGGGCCAATCTTACACAAAGATGACCACTGCTAAACTCAACAAGAACAAGCACCACAAATCATACCTGCTGTTCTGATGTTGTCAGCCCAGAGAATCCCATAAACATGCCCACTGTGGCACAGATGAAGCTACTCCACTACCTATTTGATCTTAACAATCATGTGATTAACTTAACAAGAAAATTTATTATATGTATATCCAAGAGAATGAAGCTAAGTATCAGAGTGCAACAGATATACAGATGGTAACAAACCAAAAGAAAAGGAAGTTAATAGCCAAGGTATGACTGAGAAGGGGTCGTTTTCTATCTAGTAAGAAGTTAGGTGAGAACCTTGTCGGGGCATGGGGGCTTGAGTGGTCTAACTAGGCAGTTGTCGTCCATCTCTTGTCAATGATGTTAGGCTGGGACTAAAACTCACCAATGTGTCCTCCACTGGATCCCTTGGGCAAGGTGAAAGCGGAGGGTACACGTCATGGTCCGCCTAGCCAATGGGTGATGTAATATTGAAATGGCTAAAAAAAGCTTGCATGTGCGGAAAGTCGCCGCGGAGACGTCCACCAATATGTGTACTCCTCGCTGAATAATGACTCCAAGGTATCCAAGGTAAGAAGGCAGTCAATAATTTAAGCAAAATGTCCATCTTGTTAGCTTCCAAACAAAATAAATATAAAAGGATATGCAAAGGGAAGGGGGATTCCAGTACAGTGGAACCTCACTTAACGTAATTAATGCTTTCTCCAGGATGTTTCTTACAGTGAAAATTACTTTAACTGAATTACCCATATGAATGCAATTTCCCATAGGAATGTATTGAAAACCAAAATACATTAACCGAAATGTGGTTACCCATAGGAATGCATTGAAAACCAATTTATCTGTTCCTTTTGTTAACCGAGGTTCCACTGTATGTTGTTATTCATTTTCAGCAATATCTGCAAACAAAGGTATTTTATTTATTTTACTTAAATGTTTTGTTTTCTACTGGGTTGTTGATTTGCATCCTGATCATGGGACTATTGTTCATATGTCTGCTGAAAGTACATGCTCTCCTCTCTCTCAGAATTAGGAAACTGTTACAATTAACTGCATAGTTCAGTGAGAAAACAGAGTTTGAGATTCCAAATTAACCACTCTGTCTCCTGGGAGGAGAGCCAGCCTATATAGTATTGGGCAAGCTATGCAGTCCTAAAATATTTCCAGAAGAAGGGGCTTGTGAACCACTTTGGAGTACTCTGTATCTAGAAAACAGTGGGAAAGATTGTCATAACACAGAACTGATTTGAAACCACATAATTATTATTCCTGCAACAGGGTAAGACTATGTTCTTTTTATTTTAAACATATGTACGGACAGCTGTGGTTTGATGTCAACTAAACTAAAATGATTAGCTTGGATAAGTGACAGTCTGTTATCTTCTAGTTAAAGGTAAAGGTTTTCCTTGCTCGAAAGCCAGTCGTATCCGACTCTAGGGTTCAGCGCTCATCTCTGTTTCAAAGCTGAAGAGCCAGCGCTATCTGCTGCTGCAGATGTTTCCGTGGTCATGTAGCAGGCATAACTAGACACTGGAGCGCACGGAATGCTGTTACCATCCCACCGAAGTGGTCTCTACTTGCAATTTCTTGCTTTCGAACTGCTAGGTTGGCAGGAGCTGGGACAAAGACGGGAGCTCATTCCATCCTGCAGTATTCAGGAATCGAACTGCTGACCTTCTGCCTCCCAGTCAGCATCTTAGCCAATTGATCCACTGCAGTACAAGATGGAATTTACAAATATGAAAAGGGAAGGTTACCTCTTTCATTAAGTAACAAACATTGGAGAATGAACAGATATAATCCAAGATGCAACTTTAAAAATAATTAAAAAGGAAAAGAGCAGAACCATAGTTTAGGTAGAGCTATTATCTAAGACATAACCACAAAATGATAACAAATATGGGATTATATAGTATTTGTGTTTTGTAAGGTACTAACGTTCTAGCTATAAAGCCCAGAAGCAGAAAAATGATTGGGACAACAGATTTGGACAGCATGTGGTATTTTTAGAGAAAAATTAAAATTAACACACATGTTTATGGGAGTTCTTGTGCTTCCTGATGTTATAATTAGTCATGGACTAGTACTTAAGAGTAGCTGCTATGCAACAAACAATGAACATAGTGCAGCTGCTTCTGCAGGTGTGGAACAGTGGCAGAATTCAAATTAGAAGGACAAAGGGCTATGCTTCTGCCTGTGCATTGTGCCTTTCTCCATCTAAGGCAGGGGTAGGCAACCTACGGTCCACAGGCCAGATCTGGCCCATGGTGCCAAATAATCTGGCCCCCGCTCTTGCTCCAGCTGCCGTTGAATTGGCTGCGGAATCATTTACAGTAGCCGTAAATGAAGGGGGGGGGACCAGTCTAGTCCTCTCAACTGTCTGAGGGAGCATGACCTGACCCCAACTTTAAAAGGTTGGCAACCCCTGATATAAGGAGACACTTGTTGTTCAATAGCCAGTTAAAAGCACTTTCATGTCAGAATGGTACTTTATAAAGTAGTCCATTGTTTAGACTTTTGCCTGTTTATAGATTTGAGACTCTCAAATCATGAAGTGTTTTTACCTCCTATACCAGTAATGGCCAACCTTGGCACTCCAGGTGTTCTTGGACTTCAATTTCCAGAAGCCTAAGTTGGCATTCCTGCTGATCAGGCCTTCTGGGAATTGAAGTCCAAGAACACCTGGAGTGCCAAGGATGGCCATCACTGTCCTATACAGATATAGTGGAACCTCATACAACAATCACCCTGTATAGCAACGAAATTGCATAACAATTTTTTTGGGGAAATGGTGTCCCGCATAACAATTTTCCCTATGGAAAAAATCATACAACAATTTTTTAATGGGAAAAAACACTTAGCAAAAAAAAAACCCACGTTGTACGGTGCATCCCATAGGAAAAATCACTATACGATGCATGAATCATATAGCAATTGTTTCACACAACAATGAGCCCCGTGGGATGGATTAAAATTGTTGTATGAAGTACCACTGTATATCCATCAACCGAAACTAACTACTAACAAAATCCTGTCAGTGTTCTTTCAACTTGTTTGCATTCATGCAAATTTTTTTTGTCATAATGAGGAATTATAAGCATGGCTCATTTGCAGTATTCCAGTCACTAACTGAAGACATCATAAGGCCATGATGGTGAACTTTGGCACTCCAGCTGTTCTTGGACTTTAATTCCCAGAAGTCTAAGTCAGCACTCCCTGCTGATCAGAGCTTCTGGGAATTCAAGTTCAAGAACAGCTGGAGTGCCAAGGTTCGCCATCAGTATCATAAAGAATGGTGTCTTAAATATTTTTACACCTTCTTTCTGTAAAACTATTGTACGCAAGGCAGTAAGTAAAGTTCTGCTAAGGTTCTCTTTCATTACAACCCAAAGAAATTCGGTTGTACTGTATTTAACTGTATTAAACTGAAGGTTCTTAAATGGTAGGATAGAGAGAAATCTGAACACTTGTGTTATCTAGTCTTTTAACTGAAGGAGTTAAACTGCTTGAGTGATTTAAACTTACATAATATGTTGCTACCAATGTTATTCAAGCAAGATAAAAACAAAAAACTAAACTTATCATCCACTATAAGGAAATGGGCAAATGGTATTCATTTGACCAGAAGAAGAGAGAACAAATTATGGTCTCCTGCCAGGGGAACACTTTCCTGGTCCACAGAGAATGAAATAACTATACACTAGCAGAATTGATAGGAGTTGGAAGCATAGGACCATCGCAACAATAACAACTGCAGCTGGTTTTACATGACAGGCTGGTGACGACTGCATTGTGTGCTTCTTTTGAGCAGATGAGTTTTCTTATACATAGTTGCACATCCTGTAAGACAGAAGATCTTGCCTTGGGCTTCTCCATTTCCCCATCTTACTCTCCACCTACTAATCTCTTAATTTCCATTCTTTGTCCAAGAACATCTGTCCGACCAACAAGAGCGGACCGGAGAGGCTCCCTAATTGTACCATCAGCTAGAGGGGCTCGTCTCTCTAGCACAAGAAGGGCCTTCTCTGTGTCCGCACCGACCCTATGAAACCTCCTGCCAATAGAGCTATGGTTACAGACAGAATTGCTGCCCTTTAGGAAAGATCTCAAAACCTGGCAGGCGGGGCAGGTGTGGGGTATTGATGGTAGAATGACCCCTGCCTGTTGGCTTGTCTGAATGGGCATGATCCTCTCTTGCTGTCTCTGGTTTATGGATGAAGTGGGTGGTTTTTTTAAAATGTTATTAATATTTTTAATATTACAAAGTTTTAATTATTTTAGCGGGGCTTTATGTGTTTTTATGGGATTATATTGTAAGCCACCCGGAGTCGCCTGTCGATTGGGCAGCAATATAAGTTGAACTAACTAAATAGTCTCAATGCTACTCTTCCATCAACTATCTTGCCGCTTAGCTCATTTTTCTGCAGTGATTTCAGTCCTTGCTATCCTACAAACCTACTTTTGTCCAAGTTACATGAAATTTCCTAGCCAACCTAATATACATAGTTCTTCCCAACCCAAGCAACTGGACTGCAAGCATGCTGAAACTATGTTCCCTAAGACAATTGAAATTTCCCGAACATTCCATGACATCATTATCAATTCAAACAATGATGTCAGAGGTGCATACCTGTCAAGCACAGCTCCGGAGATTACGGGACCTGCGCAGAACATTTCTGCGCAGGTCCATTCTACGCATGCGTAAAAGCCTTCTACGCATGCATAGAAGGCTTTTACGCATGCATAGTATGGACCTGCACAGAACCGTTCTGCGCAGGTCACTTCTACGCATGCGTAGAAGGCTTCTATGCATCCCCTTCTGCACAGATGCCTTCTATGCATGCGTAGAAGGGTTCTACTCATGCGTAGAAGGGTTCTACTCATGCTTAGAAGGGTTCTATGCATGTGCAGAAGGATTCTACGCATGCGTAGAAAGGACCTGCGCAGAAGGGATGCGCAGTAACTCCTTTCCCCCCCGCTGCCAAATTACGGGGTAGCGGCAGCTCCGGGCGGGAAATGGAGAAAATCGACGCGGAAATCCGGGAAATCCTGGCCAGTCTGGGATACTTGACAGGTATGCAGAGGTTTCACCACCCATAGAATGAAAGAATATGCATTTATCAAACTACACAAAACAATGAAATAATATAGGTATATGCAAAATCAATCTCATAGATAAAGCAGTATTATTATCCCCGTTTCATGGTTGAGGGTTGCAATGAAACCGTGACTTAGTGCTAAAGCACTAACATTACAAGTTTTGCTGACAATGAGACAAGCAATTTTGATATTTAACTGTATGCAAATTAGCTGGTGCAAAACACGTTATATGTCACTTCCAAATTTCTCCTACTTTTAATTATTACTACTATAATTCACTGATACCCTATTATGTGTAAACAGTCATAAATACAACCTTCAGCCATCTGTCTGCTGTTCATTTTATCTAATTATGGCAAAGCATTAGAATGTTTCAAAAAATATCCAACTACCAGTGCTTCTGTGGCTCAAGTGGTTAAGATGCTGAACTCGACGACTGGAAGGTTGGAATTCAATTCCTGAGTACTGCACGACAGAGTGAGCTCCCACCCCTGTTCTAGCTCCTGCTAACTTAGCAGTTGGAAAGCAAGAAATTGCAAGTAGATAAATAGGTACCACTTTGGTGGGAAGGTAAACAGTGTTCCATGCACTCCAGTGTTGAGGCATGCCTACCATGTGCCCACAGAAATGTCTGCAGATGCAGAAAGTGCTGGCTCTTTGGCACTGAACTCTAGAGTTGGATATGACTGGCTTTTGAGCAAGAGTGACCTTTCCCTTTACCAGTATTGCAAAGAAGCATAAATTCTCTGAAAATGGAGATATATCAAAGCAATGTCTTATGATCTCTTCTTGCCATGTATAAGAAGAGGAAGGAAGTCTGGTGACTAATACAAGCAGGCAGCAAGGAGATGTTGGCCTGAAAATGCAGAAGAGTAATTAAAAAAAAAAAGAAAAGAAAAGATGGGCAGCATTTTGACATCAGAACCGAATCCTGCAGTTAGGCTGGTAACTACCAACAATAATTACTAAAGTTGTCCTAAGGGCATATGAAATTCAACTTGTTCATTTATAATTTAAATCTGCCGAAAAAATACCTAAGGAAATAAGAGGAGTAGTCTTTACTTTTAGATATAGTAAAGGTCCTAACTGAAAAAGTGTCTACCCACTCTTCACATAACTCACTGAGCTATCTGTGTACAGTTCTGGTCACCATACCTCCAGAAGGATATTATGGAGCTGGAAAAAATGCAGAGGAGGGCAACCAGAATGATTAGGGGACTGGAACACCTTCCTTACCATCTGAGGCTGCAACGGTTGGGCCTCTTCACTCTTGAACGACGGCGTCCAAGAGGTGACCTGATTGAAGTTTATAAAATCATGCACATTTTCTCTATCGCAAAAAACTAGAACTAGGGGGCACTCCATGAAACTTTTGGATACTAGTTCTCAAACAAATAAGAGAAAGTACTTTTTCACCCAGAGGATTACTGGTCTATGGAACTCCCTGCCAGAAGAAGTGGTGACAAGTGTGAGAAAGGATTAGACAAGTTCATGGAGGACAAGGGTATCAATGGCTATAATTATGGATACCTAAAGACAACTTCTGGGTTGGAGAGATAGGCAGGATATCTCTCAATGCCATTTCCAGGGAATCCTAAGCAGGTGAAGGTATCTGCTTGGGAATACCCTGAAGGAAATGGTGAGCCACAGTGTGAGACAGAATGATGGACTGGATGGGCTGGGGCCTGTTCCAGCAAGGCTGTTCTTATGTTCTTATGTTTCAGTAAAAGTAAGACAAATTTATAAAACAGTTTAGAAATGTCTTGGTGCAGGGACTATGTGATTAAAAAATCTCAACAATAAAAAAAGAACCCTGTGACCACAAAGTAAAGTTTGCGAGTAGACAACACTAGCTGTTGGGGGAGGGAGAAGGGGAGAATGAACCTGAGTAGCTGAAAACCTCATATTGCAACATTTTGTTGCAATGCACACAAAAACAAATCTGTACCCTCAATTCAAAAGATCGGGAGGGTGTGTGTACTTGTTTTGAATTAATAAATTAAGGTTGCTAAAGTACAGGTATGTATGCCGCAAGATGTGGTTTGTGTGTTGAAATTCTTTCTCAGAACAGCCAAACCATATAATTGCAAACATTTGTCACAAGGAAATACTCATGTGTAGGAAACAAAAAACAAACAAAAAAGGGAAATGAAGACGCAGCTGCACAAAATGATCTGTTTGCAAAACATTCCGCTTATTTCCTCAGTCACCTCATTTACTCTTCACAATTCTAATCAGGTCAGAAGTGCCCCCCCCCGCTCCCCCCCCCGCTTTTTGGTAAAACTATTTGGTGATCTTAAGACTTGCAAAAAATTGCACAAGTAGTACTAACAAGGCAGTGTAATGCTGTCATCAGATCTAACATGTTTTTGAATTTGAAAAGCATTCCTCAAGACAAAGAAAACAATATTAAGTCAAATTACATAACGAGTTTATGAAATGGTTAGTTGTTTCCTTGCTCAGATAAATGGTAAAATTATACTATCTTGTAGCTTCAGGATTTAGAAGAATTTATAAGACACTATTATTACTATATGGATAGAAGCGGAAGAAATCAGACTTTGTTGCCCTAATTAACCAATATGCACATATTTGTCTCAAAACATTCCAAAAATCCCTCATAATGGGGAACAAAGGGTGCAGCTACACAAGCAGCAGGTTGCAACCAAGTATGGGCCACCTGGGATTAGAACAGTAGTTCCCACAGGGGCACTTCAATTCCCAGAAGCCTAAGTCAGTACACTGGCTGATCAGTGCTTTGGGGAATTGACTTAGGCTTCTGGGAATTAAAGTCCAAAAACCAGAGGTTGGGCAACACTGGATTAGAACAATCTAATCAAGCCTGGCCGTTCACATGCAAATAGATCATGCCAATATTATGAAGTGCCTTAATAAGTGAGTCACTTCAAGTTACAGGACTAATAAATTAATCACTTCCTCTACTTGGCAGAAAGCAAGGGGAGTGGGGGAAAATTGAAACTGTATGCAGCTGGTCACTGATGTCTACATCAGCAATAACCCCCACCCCAGCCCCGCTTTTGCCTTATCTTAAAAGGCTGATTTAGAAATAATCTGCAATCGAAGAATCCACAGTGGTGGATTATTAAACCACTTCACAATACTGACTAACTAAAACTAGAGCACTGCAAACAACAAAGCTAGTGGAGATGATGGTATCCCAGTTGAATTTTTCAAAGCGCTAAAAGATGATGGCGTCAAATTACTGCATTCAATATGCCAGCAGATTTGGAAAACAAAACAGTGGCCACAGGATTGGAAAAGATCAGTATACGTCCCAATCCCAAAAAAGGGCAATGCCAAAGAATGTTCAAATTATCGAACAATCGCGCTCATCCCACATGCCAGCAAGGTGATGCTCAAGATAATACAGGACAGACTTCAGCAGCATGTGGAGAGAGAATTACCAGAGGTGCAGGCTGGTTTCAGAAGAGGCAGGGGACTAGAGACCACATCGCCAACATACGCTGGATCATGGAGAAAACAAAGGAATACCAGAAACAAGTTTACTTTTGTTTTATTGACTACACTAAGGCATTTGGCTGTGTGGACCACAACAAGATGTGGCAAGTAATTAAAGAGATGGGAATACCAGAGCACCTCATATGCCTCCTGAGAAATCTGTACATGAACCAAGAAGCAACAGTTAGGACAGAACATGGAATAACAGAGTGGTTTGGAATAGGAAAAGGAGTAAGACAAGGCTGCATTTTGTCACCATGCTTATTCAACCTATACACAGAGCACATAATGCGCAGTGCAGGGATGGAGGAATCACAATATGGGATTAAAATCGCTGGGAGAAACATCAATAATCTGAGATATGCAGACGATACCACCCTAATGGCAGAAAGTGAGGATGACCTAAAGAATCTCTTGATTGGGCTGAAGGAGGAGAGTGCAAAAGCTGGCTTGAGACTCAATATCAAGAAAACCAAGATAATGGCAACAGGCCCCATCAGTTCCTGGAAAATAGACGGGGAAGAAGTAGAAGCAGTGACAGATTTTACTTTCTTAGGATCAAAGATCACTGCAGATGGGGATTGCAGCCATGAAATAAAAAGGCGACTGATTCTTGGGAGACAAGCGATGAGAAACCTGGGGAACATAGTGAAAAGCAGAGACATTACATTGCAAACAAAAATTAGAATAGTCAAAGCAATGGTTTTCCCAGTAGTAATGTATGGATGTGAGAGCTGGACAATTAGGAAGGCTGAACGCAGAAGAATAGATGCCTTTGAAATGTGGTGTTGGAGGAGGGTTTTGAGAGTCCCCTGGACAGCGAGGAGAACAAATAGGTCAATCTTAGAAGAAATTAACCCTGACTGCTCATTGGAAGGTCAAATAGTAAAGATGAAGCTAAAATACTTTGGACATCAAATGAGAAGGGAGGATTCACTTGAGAAGGCATTGATGTTGGGAAAGGTGGAGGGCAAAAGAAGAAGGGGGAGGCCAAGGATGAGATGGCTAGATGGTATTATAGACACAATGGGCACAGAGCTGGGAGGGCTGAGGGGGATGGTAGAGGACAGAGGCGCCTGGAGGAAAATGGTCCATGGGGTCACAAAGGGTCGGAGTCGACTGTGCGACTGAACAACAACAACAAAACTAGACTCTCTCACACACTGGAACTGATCCAAACTAAAGCAAATATCAGAAAAGTAGAAACCACTTGACAGGGACCAGAAAGATGTAAGTAGGAATGATCTAGCAAATCCTATATCATCTGATTGTTGTCTTTGAGACATATCAGACCATATCCCTGACTAAACAGACTCAGCCTATTAATCTGTCTTTACATTCTTTGACAAAGTAAAGGAAATCTCCAACCAGAATTTCTCCTTTTTAAACTGCTACTGAATACTGTATACAGTAATACCTCATACAAAGTCCGCTTCATACAACATTGAATTCATACAACATCGCCTAATTTCTTGAAAAAAGTTACCTCATATAAAGTCGCTCGACTTTGTATGAGGCATTCAGGTTTTCCCAGGTTGCATTGTGCCAGGGCAGTATAAAAGACAGGACACATGCGTGCATTGCTCTTGTGGGTTTTGCACAAGGCAAAGAGTGTTTAGGATTGGTTTTGAGCATGATTTTGGATTTTTTTGAATTTTTTCGTCAGAATTTTTAGAAACATTCTTGGGATTTTGCAGCATTCTTCAGGTTCTTGGACAATCAGGGTTGTTTGACATGTTTTTGTAATATATTTAGCCTTTAGACAATGATTTCTTAAAGCTCTGTCAGTTTCCTGTCTGTTTCCTTGAGTTTGCCCTGACGTCTGTGCTGTTACAGTACAATGTATCTCTATGGAAACGACGTTGTACGAGGAACCGCAGCAAGGATTTGGACGTTGTATGAGGCATTGCGGCTAGGATTTTGCATGCCTCATACAAAGTCCAAATCCATATAAAGTCCAGACTTGTGGAACCAAGTTTGGACGTTGTATGAGGTATCACTGTACACCTTTGTAAACTGGAAGTGGCTAAAATGGTCTATAATACTTTCCTTGCTTACTCTCAGAACAACTTTATCAAGCAAATCACTGATACTCACATTTTAGAAATGGAGGAGGGTTATCTGTGATGTTGGGAAGTACCTACCAGATTATAATACAGTGGTACTTCGGTTTACAAATTTAATGTGATCTCTGGGACGTTTCGTATTGCAAAAAAATCATAAACCAAAGTGTGGTGCTATATATTTGTAAACTGAAACGCCGTGCTATAAATTTGTAATTGAAATGTGGTGCTATAAATTTGTAAACCAAAACATGGCACTATAAACCTTCTAGGCGCAATGCATCCTGGGAAACATGCTTCATATTGCAAGGCATTACAGTATTTTCAATGGATTTTCATTTGTAAACCGAAAATTACGTTAACTGAGACATTCGTGAACCAAGATACCGCTGTATATAAGTGTTGGACCAGATTCAATATTGTAGCTCATAATACATTTAGGCCAGAGTCACATGAAAACAAGTATGAGGGGCAAAAGGTTCAAAGCAAAACACTGACTAAAATTTTGTTGCTTGGTTATGTATGTGGAAGACAAAAGATGTAACATTCCAACTTCCAGGCTGGCAATTTATAAGTCACTAGCAAGGGTTGCCCGGCGTTGCCGGGCTTTTCCCCCCATGTGTTTTAATAAAAAATGAACCAATTTTATTTTTGCAATAGTTTTAAATTGTGTTGGAAGGTTAAATTGTGTTAATGTTTTTTAAAAATTGCTTAGTCTGTAATTTTAATTTTTAAATGTTTATTTATGTAAATTTTTTTTGGCTTGGCTGTTATTAACTGGGATCTGCTTTTTTGTTTTTTTTTTAGGATTAATAAAAGAAGAAAGTATGATATAATTTTTTCAAATTGTTTTATGTAAGTGAATAATGTTTTAGTTTTTTGAATTTTTTTAATTAGTTGTACCGTAGGTCATAATTTTTATAATGTAAAAGTAAATGTTTTTTACATTCAATGTTTTTAAAATGTGTTTAGATGTTTTGAGTTTAAATTTGAGTTATAACTCAGCACAGGATTTTTAAAAGTTTCTATTGTATTTTATTGGCATATGTTTTAGTGTAATTTTTTTTACTTGTTTTTATTGGTGTGACCTTTTGTGTAAAATTGTGAATTTGTGTTATGCTGTTGTGTGTTTTTGAATTGTTTTTACTATTGTGGCCAGCAGGTGGTGCTGGTAGGGATTATTGTATTTTGACTTTTTTTCTCTCTCCTGGCCTCTGGGTGGAGCTTCTTCTGGTAAGTAGTCTCTTTCTTTATTCATTTGTTTTTCAGTCCTGGTGGTGGTAGCACATGTTTTGGTAAGTTTGCTTGTTTTCTTTGTTTTGTGTGTGTGTGTGTGTGTGTGTGTGTGTGTGTGGGCGGGGGGTTGGAATTTGTATTTTTTGTCTGTTTGTTTTGTTTTTGATTGTGTCTTTGTTTACTTCGTATTGTTTTTGGTGTTTTTGTTTTTGTGTATTTTTGGATGTGTTTGACTGTTTTTAGTTATTTTTTTAAAAAATATTTATTTATTTGGTGTTGGGGAAGGGACGTGGTCATTGGGGGTTAGGAAGGGTGGGCTAGGTGGTGGGGAGAGGGCATGGTCGTTGGGGGTTAGGAAGGGTGGGTTAGGTAGTGGGGAGGGGGGCATGGTCGTTGGGGGTTAGGAAGGGTGAGCTAGGGGGGCGTGGTCGTTGGGGTTAGGAAGGGTGGGCTCAGTGGTGGGGAGGGTGGCTTTAGTGTGTTATGGTGCTTTGTTTGTGTGGAGTCGTGAAAGTAGATCGGGTTTCCCCTTTAATATCAGTGGGTGGGGGTTGTGACCCCCTTCTCCGCTGGCTACCCTAGGGTTGGGAGGTTTGTGGGGAGAAAAGAGGAATATTGCCCCAACACTTCTGGAACCAAAAGATCAGGCAGACTGGATCGAATCCCCACCCCCTCTCCTTAAAACAACTCCGTTTTTAAAGAGAAGAAAAGACAGAGTTGTTTTAAGGAGGGGGGTGGGGGATCGATCCACTCTGCCTGTTCCTGTGGGTCCAGAAGGGTTGGGGGGGGGGATACCCATTTTCTCCCCACAAACCTCCCAACCCTAGGGTAGCCAGCGGAGAGGGGGATTGCAACCCCCCACCCACTGATATTAAAGGGGAAACTCCAGTCGGAAGCTTCAGGCGCTGTTGGTGAGGGAAAGAAAGCCGGCTGGTGTGTGCTTGGCTGTGAGTTGTTTTTCTTTTTCATTTTTCGGGCGCCGGTTTCCTCAGCACTCTGCGTGCTCATGGCGTGCAGGACGCTGGGGCTTGCAGTTATGGGTTGCTGTTTTATGTTTGTGCTGCATTTTTTTAAAATGCTTTTCTTTCGATTGGCTGCGGTGCGTTTCCGAACGCTGCCCCGTTCGAGAGCCTCTCAGCCTGATTGGCTCTGGCGCGGCGCGGCGCAAGGAATGTTGGGAAGTGAAGTTGTTTCCCTTTCTTCGCGTTTGTGGGGCTGTTGCCCCACTGCCGGTTTTTTCAATCCTTCGTTGACCTGCGTACCCAGAACGGCCGTGTGCACGAAGGGTGAGTGCAGGCAAGTAGGGCGAGGCATAGCAACCTATAGCCAGTTCCAAAGGTTAACCCTTGGATTTATAGGTTAAGACTAGCAAGGGTTGCCCGGCGTTGCCGGGCTTTTTTTTGGGTTTTTTAAAAAAAATATGAAAAATGGTTTTTGGATGATTTTTGTTGTATGTGTATTTAAATGAGTTATGTTATTTTTTTAAATAATGTTTTTTGATACGTAGGTAGTGTTTTAAAGTGTTATAAAAAATTTGGATTTTAAAAAGAGGAAAGGTTGATATTTTTTTCCCAAATATTGCATTTTTTTTAAAAAAAATGTGTAAGTGTTTTTTTTAAAATTTAATGTTTTTGACTGTGTTTAGATGTTTGGTTTTTGTTTTAGTGTGTTCTTATTTATTTATGTTTGATTTTTTTTGGATATTTGTGATTGTTTTAAAAACTAATTTCCCTTTTGTAAATTCTGGGTGATTAAATTGAATTCATTGAGTGTAATTTTTCCTGTAGCCACTGGGTGGTGCTGTTGCACAATTTTTAAATGGTAACTGTGTTGTGGCCTGTGTAATCTTCCTGTTCTTTTTTCATTGCACATGAGGTCCGCGTTGAGGCTGGAGGTTTAAGGTGTGTGCTCTTTTCTGCTATGGGTGGTGGTGTTGGGATTTGTGGGGGTTTGGGGGATGTAGGTTGGGGGTATTTTCGCAGGCCGGCCACGTTGGAATATCCATGTCCCTGGCCCGTGGGAATCCCCCCATTGTTTTTTTTTGGTTTGTTTGTTTTGTTGGGGGTGTGGGCATCGCAGCTCGGCCTTGGTGGCCGGACTGCAGAAATCCCCACGGCGTTTTTGTTTTTGATTGGGGGGGGGAAATCCCAGCGTCGTGGTGTGTGTGGGCTTTCCTTCCTGGGGGCTGGCTTCTGGCCCGCAGTAAGGAAGCCCAGTGGCGTGGTGATGGTGGTTGGCTTTCCTTACCGGGGGCTGGATTCCCTGGGTGGGCCGCAGTAAGGAAGCCCAGCGGCGGGGGGGGGGCTTTCATTACCAGGGGGGTGGCCTCCCTGGGCGGCCCAGGGTAAGGTAGCCCAGCGGCGGGGGTGTGTGCTTCCGTTACCTGAGCTGTGTGGATGTGTGTTTTTTCTTTTTATTTTGGCCGTGCCGGCTTTCCAAGAGTTCTGCGCACTCACGGCGCACAGGACCCTGGGGATTGTATTTTTCCATTTGTGCTTTGCCTTTGTCCTCGGTTTTTTTTCATGTGGCTTGGTTTTGTTTGGCCACGCTGTGTTTCCCCAGGTTCTTTGTGCAGGGGTTTGCAAGGCAATGAAGCTCCTTTTATACTGTTGGGTCATCTTTTGTTCCGTCATGTTTGACGCGTTTGCTCAGAAGCTGATGATTGGCTATAGTAACTCCTTATATGGTGTTAAAGTGAATAGGATGCTGGGATCTGTATTTTTCCCTGTGGTTTCAGCGTCCTTGACTCGGCAAGGTTTTAATACGCATGTTTTGATTGGCTGCGGCGCGGCACGGAAAGACTGAGAGCGTTGTTTTTGTCCTCTTAATTGGCTGCCGCTCGAAGAAGCAGGGCGAAACGCAATGCTTTTGGGGTAATGAAGTTCTTTGCGTTTCTTGCCGTTTGTGGGGCTGAGGCCCCCGTGCCGGATGTCTAAATCCTTCGTTGACCTGCGTAGGCAATTTGGCCGTGCGCACGAAGGGTGGGTGCGGGTCAGTAGGGCGACGCAGAGCAACCTATAGCCAGTTCCAACGGTGAACACTTGGTTTTATAGGTTAAGATTGCTTGACTTCTTAAGGTACACATGACTGTCAGCTTGATGTGTGATCAAGAATCTCAGCGGGGACTCATTAAATGCAGGCTAGGAACAATGGAATGTTACACCTTTTACGTAATAAAGGAACAAGATTTCAGCCAATATCTCACAATCCGTCAATAAGCAGGCATGCACAATAGGTACTACTTGTTGTGTGTTTGGCAGCCACACGCTGCCATTAAAGATTCTGTTTACTTACCTGGAAATACATCTAGCAATAGCAACAGCAATCATACTTAGAATAGAATAGAATAGAATCCTTTATTGGCCAAGTGTGCTATAACACACCAGGAATTTGTCTTTGGTACATATACTCCCCCTAATGATAAAATGCAATAAAACACACAATTTAGTTATTCAGCAAGTTGATAGCATTTGGAAAGAAACTGTCCTTGTATCTGGTTGTTCTAGTAAGTAGTGCTCTGAAACGTCGTTTTGACAGTAGAAGCTGGAGCAGATTATTACCGGGATGTGTGGAGTCTTTGTATATTTTCTCTGCTCTCTTTTTGGCTCGTGTAATATATAGATCTTCAATAGAAGGTAGATAGATTAACAGCAATAATTTTTTCTGCAGTTCTGATTACTCGTTGGAGTCTGTTTATGTCTTGTTTAGATGCAGAACCAGACCAGACAATTATAGAGGTGCAGATGATAGACTCTATAATCCCTCTGTAAAATTGAATCAGCAGCTCTTTAGGCAACAAGCTTCCTGAGTTGACGCAGAAAAAACAGTCTCTCTTGCGCTTTCTTAATGATGTTCATAATGTTAGATGACCATTTTAAGTCTTGGGATATGACAGTACCTAGAAACTTGAAAGACTCCACTATTAATACTGGATTATTTAATATTATAAGCGGTGGACGTAGAGATCGAAGCCTCCTAAAGTCCACTATCAATTCAAGATTATTACGGCTACACCACAGGACTAGTTGTTCAATCTCTTTTCTGGACTCATCATTGTCTCAAATGATTCCAATCACTTACCTACTGTATCACTCCATAAAGCTTACAGCACTCTCTGGGCACAAATTGTATTGCAAGATATATCACAAAGGTTGTTTTTTTTCTTATTTCAGACTTTATTTAACATAGATATCAGCAATCTAAATACTTTTCTGTAACTATGTAAGAAATTGAACAGTAGAGGGCAATAGTGTCATGCACTATTTGAACACACAAGCAAAAATATAAATACAGTACTGCCTATTTGTATTTTAAACAAATGAACACACACGAATCCCCATAAAATAAAAGAATCTATGTTTGTTGAGAAGGGATCTCTATTTGTTTACCAGGTTATTAAGTACAGCAAATAGCAAAAATTAATGGCAGGGGACAGAGTTTTTGTGATTGAACATACATCCACTATTTTACAAAAATACCCTATCTAGGAGCTTCCAAGCTTTGGATGTACTTCATGATAGTTTACATTTTGTTTGGTATACAATAAATCCTACTACATATTTTCTTCTGCCTGAGCTGCTAAACAAAAGCTTGGAAGTAAAAGATTACAAATAAGGCAATAGGAATTCTTTCTCTATGAATAAAGGTACAATTACATTACAAACGTAACTTGATTCCTCAAAGATGTGGAAATCCTTCAGCTTAGAGGAAGCACTTAAAGTTGAAATTAAATTTCCCAAATCAAGGAAATTTAGACTGATCAATCCTCTTCCCCCACAACTTAAAATCTGGACCCAGATTCTACTTTTTCTTCCACCCCACCCGAAATATTACAGCATAATTCACCAATGATTCCACATCCTACATAGCACATCATTAGTCATGTGGTAGTGCTGAAATTAGACACAGCATTTGATATTATAAACAGCAAATATTATAAACAGCAAATTTTCAACACAGTCCTATCAAGAGTTAAGGTAAAGGTCACCCTTGCATGAAAGCCAGTCGCATCCGATTCTAGAGTTCAGTGCTCATCTGAATCATTATTACTCTAGTCCAGTGGTTACCAATGTGGGGCACATGTCCCACAGGGGGACTTCAGTTCACAGAAGCCTAAGTCAGTACATTGACTGATCGGTGATTTTTGGAATTGACTTAGGCTTCTGGGAATTGAAGTCCAAAAACCAAAGGTTGGGAAAGGCTGCTTCTAGTCCAACAGATCTGTATTGGAGGAAGTTCTTTGTGTTTATTGACCTTAGTCCTTAAATAGTAAAGGGTTTTTGTTCTCCATCCTTTAAGCAGTCAGAGTTGAACTCACCTTATGTACATATGTGGGAGTGTTTGAGGGGTGGTGGTGGATTCGATCCCCTGTCCCTGGTCCCCTGGGTTTGGTAGGGTTGGGGGGGACAAAAGGGGTCTGTCCCCCCAACCCTTCCAGAGCCAGGGGACCTGGCAGAGAGGGGATGATTTCCCCCATCCCAAAAAAACCTCCGTTTTTAAAGAGAAGAAACCAAGTGGTTTCTTCTCTTTAAAAATGGAGTGTTTGAGGGGGTGGTGGATTCGATCCCCTGTCCCGGGTCTCCTGGGTCCAGAAGGGTTGGGGGGACAAAGGGGGTCTGTCCCCCCAACCCTTCCAGAGCCAGGGGACCTGGCAGAGAGGGGATCGTTCCCCCCCCAAAAAAACACTCCGTTTTTAAAGAGAAGAAAACAAGTGGTTTCTTCTCTTTAAAAATGGAGTGTTTGAGGGGTGGTGGATTCGATCCCATGTCCCGGGTCTCCTGGGTCCAGAAGGGTTGGGGGGACAAAAGGGGTCTGTCCCCCCAACCCTTCCAGAACCAGGGGACCTGGCAGAGAGGGGATCGTTCCCCCCCAAAAAAACCACTACGTTTTTAAAGAGAAGAAACCAAATGGAGTGTTTGGGGGTGTGTGGATTCGATCCCCTGTCCCGGATCTCCTGGGTCCAGAATGGTTGGGGGGACAAACTGTTCCCCCAATCCTTCGGGACCCAGCACCTTTCATTGCCTCCCTCACCCACTCCTTCACCCTTACCGGCTGCACTTACCTTTTCCTGGCTCCCTCCAGCTGTTTCCAGGGCCCAGATGCAGTTTAGGTAAAGATCACCCTTGCTCAAAAGCCAGTCGTATCCAATTCTAGGGTTTGGGGCTCATTTCTGTTTATAGCCATAGGGCCAGCGCTGTCTGTGTTTGCAAATGTTTCTGTGGACATGTGGCAGACATGACTAGACACCGGAATGCACAGAACACTATTTACCTTCCCACCAAAGTGATACCTCTTTATCTACTTGCAATTTCTTGCTTTTGAACTGCTAGGTTGGCAGGAGCTGGGACAGAGACGGCAGCTCCCGAGTCTTGAACCGGTGATCTGCTAACCTTCCAGTCATCAAGTTCAGCATCTTAACCACTAAGCCACTAATCCCTAGATGCAGTTTACATGAATAAGATTTTTCCATTGCAGCACACAAGATGTTTTCAAACAAAAGACTACTTCCTGTTGTTTGCTCCTTCAGATGTTGTCGGATTCCAAGCTGGGGCTGATGGGAAATCGAGTCAAACTATACATGCAGAAACAGAGATTTCCCTCTCTTTCATTATAAAAAACTTTTATTTCTCAAACAGGTGAGTCGCTCAACTTCGTATTCACAAATTCACAAAATGAGCCTATTTTCCTTACACAATTGTATATTCCACTTTGAACATATTGCCTTCTATCTCCCTCTGTTACATTCAGACAATCACATTTTATTAATGTATTCATAGGGGATTTTGATTTCTCTTTGAAAGACAGTTCTTTTACCAGAGATAGAACGTCATATCAATCATGAGTAAGAGGTTAATTTATAGCAACAACGAACAACCTCACCACTTACAGGTGAAACTCAGAAAATTAGAATATCGTGCAAATGTTCATTCAGTTCAGTAATGCAACTTAAAAGGTGAAACAAATATAGGAGATAGACTCATTACATGCAAAGTGAGATAGTTCAAGCCTTACTTTGTTATAATATTGATGCTTATGGTTTACAGCTTATGAAAACCCCAGCCCCCCAATCTCATGTACCCCATAATCATCACATAATCTCATGTATGCTACATGCCATGATAATAATAATAATAAATAATACATTTTAATTTATACCTGCCCTACTCAGCACAAGGCCGACTCAGGGCAGCATCACAACATATCAAATCCATACAGCAAAGCAATATATGTACAATACAAAAACAATAGTCAATTCAGATTACAATGAAGTCCATACAAATACAGTATCCTACAAAATCAGCAAAAGAGAAAATGATACCCTTCCCTGGGCCGATAGAGTAGCCCTGGGGGAACAACTAATCCTCAGGTGTGACAGCGGTGGCGGCACACCTGTCTCCCATCCCCAGAGCGCTAACGTGGCTTCGGGGAGAGACCGAGGCTCCTCCGGTGTGCTAGCGGCAGCGGCTCTTCTACCCCCCAAGCCAGGCGGGGCTCCGAGGGGCAGGTGGCGGTGGCGGCACACCTGTCTCCCATCCCCGGAGCGATGACGTGGCTCCGGGGAGAGACCGAGGCTCCTCCGGTGTGCTGGTGGCAGCGGCTCTTCTACCCTCCAAGCCGGACGTGGCTCTGAGGGGGGGTGGCGGCGGTGGCACACCTGTCTCCCATCCCCGGAGTGATGGCATTGCTCCAGGTAGAGACCGAGGCTCCTCCAATGTGCTGGCGGCAGTGGCTCTTCTACCCTCCGAGCCTGGCAGGGCTCCAAGAGGCGGGCGGTGGCACACCTGTCTCCCATCCCCGGAGCAATGGCATGGCTCCAGAGAGAGACCGAAGCTCCTTCGGAGTGCTGGTGGCAGCGACTCTTCTACCCCCCGAGCCGGGCAGGGCTCCGAGGGGCAGGTGGCGGTGGCGGCACACCTGTCTCCCATCCCCGGAGCGATGACGTGGCTCTGGGGAGAGACCGAGGCTCCTCCGGTGTGCTGGTGGCAGCGGCTCTTCTACCCTCCAAGCCGGGCGTGGCTCTGAGGGGCATGCTGCAGTGGCAGCACACCTGTCTCCCATCCCCGGAGTGATGGCGTTGCTCCGGGTAGAGTCTGAGGCTCCTCCAGTGTGCTGGCGGCAGTGGCTCTCCTACACTCCGAGCCTGGCAGGGCTCCAAGAGGCGGGCGGTGGCACACCTGTCTCCCATCCCCGGAGCAATGGCATGGCTCCGGGGAGAGACCGAGGCTCCTTCAGAGTGCTGGCGGCAGCGGCTTTTCTACCCTCCGAGCCGGACGGGGCTCCGAGGGGCGGGCGTCTCCAAATCCATGAAGCAAAGGCAGCTGATGCTAGATGGCCCTCTGCTGGCTGGCCCTCTCGGTGCGGCCTTCTGAGATGTGCAGCTCACTGGCATGCCCTCCGTCCCTGCCGGCGTCAAGGTTCTCCACGCTGCCTCGCCGAAGCATCACAATTATAACGAATTAAGGCATGACATCTCTCGCTTTGCATGTAGTGAGTCTCTCATATATTTGTTTCACCTTTTAAGTGAAATGAATGAAAATTTGCATGATATTCTAATTTTCTGAGTTTCAACTATATATTTTATTTAGAAAGAGAGGTAGAAGAAACAGCCTATGCATTCACTTCTGTACTTTCCTCTTCAAAATGAGGGACCTTCTTACAAACCAAATTACATGAGTGTTAGAACTCCAGAAAAGCACAGAATAATGCATTTGTCAGAAATTACACTCATCATACAAATAAGTTACAACAATTGCAATACATTTATTTTCCGTACAGTATATCAAGCATAGTAAGGTTGAAGTCTGCATTATGCTCCATGGAAATGAGTACTGTAGTTTAGAATGTCAGAACAACAGAATAGCATACTCTTACAGAGAGAAGGAAACATTTCATCAGATAAACCATGAAATGTGATTGCAATGTGGCTAGTTTATAAAACAAAGCATTATGTACAACATCTTTATTAGAGGAAAACCTACACAACCAATCAAAGAACTAGTTGCATTATGACACTTCCTGACTGCAAAGGACGGCTTCTATTTTAGCACACAGAAGGTATGACAAAGACAAAAGGTCCAAAATCTTTGAACAGTTGGGGAGCACAAGAAAAAAAATCTCCAAAAGAACAGCACTGAGAAAGGGTAAGTGTATTGTCAATTGTCCCTCTATTACATTTTTTTCAAGCAAGTCTCTAAAAGTCTTGTTTCCTAAAGCTGCATATTAAAAATAAACCCCACCACTGTGAAGGATTTATAACATTCCTACATGACTAATGTAAATTAAGTTAATTTTAACCTTATGAAAGAGAGGCAAATGGGTGGGCAAATCCCTGCTATTTTTACCAAAGAATCAGAACAAGATGGAGAATTATACTAATATAAAGATAATTTCTATAGCAGGAGTGCCCAAACTTGGGAGCGACGAGGGCTTCGCAGGCCAGATAAATTGGCGTTGGGGACCAGATACAGCCTACGGGCCAAAGTGATCAGCCCCCTAAACCATGTGACCAGCCAGCGGCCTAAAAAGCTCGGGCATCCCTGTTCTATAGCAAAGTCAGCAGCATTGCTTCTTTCTGGCTAAAATAATGAACAAGCCAAGTATAAAGAAAAGAAAAGGCAGAGGTGTCAGTGACTGTCATGTGCACCAAGAAAAAGACTGTGACACAAGCATCAGAAGTTCAGGAGCTTTCCCGAAGGCTAAGTCTGGGATCTTTTTAGGTTAGCCCTCTTCTACATTCTTCTCAGGTTCTCCCAACCTGATGCGTTTTAATGTCTTTGAATGACAACTCCAATTATCTCCAAATGCTGGTAGCAGATGATGGAAGTTATGCTCATATATTAAAGAAACCAGGTTGGGAAAGGTTATGTGCATTTGGTTGGACATTTTTCCTCCTTAGGAAAAACCTCTACAATGTCACTTTTATGCAGTGTGCTCACAGTGTGTATACTAATACCTAAACCAGGGATGCCCAAACTATGGCCTGGGGGCCACATCTGGCCCCCAGCACCAATTCATCCGGCACCCAACGCCTCGTTGCTTCCGGAAATGGAAGTAAAACATGACCATATGGCTGCATTTTACATCTGCTTCCAGGAGCAACTAGGGTGGCGGGGCCAGATGAATTGGCGTTGGGAGCTGGATCTGGCCCCCAGGCCATAGTTTGGGCATCCCTGGTTTAAGTAAAGAAAATGGAAGCCTACAATCTATCTCATCCTGTTGCAAAACAAATTGCAAGGCGTGTTTTACTTCCGCTTCCGGTGTGAGGAACCATGTAACCCACCCCCTGAACCATGTGACCGGCCCACGGCCTGAAGGTTTGGGTACCCCTGGCCTAAACCTTTAGTTAAGAAACTTCTGCTGATCTTTACCCCCACAACCCCACTACCCCAGAACATCCAAAATCTGCTATCAGAGGCAGAAAGAATGCCTTCTTAAGAGATCATTCACAGTGATGCACTCAAGTCAAATGACTATCACCACTGACTACCAGAAATAAAGATTGACAGTGAAAGACAAGGACACAATCTGCTCCAATTATATTGTAAACCTGATACTTGAGTTCAGAAATCCAGTTTGCTTTTTAACAACTTCTCTAATATGCATGAGAACAATTATCTTCCCAGTTTCATCTAGAGATACAGTTGAAGCCTGTATAACGATTGCATCGTACAGCAATGAAATCGTACGAGTGCTTTAAAAAAAAATTTGTACAGTAGTACCTCATACAAAGTCCGCTTCATACAACATCGAATTCATACAACATCACCTAATTTCTTGAAAAAAGTTACCTCATACAAAGTCGTGCGACTTTGTATGAGGCATTCAGTTTTTCCCAGGTTGCATTGTGCCTGAGCAGTATAAGAGGCAGGACACATGCGTGCATTGCTCTTGTGGGTTTTGCACAAGGCAAGGAGTGTTTAGGAGTGGTTTTGAGCGTGATTTTGGATTTTTTAAAAATTTTCATTAGAATTTTTAGAAGCATTCCTGGGATTTTTGCAGCATTCTTCAGGTTTTTGGACAATCAGGGTTGTTTGACATATTTTTGTAATGTATTTAGCCTTTAGACTATGTTTTCTTAAAGTTTTGTCAGTTTCCTGTCTGTTTCCTTGACTTTGCCCTGAAGTCTGTGCTGTTACAGTACAATGTAGCTCTATGGAAACGACGTTGTGCGAGGCATCACAGCAAGGATTTGGACATTGTATGAGGTATCACTGTATCAAATGATTTTCATTGTTGTACGATACAATTTTTTTTAAAAAGCAAAAGCCGGGTGGCTTTGGGGTGGCATGGGGGAGCCTTCCCCCGCCCCCCAAAGCCCCTTTGTGAACTGGCAGCTCTGGGCTGCTTTCCTCCTGGGAAGTGCGTTCCCAGGGGGAAAGCAGCCCGGCACTGTTAGCGAAAGGAATTCTCACTGGTCCCCTTGCGCAAATAGCAGGGGGACCACAAGGAATCTCCTTCTGATCTAAGTTAAAGCTGATACCCTTCTGATCTAAGTTAAACACCTCAAAGTAAAAAAGAAGCAGTGTTTTCACTATCACATTCAGTCTCTGTGTCCGTCACTAATAGCAGCTAAATCAACATCACTGTAATAACATCCTCAAATCCGTTAAATCTGTTGTTGAGCTACATTTAATTGTAGTAGATAAGGGGTTGCCAACCATTTTAAGTCGGGGCTGCGTCACGTTCCCTCAAACAGTTGAGCAGGCTGGACTGGTGGTTCCCCCCACCATCAATGCTGCTGTAAAACACTTCTGGGGTTGTCGTAAATGTGTTTATGACAGCTGCAGGTGCATTTACAACTGTCGTAAATGTATCCACCTCCACCGGCAGCATGGGCCAGATGATGTGGTGCTGCTGGCCTTAGGTTGCCCACCCCTGTAGTAGATGGACTGGTGAGAAGTGAAGGAGACTGAACAGAATATAATTAATTTTCAGGGAACAGAAGTTACTAAATATATGAACAAGAGGAGGTTGCATAAGAAGCTCGGTAACAGGCACACCTATATTCAAGCAATTATAAAATAGGACTACCATGCTATAATGAACTCTGTGAGACCTGCAAGTCCATTAAAACTGACAGGAAGGTGGAGTAGACAAGTCATTTCTTCTTGCATACAAGTACTGTATACCATTTTAGCACAAGCTAGAATAACAGCTGGTCACAGCATTAGCCTGTAACATTTGCAAGAAGCCAGAAAATGTCAAAAACATTAGCAAGCTTGTAGAGGCAGTTCAAAGGCAGAGCAACTCAGAAAAAAGAAGTGGGAACAAAGGTTTGCTCCTTGCAACCAGATTTCTCAGCCACAAAACCTAAGGGAGGGAAAGTGTAGAGCAACTAATTTCTGCAACCCACCTTCAACATATTTAACAAACTTCTTCTTTCAAACTACCTCCTGACAGAAAGTTTGGTCAGGTTTTACTTCTCTCTTCTTGCACCATCTTGTATTATTCCACACATACCTAAATTAGGCAGGAGGAAAAAATCTGTCCCTTTGCCATGAGTACTGGTCATTAAGCATGCTCCTCAAAGTTTGCCACTTAAAATAAACAAAAATGAGCACGTGCACACATGCACACGCCTTAATAAACAAACCTAATGAATATTCAGATACATTTTTTATCACACACAGGCATCTATTGAACAATGTACAAAAGTTATAGTAAAGAAACCTATTTGATTATTAATAGAAATGATTGGCTTTTGGATAGGATAAAGGTAGTCAGGAATCTCTATCTCCTGCTAATTCCTGGCATTCTTGCAAAGAAGACCAACAAAAGTATGCTGACCTTAAGTCTGACCCAAGATAATGAATTTTCTACAACCATAACCAAAATTGTATGCTTGGAATCGCTTGCCACTGGACTGAATTTGCCAAAATGTTTAAAGAAATTAGATTTTAACACAAGCTGAATCACAATGAGATACAGTACTAGTAAAAAAAGGTGCTGCTGTAAAACCAAAGTCAGCCACCACTGTTGAACAACAACATTGTTCTCAAATTATGTTTCTATCAATCTTGCCTGTAGTTTTTCTTTGTCTACATGATGCTCTTGTTTCACTGAGCAACAGATAAAATTCAAACACCAGAGACACCTACATCAACAGATAAAACACAGAAGAATAGCTAAAACTGCTATCCAGGCATAGATTTTGATTAGGTACTGAACTGTATGAAACTACTGAAGAGGTTCACAATAAGCAGATTTCTGATATTTTTTAAACATGAAAATGATGGCTTACAGTTGAGCTGGGTTTTGGTTTACAGTCTTGAATCTTACTGATAACCCCATCTATAACAAACTTGCTGAATCAACGTTAAATGTTGCTTCACCATTTAGCAGCTAATTTAATGGCTCTATTCTAGGTGGGCTCAGCAACTAGATTTAGGCTACATTCTTCATGGTAGCTAACATGTTTCCCTGTGCAAGGCTGGTTCAGGGTCAGGAAAAAAAGAAATATTTTTTAAAATTTAAAAGGACAGAAAAACAGGCTTGCTACATGCAGTTAGCAACTTACTATAGACCACCAAACCTTCTGCACTAAAATTACTTTTTAATTATTTACTACCTGAATAATTGGTTCCAATTATGTTTGAAATAATTCTCCTCCCTCAAGTCTGTCCTTTTGGCCCACTGCGAACATTCACATTTTAGAACAATTTGTGGGATTCTTCCATAATCAGTAGGTTTCAAGATGTCAAGATTCTACAAAGTCATTGATAATCAGATGCTGAGCAACTGTGAATCAAGTGACCACAGGTTTAAAAACAGCACTTTTAAAATAAATCCGTGATATATGGAAATACACGGTTTTGAACTAATTTGACTGAATGCAAAACTTACCCTCCTATTATTATTTTTTTAGATACTATGTTGTGAAATTATGAACAACTACAATCAAAGCTTAATTATGCTGTTTGGAAATGACCATCCTGAAGAATACAGAATTTCATCACTTGTCTTCTATAGTTTTATTTTCATAATTGGCTTACTTGTCAATGTGACAGCACTCTGGGTCTTCAGTTGTACTACCAAAAAGAGGACAACTACAACTATCTACATGATGAATGTTGCATTTCTTGACCTGATTTTTATATTTACCTTGCCTTTCCGGATGCATTACTATGTGAAACGCTCTTGGTTCTTTGGAGATATCTTCTGCCGAGTTCTTAGTACTTTCACTGTTTTCTACCCAAGCGTTGCTCTGTGGCTGCTAGCCTTTATTAGCATTGACAGATATATGGCTGTTGTTCAATCCAAACATGCCAAGGAACTCAAGAACACAACTAAAGCCCTGATAGCTTGTGTAGGGCTTTGGATAATGACTCTCCTGACTACTTCTCCATTCCTATTCTTATATTCTGATCCTGATAACATTTCAAACTTTACCACCTGCATTAAGATGATGGACATTATATACCTAAAGGAAATCAGTGTGTTAAATTTATTTCGACTGGCCTTTTTTTTCTTGATCCCCCTATTTACCATGATTGGTTGTTACTTCATCATTATTTACAGTCTTACACATGGAAGAAAGTCCAAGCTTAAACCAAAGGCTAAAGAGAGGTCAATCAGAATTATTGTGACACTGATTATTCAAGTGCTTGTGTGTTTTGTGCCTTTTCACATTTGTTTTGCATTCCTGATGCTCGAAGAAGGATGTGTGAGCTACAATCCATGGGGTGCATTTACCACCTTTCTCATGAATCTCAGCACATGTCTAGATGTAATTTTGTACTATTTGGTTTCTAAACAATTTCAAACACGAGTGATCAGTGTCATGCTTTATCGCAATTACCTTCGAAGCGTACGGAGAAAAAGCATGCGATCTGGTAGTGTGAGATCACTAAGTAACATTAATAGCGAGATGATATAAACAAAACAAAGCCATTAAATATATAAACAGGTCTGAAGAAGGCAATAGAAGATAAGGATGTATAATAAACCTGACCATATTATGGAATTAAAATGTTCATTAACTGAACCATGTTGGCTAGAAAATGTGTAACTTTTATTAGTCCTATCTCAAATTGGATTTTCCCTGATTAAAAGGAAAATTATCATCTGGGTTTTAGTCTTTAACTGTTGTGAATGTGGAGGTGTATTTTAACGATTTTTAATGCTTTTATGGTTTTAATTGTTATTGTGGGGATGCTTTTATATTTCAATATTCTCACTGGTTAGACTGTAAGCCGCCCGGCATCACCTCAGTTGAGGGGGCGTCGATAAAAGTCGAACAAAATAAATAAATAATAAAATTAACAGACTTTCAAATAATGCTAAAGACACATACACCATCTACTACTCTAGATATTTTTCATCTCTTTTAGCAGCCACTATTCCTTATCTACTGCTGCTTGAATCTTCCATTTTAATATAAAGAACCCTATTGAGCATGTGATATTAGGAAATATATGATAGAAGAAAAAAACAACTTATTTATTGAATTTTTTATCTCACCCACATGGGATATTTTCCCACTCTGGACGGCATACAACATGTTAAAAAAGAAATATATATATAGATTTACAATAAACATTGAATAAATTATAAATATCAGGAAGAATAAAAATAATACCCCACATTAAAAAAATGCCGGCAATAAAAACACCTATTGGTGAGGGAAAGGTTAATCACAACTTTTCACTCAGCCATTGGCAGTATATCTTTAAAAGCCTCTTCAAAAAGGAACAATTTTAATTGTTTTTTTAAATATAGGAAGAGATGGAACCTGGCGCAGCCCAACTGGTAGATAGTTCTACAAAGTTAGTGTTGCCAACTTTATATTTCTTGTTGCAGATCAGTATTGTTACTTGACAAGTGACAAGAAATCCAAACACTGACTTAACTAGGAGTACTTTGCTCCTGAAATTTATTCTGTTCGACTTACATTTGTATAAATATTCAATTGGATTCCAGCACATGCACACTAATCTCTACTCAAGATATACTGAGTTTTAAGGTCATAATGCAACCTCTCTCTTTTCTTGTAGCCATACTGATAAACTATAAGCTATTATATTTTAGAGAAAATATCAAATTGTGTAGTGTTATGATGACATCACAATAAGCAAGGAAAACATTCCAACTGCACGCCTCTGAATGGTAAGTGGGAAGGCAATACCCATAGCAATTTCACTTTTATATCGCCCTATAGCACTTAGTGTACTCTCTGGGTGGTTCACAAGTTAATTAGCATTAACAATACCAAGGTTATTGTACCAAGATTTCTTGCCTTATAAAGCAAGGTTTTATCATCACAGTTCTTCTCCCATAACTCTTTAATAGCTACTTACAATCCTGAAGGCAAGGTATGGATGGTAAGGCCAAAAGAATATCCAATGGCTTCTACAAGGAGAAGATCAAAAAGCACTGACAGAATCCAGGAGCCCAGCAAAAATGACTGAAAAACAGAAAATACAAAAGATTCAAATCACAAACTGAGCAATGTTTTCAACATAACTTTGATATTCATAGATTCTGAAATTTTTTGTCTAAGTCCAAACATGTATTTCACAAGTCAAAATTATGTTTAAAGGACAAGCTGCATTCCCTGAAGCCTCTATGCCAGCATTTGCCAACCTTTGGTTTTTGGACTTCAATTCCCAGAAGCCTAAGTCAGTTCCCCAAACCACTGATCAGCCAATGTATTGACTTAGCCTTCTGGGAATTGAAGTCCCCCTGTGGGGCATAGGCCCCATGTTGGGAACCACTGCTCTATGGAATGTGATTTGCAATTCTGAAGCAAGCTGGGTGGTGTAATAGAAAGGATATGCCATCCAAAGTCATAAGACTGGGAAATGGCCTCCAAATCGTCAGAAGTTACGCTGATACAAAATCTCAGGAAGGTTCCAGACATCACTGGAACATATTGTTAACTGTTTTTTTTAAAGTCCTCCTGTATTTTTTTAAATTTGATTTACATCCCAGCTTTTTTCCAGGACTAGAACCCAAAGCAACTTATAACTAAACCGAAACAGGTACAGATAAAAATCTGTAACCCTACTCACTACCCTGACATGCTGCTTACAAGTGGATCCACCCATCATTACAGATACTACTTTTTAGCCTGTAGGTTTCCCTCTTAGCAGAACAAAAGTAAACCGAGTCTGTTTGCAGCTATCTTTAAAAAGAAATGAAAAACTTCACATTTTCATACTGTCAGGGTTAAATTTCTGACTTGTGAACTACTAACTGAACTTTCTTAATACAAACAACTATGTATTTTATACTCAAAGATAAAGTACTTTTTCCATCAGCATAGATATTGGCTGAAATCCTACTGACATAATTTACACTTGGGAACAGGTGATAATCATCGGGATGATTTCTAGTAGTTAAAAACTTCCTACTTCTGCTCCAGAGCTTTTCCAGTTGCTGTATAAGCCTAATCATCATGCAATAGCCATGGAAACCACAGGAAGTGGAAGCCTTTGAACATGGAAAATCACAGCTGGATGATATTACCACCAGAGAGATTATTCCAACATCTTGCTGTTTTCCTGGCTCTTATGTGGTAAAAGAGATCTCATAGGAGTTCAAAAAGCCATGAGCCAAAAGGAGGAAGTTTTTAACAAATGAAACACCCTTTGCCCATAACATTATCACCTTTCTGAAGGAATAAGTTTTGCAACAGGATTTCAACCACAAAGTCCATATTACTTGCGTTATATTCAAATGATTCAAAACTGAAACATGTGACTTTCTGAAACTAAATGCAGTGAATTAATTATATTTATCCAGTAAGCAACCATCTTTTCCTAAAATTATTAGAAAGAAAGAAAGGAACAGTTCTCAAAAGCATGTATAAAGAACAATTACCTAGAATATTCACGTACCTTTTGCATTAAGAGTGTGAGAGCAGGGAAGAAGTAGTGAAAGACCACCGGATTTCAAATATATTATCATTAAGGATGCAAAAAAAACAGAATGAACTTACTGAAAATTTCCTACTGCCATATCTCCTTTCAAATATCCTAAAGTTATAGATAAGTAAGCTGCTACAGAAAGTGTCTTTGAGGTCAAGGCACACTGTTCGCCCACTTATAAGCCTCCAAACCTAAAAGAGAACAAGTAGACAGGAATTCACATTTTCCTTCTTCACTTTATGGGAATTGTTCAAGAGGTGTATCCCATTCACCGTGTCAAGAAAAGCTTGTCCCACATTTCAAGAAACACTGGGCTACAGCAGTATTAGTCTGCAATAGTCAGAAGTTCATAAAACACCACTAACAGCACTTAGGAAACTTTTTGACATGGACACGTTTGCTTCCAGAATAATATTTTGCATCCCATTTAAAAAACAAATTAGTAAAGAAGATAAAGAGGTACTAGCAGAAGGAAAGCAATCACACTTGTATACCACCCCATAATGCTTAGTGCACTCTCTGACCGGTTCACAAGTTAATTAGCATTTTGCCCCCAACATGCTGGGTACTCTTTACCCCCAGAGGTTTTTAAATACAGATAAGTTTATTGCAAATATTTTGACTGACTCAACATCTGCTTTTGTTTTTTGACAAAACATTTAATATTAGATGTTTGCTTTAGAAAAGGAGTTCTCAACCTTTATAAGCTGGGGACCGAGTCACGCTCCCTAAGGTAGCTTTGGGGGCCAGATGGCCATTTTACCCTTCCTCCACCACATGGTACTTCCAGGCGTGGTGGAAGCGGGGGGCACATGAAATTGTGCTGTGGGTCACATCCGTCTCACAGGCTGCAGGTTGAGAATCTCTCCTTTAGAATGTTCAAATTACATTCAAGAGAGATAAACATGAGGATTTGCCTCAGAAAACAACACAATAAATTTTAAGATAGACATCTGTTCCATTCAAAAAGCAAAATAAAAAAGCCCTCATAGGGAGATGAGTGTCTCCCTTCTCCTATTCTTCTACTAATCTCCCTCTGCTCTGTTCCATCAACATCATCCAGATTCTAACACTACAAGCAAGACAGCTGCAGAAAGGTATTAAGGGATGAAGGGATAATACTGCAGGAAAGTAAATAGAACAAGGAAGAAGAATTCAAGATCTCTGACCTCTTGCTCCCTTCTGGCTACTTAGATTTCTCCAACTTCTTTATGTTTGAGTCAGACTCACAGATACAGGGAATGTTTGGTCCACAGGCTGAAGGCAAAGGTTCCCAATCTAGCTCCACTCGCCCGGCTGCCGGCCGGACCAACTGCTCCCAGCTGTGAGGACCGGGGCAGGCTTCAAAAGCCCACCCCCCACTGTCACCGCAGATGTTCCGGGACCAGCCCCCTCCTGGCCCCGGACTCTCCTCTTGGCCAGTTGGGCCTTGAGGGGAGATGGAGAACAGCTTTTCGGGGCAAATAATTGTGGGCGAACCCGAGGTCCCGCACTCCTTCCCCTCGGTTTCACCGGATGATGGGGAATTGGGAGCCCCGGAGCCCGGGCTCTACAAAGACGTTGAGCTTTGGGAGCTCCGTAAGCCCCAGCTCAGTAGGGATTGTGGGGATGTGAGGGATGGGGATTTTTGTCATTTAGGGTTGCTGTATATTTACTGTATATCTAGTGCCATTGTATATTTATTGCTTTTTTCTGGAATTCTTGGACTTTTGGCATTCTATTGTGCATTTATTTATTTTGTATATTGGTGTGGATTGTATTGTATTTTGCTCATGTACACCACTTTGAGTCACCCATGTGGGTAAAAAAGCGGTATATAAATTAAAGTTCAAATCAAATTCAAATCAAACCTGTTTTTCAAGAGCCTCCCTTCTTCTCCTAAATTTCTGCCTCTGCTCAGTGCCACAGAACCAGTTTACCACAGTAATGCTATAAGCAAACCAGCTCTTATATCTAATCTCAGTTTCAGCAACTATAGAGAAGCAGCCCTTTATTCTGCATTGAGCTAGAAATGGGTGACATATGAAACAAAATTTTGAGATAGAATAGATGTCTCTACTCAATATTTTCCAAGAGACATCCCAAAAGAAAAACTATCACCAGACTGGTGACTTAGACTCCCCAGAACATATTGTGGGACAGGGTGTAGTAGAGGAATAGCTAACATCTTAGAAGACAGAAACAAAATTCACAGATATCTTGATAGGCTCCAGCAATGGGCTGAAAACAACAGAATGAAATTTAGCAGGGATAAGTACAGACGCCTAGGGAAAAAGAAATCAAATGTACAGTTACAAAATATGGATGTCAGGAAATCAAGGAACTGAACTGATCAAAATGTGGATTAACATGGCTGGGTTTGTCATTCCTGTGGTTATATGAAATTAACTGAAAAGCAAAAAGAAAATAAAACTTTTATACTTATAGTATCTCCTGCCATTGACCAAGAGCTAACATTGCTGTGTTACAGCAGAAGATAATGACTTTTTTCAAGTGTATTTGGCTGTCTTTCCCCAACTGATATGCTAAACAAGCTTGTGTCTAGCAGCAAGCTAGGAAGTCCTAATTATTTGACAATGGATCAAAGCATCACAGGCATTTTGTCTGTATAGAGGCAGTCATTTAGAGCCAGCAAGCTGGCTATCTTACAACTGGCAGGAAATTTTACCATATGACAAGATATGAATTGCTACTTACCTGAAATTCCTCTTTTACTGCTTGAAGATTGTATGTGAAGAATTTCTGATAATGTTGAAAAAGTAGAGCCAGCAGAAGTGAAAAGGTGCTTGGGATTATTAAGAGGCCCTTTGACAGAGGTGCTTTATCTTTAAAAGAAAACACACACACACACATATAAATACATGAGATATCTCAATTATAAAGATATTTCTGAGAAAAAAATCTTAAAGAAATAATGTTCTTTGCATTGATCATTAAGAGATCTCTCAAGAAAGCTAACATAATCTACCAAAATGAAATTGGTCTCTCTATCTCTATACTGTAGATTAAAAAAACAGACTATTTTTTGTTTGTTTAAATAATACCTATTTTTCTTTTTTAAAAAAATTATGGTTTTATTTCAGGATGTTTCCATTTCCCCCTCCAATGAAAAACCAACATTGCGGAAATACTGAAAAATAGTTCCTCTTTTAAAACAAATTTAAAGGATTTTTAAAGCAAGGATTTTTCCTCACCCGAATGTCTCATATGATTATTATTTTTACAGAAAGCATTCTGTAACACTAAAGTACACAGCAACCTTCATATTGCAGGCAAGAGAAAACAATTATTTTCCCTCCTGCAACCCCCTAACATAAAGTTCTTAAGAACCTATTCCAGAATATTATCTGGATTAACTTCCTCATACAGGAAAAGTCTGTGGGGAAGCATCCCAATCCTACTGAAACAATGCTCACCTATTACAAACATCATACTCTCTAACATTTCACAGAGTACACACACACACACACACACACACACACACACACACACACACACACACACACACACACACACACACACACACACACACACACACACCACCACCACCACCACCACCACCACCACCACCACCACCATCATCATCAACATCATACTCACAGCAACTGTCACCACATAAGCCTTTCCATTTTGCACAATGGAAGAAGTCAATGTCTCTATTTGCTAAATTCATTACTCTGCAACAATCTGTACTACACAACTTTAAAAGCCAATTAACGGTTTGCCACACAATCATATCAACAGTTACAGCCCTGGTTATGCAGTGCATATTCCACAGTTGCACTAAGTGGGGTATACAGAAAGAGCGTCTAGGCCAGATGTGAAACTGTCAAAATGAAGCCACCTTTTGGTGAGTTCATTTTGCAGTTCCTTTCACCTGACCTAGTGTGAGAAAGATTATCCGGTAATGCAAGGTTACCGTTACCAGGGTATGCCCAATTGTGGTTCAATTTTTTCTTTTTTTAAAAAAAATATCGTTTCTTTTCAGGATGTTTCCATTTCCCCCTCCAATAAAAAAACAACATTGTGGAAATACTGAAAAATAGTTCCTCTTTTAAAACAAATTTAAAGGATTTTTAAAGCAAGGTTTTTTCCTCATCCGAATGTCTCATATGGATTTTTTAAAATAGAAAATATTCTATAACACTAAAGTACAAAGTTTTTGAACCACAATTGGGCATACCCTGGTAACGGTAACTGCAAAATGAACTCGCCAAAAGGTGGCTTCATTCTGACAGTTTCACATCTGGCCTAGAAATGGAAGAAGAAGCTTGGCAATGTGAGCATTTAGCATGGTGATAATGCAATGTTCTCCAGAGGGCAACAGGTTAGGATAGGTAGTAGCTGTGCTAATTAGAATTTTGAGGCAATTGTGGCAGTAAAAGAGGAAGCATGATGCATCAGGATAGCTGAGCTGTGAGAAGGAGGGTCAGATAGAATCTACCTTGGGTGGTGAACTGATGCCCCTATCTCCCAGGGACATCCCACCAATAGCTATCCAATAGAAGTCAAGTGGAAGAGACTAGGACAGAACTTGGGAAAGCCCAAGGAAGATACTAAGGAGTGCGGGACAGACACAGCCCTTGAAGGAACACACACACACCCATTGAGGGGAACTAGGTGGAACAGACAGAGGAGGAGCCTTAGATGGGAACTCCCATGAGGTTTAGTGTACCTGTGGGAGTGGCACATCTTGTAGTAAGTATATCCAAATCTCCCAACTCCTCTCATTGGGAAAAATGATTCCACAGGGAACATCTATGTTGCCAGAAAGGAAGTTTGGACTTCTGAATGGGAGAGACAAAGGAAAATAGGTTGGCAGTGCCAGGTGACTGAATTAGAGAGCCCTAAAGATTATGTAGCTGACTTGAAAGCCCAGGCAAGTTCATAAATTCCATTCAAGGAAGGACTAAAGGTTAAGCATTACTGAGTGTCCTTGTGATGTAACAAGAGGATAATGGTTGTTGGAAGATAAGAGGGGTCAAAGTAACTTCCTCTCAAAGGATTTGTATATAGTTCCATGTTAAATAAAAGTACTTGGTTTTCAGCAAAAACAAACAAACACTATAACTGAATCCTTGAAGGAATGGGAATGACTGGCTCCACCAGTACTGGAGCCCGTACCTGTCAAGTATCCCGGATTGGCCGGAATTTCCCGTATTTCCGCACCACTAACTACTTATGCCACCCCGTAATTTGGCCGGCGGGGAAAGTAGTTACTGCGCACGTACATATGTGCAGAACCCTTCTGCGCAGAAAGTTTCTGCACAGGTCCCGTATTTTCTGGAGCTGTGCTTGACAGGTATGCTGGAGCCACTCACATGAATCAAATGTATATTTTTGGAAAAAAGTAATCAGAGGACGAATAAAATGTATTCATTAGTGCACTATAATAATCCTTACACTTCTGTGACTAAGGAATAAGATTTCCAAGATAGAACTAACAGGTTTTGACGGCTACTACTAGTCTACAACACTAAAGTACACTATGGAAGCAGGCTCCATATTGCAAGCAAGAAGGCTGCTTACTGCTGCTGCTAACAACAACAACAAATTGCATGTACAGTACTACAAAAAATATTATCTTGCCTAATGGATTCACTGTTTGATACAGAGCCTTTTAGTGGTGTTCATTTTACACATTTCAAATCAGTGTACAGGAAGTGAACACATGGTTATTTTTACTTCTATTACAAAGGTGAGTAGTCACAGCTGTAACCAACAGATGTGAAAGCCAACCACAGTGGAAAGTTGTTATGTATGTATGCATGTTCATTATACTGTAAGGCAAGATTGTAACCACTCCAGATACAAACGATATCAGCTGTAAAGGAACGCGAGCAGACAGCCTATAGAGGGCAGCTGCGAGCGTTCACTCTCACATGGTTCACATTGCTCAATCACGGACAGCCGCGGGAAAACCTTCCCCGCATTCAGCAG
Source organism: Bradypodion pumilum (assembly GCA_035047305.1). NCBI lineage: Eukaryota > Metazoa > Chordata > Lepidosauria > Squamata > Chamaeleonidae > Bradypodion > Bradypodion pumilum. The sequence continues at coordinate 187,204,433 of JAWDJD010000003.1, forward strand.
CTGAAGAAAGACCTGCATTCAGCAGCTGAAGAAAGACCTGCATTCAGCAGCAGGAATGGAGGCGTGCCTGGGCGAGGCCACGCCGGTAGCAACCAATCAGCTACCGTGCTACAAGATTCAAATGTAGAGAGCTACTGTATATATTGAGATGTATCACCGCCATTACCTCATGCTTAACTGGAACCTCATGCAATAAACCTGTGTTAAACCAACCCTTCGGTTGTCCGGTCGTCTTTGGTCCCATACACTAAACTGGCGACGAAGGTGGGATAGATGGCTGCCCACGGGACCAAGACATGCGCCGGCTACGAGATCAGGAAGCCGGGAGACTTGGAGCTGTTTGAGATAGACTTCAACGCAGCGCTGGTGGAGCTCGAAGTCTCAGATGAGGCCAAAAAGAGGGCCATTTTCGTCCGCATGCTCGGACACGAGACCAAGAGGACCTTGGTGGACCTGATCGCGCCAAGGAAGGTGAGCGACCTCAAAGCCACAGAGCTCCTGGCGGCGCTGCGCGCCCATCTCCGGCCAGCGATAGCGATGTTCCCCGCTCGGAGCGCGTTCTGGAGGCGAGTCCAGGCACCCGGGGAATCGGTCGATGAGTTCGCCGCGGCCCTGCGGTTGGCCGCCGGCCCATGCAAGTGGGAGCTCCCCGACGTCACCCTCCGAGACTGCCTGCTCTGCGGTCTGAGGGACACAGAGACTCAGCGCGCGCTGATGAAAAGGGAGCCGCCTCCCACGTGGCAACAAGTCCTCGACGCGGCACAGGCCGCTGAGGCCACGTCGGCCGGGGTGCACGAACTTCAGGACTGGCGCCCGAAGACCGCCAAGGCAGAGAGTTCGGTGCGCGCGGCCCGGCGGACTTCGAACTCGTCTGCAGAGAGCAGCGACGACGAGGACGTCCGGAGGGTCCAGAGAGAGGGCCGGCGCTGCGATGGCTGCGGCGGCGCCCACGCCCGCACCAAGTGCCCATTCCGCAAGGCCGAGTGCCACAGCTGCGGCCGGCGCGGGCACATAGCCAAGGTCTGCCGGAAACGACGCGAGGCCACCCGGAGTTCTCCAGACCGCTCGGCGAGGCAGGACCGCACCACGAGGCCGAAGGACGGCACCCGGACCACGAGGACGCGAGACGGAGTAGGGCGAGTCTCCGACGACAGCGAGGACGACGCGCCGGTTTGCAGCGTTTCCACGGAGCACCCCCGTTACTTCGTTGAGGTAGTAATACAAGGGGCCCCTGTTAGAATGGAGGTGGACTCGGGTTCCTCATACTCCATTATTTCCCAGGGGGAGTTCATGAAAATCGCCCCCCGCGTGCGGCCCAAGCTCAAGGCGTTGAGGGCCACGCTGAAGGACGTGCAGGGGAACCGCATCCCAGTGTTGGGGGTTGGGAAGTTCCAGGTCCAGTTCAAAAAGTACACCGCAACGCTTCCCTTAGTCGTCCTCAAGGGGGGTAAATGCAGCCTCCTCGGGACTCAATGGTTCCAGCCCCTGGGGTTGTTCATTGGGGGGGGGTGCACGCCGTGGGAGCACACGCCGCCGGGACTGATCCAATACAGAGCGTGTGCGACGCGCACCCCGAGGTTTTTAAAAAGGGGCTCGGAAAATTCAAGGGCCCCCCAGTGACTTTCGACCTGGACCCTGGAGTGCGTCCAATCAGACTTAAACCGCGCAGAGTGCCTTTCGCACTAAAGGACAAAATAGAGGCGGAATTGGACAAATTAGTGGGCCAGGGGATTCTTGTTCCTGTTGATTCTGCGGAGTGGGAAACTCCAATTGTAACAGCGCTCAAGGCCAACGGGGAAGTCCGAATATGCGCTGATTACAAGTGCACCATAAATAAGGCGATCCGCCCTAATGCGTATCCGGTGCCGGTAGTCAGCCACTTGTTGGCCAGGTTACACGGGGGGAGGTGTTTCGCCAAACTCGACCTGGCCCAAGCCTACCAGCAACTCCCGGTGACCCCCGCCGCAGCTGCTGCACAAACAATAGTCACCCACAAAGGGGCGTTCCAGGTTTCGCGCCTCCAATTCGGCGTGAATTCGGCGCCCGGGATTTTCCAGTCATTGGTGGAACGCCTCCTGAAGGGGTTGGAGGGGGTGTTACCCTATTTTGATGACGTATTAATTACAGGGGGGAGCCGGGCCGAATTAGCAACAAGGTTGGGAAAGGTCCTGACAATATTCGAAAAGGCGGGTTTGAGGTTGCGGAAAGACAAATGCGTCTTCTTCGCTACAGAGGTTGAGTTCCTAGGGTTCCGTGTTACTCCCGAGGGAATTAGGCCGGCCCAATCCAAGGTAGCCGCCATCAAAAAGGCCCCTCGCCCCACCTCCAAGCCCGAGTTGCAGTCGTTCCTCGGACTGCTCAACTTCTACCACTCCTTCCTCCCGCGGAAGGCAGCCGTGGCAGAACCGCTACACAAATTGTTAAAAAAGGACGAGGCATGGAAGTGGGGCGACGACCAGGAAAAGGCTTTCAATGACCTGAAGCGACTCCTGGCATCAGATGCTGTACTGACCCACTTCAATCCCAAACGCCCGGTGGTCCTGATATGCGATGCATCCCCGGTGGGGGTGGGGGCGGTGCTTTGCCACGTGCTGGAGAACGGTAGGGAGGCCCCGATAGCTTTCTACTCTAGATCCCTGTCCCAAGCGGAGAGGAATTATGCTCAGACAGACAGGGAGGCGCTAGCAATAATTGCGGGGACCAAGAAATTTCATGATTTCGTGTACGGCCGCCCCTTCACCATAGTGACTGACCACAAGCCGTTGCTGGGCATCTTCACCGCAGACAAGCCCACACCCCAGATCCTGTCCCCGAGAATGCTCAGATGGGCCATTTTTCTCAACGCGTATCAGCACGCGTTGGTATACCGGCCCGGGAGGGAGATAAGTCATGCAGACGCTCTGTCGAGGTCCCCCATTCCCCGGGATTGCTGCCACGTGGGCGGAGTAGAGAGGGACCACCAGGTCTTAATGATAGAGGTCCTAGACTCCCCTCCAGTAGTACCGGCCGAAATCGCCAAAGCGACAGGCAAGGACAAAGCGCTGGCCACAGTTTGCTCCTGGGTGCAGAAAGGGTGGCCCGTGTCTTCCCCAGCAGCGGAATTCGACACATTTTTCAAAAAGAGATTGGAGTTGTCCCTGGAGAGGGGTTGCCTCTTGTGGGGACAGCGGGTAGTGATCCCCACGTGTCTCAGGCCGAGGGTGCTTAAACTGCTGCACGTCAGCCACCCGGGGATCGTACGCTCTAAGGCACTAGCCCGCAGTTATTTTTGGTGGCCCCAGTTAGACGCCGACATCGAACACATGGTCGGCACTTGCGAGGCGTGCCAAAGCTCTAGGCCAGAAGAGGCTCGCTCACCACCTAGGGAATGGGACGCTGCGAGGGGACCCTGGTCCCGAGTTCACGTAGACTTTGCTGGCCCATTCAGGGGAACGCTTTTCCTCCTCGTGGTGGACGCGTTCTCTAAGTGGTTGGAGGTCATTCCAGTCTCGAGCACCTCCTCGACCACAACCATTAAACAGTTAAGGAGGGTCTTTTCCACGTTCGGTTTACCCGACACCCTCGTCAGCGATAACGCTAGCTGTTTCACGTCCGCCGAGTTCAGGGCATTCATGGAACGCAACGCCATTCGGCACGTCACCTCCGCCCCCTTTCACCCGGCCACCAATGGCCAAGTAGAGCGCCTCGTGCGCACCACGAAAGACGCGCTACTGCGCATGGGTCCCGGAGACCTCGACCTGAAATTGTGCCAATTCCTGCTGAGATACAGGGTCACCCCCTTAGCGTCAGGGTACTCCCCCGCAGAGCTGTTGATGCGCAGGAAGCTGGCCACGGGAATATCCAAGCTAGACCCCACGAGAGTAGAGGACAAAGGGCGGAACATAGGGGTGGAACCCACAAAGAGTTTCAGCATAGGCGCCCCAGTACACTGCAGGAATTACGCCAGCGCGGGGCCAGCCTGGGTGCCGGGCACCGTAGTAGATCAAACCGGCCCCGTCTCATACCGCGTAGAGACCAGTACAGGTTTCCTGTGGAGGCGACACGTGGACCAACTCAGGCGTAGGGTCCCCGGAGAGCAAGACGCGGATGAGATCAGCATTGAATCAGCGTTAGGGTACTCCCCCACCCGTTTAGCCCAAGGGGGAGGAAAAGGGGAGCATGGGTCCCCACCAAGGGGGGAGGAAAGGGAATCGATCCACGGAAATCTCTTGCGGGAGTCCCCGCCAGAGAGGAGGAGCCCCGGGTTGCAGGAGTCCCCGTCAGAAAGGAGGAGCCCCAACCACACTCATACCCCGCGGAAGCCGCGGAAGTCCCCCCGAGGCTCAGAGGCCCATAGAGGTTTAGACGTTGATTTACAGTACCAGGGGGAGTTAGCGGAGTGGTCCCCCACCCGTCCTAGCGAAAAGAGGGGTTTCAGTTCAGCCCCTGGTACCTCCAGTCCCAGTAGCCCCTGTGAGTTAGAATGCAACATAGCGCCCATGTTCCGGAGACCGACACCTCCAAGACCGGAGGCATCAGCGAGTCCGCCCACCACCACAGTCTTAAGGTCCCCCGAGCAGGGATCAGAAGGTAGCCATTCCCCAAGGGCGACCTCATCGGTGCCGCGGTTCACACTAGGAGGGTCCCCGGGGTCCGAGGGCAATAGGCAGGGATTTACCTCCCAACTGTTCATCCCATTCCCTTCCCCAAGCGCAAGGCAGGCACGGACGCCCCACAGAGCCACTAACGAATCCCCGTTTCCCGTTGCAGGACAAGCTCCCGCGGAGTCAGGGATCACAGGCTCTCCAGAATTAGGGCAGGCGCAAGCACGCCCCAAGCGAACGTGCGGCAAGCCACAATGGTTGCGGGACTTCGTCCCATCCTAGGGGGGAGGGATGTTATGTATGTATGCATGTTCATTATACTGTAAGGCAAGATTGTAACCACTCCAGATACAAACGATATCAGCTGTAAAGGAACGCGAGCAGACAGCCTATAGAGGGCAGCTGCGAGCGTTCACTCTCACATGGTTCACATTGCTCAATCACGGACAGCCGCGGGAAAACCTTCCCCGCATTCAGCAGCTGAAGAAAGACCTGCATTCAGCAGCTGAAGAAAGACCTGCATTCAGCAGCAGGAATGGAGGCGTGCCTGGGCGAGGCCACGCCGGTAGCAACCAATCAGCTACCGTGCTACAAGATTCAAATGTAGAGAGCTACTGTATATATTGAGATGTATCACCGCCATTACCTCATGCTTAACTGGAACCTCATGCAATAAACCTGTGTTAAACCAACCCTTCGGTTGTCCGGTCGTCTTTGGTCCCATACACTAAAAAAGTACAAATAAAAACCTTTGAATAAAGAAAACATTTTAAAGTGGACATAATTTATTTTCAAAGATTAATCCCACTCCTTCCCAGGGTGGATCTGATTTAAAATCAAATTAATTTAAATCATTATTTTTAAATCATAATTTAAATCAACAGTCAGACTAGATTTAAATCATAGTTTTCTTCATAAAGACTCATTCTTGCTGGTATAATCATAATATTTACAAACCAGTTAGAAGTTTCATTTTAGAATGACAACTTTACAGATTAGTTTTACCAAAAAATACTGATTTGGTTGTACTATTAGAAACACACAATAGACAGATAGCTCACATTGCAATACAGTAATTTCATAGTTATCTCATGTTTTACTGACTAATCATTCATATTCGGATAACTATTTTCCTGTACTGTACTTTACTGGAAGGAGAATTTTTTTACTGTTTGCCCTTCCCCCTCTCACTTAGCTTCTTATGCAAATCTATTCCACTTCCAACAATCTTTGTCTATTCATTGAATTTTCTGAAACTTAGCACTTAGAGGTAAGAGGTTGATGTTGCGTAAATAGATTTGCAAAGAAACAATGGAATTAAGGTGTTTTCTGAACCCCATATGTTATTTTATAGCATTTTTGCTGTGAAGAGGTATGCATTTTGTGCAAACATGACATATGTTCTTCTAGATCAGGGGCGCCCAAACTATGGCCTGTGGGCCTAATTAGGCCCGTGCATATCATTAATGCGGCCTGCGGTGAGTACCCGGGCTCTCTGCGGACCTCCCCTCCACCCGCCCCACCACCTGGCATCAGCGGCGGCGATGGCGATCACACTTTGACCTAGCTGCTCTAAGCAGCCTCTGGCTTGGTCCCATCCCCTCTGCAGCCTTTGCCAAAGCCAATTGTCGCGTTGGGGAAATTTTCGGAGCCTCTCCCATTTCAAAATCCATGGCACTAAGAGAGCCCTCTGGTGTGCCCAGGATGATGTCACCACAGCACGCCAGGTTTACCCTTCCAGCGCCGCACATTCTGAAACAGAGGAGGCTCCGAAAATTTCCCCAATGCGGCGATCGGCTTTGGCAAAGGCTGCAGAGGGGATGGGACTGAGCCAGAGGCTGCTCGGAGCAGCCGGGACAAAGCGCGATCGTCGTTGCCCCTGCCACCAAAACTGTCAGCAGTGGAAGCAGCCCACCTCCGGCCCCTGCAGCTACGTGTCGGGGGCGGGACCAGCCCGCAAAAAAAGTTTGGGCATCCCACTGTTCTAGATACTGAAGGACTAAAGTTGCAATCTAGAAAAATCTAGAAACCATTTTTTTTGTTCTAGATTTACAAAGTATATTTTTAAAAGTCAGATTTCTGACCTAGATTTCTTAATTAATATTAGTAGTAATCATACCAGTGCTTCTGGGAGCTCATATACATTCTCCTATCAGAAATCTGGATATCATGACCAGTTTATTTTTACTCATGCCAGTACTGATAGATCAGGGGTTCCTAACTTATGGCCTCTGGGCCAGATCCAGCCCAAGGTCCGAATTGCCACTGACACCGGAAGTGCCCCAAGATCACTGGAAGTGCCAAAATCTCCATGTTTTCGCACTGAAATGCCACGAAAATGCGGCAAAATTTTCAAAAAATGACTCAAAAATGTTTCTCCCTTGCTCCATCCTCCAACAGAAGTGGCAGAAGTGGGGAAAATGCACAGAAACATGGCACAAATGCATGCACCACTAACACGAAGAACCACATGACCAGCCCCTCAGCTGACTGAGGAGATATTGTCAGGAACCAGGCAGGTAAAGGTTGGGAACCCCTGAGATAGATGATAAATAATGATTTTATTTTCCGACTCTGTGATTTTACTTTCATATTTTGTTACAAAATATGCTCTTATAGTCAAAAACAAAACAAGAAAGCTGTGTTGTCCTTATGCAACACAAATGCAAGAGTTGCATTTATTAAATCCCACTTTATTAAATCACAAACACACACGCGCATGCACACAATTAATCAGCAAAATCTAATTAATGAAGTCCACTTTTTCTTACTTTGTTTCAGGGGCTGGGATATGACATCCAACCAACAGAAACCTGGGGTGTAGTTTGAAAAACACACTTCCAACGTAAACTGCATTTTTTCTAACTCACCTCTATGAAGCAAGCCTGACACAACCACCTTTCATGATTTTTTCAGACCTTTGTTTATCATTTTTCGGCACTGTACTGCTCATAAGACAGTGGTACATATAGGCTGAGGGAAAGCCCAGTGAATGTTCGATTTTTTGTGTGATCTAGGTAATAAAAGTACAGTATTGCCTATTCCTACATTTGTATCCTACTACTAAGAACATTTTCTCTCTTACTTGTATAACCTTCAATTTTACTTATAACCTTGAAATGTTGATAACATCTTTCTAATTAATGAAATGGTTAACATAATGCATAACTGTCCTAGACTTTACTGGCCAGGGTATCCTTCTATGGTAATAGAGTAGACCATACTGCCAGTGACTCAACGACAAGTGTCAGGCGGCAATTAACTAACCTTACACCCTGAGGACTAACAGCTTGGGTGCCAAAGTCCACAGGGAAGGGTCATGCCCCCAAATGGATTAATTCCACTTGAATCCATCTTGATGGAGGGCAGCAACTTCATCAATATTTGCCTGGGCCAATGAGGTTCCTGCATGCCAAAAGGACTCAGGACCAAAAAGTGACTTGCGGAACTGGATCAATGGTAGGGGTGTCATGCTGCGATGTGGAAGGCAAATGAAAGGCCACTGCATTATATTCTCAGGACTGTCTTCATGGCTGATTGCCATGAGAATTGCCAATATTCGGATTCTAATATGGAAGAAAAAAACCAACTTGTCATGTGGTGCCTGAGCCTATCTACACTGGTCTCCCCTAATCAGCTGGAGCCCATCCCATCCCTGCTGTTTAGAGGCTGTGATTTGTACTGGCAGCGGAGACACGATCCAGGTGATTGGGGAGCCCATCTTCAGCTGACCCGTGGCATCTCCGCTGCCTCCATGACTCAATTCCTGCAGATTCCCTTTTGATCAGCTGATAGGTGGTGGTGAGATGCCATGGATCAGCTGATTAGCAGAGGAAGGATTGCTTTATATCCAATCTGAAAAGTGTTTTGACTTTTAAGGTCAAACTAAATAAGAGTGGCAGTATGACGTGGATGGATAGAGGATAACTAGCAAAACGCAAACGCATCAAATAAGACACACCCACAAGATGTACAGAGCACCACTTATCAAGGAGGTACTGTATTTTATATCAGTCCACATAAGCAGATCGTACGCTTGGTGCAATTCAGAGCCATCAGAACAAAAGTACAACCACTTCCTGGCAGTGGTAAAAACACACACTCTTTGACTCTGCCGACACTACTTTCAGCCTAGTTCATGTGAACTGCTAATATAACAGGCACAAGGAAAGCTGGACAAGATGCTCAGTATGGACGGGGCCTTTCTTCAGAGCAAATCTCTCTGTATTTATTCCGAAAACAAAACATCCCAGCTAGTTACTCCAAATAGGTCTTTGTAACGTCTTCCAATGAGCAGGTTGGCTGCAGGCAGGGCTTCTTCTAAACCAGGGATTCCCAACCTGTGGGCTGCAGGCCGGATGCGGCCCATGGCACCATTTCATATGTCCCCCTCCATCTCACCAGGAATTGTCATGTGGTGGAGGAAGGGTAAAATGGCTGTCCAGCCCCCGAAGCTGTCTGAGGGAGCGTGACCCAGCCCCCGGCTTAAAAAAGGTTGAGAACTCCTGTTCTAAATGCTTGATTTCCTTACTTTGTCCATACAATACTGCTTTACAAATTGAGGGTGGTGGAGTCAGTAGTGGACAGTTAATTCTCTTCTGTCTTGAAATTTTTGAAGTGGTAGTTGTGTTACTCTGTGAAACTATATGAGTAAGCAAAACAAAGCAAAAAGACAAAAATGTTGTGGCATCTTAAAGACTAACTGCTGTATTTTAATCAAGTCCACAAAAATATGGTAACTAATGAGTTATCATATTTTCTGGCATATAAACACACACACCCCACTAAAATACACTGGGGGAAATTGAGTGCATCTTGTACTGTATATAGTGGCCTATAGTGGGTTATTTTGGTAATACTGTAACCCAGTGGTTTGCACCAGTTCGCCAGAACCGGTAGCAGAAATTCTGGCTGGCCCCACCCATCCAAGTTTTGAAATACAGTAGTCTTAATTCGGGTGCAACACAGGCTTTTCTCCTGGCCACACCCACCATACCACACCCATAGTGTGGTACTGGTAGTAAAAAAGTTTGGAGCCCACCACACCACTGGTGTAATGGGTACATATTATACTCCAATGCAGGGCTGTAGCCAGGATTCTAGATTTGGGGGAGCAAAATTTTTTCAGGAGGGGCAACAATGTCACACTCATATACAGGTATAACATTGGCATCCCAGGGTGGGTTGGGGGTGGGTGGGCTGTTTGGGGGCAGGTGGGCTGTTAGCTCAAGAGGGTTTTGCCCCCCCTGGCTTCGGCCCTGCTCCAATGCATCATGTGCGGGCAAATATGGTAACTGCTGATGGTGTCAGTGACCTAGCCAGAGGCCAATACATATACAGTAATACCTCATACAAAGACCGCTTTGTACAACATTGAATTCATACATCACATCACCTAATTCCTTGAAAAAAGTTGCCTCATACAAAGTCGCTGCGACTTTGTATGTGGTTGCATTGTGCCTGGGCAGTATATAACGCAGGACACATGCGTGCATTGCTCTTGTGGGTTTTGCACCAGGCGAAGAGTGTTTAGGAGTGGTTTTGAGCACGATTTTGGATTTTTTCATCAGGATTTTTAGAAGCATTCCTGGGATTTTTGCAGCATTCTTCAGGTTCTTGGACAATCAGGGTTGTTTAACATGTTTTTGTAATGTATTTATCCTTTACACAATGATTTCTTAAAGGTCTGTCAGTTTCCTGTCTGTTTCCTTGACTTTGCCCTGAAGCCTGTGCTGTTACAGTACAATGTGTCTCTATGGAAACGACGTTGTACGAGGCATCGCAGCAAGGATTTGGATGTTGTATGAGGCATCACGGCTAGGATTTTGCATGCCTCATACAAAGTCCAAATCCGTATAAAGTCCAAACTTGTGGAACCAAGTACGGATGTTGTATGAGGTATCACTTGTACTGGAAAACCATCTCAAAGGGTTGTATATTAAGTCAAAGGTTTCTGGGACATTATCAAATTTAAAATGCCACAACTAACAGGTTGCCATATACTGTCATTTACCCATACCACCTTTACAGAACAAACTTCAGAAGGATGGTCTGTAAATCGAAGCAAACCCATAGGGAAAGTGTTGTGTATGTAACAGTATTACTTTAAGAATGTATGAATGTAACCTGACAATGATTACAATGAAAGGAATCTTTATGTAGCTCGAAGCAAACCTGTAAACCGCTTTGGGTCACCAATAGGTGAGGAAAGCGGTATAAAAATATACTAAATAAAATAAATAAATAAAATAAACCCATAGGAAATCGTGTAAATCGGGACATGGTTCTAGCACAAAATCATTATGTGCGTCGAATTTTATGTAACTCGAGGCATTAAAGTAGTGTTTAGCCCATCTGCCTGCTTGTGTGCAATCAATCTGCCTACATCAAAACTGTATTTTGTTTTAGTTTTATTTACTTTCTGACACCTCTTCTGTCTAACTCTCTGCGTATTTCCTCTCTGCCTCTTCTCTCTCTCCCCACCTTCCCACTTTGTACACGCCATTTGTTTTAAGGAGGGACGAGAGGGAAAGGCTGCCACACACAACCTCCCTCGAAGCGGCACTTGCCTACAAGCGCCCTTAACAAGAACCCTCTCTCTCTCTCTCTCTCTCTCTTTTTTGCATGTGTCACGACACAAACTTTGGTGAACTGCACAAAACCCCATTACGTCAGATCCATGAAAATGCATCCTCCCTCGGCCCCATTTCACCTAGCCACGCATCTCAGGCACACGCATGCACGCACATGCATGCGCACACACACAAGCAGCCGTTTCCAGCGCGGCGAACCCTTGGGTTCCATTCCGGGCAAGCCAGACACGTAGCGCCGGGGGTGGTGGCAAGAGGTTATGGGGTGGGCGATGGGGAAGAGGGTGGCTTTGCAGGGCACCTCCTGGCTCGCCCTCCATGGCTTGCACGCATCCCTCCCCGAAGGCGCAGCGAGCAGGGAAGGCGAAGGAAGGGAGCAGAGGAAGCCGGAAACCCACCCCGGGGGGGCGCCGGTACTTACACAGCCCGCCGGAGCCGCTGCTGGTGAACATGATCCCCCTTGACGACAGGCTTCGCTGCCGCCCCCTCTTCTCACCCCCACCCCACTCCCGGGGGAAGCTCTCAAGCGCAAGCGCCTCTCGCTGGCGAGATCCACCACCACCCCTTTCCCTGGGTGGCGTCGGGGCCCGGGCGGGAGCCAAGCGCGAAGGTCGCCGGGATGGGTCGGACCGGAGACGGCCGGGACCGGCAGGACAGAGCAAGGAGGACCCGGACAGCGCCCTCTGCGGGAGACTCTCCGCCTCTTCCTTCTTCAAAAGCGGCTTGCCCGGGACGGAGGGAATAATCGCGCCGGTTCTTCTTCTTCCGTGTCCAGATCAAACAATCGGAGTGCCAAACTGAAGCCACTTTCTTGGCATTGCCGGTTGGATAAAATTAAATCCTCACCGGTGCATGTTTCTGGGAGTGCTCAGCAAGCCAATCGTCGTCGGCTGCTACTCATGTCCGAATATACAAGAAAATTAGAATAAAAGGTGAAACAGATATAGGAGATGGACTCACTACATGCAAAGCGAGATATGTCATGCCTTAATTCGTTATAATTGTGATGAGAATGTACAGCGTACATGAGATGATGTGATGATTATGGGGTACATGAGATTGGGGGGTTGGGGTTTCCATAAACTAAGCCATAAGCATCAATATTATAACAAAAGGAAGGCATGAACTATCTCGCTTTGAATGCAGTGAGTCTATCTCATATATTTGTTTCACCTTTTAAGTTGCATTACTGAACCATATCTGTCAACCTTCCCAGATTGGCCGGGATTTCCCGGTTTTCATCGCCAATTTGTGCCATTTCCCGCCCCACGCTGCTGAAACCCCGGAATTTGGCAGTGGGGGGAAAGGAGGTACTGCACAGGTCGCCTTCTATGCATGCGTAGAAGGGTTTTACGCTTGTGTAGAACCCTTCTATGCATGCGTAGAAGGCGACCTGCGCAGAACCGTTCTGCGCAGGTCCCGGATTGGCCGGAGCTGCGGTTGACAGGTATGTACTGAACTGAATGAACATTTGCACAATATTCTAATTTTCCGAGTTTTACCTGTACATTCCCCGCCTAGAAATCATTTCCAGAAAAAAAATGCCCCTGGCGTGACTTTGTTTAAGGTGGATCCCAGTTTGCCATGAGGTCACCCCACACACTGTGATCTCGGAGCTGTCTCCTGCGGGCATGTATGAAATGAGACATGCAGGATTTAGCACCTGGACTGCCGCAACCTTGATATTAACAAGGTGCACCTTCCCAGCCAGTCCATATGGCATGACCTCTTGGTCTCCATGACCGTTGGGAATCAGAATACAATAGTGGTTCCTCACCTGCTCATTGGGCCCTAGATAGATAGATAGATCTTTAATGTCATTGTCCCCTTGCAGGAACATCATAAGAACATAAGAACAGCCTTGCTGGAACAGGCCACAGCCCATCCAGTCCAGCATTCTGTCTCACACAGTGGCTCACCATTTCCTTCAGGGTATTCCCAAGCAGATGCCTTCACCTGCTTAGGGTTCCCTGGAAATGATATTGAGAGATATCCTGCCTATCTCTCCAACCCGGAGGTTGTCCTTAAGTATCCATAATTATAGCCATTGATACTCTTGTCCTCCATGAACTTGTCTAATCCTTTCTTAAAGCTGTCAAGACTGACAGCTGTCACCACTTCTTCTGGCAGGGAGTTCCATAGACCAGTAATCCTCTGGGTGAAAAAACACTTTCTCTTATTTGTTTGAGAACTAGTACCCAAAAGTTTCATCGAGTGTCCCCTAGTTCTAGTGTTATGCGATAGGGAAAACAGTTTTTCCTTATCTACTTTGTCCACACCGTGCATGATTTTATAAACTTCAATCAGGTCACCTCTTAGACGTCGTCGTTCAAGAGTGAAGAGGCCCAACCGTTGCAGCCTCAGATGGTAAGGAAGGTGTTCCAGTCCCCTAATCATTCTGGTTGCCCTCCTCTGCACTTTTTCCAGCTCCATAATATCCTTCTGGAGGTATGGCGACCAGAACTGTACACAGTATTCCAGATGGGGCCTCACCATAGATTTATAAAGAGGCAAAATGACACTTGCTGACTTATTTTCTATACCCTTCCTAATGATCCCTAGCATTGAGTTTGCTTTTTTCACTGCTGAGGCACACTGGGTTGACACCTTCATTGAGTTGTCCACCAGGACACCAAGGTCCCTTTCCTGGTTTGTCGCAGAGAGTTCAGACCCCATCAGTTTATAAATGTAATTGGGGTTCTTTGCCCCAACATGCATCACTCTGCACTTACTAATGTTGAAACTCATTTGCCACTGTTTTGCCCACTCCCCCAGTGTCGAGAGATCCCTCTGAAGCTCCTCACAATCTCTCACAGTTTTCACTACCCTGTATAATTTAGTGTCGTCAGCAAATTTGGCTACCTTGCTTTTTACTCCTACCTCTAGATCATTTATGAACAGGTTGAAAAGCAGGGGTCCCAGTACTGAACCTTGGGGGACCCCACTCTTTACTTCCCTCCACTTGGAGAAGTGTCCATTTAGTGCTACCCTCTGTTTCCTGTCCCTTAGCCAGTTGCTGATCCAGGACAAGACCTGTCCCTTTATTCCATGACTGGTAAGTTTATTCAAGAGCCTTTGGTGTGGGACCTTGTCAAAAGCCTTCTGAAAGTCCAGATAAACAATGTCAACTGGATCCCCCTTATCCACATGCTTGTTGACACTCTCAAAAAATTCCAACAGATTAGTGAGGCATGATTTGCCCTTGCAAAAACCATGTTGGCTCTCCTTTAGCAGCGCCTTCTCTTCTATGTGCCTATTAATTCTATCTTTTAGGATGGTTTCCATCACTTTACCTGGGACACATGTCAAACTGACAGGTCGGTAATTTCCTGGATCACCCCTGGATCCTTTTTTGAAAATTGGTGTTACATTCGCTACCTTCCAGTCATCAGGCACAAAGCCTGATTTGAGGGAAAGATTATATATTTTGGCTAGGAGATCAGCAATTTCATCTTTAAGTTCCCTGAGAACTCGTGGATGGATTCCATCTGGTCCTGGTGATTTGTTAGTGTTTAGCTTAACAAGACATGCAAGGACCTCCTCCCTGGTTATTTCTATCTGGCTTAATTCTTCGGTTTCCCTCCCTACGAAGATAGGCTCTGTTTTGGGCATGTGGCCTCTGTCTTCTTCAGTGAATACTGAAGCAAAGAATTCATTGAGTCTCTCTGCAATCTCTGTTTCCTCTTTAATAACCCCTTGCCTTCCATTGTCATCTAATGGTCCAATGGCCTTCCTAGTTGGGTTCTTACTTCTAATGTACTTAAAGAAGTCTTTGTTATTTCTCTGAGTATTTTTAGCTATACGCTCCTCAAAGTCTTGCTTTGCTTTCCTGATTGTTGCCTTGCATTTGTTCTGCCAGAATTTATGTTTCTGCCTGCTGTCCTCATTCGGACAAGCCTTCCATCTTCTAAATGAGCTTTTCTTGCTCTTGATCACTTCCCGAACAGCTCCTGTAAGCCACATTGGAGTCCTCTTGGACCTGGCAGTGGCCTTTTTCCTTTTGGGTATGCATTCCAATTGAGCCTCTGTTATTGTTTTTGTAAACAGCCTCCATGCCTCTTGGAGTGTTTGGACTCTCTCAATTTTCCCTTTCAGCTTCTTTTTTACTAGTTTCCTCAACTTTGGGAAATTTCCTTTTTGAAAATTTAAGGTCTCTGTGTTAGATTTTATCAGTGACTTGCGGTCTATGTTCAAGTTAAACATAATTGAGTTGTGGTCACTGTTCCCTATTGGATCAGTCACATTAACATCTTGCACCAGATCCTGAGTATTACTCAGGATCAAGTCAAGGATTCTTGTACCTCTAGTTGGGTCTTCAACCATCTGTCCCAGGGAACAATCATTTAGCATATCTAGGAACTTTATCTCTTTATCATGTGCTGAACAACAGTTCACCCAGTCTATGTGAGGGTAATTGAAGTCCCCCATTATAACCAGGCTTCCCTTCTTGGATGCCTCCTTTACAACATTCTCCAACTGCCAGTCTCCCTCAAGAGTTTGGGTCGGAGGCCGATAGTATATGCCTACTGTTAGACCATCCTTGTGGCCTGGTACTCTTACCCACAGAGCTTCTAATGGTGACTCCAAATCACCTAGATATTCCAATTCATACGATTTTATCACTTCTTTGACATACAAGGCCACACCACCTCCCACTTGCCCCTTCCTATCCTTCCTGTACAGTTTGTAGCCTGGGATAACTGTATCCCATTGGTTATCATCCGTCCACCAGGTTTCAGTGATACCAATAATATCAATATTCTTATTTATTGCTAAGTATTCCAGCTCCCCTATTTTGTTCCGGAGGCTTCTAGCATTTGTATACAAGCATTTATATATGCTTTTCTGACACAGTCTTTTGTGTCCAGTTGCATTGTTAGACTGCCTCTTGCATCCTTCTGCTAGAATGCTAGTGACTAGCTCCTCGCTCTGCTCAGTAATTTTTGCATCCTCCTCACTACTCAAGTACACACTTTCCCGAACCGGATGCTGCCCAGCTCCTGTCGGCTTTCCCCCAGTTATCAGTTTAAAAGCTGCTCTGCAGCCTTTTTGAGGTTGAGTGCCAGCAATCTGGTCCCATCATGGTTCAAATGCAACCCATCCCTCCTGAACAGATTTGGCTTGTCCCAAAATGTTCTCCAGTTCCTGACAAATCTGAAACCCTCCTCTCGACACCACCGCCTCATCCACGCATTGAGGCTTCTGAGCTCTGCCTGCCTGGTAGGTCCTGCGCGAGGGACAGGCAGCACTTCTGAAAATGCTACCTTGGAAGTCCGGGACTTCAATCTTCTTCCTAACAACCTGAATTTGGCTTCCAGGACAGACCGCTTGGCCTTCCCAACATCATTGGTACCAACATGTACCATGACAACTGGCTCGTTCCCAGTTCTCTCTAACAATCTATCTAGATTTCTTGTGATGTCTGCAACTTTTGCACCTGGCAGGCAACAACGACATTTCTTGGTTGCTATATATCAATTCAAAAAAGACATACCCCATAATTTAAAACAATTGTAGAAACACTAATTAAAACAGTACAATACAGTACAATATAAAAATTTAAAATAAGATAAGATGACTTCAGAGTCCAGAGTTTCCATTTAAGGCCAAAATTGCTCTGGAGAAGAAACTGTTCTTGAGACGGCTCGTTTTTACCTTCATTGTTCTATATCTCCGTCCCGATGGCAGAAGCTTGAAGAAGTGACCAGGATGCGATGGGTCTCCTAATATATCTAATGCTTTTCTGTAGCACCTGATGGTATAAATTTGTTCTAAAGTGGAGAGTGGACAGCTAATAATACAGCCAATAATATGATGGTTTCCAGTGGCATTTCCTCCACTGAGGGGGCTGTCACCCCACCTAAAAGGCTCATCTGCCCGTAGCTGTTGGCCCCTTTAGGAAGTCAGGTTATTTACCGCTGCCCAACATTCAGCATCGAGTTGCCGACTGTACGGTCTACTTCATTACTGTAGTGGAGTGTCCAGAAAGACAAAAGCAGACCAGGAAAAGAGCTAGATTCTGTATCTCTCCACATTCACGCAGTGCGTTGTTGTCTACCAGAAGGCCCCACTTGAACATGTTGGTCTTGCATTTTGACACTTCGACCCTTAGTCTGTGCTCCATGTGGTGTAGGGGAGGTTGAGTTTCTCACACATATCCTTCTTTAATGTTCCTTGTCTGGTGAGCTCCTTTTTCCATCTTCTAATTTGGTTTTGCTCTTGTGTACCATCAAGAGTACACAAGAATTGCGGTGGCTTAGTGGTTAGGTTGCAGTTTGAGACCCAAGTGCTGCACAATTGAGTGAGCTCCTTTCTCTGACCACGCTTCTGCCGACCTAGCAGTTCAAAAGTAAGAAATTTCAAATAGATAAATGGGTTTCACCTCGGTGGGAACGTAATAGTGCTCATGCACTCTGGTGTCTAGTCATTCCTGCCACATGACCACAGAAATGTCTGCAGATGCAGACAGCTCTTTGGCTATAAATGGAGATGTATAGCGAAGATCCGGGCAGAATGGTATAAACAGTGAAACTAATCCCAAGGATCCATTCCTGACACAAACAAAGTTATCAGTCCATGTTTGTAATTTCAAATAAATGATTATTTAATACTTCTTTTCAGTTCAATAAACGTTCTTTATCTTTTATTGTATCAATACAGACTTGAGGCTCATATCCGTTCAGAGGGTGTCGAGGATCATTCTCTTGCTTAGTTCTCTCAGTGTCCGCTGCTACTTCTGTCTTTAGCTTAGGTGGAGTGTTAGCAGCTTTGTGTAGGTTTGAAGCACCCTGTCACTATACACGTTGCTTTATTAACAGCAATGTCAACTTGTTTCACGTGGGTGGATGTGCTCCATACTGGGCAGCACACTCTGCTGTAGAGACACTCAGAGCCAAAGCTGGTTTACACAGTGTGGATAATTGAGCTCCCTATGTACAACAATGACATTCCTTGTACAAACTTTAGCCTTAGCATCCAGGCAGTGCTGCTTAAAAGAGAGAAAGGCTGGAAAAGTAACATCGTTCTGTGCGCTCCGGTGTCTAGTCATGCTTGCCACATTGCCATTGGTGGGATTCAAATTTTTTTACTACCTACTCAGTGATGCTCTGCAAAAAAAAATTACTACCCCCATCATGGCCGTGGCTAATGCTGTGGGTGTGGCTAACTGTGGGCTACGCCCATTTGGCCTCCCTACACCATGGTCTGGGGTAGGGAGGTGGGCATGGCCAGCCAAGTGGGCGTGGCCTGGGGGAGATTCTGCTACCGGTGCCCGGGCCCCTGTGGGCACCGGGAGCAGCTCAACACTGTACCTACTCTGTGGGCATGGTATGGTGGGTGTGGCCAGGGAGAAAGCCCTGTGTTGCACCCAAATTAGGACTACTTTATTTCAAAACTTGGATGGGCAGAGCCAGCCAAAATTTCTGCTACCGGTTCTGGCGAACTGGTGTGAACCTGCTGAATCCCACTACTGCACATGACCATGGAAACATCTGCAGGTGCAGACAGCGCTGGCTCTTTGGATGTAAATGGAGATTAGCACTGAACCCTAGAGTCGGATACGATTGGCTGTTGAGCAAGTGCGATATGTACCTTTACTATCTCTAAATATGAATGTCATGCCTTTTCCTTTGTTGATAACTGATAGCTATTGAAGAGGTCAGCATCATAATAGCAATTCCTTTTCCCAGTGACACAATCAACTGGCAATTTCATGCTATGGCTGCAGATGTCTGAATAGCTGTCCAGAGACATTCAGGAAAGAAATGCTGTCACTTTTCAGAACAATGATTGAACTGAATGAGGTTTTGCAGTGGCTTTGTGCCTTGTTTCTAACACTTGTATAATTGTAGTAGCTAGGATCGTCTTCTGGTTGTCATGATAACTACATTTTACAGACAATCAGGAAGTAAAGCCCTCTCCCTAAGACTTTGCATGATCTTTTTGCTGTTATGAGATGGCTATAGCTGGCTTTGATGGCTTGTTTCCTAGGACAGTTGGATGACACTATTGGTTTTGTTTTGTTTTGAGAATGTGTGTCCCCAACCCCAAACCCCCAAAGTACATAATACACAATAAAATCGCAATAAAAACACTCGCACTAAAATACCGATCATCCAAGTACAGAAGTTCAAAAGCGGCCACAGACAGTCCAGGGGCTAGGCTGGTTTAGATGTATCTTTAGAAGAAATGATCTTTACTCACAGTTACCTACAATCAGAGGGAGAAAAAGTGGAGTTCCACAGCAGCTCTGTGACTGGTCTTTGAAACGTGGTCAGGGGAAAAGAGCAGGATTAATGAGAAAGTGAATAAAAGGGAAAGGTTTGGGCCGTGCATTGTTTTCACGCATTCTTACTCTCATCAGTCATGCAACATTCCTGGGCAAGCTTTCCTTTTGATGGAAAAATAATTTAAAAGTTGGCTAGGACCTAGTGAGAAGAGAGAATACCAGTAATTGCATTAAACATCTCATTTATATAAATATTGTGTACCTATTGTACCTCTTTGCCCTTCCTTTCAAAAAACATGAACTCCTTAAGTTAGGAACCAAGTGTTTTGGTGTTGTATAAATAATTGTATGACTCAACTATGTGGCACTTTATGTGCTCAAGAACAATTTAAACGTATCTTTACAATCCTCAAAGTATTTGGTGGATAAAATCCTACTGATGTTCATGTAAAGTTCGTGCAACTTGCTGCAGCTAAATGGCAAGATGCCAGGTCACATCACAGTTATGTGCCTAGTCACATGCCTGAACGTGCAACTAAGATGGCCTAGTCACATGCCTGAACATGCAACTAAGATGCACCTTGGCACTACATCCATTAGACATGTCAAGTTACACAAACGCTAAGAGGATTGCAGCCAATGAAGGATGAAATTGTATTTTAAACGGCTAAATCCAGCATCATACTTGTTGATTTCAACAAATGAATAGGACTTTCACCATCTGTTCTGGATCAGATTTGGATGACTGGGAGGCTGCAGGGAAAGAAGCAATTGCCTCCTTCTGATAGCAACTCTTCCAACAGAATAAGAACACAGTCAGATCCTGATTCCTTTCATATGTGTTTCAGCAAATTCTTAAAGAAGCTTACACTTTTGACATATATACACTGCATGACTTGAAATATAATTTTTTATTAGCAGATGGCTTACAAATCAAAGATGCAGTGTTCCTGCAATAGTTGTTAACATTCATTTGAGACTGAAATACAGTACAGTATGTGTGGATAATCTAGTCAGACAATTCATTAGTAAGATCAATCTTATTTCTGTACACAGTGGAGCATACATTCTAATATTTCTAATGCTGAGACCTAAGGACATTTAATGTCTCTCATTACAGATGTAATAATAATTGTGTGTCGTCAAGTCAATTCTGACATAGAGCAACCCTTTCCAGGTACAGGTACTGTATACCCTTTTTAGGTATAGAATACACACAAGAGGTTTATTGTTCCCTTCTTTTGTGGGCACTATGGGACTGTGCAGTTTGCCCATAGCTACACAGGCTGGCTTTTCTTTCAGGAGGCACAGTGGGGAATCAAACTTTCCACCATCCACCTGGCCCTCTTGGCAGCTGAACTTGTTTAACTTGCAATATATAAGCAATTAATGAATGAAAAACTGTAATGAATGGGAAGGAAAAATCATTATACAAAAAGCACCAACTACTGATGCTGGTAAAAATTAATACAACACAAGAAGTTTGCTAACCTTGCCAGGGGCTAGACAAGTAAATGGGTATAGCAGCCAGTAACTAAAGCAGCCAATTTAGACAAAATAAGTTATGTAGTGGTCTTAAATCACTAGGGTTACAAACTGCCAGACTGTTAACTTAGCCAACATCTACCTAAGTAGAGTAAGAAAATATTTATAGTTAGATAAGGCCAATTAAAGGGTATGAATAATGGCTAGAAAGAGCCAGGCACATGGAGGAGCTCTATATAAGGCTACACAACACTATGTTCCAGATATCAGCAACCTTGGAGACATGTAACAGCCGAGAAAAAGAGGGGTTTTTTTTAGAAGTCAGTTACACAGACAAGGAAGATAGAATATGCTTAATGGCTAAGACGTGCTTTTTATTTTAACATTTTTCTTTTAAAGATTTCTTATATTTTAGAAATTGCATTTTCTTTCATAATTTGCATTTTTACGAACATTTTAAGTAGTGCTTTTTGCTTTTAAAGTGATGGATTTTATATGTAATTTTAGGCTGAAAGTAGTATAAGAATTTAAATTAAACATTCTTAAAAAGTTTTTAGTATTTCATTATGCATTTTATAGCAAGACAGTATCTTTTCATTAGAAAGGATTTATACCTCGTGCTTTACAAGCTTTGATTTTTGTATTTTGTTCTTTCATGCATCTCTATCTTGATTGTATTCTGACTTTAAGCATTTGCCTGCAATTTAAGTCTAGCAGACATCAGCAATCTAACCTTGGCAAGACTTAAATGATGCATACAGAAATTAATATTACTGTATTAGTGTTTCATGTGTATTAAAGATACTGTTGCAAGCCAATCTTGTTATGCTTCCACAGCCATTATGTTTTACTGTATTCAACAGGGATCATTTCCAAGTAAGAATATTTTGGATACTTTAGAGTTGAGACTGAGAAATTGCCTGTTGCTCTAGCACCCCCAGCCAACTGTCATTAGTACAGTCTGCACACAAAAGGTAGCCTCTCTCTTTTTTGCCTTCGGGAATTATGTCTACTAGACAAATGCTACCATTTCTTTTCTTTTTTTAATGCAGGAGAATCACCCACATATCTAAAGCAACTGATTTCAAGGTTTAGTCTGATTCATAAAAATAATTTAGTTAAAGAACAGTGCATTAAAATCCATGTTCGCCACATTGTTGTCATTCAGATATACCAGCTCCTTTTTTTGGGCAGGGCCCAGGTTGAACTAATTTTGTTGTGTGGGCCTAGAAAGAAATTCTTTATTATCCTTAAATGCCTACATTAGATTGTGAGCATAGATGTCTGTACTAAGAACAGTGGAACCTCAGCTTGGTTAAAGTAAAAATCACATAACAAAAGGAAATCCATAGTAAATAGTGGCTCAGTTTATGGAATTTTCTTTTGAACAGATTAATTGGTTTTCAATGCATTCCTATGGGAAACCGCATTTTGGTTAACGTATTTTAGTTTTCAATGCATTCCCATGGGAAATTGCATTCAATGCATACCTATGGGAAATTTGGTTTAGGTAATTTTCATGGTATCAAATGTCCCAGAGAATGCATTAATTCATTTAACTGAGGTTCCACTGTACTCCTCTGCATATTTAAACAGAAAAGAGTAGTTAAGAAGAGAGAGATTTTCCAAAATGACATAGGACTCTTTTTCATAGGAAATGACAGGACAAAGGCTTTTCAAAACATTCTGTGACTCAGAAGAGGAGAGATGAGTAAGTGGTTTAATAACAGCAAGTTGCACATAAATTCTGGGTTAGATTCTATTTCTAGATGCTTCATTTGTGCATTCTAGGTCATCCAAACACATTGGATGCTTTTGCTGCATATGAAACGCATGTGATTTGCCAGTAGTTTTAAAAAATGTCAATAGAGACAGGTCATTAAAATGTGAGAGTGGGAAGCTTTAATTCTTTTCTTCTTCAGTGATGCGTACTCTATCTCTCTGTGCTGTTTACTTTCTTTCCTTCTTTGTATGACTTCCAGAAGGAAAAGATCGGTATTTGGTACTCTGGGATGGAAGTGGGTACTGAGCTGCATAGCAACATAAAAGTAGCAAGTGTCACTTTCATCTACCTTAAAAGTTCTAAAAGCCTGTGGCATAGTGAGGCAGGAGCCCCAGGAAGCAGTTTTTGTATGATAAAAGTAATTATTCCTTGCTGTTTGCTATCAGGAGAGATGGTTCTTCCGTGTCTGCTTCTGGTGGCAAAATAATGTGATTGGTCTCAGATCTTGTACATTTTAACATGGAAGCTGAATGGTTCCTTTGGTGTCTTGCACGGAAGACAAGGAAGGAGTCGCAGTAAGGACTAACACAGGTTTATTGGTTGATGATCAGTATGAACATGTCGTAATGGCGGAGATACATCACATTATATACAGTAGTACTATGCATTTGAATCTTGTTGCACGGTAGCTCATTGGCTGCTACCGGCGTGACGTCGTTCCAAGTCACGCCCCCTGTTCCGTGATAGTTTGCTGGTGCGGGAAAGTTCCCGCGGCTGCCAGTGATTTGAGGAATGAGAACCATGTGAGTTGAACGCTCGCAGCTGCCCTCTACGGGCAGCTCACTCGCGTTCCTTTACAGCTGGGCTACATTGTAATTGTGGTCAGGTTACATTCATGCATTTCTTAAAGCAACATTGTACATACATAACATCCCTCCCCCCTAGGATGGGACGAAGCCCCTCAACCATTGTGGCTTGCCACACGTGCGCCTGGGGCGTGCGGCCGCTTGACTTAACACAGGGGAGCCTGGTTCTGCGGAGTCCTGTCCTGCAACGGAAAGGGGGGACTCATTAGTGGCCTGGTGTGGGCTCCGCGGTAACCTTGCATTGGGGGACGGGAATGGAATGAACAGTTGGGAAGTGAACCCCTGCCTACCGTTTGAGGAGCTTGGGGTCCCCCCCCCAGTACGAATCTCGGGACCGATGAAGAGGCCCTCATGGCCTCGCCACCCCCCGTTACCTGCCCGGGAGTTCTAGAGACTGTGGTGGGCGGACTCCCCCCCGTTGCCTGTCTTGGGGGTGTTTGTCTCCGGGGAGCTGGCGCTATGGTATATTCTAAAACAAAAGGACTGGGGGGACTGGAGGTACCAGGGGCTGAACTGAAACCCCTCTTCTCGCTAGGACGGGTGGGGGACCACTCCGCTACACCCCCTGGTACTGCAACTCATAATCATAATCAAACTGATCCCTCTCTTTCAAAGTATCCTCCCCTGTGGTCGAGAACCCAGGATATGCATTTGAATCCGCGGGTTCTGCCGTGTCTCCCCCTTAGGTAATGCGGATGGGGGAGGACCCTAACGCTGAATCCCCTTCACTAGTGACTCGCCTTCTGAGTTGGTCGGCGTGCTTTCTCCAGAGTAGACCCAAGCTAGTCTCGACCCTGTAGGATACTGGCCCCGTCTGCTCGATGATTGTCCCTGGAACCCACGCTGGCCCTGAAGCCGCGTAGTTCCTGCAGTGAACCGGGTCCCCTGCCGAAAAACGTTTGGAGCTCTCTCCCCCTATGTTTATATTTCTCCCTTCATCCTCCACCCTGGACGGATCCATCCGGTCAAAAAGTGTTACCGGACGCCTCCTCATGAGGAGTTCGGCTGGGGAAAATCCTGAAGCTAGGGGGGTTGTCCTGTAGCAGATGAGGAACTGATACAAATGAAGGTTCAACTCACCGGGACCCATGCGCCGCAGTGCGTCTTTCGTAGTGCGCACTTGGCGCTCTACCTGACCGTTTGTGGTGGGGTGAAACGGGGCAGCGGTGATGTGCCTGATGGCGTTCCGCTCAATAAACATCTTGAACTCTGCAGACGTGAAGGTACTAGCATTATCGCTAGCAAGGACGTCTGGCAGGCCGAAACAGGCAAAAAGCTTGCACAACTGCTTGATGGTTGCGGCAGAGGAGGTGCTGTTCATAGGGATTACCTCCAACCATTTGGAGTAGGAGTCGACTACCAGCAAAAACATGGACCCGCGGAAAGGGCCAGCGAAGTCAACATGAATTCGGGACCATGGCCTGCGGGCCGTGTCCCATTCCCTATGGGGTAACCGGGACTCCTCGGGTCGAGAGCTCTGGCAGCTCTCGCATGTGCCCACTAAACGTTCTATATCCGCGTCTATCTGGGGCCACCAAAAGAAGCTCCTGGCCAGAGCCTTGGAGCGCACGATCCCGGAGTGACTAGCATGCAATAGCCTCAGTACTTTGGCTCTCAGCTTTTCTGGGATGACTACCCGCTGGCCCCAGAGTAAGCAGCCCCTTTCCAGCGAAAGCTCTACTCTGCGCCTGACAAATGGCTTGAATTGTTCCTCGGGGGGAGTAGTGGGCCACCCTTTCCTCACCCAGGAGCTAACTTGGGCCAGCGTCTTATCGGCCGCCGTGGCCTTGGCGAGGTCGGCCGGGAGAATGGGGGGTGAGTCGAGAGACTCGATCAGCAGGACTTGGTGGTCCTGCTCTACCTCGCATGTGGGGTCCCCTACACTTGGGAGGGGAGATCGGGACAGCGCGTCCACATGGGAGATCTCCTTCCCTGGGCGATAGACCAGCTCATACTGGTAAGCATTGAGAAAGATGGCCCAACGCAGCATCCTGGGGGATAGAATTTGTGGTGTGGGTTTGCCGGTAGTGAAGATCCCCAGAAGTGGTTTGTGATCCGTCACTACCGTAAACTCGCGGCCGTATAAAAAGTCATGGAACTTTTTCGTTCCCGCGATGATGGCTAGGGCCTCCCTATCAGTTTGCGCGTAATTGCGCTCGGCCTTCGAGAGGGACCTTGAGTAGTACGCTACCGGGGCTTCCCTCCCGCTCTCCAACACGTGGCATAGAACCGCCCCCACCCCCACTGGGGACGCATCACAGACTAGAACTACTGGTCTCTTAGGGTCAAAGTGGGTCAGGACAGCATCTGAGGATAGAAGTGCCTTTAGCTCCCTGAAAGCTCTCTCTTGCCTCTCTCCCCACCGCCAAACCGCCTCTTTTTTCAATAGCGTGTGCAGTGGCTCCGCAACGGATGCCTTCCTCGGCAGGAAGGAATGGTAAAAATTTAGGAGCCCTAGAAATGACTGCAGCTCCGGTTTCACGGTGGGGCGAGGGGCGTTTTGCACAGCCGCAACCTTGGACTCGGAGGGCTTGATGCCTTCCGGGGTTACCTTGAACCCAAGGAACTCGACCTCCCTCGCAAAGAAAACACATTTGTCCCTTCTCAGGCGGAGGCCCGCTTTCTCGAATATGGAAAGGACCCTGTCTAGCCTTTGTGCTAATTCTGACTCGCCCCCCGCTGTTATCAACACATCGTCGAAGTATGGGAGGACTCCTGGAAGCCCCTTTAAAAGGTGTTCCACGAGGGACTGGAAGATTCCGGGGGCCGAATTCACGCCAAACTGAAGGTGCGTTACCCTAAATGCCCCCTTGTGCATTACGATTGTTTGCGCAGCGGCAGCAGCCGGGGTTACAGAGAGCTGCTGATATGCTTGCGCCAGATCTAGCTTGGCAAAACACTTCCCCCCCATGAAGCGTGGCCAGTAAATGGCTGACCACGGGCACCGGATATGCATTTGGCCGAATGGCCTTATTAATCGTACATTTATAGTCCGCACAAATCCTAACCTCCCCGTTTGATTTAAGGGCTGTCACAATCGGCGTTTCCCACTCCGCCGAATCCACTGGAACCAAAATCCCCTGCCCCACCAATTTGTCCAGTTCCGCCTCGATCTTGTCCTTGAGGGCGAAAGGCACTCTTCTGGGCTTGAGGCGGATGGGTCGGATTTCGGGATCCAGGTCAAAGGAAACTGGGGGCCCCTTGTAAGTCCTGAGCCCCTTCTTGAAAACGTCTGGGTGTGCGTTGCACACGTCCCGCATTGGGTCAGTCTCTATGGCGTTAATGTCAGACAGTTCGATTCCAAGGAGAGCGAACCACTGCGTTCCCAAAAGGCAGCACCTCCCCCCTTTGAGAACCACTAGGGGCAGTTTCTCAGAGTAGTTCTTGAACTTCACCTTGAAGTTCCCCACCCCCAACACTGGGATCCCGTTCCCTTGTACGTCCCGTAGGTGTGTCCTCATGGCCCGCAACTTGGGCCGCGCATCTGGGGGAATGCGCATATACTCCTTTTGGGACAGGATGGAATAGGACGACCCCGAGTCTATCTCCATCCTCACTGGGACCCCCTGTAACTGTACCTCAATGAAAAAACGCCGGTGCTCCAGGCCCACGCGGTTCACGCCTGCCCTGCTGTGGTTGTCTGAGACCTTCCTGGTGTCGGCCGCCTTCCGTTGGTGCGTCTGGGGATGGTTCGAATTGCCCTTGTCCTCGACTCGCCCGCGCCTGCACACCCGGGCGATGTGCCCCTTTCGGCCGCATTTGTGACACTCGGCCTTCCGGAACGGGCACCTCGTGCGGTCGTGGGACGCCCCACAACCGTCGCAGCGGCGGTCCTGCCGCTCGCGGGTCTGTCGCTTCTCTCCTCGCTTCTTGACCCACTGGACATCGTCGTCCTCGCTGGAGCAGGGGTCTGCCGTGGTGGACGACTCCTCGGACGCCGTTGGTGTGCCGGCGGGCGGCTTGGGGGCCCGCCAGGCTGTTTTCGTTGGTGTCCGCCAGGCCGCCTGTACTGGTGACTTGGCCCTTTCGGACGTGGCCCCTCGGGACTTGAACACTCTGACCCCGCTCCTGGCCGCCTCGGCCGCTTGGGCCTCCCGCAGTACCTCGTTGAATGTGAGGCGGTAGTCGCGGGTCATGAGCTTCCGCTGAAGCTCCTCATCCCTCAGGCCACACAGCATGCGGTCTCGGAGAGCCTGGTCTAGGTCATCCCACTGGCAGTGCACCGCTGCCAGCCTGAGGGCCGCCGCATAGGTGGACACGGATTCGCCCGGTCGCTGGTCTCGCCTGTGAATGCGACCCGGGCCGGGAAGATTGACACGGGATGTTGGAAGTGCTCGCCCAGCAGCCCCAGCATGCGGTCGATGGGCACCTCTTCTACCTTCTTGGTGGCCGCCAGGTTCATCAGGATGTGCAGCGTGGCCGGCCCCACCTGGGCCAGGAAGTAAGAGCGCATCCTCGCGTCGTCGTCGACGCCCGCGGCTTCCATAGCGTGCCGGAATTGGCATTCGTAGAGTTCCCACTGCTCGGGTTCGCTGACATCGAACTGGTACGGCTTGACCTTGGGATTCGCCATTATCCCACCTTTGTCGCCAATTTGGTGTCTTGCACGGAAGACAAGGAAGGAGTCGCAGTAAGGACTAACACAGGTTTATTGGTTGATGATCAGTATGAACATGTGGTAATGGCAGAGATACATCACATTATATACAGTAGTACTATGCATTTGAATCTTGTTGCACGGTAGCTCATTGGCTGCTACCGGCGTGACGTCGTTCCAAGTCACGCCCCCTGTTCCGTGATAGTTTGCTGGTGCGGGAAAGTTCCCGTGGCTGCCAGTGATTTGAGGAATGAGAACCATGTGAGTTGAACGCTCGCAGCTGCCCTCTACGGGCAGCTCACTCGCGTTCCTTTACAGCTGGGCTACATTGTAATTGTGGTCAGGTTACATTCATGCATTTCTTAAAGCAACATTGTACATACATAACAGTTCCACATACTGCTCTGCCTCTGGCAGGTCTGGCCCAAGTTATTGTTAACAAATACCCCACCTTACACCACTGAGTACACAACTGAACAACAACAACAAAAAAAAAACACCACTGAATACACACAGCACTCTAAAGTAGCCCAAATTATTTCTGCATACCCCTGGCCAATAACAACTATTTGCTCTTCATGATCTTAGCCAAAAGGTATCTCTTTTTCTCTTAATTTTATAACACACAAAAGCTCCTACTTGAGCAGCAAACCGTTTAGAGACTGAGTGCCAAAACTGCAACCCAAAAACACTTATTTATCGCAAAGTGTCAACTACAGCAACAGGAGGAAGTAAAAAACGCACCCATTGGGCTGCTGGAAAGAGGGGTGGGGCAAACTCTGTGCTGGAGGGAGGAAGCACTTCCATTGGGCTGCTGGGCAGAGGGGCGGGTCGGACTCTGCTGAGGTGACTGTATGGGTGCCCACAGAGAGGGCTCCGAGTACCAACTCTGGCACACGTGCCATAGATTCGCCACCACTGTCTTAGGGTAACCCTGGATCTAATTTTTTTAAATAAGAAATATAAAATATAAATGCAAATGTAAGATTCCAATGTGGAACTGAATACAAAATTTGGTAAATACATAATCTAATGCAGTCTCCTGGATTTAAAGATTTTAAGCAAGGGGGATTGAAAATGTTTCGTCTATTTCTTCCTGCCAAATATGTAGATTGTTTAAAGCTATTTAAAGCAACAATCTGTATTTATTTTACCAAAACCTAATATTGCAAAAAGAATGTTTCACCAATATACAAATGAGCTGTTCCAAACACAGTTATGAACAAATGCTCAGTGCATCAGCTCTTCAAATTCAAACATTGTTTTCGTTCATTTGTTTTGTTGTTGGCTATCCATAATGATAGAGGGCCTGCGGTGGCTTAGTGGTTAAGATGCTGAACTTGACTATTGGAAGGTTGGCAGGTCAGCAGAGTGCTGCACGATAGAGTGAACTCCCATTTCTGTCCGAGTTCCTGCCAACCTAGCACTTCAAAAGCAAGAAATTGCAAGTAGATAAATAGGTATCACTTCGGTAGGAAGGTAAACAGTGTTCCATGCATTCCAGTATATAGTCATGCCTGGCACATGTCCACAGAAACGTCTGCAGAATCAGACAGCGCTGGCTCTTTGGCTGTAAACAGAGATGAGCACTGAACCCTAGAGTCGGATATGACTGGCTTTCAAGCAACAGCGACCTTTACCTATCCATAATGATATTTCTCCCCGGTGCTGTAGAAACAAAGTTGGGAGCACATATCAAGTCAAAGATATGATTAGATATCTTAGATTCAGAAAAATGATGCTGTGAATCAGACATGGGGTTCAAGAGTCAAATGGAAAGGAAAGAATGTGTGAGGAAGCAAGAAAGCACCAAGGGCGAGGAGACAAAGTGTATACTTGCACCTCCAGGAAAAGAATAAGAAATGAAACTAGATGCTGTTAAAAGGCAGGTACTGTACTGTATAAGAGAAAGATAATGCTCTCAAGATTCAAAGTCTTTCTTGAGGCAAGATCACATGCTGGAGCAGCCAACCTATTTCATGGCAGAAGAGAATCTAGTTCAAAGCCTTCCCTGAAGGCAGTCTTCCCATAATTGGTGCTTTTTTCATCAGTGAGAAAAAGAAGAAAGCTGCCTCAGAGGTTTAAGAATTGCACTAGAAGGGTACACAGAAAGAGCCTCCTCGAAAATTGTGGTATTTTTGAACCACAATCGGGCATACCCTGGTAACGGCAACCTTGTGTTGCTGGCTAATCTTTCTCACACAAGGTCAGGTGAAAGGAACTGCAGAATGAACTCAGCAAAAGGTGCTTTTGTTTTGGCAGATTCACGTTTGGCCTAGACACAGAAGAAGAATTGCACTGGAAAGGTGAGGTGGTAAATCTTCCTTCATCCATCTCTCTCAAGATTTCTCACTTACTTATTACATGCATATTTTCCCTTTCCTCCAATAACGTCAAAGCGGTATCCATATTTCTCTCTCCCCCTTCCACTGTATCGTCACAACAACCTTGTGAGATACATCAAGCTAAAGGAGTACAAGCAACTCAGAGGTAAACAGGGAGCTCCATAACTCATGGAGCATTGGAATCCTAACCACAGTATCACACTAGTTTTCATACAAGTGCCTTTAGAAGACAGTTCCTTGTCACAATTTTATGATGGGCCAGGATCATAACGACTATATTTGAAACAGCATTGAGATTGAATGGTGTTTTTTTAAAAAAAATGGAAAGTAGACTGAGAATTTCAATTGGATGATTGGTGTAGAGTAGTGCTGGCAAACCTTTTAGAGACTGAGTGCCCAAACTGCAACCCTGAAACATTTATTTATCGCAACGTGCCAACACAGCAACAGGAGAGAAAGTAAATGCTCCCATTGGGCTGCTGGGCAGAGCCAACTCTGTGCTGGGGGGGAGGAAGCACTTCCATTGGGCTGCTGGGCAGAGGGGCTGGTTGAACTCTGTGCTGGGGTGACTGCATGAGTGCCCACAGAGAGTTCTCCGAGTGCCACCTCTGGCACACGTGCCATGGGTTCACCACCACTAGTGTAGAGATATGGGATATAGCTATGAATTTTTAGATTATATATTGGTGAAAGGAGTAAAGCTAGAACAGGATGATAAGACAAAGATGAAAATTTAATGATATGGATAACACTTAATGAAAATGGTTTACTAGTACCATGGGTGGCGGGTGCACAATGAGAGTTATATTGTAATACAGTATATCTTTTTTGTTGTATTGTATTTTGTTCTCTGTCTTTTTGTAAAGGTAAAGGTTTCCCTTGCTCAAAAGCCAGTCGTATCCGACTCTAAGGTTCAGTGCTCATCTCTGTTTCAAAGCTGAAGAGCCAGCGCTGTCTGCTTCTGCAGATGTTTCCGTGGTCGTGTGGCAGGCATGACTAGACACCGTAGCGCACGGAACACTGTTACCTTCCCACCGAAGTGGTCCCTATTTATCTACTTGCAATTTCTTGCTTTCGAACTGCTAGGTTGGCAGGAGCTGGGACAAAGACGGGAGCTCATTCCGTCCTGCAGTACTCAGGAATCGAACTGCTGACCTTCTGCCTCCCAGTCAGCATCTTAGCCACTTGAACCACTTAAATAAATACTACTTAATACTTAAATAAAAACAATTTAAGAACAAGTTTATGATGGGGCAACAGCATAAGCTTATCCTGTGTTTGGTCCCTTTCAGGTATTCTCTAAGAAATTTTGCTGCATGAAGTAAAGGACAAACCAGTAGCTCCTCCATTTTACATTTTTAAAAGTTATATATTTAAGAATAATATTTTGGAGATGGGATGCAGGGCCCAGTAGTGGGTATGAGTTCCCCCAAGGCCAGTAGAATTTCCCACCTTTATTTAAAGTAACCCTGCCTTCCCTCTGCTGTACAACTCAGGGACCCACTGAGAAGGGAGTGGCAAGAACTTACACACCTAATCGAAGAACTCAAAAAAGAGCAAGGTTATGACCCAAAAAGTCTGATTCCACTATATAAGCCAACATCTTGCTTTCCAATGGAATTTATGATCCATATTCAAAATTCTGTGAGACTACAACTGAAACTAGTCTCTCAGTTGAAGCATTACTGCACAGCATCACTGGCATAATGGGTATTTGCACATCTTACTTGGGAAAGAATGCCAAATAAACAAACAGCATCAAAGAAAAAAAAAGATTCAAGTTGTTGCCAATAAAGTTTTTACTTTGCATTGTATTTCTTATCCCCATCCAGGTTAGCATTCCACCAGCAAAGCACAGTTGAGAAACAGGTTATAATAACTGGTTTGATTCATAAAGCATGCTTACTGAGAAGGTTTTCCCCCTCAGTAAAAAGGGAAACGATATATATTTAGCAATTATGAAATATGTTGTGCAATTGCTGAAGTTAAAGTAATTAAGTGAAATAATGCATGAGGCAAATGAATGGCAAAGAAAACAAAGGATATTATCATAAGACAAAGAGAGTAATCATGAGAAGCCCTTGCTGGTAGCATGTAGGAAGCTGGCAAGTTGTTTGGGGTGTGTGGAGTGGAGAGTGGAGGAGGAGATGAAATTGTGTCAAATCTGAAGTTGTGCAAAATATCTTGCCTTCAATGAGACTAAAGGTGATAGGGGTGAAAAGAGGAAGGAAAATATGTGATAAAGGGTTTCCTAACTATAAGCAGTGCCAATTGTACTGTGAACAAGGAATGAGGATTTTTATACTGTACTGTATTTCTAGAAAGGGATGATTACTTCATGTTTAAGAAAAACGTCTAGCCCTGTTATTACTTGTGCAACTTTTACAGTAGGGCATTCCATCAATTTCAGTCTGATGACTGGTCTTAATATGAATGGGTGTGGAATCAGAAGGAAACACAACATATTAAGAAAAGGTAATACTCAAGGTGGGGCTTTTAGATTACTCATGGTGTGACTTAAAGGGCAAGAAAGATACACTAATATCCTCATGTTTTGACTGAGGGCAACTAGGATCTGCGACCCAAGAGTTTTTTCTATATTATCTTCATAACCCTTTTTCATTAAACCACCCTCCACCCCTCTGACCATAGCTGTCAAGTATCCCTTATTGGCCGGGAAAACCCCTTATTTTACCCTCTTTCCCGCCGTCATCCCTTATTAATTAGATTGCAATGCCCTATTGCCACCATTGGAGGGCAGCACAGGATAAGCATAGCTGTCAAATATTTGCCGGGAAATTTCCCTTATTTCCAAATCCAAAACTTGACAGGTATGCCTCTGACTCCTTGGGGAATTTCATAAATTTTTTTTACAATTCTTTTCAAAACCTCCTGGGAAATGTTGCCAAAAAAGAAATATAGAAACACATAAGCTTAAAGCAAGTTGGTAGCTCCAATGAAAATAGACCCCTTAAACTGTGGTATCCGCGAGCACAATTGGCATAACTGTCCCTGACAGAGGTTACACCGGTTGAGGAAGACCCCTGGTCACTGGCCTCTGCAGGTACAGAAATTGGGGAGCGGATTAATAGTCATAAGATTGATTCACCCATATCTGACCTGGCAGGCAGTTCGGCAGGAGGAAGTTGAATATCTAACTCGAGTTAGGAATTAGGTAATTCCACACTTGCAGATTAGCCCAAACCCTAGCGCAAATAGTGGCCATGTTTACTCTGGTGCAAGCCATGAACAATGGATTTCCCCTGTCAGTATTTGCCTTAGTTAATTAACTTCCCCAAGAGAGGTTCCCAATTAACCCGGGTAAATGGGTGATGTGATTTTCTGTCAGATGACGATTCTATCACACGCTGCCTTGAATTCCTATATATGATGATGATTTTCCCTCAATAAACCACTGGTCTTCGCTCCATCTTGTCTCGTGTCGTTCCTTGACCAGTCTCCTCCGGGACCCCAAGGGCCGCTTCACGGCCCCGATCCAACATTAAACTAATTGCTGGATAATGAACAAACACTCGTGTAAATCCCATTACTTCAGTGAGTCCTCTCCAGCTGAGACTACTAGTTAGACCCAGTGCATAGACATCAATGTTGGGCAAAGAAAATTTCTTCACAATAAGCAACTTCTGGTAAGAAAATTTGTTTAAAAAATGTACTCTGTACCTAAGACAAAACAGGGAGGCCAAAACAATATAAAACATGTGACTCACTACAAAGCAGATCAACGTCTGGCAACCTCTTCTAAGTTCAGCAGAGTAACTGAGAAACTACACACACAGAGTGAAAGCAGCCTGTTTTTGTTTTTGTTTTAACAGAAGCCCTGTGCTCTACAAGATGTGCTCATAAAGCTGCTTCCTCCCTGGTACTGGTATGCTGCTTAAAGTTTTCTGCCAAAAAACTCACTCCAGAACTAAATGTATTCTACATCAGAATATCATTCCACCCAAAGATTGTGGGAGGGAGGATTTAGTAACTGCAATGTTCATTTCAGTGTTTTAGATATCTGACTATGGAACTAGATGCTGAAAGTTTGATTCCTTGCAGGGCCATAGCCGGGTGGGGGGGGGCATTAGCCTCCCCCCCCCGATCTAACAGTCCACCATCACCACCACCACCACAACGGGCAAAGTTCTAATGGTGTGTGTGTGTGTGTGTGTGTGTGTGTGTGTGTGTGTGTGTGTGTGTGTGTGTGTGACATCGTTGCTTGTAGTGTGCCCGCGTGCTGAGATTGGTCATCACTCTTCCCAATGCGTTCACTCGCTAATGCACACGGCTGGAGAACCAACACGAGCGCTGATGGAAGAGAAATTGGGTTGCGGGTTAGATTAATTGGCATAACTCATAAAGACCTTGGCTGAGGTATTGCGGAGGAAATAGGACAAAGGGTAAAAAGTTGCTGATTCTAAGGTCGAACCCGCTCTTCCCCTTCTGGTCTCGATAAGGTTGAGTGAGGCAGGCTGAGTCAGCGGTAAAGGAAGTTAGACCCAGAGGCAGTTTACATGGCCTTCGAGATAGGGCGAGAACAATGGGGTTTCGCCAACCCAGATCTTAGATAACTGTGGGTTTGTCCATCAATCACTGGACAATGGCCGGAGGCAGGTGTTATCTCTACCCACCAGAAACGCCACGTTTGTGTCAGCCTTCTGTGACGTGGGTTCATGCTCCTTAGGCATGAAACCCGCGAGGCAGGGTAATAAATGGGCCACCCGCTTTCGATCGGGACTGGACTTCACCGCACTATTTGCCTCACGTGTCCTTCCTTGCGGCCAGTCACTCCGATCTCCGGGGGCCGTCTCTGCACCAGACGGCCCCGATCCACGGCTCATCGCAACAGTTGCTCCTCCTGAAAAAATATTACCCCCCTCCCAATCTAGAATCCTGGCTACAGCCCTGATTCCTCACTGTCCCCACAGGGAGAAGCCTATGTGGTCTTGCACAAGATGTACAGTCCCAAGGTGACCTCATAGGGGAAAAAATGATAAACTACTTCTGTGTATTCTGTTTATGGCAAGAACAAACATTCTTGAGGGTACCCAAGAGTAAAACCAAATTAGAAGATGGAGGAAGGAGCTCACTGGACAAGGAACAACATTAAAGGAGGATAGAGCTGAAGATCTCAACCTCTCCTATGTCATTTGGAGGACCCTAAATACACTGAAGGTTAGAGTCTCTAAATGCAAGACCAGCATGCTCAAGTGGGGGCTGCTGGTGTTAGCACAAATCTAGAAACCCCACTTTTATTTATGTTTATTATTTTTTATATTTTGTTTTTCAATAAAAATAATTTTAACCTTTATTTTCCATTTTCCCCTGCTCTAACTGCTAGGCATATGTGTCCATAATCACTACATGTCACACACAACCATTCACCACAATTGCAGGTAAATAACTGCAATCCATCTATTTTTAACGAATATCCTAAAAGTCAAACCGCAGAATAAAAAGTTTTTCTTTTTATAAGACAGTTCCTTGTAAGCAGTTCCTCGAAAGCTTCCCCATGTAACTCAATGAAGCCGGGACTGCAGGGTTTCAGGATGCCCATGCCAATTGACTTACATTGAATGGGCAATTTGAAACTGCAATAAGAATGAAAGCTAAAAGGGAGAGTATTTATCTCTTCAAAGGAGAATTGGTTACAATGTATCACTGAAGTTCTATATTTGGATGTACAAAGGCTGATTCCTAGAATCAATTGACAGTTCTCAGAAAACCTGTGATGCAAATGCCTATATAAGGACTACAAATATTAAATAAAAATGGGGGGGGGGGTTGAGCTGGGGATAAAAACTTAACCCTTTAAATGCTGGATAAAAGTTTAAAATAATAGAGAAAAATAATTTCTCCCTTTCTACAGTGTCGCTGGACATCGCTTTTGCTCTTTCCAGTCAAAGGGCTTTGACCAGACATGGGCAAGTGCTGGTCTAAGAGTAAGCCTTTCAGAAGGGTACTCTCACCTGGTTAGTTTAAGGCTACAGCCAGTTTAAAAATGAAGTTTTTTCTTTTACAGACGTGGTGGCTTGACCAGAGGTGGTGGCAACTTAACCCCTTCACTCCCGGTTATGTCAAATGTGTTCAAAAATTAATTTAAAGTGTTTCCATGTATGTTAACATGTCTGAGCTTTTTGTGTTGAGACAGGAACCTTTCAGACACCTCACCCACGTATCCGGGACAGATAAAGCTGAACCAAAATTAATTAAATGGCAGATCTCCAGTTTCCACACCTCGGGATATCTTTTAATTGCAT
The DNA here is from genome assembly GCA_035047305.1 of Bradypodion pumilum. Classification (NCBI taxonomy): domain Eukaryota; kingdom Metazoa; phylum Chordata; class Lepidosauria; order Squamata; family Chamaeleonidae; genus Bradypodion; species Bradypodion pumilum. Next base: position 187,241,112 of record JAWDJD010000003.1, read on the forward strand.
TTTCTTCTCGCGTCGTTGTTTCCGGGTTAGACAGATGTTAGTATGTTTGCATATATGTAGAATGTATTGATTACTTTTCCTGCCCACCTAAAGGGATTAGCTGGGTAGGGATAGGAAAGGCGTTGGGTGGAAATGTGCGGATCTCTCCAGAGCTTTTGAAACTCTCCTTTTTCCATTGGCTGAACCAATCTCCTGCTTCTGGTGCCTCCATGTTCCATTGGGTGCACATCTGGAGGATCAATGTTCCCATTAGCGGTATGCCTAACAGATTATCGTTTTCATTGGCCAGGCATTATGCCTGGAATGCAATGTATGCAAGTCCGATTTCCCTGACCCTCGCTCCTTTTCCTTACTCTTTCTCTTTGATTATGTAAACCTTTGTAATTATCTTTTATTTGCATAAATATTGACTCAATGTAATGTAATGTAATGTAATGTAATGTAATGTAATGTAAACTGCCAACCTAGCAGTTCGAAAGCAAGAAATTGCAAGTAGATAAATAGGAACCACTTCGGTGGGAAGGTAACAGCGTTCCGTGCACTCCGGTGTCTAGTCATGCCTGCCACATGACCACGGAAACGTCTGCAGAAGCAGGCAGCACTGGCTCTTCGGCTTAGAAACAGAGATGAGCACTGAATCCTAGAGTCGGATACGACTGGCTTTCGAGCAAGGGAAAACTTTACCTTTACCTTTAATGTACAATAAAACTTCTTTTGTATTTCTTTGTAACCAACTGATGGGCCCCTGTTAATGATTGTATAACGTCCCTAGATAGGTGGATTTAGAATGTGCGTGTAGGGATGTATAAAAGCCTCATTACAGATCCATATGACAGCTCTCCTTGAAGAAATTAGACAGGAAAGCTCATTGTTTTAGAGGGTGGATTTTATTTTGATTTCACTTGACATATGGCCATTGTCAATTGAAATATTAAATAAAGTCTTTTCTTAACCCTGAACCTTGAGTCTGTAGTTTCTGGGCTCTCTGCCAGCGCCAAACTCCTCCAACAATTCCAGGTATTATTCTCCATCTGCCGGTGACCCGCTGCTCTGTTCTACCGATTGAATTTATGGCTAGTAGAGCCTCCAGCTCTGGTTCTGTGGCAAGAAAGAGGATAGTTGGTTTTTAAGTAACACTGGCAGACAATAACACATGGTTTGAATGTGGAGAGACACAGATTCTAGCTCATTTACTGGTCTGCTGAATGCTGCCAGAGACATGCACCGATGAGGACTTGGGTTTGGGCAACGACAAACCAAAGAAATTGACTTCATTTTAGCAGTCCAGGATTTGATTAGGACACAAAAGAAGACAACTATTACCATTCTACATTGTCCAGCTGAGTAAATTGCACAAGTCCAGGCCTCTAGCTTTCAGAAGGTGGCAGGAGTGAGAAGTAAAACTGCAGCATCAGGAACAGTTGTAATTAAAAAGGTTGCTAACCAAGGGCTGAGGGAATAGTATTTGTTTCTGTCCAGGAGATAACTTGAAAATTAGTTTTCAGCAACAAATGTGTGGTGGCTGAAGCAACGGTATGAAAAGCAACCTAAATGTAGTGCACTACAACTGACATTAAATCAAGTTATTTATAAAACTCTTTAGAAAAATTAAGTACAAAATTTCATACTAGTATAATAATCTCATTCACAATGCCAAACTAGTTTAAAATGGACTGGCTTAATTTAGTGTAAGGGACCAAAGACAACGAAACAGCCGAAGGGTTGGACTCGCCTCCAGAACGCACTCCGAGCGGGAAACATCGCCGTGGCGGGCCGGACGTGCTCACGCAGCATCTGCATGAGTTCCTTGGCCTTGAATTCGCTCACCCTCCTCGGTGCAATCAGGTCCACCAAGGTCCTTTTGGTTTCTTGTCCGAGCATCCTGGTGAAGATGGCCCTTTTCTTTGCCTCTTCCGTGACTTCGGACTCAATCAGTGCTGCCTGGAAGTCCATTTTGAAGAACTCCCAGTCACCCGGTTTCCTGATTTCGAAACCGGCGCATGTCTTGGTCCCGTGGGCTGCCATTATCCCACCTTCGTCGCCAATTTAGTGTAAGGGACCAAAGACAACGAAACAGCCGAAGGGTTGGCTTAACTCAGGTTTATTGCATGATGATCCGGAGGAACATGTGGTAATGGCGGATGGGTAGCTCAATATATACAGCTGGCTATACATTTGAATGTGGCTCGTCGACAGACTATTGGTTGCTGCCTGCGTGACGTCGTAGGAGGTCACGCCCTTCTTGACCAGGTGAAGAGGTGGTGGGGAATCTTCCCGCGCTGCTGATCCAGGTGAATCTGGGCCATAAGAGCTGGACGCTCGCTATTGCCATCTAGTGGTCACTAGCTCGCGTCCCCTTATCAGGTTTACATTGATACAGCTGAAGGTTATAATGTTGCACACAGAAAGGTTACATTGTTAACACATGGCTAAGGTACATTGTTAAAGGCACAGCTTTACAGAACACAACATCCCTCCCCCCTAGGATGAGACGAAGTCTCTCAGCCAAGATGGCTTGTTGCATGTGCGTTTGGGCCGTGAAGAGGGCTGACCCCCCCGGGGGCGCTACTGCTTCTTTGTTCCATGGTCCCTTGTCCTGAAATGGGAGAGGGAGACTCGTTAGTGGCTTGCCGCGGTCTCGCGGCCTTAGGGGAAGGGAAGAACTCCATTGTGGGCAGACCGGGGGCAATCGGGGCTAACGAAAAACCCCTCTTCTCGCTTGGACGGGTGGGGGACCACTCCGAAACCCCCCCCCGGTTCTGAAAATCAAATTCTAACTCAGTTGGGGTACCCGCATTTGTGGGGACATTCCGCGAGATATGTATGGGGTCGGGTTCCTCCTCCTCCTCAGAAAGATCCCCTAGGATATCTACGAGAACATCCTCCTCCCCCCTTGGTGGGGACCCGCGGCCCCCTTTCCCTCCCCCTTGGGCTGAACGGGTGGGGGAGAACCCTAACACTGATTTTTCCTCTGTTTGGTCTGTGCCCTGCTCATCGGAGGCCCTGCGTCGGAGCTGGTCCGCGTGCCGCCTCCACAGGAGCCCTGTGCTGGTTTCCACGCGGTACGACACGGGGCTGGTTCGCTCCACAACTACGCCCGGTACCCAGGCTGGGCCCGTGCTGGCGTAATTCCTGCAATGCACGGGGGCGCCTACACTGAAACTCTTTGTGGCCTCTAGCCCAATGTTCCTTCCTTTGTCCTCTACCCTCGTGGGGTCTAGCCTAGTAAGGATGGTGGTCAGTTTCCTACGCATTAAGAGCTCTGCGGGGGAGTATCCTGATGCCAACGGGGTCACCCTGTACCCTAGCAGAAACTGACACACTTGTAGGTTCAGATCCCCGGGGCCCATGCACCGCAACGCGTCCTTTGTGGTGCGGACGAGGCGCTCTACTTGGCCATTGGTGGCTGGGTGAAATGGGGCGGAGGTGATATGCCGAACGGCGTTAATCTCCATGAATGCCCTAAACTCGGAGGACGTGAAACAACTAGCGTTGTCGCTAATTAATGTGTCGGGAATGCCGAACGTGGAAAAGAGCCTCCGCAAATGCCTAATGGTCTGGGCCGAGGAGGTGCTCGTGACTGGGATAACCTCCAACCACTTGGAGAAGGCGTCCACTACAAGAAGGAACAGGGTCCCTCTGAACGGGCCCGCGAAATCAACGTGCACCCGGGACCACGGCCCCTTAGCCGCGTCCCATTCCCTGTGGGGAAGGCGGGCCTCCTCCGGTCTGGAGCATTGGCAACTTTCACAAGTGCCGACCATGTGCTCGATGTCGGCATCCAGCTGGGGCCACCAGAAGTAACTCCGGGCCAGCGCCTTGGATCGCACGATGCCGGGGTGGCTGACGTGCAGCAGTTTGAGCACCCGCGGCCGAAGGGAAATGGGAATCACCACCCGCTGCCCCCACAAGAGGCACCCCCTCTCTAGGGACAGCTCTAGCTTTTTCCTGAAAAATGGGGCGAACTCCTCCGCTGGGGAGGACGCCGGCCACCCTTTCTGCACCCAGGAGCTAACTGCCGCTAACGTCTTGTCCTTCTCTGTCGCTTTGGCAATGTCGGCGGGCATTACGGGGGGCGAATCCAGCACCTCTATCATAAGGACCTGGTGGTCCCGCTCCCCCTTGCTCACCTGGCTGGGCGTCAGGGGGAGGGGAGACCTTGATAGAGCGTCCGCATGGCTGATCTCTTTCCCGGGCCGGTAGACCAACGCGTGCTGGTACGCATTGAGAAAAATGGCCCACCTGAGCATCCTCGGGGACAGGATCTGTGGGGTGGGCTTATCTGCGGTAAAAATGCCTAGCAGGGGCTTGTGATCCGTTACAATGGTGAAGGGGCGGCCATACATAAAATCGTGAAATTTTTTCGTCCCCGCAACTATTGCTAGTGCCTCCCTGTCTGTCTGTGCGTAGTTTCTCTCCGCTTGGGACAGGGACCTGGAGTAAAATGCTATCGGGGCCTCCCTTCCGTTTTCCAGCACGTGGCACAGCACCGCCCCCACCCCCACCGGGGATGCATCACAGGTCAGAACTACCGGGCGTTTGGGGTTGAAATGGGTCAGTATGGCATTGGACGCTAGGAGGCTTTTTAGCTCACTAAATGCCCTTTCTTGGTCATCGCCCCACTTCCATGCCTGGTCTTTTTTTAGCAGTTTGTGTAGCGGTTCAGCCACCGCTGCCTTCCGGGGGAGGAAGGAGTGGTAAAAGTTGAGCAGCCCTAGGAACGACTGCAGCTCGGGCTTGGAGGTGGGGCGGGGGGCTTTTTTAATGGCTGCCACCTTGGATTTGGATGGTTTTACCCCCTCAGGAGTCACACAAAACCCTAGGAACTCAACCTCGGTTGCGAAGAAGACGCATTTGTCCTTTCGCAGTCTCAGCCCCGCTTTTTCGAATATTGTCAGGACCTTCCCCAACCTCTTGGCCAATTCGACCCGACTCCCCCCATTATTAACATGTCATCAAAATAAGGCAACACCCCCTCCAGCCCCTTCAGGAGGCGTTCCACGAGTGACTGGAAAATTCCAGGCGCCGAATTTACGCCGAACTGGAGGCGCGTCACCTGGAACGCCCCCTTATGGGTGACTATGGTCTGCGCAGCAGCTGCGGCAGGGGACACCGTAAGCTGCTGGTAGGCCTGTGCTAAGTCGAGCTTAGCGAAACACTTTCCCCCGTGTAACCTGGCCAGCAGATGGCTGACTACCGGCACCGGATATGCATTCGGGCGGATCGCCTTGTTGATGGTGCACTTGTAGTCGGCGCATATGCGGACCTCCCCATTGGCCTTTAGTGCGGTTACAATTGGAGTTTCCCACTCCGCAGAATCAACAGGCACAAGGATTCCCTGGCCCACCAATTTGTCCAGTTCCGCCTCTATCTTGTCCTTAAGTGCAAACGGCACCCGGCGTGGTTTAAGACGAATTGGGCGGATCTCCGGGTCCAGGTCGAATGTCACTGGGGGCCCCTTGAATTTCCCCAGTCCTTTTTTGAAAACTTCGGGGTGCACCTCGCACACCTCCTGAATTGGATCAGTCCCAATGGCATGCATCCCAACGGCGTGCACCCCCCAATAAACAAACCCAGGGGCTGGAACCATTGAGTTCCGAGGAGGCTGCAATCTCCCCCTTTAAGCACGACTAGGGGGAGAGACGCGGCGTGCTTCTTGAATTTAACCTGAAATTCTCCAACCCCCAACACTGGAATGCTGTTCCCTTGCACGTCCCGTAGTGTGGACCTCAACGCTTTGAGCTTGGGTCGCCTGTGGGGGGCAATTCTCAAAAACTCCCTCTGGGAAATGATTGAATATGAGGACCCCGAGTCAATTTCCATCCTAATGGGAACCCCTTGGACTAGTACCTCAACAAAGTAGCGGGGGTGTCCTACGGACACGCTGAATACTGGGGCGTCGTCCTTGCTGCCGTCGGAGATGCGGCCCACGCCGTCCTGCTTCCGCGTGGCCTGGGCGCCATCCTTGGGTCTCGTTGAGCGGTCTTGTCCCGCGGAACGGTCTGCTGAGCTTCTCCGGGTCTCGCGCTTCTTCCGGCACACCTTGGCGATGTGCCCGCGGCGGCCGCAGTTGTGGCACTCGGCCTTCCGAAACGGGCACTTTACGCGGTCGTGGGCCGCTCCACAGCCGTCGCACCGCCGGCTCTCTTTCCGGACCCTCCGGACGTCCTCGTCGTCGCTGCTCTCTGCGGACGACCTCGAAACTCGCTGGGCCGCCTGCACCGGAGTCTCTGCCTTGCTCGACTTCGGCCGCCAGTCCTGGAGTTCTTGGACCCCAGCCTTTGTAGCTTCCGCGGCCTGGGCCGCTCTGACGACCTCCTGCAACGTGGGAGGCGGCTCTTGGTTCATCAATGTGCGCTGGGTTTCGGCGTCGTTCAGGCCGCACAGCACACAGTCCCGGAGGGTGATCTCGGCATTCTCCCATTGGCACGGGCCGGCCGCCAGCCGCAGGGCCGCCACGAATGCGGCGACCGTCTCCCCGGGCGCTTGGACTCGCCTCCAGAACGCACTCCGAGCGGGAAACATCGCCGTGGCGGGCCGGACGTGCTCACGCAGCATCTGCATGAGTTCCTTGGCCTTGAATTCGCTCACCCTCCTCGGTGCAATCAGGTCCACCAAGGTCCTTTTGGTTTCTTGTCCGAGCATCCTGGTGAAGATGGCCCTTTTCTTTGCCTCTTCCGTGACTTCGGACTCAATCAGTGCTGCCTGGAAGTCCATTTTGAAGAACTCCCAGTCACCCGGTTTCCTGATTTCGAAACCGGCGCATGTCTTGGTCCCGTGGGCTGCCATTATCCCACCTTCGTCGCCAATTTAGTGTAAGGGACCAAAGACAACGAAACAGCCGAAGGGTTGGCTTAACTCAGGTTTATTGCATGATGATCCGGAGGAACATGTGGTAATGGCGGATGGGTAGCTCAATATATACAGCTGGCTATACATTTGAATGTGGCTCGTCGACAGACTATTGGTTGCTGCCTGCGTGACGTCGTAGGAGGTCACGCCCTTCTTGACCAGGTGAAGAGGTGGTGGGGAATCTTCCCGCGCTGCTGATCCAGGTGAATCTGGGCCATAAGAGCTGGACGCTCGCTATTGCCATCTAGTGGTCACTAGCTCGCGTCCCCTTATCAGGTTTACATTGATACAGCTGAAGGTTATAATGTTGCACACAGAAAGGTTACATTGTTAACACATGGCTAAGGTACATTGTTAAAGGCACAGCTTTACAGAACACAACATCCCTCCCCCCTAGGATGAGACGAAGTCTCTCAGCCAAGATGGCTTGTTGCATGTGCGTTTGGGCCGTGAAGAGGGCTGACCCCCCCGGGGGCGCTACTGCTTCTTTGTTCCATGGTCCCTTGTCCTGAAATGGGAGAGGGAGACTCGTTAGTGGCTTGCCGCGGTCTCGCGGCCTTAGGGGAAGGGAAGAACTCCATTGTGGGCAGACCGGGGGCAATCGGGGCTAACGAAAAACCCCTCTTCTCGCTTGGACGGGTGGGGGACCACTCCGAAACCCCCCCCCCGGTTCTGAAAATCAAATTCTAACTCAGTTGGGGTACCCGCATTTGTGGGGACATTCCGCGAGATATGTATGGGGTCGGGTTCCTCCTCCTCCTCAGAAAGATCCCCTAGGATATCTACGAGAACATCCTCCTCCCCCCTTGGTGGGGACCCGCGGCCCCCTTTCCCTCCCCCTTGGGCTGAACGGGTGGGGGAGAACCCTAACGCTGATTTTTCCTCTGTTTGGTCTGTGCCCTGCTCATCGGAGGCCCTGCGTCGGAGCTGGTCCGCGTGCCGCCTCCACAGGAGCCCTGTGCTGGTTTCCACGCGGTATGACACGGGGCTGGTTCGCTCCACAACTACGCCCGGTACCCAGGCTGGGCCCGTGCTGGCGTAATTCCTGCAATGCACGGGGGCGCCTACACTGAAACTCTTTGTGGCCTCTAGCCCAATGTTCCTTCCTTTGTCCTCTACCCTCGTGGGGTCTAGCCTAGTAAGGATGGTGGTCAGTTTCCTACGCATTAAGAGCTCTGCGGGGGAGTATCCTGATGCCAACGGGGTCACCCTGTACCCTAGCAGAAACTGACACACTTGTAGGTTCAGATCCCCGGGGCCCATGCACCGCAACGCGTCCTTTGTGGTGCGGACGAGGCGCTCTACTTGGCCATTGGTGGCTGGGTGAAATGGGGCGGAGGTGATATGCCGAACGGCGTTAATCTCCATGAATGCCCTAAACTCGGAGGACGTGAAACAACTAGCGTTGTCGCTAATTAATGTGTCGGGAATGCCGAACGTGGAAAAGAGCCTCCGCAAATGCCTAATGGTCTGGGCCGAGGAGGTGCTCGTGACTGGGATAACCTCCAACCACTTGGAGAAGGCGTCCACTACAAGAAGGAACAGGGTCCCTCTGAACGGGCCCGCGAAATCAACGTGCACCCGGGACCACGGCCCCTTAGCCGCATCCCATTCCCTGTGGGGAAGGCGGGCCTCCTCCGGTCTGGAGCATTGGCAACTTTCACAAGTGCCGACCATGTGCTCGATGTCGGCATCCAGCTGGGGCCACCAGAAGTAACTCCGGGCCAGCGCCTTGGATCGCACGATGCCGGGGTGGCTGGTGTGCAGCAGTTTGAGCACCCGCGGCCGAAGGGAAATGGGAATCACCACCCGCTGCCCCCACAAGAGGCACCCCCTCTCTAGGGACAGCTCTAGCTTTTTCCTGAAAAATGGGGCGAACTCCTCCGCTGGGGAGGACGCCGGCCACCCTTTCTGCACCCAGGAGCTAACTGCCGCTAACGTCTTGTCCTTCTCTGTCGCTTTGGCAATGTCGGCGGGCATTACGGGGGGCGAATCCAGCACCTCTATCATAAGGACCTGGTGGTCCCGCTCCCCCTTGCTCACCTGGCTGGGCGTCAGGGGGAGGGGAGACCTTGATAGAGCGTCCGCATGGCTGATCTCTTTCCCGGGCCGGTAGACCAACGCGTGCTGGTACGCATTGAGAAAAATGGCCCACCTGAGCATCCTCGGGGACAGGATCTGTGGGGTGGGCTTATCTGCGGTAAAAATGCCTAGCAGGGGCTTGTGATCCGTTACAATGGTGAAGGGGCGGCCATACATAAAATCGTGAAATTTTTTCGTCCCCGCAACTATTGCTAGTGCCTCCCTGTCTGTCTGTGCGTAGTTTCTCTCCGCTTGGGACAGGGACCTGGAGTAAAATGCTATCGGGGCCTCCCTTCCGTTTTCCAGCACGTGGCACAGCACCGCCCCCACCCCCACCGGGGATGCATCACAGGTCAGAACTACCGGGCGTTTGGGGTTGAAATGGGTCAGTATGGCATTGGACGCTAGGAGGCTTTTTAGCTCACTAAATGCCCTTTCTTGGTCATCGCCCCACTTCCATGCCTGGTCTTTTTTTAGCAGTTTGTGTAGCGGTTCAGCCACCGCTGCCTTCCGGGGGAGGAAGGAGTGGTAAAAGTTGAGCAGCCCTAGGAACGACTGCAGCTCGGGCTTGGAGGTGGGGCGGGGGGCTTTTTTAATGGCTGCCACCTTGGATTTGGATGGTTTTACCCCCTCAGGAGTCACACAAAACCCTAGGAACTCAACCTCGGTTGCGAAGAAGACGCATTTGTCCTTTCGCAGTCTCAGCCCCGCTTTTTCGAATATTGTCAGGACCTTCCCCAACCTCTTGGCCAATTCGACCCGACTCCCCCCATTATTAACATGTCATCAAAATAAGGCAACACCCCCTCCAGCCCCTTCAGGAGGCGTTCCACGAGTGACTGGAAAATTCCAGGCGCCGAATTTACGCCGAACTGGAGGCGCGTCACCTGGAACGCCCCCTTATGGGTGACTATGGTCTGCGCAGCAGCTGCGGCAGGGGACACCGTAAGCTGCTGGTAGGCCTGTGCTAAGTCGAGCTTAGCGAAACACTTTCCCCCGTGTAACCTGGCCAGCAGATGGCTGACTACCGGCACCGGATATGCATTCGGGCGGATCGCCTTGTTGATGGTGCACTTGTAGTCGGCGCATATGCGGACCTCCCCATTGGCCTTTAGTGCGGTTACAATTGGAGTTTCCCACTCCGCAGAATCAACAGGCACAAGGATTCCCTGGCCCACCAATTTGTCCAGTTCCGCCTCTATCTTGTCCTTAAGTGCAAACGGCACCCGGCGTGGTTTAAGACGAATTGGGCGGATCTCCGGGTCCAGGTCGAATGTCACTGGGGCCCCCTTGAATTTCCCCAGTCCTTTTTTGAAAACTTCGGGGTGCACCTCGCACACCTCCTGAATTGGATCAGTCCCAATGGCATGCATCACAACGGCGTGCACCCCCCAATAAACATACCCAGGGGCTGGAACCATTGAGTTCCGAGGAGGCTGCAATCTCCCCCTTTAAGCATGACTAGGGGGAGAGACGCGGCGTGCTTCTTGAATTTAACCTGAAATTCTCCAACCCCCAACACTGGAATGCTGTTCCCTTGCACGTCCCGTAGTGTGGACCTCAACGCTTTGAGCTTGGGTCGCCTGTGGGGGGCAATTCTCAAAAACTCCCTCTGGGAAATGATTGAATATGAGGACCCCGAGTCAATTTCCATCCTAATGGGAACCCCTTGGACTAGTACCTCAACAAAGTAGCGGGGGTGTCCTACGGACACGCTGAATACTGGGGCGTCGTCCTTGCTGCCGTCGGAGATGCGGCCCACGCCGTCCTGCTTCCGCGTGGCCTGGGCGCCATCCTTGGGTCTCGTTGAGCGGTCTTGTCCCGCGGAATGGTCTGCTGAGCTTCTCCGGGTCTCGCGCTTCTTCCGGCACACCTTGGCGATGTGCCCGCGGCGGCCGCAGTTGTGGCACTCGGCCTTCCGAAACGGGCACTTTACGCGGTCGTGGGCCGCTCCACAGCCGTCGCACCGCCGGCTCTCTTTCCGGACCCTCCGGACGTCCTCGTCGTCGCTGCTCTCTGCGGACGACCTCGAAACTCGCTGGGCCGCCTGCACCGGAGTCTCTGCCTTGCTCGACTTCGGCCGCCAGTCCTGGAGTTCTTGGACCCCAGCCTTTGTAGCTTCCGCGGCCTGGGCCGCTCTGACGACCTCCTGCAACGTGGGAGGCGGCTCTTGGTTCATCAATGTGCGCTGGGTTTCGGCGTCGTTCAGGCCGCACAGCACACAGTCCCGGAGGGTGATCTCGGCATTCTCCCATTGGCACGGGCCGGCCGCCAGCCGCAGGGCCGCCACGAATGCGGCGACCGTCTCCCCGGGCGCTTGGACTCGCCTCCAGAACGCACTCCGAGCGGGAAACATCGCCGTGGCGGGCCGGACGTGCTCACGCAGCATCTGCATGAGTTCCTTGGCCTTGAATTCGCTCACCCTCCTCGGTGCAATCAGGTCCACCAAGGTCCTTTTGGTTTCTTGTCCGAGCATCCTGGTGAAGATGGCCCTTTTCTTTGCCTCTTCCGTGACTTCGGACTCAATCAGTGCTGCCTGGAAGTCCATTTTGAAGAACTCCCAGTCACCCGGTTTCCTGATTTCGAAACCGGCGCATGTCTTGGTCCCGTGGGCTGCCATTATCCCACCTTCGTCGCCAATTTAGTGTAAGGGACCAAAGACAACGAAACAGCCGAAGGGTTGGCTTAACTCAGGTTTATTGCATGATGATCCGGAGGAACATGTGGTAATGGCGGATGGGTAGCTCAATATATACAGCTGGCTATACATTTGAATGTGGCTCGTCGACAGACTATTGGTTGCTGCCTGCGTGACGTCGTAGGAGGTCACGCCCTTCTTGACCAGGTGAAGAGGTGGCGGGGAATCTTCCCGCGCTGCTGATCCAGGTGAATCTGGGCCATAAGAGCTGGACGCTCGCTATTGCCATCTAGTGGTCACTAGCTCGCGTCCCCTTATCAGGTTTACATTGATACAGCTGAAGGTTATAATGTTGCACACAGAAAGGTTACATTGTTAACACATGGTTAAGGTACATTGTTAAAGGCACAGCTTTACAGAACACAACACTTAATTAGAGCTGTGTTAATTTAAACCACCTTAAAAAGTGTAGCCTGTGGTATCCGCAAGCATAATTGGCATTAACTGTCCCTGACAAAGGTTACACCGGTTGAGGGAGGCTCCTGGTCACTGGCCTTTGCGGGTACAGAAATTGGGGTGCGGATTAATAGTCATAAGATTGATTCACCCATATCTGACCTGGCAGGCAGTTCGGCAGGAGGAAGTTGAATATCTAACTCCAGTTAGGAATTAGGTAATTCCACACTTGGAGATTAGCCCAAGCCCTAGCGCAAATAGTGGCCATGTTTACCCTTGTGCAAGCCATGAACAATGGATTTCCCCTGTCAGTATTTGCCTTAGTTAATTAACTTCCCCAAGAGAAGTTCCCAATTAACCCGGGTAAATGGGTGATGTGATTTTCTGTCAGATGACGATTCTACCACACACAGCCTTGAACATAATATATACTGATGATTTTCCCTCAATAAACCACTGGTCTTCGCTCCATCTTGTCTCGCGTCTTCTTCTGACCAGTCTTCTCCGGGACCCAAGGGCCGCTTCACGGCCCCAATCCAACATCTGGTGACCCGAGACGTGATCCTACTCGTGAGTAAGCAATCAACGCGGTCCGGTTCTACGCTAGAACCGTGTCTGATCACCCCGGAGGACAGCGCGGCAGCCCCAGTCGGAAAGCCATCCGATTGGGAAGACAGCTACGCAGCGAGGCATCTCAGAGAGGCATCCTACAGCTTGCTCCAGCTATCGCGGCGTCTTGCAGCATGGAAAAACGCATTCCGCTCAGGGTCGGCTGTGAACCCCTGACAGCGCAGAGGCCACCGAGGGCCCATGGCGGCAGTCCATGCTCCGAGCTCTACCCAGAGATTCGTCACACAAAACCTATTGCCTGAACTTCAGACGCGTCGAATCGTCCCGAGAAGGAGACTTCAAAGGCAGGTAATATGAGGACTTGTCCTCAGCAGCAATGTCCATCCGCTAGTCAAAGAATTCATGAGGATGAATTCAAAACCCTGGCCAGGGTATATCAGATAAGCTTTCACAGCAGAGAACTAGCGCGGCTTTTGGTGTTCTTGAGGGAACACTGCCTGCTTTACCCAGAAGTAGGTATGTTATCCCTTCAGCTCTGGGATCAGATAGGAGTCTGCATTCAGCAACCCCCGAGAGCTTCAGATGGCGTAACTCGCACATGGAGCAAATATAGGAAACTCTTAGCAGAGGTAGACCCAGTCCGGATAGAGACCCAGAAACCCCCAGCGCAGTCAGAACCATCAGCCCCAATGAGTCTCTATCCGTCATTTCAGCTTAAGTAGGACAGTGTAGGGAGCATTCCCTCAGTGACAGCTGCAGATGTCACTGAAGGAATTCATGGCATGAGAAGCCCTGGCGCTTCTCTGACAGTTACAAGTTCCCTGCCAATTAAGAACTCCATTCAGTGCATGGGTGAGGAAGATCCATTCACGGGGAAATTGCCAGTGGCACAATTAGCTAGCGCCCAACTGCTGTGTTCAGCCTATCTGAAGGCAGACACACGTTCAGGCAGGGCTGCTCAGTGCCCACTGCTCATGGAAATCTGCACGGCCCCTGGCCACGCAGGGCTCCAGAGCAGACCCATTGCCACACTCAGGCGCAGAGCAGTGCCAAAACCCCAAGGCGCCTGCTTCCAGTGTGGAAAAATGAGACACCTTAGAAGAGAATGCCAATCTAGACCAGGCAGATCTTCAGAAGGTTGTCCAAATACCAAATGGCTACGCTGGCACTGGAGCGTGAGGCAGCACCGAGATCCGGGAATCTGGCCCAGGCTAGAAAGGAGGCAGCCATCGCCCTGGCTATGCCAGAGGAACCATCCCAGCAATAGTACCCCGAGCTCTCCCAAGGCACAGGCAGAACCTACTTGTCTTGCCTTGGAGCAGCCCAGAGAAACTCACCCCTAAGCAGAAGCACCCAGATGGTTGTGATAGCCAGCTGTGTATAAGCCATCTCCTCATGTGTAGGATAGAACACTGCAGATCAGGGGAGGAATGTGCGAATGCGTAGATAAATGTGTGTATGCGTGGTGCACCACTGAATGTATGACTGCAAGAACTGTGTATGATTGCAAAAGCCTTGTCTCTATGACCACAGTATGATTGAAAAAGTGTTCCTTGTGTGTAACTGCGTGGTAATGTCACTGTGCAATATGTGTTAAACAGTTTGCACTCTGCTCATGGGCAGGAACTATTTAAGGTTTGAGAAAGCATGGTGAGCAAAACCTCTTTGCCTTGTCTGCTTAGCAGCTTAAGGGCAACGAAAGCAGGAGGGTGGGGGGGGGGAATCCTAACCTGCAATAGGGCAAAGTGACCCCCCTTCTTCCCTTGAGACTTTTTTCTTTGTCAAAGGATTAAGCCACTCTTTGAAACCGGTTTTGCAATCCTTGCCACTCAGGAAAACAGATTTTTCTTTTCAGAAGCGCGATCTGAAAACAAAAATCACTTCAATGAGTCTTCCTCACTAAATCATAAACTATGGGGCCCCTCCCTATGTCTGTGTTCCTCAAACCCCCATCTCTGTGTTTTAAGGTTTTTGAATGTCTCTTAGCATCTTGAAGTCACGTATCTCACTAGGAGTGAGAGAATTGCATTGTCTTCATGTGTGTACTGTGTTATCATCTTGTAACCTCGGTTCTCAACCTTTTAAAGTCAGGGTCAAGTTCCGGGGCCTCAGGCAGCTCTGGGGGTCCGGACAGTCATCCTGCCCTTCCTTCGCCGCACAGCCCTTCTTGGCTTGGTGGAAGCAGTGGCAGAGCAACGTGGGCCGCATCTGGCCCACTTACCCACATCTGGCCGCGGGTTGAGAATCGTTCTAACTCTCCTTCATTCTCTTAAGAAAGATACTGTTCTGGTATTTCGACTTTAATCTGTGTAAAGTAACTCACTCATTGTACCCCTTTCACAGGAAAAAGCATGCAAATATTCTTGCATTCTGTATATTCAGAAAATGCTTAATCGTTACCTTTTTACAGGAACAAAACTCCTCTCCAGGCCTGAAAAGTAACCAATTGGTTTCTTTCTACAGTCTTAAATTGCTTCCTTTCACAGGGCTCAGAGTTAATTACTGGTAGGGATTTCTTAACAGGAGGACCCGGTTGTCTTAATTACCTGACCTAATCTGATTTCGTTATGATAAGAGTTTTTGCATTCTCATTGTGCTAACTTCTGACTTGTCTTTCCTCCTTTCGCCAGTGGAACTCCCTGCTGGAAATGTTTAACTTGTGTGTCTTTTCATTTTTGTGTATTATTTCCTTACAGCTGGCACGTCATAGTTGGCTTGTTTTTAATAAGTCTTAGTTGGTCATTTTAAGTATGGCACCTGGCCCACAGCACCCTCTCTAATGAGCAGACACATTCCGCAAACTCCAGAGCACAGAGGAAGGATTAGTCCCTGAGCTCCTGAGAATGTGCAGAGTGCCACTCATTAGCCAGGACTGCCTAGGACCATTTTAAGAATGCCGTTAGGTCGCACTTTCAATCAGATCCAGGCATTTTCAGGCCACCCCTTCCTTTTTTTTGCTGCTAGTCTAAGCACAGGCAAAAGGCTAAGCCAGCATCTGGCACCCTTCTCACAGGAGCACAAGAATAGCACCAGGAAATGTGTGCACGCACGCCATGGGTGGATGTGCGCAGGGGGGCCTTCATGAGAAATTTACCCAAGGGAAGCCTGGCACGTCATGCGCCAAGGTTTGCCATAAGACCCCAGACTTGTCTCACTTCAAACGCAGACAGTCACCTTGTGTGAATTAATGTCACTGGTTCCCCTTCGGGGGGCTAGGACAATTTTCACTTATGGGGGTCGCACATATTAGGTTCTTACTTGGCAAGAGGACCAAGCTTGGCGCACGCTCCTGACTCTTCCGCAAGCAGGCAGAGTTGGCAGCCGTGAACCTCGCTTTGAGCACCTTTGCCAAAGAACGCTTCAACATAATTACTGACAGCCAGTTTCTTAGGAATTTGCATCACAGTCTACCGGGAGCATACAATAGTTATGCCTTTTCCTCAATAAAGACTGATCTTATCCTCCTCCATACTGCCTCGTATCGTTTCTTGATCAGTCTCCTCCAGGACCTCCGGCCCTCTGCGGCCCCGATTCCTACACCTGGTGACCCCGACGTGATCTACTCGTGAGTAAGCGACCCCCGAGCAGTCTTCCTCAGAGTAGCGATCACACGGTCCGGTTCTGCGCTTGAACCATGTCCGAATCATCCCGGAGGACAGCGCGGCACTCCGTCCGGCAGCCAGCCGATCGGAGGGACGGCCTGCGGTGAGGCAGTCCAAAGAGGCATCCTACAGCTTGCTCCCGACTTTCGCGGCTGCTTGCGCCAAAGGGAAAAACGCGTTCCGCTCAGGGCAGCTGTGAGCCCCTGACAGCGCAGTGGCCACCGAGGGCCCGTGGCCGCAGTCCACGCTCCGAGCTCTACCCAGAAGCGTCGTCGCCAGAACCTGTTGCCTGCCACAGACGCGTCGACTCGTCCCGAGGAGGAATCTTCCGAGGACCCAATCGCAGGTAATATGGGGACCTGTCCTCAGTGACAGCGTCCATCCGCTAGCCAAAGAACTCATGAGGGAGAGTTCAAGATCCTGGCCAGGATATTTAATTTGCGTTTTCACAGCGGGGAGCTAGCGAGACTTTTGGTGTACCTAGGGGAACACTGCCTGCTTTACCCAGAAGTAGGTACGTTAACCCTTGAGCTCTGAGATCAGATAGGAGACTGCATTCAGCAACCCCCGAAAGCTCCAGGAGGCGTAATTCGCACATGGAGAAAGTGTAGGAAGCTCTTGGTGGAGATAGAGCCAGTCCGGGTAGAGGCCAAAGAGCCCCAAGTCTGCCAGATGCGCCAGCCGAACCAACGGCGCCTACGGCGCTCTATCCGTCACTCCAATTTAGGCAGAGTAGTGTAGGGAGCTTTCCCTCGGTGACAGCTGCAGACGTCACCGGCGGAATGCAAGGAATGAGGAGCGCAGGCGCTTCTCAGAGAGCAACAGGTTCCCTAGCTACCAAAAGTGCCCTTCAGCGCACAGTAGAGGAAGAACTCAGGAAGGGGGAACTACCAGTAGAGGAGCTAGCAGAGCTCAGCCAGATATGTCCCATCCGCATGGAGATGGAGTGCTTACGGGCGCTCAGCAGATAGTACACTCCCCAGTCCCGTATAAGCTTCTCATGGCTATACTGAAAGCCATTTCCGAGACAGGGCTCCAAAGTCGTTTTACGAGGGGCACGCTTCAGCAAGTGTGCGAGAACACCATGTGGATTCCCCATGACTGGAAAGCCGTCATGCGGATGATGCTCACCCCTAGCCAGTACTTAATTTGGGACAGCGAGTTTCGCCTAGAGGCACAGACAAGGGCTGCCAGGATGGGAGGCGCAGTACTTCCTGACCAGTTATATGGTTCGGGTGCCTTCGAGCCCATCGATGCCCAGATCAACTTGCCTCTAGCCACTCTCCAGATGTCGGCCGAGGCCGCCTTTAGGGCGTTTTTCAAAGTCCCAGCAATTGGCAAAGCGGCTAAAAATTACACTGCTATCAAGCAAGGAGCCCAGGAACCCTATATGGACTTCATCAATCGCCTGGAAGAAGCCATTAGCAGGCAGATTGACAATGAGCAGGCCCAGCAAGAGCTCATGATGAAGTTAGCCAAGGACAACGCCAATCTAGACTGCCGTAAAATCTTGCAGTCACTAGGCAATCGTCCTGATTTGACCCTTACGGACATGATTAGAGCTTGCGCCGACGTTGGCACAGAATCCTACAAGATGGGACTGCTAGCGGCAGCGGTGCAAGGGGGTAAGAGACCAAAAGGAAAGACCCAAGGAGCGTGTCACAATTGTGGCAAGGTTGGTCACTTCGCTAGGGAGTGCCGATCCAAGGGAGGCGGACAAAAGTCGGGCCGTCCCAAGGCTCCAAACACCCCATGTCCGAAGTGCAAAAGAGGCTACCATTGGGCTCGAGACTGTCCAAATTCGGGAAACCGGAACGCGGGCATGTCTCTGGCCCCGGTCCAAACAGGGACTCCCCTCACCCAAAGCTCACCAGAGCTAGACTAAATCCCGGTCACACTCCAGACATTGCGAGGGCACAGGCCAGCCCCAAGGGTAGTACAGGGTTAGACTTGACTTGTCAGGCGGACGTTACATGCGACCTGCCAGGCACGGTCTATCTGGTGGACTCCCAGTACATGGGTCCACTGCCCAAGGGCTTTATAGGTTTAGTTTTGCCCCGCAGTGTAGCTGGAGCACGCGGAATTTTCATAATCCCAGGAGTCGTTGACTCGAATTTTTCAGGCATTCTCCAAGTTCAGCTTTGGACTCATCTGCCCCAAACAATTCACAAGGGAGACACCTTAGCGCAACTGATCATGGTTCCTTGTTACTCGCCAGCAGATAGCCAGGGAAGGCTCAGTGACAGCTCCGAGTCCCGGTCAGAGGACCGCTCGAGCGCCAGTGAGGCAGTACAAGGATACCAGGTCTTAGCGACAGTGGAGACCAACATTGAGTGGAAGCAGCGCCCCGTTATCGAGGTATTTTTGAACAAAAGAGCATTCTCAGGGTTACTCGATACCGGAGTGGATGTGAGCGTGATAAGCAGAAGTCAGTGGCCAAGAGAGTGGGCCATTGAGCCGGTCTCCGATGTGTGGGGGGTAGGCGGCGTCCAGGAAGCGTTTAGGAGCCGAGAGTGGGTGGAAGTCACAATCCCAAGGGCTGACGGCATGGCGGTAATTCGGCCGCACATTCTTGACGTGCACATCAACCTTTGGGGGTGAGACATCTTGCAGCAGTACGGTGCTACGCTTACCTTTGGGTAATGGCGTTGCCACTTAAATGGCTCACCGATACGCCGGTTTGGGTAGAACAATGGCCGGTAGTGGGAGAGAAATTAGTTGCCCTCAAGCAGCTAGTTAAAGAACAGCTAGACGCAGGACATATAGAACAGTCCACAAGTCCTTGGAATTCGCCAATTTTTGTGATTAAGAAAAAGTCGGGGAAGTGGCGACTCCTCCACGATATCAGAGAGATCAATAAATGCATACATCCAATGGGCCCGCTTCAATGCGGCATCCCAAATCCGAACATGATTCCCGAGGAGTGGGAGATTCTAGTCGTAGATCTCAAGGATTGCTTTTATACAATCCCCTTAGACCCCCGGGACCGGGAAAGGTTCGCCTTTACGGTGCCGGTTGTGAACCACAGTGAGCCTACGCAGCGTTACGCGTGGAAATTTTTGCCACAGGGCATGCTCAATTCGCCCACCCTGTGCCAAATTTATGTTCACAACGCACTGGCAAAGTTCCGAAGCCTTTACCCTAAAGCCATAGTTTGCCATTTTATGGATGACATCTTGGTCGCGATGCCGCAAATCGGCAGCGAAATGTTTTCTGACCTCCAGGCCAGCCTGGGGGACAAAGGTTTACTCATTGCCCCAGAGAAAGTGCAGAGAACCGAGCCCTTCTCATACTTGGGTCATCGGCTTCTCCGCTCTTTCGCAGCACCAGTTTTGCCTAAGATCAATTTACAGGACTCAGTCACCCTTGTAGAGTTGCAGCAAGTCTTGGGTAACATCAATTGGGCCAGACCGTATTTCCGATTGGATACGGATCTTCTAAAACCGCTCTTCTCGCTGCTAACTTTAGGCAAGCAGCCGGCAGACCGGATAAAAATTTCTCGAGAAGCGCGTTTAGCTCTCGAGAAAGTTAAGCAAGTTCTCAGCCAGCGATGGGTAGATAGGATCACCCCAGGGCCATATGCTCCGATCCTGAATTTGTACATCGTACGGTCAGGATCCATGTTTACAGGAGCACTCGGCGTAGATGCCGAGAAAGGGGCGAGTATCGTGGAGTGGGTGTACCTTCCGAACACCTCTTCACAAAACATCGTTCCTCCCCAAGAATTGGTCTCCGCGGTGGTTTACCGCGGAAGGCTGAGAGCTAGGGACATTTCAGGGCATGATTTGGCCAAAATCGTAGTCCCGTTCACCAAGGAACATGTCCAGCAATTAATGCAGCTCGGTGACTCGCTTCCAATAGCCCTGGAAGGATTCACCGGAAGCTTGGCATACCACTTGCCAAAGGACCCCAGACTTGTCTCACTCCAAACGCACAGGTACACAGAAGTGGCCAAACGGTGTGGCAATGTTCAAAGATAGGAAATCCGTTTGAGGCTTGAATATGTAGTAATATAATATAATGTTTTATTCTGGTAGTTAATATATTCAGTATCTTCCAGTAGAGCAATACAACAAGTCCAATACATTGTGAAAGTCAACCGGTATGCAGACTCTTTCAGGAGAATTTCCCTTCATCAGACAACTTGACTTGCTAACTTTCCAATATCTGAAAATATATACAATATATATATAAAAATTAATTCTGAACTGGAATATTGCTACTGAGCTAAGTATAAAAGAGAAACCCACCTGGATATATAACATTTAGTTTTCAAAGGGTATCTTGTTTTCATGTTGCATCCAAACCTCTTTTCGTTTATTCATTTTGGGCTGTGGATGTTACTGTCTCAAAATATTACTCCCCTTATAAATCCTGCTGATAGGAAACCAGGTGTGCATAATCTAGCATTCCCCTCCCATGCCTCCTAATTGACTAAATATATTTATACATTTTTATATTTTTATACATTTTATATTCCAGGGCTACAAATTGACATAATTGTGTAAAGGGGGACAAAAATATATATCTACAGAAGTACATTACACCACAATGCTTGAACTCTTAACAATCTCAGAATTGTATTAGCCAGGATAACGCTGGCCATGTAAGTAATTAGTAACAGCTGTGGGAAGAGGTCTCATGCTTGTGGAATCCCCACTGTTTTATAGTCTTTGTAAAAGCCCTGAGTAAACAGTTTGAAACATCAAAATAGAGGTGCCATTGGAGGATCTGCCCATTCTCAAATGCCATAAAGCCAAGAAATGCAAAAGCACAGGTACACAGAAGTGGCCAAACGGTGTGGCAATGTTCAAAGATAGGAAATCCGTTTGAGGCTTGAATATGTAGTAATATAATATAATGTTTTATTCTGGTAGTTAATATATTCAGTATCTTCCAGTAGAGCAATACAACAAGTCCAATACATTGTGAAAGTCAACCGGTATGCAGACTCTTTCAGGAGAATTTCCCTTCATCAGACAACTTGACTTGCTAACTTTCCAATATCTGAAAATATATACAATATATATATAAAAATTAATTCTGAACTGGAATATTGCTACTGAGCTAAGTATAAAAGAGAAACCCACCTGGATATATAACATTTAGTTTTCAAAGGGTATCTTGTTTTCATGTTGCATCCAAACCTCTTTTCGTTTATTCATTTTGGGCTGTGGATGTTACTGTCTCAAAATATTACTCCCCTTATAAATCCTGCTGATAGGAAACCAGGTGTGCATAATCTAGCATTCCCCTCCCATGCCTCCTAATTGACTAAATATATTTATACATTTTTATATTTTTATACATTTTATATTCCAGGGCTACAAATTGACATAATTGTGTAAAGGGGGACAAAAATATATATCTACAGAAGTACATTACACCACAATGCTTGAACTCTTAACAATCTCAGAATTGTATTAGCCAGGATAACGCTGGCCATGTAAGTAATTAGTAACAGCTGTGGGAAGAGGTCTCATGCTTGTGGAATCCCCACTGTTTTATAGTCTTTGTAAAAGCCCTGAGTAAACAGTTTGAAACATCAAAATAGAGGTGCCATTGGAGGATCTGCCCATTCTCAAATGCCATAAAGCCAAGAAATGCAAAAGCACAGGTACACAGAAGTGGCCAAACGGTGTGGCAATGTTCAAAGATAGGAAATCCGTTTGAGGCTTGAATATGTAGTAATATAATATAATGTTTTATTCTGGTAGTTAATATATTCAGTATCTTCCAGTAGAGCAATACAACAAGTCCAATACATTGTGAAAGTCAACCGGTATGCAGACTCTTTCAGGAGAATTTCCCTTCATCAGACAACTTGACTTGCTAACTTTCCAATATCTGAAAATATATACAATATATATATAAAAATTAATTCTGAACTGGAATATTGCTACTGAGCTAAGTATAAAAGAGAAACCCACCTGGATATATAACATTTAGTTTTCAAAGGGTATCTTGTTTTCATGTTGCATCCAAACCTCTTTTCGTTTATTCATTTTGGGCTGTGGATGTTACTGTCTCAAAATATTACTCCCCTTATAAATCCTGCTGATAGGAAACCAGGTGTGCATAATCTAGCATTCCCCTCCCATGCCTCCTAATTGACTAAATATATTTATACATTTTTATATTTTTATACATTTTATATTCCAGGGCTACAAATTGACATAATTGTGTAAAGGGGGACAAAAATATATATCTACAGAAGTACATTACACCACAATGCTTGAACTCTTAACAATCTCAGAATTGTATTAGCCAGGATAACGCTGGCCATGTAAGTAATTAGTAACAGCTGTGGGAAGAGGTCTCATGCTTGTGGAATCCCCACTGTTTTATAGTCTTTGTAAAAACCCTGAGTAAACAGTTTGAAACATCAAAATAGAGGTGCCATTGGAGGATCTGCCCATTCTCAAATGCCATAAAGCCAAGAAATGCAAAAGCACAGGTACACAGAATATTAGCTCAGTAGCAATATTCCAGTTCAGAATTAATTTTTATATATATATTGTATATATTTTCAGATATTGGAAAGTTAGCAAGTCAAGTTGTCTGATGAAGGGAAATTCTCCTGAAAGAGTCTGCATACCGGTTGACTTTCACAATGTATTGGACTTGTTGTATTGCTCTACTGGAAGATACTGAATATATTAACTACCAGAATAAAACATTATATTATATTACTACATATTCAAGCCTCAAACGGATTTCCTATCTTTGAACATTGCCACACCGTTTGGCCACTTCTGTGTACCTGTGCTTTTGCATTTCTTGGCTTTATGGCATTTGAGAATGGGCAGATCCTCCAATGGCACCTCTATTTTGATGTTTCAAACTGTTTACTCAGGGCTTTTACAAAGACTATAAAACAGTGGGGATTCCACAAGCATGAGACCTCTTCCCACAGCTGTTACTAATTACTTACATGGCCAGCGTTATCCTGGCTAATACAATTCTGAGATTGTTAAGAGTTCAAGCATTGTGGTGTAATGTACTTCTGTAGATATATATTTTTGTCCCCCTTTACACAATTATGTCAATTTGTAGCCCTGGAATATAAAATGTATAAAAATATAAAAATGTATAAATATATTTAGTCAATTAGGAGGCATGGGAGGGGAATGCTAGATTATGCACACCTGGTTTCCTATCAGCAGGATTTATAAGGGGAGTAATATTTTGAGACAGTAACATCCACAGCCCAAAATGAATAAACGAAAAGAGGTTTGGATGCAACATGAAAACAAGATACCCTTTGAAAACTAAATGTTATATATCCAGGTGGGTTTCTCTTTTATACTTAGCTCAGTAGCAATATTCCAGTTCAGAATTAATTTTTATATATATATTGTATATATTTTCAGATATTGGAAAGTTAGCAAGTCAAGTTGTCTGATGAAGGGAAATTCTCCTGAAAGAGTCTGCATACCGGTTGACTTTCACAATGTATTGGACTTGTTGTATTGCTCTACTGGAAGATACTGAATATATTAACTACCAGAATAAAACATTATATTATATTACTACATATTCAAGCCTCAAACGGATTTCCTATCTTTGAACATTGCCACACCGTTTGGCCACTTCTGTGTACCTGTGCTTTTGCATTTCTTGGCTTTATGGCATTTGAGAATGGGCAGATCCTCCAATGGCACCTCTATTTTGATGTTTCAAACTGTTTACTCAGGGCTTTTACAAAGACTATAAAACAGTGGGGATTCCACAAGCATGAGACCTCTTCCCACAGCTGTTACTAATTACTTACATGGCCAGCGTTATCCTGGCTAATACAATTCTGAGATTGTTAAGAGTTCAAGCATTGTGGTGTAATGTACTTCTGTAGATATATATTTTTGTCCCCCTTTACACAATTATGTCAATTTGTAGCCCTGGAATATAAAATGTATAAAAATATAAAAATGTATAAATATATTTAGTCAATTAGGAGGCATGGGAGGGGAATGCTAGATTATGCACACCTGGTTTCCTATCAGCAGGATTTATAAGGGGAGTAATATTTTGAGACAGTAACATCCACAGCCCAAAATGAATAAACGAAAAGAGGTTTGGATGCAACATGAAAACAAGATACCCTTTGAAAACTAAATGTTATATATCCAGGTGGGTTTCTCTTTTATACTTAGCTCAGTAGCAATATTCCAGTTCAGAATTAATTTTTATATATATATTGTATATATTTTCAGATATTGGAAAGTTAGCAAGTCAAGTTGTCTGATGAAGGGAAATTCTCCTGAAAGAGTCTGCATACCGGTTGACTTTCACAATGTATTGGACTTGTTGTATTGCTCTACTGGAAGATACTGAATATATTAACTACCAGAATAAAACATTATATTATATTACTACATATTCAAGCCTCAAACGGATTTCCTATCTTTGAACATCACTCCAAACGCAGACAATCAGCTTGTTTGAATTGCTCTCGCTGGTCCCACTTCAGGGGGCCAGGACAGTTTTTACTGATGGTGGTCGCACATACGGTGTCTTGACCTAGCAGGAGGGCCAAGCTTGGCGCACGCTGCTAACTCTTCCACAAAAGTCCGCGCAGCGGGCAGAGTTGGCAGCGGTGAACCTTGCTTTGCGCACCTTCGCCAAAGAACGTTTAAACATCATCACTGACAGCATGTATGTTAGGAACTTGCTTCACAGTCTACCGGGAGCATACATTACTCCCGCGATAGACAAAAATTTGCTTAGCCTGTTTCTCACTGCTCAATTTCATTTGCGCAACCGCACGGAGCCGCTCTATATTGCCCACATCCGCAGTCATCAGGACCTCCCGGGTCCGATTTCCGCGGGCAATAGCAGAGCGGATGCGGCGGCAAAGGAAATTCAGCAACGTTCAGTTTTGGGTGTTTTTACTACTCCAATTCAGAGCCATGCCTTTTTTCACCAAAATGCCAAAGCACTTGCCAGACAGTTTAATTTGCCACTTTCTCAAGCCCAAGGCATAGTTCGCTCTTGCCAGCATTGTGCAGGGGCACCGGGGGGGCCCTCGTGGGGGGTCAACCCACGAGGGACAGAGGCCAATCAGGTGTGGCAAATGGACGTCACGCATGTTCCGCAGTTTGGCAGATGGCAGTACATGCACGTTTGCATAGACACTTTTTCTCAGTTCGTTTGGGCAACGGCGCAGAAAGGGGAGACTGCTTCCCACGTGGAGCAGCACCTCCTTTCCTGCATTGCAGCCATGGGCAAACCTCGGCACGTTAAAACCGATAACGTGCCATCCTACAGCTCTAGGCAGCTGGCTGCCTTCATGGCCACTTGGGATATTAAGCATACTTTTGGCATTCCCTACAATCCGCAGGGGCAAGCGATTGTGGAACGGGTCAATCGGACGCTCAAGTCCTATATTGACAAACAAACAGAAAGGGGGGAGCCACCAGCCCTCCCCAAGTCACAGGGCCAGGCACAGCATTGCCTGAATAAGGTATTGTTCACTTACAATCACCTTAACGTTTTTTCGGATTGTACGCCGCAGGAGAAGCACTTCCGCCACTCGGAAGCTCTCCCGCGGCCGATGGTCCGATACCGGGTGCCACCGGACCCTTCTTGGAGGGGCCCGGCGCCGCTCGTAACCTGGGGAAGAGGGTATGCTGCAGTTATGTCTCCTACAGGTGTCGTTTGGATTCCAGCTCGGTGTGTCAAGCCTTACTTGGAGCCACATGGCGTGGACCCAGACCGACCAGAGTCCGATCCCGGAGATGGAGGATCTCACTCTGACCGAGAGGACCTGTCGGAAGAAACGGCCACCGACGACAGCACCCAAGATCACCTGGGGGATGGTCAAGATCCTTTGTCGTGAGGCCGAGGACACCGTCCGGCGAGAAAGGAAGGAGCCGACGCCGGAGAACCTCACAGCTGCAGTTTTCACCCAGATTCATGCCAACACCCTGGCGCTCACCATCATCCTGACCCTTTCCCTGCTTTTGGGGGGAGGCGCTCAGGCCGCCTCGTTGGAGGCCAACGATCTGCTGCCCGGCGGAGACCTCTCTGCCCGGATGCAGTACAATATTTGGGAGAGGTTGGCAGGTCTCGTCAACCAGTCCGATTTTTGCCTCAGGCAGGACCTTGGTTCTGCCTCGATCCTCAGCACCTGCCTCATCCCTGTGTGCCATTCTCCAGGCGCGCACCCCAGGGATGGGGATTGGCTTGTGAAAAGACTTTTCAGCCCATACAACCCAGCGGCTTCTTCAGAGTATGCCCGTTTGGAGATGCGGCTGACCATGACTTTGCCGGCTGATGCAGCCACCCTCCATACTCCTCGGGTGGCGGTCAGCCCAAACACTACCTGTGGACGAATGTACGGCTGCGCTTCAGCTGGTCGTACCCAGCGCCGCTGCCTCAACGTTGGCAGTGGCAATTGGACTTGCAATAACCCAGTACCACTTGGCACCATGTACACTCATATAACCCTGCCATCTGGTTGGTTCTTCACATGCAACCAGTACACGTGGAACTACATTCCTGCTAATGTTTCAGACTCTATATGTTGTATCAGTCGTTTGACATTGTTACTCCCTACTAAGGACATGGTCACCCCAAGCACAAATGTTACAAATGTTTCAAATGTTCCCTCACTCGTACGGCACACTCGCACCACCCAGTTGGACAGCTCATGTGAGAGCAGCTTTAGAGTAATGAGCCCTGCCGAATATCTCTCTTTGGCAGTCAGCATCTTTGGTGTGCCAGGCTTAGCCGTCGGCAACGCAAAGAGGATTGGTCGCTTGGCTTGCGGTCTAGCAAAGGCCATCAACCATACCTCCTCAGCGATAGCGCTCCTTAATCAAGAGCAGGCAGAGCTTCGCCATGCCATTCTTGACAATCGAGCGGCTATCGACTACCTCTTATTGTTGCACCACCTGGGTTGCGAATCCTTTCATGGTATGTGCTGTTTCAACCTTACTGACAACTCCCGCAAAGTACAGAGTCAGCTCACTGATCTCCACACCATAGTCCAGGGCATCACAGAGGGTTCTGCATGGGGAGCTTGGTGGAGTTCATTGTGGAACTGGATGTGGTCATGGATCCCCTGGGGGTGGCTCCAAACGGTACTCAAGGTGGTTGTGGGGGTGATTATACTAGGCATCGCACTCTGCTGCTTTGCACAATGTATTCCCTCGCTGATCTCAAGGTGCCGCCCCAGAAGGAAACCCCGAGACGTCATTCCCGCTCATCAGCTGGTCCCGCTCCTATGCAGGGTCGCCGGTCAGGCTCTTAAGAGAAATTAAAAGGGGAGATGTGGTTTCCCCATGCCCCCGTGGGCCCGGAACGACCCGGCAGAGGCCACTTTCGGAAGAAAGGCTCCCTGGCCTGTGGGCTCTGCGAGCACCCAAATTAAGGGGGTGGATAAATTATAGGGTTTGATTTACCCAATTACCTGACCTGACCAACGAACCTGCTGAGAGAGCAAATACGTTACCTATTAGAGTAATCCCTCATCTCCGAGTCTCAGTCTCATCCCAGAAGCAAACAGGAGTCATGATTGCCTTAGTCTAAGCCCAAAACAATGGTGTTGTCCCAGCCAGTGTTTGTCCGCACTAATTAACTTCCCCCCGAGAGATTCCCAATTAACCTGAGTAAATAGGTGATGTGATTCACTGTTGGGTGACGGTTTTTCCTACCTTGCCTTCTGATCTATAAATGGTTATGCCTTTTCCTCAATAAAGACTGATCTTATCCTCCTCCATACTGCCTCGTATCGTTTCTTGATCAGTCTCCTCCGGGACCTCCGGCCCTCTGCAGCCCCGATTCCTACAGGATGAGCCCATTTTTTTTACCATGACCTGTTTCAGTCCTAGACCTTCAGCTATATTCAGCTTATAATTTTCAAACCCAAACTTGATGTTTCAAAATATATAGGAAATTGTATTTGTAGTATTAGCTTATCTGATTCAGAAATGTCTGCACTGACTGACAAAAGTTCTTCAAAGTTTTAGACAGGGGTTTTCTGATAGCTCTACACGTTCTGGGAGTTTTTGCATGCAAGATTAGGGTGCTGTACCTTATCCTTCAAAAAGTTGATAAAAATAGAAAAACTGGTTTATAAAAACAGAGAACTTCTGCTATGCACTTTCTCCCACCTTTCCTGGGCAACCACATCTGTCATATGGATTGAGGATATAAAAATCCAGGCTGAAATCCTGTTGTACATTTATGTAAATAGAGTAGCCTTTATACACTACTTGTGTATTTCATTTTAATAAAATTGCCCTAAGTGAGGAAATTACCATATAGACATTATATCACATATTGAATTGTGCAAAAGTCCACAGCAATTCTTTAACTTGCAGCAATTTACCTGTAAAAGTTACATCATTTGTGTAACTGTACAACAGGATTTCGGCACTGGTGTTATAATCACTGTATATACATGATTTTCATTGGATATCATAGAGAGTGAAGTAGCTGCTACTTTTTGTGTCAGCTGCACACATATCACACCAGACCTTTGAAAGAACACATTTGAACTAACATATTAACATTCATATTAACAAAGACTGCGGTGGCTCAAGTGGCTAAGACTGGGAAGTGGAAGGTCAGCAGTTCGATTCCCGAGTACTGCAGGACGGAAATGAGCTCCCATCTTTGTCCCAGCTCCTGCCAACCTAGCAGTTCGAAAGCAAGAAATTGCAAGTAGATAAATAGGGACCACTTCAGTGGGAAGGTAACAGCATTCCGTGCGCTCCGGTGTCTAGTCATGCCTGACACATGACCATGGAAACGTCTGCAGAAGCAGACAGCGCTGGCTCTTCGGCTTAGAAACAGAGATGAGCACTGCACCCTAGAGTCGGATACGACTGGCTTTCGAGCAAGGGAAACCTTTACTTTTACCTATTAACATTCAATACATTACTTTATGGACCACCAGTTATTGTGTTTGGAATACTGTGCCTTTAAGAATGTAACACTCGAATGAGTGGATATAATAATCACCAGCTGTAACACTGTAACCTTCTGTATCAGGACGCGAGCTAGTGACCACTAGGGGCAATAGCGAGCGCCCAGCTCACATGGTTCCAATTCCCCAAATACCTACAGCGCGGGAAGATTCCCGCCATCACCTCACCTGGACAAGAAGGGCGTGACGGGGAATGACGTCACGCAGACAGTAGCCAATGGGCTATTGAGGAGCCACATTCAAATGTATAGCCACAGTATATATTGAGCTGTTCATCCGCCATTACCACATGTTCCCCCGGACCATCATGCAATAAAGATGTGTTAAGCCAACCTTTCGGCTGTTCTATTGTCTTGGTTCCCATACACTAAATTGGCGACGAAGGTGGGATTAATGGATCCCCCAGAATCAAGACAACGCAGGCCGGTTTAAACATCAACAAACTGGAAGAATGGGAGCTGTTCGAGATGGACTTCCAAAGCGCACTGATGGTGTCCGACATCTCAGACGAGGGGAAGAAGAGGGCCATTCTCATCAGGATGCTCGGGTTTCCCGCCATGAAGGTATTGGTGGACCTGGTGTCTCCGAAGAAGGTGAACGAAGTGCCGGTCAAGCAGCTCCTGAAAGCGATGCGCGACCATTTCCAGCCCTCGGTTTCAATGTTTTCGGCTCGGGATGCGTTCTGGAAGAGAGTCCAAGCGCCTGGTGAGTCCGTGGCTGCCTTCGCAGTGGCCCTCCGTTTGGCCGCCGGCCCATGCAAGTGGGAGAACCTGGAAATCGTCCTCAGGGACCGCATGCTGTGTGGCCTGTGGGACGAGGAGGTTCATCGAAAGCTGATGAACAAGGAGCCACCCCCGACACTGCAAGAGGTCGTGAAGGAGGCGCAGGCGGCGGAAGCCACGAGGGCCGGGGTTAAGGGGTTCAGAGCAAGGCCCCCACAACCCGACAAGGCAGCGGGCTCGGTGCAAGCGGCCAGGCGGGCACCACACTCCTCCACGGAGAGCAGCGAGGACGAGGACATCCGGAAGGTGCGGAAGGATGGCCGGCGTTGCGATGGCTGCGGGGCGTCCCATAACCGCATCAAGTGCCTGTTCAGGAAGGCCGAGTGCCACAACTGCGGGCGCCGAGGCCACATAGCCAAGGTTTGCAGACGGTGGCGCAGAGACCAGAGAGGCTCAACAGACCGCTCACCGAAAAACCAGGAAGGCGTCTGGCCCTCGAAAAAGCAGGACGGCATGGGCCGCATCTCCGACAACAGCGACGACGACACGGCAGTCCACAGCGTGTCCTTAGGACACCCACGATATTTTGTTGAGGTACTGGTGCAAGGGGTCCCTGTTAAGATGGAGATAGACTCAGGTTCCTCATATTCCATCATTTCACAGAGGGAGTTTCTGGGAATTTCCCCCAACGTGCGGCCCAAGCTCAAAGCGCTGAGGTCTACGCTATGGGACGTGCAGGGAAATAGCATTCCGGTGTTGGAGGTTGGAAAATTCAAGGTCCAATACAAGCAACACGCCACGGAGCTTCCCCTGGTTGTTCTCAAAGAGGGGAGTTGTTGCCTCCTCGGGACTCAATGGTTTAAGCCCCTGGGTTTGTTCATTGGGGGGTTGCATGCCGTTGGGACTGACCCAATGCAGGAGGTGTGTAACGCACATCCCAAAGTGTTCAAGAAGGGACTCAGAAAATTCAAGGGGGCCCCAGTTGCGTTCGACCTGGATCCGGAGGTCCGCCCAATAAGACTCAAACCGCGAAAGGTGCCTTTTGCACTTAAGGACAAAATAGAGGCGGAACTGGACAAATTGGTGGGCCAGGGGATCCTTGTTACTGTTGATTCCGCGGAGTGGGAAACTCCGATTGTAACAGCGCTTAAGGCCAACGGGGAGGTTCGAATATGCGCTGATTACAAATGTACCATTAATAAAGTGATACGCCCTAATGCGTATCTGGTGCCGGTAGTCAGCCACCTGTTGGCCAGGTTACATGGGGGGAAGTGTTTTGCAAAGCTTGACCTGGCGCAGGCATACCAGCAGCTCTCGGTAACCCCAGCTGCAGCTGCTGCACAGACGATAGTCACTCATAAGGGGGCGTTCCAGGTGACGCGCCTACAGTTTGGCGTGAACTCGGCGCCAGGTATCTTCCAATCGCTCGTGGAACGCCTCTTAAAGGGTCTGGAGGGGGTCTTGCCATACTTTGATGACGTATTGATAACGGGGGGGGGGAGTGAGTCAGAACTGGCTGAGAGACTAGACAAAGTACTGACGGTATTTGAAAAGGCAGGGTTGAGGTTGCGGAAAGACAAATGCGTCTTCTTCGCAAAAGAGGTTGAGTTCCTGGGTTTTCGGGTAACCCCTGCAGGCATTAAACCCTCCGAATCAAAGGTGGCCGCCGTTCAAAATGCTCCTCGCCCCACCTCCAAGCCCGAGTTGCAGTCGTTCCTGGGGCTCTTAAACTTCTACCATTCCTTCCTGCCTAGGAAGGCGTCAGTAGCAGAGCCGCTTCATAAGTTACTAAAAAAGGACGAGGCGTGGAAATGGGGTGAGAGCCAGGAGAGGGCATTCAATGAGCTGAAACAACTCTTATCCTCAGACGCCATATTAACCCATTTTGACCCCAAGAAACCAGTGGTTCTGATATGTGATGCACCTCCAGTGGGGGTGGAGGCGGTCCTGTGCCACGTGTTGGAGAACGGGCGGGAGGCCCCGGTGGCGTTCTACTCCAGGTCCCTGTCTAAGGCAGAGCGTAACTATGCACAGACAGACAGGGAGGCATTAGCAATAATTGCTGGGACAAAGAAGTTCCACGATTTCCTCTATGGCCGCCCCTTTACCGTCGTGACTGACCACAAGCCCCTGCTAGGCATTTTTACCGCAGACAAGCCCACGCCACAGATTCTGTCCCCTAGGATGCTCAGGTGGGCCATTTTTTTAAACGCGTACCAGAACGCGCTGGTGTATCGCCCTGGAAAGGACATAAGCCACCCGGACGCCCTGTCGAGGTCTCCCCTCCCCCACACGGGCAGCCACGTGTGCGAGGTGGAACAAGACCACCAAGTGCTCATGATAGAGGTCCTAGATTCTCCCCCCGTAGTGCCCGCAGAGATCGCCAAGGCGACGGGCAGGGACAAGACGTTGGCCCTGGTTAGTTCATGGGTGCAGAAAGGGTGGCCAACGTCCTCCCCGGCAGCGGAATTTTCCCCGTTTTTCAGGAAAAAGTTAGAACTGTCCATGGAGAGGGGTTGCCTCCTGTGGGGCCAGCGGGTGGTCGTCCTTGAGTCCCTGAGAGCAAGAGTGCTCAAGCTGCTGCACGTCAGCCACCCTGGAATTGTCCGCTCCAAGGCACTGGCCAGGAGCTACTTCTGGTGGCCCCAGTTGGACGCCGATATCGAGCACATGGTGGGCACTTGCGAGAGTTGCCAGAGCTCCCGGCCCGAAGAGGCTCAACTTCTGCACAGGGAGTGGGATGCGGCAAAGGGGCCGTGGTCCCGCGTGCACATTGACTTCGCGGGCCCTTTCAGAGGATCGCTTTTTCTCCTCATAGTGGATGCCTACTCCACTATGTTGCGAGCACCTCCTCAGCCGCAACAATTAAACAATTGCGCAGGGTGTTCAGCTCGTTCGGCATACCCGACACGCTCATTAGCGATAACGCTAGTTGCTTCACATCCGC
Organism: Bradypodion pumilum; assembly: GCA_035047305.1. NCBI lineage: Eukaryota > Metazoa > Chordata > Lepidosauria > Squamata > Chamaeleonidae > Bradypodion > Bradypodion pumilum. Next base: position 187,273,915 of record JAWDJD010000003.1, read on the forward strand.
CGAATTCAGGGCATTCACCGAAATCAATGCCATCCGGCACATCACCTCCGCGCCTTTCCACCCGGCAACGAACGGCCAAGTAGAACGCCTCGTGCGTACCACCAAAGACGCGCTGAGGCGCATGGGCCCCAGGGATTTGAACCTGCAGTTGTGCCAGTTTTTGTTGGGATATAGGGTGACCCCCCTAGTGTCAGGTTACTCGCCCGCAGAGCTCCTAATGCATAGAAAACTGACCACGGTACTGACCAGGCTAGACCCTTCGAGAGTGGAAGACACTGGGAGGAACATCGGGTTAGCGGGCACAAAGAGTTTCGAAATAGGCGCCCCGGTCCATTGCAGAAACTACGCTAGCGCAGGGCCAGCCTGGGTGCCGGGCGTAGTCATTGGGCAAACGGGTCCCGTGTCGTACTGCGTCGAGACCAGCACAGGTCTACTCTGGAGGCGACATGCGGACCAACTCCGGCGCCGGGTTTCCGGAAACCAGAGCGCGGACAGCGCGGAACAGGATTCAACGTTAGGGTTCTTCCCCACCCGTTCAGCCCAAGGGGGAGGAGAGGGGGGTCAGTGGTCCCCACCAAGGGGGGGAAGGGAATAAGTTTGTCCCCGCAGATATCCTGAGGGATACCCCCACAGATACCCCAGAAGATGATTTTGATTTTGAGTTACAAAACCAGGGGGGGGGTTCGGAGTGGTCCCCCACCCATCCAAGCGAGAAGCGGGGTTTTTCGTTAGCCCCCAGTGCCCCCGGTTTTCCCACAATGGAGTTTACCCCTACCCCGAAAGCCGCGGAACCGCGGCAAGTCACTAACGAGTCTCCCTCTCCCATTGCAGGACAAGAGCCCAGGGAACACAGAAGTGATAGTGCCCCCGGGACAAGCCAGCCAGCCTTGCGCCCAAAATGCGCTTGCAATAAACCATATTGGATGAGAGACTTCGTCTCATCCTAGGGGGGAGGGATGTTGTGTTTGGAATACTGTGCCTTTAAGAATGTAACACTCGAATGAGTGGATATAATAATCACCAGCTGTAACACTGTAACCTTCTGTATCAGGACGCGAGCTAGTGACCACTAGGGGCAATAGCGAGCGCCCAGCTCACATGGTTCCAATTCCCCAAATACCTACAGCGCGGGAAGATTCCCGCCATCACCTCACCTGGACAAGAAGGGCGTGACGGGGAATGACATCACGCAGACAGTAGCCAATGGGCTATCGAGGAGCCACATTCAAATGTATAGCCACAGTATATATTGAGCTGTTCATCCACCATTACCACATGTTCCCCCGGACCATCATGCAATAAAGATGTGTTAAGCCAACCTTTCGGCTGTTCTATTATCTTGGTTCCCATACACTAAACCAGTAGAAACATAAAGTTCAAATGAGTGTCGTTCTTTAGAGTGTTAGTTTTGTTATGCCTCTGCAAAGGGTCCACACTCCCTCTCTCAAGGGAAAAATCACGTATACTGTATTTCCCTTTCAAAACTAGATTTATACTGAGAGGTTGAATCTTAGCCACTAGGATCTCAGTAATTGTTGCTATGTGCCATCATGTCATATCCCATTTATGGAAAAGCATGTGTTATTTAAGGAGTGTTTTACCATTATCATTGGTGGTGATTACAGTGTGGGTGAGGTTGGTATATCTATATGTGATTTATAATGTTGGTAGGTTCAGGTTTGTATGTATATATGCAAGTTGGAGCTGCATGCATGGAAGGTTTTCCCTTGCTCGAAAGCCAGTCGTATCCGACTCTAGGGTGCAGTGCTCATCGCTGTTTCTAAGCCGAAGAGCCAGCGCTGTCTGCTTCTGCAGACGTTTCCGTGGTCATGTGGCAGGCATGACTAGACACCGGAGCGCACGGAACGCTGTTACCTTCCCACTGAAGTGGTCCCTATTTATCTACTTGCAATTTCTTGCTTTCGAACTGCTAGGTTGGCAGGAGCTGGGACGAAGACGGGAGCTCATTTCCGTCCTGCAGTACTCGGGAATCGAACTGCTGACCTTCCGCTTCCCAGTCAGCGTCTTAGCGACTTGAGCCACTGCAGTTCCGCATGCATGGAAAGTGTGCTGGAATTATGGCCAAATGGGTGTTGGAATTCTGTATGACATTAGATGTTTATTGGTTAGTGAGAATGAATATGGATGAGATATAATAAAAGTGGGACTTGATTTTGGGAATTAATTTTGAGAGTCTGTAGAAAGGCAGTTTAAGTGATTAATAACAGAGAGATGTCTGTCTGGTGCGATGTATGTGCTTGTAAAGGATGAAGAAATGGTGAGTTGAATATTATTTTTACTCATGCCATAATAGCCAGAAACCTACCTTTACCTTCCTGTTGTTCCAAAGTACAGTAAGGTCTCATACAAAGTCCACTTCATACAACATCGGATTCATACAACATTGCCTAATTCCTTGAGAAAAGTTGCCTCATACAAAGGCAGGTGAAAAAAATCCGATTTTCATGATACAGTGGTTAATAGTCCAGGTGAAAAAAATCTGATTTTCCTGATACTGTGAGTAACGTCCCAGGTGAAGAAAATCAGATTTTCCTGATACCGTGGGTAATAGTCCAGGTGAAAAAAAAAACAGATTTTCCTGATACCGTGAGTAAAGTCCAGGGTGAAAAAAATCCGATTTTACTGATACCGTGAGTAAAGATAAGGGTGAAAAAAAATCAGATTTTCCTGATACCGTGGGTAACAGTCCAGGTGAAAAAAATCCGATTAACATGATACCGTGAGTAAAGATTAGGGTGAAAAAAAATCAGATTTCCTGATACCATGGGTAACAGTCCAGGTGAAAAATATCAGATTTTCCTGATACTGTGAGCAAAGTCCAGGGTGAAAAAAATCAGATTTTCCTGATAACGTGAGTAATGTCCAGGATGAAAAAAAATCAGATTTTCATGATACCGTGGGAAACAGTCCAGGAGAAAAAAATAATCAGATTTTCCTGATACCCTGAGTAAATTCCATGATGAAAAAAATCCAATTTTCCTGATACCGTGAGTAAAGATGAGGGTGAAAAAAATCCGATTTTCCTAATACCGTGAGTAACGTCCAGGGTGAAAAAAAATCAGATATTCCTAATACCGTGGGTAAAGTCCAATGTGAAAAAAGCAGATTTTCCTGATACCGTGAGTAACGTCGAGGGTGAAAAAAATAAGATTTTCCTGATACTGTGGATAATAGTCCTGGTGAAAAAAATCAGATTTTCATGATACCGTGGGTAACAGTCCAGGAGAAAAAAATAATCAGATTTTCCTGATACTGTGAGTAAAGTCCAGGGTGAAAAAAATCCGATTTTCATGATACCGTGGGTAACAGTCCAGGAGAAAAAAATCCGATTAACATGATACCGTGAGTAAAGATTAGGGTGAAAAAAAATCAGATTTTCCTGATACCATGGGTAACAGTCCAGGTGAAAAATATCAGATTTTCCTGATACTGTGAGCAAAGTCCAGGGTGAAAAAAATCAGATTTTCCTGATAACGTGAGTAACGTCCAGGATGAAAAAAAATCAGATTTTCATGATACCGTGGGAAACAGTCCAGGAGAAAAAAATAATCAGATTTTCCTGATACTGTGAGTAAAGTCCAGGGTGAAAAAAAATCCGATTTTCATGATACCGTGGGTGACAGTCCAGGAGAAAAAAATAATCAGATTTTCCTGATACCCTGAGTAAATTCCAGGATGAAAAAAATCCAATTTTCCTGATACCGTGAGTAAAGATGAGGGTGAAAAAAATCCGATTTTCCTAATACCGTGAGTAACGTCCAGGGTGAAAAAAAATCAGATATTCCTAATACCGTGGGTAAAGTCCAACGTGAAAAAAGCAGATTTTCCTGATACCGTGAGTAACGTCGAGGGTGAAAAAAATAAGATTTTCCTGATACTGTGGATAATAGTCCTGGTGAAAAAAATCAGATTTTCATGATACCGTGGGTAACAGTCCAGGAGAAAAAAATAATCAGATTTTCCTGATACTGTGAGTAAAGTCCAGGGTGAAAAAAATCCGATTTTCATGATACCGTGGGTAACAGTCCAGGAGAAAAAAATAATCAGATTTTCCTGATACCCTGAGTAAATTCCAGGATGAAAAAAATCCAATTTTCCTGATACCGTGAGTAAAGATGAGGGTGAAAAAAATCCGATTTTCCTGATACCGTGAGTAACGTCCAGGGTGGAAAAAAAATCAGATATTCCTAATACCGTGGGTAAAGTTAGGGTGAAAAAAAATCTGATTTTCCAGATACCATGGGTCCAGGTGAACATAATCTGATGTTCCTGATACCGTGAGTAAAGTTTAGGGTGAAGAAAATCCGATTTTCCTGATACCGTGAGTAACGTCCAGGGTGAAAAAAATCAGATTTTCAAAATACCATGAGAAACGTCCCAGGTGAAGAAAATCAGATTTTGTGGATACCGTGAGTTTAGTCCAGGTGAAAAAAAATCAGATTTTCACGATACTGTGGGTAATACCGTGAGTAAAGTCCAGGGTGAAAAAAATCAGATTTGCATGATGCCGTGGGTAACGTCCAGGGTGAAAAAAAAATCAGATTTTCCTAATACCGTGGATAATAGTCCTGGTGAAAAAAATCAGATTTTCCTGATCCCGTGAGTAAAGATTAGGGTGAAAAAAATCCGATTTTCCAGATACCGTGAGTAACGTCCAGGGTGAAAAAAATCAGATTTTCCTAATACCGTGGATAATAGTCCTGGTGAAAAAAATCAGGTTTTCCTGATCCCGTGAGTAAAGTTAGGGTGAAAAAAATCCGATTTTCCTGATACCATAGTCCAGGTGAACTTAATCCGATGTTCCTGATACCGTGAGTAATGTCCAGGGTGAAAAAAATCATATTTTCCTGATACCATGAGAAAAAATATCAGATTTTCATGATACCGTGGTTAATAGTCCAGGTGAAAAAAAATAATCCGATTTTCCTGATACCGTGAGTAACGTCCCGGGTGAAGAAAAACAGATTTTCCTGATACCATGGGTCAGAGTCCAGGTGAAAAAAAATCAGATTTTCCTGATACCGTGAGTAAAGTCCAGGGTGAAGAAAATCAGATTTTCATGATACCGTAGGTAACAGTCCAGGTGAAAAAAAATCAGGTTTTCCTGATACCGTGAGCAAAGTCCAGGGTGAAAAAAATCAGATTTTCCTGATAACGTGAGTAACGTCCAGGGTGAAAAAAAATCAGATTTTCATGATACCGTGGGTAACAGTCCAGGAGAAAAAAATCCGATTAACATGATACCGTGAGTAAAGATTAGGGTGAAAAAAAATCAGATTTTCCTGATACCATGGGTAACAGTCCAGGTGAAAAATATCAGATTTTCCTGATACTGTGAGCAAAGTCCAGGGTGAAAAAAATCAGATTTTCCTGATAACGTGAGTAACGTCCAGGATGAAAAAAAATCAGATTTTCATGATACCGTGGGAAACAGTCCAGGAGAAAAAAATAATCAGATTTTCCTGATACTGTGAGTAAAGTCCAGGGTGAAAAAAAATCCGATTTTCATGATACCGTGGGTGACAGTCCAGGAGAAAAAAATAATCAGATTTTCCTGATACCCTGAGTAAATTCCAGGATGAAAAAAATCCAATTTTCCTGATACCGTGAGTAAAGATGAGGGTGAAAAAAATCCGATTTTCCTAATACCGTGAGTAACGTCCAGGGTGAAAAAAAATCAGATATTCCTAATACCGTGGGTAAAGTCCAACGTGAAAAAAGCAGATTTTCCTGATACCGTGAGTAACGTCGAGGGTGAAAAAAATAAGATTTTCCTGATACTGTGGATAATAGTCCTGGTGAAAAAAATCAGATTTTCATGATACCGTGGGTAACAGTCCAGGAGAAAAAAATAATCAGATTTTCCTGATACTGTGAGTAAAGTCCAGGGTGAAAAAAATCCGATTTTCATGATACCGTGGGTAACAGTCCAGGAGAAAAAAATAATCAGATTTTCCTGATACCCTGAGTAAATTCCAGGATGAAAAAAATCCAATTTTCCTGATACCGTGAGTAAAGATGAGGGTGAAAAAAATCCGATTTTCCTGATACCGTGAGTAACGTCCAGGGTGGAAAAAAAATCAGATATTCCTAATACCGTGGGTAAAGTTAGGGTGAAAAAAAATCTGATTTTCCAGATACCATGGGTCCAGGTGAACATAATCTGATGTTCCTGATACCGTGAGTAAAGTTTAGGGTGAAGAAAATCCGATTTTCCTGATACCGTGAGTAACGTCCAGGGTGAAAAAAATCAGATTTTCAAAATACCATGAGAAACGTCCCAGGTGAAGAAAATCAGATTTTGTGGATACCGTGAGTTTAGTCCAGGTGAAAAAAAATCAGATTTTCACGATACTGTGGGTAATACCGTGAGTAAAGTCCAGGGTGAAAAAAATCAGATTTGCATGATGCCGTGGGTAACGTCCAGGGTGAAAAAAAAATCAGATTTTCCTAATACCGTGGATAATAGTCCTGGTGAAAAAAATCAGATTTTCCTGATCCCGTGAGTAAAGATTAGGGTGAAAAAAATCCGATTTTCCAGATACCGTGAGTAACGTCCAGGGTGAAAAAAATCAGATTTTCCTAATACCGTGGATAATAGTCCTGGTGAAAAAAATCAGGTTTTCCTGATCCCGTGAGTAAAGTTAGGGTGAAAAAAATCCGATTTTCCTGATACCATAGTCCAGGTGAACTTAATCCGATGTTCCTGATACCGTGAGTAATGTCCAGGGTGAAAAAAATCATATTTTCCTGATACCATGAGAAAAAATATCAGATTTTCATGATACCGTGGTTAATAGTCCAGGTGAAAAAAAATAATCCGATTTTCCTGATACCGTGAGTAACGTCCCGGGTGAAGAAAAACAGATTTTCCTGATACCATGGGTCAGAGTCCAGGTGAAAAAAAATCAGATTTTCCTGATACCGTGAGTAAAGTCCAGGGTGAAGAAAATCAGATTTTCATGATACCGTAGGTAACAGTCCAGGTGAAAAAAAATCAGGTTTTCCTGATACCGTGAGCAAAGTCCAGGGTGAAAAAAATCAGATTTTCCTGATAACGTGAGTAACGTCCAGGGTGAAAAAAAATCAGATTTTCATGATACCGTGGGTAACAGTCCAGGAGAAAAAAATAATCAGATTTTCCTGATACTGTGAGTAAAGTCCAGGGTGAAAAAAATCCGATTTTCATGATACCGTGGGTAACAGTCCAGGAGAAAAAAAAAACAGATTTTCCTGATACCCTGAGTAAATTCCAGGATGAAAAAAATCCGATTTTCCTGATACCGTGAGTAAAGATGAGGGTGAAAAAAATCCGATTTTCCTGATACCGTGAGTAACGTCCAGGGTGAAAAAAATCAGATATTCCTAATACCGTGGGTAAAGTCCAACGTGAAAAAAAGCAGATTTTCCTGATACCGTGAGTAACGTCGAGGGTGAAAAAAATAAGATTTTCCTGATACTGTGGATAATAGTCCTGGTGAAAAAAATCAGATTTTCCTGATCCCATGAGTAAAGTTAGGGTGAAAAAAATCTGATTTTCCAGATACCATGGGTCCAGGTGAACATAATCTGATGTTCCTGATACCGTGAGTAAAGGTTAGGGTGAAAAAATCCGATTTTCCTGATACCGTGAGTAACTTCATGGGTGAAAAAAATCAGTTTTTCCTGATACCGTGGGTAACAGTCCAGGAGAAAAATAAGATTTTCATGATACCGTGAGTAAAGTTTAGGGTGAAAAAAATCCAATTTTCCAGATACCGTGAGTAACGTCCAGGGTGAAAAAAAATCAGATTTTCCTGATACCGTGAGTAAAATTTAGGGTGAAGAAAATCCGATTTTCCGGATACCGTGAGTAAAGTCCAGGGTGAAAAAAATCAGATTTTCAAAATACCATGAGAAACGTCCCAGGTGAAGAAAATCAGATTTTCTGGATACCGTGAGTTTAGTCCAGGTGAAAAAAAATCATATTTTCCTGATACCATGAGAAAAAATATCAGATTTTCATGATACCGTGGTTAATAGTCCAGATGAAAAAAATAATCCGATTTTCCTGATACCGTGAGTAACGTCCCGGGTGAAGAAAAACAGATTTTCCTGAAACCGTGGGTAAGAGTCCAGGTGAAAAAAATCAGATTTTCCTGATACCGTGAGTAAAGTCCAGGGTGAAGAAAATCAGATTTTCATGATACCGTAGGTAACAGTCCAGGTGAAAAAAAATCAGGTTTTCCTGATACAGTGAGCAAAGTCCAGGGTGAAAAAAAATCATATTTTCCAGATACCGTGAGTTTAGTCCAGGTGGAAAAAACAATACAATTTTCCTGATACTGTGAGTAACGTCCCGGGTGAGAAAAATCAGATTTTCATGATACCGTGAGTAAAGTCCAGGGTGAAAAAAATCAGATTTTCCTGATACTGTGAGTAAAGTCCAGGGTGAAAAAAATTAGATTTGCATGATGCCGTGGGTAACAGTAGAGGTGAAAAAAATCAGATTTTCCTGATACCGTGGGTTTAGTCCAGGTGAAAAAAAATCAGATTGTCACGATACTGTGGGTAATACCGTCAGTAAAGTCTAGGGTGAAAAAAATAAGATTTGCATGATGCCGTGGGTAACAGTAGAGGTGAAAAAAAATCAGATTTTCCTGATACCGTGAGTGAAGTCCAGGGTGAAAAAAATCCAATTTTCCTGATACCGTGAGTAAAGATTAGGGTGAAAAAATCCGATTTTCCAGATACCGTGAGTAACGTCCAGGCTGAAAAAAAATCAGATTTTCCTGATAACGTGGATAATAGTCCTGGTGAAAAAAATCAGATTTTCCTGATCTCGTGAGTAAAGTTAGGGTGAAAAAAAAAATCAGATTTTCATGATAGCGTGGGTAATATTCCAGGTGAAAAAAAAATCAGATTTTCCTGATACCGTGAGTAAATCTTAGGGTGAAAAAATCTGATTTTCCTGATACCGTGAGTAACCTCCCGGGTGAGAAAAAGCAGATTTTCCCAATACCGTGGGTAAAGTCCAACGTGAAAAAAATCAGATTTTCTTGATACCATGAGTGAAGTCAAGGGTGAAAAAAACCAGATTTTCCAGATACCATGAGTGAAATTTAGGGTGAAAAATATCCGATTTTGCTGATACCGTGGGTAATAGTCCAGGTGAACATAATCCGATGTTCCTGATACTGTGAGTAAAGTTTAGGGTGAAAAAAACCGATTTTCCTGATACCGTGAGTTTAGTCCAGGTGAAAAAATATCAGATTTTCATGATACCATGGTTAATAGTCCAGGTGAAAAAAATCAGATTTTCCTGGTACCGTGAGTAAAGTCCAGGGTGAAAAAAAAAACAGATTTTCATGATACCGTGGGCAAAGTCCAGGGTGAAAAAAAAAACAAATTTTCGTGATACTGTGAGTTTAGTCCAGGTGAAAAAAAAATCAGATTTTCATGATACCGTGGGTAATATTCCAGGTGAAAAAAATCCGATTTTCCTGATACCGTGAGTAACGTCCAGGGTGAAGAAAATCAGATTTTCCTGATACCGTGAGTTTAGTCCAGGTGAAAAAAAAATGAGATTTTCATGATACTGTAGGTAAAACCGTGAGTAAAGTCCAGGGTGAAAAAAAAATCAGATTTTCATGATACCGTGAGAAAAGTTTAGGGTGAAAAAAAATCCAATTTTCCAGATACCAAGAGTTTAGTCCAGGTTGAAAAAAAAACTCAGATTTTCTTGATACCGTGAGTCACGTCCAAGGTGAAGAAAATCAGATGTTCCTGATACCGTGAGTAAAGTTTGGGGTGAAAAAAATCAGATTTTCCTGATACTGTGAGTAAAGTGTAGGGTGAAAAAAATCAGATTTTCCTGATACTGTGAGTAACGTCCAGGGTGAAAAAAAATCAGATTTTCCTGATACTGTGAGTAACGTCCAGGGTGAAAAAAAATCAGATTTTCCTGATACCGTGGGTAATAGTCCAGGTGAACATAATCCGATGTTCCTGATACTGTGAGTAAAGTTTAGGGTGAAAAAAATCCGATTTTCCTGATACCGTGAGTAAAGATTAGGGTAAAAAAAATCCAATTTTCCAGATACCATGAGTAACGTCAAGGGTGAAAAAACATCCGATTTTCCTGATACCGTGAGTAAAGATTAGGGTGAAAAAAATCCGATTTTCCTGATACCGTGAGTAACGTCCAGGGTGAAAAAAAATAAGATTTTCCAAATACCATGGATAATAATCCTGGTGAGAAAAAAAACAGTTTTTCCTGATCATGTGAGTAAAGTTGGGGTGAAAAAAATCCGATTTTACTGATACCGTGAGTAACGTCCAGGGTGAAAAAATTCAGATTTTCCTGATACCATGGGTAATATTCCAAGTGAAAAAAATCAATTTTTCAAAATACCGTGAGAAACGTCCTGGGTGAAGAAAATCAGATTTTCCTGATACCGTGAATAAAGTTTAGGGTGAAAAAAAACCAATTTTCCAGTTACCGTGAGTAACGTCAAGGGTGAAAAAACATCCGATTTTCCTGATACAGTGAGTAAAGATTAGGGTGAAAAAAATTCGATTTTCCTGATACTGTGAGTAACGTCCAGGGTGAAAAAAAAGATCAGATTTTCCTAATACCGTAGATAATAATCCTGGTGGGGAAAAACCAGTTTTTCCTGATCCCGTGAGTAAAGTTAGGGTGAAAAAATCCGATTTTCCTGATACCGTGAGTAACGTCCAGGGTGAAAAAATCAGGTTGTCCTGATACTGTGAGTAACGTCCAGGGTGAAAAAAAATGATATTTTCCTGACACCGTGAGTTTAGTCCAGGTGAAAAAAAATCAGATTTTCATGATCCAGTGGGTAATATTCGAGGTGAAAAAATCAGATTTTCCTGATACCGTGAGTAAAGTTTAAGGTGAAAAAAATCAGATTTTCCTGATACTGTGAGTAACGTCCAGGGTGAAAAAAATCAGATATTCCTTGATACCGTGAGTAAAGTTTAGGGTGAAAAAAATCAGATTTTCCTGATAACGTGAGTAAAGTTTAGGGTGAAAAAAAATCCGATTTTCATGATACCCTGGGTATTAGTCAAGGGTGAACAAACATCCCATTTTCCTGATACCGTGAGTAAAGATTAGGGTGAAAAAAATCCAATTTTCCTGATACCGTGAGTAACGTCCAGGGTGAAAAAACAAATCAGATTTTCCTAATACCGTGGATAATAATCCTGGTGAGAAAAAAAAACAGATTTTCCTGATACCGTGAGTAAAGTTTAGGGTGAAAAAATTCAGATTTTCCTGATACCGTGAGTAACGTCCAGGGTGAAAAAAATCTGATTTTCCTGATACCATGAGTAAAGTTTAGGGTGAAAAAAATCAGATTTTCCTGATACTGTGAGTAACGTCCAGGGTGAAAAAAAATATCAGATTTTCCTGACACCGAGAGTAAAGATTCGGGTGAAAAAAATCCGATTTTCCAGATACTGTGAGTAACGTCCAAGGTGAAAAAAAATCAGATTTTCCTAATACCGTGAGTAACATCCAGGGTGAAAAAAAAATAAGATATTCCTGATACCGTGGATAATAGTCCTGGTGAAAAAAATCAGATTTTCCTGATACCGTGGGTAATAGTCCAGGTGAACATAATCCGATGTTCCTGATACTGTGAGTAAAGTTTAGGGTGAAAAAAATCCAATTTTCCAGATACCGTGAGAAACGTCCTGGGTGAAGAAAATCAGATTTTCCTGATACCGTGAGTAAAGTTTAGGGTGAAAAAAAATCCAATTTTCCAGATACCATGAGTAACGTGAAGGGTGAAAAAAAATCAGATTTTCCTGATACCGTGAGTAAAGATTAGGGTGAAAAAAATCCACTTTTCCAGATACCGTGAGTAACGTCAAGGGTGAACAAACATCCGATTTTCCTGATAACGTGAGTAAAGATTAGGGTGAAAAAAATCCAATTGTCCTGATACCGTGAGTAACGTCCCGGGTGAAGAAAAACAGATTTTCCTGATAGCGTGGGTAATAGTCCAGGTGAAAAAAGATCAGATTTTCATGATACTGTGAGTAACGTCCAGGGTGAAAAAAATCAGATTTTCATGATACTGTGAGTAACGTCCAGGATGAAAAAAATCAGATTTTCCTGATACCGTGAGTAAAGCCCAGGGTGAAAAAAACCAAATTTTCATGATACCTGTGAGTAACGTTTTGGGTGAAAAATATCCGATTTTCCTGATACCATCAGAAACGTCCTGGGTGAAAAATCAGATTTTCCAGATACCGTGAGTAAAGTTTAGGGTGAAAAAAATCAGATTTTCCTGATACCGTGAGTAACGTCCAGGGTGAAAAAAATCTGATTTTCCTGATACCATGAGTTTAGTCCAGGTGGAAAAAAAACAGGTTTTCATGATACCGTGAAAAAAGTTTAGGGTAAAAAAATCAGATATTCCTGATACCGTGAGTAACGTCCCGGGTGAAAAAAATCAGATTTTCCTGATACCATGAGTAACATCCATCGTGAAGAAAATCAGATTTTCCTGATACCGTGAGTAAAGTCCAGGGTGAAAAATATTCAGATATTCCTGATACCGTGAGTAAAGACCAGGGTGAAAAAAAAATCAAATTTTCATGATACCATGGGTAATAGTCCAGGTTAAAAAAAATCGGATTTTCCTGATACCGTGAGTAACGTCCAGGGTGAAAAAAATCAGATTTTCCTGATACCATGAGTACCATGATTTTTTCACCCTAAACTTTACTCACGGTATCAGGAAAATCTCATTTTTTTACCCTGGACGTTACTCACTGGACGTTAGTCCAACGTGAAAAAAAATCAGATTTTCCTGATACCGTGAGTAATGTCCAGGTTGAAAAAAATAAGATTTTCCTGATACCGTGGATAATAGTCCTGATGAAAAAAATCTGGTTTTCCTGATCCCGTGAGTAAAGTTAGGGTGAAAAAAAATCCGATTTCCCTGATACCGTGGGTAATAGTCCAGGTGAACATAATCTGATTTTCCTGATACTGTGAGTAACGTTTTGGGTGAAAAATATCCGATTTTCCTGATACCATGAGAAACGTCCTCGGTGAAAAATTCAGATTTACCTGATACCGTGAGTAAAGTTTAGGGTGAAAAAAATCAGATTTTCCTGATACCGTGAGTAACGTCCAGGGTGAAAAAAATCTGATTTTCCTGATACCATGAGTAAAGTTTAGGGTGAAAAAAATCAGATTTTCCTGATACCGTGAGTTACGTCCAGGGAGAAAAAAATTATATTTTCCTGATACCTTGAGTTTAGTCCAGGTGGAAAAAAAACGGGTTTTCATGATACCATGAAAAAAGTTTAGGGTAAAAAAAATCCGATATTCCTGATACCGTGAGTAACGTCCAGGGTGAAAAAAATCCAATTTTCGTGATACCGTGAGTCACGTCCAGGGTGAAAAAATCCGATTTTCCTGATACCGTGAGTAACGTCCAGGGTGAAAAAAAATCCAATTTTCCTGATACCGTGAGTAACGTCCAGGGTGAAAAAAATCCAATTTTCCTGATACCATGAGTAACGTCCAGGGTGAAAAAAATCCGATTTTCCTGATACCGTGAGTAACGTCCAGGGTGAAAAAAATGAGATTTTCCTGCTACCGTGAGTAAAGTTTAGGGTGCAAAAAATCAGATTTTCCTGATACCGTGAGTAACGTCCAGGGTGAAAAAAATCCAATATTCCTGATACCGTGAGTAACGTCCAGGGTGAAAAAAAATCAGATTTTCCAGATACCGTGAGTAAAGATTAGGGTGAAAAAATTCCGATTTTCCTGATACCGTGAGTAACGTCCAAGGTGAAAAAAAATCAGGTTTTCCTAATACCATGGGCAAAGTCCAACGTGAAAAAAATCAGATTTTCCTGATACTGTGAGTAACGTCCAGGTTGAAAAAAATAAGATTTTCCTGATACCGTGGATAATAGTCCTGATGAAAAAAATCTGGTTTTCCTGATCCCGTGTGTAAAGTAAGGGTGAAAAAAAATCCGATTTTCCTGATACCGTGGGTAATAGTCCAGGTGAACATAATCTGATTTTCCTGATACTGTGAGTAACGTTTTGGGTGAAAAATATCCGATTTTCCTGATACCGTGATTAACGTCATGGGTGAAAAATACAGATTTTCCTGATACCATGGGTAATAGTCCAAGTGAAAAAAATCAGATTTTCAAAATACCATGAGAAACGTCCTGGGTGAAAAATCAGATTTTCCTGATACCGTGAGTAAAGTTTAGGGTGAAAAAAATCAGATTTTCCTGATACCGTGAGTTACGTCCAGGGTGAAAAAAATCTGATTTTCCTGATACCGTGAGTAAAGTTTAGGGTGAAAAAAATCAGATTTTCCTGATACCGTGAGTTACATCCAGGGTGAAAAAAATTATATTTTCCTGATACCTTGTGTTTAGTCCAGGTGAAAAAAAAAAACAGGTTTTCATGATACCATGAAAAAAGTACAGGGTGAAAAAAACATCAGAGATTCCTGATACCATGAGTAACGTCCATGGTGAAAAAAAATCAGATTTTCCTGATACCATGTGTAACGTCCCGGTCGAAAAAAATCATAATTTCCTGATACCGTGAGAACAATCCAGGGTGAAAAATATCACATTTTCCTGATACCGTGAGTAATGTCCCGGGTGAAAAATACCATATTTTCCTGATACTGTGAGTTTAGTCGAGCTGAACATAAATCAAATTTTCATGATACCGTGGGTAATATTCCAGGTGAAAAAAAATCATATTTTCCTGATACCATGAGAAAAGTCCATTGTGAAAAAAATCAAATTTTCATGATACCATGGGTAATAGTCCAGGTGAAAAAAATCTGATTTTCCTGACACCGTGAGTCACGTCCAGGGTGAAAAAAATCCGATTTTAATGATACCATGAGTAACGTCCAGGGTGAAAAAAATCCGACTTTCCTGATACCGTGAGTAAAGATTAGGGTGAAAAAATTCCGATTTTCCTGATACCGTGAGTAACGTCCAAGGTGAAAAAAAATCAGGTTTTCCTAATACCATGGGCAAAGTCCAACGTGAAAATAATCAGATTTTCCTTCATACTGTGAGTAATGTCCAGGTTGAAAAAAATAAGATTTTCCTGATACTGTGGATAATAGTCCTGATGAAAAAAATCTGGTTTTTCTGATCCCGTGTGTAAAGTGAGGGTGAAAAAAATCCGATTTTCCTGATACCGTGAGTAACGTCATGGGTGAAAAAATTCAGATTTTCCTGATACCATGGGAAATAGTCCAAGTGAAAAAAATCAGATTTTCAAAATACCATGAGAAACGTCCTGGGTGAAAAATCAGATTTTCCTGATACCGTGAGTAAAGTTTAGGGTGAAAAAAATCAGATTTTCCTGATACCGAGAGTTACGTCCAGGGTGAAAAAAAATCTAATTTTCCTGATACCGTGCGTAAAGTTTATGGTGAAAAAAATCAGATTTTCCTGATACCGTGAGTTACGTCCAGGGTGAAAAAAATTATATTTTCCTGATACCTTGTGTTTAGTCCAGGTGAAAAAAAAAACAGGTTTTCATGATACCATGAAAAAAGTTTAGGGTAAAAAAAATCCGATATTCCTGATACCGTGAGTAACGTCCAGGGTGAAAAAAATCAGATTTTCCTGATACCGTGAGTAACGTCCCGGGTGAAAAAAATCAGATTTTCCTGGTACCGTGAGTAAAGTCCAGGGTGAAAAAAATCAGATATTCCTGATACCGTGAGTAACGTCCATGGTGGGAAAAAAAACAGATTCTCCTGATACCATGTGTAACGTCCCGGTCGAAAAAAATCATATTTTCCTGATACCGTGAGTAACGTCCCGGGTGAAGAAAATCAGATTTTCCTGATACCGTGAGAACAATCCAGGGTGAAAAATATCAGATTTTCCTGATACCGTGAGTAATGTCCAGGGTGAAAAGTACCATATTTTCCTGATACTGTGAGTTTAGTCGAGCTGAACATAAATCAAATTTTCATGATACCGTGGGTAATATTCCAGGTGAAAAAAAAATCATATTTTCCTGATACCGTGAGAAAAGTCCATTATGAAAATAATCAGATTTTCATGATACCATGAATAAAGTTTAGGGTGAAAAAAATCTGATATTCCTGATACCGTGAGTAACGTCCAGGGTGAAAAAAATCAGATTTTCCTGATATCATGTGTAACGTCCCGGGTGAAAAAAATGATATTTTCCTGATACCTTGAGTTTAGTCCAGGTGGAAAAAAAAACAGGTTTTCATGATACCGTGAAAAAAGTTTAGGCTAAAAAAATCAGATATTCCTGATACCGTGAGTAACGTCCCGGGTGAAAAAAATCAGATTTTCCTGATACCGTGAGTAACGTCCAGGGTGAAAAAAATCAGATTTTCCTAATACCATGGGCAAAGTCCAACATGAAAAAAATCCGATTTTCCTGATACCGTGAGTAACGTCCAGGGTGAAAAAAATCAGATTTTCCTGATACCATGAGTACCATGATTTTTTCACCCTAAACTTTACTCACGGTATCAGGAAAATCTCATTTTTTTCACCCTGGACGTTACTCACTGGACGTCAGTCCAACGTGAAAAAAATCAGATTTTCCTGCTACCGTGAGTAATGTCCAGATTGAAAAAAATAAGATTTTCCTGATACCGTGGATCATAGTCCTGATGAAAAAATCTGGTTTTCCTGATCCCGTGAGTAAAGTTAGGGTGAAAAAAATCCGATATTCCTTATACCGTGAGTAACGTCCAGGGTGAAAAAAATCAGATTTTCCAGATACCGTGAGTAAAGATTAGGGTGAAAATATTCCGATTTTCCTGATACCGTGAGTAACGTCCAAGGTGAAAAAATAGAATCAGGTTTTCCTAATACCATGGGCAAAGTCCAACATGAAAAAAATCCAATTTTCCTGATTCCGTGAGTAACGTCCAGGGTGAAAAAAATCAGATTTTCCTGATACCATGAGTACCATGATTTTTTCACCCTAAATTTTACTCACGGTATCAGGAAAATCTCATTTTTTCACCCTGGACGTTACTCACTGGACGTTAGTCCAACGTGAAAAAAATCAGATTTTCCTGATACCGTGAGTAATGTCCAGGTTGAAAAAAATAAGATTTCCCTGATACCGTGGGTAATAGTCCAGGTGAACATAATCTGATTTTCCTGATACTGTGAGTAACGTTTTGGGTGGAAAAATATCTGATTTTCCTGATACCGTGAGTAACGTCCCGGGTGAAAAAAATCAGATTTTCCTGGTACCGTGAGTAAAGTCCAGGGTGAAAAAAATCAGATATTCCTGATACCGTGAGTAACGTCCATGGTGGAAAAAAAAATAGATTCTCCTGATACCATGTGTAACGTCCCGGTCGAAAAAAATCATATTTTCCTGATACCGTGAGTAACGTCCCGGGTGAAGAAAATCAGATTTTCCTGATACCGTGAGAACAATCCAGGGTGAAAAATATCAGATTTTCCTGATACCGTGAGTAATGTCCAGGGTGAAAAGTACCATATTTTCCTGATACTGTGAGTTTTGTCGAGCTGAACATAAATCAAATTTTCATGATACCGTGGGTAATATTCCAGGTGAAAAAAAAATCATATTTTCCTGATACCGTGAGAAAAGTCCATTGTGAAAATAATCAGATTTTCATGATACCATGAATAAAGTTTAGGGTGAAAAAAATCTGATATTCCTGATACCGTGAGTAACGTCCAGGGTGAAAAAAATCAGATTTTCCTGATATCATGTGTAACGTCCCGGGTGAAAAAAATGATATTTTCCTGATACCTTGAGTTTAGTCCAGGTGGAAAAAAAAACAGGTTTTCATGATACCGTGAAAAAAGTTTAGGCTAAAAAAATCAGATATTCCTGATACCGTGAGTAACGTCCCGGGTGAAAAAAATCAGATTTTCCTGATACCGTGAGTAACGTCCATTGTGAAGAAAATCAGATTTTCCTGATACCATGGGTAATAGTCCAGGTGAAAAAAATCAGATTTTCCAGACACCGTGAGTAACGTCCAGGGTGAAAAAAATCAGATTTTCCTGATACCGTGAGTAGCGTCCTGGGTGAAAACAATCAGATTTTCCTGATACCGTGAGTAAAGTCCAGGGTGAAAAAAATTCAGATATTCCTGATACCGTGAGTAAAGACCAGGGTGAAAAAAATCCGATTTTCCTGATACCAGGAGTAACGTCCAGGGTGAAAAAAATCCAATTTTAATGATACCATGAGTAACGTCCAGGGTGAAAAAAATCAGATTTTCCTGATACCATGAGTAACGTCCAGGGTGAAAAAAAATGAGATTTTCCTGATACCGTCAGTAAAGTTTAGGGTAAAAAAAATCAGATTTTCCTGATACCGTGAGTAACGTCCAGGGTGAAAAAAATCCGATATTCCTTATACCGTGAGTAACGTCCAGGGTGAAAAAAATCAGATTTTCCAGATACCGTGAGTAAAGATTAGGGTGAAAAAATTCCGATTTTCCTGATACCATGAGTAACGTCCAAGGTGAAAAAAAAATCAGGTTTTCCTAATACCATGGGCAAAGTCCAACATGAAAAAAATCCGATTTTCCTGATACCGTGAGTAACGTCCAGGGTGAAAAAAATCAGATTTTCCTGATACCATGAGTACCATGATTTTTTCACCCTAAACTTTTCTCACGGTATCAGGAAAATCTCATTTTTTTCACCCTGGACGTTACTCACTGGACGTTAGTCCAACGTGAAAAAAATCAGATTTTCCTGATACCGTGAGTAATGTCCAGATTGAAAATAATAAGATTTTCCTGATACCGTGGATCATAGTCCTGATGAAAAAATCTGGTTTTCCTGATCCCGTGAGTAAAGTTAGGGTGAAAAAAATCCGATATTCCTTATACCGTGAGTAACGTCCAGGGTGAAAAAAATCAGATTTTCCAGATACCGTGAGTAAAGATTAGGGTGAAAATATTCCGATTTTCCTGATACCGTGAGTAACGTCCAAGGTGAAAAAATAGAATCAGGTTTTCCTAATACCATGGGCAAAGTCCAACATGAAAAAAATCCAATTTTCCTGATTCCGTGAGTAACGTCCAGGGTGAAAAAAATCAGATTTTCCTGATACCATGAGTACCATGATTTTTTCACCCTAAATTTTACTCACGGTATCAGGAAAATCTCATTTTTTCACCCTGGACGTTACTCACTGGACGTTAGTCCAACGTGAAAAAAATCAGATTTTCCTGATACCGTGAGTAATGTCCAGGTTGAAAAAAATAAGATTTCCCTGATACCGTGGGTAATAGTCCAGGTGAACATAATCTGATTTTCCTGATACTGTGAGTAACGTTTTGGGTGGAAAAATATCTGATTTTCCTGATACCATGAGTAAAGTTTAGGGTGAAAAAAATCAGATTTTCCTGATACCGTGAGTTACGTCCAGGGTGAAAAAAATCAGATTTTCCTGATACCGTGAGTAACGTCCCGGGTGAAAAAAAAAACAGATTTTCCTGATACCGTGAGTAACGTCCATCATGAAGAAAATCAGATTTTCCTGATACCGTCAGTAAAGTTTAGGGTAAAAAAAATCAGATTTTCCTGATACCGTGAGTAACGTCCAGGTTGAAAAAAATCCGATATTCCTTATACCGTGAGTAACGTCCAGGGTGAAAAAAATCAGATTTTCCAGATACCGTGAGTAAAGATTAGGGTGAAAATATTCCGATTTTCCTGATACCGTGAGTAATAGTCCAAGTGAAAAAAATCAGATTTTCAAAATACCATGAGAAACATCCTGGGTGAAAAAAATCCGATTTTCCTGATACTGTGAGTAACGTCCAGGGTGAAAAAAATGAGATTTTCCTGATACCGTGAGTAAAGTTTAGGGTGAAAAAAATCATATTTTCCTGATACCGTGCGTTACGTCCAGGGGGAAAAAAAATTATATTTTCCTGATACCTGGAGTTTAGTCCAGGTGGAAAAAAAAACAGGTTTTCATGATACCATGAAAAAAGTTTAGGGTAAAAAAAATCCGATATTCCTGATACCGTGAGTAACGTCCAGGGTGAAAAAAATCCTATTTTCCTGCTACCGTGAGTAAAGTTTAGGGTGAAAAAAATCAGATTTTCCTGATACCGTGAGTAACGTCCAGGGTGAAAAAAATCAGATTTTCCTGATACCGTGAGTAACGTCCAGGGTGAAAAAAATCAGATTTTCCTGATACCATGAGTACCATGATTTTTTCACCCTAAACTTTACTCACGGTATCAGGAAACTCATTTTTTTCACCCTGGACGTTACTCACTGGACGTTAGTCCAACGTGAAAAAAATCAGATTTTCCTGACACCGTGAGTAATGTCCAGGTTGAAAAAAATAAGATTTTCCTGATACCGTGGATAATAGTCCTGATGAAAAAAATCTGGTTTTCCTGATCCCGTGAGTAAAGTTAGGGTGAAAAAAATCCGATTTCCCTGATACCGTGGGTAATAGTCCAGGTGAACATAATCTGATTTTCCTGATACTGTGAGTAACGTTTTGGGTGAAAAATATCCGATTTCCTGATACCATGAGAAACGTCCTTGGTGAAAAATTCAGATTTTCCTGATACCGTGAGTAACGTCCAGGGTGAAAAAAATCTGATTTTCCTGATACCATGAGTAAAGTTTAGGGTGAAAAAAAATCAGATTTTCCTGATACCTTGAGTTTAGTCCAGGTGAAAAAAAAACAGGTTTTCATTATACCATGAAAAAAGTTTAGGGTAAAAAAAATCTGATATACTTGATACCATGAGTAACGTCCAGGGTGAAAAAAATCAGATTTTCCTGATACCGTGAGTAACGTCCCGGGTGAAAAAAATCAGATTTTCCTGATACCGTGAGTAACGTCCATCGTGAAGAAAATCAGATTTTCCTGATACCGTCAGTAAAGTTTAGGGTAAAAAAAATCAGATTTTCCTGATACCGTGAGTAACGTCCAGGTTGAAAAAAATCCGATATTCCTTATACCGTGAGTAACGTCCAGGGTGAAAAAAATCAGATTTTCCAGATACCGTGAGTAATGTCCAGATTGAAAAAAATAAGATTTTCCTGATACCGTGGATCATAGTCCTGATGAAAAAAATCTGGTTTTCCTGATCCCGTGAGTAAAGTTAGGGTGAAAAAAATCTGATATTCCTTATACCGTGAGTAACGTCCAGGGTGAAAAAAATCAGATTTTCCAGATACCGTGAGTAAAGATTAGGGTGAAAAAATTCCGATTTTCCTGATACCGTGAGTAACGTCCAAGGTGAAAAAAAAGAATCAGGTTTTCCTAATACCATGGGCAAAGTCCAACATGAAAAAAATCCGATTTTCCTGATACCGTGAGTAACGTCGAGGGTGAAAAAAAATCAGATTTTCCTGATACCATGAGTACCATGATTTTTTCACCCTAAATTTTACTCACGGTATCAGGAAAATCTCATTTTTTTCACCCTGGACGTTACTCACTGGACGTTAGTCCAACGTGAAAAAAATCAGATTTTCCTGATACCGTGAGTAATGTCCGGGTTGAAAAAAATAAGATTTCCCTGATACCGTGGGTAATAGTCCAGGTGAACATAATCTGATTTTCCTGATACTGTGAGTAACGTTTTGGGTGGAAAAATATCTGATTTTCCTGATACCATGAGTAAAGTTTAGGGTGAAAAAAATCTGATTTTCCTGATACCGTGAGTTACGTCCAGGGTGAAAAAAATCAGATTTTCCTGATACCGTGAGTAACGTCCCGGGTGAAAAAAAAACAGATTTTCCTGATACCGTGAGTAACGTCCATCGTGAAGAAAATCAGATTTTCCTGATACCGTGGGTCATAGTCCAGGTGAAAAAAATCAGATTTTCCTGATACCGTGAGTAACGTCCAGGGTGAAAAAAATCCGATTTTCCTGATACCGTGGGTAATAGTCCAGGTGAACATAATCTGATTTTCCTGATACTGTGAGTAACGTTTTGGGTGAAAAATATCGGATTTTCCTGATACCGTGAGTAACGTCATGGGTGAAAAAAGTTCAGATTTTCCTGATACCATGGGTAATAGTCCAAGTGAAAAAAATCAGATTTTCAAAATACCATGAGAAACATCCTGGGTGAAAAAAATGAGATTTTCCTGATACCGTGAGTAAAGTTTAGGGTGAAAAAAATCAGATTTTCCTGATACCGTGCGTTACGTCGAGGGTGAAAAAAAATTTATATTTTCCTGATACCTTGAGTTTAGTCCAGGTGAAAAAAAAACAGGTTTTCATGATACCATGAAAAAAGTGTAGGGTAAAAAAAATCCGATATTCCTGATACCGTGAGTAACGTCCAGGGTGAAAAAAAATCCGATTTTCCTGATACCGTGAGTCACGTCCAGGGTGAAAAAAATCCGATTTTCCTGCTACCGTGAGTAAAGTTTAGGGTGAAAAAAATCAGATTTTCCTGATACCGTGAGTAACGTCCAGGGTGAAAAAAAATCAGATTTTCCTGATACCGTGAGTAACGTTTTGGGTGAAAAATATCCGATTTTCCTGATACCATGAGAAACGTCCTTGGTGAAAAATTCAGATTTTCCTGATACTGTGAGTAAAGTTTAGGGTGAAAAAAATCAGATTTTCCTGATACCGTGAGTAACGTCCAGGGTGAAAAAAATCTGATTTTCCTGATACCATGAGTAAAGTTTAGGGTGAAAAAAATCAGATTTTCCTGATACCTTGACTTTAGTCCAGGTGAAAAAAAAACAGGTTTTCATGATACCATGAAAAAAGTGTGGAAAAAAAAATCTGATATACTTGATACCATGAGTAACGTCCAGGGTGAAAAAAATCAGATTTTCCTGATACCGTGAGTAACGTCCCGGGTGAAAAAAATCAGATTTTCCTGATACCATGAGTAACGTCCATCGTGAAGAAAATCAGATTTTCCTGATACCGTGGGTAATAGTCCAGGTGAAAAAAATCAGATTTTCCAGATACCGTGAGTAACGTCCAGGGTGAAAAAAATCTGATTTTCCTGATACCGTGAGTAAAGTTTAGGGTGAAAAAAATCAGATTTTCCTGATACCGTGAGTAACGTCCAGGGTGAAAAAAATCAGATTTTCCTGATACCGTGAGTAACGTCCAGGGTGAAAAAAATCCGATTTTCCTGATACCAGGAGTAACGTCCAGGGTGAAAAAAATCCAATTTTAATGATACCATGAGTAACGTCCAGGGTGAAAAAAATCAGATTTTCCTGATACCATGAGTAACGTCCAGGGTGAAAAAAAATGAGATTTTCCTGATACCGTCAGTAAAGTTTAGGGTAAAAAAAATCAGATTTTCCTGATACCGTGAGTAACGTCCAGGGTGAAAAAAATCCGATATTCCTTATACCGTGAGTAACGTCCAGGGTGAAAAAAATCAGATTTTCCAGATACCGTGAGTAAAGATTAGGGTGAAAAAATTCCGATTTTCCTGATACCATGAGTAACGTCCAAGGTGAAAAAAAAATCAGGTTTTCCTAATACCATGGGCAAAGTCCAACATGAAAAAAATCCGATTTTCCTGATACCGTGAGTAACGTCCAGGGTGAAAAAAATCAGATTTTCCTGATACCATGAGTACCATGATTTTTTCACCCTAAACTTTTCTCACGGTATCAGGAAAATCTCATTTTTTTCACCCTGGACGTTACTCACTGGACGTTAGTCCAACGTGAAAAAAATCAGATTTTCCTGATACCGTGAGTAATGTCCAGATTGAAAATAATAAGATTTTCCTGATACCGTGGATCATAGTCCTGATGAAAAAATCTGGTTTTCCTGATCCCGTGAGTAAAGTTAGGGTGAAAAAAATCCGATATTCCTTATACCGTGAGTAACGTCCAGGGTGAAAAAAATCAGATTTTCCAGATACCGTGAGTAAAGATTAGGGTGAAAATATTCCGATTTTCCTGATACCGTGAGTAACGTCCAAGGTGAAAAAATAGAATCAGGTTTTCCTAATACCATGGGCAAAGTCCAACATGAAAAAAATCCAATTTTCCTGATTCCGTGAGTAACGTCCAGGGTGAAAAAAATCAGATTTTCCTGATACCATGAGTACCATGATTTTTTCACCCTAAATTTTACTCACGGTATCAGGAAAATCTCATTTTTTCACCCTGGACGTTACTCACTGGACGTTAGTCCAACGTGAAAAAAATCAGATTTTCCTGATACCGTGAGTAATGTCCAGGTTGAAAAAAATAAGATTTCCCTGATACCGTGGGTAATAGTCCAGGTGAACATAATCTGATTTTCCTGATACTGTGAGTAACGTTTTGGGTGGAAAAATATCTGATTTTCCTGATACCATGAGTAAAGTTTAGGGTGAAAAAAATCAGATTTTCCTGATACCGTGAGTTACGTCCAGGGTGAAAAAAATCAGATTTTCCTGATACCGTGAGTAACGTCCCGGGTGAAAAAAAAAACAGATTTTCCTGATACCGTGAGTAACGTCCATCATGAAGAAAATCAGATTTTCCTGATACCGTCAGTAAAGTTTAGGGTAAAAAAAATCAGATTTTCCTGATACCGTGAGTAACGTCCAGGTTGAAAAAAATCCGATATTCCTTATACCGTGAGTAACGTCCAGGGTGAAAAAAATCAGATTTTCCAGATACCGTGAGTAAAGATTAGGGTGAAAATATTCCGATTTTCCTGATACCGTGAGTAATAGTCCAAGTGAAAAAAATCAGATTTTCAAAATACCATGAGAAACATCCTGGGTGAAAAAAATCCGATTTTCCTGATACTGTGAGTAACGTCCAGGGTGAAAAAAATGAGATTTTCCTGATACCGTGAGTAAAGTTTAGGGTGAAAAAAATCATATTTTCCTGATACCGTGCGTTACGTCCAGGGGGAAAAAAAATTATATTTTCCTGATACCTGGAGTTTAGTCCAGGTGGAAAAAAAAACAGGTTTTCATGATACCATGAAAAAAGTTTAGGGTAAAAAAAATCCGATATTCCTGATACCGTGAGTAACGTCCAGGGTGAAAAAAATCCTATTTTCCTGCTACCGTGAGTAAAGTTTAGGGTGAAAAAAATCAGATTTTCCTGATACCGTGAGTAACGTCCAGGGTGAAAAAAATCAGATTTTCCTGATACCGTGAGTAACGTCCAGGGTGAAAAAAATCAGATTTTCCTGATACCATGAGTACCATGATTTTTTCACCCTAAACTTTACTCACGGTATCAGGAAACTCATTTTTTTCACCCTGGACGTTACTCACTGGACGTTAGTCCAACGTGAAAAAAATCAGATTTTCCTGACACCGTGAGTAATGTCCAGGTTGAAAAAAATAAGATTTTCCTGATACCGTGGATAATAGTCCTGATGAAAAAAATCTGGTTTTCCTGATCCCGTGAGTAAAGTTAGGGTGAAAAAAATCCGATTTCCCTGATACCGTGGGTAATAGTCCAGGTGAACATAATCTGATTTTCCTGATACTGTGAGTAACGTTTTGGGTGAAAAATATCCGATTTCCTGATACCATGAGAAACGTCCTTGGTGAAAAATTCAGATTTTCCTGATACCGTGAGTAACGTCCAGGGTGAAAAAAATCTGATTTTCCTGATACCATGAGTAAAGTTTAGGGTGAAAAAAAATCAGATTTTCCTGATACCTTGAGTTTAGTCCAGGTGAAAAAAAAAACAGGTTTTCATTATACCATGAAAAAAGTTTAGGGTAAAAAAAATCTGATATACTTGATACCATGAGTAACGTCCAGGGTGAAAAAAATCAGATTTTCCTGATACCGTGAGTAACGTCCCGGGTGAAAAAAATCAGATTTTCCTGATACCGTGAGTAACGTCCATCGTGAAGAAAATCAGATTTTCCTGATACCGTCAGTAAAGTTTAGGGTAAAAAAAATCAGATTTTCCTGATACCGTGAGTAACGTCCAGGTTGAAAAAAATCCGATATTCCTTATACCGTGAGTAACGTCCAGGGTGAAAAAAATCAGATTTTCCAGATACCGTGAGTAATGTCCAGATTGAAAAAAATAAGATTTTCCTGATACCGTGGATCATAGTCCTGATGAAAAAAATCTGGTTTTCCTGATCCCGTGAGTAAAGTTAGGGTGAAAAAAATCTGATATTCCTTATACCGTGAGTAACGTCCAGGGTGAAAAAAATCAGATTTTCCAGATACCGTGAGTAAAGATTAGGGTGAAAAAATTGCGATTTTCCTGATACCGTGAGTAACGTCCAAGGTGAAAAAAAAGAATCAGGTTTTCCTAATACCATGGGCAAAGTCCAACATGAAAAAAATCCGATTTTCCTGATACCGTGAGTAACGTCGAGGGTGAAAAAAAATCAGATTTTCCTGATACCATGAGTACCATGATTTTTTCACCCTAAATTTTACTCACGGTATCAGGAAAATCTCATTTTTTTCACCCTGGACGTTACTCACTGGACGTTAGTCCAACGTGAAAAAAATCAGATTTTCCTGATACCGTGAGTAATGTCCGGGTTGAAAAAAATAAGATTTCCCTGATACCGTGGGTAATAGTCCAGGTGAACATAATCTGATTTTCCTGATACTGTGAGTAACGTTTTGGGTGGAAAAATATCTGATTTTCCTGATACCATGAGTAAAGTTTAGGGTGAAAAAAATCTGATTTTCCTGATACCGTGAGTTACGTCCAGGGTGAAAAAAATCAGATTTTCCTGATACCGTGAGTAACGTCCCGGGTGAAAAAAAAACAGATTTTCCTGATACCGTGAGTAACGTCCATCGTGAAGAAAATCAGATTTTCCTGATACCGTGGGTCATAGTCCAGGTGAAAAAAATCAGATTTTCCTGATACCGTGAGTAACGTCCAGGGTGAAAAAAATCCGATTTTCCTGATACCGTGGGTAATAGTCCAGGTGAACATAATCTGATTTTCCTGATACTGTGAGTAACGTTTTGGGTGAAAAATATCGGATTTTCCTGATACCGTGAGTAACGTCATGGGTGAAAAAAGTTCAGATTTTCCTGATACCATGGGTAATAGTCCAAGTGAAAAAAATCAGATTTTCAAAATACCATGAGAAACATCCTGGGTGAAAAAAATGAGATTTTCCTGATACCGTGAGTAAAGTTTAGGGTGAAAAAAATCAGATTTTCCTGATACCGTGCGTTACGTCGAGGGTGAAAAAAAATTTATATTTTCCTGATACCTTGAGTTTAGTCCAGGTGAAAAAAAAACAGGTTTTCATGATACCATGAAAAAAGTGTAGGGTAAAAAAAATCCGATATTCCTGATACCGTGAGTAACGTCCAGGGTGAAAAAAAATCCGATTTTCCTGATACCGTGAGTCACGTCCAGGGTGAAAAAAATCCGATTTTCCTGCTACCGTGAGTAAAGTTTAGGGTGAAAAAAATCAGATTTTCCTGATACCGTGAGTAACGTCCAGGGTGAAAAAAAATCAGATTTTCCTGATACCGTGAGTAACGTTTTGGGTGAAAAATATCCGATTTTCCTGATACCATGAGAAACGTCCTTGGTGAAAAATTCAGATTTTCCTGATACTGTGAGTAAAGTTTAGGGTGAAAAAAATCAGATTTTCCTGATACCGTGAGTAACGTCCAGGGTGAAAAAAATCTGATTTTCCTGATACCATGAGTAAAGTTTAGGGTGAAAAAAATCAGATTTTCCTGATACCTTGACTTTAGTCCAGGTGAAAAAAAAACAGGTTTTCATGATACCATGAAAAAAGTGTGGAAAAAAAAATCTGATATACTTGATACCATGAGTAACGTCCAGGGTGAAAAAAATCAGATTTTCCTGATACCGTGAGTAACGTCCCGGGTGAAAAAAATCAGATTTTCCTGATACCATGAGTAACGTCCATCGTGAAGAAAATCAGATTTTCCTGATACCGTGGGTAATAGTCCAGGTGAAAAAAATCAGATTTTCCAGATACCGTGAGTAACGTCCAGGGTGAAAAAAATCTGATTTTCCTGATACCGTGAGTAAAGTTTAGGGTGAAAAAAATCAGATTTTCCTGATACCGTGAGTAACGTCCAGGGTGAAAAAAATCAGATTTTCCTGATACCGTGAGTAACGTCCAGGGTGAAAAAAATCAGAATTTCCTGATACCATGAGTAACGTCCAGGGTGAAAAAAATGAGATTTTCCTGATACCGTGAGTAAAGTTTAGGGTGAAAAAAATCAGATTTTCCTGATACCGTGAATAACTTCCAGGGTGAAAAAAATCTGATATTCCTTATACCGTGAGTAACGTCCAGGGTGAAAAAAATCAGATTTTCCAGATACCGTGAGTAAAGATTAGGGTGAAAAAATTCCGATTTTCCTGATACCGTGAGTAACGTCCAAGGTGAAAAAAAAAATCAGGTTTTCCTAATACCATGGGCAAAGTCCAACATGAAAAAAATCCGATTTTCCTGATACCGTGAGTAACGTCCAGGGTGAAAAAAATCAGATTTTCCTGATACCATGAGTACCATGATTTTTTCACCCTAAACTTTACTCACGGTATCAGGAAAATCTCATTTTTTTCACCCTGGACGTTACTCACTGGACGTTAGTCCAACGTGAAAAAATCAGATTTTCCTGATACCGTGAGTAATGTCCAGGTTGAAAAAAATTAAGATTTTCCTGATACCGTGGATCATAGTCCTGATGAAAAAAATCTGGTTTTCCTGATCCTGTGAGTAAAGTTAGGGTGAAAAAAATCCGATTTCCCTGATACCGTGGGTAATAGTCCAGGTGAACATAATCTGATTTTCCTGATACTGTGAGTAACGTTTTGGGTGAAAAATATCCGATTTTCCTGATACCATGAGAAACGTCCTTGGTGAAAAATTCAGATTATCCTGATACCGTGAGTAAAGTTTAGGGTGAAAAAAATCAGATTTTCCTGATACCGTGAGTAACGTCCAGGGTGAAAAAAATCTGATTTTCCTGATACCATGAGTAAAGTTTAGGGTGAAAAAAATCAGATTTTCCTGATACCGTGAGTTACGTCCAGGGTGAAAAAAATTATATTTTCCTGATACCTTGAGTTTAGTCCAGGTGGAAAAAAAAACAGGTTTTCATGATACCATGAAAAAAGTTTAGGGTAAAAAAATCCGATATTCTTGATACCATGAGTAACGTCCAGGGTGAAAAAAATCAGATTTTCCTGATACCGTGAGTAACGTCCCGGGTGAAAAAAAAACAGATATTCCTGATACCGTGAGTAACGTCCATCGTGAAGAAAATCAGATTTTCCTGATACCATGGGCAAAGTCCAACATGAAAAAAATCCGATTTTCCTGATACCATGAGTAACGTCCAGGGTGAAAAAAATCCGATTTTCCTGATACCGTGAGTAACGTCCAGGGTGAAAAAAATCCGATTTTCCTGATACCGTGAGTAAAGTTTAGGGTGAAAAAAATCAGATTTTCCTGATACCGTGAGTAACGTCCAGGGTGAAAAAAATCAGATTTTCCTGATACCGTGAGTAACGTCCAGGGTGAAAAAAATCAGATTTTCCTGATACCGTGAGTAACGTCCAAGGTGAAAAAAAAATCAGGTTTTCCTAATACCATGGGCAAAGTCCAACATGAAAAAAATCCGATTTTCCTGATACCGTGAGTAACGTCCATCGTGAAAAAAAATCAGATTTTCCTGATACCGTGGGTAATAGTCCAGGTGAACATAATCTGATTTTCCAGATACCGTGAGTAACATCCAGGGTGAAAAAAATCCGATTTTCCTGATACCGTGGGTAATAGTCCAGGTGAACATAATCTGATTTTCCTGATACTGTGAGTAACGTTTTGGGTGAAAAATATCAGATTTTCCTGATACCGTGAGTAACGTCATGGGTGAAAAAATTCAGATTTTCCTGGTACCATGGGTAACAGTCCAAGTGAAAAAAGATCAGATTTTCAAAATACCATGAGAAACGTCCTGTGTGAAAAAAAATCTGATTTTCCTGATACCGTGAGTAAAGTTTAGGGTGAAAAAAATCAGATTTTCCTGATACCGTGCGTTACGTCCAGGGTGAAAAAAAATTATATTTTCCTGATACCTTGAGTTTAGTCCAGGTGAAAAAAAAACAGGTTTTCATGATACCAAGAAAAAAGTTTAGGGTAAAAAAATCCCATATTCTTGATACCATGAGTAACGTCCAGGGTGAAAAAAATCAGATTTTCCTGATACCGTGAGTAACGTCCCGGGTGAAAAAAAAACAGATTTTCCTGATACCGTGAGTAACGTCCATCGTGAAGAAAATCAGATTTTCCTGATACCGTGGGTAATAGTCCAGGTGAAAAAAAATCAGATTTTCCTGATACCGTGGGTAATAGTCCAGGTGAACATAATCTGATTTTCCTGATACTGTGAGTAACGTTTTGGGTGGAAAAATATCAGATTTTCCTGATACCGTGATTAACGTCATGGGTGAAAAAATTCAGATTTTCCTGATACCATGGGTAATAGTCCAAGTGAAAAAAGATCAGATTTTCAAGATACCATGAGAAACGTCCTGGGTGAAAAAAAATCTGATTTTCCTGATACCGTGAGTAAAGTATAGGGTGAAAAAAATCAGATTTTCCTGATAACGTGCGTTACGTCCAGGGTGAAAAAAAATTATATTTTCCTGATACCTTGAGTTTAGTCCAGGTGAAAAAAGAAACAGGTTTTCATGATACCATGAAAAAAGTTTAGGGTAAAAAAAATCCGATATTCCTGATAACGTGAGTAACGTCCAGGGTGAAAAAAATCCGATTTTCCTGATACCGTGAGTCACGTCCAGGGTGAAAAAAATCCGATTTTCCTGATACCGTGAGTAACGTCGAGGGTGAAAAAAATCCAATTTTCCTGATACCGTGAGTAACGTCCAGGGTGAAAAAAAATCAGATTTTCCTGATACCATGAGTAAGAACATAAGAACATAAGAACATAAGAACAGCCTTGCTGGAACAGGCCACAGCCCATCCAGTCCAGCATTCTGTCTCACACAGTGGCTCACCATTTCCTTCAGGGTATTCCCAAGGAGATGCCTTCACCTGCTTAGGATTCCCTGGAAATGGCATTGAGAGATATCCTGCCTATCTCTCCAACCCGGAGGTTGTCCTTAGGTAGCCATAATTATAGCCATTGATAGCCTTGTCCTCCATGAACTTGTCTAATCCTTTCTTAAAGCTGTCAAGACTGACAGCTGTCACCACTTCTTCTGGCAGGGAGTTCCATAGACCAGTAATCCTCTGGGTGAAAAAGTACTTTCTCTTATTTGTTTGAGAACTAGTACCCAAAAGTTTCATGGAGTGTCCCCTAGTTCTAGTGTTGTGCGATAGGGAAAACAGTTTTTCCTTATCCACTTTGTCCACACCGTGCATGATTTTATAAACTTCAATCAGGTCACCTCTTAGACGCCGTCGTTCAAGAGTGAAAAGGCCCAACCGTTGCAGCCTCAGATGGTAAGGAAGGTGTTCCAGTCCCCTAATCATTCTGGTTGCCCTCCTCTGTACTTTCTCCAACTCCATAATATCCTTCTGGAGGTATGGCGACCAGAACTGTACACAGTATTCCAGATGGGGCCTCACCATAGATTTATAAAGAGGCAAAATGACACTTGCTGACTTATTTTCTATACCCTTCCTAATGATCCCTAACATTGAGTTTGCTTTTTTCACTGCTGAGGCACACTGGGTTGTCACCTTCATTGAGCTGTCCACCAGGACACCAAGGTCCCTTTCCTGGTTTGTCGCAGAGAGTTCAGACCCCATCAGTTTATAAATGTAATTGGGGTTTTTTGCCCCAACATGCATCACTCTGCACTTACTGATGTTGAAGCTCATTTGCCACTGTTTTGCCCACTCCCCCAGTGTCAAGAGATCCCTCTGGAGCTCTTCACAATCTCTCACAGTTTTCACTACCCTGTATAATTTAGTGTCGTCAGCAAATTTGGCTACCTTGCTTTTTACTCCTACCTCTAGATCATTTATGAAGAGGTTGAAAAGCAGGGGTTCCAGTACTGAACCTTGGGGGACCCCACTCTTTACTTCCCTCCACTTGGAGAAGTGTCCATTTAGTGCTACCCTCTGTTTCCTGTCCCTTAGCCATTCATCCCTTATATTTTCCTGATACCTTGAGTTTAGTCCAGGTGAAAAAAGAAACAGGTTTTCATGATACCATGAAAAAAGTTTAGGGTAAAAAAAATCCGATATTCCTGATAACGTGAGTAACGTCCAGGGTGAAAAAAATCCGATTTTCCTGATACCGTGAGTCACGTCCAGGGTGAAAAAAATCCGATTTTCCTGATACCGTGAGTAACGTCCAGGGTGAAAAAAATCCGATTTTCCTGATACCGTGAGTAACGTCCAGGGTGAAAAAAATGAGATTTTCCTGCTACGGTGAGTAAAGTTTAGGGTGAAAAAAATCAGATTTTCCTGATACCGTGAGTAACGTCCAGGTTGTAAAAAATCCGATTTTCCTGATACCGTGAGTAACGTCCAGGGTGAAAAAAATCAGATTTTCCTGATACCATGAGTACCATGATTTTTCACCCTAAACTTTACTCACGGTATCAGGAAAATCTCATTTTTTTCACCCTGGACGTTACTCACTGGACGTTAGTCCAACGTGAAAAAATCAGATTTTCCTGATACCGTGAGTAATGTCCAGGTTGAAAAAAATAAGATTTTCGTAATACCGTGGATAATAGTCCTGATGAAAAAAAATCTGGTTTTCCTGATCCCGTGAGTAAAGTTAGGGTGAAAAAAATCCGATTTCCCTGATACCGTGGGTAATAGTCCAGGTGAACATAATCTGATTTTCCTGATACTGTGAGTAACGTTTTGGGTGAAAACTATCTGATTTTCCTGATACCATGAGAAACGTCCTTGGTGAAAAATTCAGATTTTCCTGATACCGTGAGTAAAGTTTAGGGTGAAAAAAATCAGATTTTCCTGATACCGTGAGTAACGTCCAGGGTGAAAAAAATCTGATTTTCCTGATATCATGTGTAACGTCCCGGGTAAAAAAAATGATATTTTCCTGATACCATGAGTAACGTCCCGGGTGAAGAAAATCAGATTTTCCTGATACCGTAGGTAATAGTCCAGGTGAAAAAAAAATCAGATTTTCCTGATACCGTGAGTAACAACCAGGGTGAAAAAAAATCAGAATTTCCTGATACCGTGAGAAAAATCCAGGGTGAAAAAAAATGATATTTTCCTGATACCATGAATAACGTCCATCGTGAAGAAAATTAGATTTTCCTGATACAGTGAGTCACGTCCAGGGTGAAAAAAATGAGGTTTTCCAGATACCGTGAGTAACATCCAGGGTGAAAAAAATCAGATTTTCCTGATACCATGAGTAACATCCCGGGTGAAAAAAAATCAGATTTTCCTGATACCGTGAGTAACGTCCATGCTGAAAAAAATCAGATTTTCCTGATACCGTGAGTAACATCCAGGGTGAAAAAAATCAGATTTTCCTGATACCATGAGTAACATCCCGGGTGAAAAAAATCAGATTTTCCAGATACCGTGAGTAACGTCCAGGGTGAAAAAAATCCGATTTTCCTGATACCGTGGGTAATAGTCCAGGTGAACATAATCTGATTTTCCTGATACTGTGAGTAACGTTTTGGGTGGAAAAATATCAGATTTTCCTGATACCGTGATTAACGTCATGGGTGAAAAAATTCAGATTTTCCTGATACCATGGGTAATAGTCCAAGTGAAAAAAGATCAGATTTTCAAAATACCATGAGAAACGTCCTGGGTGAAAAAAAATCTGATTTTCCTGATACCGTGAGTAAAGTATAGGGTGAAAAAAATCCGATTTCCCTGATACCGTGGGTAATAGTCCATGTGAACATAATCTGATTTTCCTGATACTGTGAGTAACGTTTTGGGTGAAAAATATCCGATTTTCCTGATACCGTGAGTAACGTCCAGGTTGTAAAAAATCTGATATTCCTTATACCGTGAGTAACGTCCAGGGTGAAAAAAATCAGATTTTCCAGATACCATGAGTAAAGATTAGGGTGAAAAAATTCCGATTTTCCTGATACCGTGAGTAACGTCCAAGGTGAAAAAAAAATCAGGTTTTCCTAATACCATGGGCAAAGTCCAACATGAAAAAAATCCGATTTTCCTGATACCGTGAGTAACGTCCAGGGTGAAAAAAATCAGATTTTCCTGATACCATGAGTACCATGATTTTTTCACCCTAAACTTTACTCACGGTATCAGGAAAATCTCATTTTTTTCACCCTGGACGTTACTCACTGGACGTTAGTCCAACGTGAAAAAATCAGATTTTCCTGATACCGTGAGTAATGTCCAGGTTGAAAAAAATTAAGATTTCCTGATACCGTGGATCATAGTCCTGATGAAAAAAATCTGGTTTTCCTGATCCTGTGAGTAAAGTTAGGGTGAAAAAAATCCGATTTCCCTGATACCGTGGGTAATAGTCCAGGTGAACATAATCTGATTTTCCTGATACTGTGAGTAACGTTTTGGGTGAAAAATATCCGATTTTCCTGATACCATGAGAAACGTCCTTGGTGAAAAATTCAGATTATCCTGATACCGTGAGTAAAGTTTAGGGTGAAAAAAATCAGATTTTCCTGATACCGTGAGTAACGTCCAGGGTGAAAAAAATCTGATTTTCCTGATACCATGAGTAAAGTTTAGGTTGAAAAAAATCAGATTTTCCTGATACCGTGAGTTACGTCCAGGGTGAAAAAAATTATATTTTCCTGATACCTTGAGTTTAGTCCAGGTGGAAAAAAAAACAGGTTTTCATGATACCATGAAAAAAGTTTAGGGTAAAAAAATCCGATATTCTTGATACCATGAGTAACGTCCAGGGTGAAAAAAATCAGATTTTCCTGATACCGTGAGTAACGTCCCGGGTGAAAAAAAAAACAGATATTCCTGATACCGTGAGTAACGTCCATCGTGAAGAAAATCAGATTTTCCTGATACCATGGGCAAAGTCCAACATGAAAAAAATCCGATTTTCCTGATACCATGAGTAACGTCCAGGGTGAAAAAAATCCGATTTTCCTGATACCGTGAGTAACGTCCAGGGTGAAAAAAATCCGATTTTCCTGATACCGTGAGTAAAGTTTAGGGTGAAAAAAATCAGATTTTCCTGATACCGTGAGTAACGTCCAGGGTGAAAAAAATCAGATTTTCCTGATACCGTGAGTAACGTCCAGGGTGAAAAAAATCAGATTTTCCTGATACCGTGAGTAACGTCCAAGGTGAAAAAAAATCAGGTTTTCCTAATACCATGGGCAAAGTCCAACATGAAAAAAATCCGATTTTCCTGATACCGTGAGTAACGTCCATCGTGAAAAAAAATCAGATTTTCCTGATACCGTGGGTAATAGTCCAGGTGAACATAATCTGATTTTCCAGATACCGTGAGTAAGGTCCAGGGTGAAAAAAATCCGATTTTCCTGATACCGTGGGTAATAGTCCAGGTGAACATAATCTGATTTTCCTGATACTGTGAGTAACGTTTTGGGTGAAAAATATCAGATTTTCCTGATACCGTGAGTAACGTCATGGGTGAAAAAATTCAGATTTTCCTGATACCATGGGTAACAGTCCAAGTGAAAAAAGATCAGATTTTCAAAATACCATGAGAAACGTCCTGTGTGAAAAAAAATCTGATTTTCCTGATACCGTGAGTAAAGTTTAGGGTGAAAAAAATCAGATTTTCCTGATACCGTGCGTTACGTCCAGGGTGAAAAAAAATTATATTTTCCTGATACCTTGAGTTTAGTCCAGGTGAAAAAAAAAACAGGTTTTCATGATACCAAGAAAAAAGTTTAGGGTAAAAAAATCCCATATTCTTTATACCATGAGTAACGTCCAGGGTGACAAAAATCAGATTTTCCTGATACCGTGAGTAACGTCCCGGGTGGAAAAAAAACAGATTTTCCTGATACCGTGAGTAACGTCCATCGTGAAGAAAATCAGATTTTCCTGATACCGTGGGTAATAGTCCAGGTGAAAAAAAATCAGATTTTCCTGATACCGTGGGTAATAGTCCAGGTGAACATAATCTGATTTTCCTGATACTGTGAGTAACGTTTTGGGTGGAAAAATATCAGATTTTCCTGATACCGTGATTAACGTCATGGGTGAAAAAATTCAGATTTTCCTGATACCATGGGTAATAGTCCAAGTGAAAAAAGATCAGATTTTCAAGATACCATGAGAAACGTCCTGGGTGAAAAAAAATCTGATTTTCCTGATACCATGGGCAAAGTCCAACATGAAAAAAATCCGATTTTCCTGATACCATGAGTAACGTCCAGGGTGAAAAAAATCCGATTTTCCTGATACCGTGAGTAACGTCCAGGGTGAAAAAAATCCGATTTTCCTGATACCGTGAGTAAAGTTTAGGGTGAAAAAAATCAGATTTTCCTGATACCGTGAGTAACGTCCAGGGTGAAAAAAATCAGATTTTCCTGATACCGTGAGTAACGTCCAGGGTGAAAAAAATCAGATTTTCCTGATACCGTGAGTAACGTCCAAGGTGAAAAAAAATCAGGTTTTCCTAATACCATGGGCAAAGTCCAACATGAAAAAAATCCGATTTTCCTGATACCGTGAGTAACGTCCATCGTGAAAAAAAATCAGATTTTCCTGATACCGTGGGTAATAGTCCAGGTGAACATAATCTGATTTTCCAGATACCGTGAGTAAGGTCCAGGGTGAAAAAAATCCGATTTTCCTGATACCGTGGGTAATAGTCCAGGTGAACATAATCTGATTTTCCTGATACTGTGAGTAACGTTTTGGGTGAAAAATATCAGATTTTCCTGATACCGTGAGTAACGTCATGGGTGAAAAAATTCAGATTTTCCTGATACCATGGGTAACAGTCCAAGTGAAAAAAGATCAGATTTTCAAAATACCATGAGAAACGTCCTGTGTGAAAAAAAATCTGATTTTCCTGATACCGTGAGTAAAGTTTAGGGTGAAAAAAATCAGATTTTCCTGATACCGTGCGTTACGTCCAGGGTGAAAAAAAATTATATTTTCCTGATACCTTGATTTTAGTCCAGGTGAAAAAAAAACAGGTTTTCATGATACCAAGAAAAAAGTTTAGGGTAAAAAAATCCCATATTCTTTATACCATGAGTAACGTCCAGGGTGACAAAAATCAGATTTTCCTGATACCGTGAGTAACGTCCCGGGTGGAAAAAAAACAGATTTTCCTGATACCGTGAGTAACGTCCATCGTGAAGAAAATCAGATTTTCCTGATACCGTGGGTAATAGTCCAGGTGAAAAAAAATCAGATTTTCCTGATACCGTGGGTAATAGTCCAGGTGAACATAATCTGATTTTCCTGATACTGTGAGTAACGTTTTGGGTGGAAAAATATCAGATTTTCCTGATACCGTGATTAACGTCATGGGTGAAAAAATTCAGATTTTCCTGATACCATGGGTAATAGTCCAAGTGAAAAAAGATCAGATTTTCAAGATACCATGAGAAACGTCCTGGGTGAAAAAAAATCTGATTTTCCTGATACCGTGAGTAAAGTATAGGGTGAAAAAAATCAGATTTTCCTGATAACGTGCGTTACGTCCAGGGTGAAAAAAAATTATATTTTCCTGATACCTTGAGTTTAGTCCAGGTGAAAAAAGAAACAGGTTTTCATGATACCATGAAAAAAGTTTAGGGTAAAAAAAATCCGATATTCCTGATAACGTGAGTAACGTCCAGGGTGAAAAAAATCCGATTTTCCTGATACCGTGAGTCACGTCCAGGGTGAAAAAAATCCGATTTTCCTGATACCGTGAGTAACGTCGAGGGTGAAAAAAATCCAATTTTCCTGATACCGTGAGTAACGTCCAGGGTGAAAAAAAATCAGATTTTCCTGATACCATGAGTAAGAACATAAGAACATAAGAACATAAGAACAGCCTTGCTGGAACAGGCCACAGCCCATCCAGTCCAGCATTCTGTCTCACACAGTGGCTCACCATTTCCTTCAGGGTATTCCCAAGGAGATGCCTTCACCTGCTTAGGATTCCCTGGAAATGGCATTGAGAGATATCCTGCCTATCTCTCCAACCCGGAGGTTGTCCTTAGGTAGCCATAATTATAGCCATTGATAGCCTTGTCCTCCATGAACTTGTCTAATCCTTTCTTAAAGCTGTCAAGACTGACAGCTGTCACCACTTCTTCTGGCAGGGAGTTCCATAGACCAGTAATCCTCTGGGTGAAAAAGTACTTTCTCTTATTTGTTTGAGAACTAGTACCCAAAAGTTTCATGGAGTGTCCCCTAGTTCTAGTGTTGTGCGATAGGGAAAACAGTTTTTCCTTATCCACTTTGTCCACACCGTGCATGATTTTATAAACTTCAATCAGGTCACCTCTTAGACGCCGTCGTTCAAGAGTGAAAAGGCCCAACCGTTGCAGCCTCAGATGGTAAGGAAGGTGTTCCAGTCCCCTAATCATTCTGGTTGCCCTCCTCTGTACTTTCTCCAACTCCATAATATCCTTCTGGAGGTATGGCGACCAGAACTGTACACAGTATTCCAGATG
This sequence comes from Bradypodion pumilum, assembly GCA_035047305.1. NCBI lineage: Eukaryota > Metazoa > Chordata > Lepidosauria > Squamata > Chamaeleonidae > Bradypodion > Bradypodion pumilum. Next base: position 187,312,505 of record JAWDJD010000003.1, read on the forward strand.
GGGCCTCACCATAGATTTATAAAGAGGCAAAATGACACTTGCTGACTTATTTTCTATACCCTTCCTAATGATCCCTAACATTGAGTTTGCTTTTTTCACTGCTGAGGCACACTGGGTTGTCACCTTCATTGAGCTGTCCACCAGGACACCAAGGTCCCTTTCCTGGTTTGTCGCAGAGAGTTCAGACCCCATCAGTTTATAAATGTAATTGGGGTTTTTTGCCCCAACATGCATCACTCTGCACTTACTGATGTTGAAGCTCATTTGCCACTGTTTTGCCCACTCCCCCAGTGTCAAGAGATCCCTCTGGAGCTCTTCACAATCTCTCACAGTTTTCACTACCCTGTATAATTTAGTGTCGTCAGCAAATTTGGCTACCTTGCTTTTTACTCCTACCTCTAGATCATTTATGAAGAGGTTGAAAAGCAGGGGTCCCAGTACTGAACCTTGGGGGACCCCACTCTTTACTTCCCTCCACTTGGAGAAGTGTCCATTTAGTGCTACCCTCTGTTTCCTGTCCCTTAGCCATTCATCCCTTATATTTTCCTGATACCTTGAGTTTAGTCCAGGTGAAAAAAGAAACAGGTTTTCATGATACCATGAAAAAAGTTTAGGGTAAAAAAAATCCGATATTCCTGATAACGTGAGTAACGTCCAGGGTGAAAAAAATCCGATTTTCCTGATACCGTGAGTCACGTCCAGGGTGAAAAAAATCCGATTTTCCTGATACCGTGAGTAACGTCCAGGGTGAAAAAAATCCGATTTTCCTGATACCGTGAGTAACGTCCAGGGTGAAAAAAATGAGATTTTCCTGCTACGGTGAGTAAAGTTTAGGGTGAAAAAAATCAGATTTTCCTGATACCGTGAGTAACGTCCAGGTTGTAAAAAATCCGATTTTCCTGATACCGTGAGTAACGTCCAGGGTGAAAAAAATCAGATTTTCCTGATACCATGAGTACCATGATTTTTCACCCTAAACTTTACTCACGGTATCAGGAAAATCTCATTTTTTTCACCCTGGACGTTACTCACTGGACGTTAGTCCAACGTGAAAAAATCAGATTTTCCTGATACCGTGAGTAATGTCCAGGTTGAAAAAAATAAGATTTTCGTAATACCGTGGATAATAGTCCTGATGAAAAAAAATCTGGTTTTCCTGATCCCGTGAGTAAAGTTAGGGTGAAAAAAATCCGATTTCCCTGATACCGTGGGTAATAGTCCAGGTGAACATAATCTGATTTTCCTGATACTGTGAGTAACGTTTTGGGTGAAAAATATCTGATTTTCCTGATACCATGAGAAACGTCCTTGGTGAAAAATTCAGATTTTCCTGATACCGTGAGTAAAGTTTAGGGTGAAAAAAATCAGATTTTCCTGATACCGTGAGTAACGTCCAGGGTGAAAAAAATCTGATTTTCCTGATATCATGTGTAACGTCCCGGGTAAAAAAAATGATATTTTCCTGATACCATGAGTAACGTCCCGGGTGAAGAAAATCAGATTTTCCTGATACCGTAGGTAATAGTCCAGGTGAAAAAAAAATCAGATTTTCCTGATACCGTGAGTAACGACCAGGGTGAAAAAAATCAGAATTTCCTGATACCGTGAGAAAAATCCAGGGTGAAAAAAAAATGATATTTTCCTGATACCATGAATAACGTCCATCGTGAAGAAAATTAGATTTTCCTGATACCGTGAGTCACGTCCAGGGTGAAAAAAAATCAGATTTTCCTGATACCGTGAGTAACGTCCATGGTGAAAAAAATCAGATTTTCCTGATACCGTGAGTAACATCCAGGGTGAAAAAAATCAGATTTTCCTGATACCATGAGTAACATCCCGGGTGAAAAAAATCAGATTTTCCAGATACCGTGAGTAACGTCCAGGGTGAAAAAAATCCGATTTTCCTGATACCGTGGGTAATAGTCCAGGTGAACATAATCTGATTTTCCTGATACTGTGAGTAACGTTTTGGGTGGAAAAATATCAGATTTTCCTGATACCGTGATTAACGTCATGGGTGAAAAAATTCAGATTTTCCTGATACCATGGGTAATAGTCCAAGTGAAAAAAGATCAGATTTTCAAAATACCATGAGAAACGTCCTGGGTGAAAAAAAATCTGATTTTCCTGATACCGTGAGTAAAGTATAGGGTGAAAAAAATCCGATTTCCCTGATACCGTGGGTAATAGTCCATGTGAACATAATCTGTTTTTCCTGATACTGTGAGTAACGTTTTGGGTGAAAAATATCCGATTTTCCTGATACCATGAGAAACGTCCTTGGTGAAAAATTCAGATTTTCCTGATACTGTGAGTAAAGTTTAGGGTGAAAAAAATCAGATTTTCTTGATACCGTGAGTAACGTCCAGGGTGAAAAAAATCTGATTTTCCTGATACCATGAGTAAAGTTTAGGGTGAAAAATATCAGATTTTCCTGATACCGTGAGTTACGTCCAGGGTGAAAAAAATTATATTTTCCCGATACCTTGAGTTTAGTCCAGGTGGAAAAAAAACAGGTTTTCATGATACCATGAAAAAAGTTTAGGGTAAAAAAATCCGATATTCTTGATACCATGAGTAACGTCCAGGGTGAAAAAAATCAGATTTTCCTGATACCGTGAGTAACGTCCCGGGTGAAAAAAAAAACAGATTTTCCTGATACCGTGAGTAACGTCCATCGTGAAGAAAATCAGATTTTCCTGATACCGTGGGTAATAGTCCAGGTGAAAAAAATCCGATATTCCTGATACCGTGAGTAACGTCCAGGGTGAAAAAAATCCGATTTTCCTGATACCGTGAGTCACGTCCAGGGTGAAAAAAATCCGATTTTCCTGATACCGTGAGTAAAGTTTAGGGTGAAAAAAATCAGATTTTCCTGATACCGTGAGTTACGTCCAGGGTGAAACAAATTATATTTTCATGATACCTTGAGTTTAGTCCAGGTGGAAAAAAAAACAGGTTTTCATGATACCATGAAAAAAGTTTAGGGTAAAAAAAATCCGATATTCTTGATACCATGAGTAACGTCCAGGGTGAAAAAATCAGATTTTCCTGATACCGTGAGTAACGTCCATCGTGAAAAAAAATCAGATTTTCCTGATACCGTGGGTAATAGTCCAGGTGAACATAATCTGATTTTCCTGATACTGTGAGTAACGTTTTGGGTGAAAAATATCGGATTTTCCTGATACCGTGAGTAACGTCATGGGTGAAAAAATTCAGATTTTCCTGATACCATGGGTAATAGTCCAAGTGAAAAAAATCAGATTTTCAAAATACCATGAGAAACGTCCTGGGTGAAAAAAAAATCTGATTTTCCTGATACCGTGAGTAAAGTTTAGGGTGAAAAAAATCAGATTTTCGTGATACCGTGCGTTACGTCCAGGGTGAAAAAAAAATATATTTTCCTGATACCTTGAGTTTAGTCCAGGTGAAAAAAATCCGATTTTCCTGATACCGTGAGTCACGTCCAGGGTGAAAAAAATCCGATTTTCCTGATACCGTGAGTAACGTCCAGGGTGAAAAAAATCCAATTTTCCTGATACCGTGAGTAACGTCCAGGGTGAAAAAAAATCAGATTTTCCTTATACCATGAGTAACGTCCAGGGTGAAAAAAATCCGATTTTCCTGATACCGTGAGTAACGTCCAGGGTGAAAAAATGAGATTTTCCTGCTACCGTGAGTAAAGTTTAGGGTGAAAAAAATCAGATTTTCCTGATACCGTGAGTAACGTCCAGGGTGAAAAAAATCCGATATTCCTGATACCGTGAGTAACGTCCAGGGTGAAAAAAATGAGATTTTCCTGCTACCGTGAGTAAAGTTTAGGGTGAAAAAAATCAGATTTTCCTGATACCGTGAGTAACATCCAGGGTGGAAAAAAAATCAGATTTTCCAGATACCGTGAGTAAAGATTAGGGTGAAAAAAATTCGATTTTCCTGATACCGTGAGTAACGTCCAAGGTGAAAAAAAAGTCAGGTTTTCCTAATACCATGGGCAAAGTCTAACGTGAAAAAAAATCAGTTTTTCCTGATACTGTGAGTAACGTCCAGGTTGAAAAAAATAAGATTTTCCTGATACCGTGGATAATAGTCCTGATGAAAAAAATCTGGTTTTCCTGATCCCGTGTGTAAAGTTAGGGTGAAAAAAAACCGATTTTCCTGATACCGTGGGTAATAGTCCAGGTAAACATAATCTGATTTTCCTGATACCGTGAGTAACGTCCAGGGTGAAAAAAATCAGATTTTCCTGATACCGTGAGAAAAAATCCAGGGTGAAAAAAATGATATTTTCCTGATACCGTGAGTAACGTCCATCATGAAGAAAATCAGATTTTCTTGACACCGTGGGTAATAGTCCAGGTGAAAAAAAATAGGTTTTCCAGATACCGTGAGTAACGTCCAGGGTGAAAAAAATCAGGTTTCCTGATACCATGGGCAAAGTCCAACGTGAAAAAAATAAGATTTTCCTGATACTGTGAGTAACGTCCAGATTGAAAAAAATAAGATTTTCCTGATACCATGTGTAACGTCCCGGTCGAAAAAAATCATATTTTCCTGATACCATGAGTAACGTCCAGGGTGAAAAAAACCAGATTTTCCTGATTCCGTGAGTAACGTCCCGGGTGAAAAAAATCAGATTTATCTGATATCGTGAGTAACGTCCAGGGTGAAAAAAATCAGATTTTCCTGATACCGTGAGTAATATCCCGGGTGAAAAAAATCAGATTTTCCTGATACCATGAGTAACGTCCATCGTGAAGAAAATCAGATTTTCCTGATACCGTCAGTAAAGTTTAGGGTAAAAAAATCAGATTTTCCTGATACCGTGAGTAACGTCCAGGTTGAAAAAAATCCGATATTCCTTATACCGTGAGTAACGTCCAGGGTGAAAAAAATCAGATTTTCCAGATACCGTGAGTAAAGATTAGGGTGAAAAAATTCCGATTTTCCTGATACCATGAGTAACGTCCAAGGTGAAAAAAAAATCAGGTTTTCCTAATACCATGGGCAAAGTCCAACATGAAAAAAATCCGATTTTCCTGATACCGTGAGTAACGTCCAGGGTGAAAAAAATCAGATTTTCCTGATACCATGAGTACCATGATTTTTTCACCCTAAACTTTACTCACGGTATCAGGAAAATCTCATTTTTTTCACCCTGGACGTTACTCACTGGACGTTAGTCCAATGTGAAAAAAATCAGATTTTCCTGATACCGTGAGTAATGTCCAGATTGAAAAAAATAAGATTTTCCTGATACCGTGGATCATAGTCCTGATGAAAAAAATCTGGTTTTCCTGATCCCGTGAGTAAAGTTAGGGTGAAAAAAATCCGATATTCCTTATACCGTGAGTAACGTCCAGGGTGAAAAAAATCAGATTTTCCAGATACCGTGAGTAAAGATTAGGGTGAAAAAATTCCGATTTTCCTGATACCGTGAGTAACGTCCAAGGTGAAAAAAAAGAATCAGGTTTTCCTAATACCATGGGCAAAGTCCAACATGAAAAAAATCTGATTTTCCTGATACCGTGAGTAACGTCGAGGGTGAAAAAAATCAGATTTTCCTGATACCATGAGTACCATGATTTTTTCACCCTAAATTTTACTCACGGTATCAGGAAAATCTCATTTTTTTCACCCTGGACGTTACTCACTGGACGTTAGTCCAACGTGAAAAAAATCAGATTTTCCTGATACCGTGAGTAATGTCCAGGTTGAAAAAAATAAGATTTCCCTGATACCGTGGGTAATAGTCCAGGTGAACATAATCTGATTTTCCTGATACTGTGAGTAACGTTTTGGGTGGAAAAATATCTGATTTTCCTGATACCATGAGTAAAGTTTAGGGTGAAAAAAATCAGATTTTCCTGATACCGTGAGTTACGTCCAGGGTGAAAAAAATCAGATTTTCCTGATACCGTGAGTAACGTCCCGGGTGAAAAAAAAACAGATTTTCCTGATACCGTGAGTAACGTCCATCGTGAAGAAAATCAGATTTTCCTGATACCGTGAGTAACGTCCAGGGTGAAAAAAATCCGATTTTCCTGATACCGTGGGTAATAGTCCAGGTGACCATAATCTGATTTTCCTGATACTGTGAGTAACGTTTTGGGTGAAAAATATCGGATTTTCCTGATACCGTGAGTAACGTCATGGGTGAAAAAAGTTCAGATTTTCCTGATACCATGGGTAATAGTCCAGGTGAAAAAAATCAGATTTTCAAAATACCATGAGAAACATCCTGGGTGAAAAAAATCCGATTTTCCTGATACCGTGAGTAACATCCAGGGTGAAAAAAATGAGATTTTCCTGATACCGTGAGTAAAGTTTAGGGTGAAAAAAATCAGATTTTCCTGATACCGTGCGTTACGTCGAGGGTGAAAAAAAAAATTATATTTTCCTGATACCTTGAGTTTAGTCCAGGTGAAAAAAAAACAGGTTTTCATGATACCATGAAAAAAGTGTAGGGTAAAAAAAATCCGATATTCCTGATACCGTGAGTAACGTCCAGGGTGAAAAAAATCCGATTTTCCTGATACCGTGAGTCACGTCCAGGGTGAAAAAAATCCGATTTTCCTGCTACCGTGAGTAAAGTTTAGGGTGAAAAAAATCAGATTTTCCTGATACCGTGAGTAACGTCCAGGGTGAAAAAAACCAGATTTTCCTGATTCCGTGAGTAACGTCCCGGGTGAAAAAAATCAGATTTATCTGATATCGTGAGTAACGTCCAGGGTGAAAAAAATCCGATATTCCTGATACCGTGAGTAACGTCCAGGGTGAAAAAAAATCAGATTTTCCTGATACCGTGAGTAACGTTTCGGGTGAAAAATATCCGATTTTCCTGATACCATGAGAAACGTCCTTGGTGAAAAATTCAGATTTTCCTGATACCATGAGTAAAGTTTAGGGTGAAAAAAATCAGATTTTCCTGATACCGTGAGTAACGTCCAGGGTGAAAAAAATCTGATTTTCCTGATATCATGTGTAACGTCCCGGGTAAAAAAAATGATATTTTCCTGATACCATGAGTAACGTCCCGGGTGAAGAAAATCAGATTTTCCTGATACCGTAGGTAATAGTCCAGGTGAAAAAAAATCAGATTTTCCTGATACCGTGAGTAACGACCAGGGTGAAAAAAATCAGAATTTCCTGATACCGTGAGAAAAATCCAGGGTGAAAAAAAATGATATTTTCCTGATACCGTGAATAACGTCCATCGTGAAGAAAATTAGATTTTCCTGATACCGTGAGTCACGTCCAGGGTGAAAAAAATGAGGTTTTCCAGATACCGTGAGTAACATCCAGGGTGAAAAAAATCAGATTTTCCTGATACCATGAGTAACATCCCGGGTGAAAAAAAATCAGATTTTCCTGATACCGTGAGTAACGTCCATGGTGAAAAAAATCAGATTTTCCTGATACCGTGAGTAACATCCAGGGTGAAAAAAAATCAGATTTTCCTGATACCATGAGTAACATCCCGGGTGAAAAAAATCAGATTTTCCAGATACCGTGAGTAACGTCCAGGGTGAAAAAAATCCGATTTTCCTGATACCGTGGGTAATAGTCCAGGTGAACATAATCTGATTTTCCTGATACTGTGAGTAACGTTTTGGGTGGAAAAATATCAGATTTTCCTGATACCGTAATTAACGTCATGGGTGAAAAAATTCAGATTTTCCTGATACCATGGGTAATAGTCCAAGTGAAAAAAGATCAGATTTTCAAAATACCATGAGAAACGTCCTGGGTGAAAAAAAATCTGATTTTCCTGATGCCGTGAGTAAAGTATAGGGTGAAAAAAATCCGATTTCCCTGATACCATGGGTAATAGTCCATGTGAACATAATCTGATTTTCCTGATACTGTGAGTAACGTTTTGGGTGAAAAATATCCGATTTTCCTGATACCATGAGAAACGTCCTTGGTGAAAAATTCAGATTTTCCTGATACCGTGAGTAAAGTTTAGGGTGAAAAAAATCAGATTTTCTTGATTCCGTGAGTAACGTCCAGGGTGAAAAAAATCTGATTTTCCTGATACCATGAGTAAAGTTTAGGGTGAAAAATATCAGATTTTCCTGATACCGTGAGTTACGTCCAGGGTGAAAAAAATTATATTTTCCTGATACCTTGAGTTTAGTCCAGGTGGAAAAAAAACAGGTTTTCATGATACCATGAAAAAAGTTTAGGGTAAAAAAATCCGATATTCTTGATACCATGAGTAACGTCCAGGGTGAAAAAAATCAGATTTTCCTGATACCGTGAGTAACGTCCCGGGTGAAAAAAAAAACAGATTTTCCTGATACCGTGAGTAACGTCCATCGTGAAGAAAATCAGATTTTCCTGATACCGTGGGTAATAGTCCAGGTGAAAAAAATCAGATTTTCCAGATACCGTGAGTAACGTCCAGGGTGAAAAAAATCCGATTTTCCTGATACCGTGGGTAATAGTCCAGGTGAACATAATCTGATTTTCCTGATACTGTGAGTAACGTTTTGGGTGAAAAATATCAGATTTTCCTGATACCGTGAGTAACGTCATGGGTGAAAAAAATTCAGATTTTCCTGATACCATGGGTAATAGTCCAAGTGAAAAAAGATCAGATTTTCAAAATACCATGAGAAACGTCCTGGGTGAAAAAAAATCTGATTTTCCTGATACCGTGAGTAAAGTTTAGGGTGAAAAAAATCAGATTTTCCTGATACCGTGCGTTATGTCCAGGGTGAAAAAAAATTAAATTTTCCTGATACCTTGAGTTTAGTCCAGGTGAAAAAAATCCGATTTTCCTGATACCGTGAGTCACGTCCAGGGTGAAAAAAATCCGATTTTCCTGATACCGTGAGTAACGTCCAGGGTGAAAAAAATCCAATTTTCCTGATACCGTGAGTAACGTCCAGGGTGAAAAAAAATCAGATTTTCCTTATACCATGAGTAACGTCCAGGGTGAAAAAAATCCGATTTTCCTGATACCGTGAGTAACGTCCAGGGTGAAAAAATGAAATTTTCCTGCTACCGTGAGTAAAGTTTAGGGTGAAAAAAATCAGATTTTCCTGATACCGTGAGTAACGTCCAGGGTGAAAAAAATCCGATATTCCTGATACCGTGAGTAACGTCCAGGGTGAAAAAAATGAGATTTTCCTGCTACCGTGAGTAAAGTTTAGGGTGAAAAAAATCAGATTTTCCTGATACCGTGAGTAACATCCAGGGTGAAAAAAAAATCAGATTTTCCAGATACCATGAGTAAAGATTAGGGTGAAAAAAATCTGATTTTCCTGATACCGTGAGTAACGTCCAAGGTGAAAAAAAAGTCAGGTTTTCCTAATACCATGGGCAAAGTCTAACGTGAAAAAAAATCAGTTTTTCCTGATACTGTGAGTAACGTCCAGGTTGAAAAAAAATAAGATTTTCCTGATACCGTGGATAATAGTCCTGATGAAAAAAATCTGGTTTTCCTGATCCCGTGTGTAAAGTTAGGGTGAAAAAAAACCGATTTTCCTGATACCGTGGGTAATAGTCCAGGTGAACATAATCTGATTTTCCTGATACTGTGAGTAACGTTTTGGGTGAAAAATATCCGATTTTCCTGATACCGTGAGTAACGTCCAGGGTGAAGAAAAGCAGATTTTCCTGATACCGTGGGTAATAGTCCAGGTGAAAAAAAATTCAGATTTTCCTGATACCGTGAGTAACGTCCAGGGTGAAAAAAATCAGATTTTCCTGATACCGTGAGAAAAAATCCAGGGTGAAAAAAATGATATTTTCCTGATACCGTGAGTAACGTCCATCATGAAGAAAATCAGATTTTCTTGACACCGTGGGTAATAGTCCAGGTGAAAAAAAAATAGGTTTTCCAGATACCGTGAGTAACGTCCAGGGTGAAAAAAATCAGGTTTCCTGATACCATGGGCAAAGTCCAACGTGAAAAAAATCAGATTATCCTGATACTGTGAGTAACGTCCAGATTGAAAAAAATAAGATTTTCCTGATACCATGTGTAACGTCCCGGTCGAAAAAAATCATATTTTCCTGATACCATGAGTAACGTCCAGGGTGAAAAAAACCAGATTTTCCTGATTCCGTGAGTAACGTCCCGGGTGAAAAAAATCAGATTTATCTGATATCGTGAGTAACGTCCAGGGTGAAAAAAATCAGATTTTCCTGATACCGTGAGTAATATCCCGGGTGAAAAAAATCAGATTTTCCTGATACCATGAGTAACGTCCATCGTGAAGAAAATCAGATTTTCCTGATACCGTCAGTAAAGTTTAGGGTAAAAAAAATCAGATTTTCCTGATACCGTGAGTAACGTCCAGGTTGAAAAAAATCCGATATTCCTTATACCGTGAGTAACGTCCAGGGTGAAAAAAATCAGATTTTCCAGATACCGTGAGTAAAGATTAGGGTGAAAAAATTCCGATTTTCCTGATACCATGAGTAACGTCCAAGGTGAAAAAAAAATCAGGTTTTCCTAATACCATGGGCAAAGTCCAACATGAAAAAAATCCGATTTTCCTGATACCGTGAGTAACGTCCAGGGTGAAAAAAATGAGATTTTCCTGATACCATGAGTACCATGATTTTTTCACCCTAAACTTTACTCACGGTATCAGGAAAATCTCATTTTTTTCACCCTGGACGTTACTCACTGGACGTTAGTCCAATGTGAAAAAAATCAGATTTTCCTGATACCGTGAGTAATGTCCAGATTGAAAAAAATAAGATTTTCCTGATACCGTGGATCATAGTCCTGATGAAAAAAATCTGGTTTTCCTGATCCCGTGAGTAAAGTTAGGGTGAAAAAAATCCGATATTCCTTATACCGTGAGTAACGTCCAGGGTGAAAAAAATCAGATTTTCCAGATACCGTGAGTAAAGATTAGGGTGAAAAAATTCCGATTTTCCTGATACCGTGAGTAACGTCCAAGGTGAAAAAAAAGATTCAGGTTTTCCTAATGCCATGGGCAAAGTCCAACATGAAAAAAATCCGATTTTCCTGATACCGTGAGTAACGTCGAGGGTGAAAAAAATCAGATTTTCCTGATACCATGAGTACCATGATTTTTTCACCCTAAATTTTACTCACGGTATCAGGAAAATCTCATTTTTTTCACCCTGGACGTTACTCACTGGACGTTAGTCCAACGTGAAAAAAATCAGATTTTCCTGATACCGTGAGTAATGTCCAGGTTGAAAAAAATAAGATTTCCCTGATACCGTGGGTAATAGTCCAGGTGAACATAATCTGATTTTCCTGATACTGTGAGTAACGTTTTGGGTGGAAAAATATCTGATTTTCCTGATACCATGAGTAAAGTTTAGGGTGAAAAAAATCAGATTTTCCTGATACCGTGAGTTACGTCCAGGGTGAAAAAAATCAGATTTTCCTGATACCGTGAGTAACGTCCCGGGTGAAAAAAAAACAGATTTTCCTGATACCGTGAGTAACGTCCATCGTGAAGAAAATCAGATTTTCCTGATACCGTGAGTAACGTCCAGGGTGAAAAAAATCCGATTTTCCTGATACCGTGGGTAATAGTCCAGGTGAACATAATCTGATTTTCCTGATACTGTGAGTAACGTTTTGGGTGAAAAATATCGGATTTTCCTGATACCGTGAGTAACGTCATGGGTGAAAAAAGTTCAGATTTTCCTGATACCATGGGTAATAGTCCAAGTGAAAAAAATCAGATTTTCAAAATACCATGAGAAACATCCTGGGTGAAAAAAATCCGATTTTCCTGATACCGTGAGTAACATCCAGGGTGAAAAAAATGAGATTTTCCTGATACCGTGAGTAAAGTTTAGGGTGAAAAAAATCAGATTTTCCTGATACCGTGCGTTACGTTGAGGGTGAAAAAAAAATTATATTTTCCTGATACCTTGAGTTTAGTCCAGGTGAAAAAAAAACAGGTTTTCATGATACCATGAAAAAAGTGTAGGGTAAAAAAAATCCGATATTCCTGATACCGTGAGTAACGTCCAGGGTGAAAAAAATCCGATTTTCCTGATACCGTGAGTCACGTCCAGGGTGAAAAAAATCCGATTTTCCTGCTACCGTGAGTAAAGTTTAGGGTGAAAAAAATCAGATTTTCCTGATACCATGAGTAACGTCCAGGGTTAAAAAAAAATCAGATTTTCCTGATACCGTGAGTAACGTTTTGGGTGAAAAATATCCGATTTTCCTGATACCATGAGAAACGTCCTTGGTGAAAAATTCAGATTTTCCTGATACTGTGAGTAAAGTTTAGGGTGAAAAAAATCAGATTTTCCTGATACCGTGAGTAACGTCCAGGGTGAAAAAAATCTGATTTTCCTGATACCATGAGTAAAGTTTAGGGTGAAAAAAATCAGATTTTCCTGATACCTTGAGTTTAGTCCTGGTGAAAAAAAAAAACAGGTTTTCATGATACCATGAAAAAAGTGTGGGAAAAAAATCTGATATACTTGATACCATGAGTAACGTCCAGGGTGAAAAAAATCAGATTTTCCTGATACCGTGAGTAACGTCCCGGGTGAAAAAAATCAGATTTTCCTGATACCATGAGTAACGTCCATCGTGAAGAAAATCAGATTTTCCTGATACCGTGGGTAATAGTCCAGGTGAAAAAAATCAGATTTTCCAGATACCGTGAGTAACGTCCAGGGTGAAAAAAAAATCAGATTTTCCTGATACCGTGAGTAACGTTTTGGGTGAAAAATATCCGATTTTCCTGATACCATGAGAAACGTCCTTGGTGAAAAATTCAGATTTTCCTGATACCGTGAGTAAAGTTTAGGGTGAAAAAAATCAGATTTTCCTGATACCGTGAGTAACGTCCAGGGTGAAAAAAATCTGATTTTCCTGATATCATGTGTAACGTCCCGGGTAAAAAAAATGATATTTTCCTGATACCATGAGTAACGTCCCGGGTGAAGAAAATCAGATTTTCCTGATACCGTGAGTAACGTCCCGGGTGAAAAAAAAATCAGATTTTCCTGATACCGTGAGTAACGACCAGGGTGAAAAAAATCAGAATTTCCTGATACCTTGAGAAAAATCCAGGGTGAAAAAAAATGATATTTTCCTGATACCGTGAATAACGTCCATCGTGAAGAAAATTAGATTTTCCTGATACCGTGAGTCACGTCCAGGGTGAAAAAAATGAGGTTTTCCAGATACCGTGAGTAACATCCAGGGTGAAAAAAATCAGATTTTCCTGATACCATGAGTAACATCCCGGGTGAAAAAAAATCAGATTTTCCTGATACCGTGAGTAACGTCCATGGTGAAAAAAATCAGATTTTCCTGATACCGTGAGTAACATCCAGGGTGAAAAAAATCAGATTTTCCTGATACCATGAGTAACATCCCGGGTGAAAAAAATCAGATTTTCCAGATACCGTGAGTAACGTCCAGGGTGAAAAAAAAACCGATTTTCCTGATACCGTGGGTAATAGTCCAGGTGAACATAATCTGATTTTCCTGATACTGTGAGTAACGTTTTGGGTGGAAAAATATCAGATTTTCCTGATACCGTGATTAACGTCATGGGTGAAAAAATTCAGATTTTCCTGATACCATGGGTAATAGTCCAAGTGAAAAAAGATCAGATTTTCAAAATACCATGAGAAACGTCCTGGGTGAAAAAAAATCTGATTTTCCTGATACCGTGAGTAAAGTTTAGGGTGAAAAAAATCAGATTTTCTTGATACCGTGAGTAACGACCAGGGTGAAAAAAATCTGATTTTCCTGATACCATGAGTAAAGTTTAGGGTGAAAAATATCAGATTTTCCTGATACCGTGAGTTACGTCCAGGGTGAAAAAAATTATATTTTCCTGATACCTTGAGTTTAGTCCAGGTGGAAAAAAAACAGGTTTTCATGATACCATGAAAAAAGTTTAGGGTAAAAAAATCCGATATTCTTGATACCATGAGTAACGTCCAGGGTGAAAAAAATCAGATTTTCCTGATACCGTGAGTAACGTCCCGGGTGAAAAAAAATCAGATTTTCCTGATACCGTGAGTAACGTCCATCGTGAAGAAAATCAGATTTTCCTGATACCGTGGGTAATAGTCCAGGTGAAAAAAATCAGATTTTCCAGATACCGTGAGTAACGTCCAGGGTGAAAAAAATCCGATTTTCCTGATACCGTGGGTAATAGTCCAGGTGAACATAATCTGATTTTCCTGATACTGTGAGTAACGTTTTGGGTGAAAAATATCAGATTTTCCTGATACCGTGAGTAACGTCATGGGTGAAAAAAATTCAGATTTTCCTGATACCATGGGTAATAGTCCAAGTGAAAAAAGATCAGATTTTCAAAATACCATGAGAAACGTCCTGGGTGAAAAAAAATCTGATTTTCCTGATACCGTGAGTAAAGTTTAGGGTGAAAAAAATCAGATTTTCCTGATACCGTGCGTTATGTCCAGGGTGAAAAAAAATTATATTTTCCTGATACCTTGAGTTTAGTCCAGGTGAATAAAAAAACAGGTTTTCATGATACCATGAAAAAAGTTTAGGGTAAAAAAAATCCGATATTCCTGATACCGTGAGTAACGTCCAGGGTGAAAAAAATCCGATTTTCCTGATACCGTGAGTCACGTCCAGGGTGAAAAAAATCCGATTTTCCTGATACCGTGAGTAAAGTTTAGGGTGAAAAAAATCAGATTTTCCTGATACCGTGAGTTACGTCCAGGGTGAAACAAATTATATTTTCATGATACCTTGAGTTTAGTCCAGGTGGAAAAAAAACAGGTTTTCATGATACCATGAAAAAAGTTTAGGGTAAAAAAAATCCGATATTCTTGATACCATGAGTAACGTCCAGGGTGAAAAAATCAGATTTTCCTGATACCGTGAGTAACGTCCATCGTGAAAAAAATCAGATTTTCCTGATACCGTGGGTAATAGTCCAGGTGAACATAATCTGATTTTCCAGATACCGTGAGTAACGTCCAGGGTGAAAAAAATCCGATTTTCCTGATACCGTGGGTAATAGTCCAGGTGAACATAATCTGATTTTCCTGATACTGTGAGTAACGTTTTGGGTGAAAAATATCGGATTTTCCTGATACCGTGAGTAACGTCATGGGTGAAAAAATTCAGATTTTCCTGATACCATGGGTAATAGTCCAAGTGAAAAAAATCAGATTTTCAAAATACCATGAGAAACGTCCTGGGTGAAAAAAAAATCTGATTTTCCTGATACCGTGAGTAAAGTTTAGGGTGAAAAAAATCAGATTTTCGTGATACCGTGCGTTACGTCCAGGGTGAAAAAAAATTATATTTTTCTGATACCTTGAGTTTAGTCCAGGTGAAAAAAATCCGATTTTCCTGATACCGTGAGTCACGTCCAGGGTGAAAAAAATCCGATTTTCCTGATACCGTGAGTAACGTCCAGGGTGAAAAAAATCCAATTTTCCTGATACCGTGAGTAACGTCCAGGGTGAAAAAAAATCAGATTTTCCTTATACCATGAGTAACGTCCAGGGTGAAAAAAATCCGATTTTCCTGATACCGTGAGTAACGTCCAGGGTGAAAAAATGAGATTTTCCTGCTACCGTGAGTAAAGTTTAGGGTGAAAAAAATCAGATTTTCCTGATACCGTGAGTAACGTCGAGGGTGAAAAAAATCCGATATTCCTGATACCGTGAGTAACGTCCAGGGTGAAAAAAATGAGATTTTCCTGCTACCGTGAGTAAAGTTTAGGGTGAAAAAAATCAGATTTTCCTGATACCGTGAGTAACATCCAGGGTGAAAAAAAAATCAGATTTTCCAGATACCGTGAGTAAAGATTAGGGTGAAAAAAATCTGATTTTCCTGATACCGTGAGTAACGTCCAAGGTGAAAAAAAGTCAGGTTTTCCTAATACCATGGGCAAAGTCTAACGTGAAAAAAAATCAGTTTTTCCTGATACTGTGAGTAACGTCCAGGTTGAAAAAAATAAGATTTTCCTGATACCGTGGATAATAGTCCTGATGAAAAAAATCTGGTTTTCCTGATCCCGTGTGTAAAGTTAGGGTGAAAAAAAACCGATTTTCCTGATACCGTGGGTAATAGTCCAGGTGAACATAATCTGATTTTCCTGATACTGTGAGTAACGTTTTGGGTGAAAAATATCCGATTTTCCTGATACCGTGAGTAACGTCCAGGGTGAAGAAAAGCAGATTTTCCTGATACCGTGGGTAATAGTCCAGGTGAAAAAAAATTCAGATTTTCCTGATACCGTGAGTAACGTCCAGGGTGAAAAAAATCAGATTTTCCTGATACCGTGAGAAAAAATCCAGGGTGAAAAAAATGATATTTTCCTGATACCATGAGTAACGTCCATCATGAAGAAAATCAGATTTTCTTGACACCGTGGGTAATAGTCCAGGTGAAAAAAAAAATAGGTTTTCCAGATACCGTGAGTAACGTCCAGGGTGAAAAAAATCAGGTTTCCTGATACCATGGGCAAAATCCAACGTGAAAAAAATCAGATTTTCCTGATACTGTGAATAACGTCCAGATTGAAAAAAATAAGATTTTCCTGATACCATGTGTAACGTCCAGGGTGAAAAAAATCATATTTTCCTGATACCATGAGTAACGTCCAGGGTGAAAAAAACCAGATTTTCCTGATTCCGTGAGTAACGTCCCGGGTGAAAAAAATCAGATTTATCTGATATCGTGAGTAACGTCCAGGGTGAAAAAAATCAGATTTTCCTGATACCGTGAGTAATATCCCGGGTGAAAAAAATCAGATTTTCCTGATACCATGAGTAACGTCCATCGTGAAGAAAATCAGATTTTCCTGATACCGTCAGTAAAGTTTAGGGTAAAAAAAATCAGATTTTCCTGATACCGTGAGTAACGTCCAGGTTGAAAAAAATCCGATATTCCTTATACCGTGAGTAACGTCCAGGGTGAAAAAAATCAGATTTTCCAGATACCGTGAGTAAAGATTAGGGTGAAAAAATTCCGATTTTCCTGATACCATGAGTAACGTCCAAGGTGAAAAAAAAATCAGGTTTTCCTAATACCATGGGCAAAGTCCAACATGAAAAAAATCCGATTTTCCTGATACCGTGAGTAACGTCCAGGGTGAAAAAAATCAGATTTTCCTGATACCATGAGTACCATGATTTTTTCACCCTAAACTTTACTCACGGTATCAGGAAAATCTCATTTTTTTCACCCTGGACGTTACTCACTGGACGTTAGTCCAATGTGAAAAAAATCAGATTTTCCTGATACCGTGAGTAATGTCCAGATTGAAAAAAATAAGATTTTCCTGATACCGTGGATCATAGTCCTGATGAAAAAAATCTGGTTTTCCTGATCCCGTGAGTAAAGTTAGGGTGAAAAAAATCCGATATTCCTTATACCGTGAGTAACGTCAAGGGTGAAAAAAATCAGATTTTCCAGATACCGTGAGTAAAGATTAGGGTGAAAAAATTCCAATTTTCCTGATACCGTGAGTAACGTCCAAGGTGAAAAAAAAGAATCAGGTTTTCCTAATACCATGGGCAAAGTCCAACATGAAAAAAATCCGATTTTCCTGATACCGTGAGTAACGTCGAGGGTGAAAAAAATCAGATTTTCCTGATACCATGAGTACCATGATTTTTTCACCCTAAATTTTACTCACGGTATCAGGAAAATCTCATTTTTTTCACCCTGGATGTTACTCACTGGACGTTAGTCCAACGTGAAAAAAATCAGATTTTCCTGATACCGTGAGTAATGTCCAGGTTGAAAAAAATAAGATTTCCCTGATACCGTGGGTAATAGTCCAGGTGAACATAATCTGATTTTCCTGATACTGTGAGTAACGTTTTGGGTGGAAAAATATCTGATTTTCCTGATACCATGAGTAAAGTTTAGGGTGAAAAAAATCAGATTTTCCTGATACCGTGAGTTACGTCCAGGGTGAAAAAAATCAGATTTTCCTGATACCGTGAGTAACGTCCCGGGTGAAAAAAAAAACAGATTTTCCTGATACTGTGAGTAACGTCCATCGTGAAGAAAATCAGATTTTCCTGATACCGTGAGTAACGTCCAGGGTGAAAAAAATCCGATTTTCCTGATACCGTGGGTAATAGTCCAGGTGAACATAATCTGATTTTCCTAATACTGTGAGTAACGTTTTGGGTGAAAAATATCGGATTTTCCTGATACCGTGCGTTACGTCGAGGGTGAAAAAAAAATTATATTTTCCTGATACCTTGAGTTTAGTCCAGGTGAAAAAAAAAACAGGTTTTCATGATACCATGAAAAAAGTGTAGGGTAAAAAAAATCCGATATTCCTGATACCGTGAGTAACGTCCAGGGTGAAAAAAATCCGATTTTCCTGATACCGTGAGTAACGTCCAGGGTGAAAAAAATGAGATTTTCCTGATACCGTGAGTAAAGTTTAGGGTGAAAAAAATCAGATTTTCCTGATACCGTGAATAACGTCCAGGGTGAAAAAAATCTGATATTCCTTATACCGTGAGTAACGTCCAGGGTGAAAAAAATCAGATTTTCCAGATACCGTGAGTAAAGATTAGGGTGAAAAAATTCCGATTTTCCTGATACCGTGAGTAACGTCCAAGGTGAAAAAAAAATCAGGTTTTCCTAATACCATGGGCAAAGTCCAACATGAAAAAAATCCGATTTTCCTGATACCGTGAGTAACGTCCAGGGTGAAAAAAATCAGATTTTCCTGATACCATGAGTACCATGATTTTTTCACCCTAAACTTTACTCACGGTATCAGGAAAATCTCATTTTTTTCACCCTGGACGTTACTCACTGGACGTTAGTCCAACGTGAAAAAATCAGATTTTCCTGATACCGTGAGTAATGTCCAGGTTGAAAAAAAATAAGATTTTCCTGATACCGTGGATCATAGTCCTGATGAAAAAAATCTGGTTTTCCTGATCCTGTGAGTAAAGTTAGGGTGAAAAAAATCCGATTTCCCTGATACCGTGGGTAATAGTCCAGGTGAACATAATCTGATTTTCCTGATACTGTGAGTAACGTTTTGGGTGAAAAATATCCGATTTTCCTGATACCATGAGAAACGTCCTTGGTGAAAAATTCAGATTATCCTGATACCGTGAGTAAAGTTTAGGGTGAAAAAAATCAGATTTTCCTGATACCGTGAGTAACATCCAGGGTGAAAAAAAATCTGATTTTCCTGATACCATGAGTAAAGTTTAGGGTGAAAAAAATCAGATTTTCCTGATACCGTGAGTTATGTCCAGGGTGAAAAAAATTATATTTTCCTGATACCTTGAGTTTAGTCCAGGTGGAAAAAAAAACAGGTTTTCATGATACCATGAAAAAAGTTTAGGGTAAAAAAATCCGATATTCTTGATACCATGAGTAACGTCCAGGGTGAAAAAAATCAGATTTTCCTGATACCGTGAGTAACGTCCCGTGTGAAAAAAAAAAACAGATATTCCTGATACCGTGAGTAACGTCCATCGTGAAGAAAATCAGATTTTCCTGATACCATGGGCAAAGTCCAACATGAAAAAAATCCGATTTTCCTGATACCATGAGTAACGTCCAGGGTGAAAAAAATCCGATTTTCCTGATACCGTGAGTAACGTCCAGGGTGAAAAAAATCCGATTTTCCTGATACTGTGAGTAAAGTTTAGGGTGAAAAAAATCAGATTTTCCTGATACCGTGAGTAACGTCCAGGGTGAAAAAAATCAGATTTTCCTGATACCGTGAGTAACGTCCAGGGTGAAAAAAATCAGATTTTCCTGATACCATGAGTAACGTCCAGGGTGAAAAAAATCCGATTTTCCTGATACCGTGTGTAATAGTCCAGGTGAACATAATCTGATTTTCCTGATACTGTGAGTAACGTTTTGGGTGAAAAATATCAGATTTTCCTGATACCGTGAGTAACGTCATGGGTGAAAAAATTCAGATTTTCCTGATACCATGGGTAACAGTCCAAGTGAAAAAAAGATCAGATTTTCAAAATACCATGAGAAACGTCCTGTGTGAAAAAAAATCTGATTTTCCTGATACCGTGAGTAAAGTTTAGGGTGAAAAAAATCAGATTTTCCTGATACCGTGCGTTACGTCCAGGGTGAAAAAAAATTATATTTTCCTGATACCTTGAGTTTAGTCCAGGTGAAAAAAAAACAGGTTTTCATGATACCAAGAAAAAAGTTTAGGGTAAAAAAATCCCATATTGTTGATACCATGAGTAACGTCCAGGTTTAAAAAAATCAGATTTTCCTGATACCGTGAGTAACGTCCCGGGTGGAAAAAAAAACAGATTTTCCTGATACCGTGAGTAACGTCCATCGTGAAAAAAATCAGATTTTCCTGATACCATGGGTAATAGTCCAGGTGAACATATTCTGATTTTCCTGATACTGTGAGTAACGTTTTGGGTGGAAAAATATCAGATTTTCCTGATACTGTGATTAACGTCATGGGTGAAAAATTCAGATTTTCCTGATACCATGGGTAATAGTCCAAGTGAAAAAAGATCAGATTTTCAAAATACCATGAGAAACGTCCTGGGTGAAAAAAAATCTGATTTTCCTGATACCGTGAGTAAAGTATAGGGTGAAAAAAATCAGATTTTCCTGATAACGTGCGTTACGTCCAGGGTGAAAAAAAATTATATTTTCCTGATACCTTGAGTTTAGTCCAGGTGAAAAAAAAAACAGGTTTTCATGATACCATGAAAAAAGTTTAGGGTAAAAAAAATCCGATATTCCTGATAACGTGAGTAACGTCCAGGGTGAAAAAAATCCGATTTTCCTGATACCGTGAGTCACGTCCAGGGTGATAAAAATCCGATTTTCCTGATACTGTGAGTAACGTCGAGGGTGAAAAAAATCCAATTTTCCTGATACCGTGAGTAACGTCCAGGGTGAAAAAAAAATTATATTTTCCTGATACCTTGAGTTTAGTCCAGGTGAAAAAAAACAGGTTTTCATGATACCATGAAAAAAGTGTAGGGTAAAAAAAATCCGATATTCCTGATACCGTGAGTAACGTCCAGGGTGAAAAAAATCCGATTTTCCTGATACCGTGAGTAACGTCCAGGGTGAAAAAAATGAGATTTTCCTGATACCGTGAGTAAAGTTTAGGGTGAAAAAAATCAGATTTTCCTGATACCGTGAGTAACGTCCAGGGTGAAAAAAATCCGATTTTCCTGATACTGTGAGTAAAGTTTAGGGTGAAAAAAATCAGATTTTCCTGATACCGTGAGTAACGTCCAGGGTGAAAAAAATCAGATTTTCCTGATACCGTGAGTAACGTCCAGGGTGAAAAAAATCAGATTTTCCTGATACCATGAGTAACGTCCAGGGTGAAAAAAATCCGATTTTCCTGATACCGTGTGTAATAGTCCAGGTGAACATAATCTGATTTTCCTGATACTGTGAGTAACGTTTTGGGTGAAAAATATCAGATTTTCCTGATACCGTGAGTAACGTCATGGGTGAAAAAATTCAGATTTTCCTGATACCATGGGTAACAGTCCAAGTGAAAAAAAGATCAGATTTTCAAAATACCATGAGAAACGTCCTGTGTGAAAAAAAATCTGATTTTCCTGATACCGTGAGTAAAGTTTAGGGTGAAAAAAATCAGATTTTCCTGATACCGTGCGTTACGTCCAGGGTGAAAAAAAATTATATTTTCCTGATACCTTGAGTTTAGTCCAGGTGAAAAAAAAACAGGTTTTCATGATACCAAGAAAAAAGTTTAGGGTAAAAAAATCCCATATTGTTGATACCATGAGTAACGTCCAGGTTTAAAAAAATCAGATTTTCCTGATACCGTGAGTAACGTCCCGGGTGGAAAAAAAAACAGATTTTCCTGATACCGTGAGTAACGTCCATCGTGAAAAAAATCAGATTTTCCTGATACCATGGGTAATAGTCCAGGTGAACATATTCTGATTTTCCTGATACTGTGAGTAACGTTTTGGGTGGAAAAATATCAGATTTTCCTGATACTGTGATTAACGTCATGGGTGAAAAATTCAGATTTTCCTGATACCATGGGTAATAGTCCAAGTGAAAAAAGATCAGATTTTCAAAATACCATGAGAAACGTCCTGGGTGAAAAAAAATCTGATTTTCCTGATACCGTGAGTAAAGTATAGGGTGAAAAAAATCAGATTTTCCTGATAACGTGCGTTACGTCCAGGGTGAAAAAAAATTATATTTTCCTGATACCTTGAGTTTAGTCCAGGTGAAAAAAAAAACAGGTTTTCATGATACCATGAAAAAAGTTTAGGGTAAAAAAAATCCGATATTCCTGATAACGTGAGTAACGTCCAGGGTGAAAAAAATCCGATTTTCCTGATACCGTGAGTCACGTCCAGGGTGATAAAAATCCGATTTTCCTGATACTGTGAGTAACGTCGAGGGTGAAAAAAATCCAATTTTCCTGATACCGTGAGTAACGTCCAGGGTGAAAAAAAAATTATATTTTCCTGATACCTTGAGTTTAGTCCAGGTGAAAAAAAACAGGTTTTCATGATACCATGAAAAAAGTGTAGGGTAAAAAAAATCCGATATTCCTGATACCGTGAGTAACGTCCAGGGTGAAAAAAATCCGATTTTCCTGATACCGTGAGTAACGTCCAGGGTGAAAAAAATGAGATTTTCCTGATACCGTGAGTAAAGTTTAGGGTGAAAAAAATCAGATTTTCCTGATACCGTGAATAACGTCCAGGGTGAAAAAAATCTGATATTCCTTATACCGTGAATAACGTCCAGGGTGAAAAAAATCAGATTTTCCAGATACCGTGAGTAAAGATTAGGGTGAAAAAATTCCGATTTTCCTGATACCGTGAGTAACGTCCAAGGTGAAAAAAAAATCAGGTTTTCCTAATACCATGGGCAAAGTCCAACATGAAAAAAATCCGATTTTCCTGATACCGTGAGTAACGTCCAGGGTGAAAAAAATCAGATTTTCCTGATACCATGAGTACCATGATTTTTTCACCCTAAACTTTACTCACGGTATCAGGAAAATCTCATTTTTTTCACCCTGGACGTTACTCACTGGACGTTAGTCCAACGTGAAAAAATCAGATTTTCCTGATACCGTGAGTAATGTCCAGGTTGAAAAAAAATAAGATTTTCCTGATACCGTGGATCATAGTCCTGATGAAAAAAATCTGGTTTTCCTGATCCTGTGAGTAAAGTTAGGGTGAAAAAAATCCGATTTCCCTGATACCGTGGGTAATAGTCCAGGTGAACATAATCTGATTTTCCTGATACTGTGAGTAACGTTTTGGGTGAAAAATATCCGATTTTCCTGATACCATGAGAAACGTCCTTGGTGAAAAATTCAGATTATCCTGATACCGTGAGTAAAGTTTAGGGTGAAAAAAATCAGATTTTCCTGATACCGTGAGTAACATCCAGGGTGAAAAAAAATCTGATTTTCCTGATACCATGAGTAAAGTTTAGGGTGAAAAAAATCAGATTTTCCTGATACCGTGAGTTATGTCCAGGGTGAAAAAAATTATATTTTCCTGATACCTTGAGTTTAGTCCAGGTGGAAAAAAAAACAGGTTTTCATGATACCATGAAAAAAGTTTAGGGTAAAAAAATCCGATATTCTTGATACCATGAGTAACGTCCAGGGTGAAAAAAATCAGATTTTCCTGATACCGTGAGTAACGTCCCGTGTGAAAAAAAAAACAGATATTCCTGATACCGTGAGTAACGTCCATCGTGAAGAAAATCAGATTTTCCTGATACCATGGGCAAAGTCCAACATGAAAAAAATCCGATTTTCCTGATACCATGAGTAACGTCCAGGGTGAAAAAAATCCGATTTTCCTGATACCGTGAGTAACGTCCAGGGTGAAAAAAATCCGATTTTCCTGATACTGTGAGTAAAGTTTAGGGTGAAAAAAATCAGATTTTCCTGATACCGTGAGTAACGTCCAGGGTGAAAAAAATCAGATTTTCCTGATACCGTGAGTAACGTCCAGGGTGAAAAAAATCAGATTTTCCTGATACCATGAGTAACGTCCAGGGTGAAAAAAATTCGATTTTCCTGATACCGTGGGTAATAGTCCAGGTGAACATAATCTGATTTTCCTGATACTGTGAGTAACGTTTTGGGTGAAAAATATCAGATTTTCCTGATACCGTGAGTAACGTCATGGGTGAAAAAATTCAGATTTTCCTGATACCATGGGTAACAGTCCAAGTGAAAAAAAGATCAGATTTTCAAAATACCATGAGAAACGTCCTGTGTGAAAAAAAATCTGATTTTCCTGATACCGTGAGTAAAGTTTAGGGTGAAAAAAATCAGATTTTCCTGATACCGTGCGTTACGTCCAGGGTGAAAAAAAATTATATTTTCCTGATACCTTGAGTTTAGTACAGGTGAAAAAAAAACAGGTTTTCATGATACCAAGAAAAAAGTTTAGGGTAAAAAAATCCCATATTGTTGATACCATGAGTAACGTCCAGGTTTAAAAAAATCAGATTTTCCTGATACCGTGAGTAACGTCCCGGGTGGAAAAAAAAACAGATTTTCCTGATACCGTGAGTAACGTCCATCGTGAAAAAAATCAGATTTTCCTGATACCATGGGTAATAGTCCAGGTGAACATATTCTGATTTTCCTGATACTGTGAGTAACGTTTTGGGTGGAAAAATATCAGATTTTCCTGATACTGTGATTAACGTCATGGGTGAAAAATTCAGATTTTCCTGATACCATGGGTAATAGTCCAAGTGAAAAAAGATCAGATTTTCAAAATACCATGAGAAACGTCCTGGGTGAAAAAAAATCTGATTTTCCTGATACCGTGAGTAAAGTATAGGGTGAAAAAAATCAGATTTTCCTGATAACGTGCGTTACGTCCAGGGTGAAAAAAAATTATATTTTACTGATACCTTGAGTTTAGTCCAGGTGAAAAAAAAAACAGGTTTTCATGATACCATGAAAAAAGTTTAGGGTAAAAAAAATCCGATATTCCTGATAACGTGAGTAACGTCCAGGGTGAAAAAAATCCGATTTTCCTGATACCGTGAGTCACGTCCAGGGTGAAAAAAATCCGATTTTCCTGATACTGTGAGTAACGTCGAGGGTGAAAAAAATCCAATTTTCCTGATACCGTGAGTAACGTCCAGGGTGAAAAAAAAATTATATTTTCCTGATACCTTGAGTTTAGTCCAGGTGAAAAAAAACAGGTTTTCATGATACCATGAAAAAAGTGTAGGGTAAAAAAAATCCGATATTCCTGATACCGTGAGTAACGTCCAGGGTGAAAAAAATCCGATTTTCCTGATACCGTGAGTAACGTCCAGGGTGAAAAAAATGAGATTTTCCTGATACCGTGAGTAAAGTTTAGGGTGAAAAAAATCAGATTTTCCTGATACCGTGAATAACGTCCAGGGTGAAAAAAATCTGATATTCCTTATACCGTGAGTAACGTCCAGGGTGAAAAAAATCAGATTTTCCAGATACCGTGAGTAAAGATTAGGGTGAAAAAATTCCGATTTTCCTGATACCGTGAGTAACGTCCAAGGTGAAAAAAAAATCAGGTTTTCCTAATACCATGGGCAAAGTCCAACATGAAAAAAATCCGATTTTCCTGATACCGTGAGTAACGTCCAGGGTGAAAAAAATCAGATTTTCCTGATACCATGAGTACCATGATTTTTTCACCCTAAACTTTACTCACGGTATCAGGAAAATCTCATTTTTTTCACCCTGGACGTTACTCACTGGACGTTAGTCCAACGTGAAAAAATCAGATTTTCCTGATACCGTGAGTAATGTCCAGGTTGAAAAAAAATAAGATTTTCCTGATACCGTGGATCATAGTCCTGATGAAAAAAATCTGGTTTTCCTGATCCTGTGAGTAAAGTTAGGGTGAAAAAAATCGATTTCCCTGATACCGTGGGTAATAGTCCAGGTGAACATAATCTGATTTTCCTGATACTGTGAGTAACGTTTTGGGTGAAAAATATCCGATTTTCCTGATACCATGAGAAACGTCCTTGGTGAAAAATTCAGATTATCCTGATACCGTGAGTAAAGTTTAGGGTGAAAAAAATCAGATTTTCCTGATACCGTGAGTAACATCCAGGGTGAAAAAAAATCTGATTTTCCTGATACCATGAGTAAAGTTTAGGGTGAAAAAAATCAGATTTTCCTGATACCGTGAGTTATGTCCAGGGTGAAAAAAATTATATTTTCCTGATACCTTGAGTTTAGTCCAGGTGGAAAAAAAAACAGGTTTTCATGATACCATGAAAAAAGTTTAGGGTAAAAAAATCCGATATTCTTGATACCATGAGTAACGTCCAGGGTGAAAAAAATCAGATTTTCCTGATACCGTGAGTAACGTCCCGTGTGAAAAAAAAACAGATATTCCTGATACCGTGAGTAACGTCCATCGTGAAGAAAATCAGATTTTCCTGATACCATGGGCAAAGTCCAACATGAAAAAAATCCGATTTACCTGATACCATGAGTAACGTCCAGGGTGAAAAAAATCCGATTTTCCTGATACCGTGAGTAACGTCCAGGGTGAAAAAAATCCGATTTTCCTGATACTGTGAGTAAAGTTTAGGGTGAAAAAAATCAGATTTTCCTGATACCGTGAGTAACGTCCAGGGTGAAAAAAATCAGATTTTCCTGATACCGTGAGTAACGTCCAGGGTGAAAAAAATCAGATTTTCCTGATACCATGAGTAACGTCCAGGGTGAAAAAAATCCGATTTTCCTGATACCGTGGGTAATAGTCCAGGTGAACATAATCTGATTTTCCTGATACTGTGAGTAACGTTTTGGGTGAAAAATATCAGATTTTCCTGATACCGTGAGTAACGTCATGGGTGAAAAAATTCAGATTTTCCTGATACCATGGGTAACAGTCCAAGTGAAAAAAAGATCAGATTTTCAAAATACCATGAGAAACGTCCTGTGTGAAAAAAAATCTGATTTTCCTGATACCGTGAGTAAAGTTTAGGGTGAAAAAAATCAGATTTTCCTGATACCGTGCGTTACGTCCAGGGTGAAAAAAAATTATATTTTCCTGATACCTTGAGTTTAGTCCAGGTGAAAAAAAAACAGGTTTTCATGATACCAAGAAAAAAGTTTAGGGTAAAAAAATCCCATATTCTTGATACCATGAGTAACGTCCAGGTTTAAAAAAATCAGATTTTCCTGATACCGTGAGTAACGTCCCGGGTGGAAAAAAAACAGATTTTCCTGATACCGTGAGTAACGTCCATCGTGAAAAAAATCAGATTTTCCTGATACCATGGGTAATAGTCCAGGTGAACATAATCTGATTTTCCTGATACTGTGAGTAACGTTTTGGGTGAAAAAATATCAGATTTTCCTGATACTGTGATTAACGTCATGGGTGAAAAATTCAGATTTTCCTGATACCATGGGTAATAGTCCAAGTGAAAAAAGATCAGATTTTCAAAATACCATGAGAAACGTCCTGGGTGAAAAAAAATCTGATTTTCCTGATACCGTGAGTAAAGTATAGGGTGAAAAAAATCAGATTTTCCTGATAACGTGCGTTACGTCCAGGGTGAAAAAAAATTATATTTTACTGATACCTTGAGTTTAGTCCAGGTGAAAAAAAAAACAGGTTTTCATGATACCATGAAAAAAGTTTAGGGTAAAAAAAATCCGATATTCCTGATAACGTGAGTAACGTCCAGGGTGAAAAAAATCCGATTTTCCTGATACCGTGAGTCACGTCCAGGGTGAAAAAAATCCGATTTTCCTGATACTGTGAGTAACGTCGAGGGTGAAAAAAATCCAATTTTCCTGATACCGTGAGTAACGTCCAGGGTGAAAAAAAATCAGATTTTCCTGATACCATGAGTAACGTCCAGGGTGAAAAAAATCCGATTTTCCTGATACCGTGAGTAACGTCCAGGGTGAAAAAAATGAGATTTTCCTGCTACGGTGAGTAAAGTTTAGGGTGAAAAAAATCAGATTTTCCTGATACCGTGAGTAACGTCCAGGTTGTAAAAAATCCGATTTTCCTGATACCGTGAGTAACGTCCAGGGTGAAAAAAATCAGATTTTCCTGATACCATGAGTACCATGATTTTTCACCCTAAACTTTACTCACGGTATCAGGAAAATCTCATTTTTTTCACCCTGGACGTTACTCACTGGACGTTAGTCCAACGTGAAAAAATCAGATTTTCCTGATACCGTGAGTAATGTCCAGGTTGAAAAAAATAAGATTTTCGTAATACCGTGGATAATAGTCCTGATGAAAAAAAATCTGGTTTTCCTGATCCCGTGAGTAAAGTTAGGGTGAAAAAAATCCGATTTCCCTGACACCGTGGGTAATAGTCCAGGTGAACATAATCTGATTTTCCTGATACTGTGAGTAACGTTTTGGGTGAAAAATATCTGATTTTCCTGATACCATGAGAAACGTCCTTGGTGAAAAATTCAGATTTTCCTGATACCGTGAGTAAAGTTTAGGGTGAAAAAAATCAGATTTTCCTGATACCATGAGTAACATCCCGGGTGAAAAAAATCAGATTTTCCAGATACCGTGAGTAACGTCCAGGGTGAAAAAAATCCGATTTTCCTGATACCGTGGGTAATAGTCCAGGTGAACATAATCTGATTTTCCTGATACTGTGAGTAACGTTTTGGGTGGAAAAATATCAGATTTTCCTGATACCGTGATTAACGTCATGGGTGAAAAAATTCAGATTTTCCTGATACCATGGGTAATAGTCCAAGTGAAAAAAGATCAGATTTTCAAAATACCATGAGAAACGTCCTGGGTGAAAAAAAATCTGATTTTCCTGATACCGTGAGTAAAGTTTAGGGTGAAAAAAATCAGATTTTCTTGATACCGTGAGTAACGACCAGGGTGAAAAAAATCTGATTTTCCTGATACCATGAGTAAAGTTTAGGGTGAAAAATATCAGATTTTCCTGATACCGTGAGTTACGTCCAGGGTGAAAAAAATTATATTTTCCTGATACCTTGAGTTTAGTCCAGGTGGAAAAAAAACAGGTTTTCATGATACCATGAAAAAAGTTTAGGGTAAAAAAATCCGATATTCTTGATACCATGAGTAACGTCCAGGGTGAAAAAAATCAGATTTTCCTGATACCGTGAGTAACGTCCCGGGTGAAAAAAAATCAGATTTTCCTGATACCGTGAGTAACGTCCATCGTGAAGAAAATCAGATTTTCCTGATACCGTGGGTAATAGTCCAGGTGAAAAAAATCAGATTTTCCAGATACCGTGAGTAACGTCCAGGGTGAAAAAAATCCGATTTTCCTGATACCGTGGGTAATAGTCCAGGTGAACATAATCTGATTTTCCTGATACTGTGAGTAACGTTTTGGGTGAAAAATATCAGATTTTCCTGATACCGTGAGTAACGTCATGGGTGAAAAAAATTCAGATTTTCCTGATACCATGGGTAATAGTCCAAGTGAAAAAAGGATCAGATTTTCAAAATACCATGAGAAACGTCCTGGGTGAAAAAAAATCTGATTTTCCTGATACCGTGAGTAAAGTTTAGGGTGAAAAAAATCAGATTTTCCTGATACCGTGCGTTATGTCCAGGGTGAAAAAAAATTATATTTTCCTGATACCTTGAGTTTAGTCCAGGTGAATAAAAAAACAGGTTTTCATGATACCATGAAAAAAGTTTAGGGTAAAAAAAATCCGATATTCCTGATACCGTGAGTAACGTCCAGGGTGAAAAAAATCCGATTTTCCTGATACCGTGAGTCACGTCCAGGGTGAAAAAAATCCGATTTTCCTGATACCGTGAGTAAAGTTTAGGGTGAAAAAAATCAGATTTTCCTGATACCGTGAGTTACGTCCAGGGTGAAACAAATTATATTTTCATGATACCTTGAGTTTAGTCCAGGTGGAAAAAAAACAGGTTTTCATGATACCATGAAAAAAGTTTAGGGTAAAAAAAATCTGATATTCTTGATACCATGAGTAACGTCCAGGGTGAAAAAATCAGATTTTCCTGATACCGTGAGTAACGTCCATCGTGAAAAAAATCAGATTTTCCTGATACCGTGGGTAATAGTCCAGGTGAACATAATCTGATTTTCCAGATACCGTGAGTAACGTCCAGGGTGAAAAAAATCCGATTTTCCTGATACCGTGGGTAATAGTCCAGGTGAACATAATCTGATTTTCCTGATACTGTGAGTAACGTTTTGGGTGAAAAATATCGGATTTTCCTGATACCGTGAGTAACGTCATGGGTGAAAAAATTCAGATTTTCCTGATACCATGGGTAATAGTCCAAGTGAAAAAAATCAGATTTTCAAAATACCATGAGAAACGTCCTGGGTGAAAAAAAAATCTGATTTTCCTGATACCGTGAGTAAAGTTTAGGGTGAAAAAAATCAGATTTTCGTGATACCGTGCGTTACGTCCAGGGTGAAAAAAAATTATATTTTCCTGATACCTTGAGTTTAGTCCAGGTGAAAAAAATCCGATTTTCCTGATACCGTGAGTCACGTCCAGGGTGAAAAAAATTCGATTTTCCTGATACCGTGAGTAACGTCCAGGGTGAAAAAAATCCAATTTTCCTGATACCGTGAGTAACGTCCAGGGTGAAAAAAAATCAGATTTTCCTTATACCATGAGTAACGTCCAGGGTGAAAAAAATCCGATTTTCCTGATACCGTGAGTAACGTCCAGGGTGAAAAAATGAGATTTTCCTGCTACCGTGAGTAAAGTTTAGGGTGAAAAAAATCAGATTTTCCTGATACCGTGAGTAACGTCCAGGGTGAAAAAAATCCGATATTCCTGATACCGTGAGTAACGTCCAGGGTGAAAAAAAATGAGATTTTCCTGCTACCGTGAGTAAAGTTTAGGGTGAAAAAAATCAGATTTTCCTGATACCGTGAGTAACATCCAGGGTGAAAAAAAAATCAGATTTTCCAGATACCGTGAGTAAAGATTAGGGTGAAAAAAATCTGATTTTCCTGATACCGTGAGTAACGTCCAAGGTGAAAAAAAAGACAGGTTTTCCTAATACCATGGGCAAAGTCTAACGTGAAAAAAAATCAGTTTTTCCTGATACTGTGAGTAACGTCCAGGTTGAAAAAAATAAGATTTTCCTGATACCGTGGATAATAGTCCTGATGAAAAAAATCTGGTTTTCCTGATCCCGTGTGTAAAGTTAGGGTGAAAAAAAACCGATTTTCCTGATACCGTGGGTAATAGTCCAGGTGAACATAATCTGATTTTCCTGATACTGTGAGTAACGTTTTGGGTGAAAAATATCCGATTTTCCTGATACCGTGAGTAACGTCCAGGGTGAAGAAAAGCAGATTTTCCTGATACCGTGGGTAATAGTCCAGGTGAAAAAAAATTCAGATTTTCCTGATACCGTGAGTAACGTCCAGGGTGAAAAAAATCAGATTTTCCTGATACCGTGAGAAAAAATCCAGGGTGAAAAAAATGATATTTTCCTGATACCATGAGTAACGTCCATCATGAAGAAAATCAGATTTTCTTGACACCGTGGGTAATAGTCCAGGTGAAAAAAAAATAGGTTTTCCAGATACCGTGAGTAACGTCCAGGGTGAAAAAAATCAGGTTTCCTGATACCATGGGCAAAATCCAACGTGAAAAAAATCAGATTTTCCTGATACTGTGAGTAACGTCCAGATTGAAAAAAATAAGATTTTCCTGATACCATGTGTAACGTCCCGGTCGAAAAAAATCATATTTTCCTGATACCATGAGTAACGTCCAGGGTGAAAAAAACCAGATTTTCCTGATTCCGTGAGTAACGTCCCGGGTGAAAAAAATCAGATTTATCTGATATCGTGAGTAACGTCCAGGGTGAAAAAAATCAGATTTTCCTGATACCGTGAGTAATATCCCGGGTGAAAAAAATCAGATTTTCCTGATACCATGAGTAACGTCCATCGTGAAGAA
Organism: Bradypodion pumilum; assembly: GCA_035047305.1. NCBI lineage: Eukaryota > Metazoa > Chordata > Lepidosauria > Squamata > Chamaeleonidae > Bradypodion > Bradypodion pumilum. The sequence goes on from JAWDJD010000003.1 coordinate 187,344,403, forward strand.
AATCAGATTTTCCTGATACCGTCAGTAAAGTTTAGGGTAAAAAAAATCAGATTTTCCTGATACCGTGAGTAACGTCCAGGTTGAAAAAAATCCGATATTCCTTATACCGTGAGTAACGTCCAGGGTGAAAAAAATCAGATTTTCCAGATACCGTGAGTAAAGATTAGGGTGAAAAAATTCCGATTTTCCTGATACCATGAGTAACGTCCAAGGTGAAAAAAAAATCAGGTTTTCCTAATACCATGGGCAAAGTCCAACATGAAAAAAATCCGATTTTCCTGATACCGTGAGTAACGTCCAGGGTGAAAAAAAATCAGATTTTCCTGATACCATGAGTACCATGATTTTTTCACCCTAAACTTTACTCACGGTATCAGGAAAATCTCATTTTTTTCACCCTGGACGTTACTCACTGGACGTTAGTCCAATGTGAAAAAAATCAGATTTGCCTGATACCGTGAGTAATGTCCAGATTGAAAAAAATAAGATTTTCCTGATACCGTGGATCATAGTCCTGATGAAAAAAATCTGGTTTTCCTGATCCCGTGAGTAAAGTTAGGGTGAAAAAAATCCGATATTCCTTATACCGTGAGTAACGTCAAGGGTGAAAAAAATCAGATTTTCCAGATACCGTGAGTAAAGATTAGGGTGAAAAAATTCCAATTTTCCTGATACCGTGAGTAACGTCCAAGGTGAAAAAAAAGAATCAGGTTTTCCTAATACCATGGGCAAAGTCCAACATGAAAAAAATCCGATTTTCCTGATACCGTGAGTAACGTCGAGGGTGAAAAAAATCAGATTTTCCTGATACCATGAGTACCATGATTTTTTCACCCTAAATTTTACTCACGGTATCAGGAAAATCTCATTTTTTTCACCCTGGACGTTACTCACTGGACGTTAGTCCAACGTGAAAAAAATCAGATTTTCCTGATACCATGAGTAATGTCCAGGTTGAAAAAAATAAGATTTCCCTGATACCGTGGGTAATAGTCCAGGTGAACATAATCTGATTTTCCTGATACTGTGAGTAACGTTTTGGGTGGAAAAATATCTGATTTTCCTGATACCATGAGTAAAGTTTAGGGTGAAAAAAATCAGATTTTCCTGATACCGTGAGTTACGTCCAGGGTGAAAAAAATCAGATTTTCCTGATACCGTGAGTAACGTCCCGGGTGAAAAAAAAACAGATTTTCCTGATACCGTGAGTAACGTCCATCGTGAAGAAAATCAGATTTTCCTGATACCGTGAGTAACGTCCAGGGTGAAAAAAATCCGATTTTCCTGATACCGTGGGTAATAGTCCAGGTGAACATAATCTGATTTTCCTGATACTGTGAGTAACGTTTTGGGTGAAAAATATCGGATTTTCCTGATACCGTGAGTAACGTCATGGGTGAAAAAAGTTCAGATTTTCCTGATACCATGGGTAATAGTCCAAGTGAAAAAAATCAGATTTTCAAAATACCATGAGAAACATCCTGGGTGAAAAAAATCCGATTTTCCTGATACCGTGAGTAACATCCAGGGTGAAAAAAATGAGATTTTCCTGATACCGTGAGTAAAGTTTAGGGTGAAAAAAATCAGATTTTCCTGATACCGTGCGTTACGTCGAGGGTGAAAAAAAAATTATATTTTCCTGATACCTTGAGTTTAGTCCAGGTGAAAAAAAAACAGGTTTTCATGATACCATGAAAAAAGTGTAGGGTAAAAAAAATCCGATATTCCTGATACCGTGAGTAACGTCCAGGGTGAAAAAAATCCGATTTTCCTGATACCGTGAGTCACGTCCAGGGTGAAAAAAATCCGATTTTCCTGCTACCGTGAGTAAAGTTTAGGGTGAAAAAAATCAGATTTTCCTGATACCGTGAGTAACGTCCAGGGTTAAAAAAAAATCAGATTTTCCTGATACCGTGAGTAACGTTTTGGGTGAAAAATATCCGATTTTCCTGATACCATGAGAAACGTCCTTGGTGAAAAATTCAGATTTTCCTGATACTGTGAGTAAAGTTTAGGGTGAAAAAAATCAGATTTTCCTGATACCGTGAGTAACGTCCAGGGTGAAAAAAATCTGATTTTCCTGATACCATGAGTAAAGTTTAGGGTGAAAAAAATCAGATTTTCCTGATACCTTGAGTTTAGTCCAGGTGAAAAAAAAAACAGGTTTTCATGATACCATGAAAAAAGTGTGGGAAAAAAAATCTGATATACTTGATACCATGAGTAACGTCCAGGGTGAAAAAAATCAGATTTTCCTGATACCGTGAGTAACGTCCCGGGTGAAAAAAATCAGATTTTCCTGATACCATGAGTAACGTCCATCGTGAAGAAAATCAGATTTTCCTGATACCGTGGGTAATAGTCCAGGTGAAAAAAATCAGATTTTCCAGATACCGTGAGTAACGTCCAGGGTGAAAAAAATCCGATTTTCCTGATACCGTGAGTAACGTCCAGGGTGAAAAAAATCCGATTTTCCTGATACCGTGAGTAAAGTTTAGGGTGAAAAAAATCAGATTTTCCTGATACCGTGAGTAACGTCCAGGGTGAAAAAAATCAGATTTTCCTGATACCGTGAGTAACGTCCAGGGTGAAAAAAATGAGATTTTCCTGATACCGTGAGTAAAGTTTAGGGTGAAAAAAATCAGATTTTCCTGATACCGTGAATAACGTCCAGGGTGAAAAAAATCTGATATTCCTTATACCGTGAGTAACGTCCAGGGTGAAAAAAATCAGATTTTCCAGATACCGTGAGTAAAGATTAGGGTGAAAAAATTCCGATTTTCCTGATACCGTGAGTAACGTCCAAGGTGAAAAAAAAATCAGGTTTTCCTAATACCATGGGCAAAGTCCAACATGAAAAAAATCCGATTTTCCTGATACCGTGAGTAACGTCCAGGGTGAAAAAAATCAGATTTTCCTGATACCATGAGTACCATGATTTTTTCACCCTAAACTTTACTCACGGTATCAGGAAAATCTCATTTTTTTCACCCTGGACGTTACTCACTGGACGTTAGTCCAACGTGAAAAAATCAGATTTTCCTGATACCGTGAGTAATGTCCAGGTTGAAAAAAAATAAGATTTTCCTGATACCGTGGATCATAGTCCTGATGAAAAAAATCTGGTTTTCCTGATCCTGTGAGTAAAGTTAGGGTGAAAAAAATCCGATTTCCCTGATACCGTGGGTAATAGTCCAGGTGAACATAATCTGATTTTCCTGATACTGTGAGTAACGTTTTGGGTGAAAAATATCCGATTTTCCTGATACCATGAGAAACGTCCTTGGTGAAAAATTCAGATTATCCTGATACCATGAGTAAAGTTTAGGGTGAAAAAAATCAGATTTTCCTGATACCGTGAGTAACATCCAGGGTGAAAAAAAATCTGATTTTCCTGATACCATGAGTAAAGTTTAGGGTGAAAAAAATCAGATTTTCCTGATACCGTGAGTTATGTCCAGGGTGAAAAAAATTATATTTTCCTGATACCTTGAGTTTAGTCCAGGTGGAAAAAAAACAGGTTTTCATGATACCATGAAAAAAGTTTAGGGTAAAAAAATCCGATATTCTTGATACCATGAGTAACGTCCAGGGTGAAAAAAATCAGATTTTCCTGATACCGTGAGTAACGTCCCGTGTGAAAAAAAAAACAGATATTCCTGATACCGTGAGTAACGTCCATCGTGAAGAAAATCAGATTTTCCTGATACCATGGGCAAAGTCCAACATGAAAAAAATCCGATTTTCCTGATACCATGAGTAACGTCCAGGGTGAAAAAAATCCGATTTTCCTGATACCGTGAGTAACGTCCAGGGTGAAAAAAATCCGATTTTCCTGCTACGGTGAGTAAAGTTTAGGGTGAAAAAAATCAGATTTTCCTGATACCGTGAGTAACGTCCAGGGTGAAAAAAATCAGATTTTCCTGATACCGTGAGTAACGTCCAGGGTGAAAAAAAATCAGATTTTCCTGATACCATGAGTAACGTCCAGGGTGAAAAAAATCCGATTTTCCTGATACCATGGGTAATAGTCCAGGTGAACATAATCTGATTTTCCTGATACTGTGAGTAACGTTTTGGGTGAAAAATATCAGATTTTCCTGATACCGTGAGTAACGTCATGGGTGAAAAAATTCAGATTTTCCTGATACCATGGGTAACAGTCCAAGTGAAAAAAAGATCAGATTTTCAAAATACCATGAGAAACGTCCTGTGTGAAAAAAAATCTGATTTTCCTGATACCGTGAGTAAAGTTTAGGGTGAAAAAAATCAGATTTTCCTGATACCGTGCGTTACGTCCAGGGTGAAAAAAAATTATATTTTCCTGATACCTTGAGTTTAGTCCAGGTGAAAAAAAAACAGGTTTTCATGATACCAAGAAAAAAGTTTAGGGTAAAAAAATCCCATATTCTTGATACCATGAGTAACGTCCAGGGTGAAAAAAATCAGATTTTCCTGATACCGTGAGTAACGTCCCGGGTGGAAAAAAAACAGATTTTCCTGATACCGTGAGTAACGTCCATCGTGAAGAAAATCAGATTTTCCTGATACCGTGGGTAATAGTCCAGGTGAAAAAAATCAGATTTTCCTGATACCATGGGTAATAGTCCAGGTGAACATAATCTGATTTTCCTGATACTGTGAGTAACGTTTTGGGTGGAAAAATATCAGATTTTCCTGATACTGTGATTAACGTCATGGGTGAAAAATTCAGATTTTCCTGATACCATGGGTAATAGTCCAAGTGAAAAAAGATCAGATTTTCAAAATACCATGAGAAACGTCCTGGGTGAAAAAAAATCTGATTTTCCTGATACCGTGAGTAAAGTATAGGGTGAAAAAAATCAGATTTTCCTGATAACGTGCGTTACGTCCAGGGTGAAAAAAAATTATATTTTCCTGATACCTTGAGTTTAGTCCAGGTGAAAAAAAAACAGGTTTTCATGATACCATGAAAAAAGTTTAGGGTAAAAAAAATCCGATATTCCTGATAACGTGAGTAACGTCCAGGGTGAAAAAAATCCGATTTTCCTGATACCGTGAGTCACGTCCAGGGTGAAAAAAATCCGATTTTCCTGATACCGTGAGTAACGTCGAGGGTGAAAAAAATCCAATTTTCCTGATACCGTGAGTAACGTCCAGGGTGAAAAAAAATCAGATTTTCCTGATACCATGAGTAACGTCCAGGGTGAAAAAAATCCGATTTTCCTGATACCGTGAGTAACGTCCAGGGTGAAAAAAATGAGATTTTCCTGCTACGGTGAGTAAAGTTTAGGGTGAAAAAAATCAGATTTTCCTGATACCGTGAGTAACGTCCAGGTTGTAAAAAATCCGATTTTCCTGATACCGTGAGTAACGTCCAGGGTGAAAAAAATCAGATTTTCCTGATACCATGAGTACCATGATTTTTCACCCTAAACTTTACTCACGGTATCAGGAAAATCTCATTTTTTTCACCCTGGACGTTACTCACTGGACGTTAGTCCAACGTGAAAAAATCAGATTTTCCTGATACCGTGAGTAATGTCCAGGTTGAAAAAAATAAGATTTTCGTAATACCGTGGATAATAGTCCTGATGAAAAAAAATCTGGTTTTCCTGATCCCGTGAGTAAAGTTAGGGTGAAAAAAATCCGATTTCCCTGACACCGTGGGTAATAGTCCAGGTGAACATAATCTGATTTTCCTGATACTGTGAGTAACGTTTTGGGTGAAAAATATCTGATTTTCCTGATACCATGAGAAACGTCCTTGGTGAAAAATTCAGATTTTCCTGATACCGTGAGTAAAGTTTAGGGTGAAAAAAATCAGATTTTCCTGATACCGTGAGTAACGTCCAGGGTGAAAAAAATCTGATTTTCCTGATATCATGTGTAACGTCCCGGGTAAAAAAAATGATATTTTCCTGATACCATGAGTAACGTCCCGGGTGAAGAAAATCAGATTTTCCTGATACCATAGGTAATAGTCCAGGTGAAAAAAAAATCAGATTTTCCTGATACCGTGAGTAACGACCAGGGTGAAAAAAATCAGAATTTCCTGATACCGTGAGAAAAATCCAGGGTGAAAAAAAATGATATTTTCCTGATACCGTGAATAACGTCCATCGTGAAGAAAATTAGATTTTCCTGATACCGTGAGTCACGTCCAGGGTGAAAAAAATGAGGTTTTCCAGATACCGTGAGTAACATCCAGGGTGAAAAAAATCAGATTTTCCTGATACCATGAGTAACATCCCGGGTGAAAAAAAATCAGATTTTCCTGATACCGTGAGTAACGTCCATGGTGAAAAAAATCAGATTTTCCTGATACCGTGAGTAACATCCAGGGTGAAAAAAATCAGATTTTCCTGATACCATGAGTAACATCCCGGGTGAAAAAAATCAGATTTTCCAGATACCGTGAGTAACGTCCAGGGTGAAAAAAATCCGATTTTCCTGATACCGTGGGTAATAGTCCAGGTGAACATAATCTGATTTTCCTGATACTGTGAGTAACGTTTTGGGTGGAAAAATATCAGATTTTCCTGATACCGTGATTAACGTCATGGGTGAAAAAATTCAGATTTTCCTGATACCGTGAGTAACGACCAGGGTGAAAAAAATCAGAATTTCCTGATACCGTGAGAAAAATCCAGGGTGAAAAAAATGATATTTTCCTGATACCGTGAATAACGTCCTTCGTGAAGAAAATTAGATTTTCCTGATACCGTGAGTCACGTCCAGGGTGAAAAAAATGAGGTTTTCCAGATACCGTGAGTAACATCCAGGGTGAAAAAAATCAGACTTTCCTGATACCATGAGTAACATCCCGGGTGAAAAAAAATCAGATTTTCCTGATACCGTGAGTAACGTCCCGGGTGAAAAAAAAAACAGATTTTCCTGATACCGTGAGTATCGTCCATCGTGAAGAAAATCAGATTTTCCTGATACCATGAGTAACATCCCGGGTGAAAAAAATCAGATTTTCCAGATACCGTGAGTAACGTCCAGGGTGAAAAAAATCCGATTTTCCTGATACCGTGGGTAATAGTCCAGGTGAACATAATCTGATTTTCCTGATACTGTGAGTAACGTTTTGGGTGGAAAAATATCAGATTTTCCTGATACTGTGATTAACGTCATAGGTGAAAAAATTCAGATTTTCCTGATACCATGGGTAATAGTCCAAGTGAAAAAAGATCAGATTTTCAAAATACCATGAGAAACGTCCTGGGTGAAAAAAAATCTGATTTTCCTGATACCGTGAGTAAAGTATAAGGTGAAAAAAATCCGATTTCCCTGATACCGTGGGTAATAGTCCATGTGAACATAATCTGATTTTCCTGATACTGTGAGTAACGTTTTGGGTGAAAAATATCCGATTTTCCTGATACCATGAGAAACGTCCTTGGTGAAAAATTCAGATTTTCCTGATACCGTGAGTAAAGTTTAGGGTGAAAAAAATCAGATTTTCCTGATACCGTGAGTAACATCCAGGGTGAAAAAAAACAGATTTTCCTGATACCGTGGGTAATAGTCCAGGTGAAAAAAATCAGATTTTCCTGATACCGTGGGTAATAGTCCAGGTGAACATAATCTGATTTACCTGATACTGTGAGTAACGTTTTGGGTGGAAAAATATCAGATTTTCCTGATACCGTGATTAACGTCATGGGTGAAAAAATTCAGATTTTCCTGATACCATGGGTAATAGTCCAAGTGAAAAAAGATCAGATTTTCAAAATACCATGAGAAACGTCCTGGGTGAAAAAAAATCTGATTTTCCTGATACCGTGAGTAAAGTATAGGGTGAAAAAAATCAGATTTTCCTGATAACGTGCGTTACGTTCAGGGTGAAAAAAAATTATATTTTCCTGATACCTTGAGTTTAGTCCAGGTGAAAAAAAAAACAGGTTTTCATGATACCATGAAAAAAGTTTAGGGTAAAAAAAATCCGATATTCCTGATAACGTGAGTAACGTCCAGGGTGAAAAAAATCCGATTTTCCTGATACTGTGAGTCACGTCCAGGGTGAAAAAAATCCGATTTTCCTGATACCGTGAGTAACGTCGAGGGTGAAAAAAATCCAATTTTCCTGATACCGTGAGTAACGTCCAGGGTGAAAAAAAATCAGATTTTCCTGATACCATGAGTAACGTCCAGGGTGAAAAAAATCCGATTTTCCTGATACCGTGAGTAACGTCCAGGGTGAAAAAAATGAGATTTTCCTGCTACGGTGAGTAAAGTTTAGGGTGAAAAAAATCAGATTTTCCTGATACCGTGAGTAACGTCCAGGTTGTAAAAAATCCGATTTTCCTGATACCGTGAGTAACGTCCAGGGTGAAAAAAATCAGATTTTCCTGATACCATGAGTACCATGATTTTTCACCCTAAACTTTACTCACGGTATCAGGAAAATCTCATTTTTTTCACCCTGGACGTTACTCACTGGACGTTAGTCCAACGTGAAAAAATCAGATTTTCCTGATACCGTGAGTAATGTCCAGGTTGAAAAAAATAAGATTTTCGTAATACCGTGGATAATAGTCCTGATGAAAAAAAATCTGGTTTTCCTGATCCCGTGAGTAAAGTTAGGGTGAAAAAAATCCGATTTCCCTGATACCGTGGGTAATAGTCCAGGTGAACATAATCTGATTTTCCTGATACTGTGAGAAACGTCCTTGGTGAAAAATTCAGATTTTCCTGATACCGTGAGTAAAGTTTAGGGTGAAAAAAATCATATTTTCCTGATACCGTGAGTAACGTCCAGGGTGAAAAAAATCTGATTTTCCTGATATCATGTGTAACGTCCTGGGTAAAAAAAATGATATTTTCCTGATACCATGAGTAACGTCCCGGGTGAAGAAAATCAGATTTTCCTGATACCGTAGGTAATAGTCCAGGTGAAAAAAAAATCAGATTTTCCTGATACCGTGAGTAACGACCAGGGTGAAAAAAATCAGAATTTCCTGATACCGTGAGAAAAATCCAGGGTGAAAAAAAATGATATTTTCCTGATACCGTGAATAACGTCCATCGTGAAGAAAATTAGATTTTCCTGATACCGTGAGTCACGTCCAGGGTGAAAAAAATGAGGTTTTCCAGATACCATGAGTAACATCCAGGGTGAAAAAAAATCAGATTTTCCTGATACCATGAGTAACATCCCGGGTGAAAAAAAATCAGATTTTCCTGATACCGTGAGTTAACGTCCATGGTGAAAAAAATCAGATTTTCCTGATACCGTGAGTAACATCCAGGGTGAAAAAAATCAGATTTTCCTGATACCATGAGTAACATCCCGGGTGAAAAAAATCAGATTTTCCAGATACCGTGAGTAACGTCCAGGGTGAAAAAAATCCGATTTTCCTGATACCGTGGGTAATAGTCCAGGTGAACATAATCTGATTTTCCTGATACTGTGAGTAACGTTTTGGGTGGAAAAATATCAGATTTTCCTGATACTGTGATTAACGTCATGGGTGAAAAAATTCAGATTTTCCTGATACCATGGGTAATAGTCCAAGTGAAAAAAGATCAGATTTTCAAAATACCATGAGAAACGTCCTGGGTGAAAAAAAATCTGATTTTCCTGATACCGTGAGTAAAGTATAGGGTGAAAAAAATCCGATTTCCCTGATACCGTGGGTAATAGTCCATGTGAACATAATCTGATTTTCCTGATACTGTGAGTAACGTTTTGGGTGAAAAATATCAGATTTTCCTGATACCATGAGAAACGTCCTTGGTGAAAAATTCAGATTTTCCTGATACCGTGAGTAAAGTTTAGGGTGAAAAAAATCAGATTTTCCTGATACCGTGAGTAACATCCAGGGTGAAAAAAATCTGATTTTCCTGATACCATGAGTAAAGTTTAGGGTGAAAAAAATCAGATTTTCCTGATACCGTGAGTTAAGTCCAGGGTGAAAAAAATTATATTTTCCTGATACCTTGAGTTTAGTCCAGGTGGAAAAAAAACAGGTTTTCATGATACCATGAAAAAAGTTTAGGGTAAAAAAATCCGATATTCTTGATACCATGAGTAACGTCCAGGGTGAAAAAAATCAGATTTTCCTGATACCGTGAGTAACGTCCCGGGTGAAAAAAAACCAGATTTTCCTGATACCGTGAGTAACGTCCATCGTGAAGAAAATCAGATTTTCCTGATACCATGAGTAACATCCCGGGGGAAAAAAATCAGATTTTCCAGATACCGTGAGTAACGTCCAGGGTGAAAAAAATCCGATTTTCCTGATACCGTGGGTAATAGTCCAGGTGAACATAATCTGATTTTCCTGATACTGTGAGTAACGTTTTGGGTGGGAAAATATCAGATTTTCCTGATACTGTGATTAACGTCATGGGTGAAAAAATTCAGATTTTCCTGATACCATGGGTAATAGTCCAAGTGAAAAAAGATCAGATTTTCAAAATACCATGAGAAACGTCCTGGGTGAAAAAAAATCTGATTTTCCTGATACCGTGAGTAAAGTATAGGGTGAAAAAAATCCGATTTCCCTGATACCGTGGGTAATAGTCCATGTGAACATAATCTGATTTTCCTGATACTGTGAGTAACGTTTTGGGTGAAAAATATCCGATTTTCCTGATACCATGAGAAACGTCCTTGGTGAAAAATTCAGATTTTCCTGATACCGTGAGTAAAGTTTAGGGTGAAAAAAATCAGATTTTCCTGATACCGTGAGTAACGTCCAGGGTGAAAAAAATCTGATTTTCCTGATACCATGAGTAAAGTTTAGGGTGAAAAAAATCAGATTTTCCTGATACCGTGAGTTACGTCCAGGGTGAAAAAAATTATATTTTCCTGATACCTTGAGTTTAGTACAGGTGGAAAAAAAACAGGTTTTCATGATACCATGAAAAAAGTTTAGGGTAAAAAAATCCGATATTCTTGATACCATGAGTAACGTCCAAGGTGAAAAAAATCAGATTTTCCTGATACCGTGAGTAACGTCCCGGGTGAAAAAAAAACAGATTTTCCTGATACCGTGAGTAACGTCCATCGTGAAGAAAATCAGATTTTCCTGATACCGTGGGTAATAGTCCAGGTGAAAAAAATCAGATTTTCCAGATACCGTGAGTAACGTCCAGGGTGAAAAAAATCCGATTTTCCTGATACCGTGGGTAATAGTCCAGGTGAACATAATCTGATTTTCCTGATACTGTGAGTAACGTTTTGGGTGAAAAATATCAGATTTTCCTGATACCGTGAGTAACGTCATGGGTGAAAAAAATTCAGATTTTCCTGATACCATGGGTAATAGTCCAAGTGAAAAAAGATCAGATTTTCAAAATACCATGAGAAACGTCCTGGGTGAAAAAAAATCTGATTTTCCTGATACCGTGAGTAAAGTTTAGGGTGAAAAAAATCAGATTTTCCTGATGCCGTGCGTTATGTCCAGGGTGAAAAAAAATTATATTTTCCTGATACCTTGAGTTTAGTCCAGGTGAATAAAAAAACAGGTTTTCATGATACCATGAAAAAAGTTTAGGGTAAAAAAAATTCGATATTCCTGATACCGTGAGTAACGTCCAGGGTGAAAAAAATCTGATTTTCCTGATACCGTGAGTCACGTCCAGGGTGAAAAAAATCCGATTTTCCTGATACCGTGAGTAAAGTTTAGGGTGAAAAAAATCAGATTTTCCTGATACCGTGAGTTACGTCCAGGGTGAAAAAAATTATATTTTCATGATACCTTGAGATTAGTCCAGGTGGAAAAAAAAACAGGTTTTCATGATACCATGAAAAAAGTTTAGGGTAAAAAAAATCCGATATTCTTGATACCATGAGTAACGTCCAGGGTGAAAAAATCAGATTTTCCTGATACCGTGAGTAACGTCCATCGTGAAAAAAAATCAGATTTTCCTGATACCGTGGGTAATAGTCCAGGTGAACATAATCTGATTTTCCAGATACCGTGAGTAACGTCCAGGGTGAAAAAAATCCGATTTTCCTGATACCGTGGGTAATAGTCCAGGTGAACATAATCTGATTTTCCTGATACAGTGAGTAACGTTTTGGGTGAAAAATACCGGATTTTCCTGATACCGTGAGTAACGTCATGGGTGAAAAAATTCAGATTTTCCTGATACCATGGGTAATAGTCCAAGTGAAAAAAATCAGATTTTCAAAATACCATGAGAAACGTCCTGGGTGAAAAAAAAATCTGATTTTCCTGATACCGTGAGTAAAGTTTAGGGTGAAAAAAAATCAGATTTTCGTGATACCGTGCATTACGTCCAGGGTGAAAAAAAATTATATTTTCCTGATACCTTGAGTTTAGTCCAGGTGAAAAAAATCCGATTTTCCTGATACCGTGAGTCACGTCCAGGGTGAAAAAAATCCGATTTTCCTGATACCGTGAGTAACGTCCAGGGTGAAAAAAATCCAATTTTCCTGATACCGTGAGTAACGTCCAGGGTGAAAAAAAATCAGATTTTCCTTATACCATGAGTAACGTCCAGGGTGAAAAAAATCCGATTTTCCTGATACCGTGAGTAACGTCCAGGGTGAAAAAATGAGATTTTCCTGCTACCGTGAGTAAAGTGTAGGGTGAAAAAAATCAGATTTTCCTGATACCGTGAGTAAAGTTTAGGGTGAAAAAAATCAGATTTTCCTGATACCGTAAGTAACATCCAGGGTGAAAAAAAATCAGATTTTCCAGATACCGTGAGTAAAGATTAGGGTGAAAAAAATCCGATTTTCCTGATACCGTGAGTAATGTCCAAGGTGAAAAAAAAAGTCAGGTTTTCCTAATACCATGGGCAAAGTCTAACGTGAAAAAAAAAACAGATTTTCCTGATACTGTGAGTAACGTCCAGGTTGAAAAAAATAAAATTTTCCTGATACCGTGGATAATAGTCCTGATGAAAAAAATCTGGTTTTCCTGATCCCGTGTGTAAAGTTAGGGTGAAAAAAAACCGATTTTCCTGATACCGTGGGTAATAGTCCAGGTGAACATAATCTGATTTTCCTGATACTGTGAGTAACGTTTTGGGTGAAAAATATCCGATTTTCCTGATACAGTGAGTAACGTCCAGGGTGAAGAAAAGCAGATTTTCCTGATACCGTGGGTAATAGTCCAGGTGAAAAAAAATTCAGATTTTCCTGATACCGTGAGTAACGTCCAGGGTGAAAAAAATCAGATTTTCCTGATACCGTGAGAAAAAATCCAGGGTGAAAAAAATGATATTTTCCTGATACCGTGAGTAACGTCCATCATGAAGAAAATCAGGTTTTCTTGACACCGTGGGTAATAGACCAGGTGAAAAAAAAATAGGTTTTCCAGATACCGTGAGTAACGTCCAGGGTGAAAAAAATCAGATTTCCTGATACCATGGGCAAAGTCCAACGTGAAAAAAATCAGATTTTCCTGATACTGTGAGTAACGTCCAGATTGAAAAAAATAAGATTTTCCTGATACCATGTGTAACGTCCCGGTCGAAAAAAATCATATTTTCCTGATACCATGAGTAACGTCCAGGGTGAAAAAAACCAGATTTTCCTGATTCCGTGAGTAACGTCCCGGGTGAAAAAAATCAGATTTTCCTGATATCGTGAGTAACGTCCAGGGTGAAAAAAATCAGATTTTCCTGATACCGTGAGTAATATCCCGGGTGAAAAAAATCAGATTTTCCTGATACCATGAGTAACGTCCATCGTGAAGAAAATCAGATTTTCCTGATACAGTGGGTAATAGTCCAGGTGAAAAAAATCAGATTTTCCTGATACCGTGAGTAACGTCCAGGGTGAAAAAAATCAGATTTTCCTGATACCGGGAGTAACGTCCCGGGTGAAAAAAAATCAGATATTCCCTATACCGTGAGTAAAGTCCAGGGTGAAAAAAATCAGATATTCCTGATACCGTGAGTAACGTCCAGGGTGAAAAATACCATATTTTCCTGATAATGTGTAATGTCCCGGGTGAAAAAAAATCATATTTTCCTGATACCGTGAGTAACGTGAAGAAAATCATATTTTCCTGATACCGTGAGTAACGTTCCGGGTGAAGAAAAGCAGATTTTCCTGATACTGTGGGTAATAGTCCAGGTGAAAAAAAATCAGATTTTCCTGATACCGTGAGTAACGTCCATCATGAAGAAAATCAGATTTTCCTGATACTGTGAGAAAAATCCAGGGTGAAAAAAAATGATATTTTCCTGATACCGTGAGTAACGTCCATCGTGAAGAAAATCAGATTTTCCTGATACAGTGGGTAATAGTCCAGGTGAAAAAAATCAGATTTTCCTGATACCGTGAGTAACGTCCAGGGTGAAAAAAATCAGATTTTCCTGATACCGTGAGTAACGTCTCGGGTGAAAAAAAATCAGATATTCCCTATACCGTGAGTAAAGTCCAGGGTGAAAAAATCAGATATTCCTGATACCGTGAGTAACGTCCAGGGTGAAAAATACCATATTTTCCTGATACCATGTGTAATGTCCCGGGTGAAAAAAAATCATATTTTCCTGATACCGTGAGTAACGTGAAGAAAATCATACTTTCCTGATACCGTGAGTAACGTTCCGGGTGAAAAATACCATATTTTCCTGATACTTTGGGTAATAGTCCAGGTGAAAAAAATAAACAGGTTTTCATGATACCATGAAAAAAGTTTAGGGTAAAAAAAATCCGATATTCCTGATAACGTGAGTAACGTCCAGGGTGAAAAAAATCCGATTTTCCTGATACTGTGAGTCACGTCCAGGGTGAAAAAAATCCGATTTTCCTGATACCGTGAGTAACGTCGAGGGTGAAAAAAATCCAATTTTCCTGATACCGTGAGTAACGTCCAGGGTGAAAAAAAATCAGATTTTCCTGATACCATGAGTAACGTCCAGGGTGAAAAAAATCCGATTTTCCTGATACCGTGAGTAACGTCCAGGGTGAAAAAAATGAGATTTTCCTGCTACGGTGAGTAAAGTTTAGGGTGAAAAAAATCAGATTTTCCTGATACCGTGAGTAACGTCCAGGTTGTAAAAAATCCGATTTTCCTGATACCGTGAGTAACGTCCAGGGTGAAAAAAATCAGATTTTCCTGATACCATGAGTACCATGATTTTTCACCCTAAACTTTACTCACGGTATCAGGAAAATCTCATTTTTTTCACCCTGGACGTTACTCACTGGACGTTAGTCCAACGTGAAAAAATCAGATTTTCCTGATACCGTGAGTAATGTCCAGGTTGAAAAAAATAAGATTTTCGTAATACCGTGGATAATAGTCCTGATGAAAAAAAATCTGGTTTTCCTGATCCCGTGAGTAAAGTTAGGGTGAAAAAATTCCAATTTTCCTGATACCGTGAGTAACGTCCAAGGTGAAAAAAAAGAATCAGGTTTTCCTAATACCATGGGCAAAGTCCAACATGAAAAAAATCCGATTTTCCTGATACCGTGAGTAACGTCGAGGGTGAAAAAAATCAGATTTTCCTGATACCATGAGTACCATGATTTTTTCACCCTAAATTTTACTCACGGTATCAGGAAAATCTCATTTTTTTCACCCTGGACGTTACTCACTGGACGTTAGTCCAACGTGAAAAAAATCAGATTTTCCTGATACCATGAGTAATGTCCAGGTTGAAAAAAATAAGATTTCCCTGATACCGTGGGTAATAGTCCAGGTGAACATAATCTGATTTTCCTGATACTGTGAGTAACGTTTTGGGTGGAAAAATATCTGATTTTCCTGATACCATGAGTAAAGTTTAGGGTGAAAAAAATCAGATTTTCCTGATACCGTGAGTTACGTCCAGGGTGAAAAAAATCAGATTTTCCTGATACCATGAGTAACGTCCCGGGTGAAAAAAAAACAGATTTTCCTGATACCGTGAGTAACGTCCATCGTGAAGAAAATCAGATTTTCCTGATACCGTGAGTAACGTCCAGGGTGAAAAAAATCCGATTTTCCTGATACCGTGGGTAATAGTCCAGGTGAACATAATCTGATTTTCCTGATACTGTGAGTAACGTTTTGGGTGAAAAATATCGGATTTTCCTGATACCGTGAGTAACGTCATGGGTGAAAAAAGTTCAGATTTTCCTGATACCATGGGTAATAGTCCAAGTGAAAAAAATCAGATTTTCAAAATACCATGAGAAACATCCTGGGTGAAAAAAATCCGATTTTCCTGATACCGTGAGTAACATCCAGGGTGAAAAAAATGAGATTTTCCTGATACCGTGAGTAAAGTTTAGGGTGAAAAAAATCAGATTTTCCTGATACCGTGCGTTACGTCGAGGGTGAAAAAAAAATTATATTTTCCTGATACCTTGAGTTTAGTCCAGGTGAAAAAAAAACAGGTTTTCATGATACCATGAAAAAAGTGTAGGGTAAAAAAAATCCGATATTCCTGATACCGTGAGTAACGTCCAGGGTGAAAAAAATCCGATTTTCCTGATACCGTGAGTCACGTCCAGGGTGAAAAAAATCCGATTTTCCTGCTACCGTGAGTAAAGTTTAGGGTGAAAAAAATCAGATTTTCCTGATACCGTGAGTAACGTCCAGGGTTAAAAAAAAATCAGATTTTCCTGATACCGTGAGTAACGTTTTGGGTGAAAAATATCCGATTTTCCTGATACCATGAGAAACGTCCTTGGTGAAAAATTCAGATTTTCCTGATACTGTGAGTAAAGTTTAGGGTGAAAAAAATCAGATTTTCCTGATACCGTGAGTAACGTCCAGGGTGAAAAAAATCTGATTTTCCTGATACCATGAGTAAAGTTTAGGGTGAAAAAAATCAGATTTTCCTGATACCTTGAGTTTAGTCCAGGTGAAAAAAAAAACAGGTTTTCATGATACCATGAAAAAAGTGTGGGAAAAAAAATCTGATATACTTGATACCATGAGTAACGTCCAGGGTGAAAAAAATCAGATTTTCCTGATACCGTGAGTAACGTCCCGGGTGAAAAAAATCAGATTTTCCTGATACCATGAGTAACGTCCATCGTGAAGAAAATCAGATTTTCCTGATACCGTGGGTAATAGTCCAGGTGAAAAAAATCAGATTTTCCAGATACCGTGAGTAACGTCCAGGGTGAAAAAAATCCGATTTTCCTGATACCGTGAGTAACGTCCAGGGTGAAAAAAATCCGATTTTCCTGATACCGTGAGTAAAGTTTAGGGTGAAAAAAATCAGATTTTCCTGATACCGTGAGTAACGTCCAGGGTGAAAAAAATCAGATTTTCCTGATACCGTGAGTAACGTCCAGGGTGAAAAAAATGAGATTTTCCTGATACCGTGAGTAAAGTTTAGGGTGAAAAAAATCAGATTTTCCTGATACCGTGAATAACGTCCAGGGTGAAAAAAATCTGATATTCCTTATACCGTGAGTAACGTCCAGGGTGAAAAAAATCAGATTTTCCAGATACCGTGAGTAAAGATTAGGGTGAAAAAATTCCGATTTTCCTGATACCGTGAGTAACGTCCAAGGTGAAAAAAAAATCAGGTTTTCCTAATACCATGGGCAAAGTCCAACATGAAAAAAATCCGATTTTCCTGATACCGTGAGTAACGTCCAGGGTGAAAAAAATCAGATTTTCCTGATACCATGAGTACCATGATTTTTTCACCCTAAACTTTACTCACGGTATCAGGAAAATCTCATTTTTTTCACCCTGGACGTTACTCACTGGACGTTAGTCCAACGTGAAAAAATCAGATTTTCCTGATACCGTGAGTAATGTCCAGGTTGAAAAAAAATAAGATTTTCCTGATACCGTGGATCATAGTCCTGATGAAAAAAATCTGGTTTTCCTGATCCTGTGAGTAAAGTTAGGGTGAAAAAAATCCGATTTCCCTGATACCGTGGGTAATAGTCCAGGTGAACATAATCTGATTTTCCTGATACTGTGAGTAACGTTTTGGGTGAAAAATATCCGATTTTCCTGATACCATGAGAAACGTCCTTGGTGAAAAATTCAGATTATCCTGATACCATGAGTAAAGTTTAGGGTGAAAAAAATCAGATTTTCCTGATACCGTGAGTAACATCCAGGGTGAAAAAAAATCTGATTTTCCTGATACCATGAGTAAAGTTTAGGGTGAAAAAAATCAGATTTTCCTGATACCGTGAGTTATGTCCAGGGTGAAAAAAATTATATTTTCCTGATACCTTGAGTTTAGTCCAGGTGGAAAAAAAAACAGGTTTTCATGATACCATGAAAAAAGTTTAGGGTAAAAAAATCCGATATTCTTGATACCATGAGTAACGTCCAGGGTGAAAAAAATCAGATTTTCCTGATACCGTGAGTAACGTCCCGTGTGAAAAAAAAAACAGATATTCCTGATACCGTGAGTAACGTCCATCGTGAAGAAAATCAGATTTTCCTGATACCATGGGCAAAGTCCAACATGAAAAAAATCCGATTTTCCTGATACCATGAGTAACGTCCAGGGTGAAAAAAATCCGATTTTCCTGATACCGTGAGTAACGTCCAGGGTGAAAAAAATCCGATTTTCCTGATACCGTGAGTAAAGTTTAGGGTGAAAAAAATCAGATTTTCCTGATACCGTGAGTAACGTCCAGGGTGAAAAAAATCAGATTTTCCTGATACCGTGAGTAACGTCCAGGGTGAAAAAAAATCAGATTTTCCTGATACCATGAGTAACGTCCAGGGTGAAAAAAATCCGATTTTCCTGATACCATGGGTAATAGTCCAGGTGAACATAATCTGATTTTCCTGATACTGTGAGTAACGTTTTGGGTGAAAAATATCAGATTTTCCTGATACCGTGAGTAACGTCATGGGTGAAAAAATTCAGATTTTCCTGATACCATGGGTAACAGTCCAAGTGAAAAAAAGATCAGATTTTCAAAATACCATGAGAAACGTCCTGTGTGAAAAAAAATCTGATTTTCCTGATACCGTGAGTAAAGTTTAGGGTGAAAAAAATCAGATTTTCCTGATACCGTGCGTTACGTCCAGGGTGAAAAAAAATTATATTTTCCTGATACCTTGAGTTTAGTCCAGGTGAAAAAAAAACAGGTTTTCATGATACCAAGAAAAAAGTTTAGGGTAAAAAAATCCCATATTCTTGATACCATGAGTAACGTCCAGGGTGAAAAAAATCAGATTTTCCTGATACCGTGAGTAACGTCCCGGGTGGAAAAAAAACAGATTTTCCTGATACCGTGAGTAACGTCCATCGTGAAGAAAATCAGATTTTCCTGATACCGTGGGTAATAGTCCAGGTGAAAAAAATCAGATTTTCCTGATACCATGGGTAATAGTCCAGGTGAACATAATCTGATTTTCCTGATACTGTGAGTAACGTTTTGGGTGGAAAAATATCAGATTTTCCTGATACTGTGATTAACGTCATGGGTGAAAAATTCAGATTTTCCTGATACCATGGGTAATAGTCCAAGTGAAAAAAGATCAGATTTTCAAAATACCATGAGAAACGTCCTGGGTGAAAAAAAATCTGATTTTCCTGATACCGTGAGTAAAGTATAGGGTGAAAAAAATCAGATTTTCCTGATAACGTGCGTTACGTCCAGGGTGAAAAAAAATTATATTTTCCTGATACCTTGAGTTTAGTCCAGGTGAAAAAAAAACAGGTTTTCATGATACCATGAAAAAAGTTTAGGGTAAAAAAAATCCGATATTCCTGATAACGTGAGTAACGTCCAGGGTGAAAAAAATCCGATTTTCCTGATACCGTGAGTCACGTCCAGGGTGAAAAAAATCCGATTTTCCTGATACCGTGAGTAACGTCGAGGGTGAAAAAAATCCAATTTTCCTGATACCGTGAGTAACGTCCAGGGTGAAAAAAAATCAGATTTTCCTGATACCATGAGTAACGTCCAGGGTGAAAAAAATCCGATTTTCCTGATACCGTGAGTAACGTCCAGGGTGAAAAAAATGAGATTTTCCTGCTACGGTGAGTAAAGTTTAGGGTGAAAAAAATCAGATTTTCCTGATACCGTGAGTAACGTCCAGGTTGTAAAAAATCCGATTTTCCTGATACCGTGAGTAACGTCCAGGGTGAAAAAAATCAGATTTTCCTGATACCATGAGTACCATGATTTTTCACCCTAAACTTTACTCACGGTATCAGGAAAATCTCATTTTTTTCACCCTGGACGTTACTCACTGGACGTTAGTCCAACGTGAAAAAATCAGATTTTCCTGATACCGTGAGTAATGTCCAGGTTGAAAAAAATAAGATTTTCGTAATACCGTGGATAATAGTCCTGATGAAAAAAAATCTGGTTTTCCTGATCCCGTGAGTAAAGTTAGGGTGAAAAAAATCCGATTTCCCTGACACCGTGGGTAATAGTCCAGGTGAACATAATCTGATTTTCCTGATACTGTGAGTAACGTTTTGGGTGAAAAATATCTGATTTTCCTGATACCATGAGAAACGTCCTTGGTGAAAAATTCAGATTTTCCTGATACCGTGAGTAAAGTTTAGGGTGAAAAAAATCAGATTTTCCTGATACCGTGAGTAACGTCCAGGGTGAAAAAAATCTGATTTTCCTGATATCATGTGTAACGTCCCGGGTAAAAAAAATGATATTTTCCTGATACCATGAGTAACGTCCCGGGTGAAGAAAATCAGATTTTCCTGATACCATAGGTAATAGTCCAGGTGAAAAAAAAATCAGATTTTCCTGATACCGTGAGTAACGACCAGGGTGAAAAAAATCAGAATTTCCTGATACCGTGAGAAAAATCCAGGGTGAAAAAAAATGATATTTTCCTGATACCGTGAATAACGTCCATCGTGAAGAAAATTAGATTTTCCTGATACCGTGAGTCACGTCCAGGGTGAAAAAAATGAGGTTTTCCAGATACCGTGAGTAACATCCAGGGTGAAAAAAATCAGATTTTCCTGATACCATGAGTAACATCCCGGGTGAAAAAAAATCAGATTTTCCTGATACCGTGAGTAACGTCCATGGTGAAAAAAATCAGATTTTCCTGATACCGTGAGTAACATCCAGGGTGAAAAAAATCAGATTTTCCTGATACCATGAGTAACATCCCGGGTGAAAAAAATCAGATTTTCCAGATACCGTGAGTAACGTCCAGGGTGAAAAAAATCCGATTTTCCTGATACCGTGGGTAATAGTCCAGGTGAACATAATCTGATTTTCCTGATACTGTGAGTAACGTTTTGGGTGGAAAAATATCAGATTTTCCTGATACCGTGATTAACGTCATGGGTGAAAAAATTCAGATTTTCCTGATACCGTGAGTAACGACCAGGGTGAAAAAAATCAGAATTTCCTGATACCGTGAGAAAAATCCAGGGTGAAAAAAATGATATTTTCCTGATACCGTGAATAACGTCCTTCGTGAAGAAAATTAGATTTTCCTGATACCGTGAGTCACGTCCAGGGTGAAAAAAATGAGGTTTTCCAGATACCGTGAGTAACATCCAGGGTGAAAAAAATCAGACTTTCCTGATACCATGAGTAACATCCCGGGTGAAAAAAAATCAGATTTTCCTGATACCGTGAGTAACGTCCCGGGTGAAAAAAAAAACAGATTTTCCTGATACCGTGAGTATCGTCCATCGTGAAGAAAATCAGATTTTCCTGATACCATGAGTAACATCCCGGGTGAAAAAAATCAGATTTTCCAGATACCGTGAGTAACGTCCAGGGTGAAAAAAATCCGATTTTCCTGATACCGTGGGTAATAGTCCAGGTGAACATAATCTGATTTTCCTGATACTGTGAGTAACGTTTTGGGTGGAAAAATATCAGATTTTCCTGATACTGTGATTAACGTCATAGGTGAAAAAATTCAGATTTTCCTGATACCATGGGTAATAGTCCAAGTGAAAAAAGATCAGATTTTCAAAATACCATGAGAAACGTCCTGGGTGAAAAAAAATCTGATTTTCCTGATACCGTGAGTAAAGTATAAGGTGAAAAAAATCCGATTTCCCTGATACCGTGGGTAATAGTCCATGTGAACATAATCTGATTTTCCTGATACTGTGAGTAACGTTTTGGGTGAAAAATATCCGATTTTCCTGATACCATGAGAAACGTCCTTGGTGAAAAATTCAGATTTTCCTGATACCGTGAGTAAAGTTTAGGGTGAAAAAAATCAGATTTTCCTGATACCGTGAGTAACATCCAGGGTGAAAAAAAACAGATTTTCCTGATACCGTGGGTAATAGTCCAGGTGAAAAAAATCAGATTTTCCTGATACCGTGGGTAATAGTCCAGGTGAACATAATCTGATTTACCTGATACTGTGAGTAACGTTTTGGGTGGAAAAATATCAGATGTTCCTGATACCGTGATTAACGTCATGGGTGAAAAAATTCAGATTTTCCTGATACCATGGGTAATAGTCCAAGTGAAAAAAGATCAGATTTTCAAAATACCATGAGAAACGTCCTGGGTGAAAAAAAATCTGATTTTCCTGATACCGTGAGTAAAGTATAGGGTGAAAAAAATCAGATTTTCCTGATAACGTGCGTTACGTTCAGGGTGAAAAAAAATTATATTTTCCTGATACCTTGAGTTTAGTCCAGGTGAAAAAAAAAACAGGTTTTCATGATACCATGAAAAAAGTTTAGGGTAAAAAAAATCCGATATTCCTGATAACGTGAGTAACGTCCAGGGTGAAAAAAATCCGATTTTCCTGATACTGTGAGTCACGTCCAGGGTGAAAAAAATCCGATTTTCCTGATACCGTGAGTAACGTCGAGGGTGAAAAAAATCCAATTTTCCTGATACCGTGAGTAACGTCCAGGGTGAAAAAAAATCAGATTTTCCTGATACCATGAGTAACGTCCAGGGTGAAAAAAATCCGATTTTCCTGATACCGTGAGTAACGTCCAGGGTGAAAAAAATGAGATTTTCCTGCTACGGTGAGTAAAGTTTAGGGTGAAAAAAATCAGATTTTCCTGATACCGTGAGTAACGTCCAGGTTGTAAAAAATCCGATTTTCCTGATACCGTGAGTAACGTCCAGGGTGAAAAAAATCAGATTTTCCTGATACCATGAGTACCATGATTTTTCACCCTAAACTTTACTCACGGTATCAGGAAAATCTCATTTTTTTCACCCTGGACGTTACTCACTGGACGTTAGTCCAACGTGAAAAAATCAGATTTTCCTGATACCGTGAGTAATGTCCAGGTTGAAAAAAATAAGATTTTCGTAATACCGTGGATAATAGTCCTGATGAAAAAAAATCTGGTTTTCCTGATCCCGTGAGTAAAGTTAGGGTGAAAAAAATCCGATTTCCCTGATACCGTGGGTAATAGTCCAGGTGAACATAATCTGATTTTCCTGATACTGTGAGAAACGTCCTTGGTGAAAAATTCAGATTTTCCTGATACCGTGAGTAAAGTTTAGGGTGAAAAAAATCATATTTTCCTGATACCGTGAGTAACGTCCAGGGTGAAAAAAATCTGATTTTCCTGATATCATGTGTAACGTCCTGGGTAAAAAAAATGATATTTTCCTGATACCATGAGTAACGTCCCGGGTGAAGAAAATCAGATTTTCCTGATACCGTAGGTAATAGTCCAGGTGAAAAAAAAATCAGATTTTCCTGATACCGTGAGTAACGACCAGGGTGAAAAAAATCAGAATTTCCTGATACCGTGAGAAAAATCCAGGGTGAAAAAAAATGATATTTTCCTGATACCGTGAATAACGTCCATCGTGAAGAAAATTAGATTTTCCTGATACCGTGAGTCACGTCCAGGGTGAAAAAAATGAGGTTTTCCAGATACCGTGAGTAACATCCAGGGTGAAAAAAAATCAGATTTTCCTGATACCATGAGTAACATCCCGGGTGAAAAAAAATCAGATTTTCCTGATACCGTGAGTTAACGTCCATGGTGAAAAAAATCAGATTTTCCTGATACCGTGAGTAACATCCAGGGTGAAAAAAATCAGATTTTCCTGATACCATGAGTAACATCCCGGGTGAAAAAAATCAGATTTTCCAGATACCGTGAGTAACGTCCAGGGTGAAAAAAATCCGATTTTCCTGATACCGTGGGTAATAGTCCAGGTGAACATAATCTGATTTTCCTGATACTGTGAGTAACGTTTTGGGTGGAAAAATATCAGATTTTCCTGATACTGTGATTAACGTCATGGGTGAAAAAATTCAGATTTTCCTGATACCATGGGTAATAGTCCAAGTGAAAAAAGATCAGATTTTCAAAATACCATGAGAAACGTCCTGGGTGAAAAAAAATCTGATTTTCCTGATACCGTGAGTAAAGTATAGGGTGAAAAAAATCCGATTTCCCTGATACCGTGGGTAATAGTCCATGTGAACATAATCTGATTTTCCTGATACTGTGAGTAACGTTTTGGGTGAAAAATATCAGATTTTCCTGATACCATGAGAAACGTCCTTGGTGAAAAATTCAGATTTTCCTGATACCGTGAGTAAAGTTTAGGGTGAAAAAAATCAGATTTTCCTGATACCGTGAGTAACATCCAGGGTGAAAAAAATCTGATTTTCCTGATACCATGAGTAAAGTTTAGGGTGAAAAAAATCAGATTTTCCTGATACCGTGAGTTAAGTCCAGGGTGAAAAAAATTATATTTTCCTGATACCTTGAGTTTAGTCCAGGTGGAAAAAAAACAGGTTTTCATGATACCATGAAAAAAGTTTAGGGTAAAAAAATCCGATATTCTTGATACCATGAGTAACGTCCAGGGTGAAAAAAATCAGATTTTCCTGATACCGTGAGTAACGTCCCGGGTGAAAAAAAAACAGATTTTCCTGATACCGTGAGTAACGTCCATCGTGAAGAAAATCAGATTTTCCTGATACCATGAGTAACATCCCGGGGGAAAAAAATCAGATTTTCCAGATACCGTGAGTAACGTCCAGGGTGAAAAAAATCCGATTTTCCTGATACCGTGGGTAATAGTCCAGGTGAACATAATCTGATTTTCCTGATACTGTGAGTAACGTTTTGGGTGGAAAAATATCAGATTTTCCTGATACTGTGATTAACGTCATGGGTGAAAAAATTCAGATTTTCCTGATACCATGGGTAATAGTCCAAGTGAAAAAAGATCAGATTTTCAAAATACCATGAGAAACGTCCTGGGTGAAAAAAAATCTGATTTTCCTGATACCGTGAGTAAAGTATAGGGTGAAAAAAATCCGATTTCCCTGATACCGTGGGTAATAGTCCATGTGAACATAATCTGATTTTCCTGATACTGTGAGTAACGTTTTGGGTGAAAAATATCCGATTTTCCTGATACCATGAGAAACGTCCTTGGTGAAAAATTCAGATTTTCCTGATACCGTGAGTAAAGTTTAGGGTGAAAAAAATCAGATTTTCCTGATACCGTGAGTAACGTCCAGGGTGAAAAAAATCTGATTTTCCTGATACCATGAGTAAAGTTTAGGGTGAAAAAAATCAGATTTTCCTGATACCGTGAGTTACGTCCAGGGTGAAAAAAATTATATTTTCCTGATACCTTGAGTTTAGTACAGGTGGAAAAAAAACAGGTTTTCATGATACCATGAAAAAAGTTTAGGGTAAAAAAATCCGATATTCTTGATACCATGAGTAACGTCCAAGGTGAAAAAAATCAGATTTTCCTGATACCGTGAGTAACGTCCCGGGTGAAAAAAAAACAGATTTTCCTGATACCGTGAGTAACGTCCATCGTGAAGAAAATCAGATTTTCCTGATACCGTGGGTAATAGTCCAGGTGAAAAAAATCAGATTTTCCAGATACCGTGAGTAACGTCCAGGGTGAAAAAAATCCGATTTTCCTGATACCGTGGGTAATAGTCCAGGTGAACATAATCTGATTTTCCTGATACTGTGAGTAACGTTTTGGGTGAAAAATATCAGATTTTCCTGATACCGTGAGTAACGTCATGGGTGAAAAAAATTCAGATTTTCCTGATACCATGGGTAATAGTCCAAGTGAAAAAAGATCAGATTTTCAAAATACCATGAGAAACGTCCTGGGTGAAAAAAAATCTGATTTTCCTGATACCGTGAGTAAAGTTTAGGGTGAAAAAAATCAGATTTTCCTGATGCCGTGCGTTATGTCCAGGGTGAAAAAAAATTATATTTTCCTGATACCTTGAGTTTAGTCCAGGTGAATAAAAAAACAGGTTTTCATGATACCATGAAAAAAGTTTAGGGTAAAAAAAATTCGATATTCCTGATACCGTGAGTAACGTCCAGGGTGAAAAAAATCTGATTTTCCTGATACCGTGAGTCACGTCCAGGGTGAAAAAAATCCGATTTTCCTGATACCGTGAGTAAAGTTTAGGGTGAAAAAAATCAGATTTTCCTGATACCGTGAGTTACGTCCAGGGTGAAAAAAATTATATTTTCATGATACCTTGAGATTAGTCCAGGTGGAAAAAAAAACAGGTTTTCATGATACCATGAAAAAAGTTTAGGGTAAAAAAAATCCGATATTCTTGATACCATGAGTAACGTCCAGGGTGAAAAAATCAGATTTTCCTGATACCGTGAGTAACGTCCATCGTGAAAAAAAATCAGATTTTCCTGATACCGTGGGTAATAGTCCAGGTGAACATAATCTGATTTTCCAGATACCGTGAGTAACGTCCAGGGTGAAAAAAATCCGATTTTCCTGATACCGTGGGTAATAGTCCAGGTGAACATAATCTGATTTTCCTGATACAGTGAGTAACGTTTTGGGTGAAAAATACCGGATTTTCCTGATACCGTGAGTAACGTCATGGGTGAAAAAATTCAGATTTTCCTGATACCATGGGTAATAGTCCAAGTGAAAAAAATCAGATTTTCAAAATACCATGAGAAACGTCCTGGGTGAAAAAAAAATCTGATTTTCCTGATACCGTGAGTAAAGTTTAGGGTGAAAAAAAATCAGATTTTCGTGATACCGTGCATTACGTCCAGGGTGAAAAAAAATTATATTTTCCTGATACCTTGAGTTTAGTCCAGGTGAAAAAAATCCGATTTTCCTGATACCGTGAGTCACGTCCAGGGTGAAAAAAATCCGATTTTCCTGATACCGTGAGTAACGTCCAGGGTGAAAAAAATCCAATTTTCCTGATACCGTGAGTAACGTCCAGGGTGAAAAAAAATCAGATTTTCCTTATACCATGAGTAACGTCCAGGGTGAAAAAAATCCGATTTTCCTGATACCGTGAGTAACGTCCAGGGTGAAAAAATGAGATTTTCCTGCTACCGTGAGTAAAGTGTAGGGTGAAAAAAATCAGATTTTCCTGATACCGTGAGTAACGTCCAGGGTGAAAAAAATCCGATATTCCTGATACCGTGAGTAACGTCCAAGGTGAAAAAAATGAGATTTTCCTGCTACCGTGAGTAAAGTTTAGGGTGAAAAAAATCAGATTTTCCTGATACCGTAAGTAACATCCAGGGTGAAAAAAAATCAGATTTTCCAGATACCGTGAGTAAAGATTAGGGTGAAAAAAATCCGATTTTCCTGATACCGTGAGTAATGTCCAAGGTGAAAAAAAAAGTCAGGTTTTCCTAATACCATGGGCAAAGTCTAACGTGAAAAAAAAAACAGATTTTCCTGATACTGTGAGTAACGTCCAGGTTGAAAAAAATAAAATTTTCCTGATACCGTGGATAATAGTCCTGATGAAAAAAATCTGGTTTTCCTGATCCCGTGTGTAAAGTTAGGGTGAAAAAAAACCGATTTTCCTGATACCGTGGGTAATAGTCCAGGTGAACATAATCTGATTTTCCTGATACTGTGAGTAACGTTTTGGGTGAAAAATATCCGATTTTCCTGATACAGTGAGTAACGTCCAGGGTGAAGAAAAGCAGATTTTCCTGATACCGTGGGTAATAGTCCAGGTGAAAAAAAATTCAGATTTTCCTGATACCGTGAGTAACGTCCAGGGTGAAAAAAATCAGATTTTCCTGATACCGTGAGAAAAAATCCAGGGTGAAAAAAATGATATTTTCCTGATACCGTGAGTAACGTCCATCATGAAGAAAATCAGATTTTCTTGACACCGTGGGTAATAGTCCAGGTGAAAAAAAAATAGGTTTTCCAGATACCGTGAGTAACGTCCAGGGTGAAAAAAATCAGATTTCCTGATACCATGGGCAAAGTCCAACGTGAAAAAAATCAGATTTTCCTGATACTGTGAGTAACGTCCAGATTGAAAAAAATAAGATTTTCCTGATACCATGTGTAACGTCCCGGTCGAAAAAAATCATATTTTCCTGATACCATGAGTAACGTCCAGGGTGAAAAAAACCAGATTTTCCTGATTCCGTGAGTAACGTCCCGGGTGAAAAAAATCAGATTTTCCTGATATCGTGAGTAACGTCCAGGGTGAAAAAAATCAGATTTTCCTGATACCGTGAGTAATATCCCGGGTGAAAAAAATCAGATTTTCCTGATACCATGAGTAACGTCCATCGTGAAGAAAATCAGATTTTCCTGATACAGTGGGTAATAGTCCAGGTGAAAAAAATCAGATTTTCCTGATACCGTGAGTAACGTCCAGGGTGAAAAAAATCAGATTTTCCTGATACCGGGAGTAACGTCCCGGGTGAAAAAAAATCAGATATTCCCTATACCGTGAGTAAAGTCCAGGGTGAAAAAAATCAGATATTCCTGATACCGTGAGTAACGTCCAGGGTGAAAAATACCATATTTTCCTGATAATGTGTAATGTCCCGGGTGAAAAAAAATCATATTTTCCTGATACCGTGAGTAACGTGAAGAAAATCATATTTTCCTGATACCGTGAGTAACGTTCCGGGTGAAGAAAAGCAGATTTTCCTGATACTGTGGGTAATAGTCCAGGTGAAAAAAAATCAGATTTTCCTGATACCGTGAGTAACGTCCATCATGAAGAAAATCAGATTTTCCTGATACTGTGAGAAAAATCCAGGGTGAAAAAAAATGATATTTTCCTGATACCGTGAGTAACGTCCATCGTGAAGAAAATCAGATTTTCCTGATACAGTGGGTAATAGTCCAGGTGAAAAAAATCAGATTTTCCTGATACCGTGAGTAACGTCCAGGGTGAAAAAAATCAGATTTTCCTGATACCGTGAGTAACGTCTCGGGTGAAAAAAAATCAGATATTCCCTATACCGTGAGTAAAGTCCAGGGTGAAAAAATCAGATATTCCTGATACCGTGAGTAACGTCCAGGGTGAAAAATACCATATTTTCCTGATACCATGTGTAATGTCCCGGGTGAAAAAAAATCATATTTTCCTGATACCGTGAGTAACGTGAAGAAAATCATACTTTCCTGATACCGTGAGTAACGTTCCGGGTGAAAAATACCATATTTTCCTGATACTTTGGGTAATAGTCCAGGTGAAAAAAATAAACAGGTTTTCATGATACCATGAAAAAAGTTTAGGGTAAAAAAAATCCGATATTCCTGATAACGTGAGTAACGTCCAGGGTGAAAAAAATCCGATTTTCCTGATACTGTGAGTCACGTCCAGGGTGAAAAAAATCCGATTTTCCTGATACCGTGAGTAACGTCGAGGGTGAAAAAAATCCAATTTTCCTGATACCGTGAGTAACGTCCAGGGTGAAAAAAAATCAGATTTTCCTGATACCATGAGTAATGTCCAGGGTGAAAAAAATCCGATTTTCCTGATACCGTGAGTAACGTCCAGGGTGAAAAAAATGAGATTTTCCTGCTACGGTGAGTAAAGTTTAGGGTGAAAAAAATCAGATTTTCCTGATACCGTGAGTAACGTCCAGGTTGTAAAAAATCCGATTTTCCTGATACCGTGAGTAACGTCCAGGGTGAAAAAAATCAGATTTTCCTGATACCATGAGTACCATGATTTTTCACCCTAAACTTTACTCACGGTATCAGGAAAATCTCATTTTTTTCACCCTGGACGTTACTCACTGGACGTTAGTCCAACGTGAAAAAATCAGATTTTCCTGATACCGTGAGTAATGTCCAGGTTGAAAAAAATAAGATTTTCGTAATACCGTGGATAATAGTCCTGATGAAAAAAAATCTGGTTTTCCTGATCCCGTGAGTAAAGTTAGGGTGAAAAAAATCCGATTTCCCTGATACCGTGGGTAATAGTCCAGGTGAACATAATCTGATTTTCCTGATACTGTGAGAAACGTCCTTGGTGAAAAATTCAGATTTTCCTGATACCGTGAGTAAAGTTTAGGGTGAAAAAAATCATATTTTCCTGATACCGTGAGTAACGTCCAGGGTGAAAAAAATCTGATTTTCCTGATATCATGTGTAACGTCCCGGGTAAAAAAAATGATATTTTCCTGATACCATGAGTAACGTCCCGGGTGAAGAAAATCAGATTTTCCTGATACCGTAGGTAATAGTCCAGGTGAAAAAAAAATCAGATTTTCCTGATACCGTGAGTAACGACCAGGGTGAAAAAAATCAGAATTTCCTGATACCGTGAGAAAAATCCAGGGTGAAAAAAAATGATATTTTCCTGATACCGTGAATAACGTCCATCGTGAAGAAAATTAGATATTCCTGATACCGTGAGTCACGTCCAGGGTGAAAAAAATGAGGTTTTCCAGATACCGTGAGTAACATCCAGGGTGAAAAAAATCAGATTTTCCTGATACCATGAGTAACATCCCGGGTGAAAAAAAATCAGATTTTCCTGATACCGTGAGTAACGTCCATGGTGAAAAAAATCAGATTTTCCTGATACCGTGAGTAACATCCAGGGTGAAAAAAATCAGATTTTCCTGATACCATGAGTAACATCCCAGGTGAAAAAAATCAGATTTTCCAGATACCGTGAGTAACGTCCAGGGTGAAAAAAATCCGATTTTCCTGATACCGTGGGTAATAGTCCAGGTGAACATAATCTGATTTTCCTGATACTGTGAGTAACGTTTTGGGTGGAATAATATCAGATTTTCCTGATACTGTGATTAACGTCATGGGTGAAAAAATTCAGATTTTCCTGATACCATGGGTAATAGTCCAAGTGAAAAAAGATCAGATTTTCAAAATACCATGAGAAACGTCCTGGGTGAAAAAAAATCTGATTTTCCTGATACCGTGAGTAAAGTATAGGGTGAAAAAAATCCGATTTCCCTGATACCGTGGGTAATAGTCCATGTGAACATAATCTGATTTTCCTGATACTGTGAGTAACGTTTTGGGTGAAAAATATCCGATTTTCCTGATACCATGAGAAACGTCCTTGGTGAAAAATTCAGATTTTCCTGATACCGTGAGTAAAGTTTAGGGTGAAAAAAATCAGATTTTCCTGATACCGTGAGTAACATCCAGGGTGAAAAAAATCTGATTTTCCTGATACCATGAGTAAAGTTTAGGGTGAAAAAAATCAGATTTTCCTGATACCGTGAGTTAAGTCCAGGGTGAAAAAAATTATATTTTCCTGATACCTTGAGTTTAGTCCAGGTGGAAAAAAAACAGGTTTTCATGATACCATGAAAAAAGTTTAGGGTAAAAAAATCCGATATTCTTGATACCATGAGTAACGTCCAGGGTGAAAAAAATCAGATTTTCCTGATACCGTGAGTAACGTCCCGGGTGAAAAAAAAACAGATTTTCCTGATACCGTGAGTAACGTCCATCGTGAAGAAAATCAGATTTTCCTGATACCATGAGTAACATCCCGGGTGAAAAAAATCAGATTTTCCAGATACCGTGAGTAACGTCCAGGGTGAAAAAAATCCGATTTTCCTGATACCGTGGGTAATAGTCCAGGTGAACATAATCTGATTTTCCTGATACTGTGAGTAACGTTTTGGGTGGAAAAATATCAGATTTTCCTGATACTGTGATTAACGTCATGGGTGAAAAAATTCAGATTTTCCTGATACCATGGGTAATAGTCCAAGTGAAAAAAGATCAGATTTTCAAAATACCATGAGAAACGTCCTGGGTGAAAAAAAATCTGATTTTCCTGATACCGTGAGTAAAGTATAGGGTGAAAAAAATCCGATTTCCCTGATACCGTGGGTAATAGTCCATGTGAACATAATCTGATTTTCCTGATACTGTGAGTAACGTTTTGGGTGAAAAATATCCGATTTTCCTGATACCATGAGAAACGTCCTTGGTGAAAAATTCAGATTTTCCTGATACCGTGAGTAAAGTTTAGGGTGAAAAAAATCAGATTTTCCTGATACCGTGAGTAACGTCCAGGGTGAAAAAAATCTGATTTTCCTGATACCATGAGTAAAGTTTAGGGTGAAAAAAATCAGATTTTCCTGATACCGTGAGTTACGTCCAGGGTGAAAAAAATTATATTTTCCTGATACCTTGAGTTTAGTACAGGTGGAAAAAAAACAGGTTTTCATGATACCATGAAAAAAGTTTAGGGTAAAAAAATCCGATATTCTTGATACCATGAGTAACGTCCAGGGTGAAAAAAATCAGATTTTCCTGATACCGTGAGTAACGTCCCGGGTGAAAAAAAAACAGATTTTCCTGATACCGTGAGTAACGTCCATCGTGAAGAAAATCAGATTTTCCTGATACCGTGGGTAATAGTCCAGGTGAAAAAAAATCAGATTTTCCAGATACCGTGAGTAACGTCCAGGGTGAAAAAAATCCGATTTTCCTGATACAGTGGGTAATAGTCCAGATTGAAAAAAATAAGATTTTCCTGATACCATGTGTAACGTCCCGGTCGAAAAAAATCATATTTTCCTGATACCATGAGTAACGTCCAGGGTGAAAAAAACCAGATTTTCCTGATTCCGTGAGTAACGTCCCGGGTGAAAAAAATCAGATTTTCCTGATATCGTGAGTAACGTCCAGGATGAAAAAAATCAGATTTTCCTGATACCGTGAGTAATATCCCGGGTGAAAAAAATCAGATTTTCCTGATACCATGAGTAACGTCCATCGTGAAGAAAATCAGATTTTCCTGATACAGTGGGTAATAGTCCAGGTGAAAAAAATCAGATTTTCCTGATACCGTGAGTAACGTCCAGGGTGAAAAAAATCAGATTTTCCTGATACCGGGAGTAACGTCCCGGGTGAAAAAAAATCAGATATTCCCTATACCGTGAGTAAAGTCCAGGGTGAAAAAAATCAGATATTCCTGATACCGTGAGTAACGTCCAGGGTGAAAAATACCATATTTTCCTGATAATGTGTAATGTCCCGGGTGAAAAAAAATCATATTTTCCTGATACCGTGAGTAACGTGAAGAAAATCATATTTTCCTGATACCGTGAGTAACGTTCCGGGTGAAGAAAAGCAGATTTTCCTGATACTGTGGGTAATAGTCCAGGTGAAAAAAAATCAGATTTTCCTGATACCGTGAGTAACGTCCATCATGAAGAAAATCAGATTTTCCTGATACTGTGAGAAAAATCCAGGGTGAAAAAAAATCAGATTTTCCTGATACCGTGAGTAACGTCCCGGGTGAAAAAAAATCAGATATTCCCTATACCGTGAGTAAAGTCCAGGGTGAAAAAAATCAGATATTCCTGATACCGTGAGTAACGTCCAGGGTGAAAAATACCATATTTTCCTGATACCATGTGTAATGTCCCGGGTGAAAAAAAATCATATTTTCCTGATACCGTGAGTAACGTGAAGAAAATCATACTTTCCTGATACCGTGAGTAACGTTCCGGGTGAAAAATACCATATTTTCCTGATACTTTGGGTAATAGTCCAGGTGAAAAAAAAATCAGATTTTCCTGATACCGTGAGTAACGTCCATCATGAAGAAAATCAGATTTTCCTGATACTGTGAGAAAAATCCAGGGTGAAAAAAATTGATATTTTCCTGATACCGTGAGTAACGTGCATCATGAAGAAAATCAGATTTTCTTAACACCGTGGGTAATAGTCCTGTTGAAAAAAAAATAGGTTTTCCAGATACCGTGAGTAACGTCCAGGGTGAAAAAAATCAGATTTCCTGATACCATGAGTAACATCCCGGGTGAAAAAAATCAGATTTTCCTGATACCGTGAGTAAAGTCCAGGGTGAAAAAAATCAGATATTCCTGATACCGTGAGTAACGGCCATGGTGAAAAAAAATCAGGTTTTCCTGATACCATGTGTAACGTCCCGGTCGAAAAAAATCATATTTTCCTGGTACCGTGAGTAACGTCCCGGGTGAGGAAAATCAGATTTTCCTGATATCGTGAGTAACGTCCAGGGTGAAAAAAAATCAGATTTTCCTGATACTGTGAGTAATATCCCGGGTGAAAAAAATCAGATTTTCCTGATACCATGAGTAACGTCCATCGTGAAGAAAATCAGATTTTCCTGATACTGTGGGTAATAGTCCAGGTGAAAAAAATCAGATTTTCCAGATACCGTGAGTAACGTCCAGGGTGAAAAAAATCAGATTTTCCTGATATCATGTGTAACGTCCCGGGTGAAAAAAATGATATTTTCCTGATACCATGAGTAACGTCCCGGGTGAAGAAAATCAGATTTTCCTTATACCGTGAGAAAAATCCAGGGTGAAAAAAAATCAGATTTTCCTGATACCGTGAGTAACGTCCAGGGTAAAAAAATTCCGATATTCCTTATACCGTGAGTAACGTCCAGGGTGAAAAAATCAGATTTTCCAGATACCGTGAGTAAAGATTAGGGTGAAAAAATTCCGATTTTCCTGATACCGTGAGTAACGTCCGAGGTGAAAAAAAAATCTGGTTTTCCTAATACCATGGGCAAAGTCCAACATGAAAAAAATCCGATTTTCCTGATACCGTGAGTAACGGCCAGGGTGAAAAAAATCAGATTTTCCTGATACCATGAGTACCATGATTTTTTCACCCTAAACTTTACTCACGGTATCAAGAAAATCTCATTTTTTTCACCCTGGACGTTACTCACTGGACGTTAGTCCAACGTGAAAAAAATCAGATTTTCCTGATACCGTGAGTAATGTCCAGGTTGAAAAAAATAAGATTTTCCTGATACCGTGGATCATAGTCCTGATGAAAAAAATCTGGTTTTCCTGATCCCGTGAGTAAAGTTAGGGTGAAAAAAATCCGATTTCCCTGATACCGTGGGTAATAGTCCAGGTGAACATAATCTGATTTTCGTGATACTGTGAGTAACGTTTTGGGTGAAAAATATCCGATTTTCCTGATACCATGAGAAACGTCCTTGGTGAAAAATTCAGATTTTCCTGATACCGTGAGTAAAGTTTAGGGTGAAAAAAATCAGATTTTCCTGATACCGTGAGTAACGTCCAGGGTAAAAAAAATCTGATTTTCCTGATACCATGAGTAAAGTTTAGGGTGAAAAAAATCAGATTTTCCTGATACCGTGAGTTACGTCCAGGGTGAAAAAAATTATATTTTCCTGATACCTTGAGTTTAGTCCAGGTGGAAAAAAACAGGTTTTCATGATACCATGAAAAAAGTTTAGGGTAAAAAAAATCCGATATTCTTGATACCATGAGTAACGTCCAGGGTGAAAAAAATCAGATTTTCCTGATGCCGTGAGTTACGTCCCGGGTGAAGAAAATCAGATTTTCCTGATACCGTGAGTCACGTCCAGGGTGAAAAAAATCAGATTTTCCTGATACCGTGAGTAACGTCCAGGGTTTTAAAATCCAATTTTCCTGATACCGTGAGTAACGTCCAGGGTGAAAAAAAATCAGATTTTCCTGATACCATGAGTAACGTCCAGAGTGAAAAAATCCGATTTTCCTGATACCGTGAGTAACGTCCAGGGTGAAAAAAAATGAGATTTTCCTGCTACCGTGAGTAAAGTTTAGGGTGAAAAAAATCCGATTTTCCTGATACCGTGGGTAATAGTCCAGGTGAACATAATCAGATTTTCCTGATACTGTGAGTAACGTTTTGGGTGAAAAATATCGGATTTTCCTGATACCGTGAGTAACGTCATGGGTGAAAAAATTCAGATTTTCCTGATACCATGAGTAACATCCCGGGTGAAAAAAATCAGATTTTCCTGATACCGTGAGTAAAGTCCAGGGTGAAAAAAATCAGATATTCCTGATACCATGAGTAACGGCCATGGTGAAAAAAAATCAGATTTTCCTGATACCATGTGTAACGTCCCGGTCGAAAAAAATCATATTTTCCTGATACCGTGAGTAACGTCCCGGGTGAGGAAAATCAGATTTTCCTGATATCGTGAGTAACGTCCAGGGTGAAAAAAAAATCAGATTTTCCTGATACTGTGAGTAATATCCCGGGTGAAAAAAATCAGATTTTCCTGATACCATGAGTAACGTCCATCGTGAAGAAAATCAGATTTTCCTGATACTGTGGGTAATAGTCCAGGTGAAAAAAATCAGATTTTCCAGATACCGTGAGTAACGTCCAGGGTGAAAAAAATCAGATTTTCCTGATATCATGTGTAACGTCCCGGGTGAAAAAAATGATATTTTCCTGATACCATGAGTAACGTCCCGGGTGAAGAAAATCAGATTTTCCTTATACCGTGAGAAAAATCCAGGGTGAAAAAAATCAGATTTTCCTGATACCGTGAGTAACGTCCAGGGTAAAAAAATTCCGATATTCCTTATACCGTGAGTAACGTCCAGGGTGAAAAAATCAGATTTTCCAGATACCGTGAGTAAAGATTAGGGTGAAAAAATTCCGATTTTCCTGATACCGTGAGTAACGTCCAAGGTGAAAAAAAAAATCTGGTTTTCCTAATACCATGGGCAAAGTCCAACATGAAAAAAATCCGATTTTCCTGATACCGTGAGTAACGGCCAGGGTGAAAAAAATCCGATTTTCCTGATACCATGAGTAACGTCCAGGGTGAAAAAAATCAGATTTTCCTGATGCCGTGAGTTACGTCCCGGGTGAAGAAAATCAGATTTTCCTGATACCGTGAGTCACGTCCAGGGTGAAAAAAATCAGATTTTCCTGATACCGTGAGTAACGTCCAGGGTTAAAAAATCCAATTTTCCTGATACCGTGAGTAACGTCCAGGGTGAAAAAAAATCAGATTTTCCTGATACCATGAGTAACGTCCAGAGTGAAAAAATCCGATTTTCCTGATACCGTGAGTAACGTCCAGGGTGAAAAAAAATGAGATTTTCCTGCTACCGTGAGTAAAGTTTAGGGTGAAAAAAATCCGATTTTCCTGATACCGTGGGTAATAGTCCAGGTGAACATAATCTGATTTTCCTGATACTGTGAGTATCGTTTTGGGTGAAAAATATCGGATTTTCCTGATACCGTGAGTAACGTCATGGGTGAAAAAATTCAGATTTTCCTGATACCATGAGTAACATCCCGGGTGAAAAAAATCATATTTTCCTGATACCGTGAGTAACGTCCCGGGTGAGGAAAATCAGATTTTCCTGATATCGTGAGTAACGTCCAGGGTGAAAAAAAATCAGATTTTCCTGATACTGTGAGTAATATCCCGGGTGAAAAAAATCAGATTTTCCTGATACCATGAGTAACGTCCATCGTGAAGAAAATCAGATTTTCCTGATACTGTGGGTAATAGTCCAGGTGAAAAAAATCAGATTTTCCAGATACCGTGAGTAACGTCCACGGTGAAAAAAATCAGATTTTCCTGATATCATGTGTAACGTCCCGGGTGAAAAAAATGATATTTTCCTGATACCATGAGTAACGTCCCGGGTGAAGAAAATCAGATTTTCCTTATACCGTGAGAAAAATCCAGGGTGAAAAAAATCAGATTTTCCTGATACCGTGAGTAACGTCCAGGGTAAAAAAATTCCGATATTCCTTATACCGTGAGTAACGTCCAGGGTGAAAAAATCAGATTTTCCAGATACCGTGAGTAAAGATTAGGGTGAAAAAATTCCGATTTTCCTGATACCGTGAGTAACGTCCAAGGTGAAAAAAAAATCTGGTTTTCCTAATACCATGGGCAAAGTCCAACATGAAAAAAATCCGATTTTCCTGATACCGTGAGTAACGGCCAGGGTGAAAAAAATCAGATTTTCCTGATACCATGAGTACCATGATTTTTTCACCCTAAACTTTACTCACGGTATCAAGAAAATCTCATTTTTTTCACCCTGGACGTTACTCACTGGACGTTAGTCCAACGTGAAAAAAATCAGATTTTCCTGATACCGTGAGTAATGTCCAGGTTGAAAAAAATAAGATTTTCCTGATACCGTGGATCATAGTCCTGATGAAAAAAATCTTGTTTTCCTGATCCCGTGAGTAAAGTTAGGGTGAAAAAAATCCGATTTCCCTGATACCGTGGGTAATAGTCCAGGTGAACATAATCTGATTTTCCTGATACTGTGAGTAACGTTTTGGGTGAAAAATATCCGATTTTCCTGATACCATGAGAAACGTCCTTGGTGAAAAATTCAGATTTTCCTGATACCGTGAGTAAAGTTTAGGGTGAAAAAAATCAGATTTTCCTGATACCGTGAGTAACGTCCTGGGTTAAAAAAATCTGATTTTCCTGATACCATGAGTAAAGTTTAGGGTGAAAAAATCAGATTTTCCTGATACCGTGCGTTACGTCCAGGGTGAAAAAAATTATATTTTCCTGATACCTTGAGTTTAGTCCTGGTGAAAAAAAAAAACAGGTTTTCATGATACCATGAAAAAAGTTTAGGGTAAAAAAAGATCCGATATTCCTGATACCGTGAGTAACGTCCAGGGTGAAAAAAATCCGATTTTCCTGATACCGTGAGTCACGTCCAGGGTGAAAAAAATCCGATTTTCCTGATACCGTGAGTAACGTCCAGGGTGAAAAAAATCTGGTTTTCCTGATCCCGTGAGTAAAGTTAGGGTGAAAAAAATCCGATTTCCCTGATACCATGGGTAATAGTCCAGGTGAACATAATCTGATTTTCCTGATACTGTGAGTAACGTTTTGGGTGAAAAATATCCGATTTTCCTGATACCGTGAGTAACGTCCCGGGTGAAAAAAATCAGATTTTCCTGATACCGTGAGTAACGTCCATCGTGAAGAAAATCAGATTTTCCTGATACCGTGAGTCACGTCCAGGGTGAAAAAAATCAGATTTTCCTGATACCGTGAGTAACGTCCAGGGTTAAAAAAATCCAATTTTCCTGATACCGTGAGTAACGTCCAGAGTGAAAAAAAAAACAGATTTTCCTGATACCATGAGTAACGTCCAGGGTGAAAAAATCCGATTTTCCTGATACCGTGAGTAACGTCCAGGGTGAAAAAAAAATGAGATTTTCCTGCTACCGTGAGTAAAGTTTAGGGTGAAAAAAATCCGATTTTCCTGATACCGTGGGTAATAGTCCAGGTGAACATAATCTGATTTTCCTGATACTGTGAGTAACATTTTGGGTGAAAAATATCGGATTTTCCTGATACCGTGAGTAACGTCATGGGTGAAAAAATTCAGATTTTCCTGATACCATGGGTAATAGTCCAAGTGAAAAAAATCAGATTTTCAAAATACCATGAGAAACGTACTGGGTTAAAAAAATCTGATTCTCCTGATACCGTGAGTAAAGTTTAGGGTGAAAAAATCAGATTTTCCTGATACCGTGCGTTATGTCCAGGGTGAAAAAAATTATATTTTCCTCATACCTTGAGTTTAGTCCAGGTGAAAAAAAAAACAGGTTTTCATGATACCATGAAAAAAGTTTAGGGTAAAAAAAGATCCGATATTCCTGATACCGTGAGTAACGTCCAGGGTGAAAAAAATCCGATTTTCCTGATACCGTGAGTCACGTCCAGGGTGAAAAAAATCCGATTTTCCTGATACCGTGAGTAACGTCCAGGGTGAAAAAAATCCAATTTTCCTGATACCGTGAGTAACGTCCAGGGTGAAAAACAATCAGATTTTCCTGATACCATGAGTAACGTCCAGGGTGAAAAAATCCGATTTTTCTGATACCGTGAGTAACGTCCAGGGTGAAAAAAAATGAGATTTTCCTGCTACCGTGAGTAAAGTTTAGGGCGAAAAATATCGGATTTTCCTGATACCGTGAGGAACGTCATGGGTGAAAAAATTCAGATTTTCCTGATACCATGGGTAATAGTCCAAGTGAAAAAAATCAGATTTTCAAAATACCGTGAGAAACGTCTTGGGTGAAAAAAATCTGATTTTCCTGATACCGTGAGTAATATCCCGGGTGAAAAAAATCAGATTTTCCTGATACCATGAGTAACGTCCATCGTGAAGAAAATCAGATTTTCCTGATACAGTGGGTAATAGTCCAGGTGAAAAAAATCAGATTTTCCTGATACCGTGAGTAACGTCCAGGGTGAAAAAAATCAGATTTTCCTGATACCGTGAGTAACGTCCCGGGTGAAAAAAAATCAGATATTCCCTATACCGTGAGTAAAGTCCAGGGTGAAAAAAATCAGATTTTCCTGATACAGTGGGTAATAGTCCAGGTGAAAAAAATCAGATTTTCCTGATACCGTGAGTAACGTCCAGGGTGAAAAAAATCAGATTTTCCTGATACCGTGGATCATAGTCCTGATGAAAAAAATCTGGTTTTCCTGATCCCGTGAGTAAAGTTAGGGTGAAAAAAATCCGATTTCCCTGATACCGTGGGTAATAGTCCAGGTGAACATAATCTGATTTTCCTGATACTGTGAGTAACGTTTTGGGTGAAAAATATCCGATTTTCCTGATACCATGAGAAACGTCCTTGGTGAAAAATTCAGATTTTCCTGATACCGTGAGTAAAGTTTAGGGTGAAAAAAATCAGATTTTCCTGATACCGTGAGTAACGTCCAGAGTGGAAAAAAAAACAGATTTTCCTGATACCATGAGTAACGTCCAGGGTGAAAAAATCCGATTTTCCTGATACCGTGAGTAACGTCCAGGGTGGAAAAAAATGAGATTTTCCTGCTACCGTGAGTAAAGTTTAGGGTGAAAAAAATCCGATTTTCCTGATACCGTGGGTAATAGTCCAGGTGAACATAATCTGATTTTCCTGATACTGTGAGTAACATTTTGGGTGAAAAATATCGGATTTTCCTGATACCGTGAGTAACGTCATGGGTGAAAAAATTCAGATTTTCCTGATACCATGGGTAATAGTCCAAGTGAAAAAAATCAGATTTTCAAAATACCATGAGAAACGTCCTGGGTTAAAAAAATCTGATTCTCCTGATACCGTGAGTAAAGTTTAGGGTGAAAAAATCAGATTTTCCTGATACCGTGCGTTATGTCCAGGGTGAAAAAAATTATATTTTCCTCATACCTTGAGTTTCGTCCAGGTGAAAAAAAAACAGGTTTTCATGATACCATGAAAAAAGTTTAGGGTAAAAAAAATCCGATATTCCTGATACCGTGAGTAACGTCCAGGGTGAAAAAAATCCGATTTTCCTGATACCGTGAGTCACGTCCAGGGTGAAAAAAATCCGATTTTCCTGATACCGTGAGTAACGTCCAGGGTGAAAAAAATCCAATTTTCCTGATACCGTGAGTAACGTCCAGGGTGAAAAACAATCAGATTTTCCTGATACCATGAGTAACGTCCAGGGTGAAAAAAATTGAGATTTTCCTGCTACCGTGAGTAAAGTTTAGGGCGAAAAATATCGGATTTTCCTGATACCGTGAGGAACGTCATGGGTGAAAAAATTCAGATTTTCCTGATACCATGAGTAACGTCCATCGTGAAGAAAATCAGATTTTCCTGATACAGTGGGTAATAGTCCAGGTGAAAAAAATCAGATTTTCCTGATACCGTGAGTAACGTCCAGGGTGAAAAAAAATCAGATTTTCCTGATACCGTGAGTAACGTCCCGGGTGAAAAAAAATCAGATATTCCCTATACCGTGAGTAAAGTCCAGGGTGAAAAAAATCAGATTTTCCTGATACAGTGGGTAATAGTCCAGGTGAAAAAAATCAGATTTTCCTGATACCGTGAGTAACGTCCAGGGTGAAAAAATCAGATTTTCCTGATATCGTGAGTAACGTCCAGGGTGAAAAAAATCAGATTTTCCTGATACCGTGAGTAATATCCCGGGTGAAAAAAATCAGATTTTCCTGATACCATGAGTAACGTCCATCGTGAAGAAAATCAGATTTTCCTGATACAGTGGGTAATAGTCCAGGTGAAAAAAATCAGATTTTCCTGATACCGTGAGTAACGTCCAGGGTGAAAAAAAAACAGATTTTCCTGATACCGTGAGTAACGTCCCGGGTGAAAAAAAATCAGATATTCCCTATACCGTGAGTAAAGTCCAGGGTGAAAAAAATCAGATATTCCTGATACCGTGAGTAACGTCCAGGGTGAAAAATACCATATTTTCCTGATAATGTGTAATGTCCCGGGTGAAAAAAAATCATATTTTCCTGATACCGTGAGTAACGTGAAGAAAATCATATTTTCCTGATACCGTGAGTAACGTTCCGGGTGAAGAAAAGCAGATTTTCCTGATACTGTGGGTAATAGTCCAGGTGAAAAAAAATCAGATTTTCCTGATACCGTGAGTAACGTCCATCATGAAGAAAATCAGATTTTCCTGATACTGTGAGAAAAATCCAGGGTGAAAAAAAATCAGATTTTCCTGATACCGTGAGTAACGTCCATCGTGAAGAAAATCAGATTTTCCTGATACATTGGGTAATAGTCCAGGTGAAAAAAATCAGATTTTCCTGATACCGTGAGTAACGTCCAGGGTGAAAAAAATCAGATTTTCCTGATACCGTGAGTAACGTCCATCATGAAGAAAATCAGATTTTCCTGATACTGTGAGAAAAATCCAGGGTGAAAAAAATTGATATTTTCCTGATACCGTGAGTAACGTGCATCATGAAGAAAATCAGATTTTCTTAACACCGTGGGTAATAGTCCTGTTGAAAAAAAAATAGGTTTTCCAGATACCGTGAGTAACGTCCAGGGTGAAAAAAATCAGATTTCCTGATACCATGAGTAACATCCCGGGTGAAAAAAATCAGATTTTCCTGATACCGTGAGTAAAGTCCAGGGTGAAAAAAATCAGATATTCCTGATACCGTGAGTAACGGCCATGGTGAAAAAAAATCAGGTTTTCCTGATACCATGTGTAACGTCCCGGTCGAAAAAAATCATATTTTCCTGGTACCGTGAGTAACGTCCCGGGTGAGGAAAATCAGATTTTCCTGATATCGTGAGTAACGTCCAGGGTGAAAAAAAATCAGATTTTCCTGATACTGTGAGTAATATCCCGGGTGAAAAAAATCAGATTTTCCTGATACCATGAGTAACGTCCATCGTGAAGAAAATCAGATTTTCCTGATACTGTGGGTAATAGTCCAGGTGAAAAAAATCAGATTTTCCAGATACCGTGAGTAACGTCCAGGGTGAAAAAAATCAGATTTTCCTGATATCATGTGTAACGTCCCGGGTGAAAAAAATGATATTTTCCTGATACCATGAGTAACGTCCCGGGTGAAGAAAATCAGATTTTCCTTATACCGTGAGAAAAATCCAGGGTGAAAAAAATCAGATTTTCCTGATACCGTGAGTAACGTCCAGGGTAAAAAAATTCCGATATTCCTTATACCGTGAGTAACGTCCAGGGTGAAAAAATCAGATTTTCCAGATACCGTGAGTAAAGATTAGGGTGAAAAAATTCCGATTTTCCTGATACCGTGAGTAACGTCCGAGGTGAAAAAAAAATCTGGTTTTCCTAATACCATGGGCAAAGTCCAACATGAAAAAAATCCGATTTTCCTGATACCGTGAGTAACGGCCAGGGTGAAAAAAATCAGATTTTCCTGATACCATGAGTACCATGATTTTTTCACCCTAAACTTTACTCACGGTATCAAGAAAATCTCATTTTTTTCACCCTGGACGTTACTCACTGGACGTTAGTCCAACGTGAAAAAAATCAGATTTTCCTGATACCGTGAGTAATGTCCAGGTTGAAAAAAATAAGATTTTCCTGATACCGTGGATCATAGTCCTGATGAAAAAAATCTGGTTTTCCTGATCCCGTGAGTAAAGTTAGGGTGAAAAAAATCCGATTTCCCTGATACCGTGGGTAATAGTCCAGGTGAACATAATCTGATTTTCGTGATACTGTGAGTAACGTTTTGGGTGAAAAATATCCGATTTTCCTGATACCATGAGAAACGTCCTTGGTGAAAAATTCAGATTTTCCTGATACCGTGAGTAAAGTTTAGGGTGAAAAAAATCAGATTTTCCTGATACCGTGAGTAACGTCCAGGGTAAAAAAAATCTGATTTTCCTGATACCATGAGTAAAGTTTAGGGTGAAAAAAATCAGATTTTCCTGATACCGTGAGTTACGTCCAGGGTGAAAAAAATTATATTTTCCTGATACCTTGAGTTTAGTCCAGGTGGAAAAAAACAGGTTTTCATGATACCATGAAAAAAGTTTAGGGTAAAAAAAATCCGATATTCTTGATACCATGAGTAACGTCCAGGGTGAAAAAAATCAGATTTTCCTGATGC
Source organism: Bradypodion pumilum (assembly GCA_035047305.1). Classification (NCBI taxonomy): domain Eukaryota; kingdom Metazoa; phylum Chordata; class Lepidosauria; order Squamata; family Chamaeleonidae; genus Bradypodion; species Bradypodion pumilum. Next base: position 187,388,671 of record JAWDJD010000003.1, read on the forward strand.
CGTGAGTTACGTCCCGGGTGAAGAAAATCAGATTTTCCTGATACCGTGAGTCACGTCCAGGGTGAAAAAAATCAGATTTTCCTGATACCGTGAGTAACGTCCAGGGTTAAAAAATCCAATTTTCCTGATACCGTGAGTAACGTCCAGGGTGAAAAAAAATCAGATTTTCCTGATACCATGAGTAACGTCCAGAGTGAAAAAATCCGATTTTCCTGATACCGTGAGTAACGTCCAGGGTGAAAAAAAATGAGATTTTCCTGCTACCGTGAGTAAAGTTTAGGGTGAAAAAAATCCGATTTTCCTGATACCGTGGGTAATAGTCCAGGTGAACATAATCAGATTTTCCTGATACTGTGAGTAACGTTTTGGGTGAAAAATATCGGATTTTCCTGATACCGTGAGTAACGTCATGGGTGAAAAAATTCAGATTTTCCTGATACCATGAGTAACATCCCGGGTGAAAAAAATCAGATTTTCCTGATACCGTGAGTAAAGTCCAGGGTGAAAAAAATCAGATATTCCTGATACCATGAGTAACGGCCATGGTGAAAAAAAATCAGATTTTCCTGATACCATGTGTAACGTCCCGGTCGAAAAAAATCATATTTTCCTGATACCGTGAGTAACGTCCCGGGTGAGGAAAATCAGATTTTCCTGATATCGTGAGTAACGTCCTTGGTGAAAAAAAAATCAGATTTTCCTGATACTGTGAGTAATATCCCGGGTGAAAAAAATCAGATTTTCCTGATACCATGAGTAACGTCCATCGTGAAGAAAATCAGATTTTCCTGATACTGTGGGTAATAGTCCAGGTGAAAAAAATCAGATTTTCCAGATACCGTGAGTAACGTCCAGGGTGAAAAAAATCAGATTTTCCTGATATCATGTGTAACGTCCCGGGTGAAAAAAATGATATTTTCCTGATACCATGAGTAACGTCCCGGGTGAAGAAAATCAGATTTTCCTTATACCGTGAGAAAAATCCAGGGTGAAAAAAATCAGATTTTCCTGATACCGTGAGTAACGTCCAGGGTAAAAAAATTCCGATATTCCTTATACCGTGAGTAACGTCCAGGGTGAAAAAATCAGATTTTCCAGATACCGTGAGTAAAGATTAGGGTGAAAAAATTCCGATTTTCCTGATACCGTGAGTAACGTCCAAGGTGAAAAAAAAAATCTGGTTTTCCTAATACCATGGGCAAAGTCCAACATGAAAAAAATCCGATTTTCCTGATACCGTGAGTAACGGCCAGGGTGAAAAAAATCCGATTTTCCTGATACCATGAGTAACGTCCAGGGTGAAAAAAATCAGATTTTCCTGATGCCGTGAGTTACGTCCCGGGTGAAGAAAATCAGATTTTCCTGATACCGTGAGTCACGTCCAGGGTGAAAAAAATCAGATTTTCCTGATACCGTGAGTAACGTCCAGGGTTAAAAAATCCAATTTTCCTGATACCGTGAGTAACGTCCAGGGTGAAAAAAAATCAGATTTTCCTGATACCATGAGTAACGTCCAGAGTGAAAAAATCCGATTTTCCTGATACCGTGAGTAACGTCCAGGGTGAAAAAAAATGAGATTTTCCTGCTACCGTGAGTAAAGTTTAGGGTGAAAAAAATCCGATTTTCCTGATACCGTGGGTAATAGTCCAGGTGAACATAATCTGATTTTCCTGATACTGTGAGTATCGTTTTGGGTGAAAAATATCGGATTTTCCTGATACCGTGAGTAACGTCATGGGTGAAAAAATTCAGATTTTCCTGATACCATGAGTAACATCCCGGGTGAAAAAAATCATATTTTCCTGATACCGTGAGTAACGTCCCGGGTGAGGAAAATCAGATTTTCCTGATATCGTGAGTAACGTCCAGGGTGAAAAAAAATCAGATTTTCCTGATACTGTGAGTAATATCCCGGGTGAAAAAAATCAGATTTTCCTGATACCATGAGTAACGTCCATCGTGAAGAAAATCAGATTTTCCTGATACTGTGGGTAATAGTCCAGGTGAAAAAAATCAGATTTTCCAGATACCGTGAGTAACGTCCACGGTGAAAAAAATCAGATTTTCCTGATATCATGTGTAACGTCCCGGGTGAAAAAAATGATATTTTCCTGATACCATGAGTAACGTCCCGGGTGAAGAAAATCAGATTTTCCTTATACCGTGAGAAAAATCCAGGGTGAAAAAAATCAGATTTTCCTGATACCGTGAGTAACGTCCAGGGTAAAAAAATTCCGATATTCCTTATACCGTGAGTAACGTCCAGGGTGAAAAAATCAGATTTTCCAGATACCGTGAGTAAAGATTAGGGTGAAAAAATTCCGATTTTCCTGATACCGTGAGTAACGTCCAAGGTGAAAAAAAAATCTGGTTTTCCTAATACCATGGGCAAAGTCCAACATGAAAAAAATCCGATTTTCCTGATACCGTGAGTAACGGCCAGGGTGAAAAAAATCAGATTTTCCTGATACCATGAGTACCATGATTTTTTCACCCTAAACTTTACTCACGGTATCAAGAAAATCTCATTTTTTTCACCCTGGACGTTACTCACTGGACGTTAGTCCAACGTGAAAAAAATCAGATTTTCCTGATACCGTGAGTAATGTCCAGGTTGAAAAAAATAAGATTTTCCTGATACCGTGGATCATAGTCCTGATGAAAAAAATCTTGTTTTCCTGATCCCGTGAGTAAAGTTAGGGTGAAAAAAATCCGATTTCCCTGATACCGTGGGTAATAGTCCAGGTGAACATAATCTGATTTTCCTGATACTGTGAGTAACGTTTTGGGTGAAAAATATCCGATTTTCCTGATACCATGAGAAACGTCCTTGGTGAAAAATTCAGATTTTCCTGATACCGTGAGTAAAGTTTAGGGTGAAAAAAATCAGATTTTCCTGATACCGTGAGTAAAGTTTAGGGTGAAAAAATCAGATTTTCCTGATACCGTGCGTTACGTCCAGGGTGAAAAAAATTATATTTTCCTGATACCTTGAGTTTAGTCCTGGTGAAAAAAAAAACAGGTTTTCATGATACCATGAAAAAAGTTTAGGGTAAAAAAAGATCCGATATTCCTGATACCGTGAGTAACGTCCAGGGTGAAAAAAATCCGATTTTCCTGATACCGTGAGTCACGTCCAGGGTGAAAAAAATCCGATTTTCCTGATACCGTGAGTAACGTCCAGGGTGAAAAAAATCTGGTTTTCCTGATCCCGTGAGTAAAGTTAGGGTGAAAAAAATCCGATTTTTCTGATACCATGGGTAATAGTCCAGGTGAACATAATCTGATTTTCCTGATACTGTGAGTAACGTTTTGGGTGAAAAATATCCGATTTTCCTGATACCGTGAGTAACGTCCCGGGTGAAAAAAATCAGATTTTCCTGATACCGTGAGTAACGTCCATCGTGAAGAAAATCAGATTTTCCTGATACCGTGAGTCACGTCCAGGGTGAAAAAAATCAGATTTTCCTGATACCGTGAGTAACGTCCAGGGTTAAAAAAATCCAATTTTCCTGATACCGTGAGTAACGTCCAGAGTGAAAAAAAAACAGATTTTCCTGATACCATGAGTAACGTCCAGGGTGAAAAAATCCGATTTTCCTGATACCGTGAGTAACGTCCAGGGTGAAAAAAAAAATGAGATTTTCCTGCTACCGTGAGTAAAGTTTAGGGTGAAAAAAATCCGATTTTCCTGATACCGTGGGTAATAGTCCAGGTGAACATAATCTGATTTTCCTGATACTGTGAGTAACATTTTGGGTGAAAAATATCGGATTTTCCTGATACCGTGAGTAACGTCATGGGTGAAAAAATTCAGATTTTCCTGATACCATGGGTAATAGTCCAAGTGAAAAAAATCAGATTTTCAAAATACCATGAGAAACGTACTGGGTTAAAAAAATCTGATTCTCCTGATACCGTGAGTAAAGTTTAGGGTGAAAAAATCAGATTTTCCTGATACCGTGCGTTATGTCCAGGGTGAAAAAAATTATATTTTCCTCATACCTTGAGTTTAGTCCAGGTGAAAAAAAAACAGGTTTTCATGATACCATGAAAAAAGTTTAGGGTAAAAAAAGATCCGATATTCCTGATACCGTGAGTAACGTCCAGGGTGAAAAAAATCCGATTTTCCTGATACCGTGAGTCACGTCCAGGGTGAAAAAAATCCGATTTTCCTGATACCGTGAGTAACGTCCAGGGTGAAAAAAATCCAATTTTCCTGATACCGTGAGTAACGTCCAGGGTGAAAAACAATCAGATTTTCCTGATACCATGAGTAACGTCCAGGGTGAAAAAATCCGATTTTTCTGATACCGTGAGTAACGTCCAGGGTGAAAAAAATGAGATTTTCCTGCTACCGTGAGTAAAGTTTAGGGCGAAAAATATCGGATTTTCCTGATACCGTGAGGAACGTCATGGGTGAAAAAATTCAGATTTTCCTGATACCATGGGTAATAGTCCAAGTGAAAAAAATCAGATTTTCAAAATACCGTGAGAAACGTCTTGGGTGAAAAAAATCTGATTTTCCTGATACCGTGAGTAATATCCCGGGTGAAAAAAATCAGATTTTCCTGATACCATGAGTAACGTCCATCGTGAAGAAAATCAGATTTTCCTGATACAGTGGGTAATAGTCCAGGTGAAAAAAATCAGATTTTCCTGATACCGTGAGTAACGTCCAGGGTGAAAAAAATCAGATTTTCCTGATACCGTGAGTAACGTCCCGGGTGAAAAAAAATCAGATATTCCCTATACCGTGAGTAAAGTCCAGGGTGAAAAAAATCAGATTTTCCTGATACAGTGGGTAATAGTCCAGGTGAAAAAAATCAGATTTTCCTGATACCGTGAGTAACGTCCAGGGTGAAAAAAATCAGATTTTCCTGATACCGTGGATCATAGTCCTGATGAAAAAAATCTGGTTTTCCTGATCCCGTGCGTAAAGTTAGGGTGAAAAAAATCCGATTTCCCTGATACCGTGGGTAATAGTCCAGGTGAACATAATCTGATTTTCCTGATACTGTGAGTAACGTTTTGGGTGAAAAATATCCGATTTTCCTGATACCATGAGAAACGTCCTTGGTGAAAAATTCAGATTTTCCTGATACCGTGAGTAAAGTTTAGGGTGAAAAAAATCAGATTTTCCTGATACCGTGAGTAACGTCCAGAGTGAAAAAAAAAACAGATTTTCCTGATACCATGAGTAACGTCCAGGGTGAAAAAATCCGATTTTCCTGATACCGTGAGTAACGTCCAGGGTGGAAAAAAATGAGATTTTCCTGCTACCGTGAGTAAAGTTTAGGGTGAAAAAAATCCGATTTTCCTGATACCGTGGGTAATAGTCCAGGTGAACATAATCTGATTTTCCTGATACTGTGAGTAACATTTTGGGTGAAAAATATCGGATTTTCCTGATACCGTGAGTAACGTCATGGGTGAAAAAATTCAGATTTTCCTGATACCATGGGTAATAGTCCAAGTGAAAAAAATCAGATTTTCAAAATACCATGAGAAACGTCCTGGGTTAAAAAAATCTGATTCTCCTGATACCGTGAGTAAAGTTTAGGGTGAAAAAATCAGATTTTCCTGATACCGTGCGTTATGTCCAGGGTGAAAAAAATTATATTTTCCTCATACCTTGAGTTTAGTCCAGGTGAAAAAAAAACAGGTTTTCATGATACCATGAAAAAAGTTTAGGGTAAAAAAAATCCGATATTCCTGATACCGTGAGTAACGTCCAGGGTGAAAAAAATCCGATTTTCCTGATACCGTGAGTCACGTCCAGGGTGAAAAAAATCCGATTTTCCTGATACCGTGAGTAACGTCCAGGGTGAAAAAAATCCAATTTTCCTGATACCGTGAGTAACGTCCAGGGTGAAAAACAATCAGATTTTCCTGATACCATGAGTAACGTCCAGGGTGAAAAAAATTGAGATTTTCCTGCTACCGTGAGTAAAGTTTAGGGCGAAAAATATCGGATTTTCCTGATACCGTGAGGAACGTCATGGGTGAAAAAATTCAGATTTTCCTGATACCATGAGTAACGTCCATCGTGAAGAAAATCAGATTTTCCTGATACAGTGGGTAATAGTCCAGGTGAAAAAAATCAGATTTTCCTGATACCGTGAGTAACGTCCAGGGTGAAAAAAAATCAGATTTTCCTGATACCGTGAGTAACGTCCCGGGTGAAAAAAAATCAGATATTCCCTATACCGTGAGTAAAGTCCAGGGTGAAAAAAATCAGATTTTCCTGATACAGTGGGTAATAGTCCAGGTGAAAAAAATCAGATTTTCCTGATACCGTGAGTAACGTCCAGGGTGAAAAAATCAGATTTTCCTGATATCGTGAGTAACGTCCAGGGTGAAAAAAATCAGATTTTCCTGATACCGTGAGTAATATCCCGGGTGAAAAAAATCAGATTTTCCTGATACCATGAGTAACGTCCATCGTGAAGAAAATCAGATTTTCCTGATACAGTGGGTAATAGTCCAGGTGAAAAAAATCAGATTTTCCTGATACCGTGAGTAACGTCCAGGGTGAAAAAAAAAACAGATTTTCCTGATACCGTGAGTAACGTCCCGGGTGAAAAAAAATCAGATATTCCCTATACCGTGAGTAAAGTCCAGGGTGAAAAAAATCAGATATTCCTGATACCATGAGTAACGTCCAGGGTGAAAAATACCATATTTTCCTGATAATGTGTAATGTCCCGGGTGAAAAAAAATCATATTTTCCTGATACCGTGAGTAACGTGAAGAAAATCATATTTTCCTGATACCGTGAGTAACGTTCCGGGTGAAGAAAAGCATATTTTCCTGATACTGTGGGTAATAGTCCAGGTGAAAAAAAATCAGATTTTCCTGATACCGTGAGTAACGTCCATCATGAAGAAAATCAGATTTTCCTGATACTGTGAGAAAAATCCAGGGTGAAAAAAAATGATATTTTCCTGATACCGTGAGTAACGTCCATCGTGAAGAAAATCAGATTTTCCTGATACATTGGGTAATAGTCCAGGTGAAAAAAATCAGATTTTCCTGATACCGTGAGTAACGTCCAGGGTGAAAAAAATCAGATTTTCCTGATACCGTGAGTAACGTCCCGGGTGAAAAAAAATCAGATATAACCTATACCGTGAGTAAAGTCCAGGGTGAAAAAAATCAGATATTCCTGATACCGTGAGTAACGTCCAGGGTGAAAAATACCATATTTTCCTGATACCATGTGTAATGTCCCGGGTGAAAAAAAATCATATTTTCCTGATACCGTGAGTAACGTGAAGAAAATCATACTTTCCTGATACCGTGAGTAACGTTCCGGGTGAAAAATACCATATTTTCCTGATACTTTGGGTAATAGTCCAGGTGAAAAAAAATCAGATTTTCCTGATACCGTGAGTAACGTCCATCATGAAGAAAATCAGATTTTCCTGATACTGTGAGAAAAATCCAGGGTGAAAAAAATTGATATTTTCCTGATACCGTGAGTAACGTCCATCATGAAGAAAATCAGATTTTCTTAACACCGTGGGTAATAGTCCTGTTGAAAAAAAAAAGGTTTTCCAGATACCGTGAGTAACGTCCAGGGTGAAAAAAATCAGATTTCCTGATACCATGAGTAACATCCCGGGTGAAAAAAATCAGATTTTCCTGATACCGTGAGTAAAGTCCAGGGTGAAAAAAATCAGATATTCCTGATACCGTGAGTAACGGCCATGGTGAAAAAAAATCAGATTTTCCTGATACCATGTGTAACGTCCCGGTCGAAAAAAATCATATTTTCCTGATACCGTGAGTAACGTCCCGGGTGAGGAAAATCAGATTTTCCTGATACCGTGAGTAACGTCCAGGGTGAAAAAATCAGATTTTCCTGATATCGTGAGTAACGTCCAGGGTGAAAAAAAATCAGATTTTCCAGATACTGTGAGTAATATCCCGGGTGAAAAAAATCAGATTTTCCTGATACCATGAGTAACGTCCATCGTGAAGAAAATCAGATTTTCCTGATACTGTGGGTAATAGTCCAGGTGAAAAAAAATCAGATTTTCCATATACCGTGAGTAACGTCCAGGGTGAAAAAAATCAGATTTTCCTGATATCATGTGTAACGTCCCGGGTGAAAAAAATGATATTTTCCTGATACCATGAGTAACGTCCCGGGTGAAGAAAATCAGATTTTCCTTATACCGTGAGAAAAATCCAGGGTGAAAAAAATCAGATTTTCCTGATACCATGAGTAACGTCCAGGGTAAAAAAATTCCGATATTCCTTATACCGTGAGTAATGTCCAGGGTGAAAAAATCAGATTTTCCAGATACCGTGAGTAAAGATTAGGGTGAAAAAATTCCAATTTTCCTGATACCGTGAGTAACGTCCAAGGTGAAAAAAAAATCTGGTTTTCCTAATACCATGGGCAAAGTCCAACATGAAAAAAATCCGATTTTCCTGATACCGTGAGTAACGGCCAGGGTGAAAAAAATCAGATTTTCCTGATACCATGAGTACCATGATTTTTTCACCCTAAACTTTACTCACGGTATCAAGAAAATCTCATTTTTTTCACCCTGGACGTTACTCACTGGACGTTAGTCCAACGTGAAAAAAATCAGATTTTCCTGATACCGTGAGTAATGTCCAGGTTGAAAAAAACTAAGATTTTCCTGATACCGTGGATCATAGTCCTGATGAAAAAAATCTGGTTTTCCTGATCCCGTGAGTAAAGTTGGGTGAAGAAAATCAGATTTTCCTGATACTGTGGGTAATAGTCCAGGTGAAAAAAATCAGATTTTCCAGATACCGTGAGTAACGTCCAGGGTGAGAAAAATCAGATTTTCCTGATATCATGTGTAACGTCCCGGGTGAAAAAAATGATATTTTCCTGATACCATGAGTAACGTCCCGGGTGAAGAAAATCAGATTTTCCTTATACCGTGAGAAAAATCCAGGGTGAAAAAAATCAGATTTTCCTGATACCGTGAGTAACGTCCAGGGTAAAAAAATTCCGATATTCCTTATACCGTGAGTAACGTCCAGGGTGAAAAAATCAGATTTTCCAGATACCGTGAGTAAAGATTAGGGTGAAAAAATTCCGATTTTCCTGATACCGTGAGTAACGTCCAAGGTGAAAAAAATCAGATATTCCTGATACCGTGAGTAACGGCCATGGTGAAAAAAAATCAGATTTTCCTGATACCATGTGTAACGTCCCGGTCGAAAAAAATCATATTTTCCTGATACCGTGAGTAACGTCCCGGGTGAGGAAAATCAGATTTTCCTGATACCGTGAGTAACGTCCAGGGTGAAAAAATCAGATTTTCCTGATATCGTGAGTAACGTCCAGGGTGAAAAAAAATCAGATTTTCCTGATACTGTGAGTAATATCCCGGGTGAAAAAAATCAGATTTTCCTGATACCATGAGTAACGTCCATCGTGAAGAAAACCAGATTTTCCTGATACTGTGGGTAATAGTCCAGGTGAAAAAAAATCAGATTTTCCATATACCGTGAGTAACGTCCAGGGTGAAAAAAATCAGATTTTCCTGATATCATGTGTAACGTCCCGGGTGAAAAAAATGATATTTTCCTGATACCATGAGTAACGTCCCGGGTGAAGAAAATCAGATTTTCCTTATACCGTGAGAAAAATCCAGGGTGAAAAAAATCAGATTTTCCTGATACCGTGAGTAACGTCCAGGGTAAAAAAATTCCGATATTCCTTATACCGTGAGTAACGTCCAGGGTGAAAAAATCAGATTTTCCAGATACCGTGAGTAAAGATTAGGGTGAAAAAATTCCGATTTTCCTGATACCGTGAGTAACGTCCAAGGTGAAAAAAAAATCTGGTTTTCCTAATACCATGGGCAAAGTCCAACATGAAAAAAATCCGATTTTCCTGATACCGTGAGTAACGGCCAGGGTGAAAAAAATCAGATTTTCCTGATACCATGAGTACCATGATTTTTTCACCCTAAACTTTACTCACGGTATCAAGAAAATCTCATTTTTTTCACCCTGGACGTTACTCACTGGACGTTAGTCCAACGTGAAAAAAATCAGATTTTCCTGATACCGTGAGTAATGTCCAGGTTGAAAAAAATAAGATTTTCCTGATACCGTGGATCATAGTCCTGATGAAAAAAATCTGGTTTTCCTGATCCCGTGAGTAAAGTTAGGGTGAAGAAAATCAGATTTTCCTGATACTGTGGGTAATAGTCCAGGTGAAAAAAATCAGATTTTCCAGATACCGTGAGTAACGTCCAGGGTGAAAAAAATCAGATTTTCCTGATATCATGTGTAACGTCCCGGGTGAAAAAAATGATATTTTCCTGATACCATGAGTAACGTCCCGGGTGAAGAAAATCAGATTTTCCTTATACCGTGAGAAAAATCCAGGGTGAAAAAAATCAGATTTTCCTGATACCGTGAGTAACGTCCAGGGTAAAAAAATTCCGATATTCCTTATACCGTGAGTAACGTCCAGGGTGAAAAAATCAGATTTTCCAGATACCGTGAGTAAAGATTAGGGTGAAAAAATTCCGATTTTCCTGATACCGTGAGTAACGTCCAAGGTGAAAAAAAAATCTGGTTTTCCTAATACCATGGGCAAAGTCCAACATGAAAAAAATCCGATTTTCCTGATACCGTGAGTAACGGCCAGGGTGAAAAAAATCAGATTTTCCTGATACCATGAGTACCATGATTTTTTCACCCTAAACTTTACTCACGGTATCAAGAAAATCTCATTTTTTTCACCCTGGACGTTACTCACTGGACGTTAGTCCAACGTGAAAAAAATCAGATTTTCCTGATACCGTGAGTAATGTCCAGGTTGAAAAAAATAAGATTTTCCTGATACCGTGGATCATAGTCCTGATGAAAAAAATCTGGTTTTCCTGATCCCGTGAGTAAAGTTAGGGTGAAAAAAATCCGATTTCCCTGATACCGTGGGTAATAGTCCAGGTGAACATAATCTGATTTTCCTGATACTGTGAGTAACGTTTTGGGTGAAAAATATCCGATTTTCCTGATACCATGAGAAACGTCCTTGGTGAAAAAATCAGATTTTCCTGATACCGTGAGTAACGTCCAGGGTGAAAAAAATCTGATTTTCCTGATACCATGAGTAAAGTTTAGGGTGAAAAAAATCAGATTTTCCTGATACCGTGAGTTACGTCCAGGGTGAAAAAAATTATATTTTCCTGATACCTTGAGTTTAGTCCAGGTGGAAAAAAAACAGGTTTTCATGATACCATGAAAAAAGTTTAGGGTAAAAAAAATCCGATATTCTTGATACCATGAGTAACGTCCAGGGTGAAAAAAATCAGATTTTCCTGATACCGTGAGTTACGTCCCGGGTGAAGAAAATCAGATTTTCCTGATACCGTGAGTCACGTCCAGGGTGAAAAAAATCAGATTTTCCTGATACCGTGAGTAACGTCCAGGGTTAAAAAATCCAATTTTCCTGATACCGTGAGTAACGTCCAGGGTGAAAAAAATCAGATTTTCCTGATACCATGAGTAACGTCCAGAGTGAAAAAATCCGATTTTCCTGATACCGTGAGTAACGTCCAGGGTGAAAAAAAAATGAGATTTTCCTGCTTCCGTGAGTAAAGTTTAGGGTGAAAAAAATCCGATTTTCCTGATTTGTGGGTAATAGTCCAGGTGAACATAATCTGATTTTCCTGATACTGTGAGTAACGTTTTGGGTGAAAAATATCGGATTTTCCTGATACCGTGAGTAACGTCATGGGTGAAAAAATTCAGATTTTCCTGATACCATGGGTAATAGTCCAAGTGAAAAAAATCAGATTTTCAAAATACCATGAGAAACGTCCTGGGTTAAAAAAATCTGATTTTCCTGATACCGTGAGTAAAGTTTAGGGTGAAAAAATCAGATTTTCCTGATACCGTGCGTTACGTCCAGGGTAAAAAAAATTATATTTTCCTGATACCTTGAGTTTAGTCCTGGTGAAAAAAAAAACAGGTTTTCATGATACCATGAAAAAAGTTTAGGGTAAAAAAAGATCCGATATTCCTGATACCGTGAGTAACGTCCAGGGTGAAAAACATCCGATTTTCCTGATACCGTGAGTCACGTCCAGGGTGAAAAAAATCCGATTTTCCTGATACCGTGAGTAACGTCCAGGGTGAAAAAAATCTGGTTTTCCTGATCCCGTGAGTAAAGTTAGGGTGAAAAAAATCCGATTTCCCTGATACCATGGGTAATAGTCCAGGTGAACATAATCTGATTTTCCTGATACTGTGAGTAACGTTTTGGGTGAAAAATATCCGATTTTCCTGATACCGTGAGTAACGTCCCGGGTGAAAAAAATCAGATTTTCCTGATACCGTGAGTAACGTCCATCGTGAAGAAAATCAGATTTTCCTGATACCGTGAGTCACGTCCAGGGTGAAAAAAATCAGATTTTCCTGATACCGTGAGTAACGTCCAGGGTTAAAAAATCCAATTTTCCTGATACCGTGAGTAACGTCCAGAGTGAAAAAAAAGACAGATTTTCCTGATACCATGAGTAACGTCCAGGGTGAAAAAATCTGATTTTCCTGATACTGTGAGTAACGTCCAGGGTGAAAAAAAATGAGATTTTCCTGCTACCGTGAGTAAAGTTTAGGGTGAAAAAAATCCGATTTTCCTGATACCGTGGGTAATAGTCCAGGTGAACATAATCTGATTTTCCTGATACTGTGAGTAACATTTTGGGTGAAAAATATCGGATTTTCCTGATACCGTGAGTAACGTCCAGGGTGAAAAAAAATCAGATTTTCCTGATACCATGAGTAACGTCCAGAGTGAAAAAATCCGATTTTCCTGATACCGTGAGTAACGTCCAGGGTGAAAAAAAAATGAGATTTTCCTGCTACCGTGAGTAAAGTTTAGGGTGAAAAAAATCCGATTTTCCTGATTTGTGGGTAATAGTCCAGGTGAACATAATCTGATTTTCCTGATACTGTGAGTAACGTTTTGGGTGAAAAATATCGGATTTTCCTGATACCGTGAGTAACGTCATGGGTGAAAAAATTCAGATTTTCCTGATACCATGGGTAATAGTCCAAGTGAAAAAAAATCAGATTTTCAAAATACCATGAGAAACGTCCTGGGTTAAAAAAATCTGATTTTCCTGATACCGTGAGTAAAGTTTAGGGTGAAAAAATCAGATTTTCCTGATACCGTGCGTTACGTCCAGGGTAAAAAAAATTATATTTTCCTGATACCTTGAGTTTAGTCCTGGTGAAAAAAAAAACAGGTTTTCATGATACCATGAAAATAGTTTAGGGTAAAAAAAGATCCGATATTCCTGATACCGTGAGTAACGTCCAGGGTGAAAAACATCCGATTTTCCTGATACCGTGAGTCACGTCCAGGGTGAAAAAAATCCGATTTTCCTGATACCGTGAGTAACGTCCAGGGTGAAAAAAATCTGGTTTTCCTGATCCCGTGAGTAAAGTTAGGGTGAAAAAAATCCGATTTCCCTGATACCATGGGTAATAGTCCAGGTGAACATAATCTGATTTTCCTGATACTGTGAGTAACGTTTTGGGTGAAAAATATCCGATTTTCCTGATACCGTGAGTAACGTCCCGGGTGAAAAAAATCAGATTTTCCTGATACCGTGAGTAACGTCCATCGTGAAGAAAATCAGATTTTCCTGATACCGTGAGTCACGTCCAGGGTGAAAAAAATCAGATTTTCCTGATACCGTGAGTAACGTCCAGGGTTAAAAAATCCAATTTTCCTGATACCGTGAGTAACGTCCTGAGTGAAAAAAAAAACAGATTTTCCTGATACCATGAGTAACGTCCAGGGTGAAAAAATCCGATTTTCCTGATACCGTGAGTAACGTCCAGGGTGAAAAAAAATGAGATTTTCCTGCTACCGTGAGTAAAGTTTAGGGTGAAAAAAATCCGATTTTCCTGATACCGTGGGTAATAGTCCAGGTGAACATAATCTGATTTTCCTGATACTGTGAGTAACATTTTGGGTGAAAAATATCGGATTTTCCTGATACCGTGAGTAACGTCATGGGTGAAAAAATTCAGATTTTCCTGATACCATGGGTAATAGTCCAAGTGAAAAAAATCAGATTTTCAAAATACCATGAGAAACGTCCTGGGTTAAAAAAATCTGATTCTCCTGATACCGTGAGTAAAGTTTAGGGTGAAAAAATCAGATTTTCCTGATACCGTGCGTTACGTCCAGGGTGAAAAAAATTATATTTTCCTCATACCTTGAGTTTAGTCAAGGTGAAAAAAAAAACAGGTTTTCATGATACCATGAAAAAAGTTTAGGGTAAAAAAAGATCCGATATTCCTGATACCGTGAGTAACGTCCAGGGTGAAAAAAATCCGATTTTCCTGACACCATGAGTCACGTCCAGGGTGAAAAAAATCCGATTTTCCTGATACCGTGAGTAACGTCCAGGGTGAAAAAAATCCAATTTTCCTGATACCGTGAGTAACGTCCAGGGTGAAAAAAATCAGATTTTCCTGATACCATGAGTAACGTCCAGGGTGAAAAAATCCGATTTTCCTGATACCGTGAGTAACGTCCAGGGTGAAAAAAAATGAGATTTTCCTGCTACCGTGAGTAAAGTTTAGGGTGAAAAAAATCAGATTTTCCTGATACCGTGAGTAACGTCCAGGGTGAAAAAAATCCGATTTTCCTGATACCGTGAGTAACGTCCAGGGTGAAAAAAATCAGATTTTCCTGATACCATGAGTACCATGATTTTTTCACCCTAAACTTTACTCACGGTATCAGGAAAATCTCATTTTTTTCATCCTGGATGTTACTCACTGGACGTTAGTCCAACGTGAAAAAAATCAGATTTTCCTGATACCGTGAGTAATGTCCAGGTTGAAAAAAATAAGATTTTCCTGATACCGTGGACAATAGTCCTGATGAAAAAAATCTGGTTTTCCTGATCCCGTGAGTAAAGTTAAGGTGAAAAAAATCCGATTTCCCTGATACCGTGTGTAATAGTCCAGGTGAACATAATCTGATTTTCCTGATACTGTGAGTAACGTTTTGGGTGAAAAATATCCGATTTTCCTGATACCATGAGAAACGTCCTTGGTGAAAAATTCAAATTTTTCCTGATACAGTGAGTAAAGTTTAGGGTGAAAAAAATCATATTTTCCTGATACCGTGAGTAACGTGAAGAAAATCAGATTTTCCTGATACCGTGAGAAAAGTCCAGGGTGAAAAAAATCAGATTTTCATGATACCATGAATAAAGTTTAGGGTGAAAAAAATCTGATATTCCTGATACCGTGAGTAACGTCCAGGGTGAAAAAAATCAGATTTTCCTGATATCATGTGTAACGTCCTGGGTGAAAAAAATGATATTTTCCTGATACCATGAGTAACGTTCTGGGTGAAGAAAAGCAGATTTTCCTGATACCGTGGGTAATAGTCCAGGTGAAAAAACAAAATCAGATTTTCCTGATACCGTGAGTAACGTCCATCCTGAAGAAAATCAGATTTTCCTGATACCGTGAGAAAAATCCAGGGGGAAAAAAATGATATTTTCCTGATACCGTGAGTAACGTCCATCATGAAGAAAATCAGATTTTCTTGACACCGTGGGTAATAGTCCTGTTGAAAAAAAAAAGGTTTTCCAGATACCATGAGTAACGTCCAGGGTGAAAAAAATCAGATTTTCCTGATACCATGAGTAACATCCCGGATGAAAAAAAATCAGATTTTCCTGATACCGTGAGTAAAGTCCAGGGTGAAAAAAATCAGATATTCCTAATACCGTGAGTAACGTCCATGGTGAAAAAAATCAGATTTTCCTGATACCATGTGTAACGTCCCGGTCGAAAAAAATCATATTTTCCTGATACCGTGAGTAACGTCCAGGGTGAAAAAACCAACCAGATTTTCCTGATATCGTGAGTAACGTCCAGGGTGAAAAAAATCAGATTTTCCTGATACCGTGAGTAACGTCCAGGGTGAAAAAAATCAGATTTTCCTGATACCGTGAGTAAAGTCCAGGGTGAAAAAAATCAGATATTCCTGATACCGTGAGTAACGTCCAGGGTGAAAAAAATCCGATTTTCCTGATACCATGAGTCACGTCCAGGGTGAAAAAAATCCGATTTTCCTGATACCGTGAGTAACGTCCAGGGTGAAAAAAATCCAATTTTCCTGATACCGTGAGTAACGTCCTGGGTGAAAAACAATCAGATTTTCCTGATACCATGAGTAACGTCCAGGGTGAAAAAATCCGATTTTTCTGATACCGTGAGTAACGTCCAGGGTGAAAAAAATGAGATTTTCCTGCTACCGTGAGTAAAGTTTAGGGCGAAAAATATCGGATTTTCCTGATACCGTGAGGAACGTCATGGGTGAAAAAATTCAGATTTTCCTGATACCATGGGTAATAGTCCAAGTGAAAAAAATCCGATTTTCAAAATACCATGAGAAACGTCTTGGGTGAAAAAAATCTGATTTTCCTGATACCGTGAGTAAAGTTTAGGGTGAAAAAATCAGATTTTCCTGATACCGTGCGTTATGTCCAGGGTGAAAAAAATTATATTTTCCTGATACCTTGAGTTTAGTCCAGGCGAAAAAAAAAACAGGTTTTCATGATACCATGAAAAAAGTTTAGGGTAAAAAAAATCCGATATTCCTGATACCGTGAGTAACGTCCAGGGTAAAAAAAATCCGATTTTCCTGATACCGTGAGTCACGTCCAGGGTGAAAAAAATCCAATTTTCCTGATACCGTGAGTAACGTCCAGGGTGAAAAAAATCAGATTTTCCTGATACCATGAGTAACGTCCAGGGTGAAAAAATCCGATTTTCCTGATACCGTGAGTAACGTCCAGGGTGAAAAAAAATGAGATTTTCCTGCTACCGTGAGTAAAGTTTAGGGTGAAAAAAATCAGATTTTCCTGATACCGTGAGTAACGTCCAGGGTGAAAAAAATCCGATTTTCCTGATACCGTGAGTAACGTCCAGGGTGAAAAAAATCAGATTTTCCTGATACCATGAGTACCATGATTTTTTCACCCTAAACTTTACTCACGGTATCAGGAAAATCTCATTTTTTTCATCCTGGATGTTACTCACTGGACGTTAGTCCAACGTGAAAAAAATCAGATTTTCCTGATACCGTGAGTAATGTCCAGGTTGAAAAAAATAAGATTTTCCTGATACCGTGGACAATAGTCCTGATGAAAAAAATCTGGTTTTCCTGATCCCGTGAGTAAAGTTAAGGTGAAAAAAATCCGATTTCCCTGATACCGTGTGTAATAGTCCAGGTGAACATAATCTGATTTTCCTGATACTGTGAGTAACGTTTTGGGTGAAAAATATCCGATTTTCCTGATACCATGAGAAACGTCCTTGGTGAAAAATTCAAATTTTTCCTGATACAGTGAGTAAAGTTTAGGGTGAAAAAAATCATATTTTCCTGATACCGTGAGTAACGTGAAGAAAATCAGATTTTCCTGATACCGTGAGAAAAGTCCAGGGTGAAAAAAATCAGATTTTCATGATACCATGAATAAAGTTTAGGGTGAAAAAAATCTGATATTCCTGATACCGTGAGTAACGTCCAGGGTGAAAAAAATCAGATTTTCCTGATATCATGTGTAACGTCCTGGGTGAAAAAAATGATATTTTCCTGATACCATGAGTAACGTTCCGGGTGAAGAAAAGCAGATTTTCCTGATACCGTGGGTAATAGTCCAGGTGAAAAAACAAAATCAGATTTTCCTGATACCGTGAGTAACGTCCATCATGAAGAAAATCAGATTTTCCTGATACCGTGAGAAAAATCCAGGGGGAAAAAAATGATATTTTCCTGATACCGTGAGTAACGTCCATCATGAAGAAAATCAGATTTTCTTGACACCGTGGGTAATAGTCCTGTTGAAAAAAAAATAGGTTTTCCAGATACCATGAGTAACGTCCAGGGTGAAAAAAATCAGATTTTCCTGATACCATGAGTAACATCCCGGATGAAAAAAAATCAGATTTTCCTGATACCGTGAGTAAAGTCCAGGGTGAAAAAAATCAGATATTCCTAATACCGTGAGTAACGTCCATGGTGAAAAAAATCAGATTTTCCTGATACCATGTGTAACGTCCCGGTCGAAAAAAATCATATTTTCCTGATACCGTGAGTAACGTCCAGGGTGAAAAAACCAACCAGATTTTCCTGATATCGTGAGTAACGTCCAGGGTGAAAAAAATCAGATTTTCCTGATACCGTGAGTAACGTCCAGGGTGAAAAAAATCAGATTTTCCTGATACCGTGAGTAAAGTCCAGGGTGAAAAAAATCAGATATTCCTGATACCGTGAGTAACGTCCATGGTGAAAAAAATCAGATTTTCCTGATACCATGTGTAACGCCCCGGTCGAAAAAAATCATATTTTCCTGATACCGTGAGTAACGTCCCGGGTGAAAAAAATCAGATTTTCCTGATATCGTGAGTAACGTCCAGGGTGAAAAAAATCAGATTTTCCTGATACCGTGAGTAATATACCGGGTGAAAAAAATCAGATTTTCCTGATACCATGAGTAACGTCCATCGTGAAGAAAATCAGATTTTCCTGATACCGTGGGTAATAGTCCAGGTGAAAAAAATCAGATTTTCCAGATACCGTGAGTAACGTCCAGGGTGAAAAAAATCAGATTTTCCTGACACCGTGAGTAACGTCCCGGGTGAAAAAAAAATCAGATTTTCCCTATACCGTGAGTAAAGTCCAGGGTGAAAAAATCAGATATTCCTGATACCGTGAGTAACGTCCAGGGTGAAAAACACCATATTTTCCTGATACCATGTGTAACGTCCCGGGTGAAAAAAATCATATTTTCCTGATTCCGTGAGTAACGTCACGGGTGAAAAAAATCCGATTTTCCTGATACCGTGAGACACGTCCAGGGTGAAAAAAATCAGATTTTCCTGATATCATGTGTAACGCCCTGGGTGAAAAAAATGATATTTTCCTGATACCGTGAGTAATGTTCCGGGTGAAGAAAAGCAGATTTTCCTGATACCGTGGGTAATAGTCCAGGTGAAAAAAAATCAGATTTTCCTGATACCGTGAGTAACGTCCATCATGAAGAAAATCAGATTTTCTTGACACCGTGGGTAAATAGTCCAGGTGAAAAAAATCAGATTTTCCAGATACCGTGAGTAACGTCCAGGGTGAAAAAAATCAGATTTTCCTGATACCGTGAGTAACGTCCCGGGTGAAAAAAAGAATCAGATTTTCCCTATACTGTGAGTAAAGTCCAGGGTGAAAAAAATCAGATATTCCTGATACCGTGAGTAACGTCCAGGGTGAAAAATACCATATTTTCCTGATACCATGTGTAACGTCCCGGGTGAAAAAAAATCATATTTTCCTGATACCGTGAGTAACGTGAAGAAAATCAGATTTTCCTGATACCGTGAGAAAAGTCCAGGGTGAAAAAAATCAGATTTTCATGATACCATGAATAAAGTTTAGGGTGAAAAAAATCTGATATTCCTGATACCGTGAGTAACGTCCAGGGTGAAAAAAATCAGATTTAACTGATATCATGTGTAACGTCCTGGGTGAAAAAAATGATATTTTCCTGATACTATGAGTAACGTTCCGGGTGAAGAAAAGAGGATTTTCCTGATACCGTGGGTAATAGTCCACGTGAAAAAAAAATCAGATTTTCCTGATACCGTGAGTAACGTCCATCATGAAGAAAATCAGATTTTCCTGATACCGTGAGAACAATCCAGGGTGAAAAAAACGATATTTTCCTGATACCGTGAGTAACGTCCATCATGAAGAAAATCAGATTTTCTTGACACCGTGGGTAATAGTCCAGGTGAAAAAAAAATCAGATTCTCCTGATACCGTGAGTAACGTCCAGGGTGAAAAAAAATCAGATTTTCCTGATACCGTGAGTAACGTCCCGGGTGAAAAAAAGAATCAGATTTTCCCTATACTGTGAGTAAAGTCCAGGGTGAAAAAAATCAGATATTCCTGATACCGTGAGTAACGTCCAGGGTGAAAAATACCATATTTTCCTGATACCATGTGTAACGTCCCGGGTGAAAAAAAATCATATTTTCCTGATACCGTGAGTAACGTGAAGAAAATCAGATTTTCCTGATACCATGAGAAAAGTCCAGGGTGAAAAAAATCAGATTTTCATGATACCATGAATAAAGTTTAGGGTGAAAAAAATCTGATATTCCTGATACCGTGAGTAACGTCCAGGGTGAAAAAAATCAGATTTAACTGATATCATGTGTAACGTCCTGGGTGAAAAAAATGATATTTTCCTGATACTATGAGTAACGTTCCGGGTGAAGAAAAGAGGATTTTCCTGATACCGTGGGTAATAGTCCACGTGAAAAAAAAATCAGATTTTCCTGATACCGTGAGTAACGTCCATCATGAAGAAAATCAGATTTTCCTGATACCGTGAGAACAATCCAGGGTGAAAAAAACGATATTTTCCTGATACCGTGAGTAACGTCCATCATGAAGAAAATCAGATTTTCTTGACACCGTGGGTAATAGTCCAGGTGAAAAAAAAATCAGATTCTCCTGATACCGTGAGTAACGTCCAGGGTGAAAAAAAATCAGATTTTCCTGATACCGTGAGAAAAATCCAGGGTGAAAAAAATGATATTTTCCTGATACCGTGAGTAACGTCCATCATGAAGAAAATCAGATTTTCTTGACACCATGGGTAATAGTCCAGGTGAAAAAAATAGGTTTTCCAGATACCGTGAGTAACGTCCCGGGTGAAAAAAACAGATTTTCCTGATATCGTGAGTAACAACCAGGGTGAAAAAAATCAGATATTCCTGATACCGTGAGTAACGTCCATGGTGAAAAAAATCAGATTTTCCTGATACTGTGTGAAACGTCCCGGGTGAAAATAATCACATTTTCCTGATACCGTGAGTAACGTTCCGTGTGAAGAAAATCAGGTTTTCCTGATACCGTGGGTAATAGTCCAGGTGAAAATAATCACATTTTCCTGATACCGTGAGTAACATCCCGGGTGAAAAAAAATCAGATTTTCCTGATACCATGAGTAACGTCCATCGTGAAGAAAATCAGATTTTCCTGATACCGTGGGTAATAGTCCAGGTGAAAAAATCAGATTTTCCAGATACCGTGAGTAACGTCCAGGGTGAAAAAAATCAGATTTTCCTGATACCGTGAGTAAAGTTTAGGGTGAAAAAATCAGATTTTCCTGATACCGTGCGTTATGTCCAGGGTGAAAAAAATTATATTTTCCTGATACCTTGAGTTTAGTCCAGGCGAAAAAAAAAAACAGGTTTTCATGATACCATGAAAAAAGTTTAGGGTAAAAAAAATCCGATATTCCTGATACCGTGAGTAACGTCCAGGGTAAAAAAAATCCGATTTTCCTGATACCGTGAGTCACGTCCAGGGTGAAAAAAATCCGATTTTCCTGATACCGTGAGTAACGTCCAGGGTGAAAAAAATCCAATTTTCCTGATACCGTGAGTAACGTCCAGGGTGAAAAAAATCAGATTTTCCTGATACCATGAGTAACGTCCAGGGTGAAAAAATCCGATTTTCCTGATACCGTGAGTAACGTCCAGGGTGAAAAAAAATGAGATTTTCCTGCTACCGTGAGTAAAGTTTAGGGTGAAAAAAATCAGATTTTCCTGATACCGTGAGTAACGTCCAGGGTGAAAAAAATCCGATTTTCCTGATACCGTGAGTAACGTCTGGGGTGAAAAAAATCAGATTTTCCTGATACCATGAGTACCATGATTTTTTCACCCTAAACTTTACTCACGGTATCAGGAAAATCTCATTTTTTTCATCCTGGATGTTACTCACTGGACGTTAGTCCAACGTGAAAAAAATCAGATTTTCCTGATACCGTGAGTAATGTCCAGGTTGAAAAAAATAAGATTTTCCTGATACCGTGGACAATAGTCCTGATGAAAAAAATCTGGTTTTCCTGATCCCGTGAGTAAAGTTAAGGTGAAAAAAATCCGATTTCCCTGATACCGTGTGTAATAGTCCAGGTGAACATAATCTGATTTTCCTGATACTGTGAGTAACGTTTTGGGTGAAAAATATCCGATTTTCCTGATACCATGAGAAACGTCCTTGGTGAAAAATTCAAATTTTTCCTGATACAGTGAGTAAAGTTTAGGGTGAAAAAAATCATATTTTCCTGATACCGTGAGTAACGTGAAGAAAATCAGATTTTCCTGATACCGTGAGAAAAGTCCAGGGTGAAAAAAATCAGATTTTCATGATACCATGAATAAAGTTTAGGGTGAAAAAAATCTGATATTCCTGATACCGTGAGTAACGTCCAGGGTGAAAAAAATCAGATTTTCCTGATATCATGTGTAACGTCCTGGGTGAAAAAAATGATATTTTCCTGATACCATGAGTAACGTTCCGGGTGAAGAAAAGCAGATTTTCCTGATACCGTGGGTAATAGTCCAGGTGAAAAAACAAAATCAGATTTTCCTGATACCGTGAGTAACGTCCATCATGAAGAAAATCAGATTTTCCTGATACCGTGAGAAAAATCCAGGGGGAAAAAATGATATTTTCCTGATACCGTGAGTAACGTCCATCATGAAGAAAATCAGATTTTCTTGACACCGTGGGTAATAGTCCTGTTGAAAAAAAAATAGGTTTTCCAGATACCATGAGTAACGTCCAGGGTGAAAAAAATCAGATTTTCCTGATACCATGAGTAACATCCCGGATGAAAAAAAATCAGATTTTCCTGATACCGTGAGTAAAGTCCAGGGTGAAAAAAATCAGATATTCCTAATACCGTGAGTAACGTCCATGGTGAAAAAAATCAGATTTTCCTGATACCATGTGTAACGTCCCGGTCGAAAAAAATCATATTTTCCTGATACCGTGAGTAACGTCCAGGGTGAAAAAACCAACCAGATTTTCCTGATATCGTGAGTAACGTCCAGGGTGAAAAAAATCAGATTTTCCTGATACCGTGAGTAACGTCCAGGGTGAAAAAAATCAGATTTTCCTGATACCGTGAGTAAAGTCCAGGGTGAAAAAAATCAGATTTTCCTGATATCGTGAGTAACGTCCAGGGTGAAAAAAATCAGATTTTCCTGATACCGTGAGTAATATACCGGGTGAAAAAAATCAGATTTTCCTGATACCATGAGTAACGTCCATCGTGAAGAAAATCAGATTTTCCTGATACCGTGGGTAATAGTCCAGGTGAAAAAAATCAGATTTTCCAGATACCGTGAGTAACGTCCAGGGTGAAAAAAATCAGATTTTCCTGACACCGTGAGTAACGTCCCGGGTGAAAAAAAAATCAGATTTTCCCTATACCGTGAGTAAAGTCCAGGGTGAAAAAATCAGATATTCCTGATACCGTGAGTAACGTCCAGGGTGAAAAACACCATATTTTCCTGATACCATGTGTAACGTCCCGGGTGAAAAAAATCATATTTTCCTGATTCCGTGAGTAACGTCACGGGTGAAAAAAATCCGATTTTCCTGATACCGTGAGACATGTCCAGGGTGAAAAAAATCAGATTTTCCTGATATCATGTGTAACGCCCTGGGTGAAAAAAATGATATTTTCCTGATACCGTGAGTAACGTCCATCATGAAGAAAATCAGATTTTCTTGACACCGTGGGTAAATAGTCCAGGTGAAAAAAATCAGATTTTCCAGATACCGTGAGTAACGTCCAGGGTGAAAAAAATCAGATTTTCCTGATACCGTGAGTAACGTCCCGGGTGAAAAAAAGAATCAGATTTTCCCTATACTGTGAGTAAAGTCCAGGGTGAAAAAAATCAGATATTCCTGATACCGTGAGTAACGTCCAGGGTGAAAAATACCATATTTTCCTGATACCATGTGTAACGTCCCGGGTGAAAAAAAATCATATTTTCCTGATACCGTGAGTAACGTGAAGAAAATCAGATTTTCCTGATACCGTGAGAAAAGTCCAGGGTGAAAAAAATCAGATTTTCATGATACCATGAATAAAGTTTAGGGTGAAAAAAATCTGATATTCCTGATACCGTGAGTAACGTCCAGGGTGAAAAAAATCAGATTTAACTGATATCATGTGTAACGTCCTGGGTGAAAAAA
The DNA here is from genome assembly GCA_035047305.1 of Bradypodion pumilum. Classification (NCBI taxonomy): domain Eukaryota; kingdom Metazoa; phylum Chordata; class Lepidosauria; order Squamata; family Chamaeleonidae; genus Bradypodion; species Bradypodion pumilum. The sequence continues at coordinate 187,412,783 of JAWDJD010000003.1, forward strand.
ATGATATTTTCCTGATACTATGAGTAACGTTCCGGGTGAAGAAAAGAGGATTTTCCTGATACCGTGGGTAATAGTCCACGTGAAAAAAAAATCAGATTTTCCTGATACCGTGAGTAACGTCCATCATGAAGAAAATCAGATTTTCCTGATACCGTGAGAACAATCCAGGGTGAAAAAAACGATATTTTCCTGATACCGTGAGTAACGTCCATCATGAAGAAAATCAGATTTTCTTGACACCGTGGGTAATAGTCCAGGTGAAAAAAAAATCAGATTCTCCTGATACCGTGAGTAACGTCCAGGGTGAAAAAAAATCAGATTTTCCTGATACCGTGAGTAACGTCCCGGGTGAAAAAAAGAATCAGATTTTCCCTATACTGTGAGTAAAGTCCAGGGTGAAAAAAATCAGATATTCCTGATACCGTGAGTAACGTCCAGGGTGAAAAATACCATATTTTCCTGATACCATGTGTAACGTCCCGGGTGAAAAAAAATCATATTTTCCTGATACCGTGAGTAACGTGAAGAAAATCAGATTTTCCTGATACCATGAGAAAAGTCCAGGGTGAAAAAAATCAGATTTTCATGATACCATGAATAAAGTTTAGGGTGAAAAAAATCTGATATTCCTGATACCGTGAGTAACGTCCAGGGTGAAAAAAATCAGATTTAACTGATATCATGTGTAACGTCCTGGGTGAAAAAAATGATATTTTCCTGATACTATGAGTAACGTTCCGGGTGAAGAAAAGAGGATTTTCCTGATACCGTGGGTAATAGTCCACGTGAAAAAAAAATCAGATTTTCCTGATACCGTGAGTAACGTCCATCATGAAGAAAATCAGATTTTCCTGATACCGTGAGAACAATCCAGGGTGAAAAAAACGATATTTTCCTGATACCGTGAGTAACGTCCATCATGAAGAAAATCAGATTTTCTTGACACCGTGGGTAATAGTCCAGGTGAAAAAAAAATCAGATTCTCCTGATACCGTGAGTAACGTCCAGGGTGAAAAAAAATCAGATTTTCCTGATACCGTGAGAAAAATCCAGGGTGAAAAAAATGATATTTTCCTGATACCGTGAGTAACGTCCATCATGAAGAAAATCAGATTTTCTTGACACCCTGGGTAATAGTCCAGGTGAAAAAAATAGGTTTTCCAGATACCGTGAGTAACGTCCCGGGTGAAAAAAACAGATTTTCCTGATATCGTGAGTAACGTCCAGGGTGAAAAAAATCAGATATTCCTGATACCGTGAGTAATGTCCATGGTGAAAAAAATCAGATTTTCCTGATACTGTGTGAAACGTCCCGGGTGAAAATAATCACATTTTCCTGATACCGTGAGTAACGTTCCGTGTGAAGAAAATCAGGTTTTCCTGATACCGTGGGTAATAGTCCAGGTGAAAATAATCACATTTTCCTGATACCGTGAGTAACATCCCGGGTGAAAAAAAATCAGATTTTCCTGATACCATGAGTAACGTCCATCGTGAAGAAAATCAGATTTTCCTGATACCGTGGGTAATAGTCCAGGTGAAAAAATCAGATTTTCCAGATACCGTGAGTAACGTCCAGGGTGAAAAAAATCAGATTTTCCTGATACCGTGAGTAACGTCCCGGGTGAAAAAAAATTTAGATTTTCCCTATACCGTGAGTAAAGTCCAGGGTGAAAAAAATCAGATATTCCTGATACCGTGAGTAACGTCCAGGGTGAAAAATACCATATTTTCCTGATACCATGTGTAACGTCCCAGGTGAAAAAAAATCATATTTTCCTGATATCATGTGTAACGTCCCGGTCGAAAAAAATCATATTTTCCTGATACCGTGAGTAACGTCCCGGGTGAAGAAAATCAGATTTTCCTGATACCGTGAGAAAAATCCAGGGTGAAAAAAATCAGATTTTCATGATACCGTGAGTAACGTCCCGGGTGAAAAAAATCCGATTTTCCTGATACCGTGAGTAACGTCCAGGGTGAAAAAAATCCGATTTTCCTGATACCGTGAGACACGTCCAGGGTGAAAAAAATCTGATTTTCCTGATATCATGAGTAACGTACAGGGTGAAAAAAATCCGTTTTTCCTGATACCATGAGTAATGTCCAGGGTGAAAAAAATCCGATTTTCCTGATACCGTGAGGCACGTCCAGGGTGAAAAAAATCAGATTTTCCTGATACCGTGAGTAACGTCCCGAGTGAAACAAATCATATTTTCCTGATACCGTGAGTAAAGTCCAGGGTGAAAAATATCAGATTTTCCTGATACCGTGAGTAACGTCCTGGGTGAAAAAAATTATATTTTCCTGATACCGTGAGTAACGTCCTGGGTGAAAAAAATCCGATTTTCCTGATACCGTGAGTAACGTCCAGGGTGAAAAAAATCCGATTTTCCTGATACCGTGAGACACGTCCAGGGTGAAAAAAATCCGATTTTCCTGATACCGTGAGTAATGTCCAGGGTGAAAAAAATCAGATTTTCCTGATACCGTGAGTCACGTCCAGGGTGAAAAAAATCAGATTTTCCTGATACCGTGAGTAACGTCCCGGGTGAAAAAAAGGATATTTTCCTGATACCATGAGTAACGTCCCGGGTGAAGAAAATCAGATTTTCCTGATACCGTGGGTAATAGTCCAGGTGAAAAAAAATCAGATTTTCCTGATACCGTGAGTAACGTCCAGGGTGAAAAAAATCAGATTTTCCTGATACCGTGAGTAACGTCCATCATGAAGAAAATCAGATTTTCTTGACACCCTGGGTAATAGTCCAGGTGAAAAAAATAGGTTTTCCAGATACCGTGAGTAACGTCCCGGGTGAAAAAAACAGATTTTCCTGATATCGTGAGTAACGTCCAGGGTGAAAAAAATCAGATATTCCTGATACCGTGAGTAACGTCCATGGTGAAAAAAATCAGATTTTCCTGATACTGTGTGAAACGTCCCGGGTGAAAATAATCACATTTTCCTGATACCGTGAGTAACGTTCCGTGTGAAGAAAATCAGGTTTTCCTGATACCGTGGGTAATAGTCCAGGTGAAAATAATCACATTTTCCTGATACCGTGAGTAACGTCCCGGGTGAAAAAAAATCAGATTTTCCTGATACCATGAGTAACGTCCATCGTGAAGAAAATCAGATTTTCCTGATACCGTGGGTAATAGTCCAGGTGAAAAAATCAGATTTTCCAGATACCGTGAGTAACGTCCAGGGTGAAAAAAATCAGATTTTCCTGATACCGTGAGTAACGTCCCGGGTGAAAAAAAATTTAGATTTTCCCTATACCGTGAGTAAAGTCCAGGGTGAAAAAAATCAGATATTCCTGATACCGTGAGTAACGTCCAGGGTGAAAAATACCATATTTTCCTGATACCATGTGTAACGTCCCAGGTGAAAAAAAATCATATTTTCCTGATATCATGTGTAACGTCCCGGTCGAAAAAAATCATATTTTCCTGATACCGTGAGTAACGTCCCGGGTGAAGAAAATCTGATTTTCCTGATACCGTGAGAAAAATCCAGGGTGAAAAAAATCAGATTTTCATGATACCGTGAGTAACGTCCCGGGTGAAAAAAATCCGATTTTCCTGATACCGTGAGTAACGTCCAGGGTGAAAAAAATCCGATTTTCCTGATACCGTGAGACACGTCCAGGGTGAAAAAAATCTGATTTTCCTGATATCATGAGTAACGTACAGGGTGAAAAAAATCCGTTTTTCCTGATACCATGAGTAATGTCCAGGGTGAAAAAAATCCGATTTTCCTGATACCGTGAGGCACGTCCAGGGTGAAAAAAATCAGATTTTCCTGATACCGTGAGTAACGTCCCGAGTGAAACAAATCATATTTTCCTGATACCGTGAGTAAAGTCCAGGGTGAAAAATATCAGATTTTCCTGATACCGTGAGTAACGTCCTGGGTGAAAAAAATTATATTTTCCTGATACCGTGAGTAACGTCCTGGGTGAAAAAAATCTGATTTTCCTGATACCGTGAGTAACGTCCAGGGTGAAAAAAATCCGATTTTCCTGATACCGTGAGACACGTCCAGGGTGAAAAAAATCCGATTTTCCTGATACCGTGAGTAATGTCCAGGGTGAAAAAAATCCAATTTTCCTGATACCGTGAGTCACGTCCAGGGTGAAAAAAATCAGATTTTCCTGATACCGTGAGTAACGTCCCGGGTGAAAAAAAGGATATTTTCCTGATACCATGAGTAACGTCCCGGGTGAAGAAAATCAGATTTTCCTGATACCGTGGGTAATAGTCCAGGTGAAAAAAAATCAGATTTTCCTGATACCGTGAGTAACGTCCAGGGTGAAAAAAATCAGATTTTCCTGATACCGTGAGAAAAATCCAGGGTGAAAAAAATGATATTTTCCTGATACCGTGAGTAACATCCATCGTGAAGAAAATTAGATTTTCCTGATACCGTGGGTAATAGTCTAGGTGAAAAAAATCAGGTTTTCCAGATACCGTGAGTAACGTCCAGGGTGAAAAAAATCAGATTTTCCTGATACCATGAGTAACATCCCGGGTGAAAAAAATCAGATTTTCCTGATACCGTGAGTAAAGTCCTTGGTGAAAAAAATCAGATTTTCCTGATACCATGTGTAACGTCCCAGTCGAAAAAATCATATTTTCCTGATACCGTGAGTAATGTCCCGGGTGAAGAAAATCAGATTTTCCTGATACCGTGAGAAAAATCCAGGGTGAAAAAAATCAGATTTTCCTGATACCGTGAGTAATGTCCCGGGTGAAAAATACCATATTTTCCTGATACCGTGAGTTTAGTCGAGCTGAACATAAATCAAATTTTCATGATACCGTGGGTAATATTCCAGGTGAAAAAAAAATCATATTTTCCTGATACCGTGAGTAACGTCCCGGGTGAAGAAAATCAGATTTTCCTGATACCATGAGAAAAGTCCAGGGTGAAAAAATCAGATTTTCATGATACCATGAATAAAGTTTAGGGTGAAAAAAATCCGATATTCCTGATACCGTGAGTAACGTCCAGGGTGAAAAAAATCATATTTTCCTGATACTGTGTGAAACGTCCCGGGTGAAAATAATCACATTTTCCTGATACCGTGAGTAACGTTCCGGGTGAAGAAAAGAGGATTTTCCTGATACCGTGGGTAATAGTCCACGTGAAAAAAAATCAGATTTTCCTGATACCATGAGTAACGTCCATCATGAAGAAAATCAGATTTTCCTGATACCATGTGTAACGTCCCGGTTGAAAAAAATCATATTTTCCTGATACCGTGAGTAACGTCCCAGGTGAAAAAAATCAGATTTTCCTGATACCATGAGTAACGTCCATCGTGAAGAAAATCAGATTTTCCTGATACAGTGGGTAATAGTCCAGGTGAAAAAAATCAGATTTTCCAGATACCGTGAGTAACGTCCAGGGTGAAAAAAATCAGATTTTCCTGATACCGTGAGAAAAATCCAGGGTGAAAAAAATGATATTTTCCTGATACCGTGAGTAACGTCCATCATGAAGAAAATCAGATTTTCTTGACACCGTGGGTAATAGTCCTGTTGAAAAAAAAATAGGTTTTCCAGATACCATGAGTAACGTCCAGGGTGAAAAAAATCAGATTTTCCTGATACCATGAGTAACATCCCGGATGAAAAAAAATCAGATTTTCCTGATACCGTGAGTAAAGTCCAGGGTGAAAAAAATCAGATATTCCTAATACCGTGAGTAACGTCCATGGTGAAAAAAATCAGATTTTCCTGATACCATGTGTAACGTCCCGGTCGAAAAAAATCATATTTTCCTGATACCGTGAGTAACGTCCAGGGTGAAAAAACCAACCAGATTTTCCTGATATCGTGAGTAACGTCCAGGGTGAAAAAAATCAGATTTTCCTGATACCGTGAGTAACGTCCAGGGTGAAAAAAATCAGATTTTCCTGATACCGTGAGTAAAGTCCAGGGTGAAAAAAATCAGATATTCCTGATACCGTGAGTAACGTCCAGGGTGAAAAAAATCCGATTTTCCTGATACCATGAGTCACGTCCAGGGTGAAAAAAATCCGATTTTCCTGATACCGTGAGTAACGTCCAGGGTGAAAAAAATCCAATTTTCCTGATACCGTGAGTAACGTCCAGGGTGAAAAACAATCAGATTTTCCTGATACCATGAGTAATGTCCAAGGTGAAAAAATCCGATTTTTCTGATACCGTGAGTAACGTCCAGGGTGAAAAAAATGAGATTTTCCTGCTACCGTGAGTAAAGTTTAGGGCGAAAAATATCGGATTTTCCTGATACCGTGAGGAACGTCATGGGTGAAAAAATTCAGATTTTCCTGATACCATGGGTAATAGTCCAAGTGAAAAAAATCCGATTTTCAAAATACCATGAGAAACGTCTTGGGTGAAAAAAATCTGATTTTCCTGATACCGTGAGTAAAGTTTAGGGTGAAAAAATCAGATTTTCCTGATACCGTGCGTTATGTCCAGGGTGAAAAAAATTATATTTTCCTGATACCTTGAGTTTAGTCCAGGCGAAAAAAAAAACAGGTTTTCATGATACCATGAAAAAAGTTTAGGGTAAAAAAAATCCGATATTCCTGATACCGTGAGTAACGTCCAGGGTAAAAAAAATCCGATTTTCCTGATACCGTGAGTCACGTCCAGGGTGAAAAAAATCCGATTTTCCTGATACCGTGAGTAACGTCCAGGGTGAAAAAAATCCAATTTTCCTGATACCGTGAGTAACGTCCAGGGTGAAAAAAATCAGATTTTCCTGATACCATGAGTAACGTCCAGGGTGAAAAAATCCGATTTTCCTGATACCGTGAGTAACGTCCAGGGTGAAAAAAAATGAGATTTTCCTGCTACCGTGAGTAAAGTTTAGGGTGAAAAAAATCAGATTTTCCTGATACCGTGAGTAACGTCCAGGGTGAAAAAAATCCGATTTTACTGATACCGTGAGTAACGTCCAGGGTGAAAAAAATCAGATTTTCCTGATACCATGAGTACCATGATTTTTTCACCCTAAACTTTACTCACGGTATCAGGAAAATCTCATTTTTTTCATCCTGGATGTTACTCACTGGACGTTAGTCCAACGTGAAAAAAATCAGATTTTCCTGATACCGTGAGTAATGTCCAGGTTGAAAAAAATAAGATTTTCCTGATACCGTGGACAATAGTCCTGATGAAAAAAATCTGGTTTTCCTGATCCCGTGAGTAAAGTTAAGGTGAAAAAAATCCGATTTCCCTGATACCGTGTGTAATAGTCCAGGTGAACATAATCTGATTTTCCTGATACTGTGAGTAACGTTTTGGGTGAAAAATATCCGATTTTCCTGATACCATGAGAAACGTCCTTGGTGAAAAATTCAAATTTTTCCTGATACAGTGAGTAAAGTTTAGGGTGAAAAAAATCATATTTTCCTGATACCGTGAGTAACGTGAAGAAAATCAGATTTTCCTGATACCGTGAGAAAAGTCCAGGGTGAAAAAAATCAGATTTTCATGATACCATGAATAAAGTTTAGGGTGAAAAAAATCTGATATTCCTGATACCGTGAGTAACGTCCAGGGTGAAAAAAATCAGATTTTCCTGATATCATGTGTAACGTCCTGGGTGAAAAAAATGATATTTTCCTGATACCATGAGTAACGTTCCGGGTGAAGAAAAGCAGATTTTCCTGATACCGTGGGTAATAGTCCAGGTGAAAAAACAAAATCAGATTTTCCTGATACCGTGAGTAACGTCCATCATGAAGAAAATCAGATTTTCCTGATACCGTGAGAAAAATCCAGGGGGAAAAAAATGATATTTTCCTGATACCGTGAGTAACGTCCATCATGAAGAAAATCAGATTTTCTTGACACCGTGGGTAATAGTCCTGTTGAAAAAAAAATAGGTTTTCCAGATACCATGAGTAACGTCCAGGGTGAAAAAAATCAGATTTTCCTGATACCATGAGTAACATCCCGGATGAAAAAAAATCAGATTTTCCTGATACCGTGAGTAAAGTCCAGGGTGAAAAAAATCAGATATTCCTAATACCGTGAGTAACGTCCATGGTGAAAAATATCAGATTTTCCTGATACCATGTGTAACGTCCCGGTCGAAAAAAATCATATTTTCCTGATACCGTGAGTAACGTCCAGGGTGAAAAAACCAACCAGATTTTCCTGATATCGTGAGTAACGTCCAGGGTGAAAAAAATCAGATTTTCCTGATACCGTGAGTAACGTCCAGGGTGAAAAAAATCAGATTTTCCTGATACCGTGAGTAAAGTCCAGGGTGAAAAAAATCAGATATTCCTGATACCGTGAGTAACGTCCATGGTGAAATAAATCAGATTTTCCTGATACCATGTGTAACGCCCCGGTCGAAAAAAATCATATTTTCCTGATACCGTGAGTAACGTCCCGGGTGAAAAAAAATCAGATTTTCCTGATATCGTGAGTAACGTCCAGGGTGAAAAAAATCAGATTTTCCTGATACCGTGAGTAATATACCGGGTGAAAAAAATCAGATTTTCCTGATACCATGAGTAACGTCCATCGTGAAGAAAATCAGATTTTCCTGATACCGTGGGTAATAGTCCAGGTGAAAAAAATCAGATTTTCCAGATACCGTGAGTAACGTCCAGGGTGAAAAAAATCAGATTTTCCTGACACCGTGAGTAACGTCCCGGGTGAAAAAAAATCAGATTTTCCCTATACCGTGAGTAAAGTCCAGGGTGAAAAAATCAGATATTCCTGATACCGTGAGTAACGTCCAGGGTGAAAAACACCATATTTTCCTGATACCATGTGTAACGTCCCGGGTGAAAAAAATCATATTTTCCTGATTCCGTGAGTAACGTTACGGGTGAAAAAAATCCGATTTTCCTGATACCGTGAGACACGTCCAGGGTGAAAAAAATCAGATTTTCCTGATATCATGTGTAACGCCCTGGGTGAAAAAAATGATATTTTCCTGATACCGTGAGTAATGTTCCGGGTGAAGAAAAGCAGATTTTCCTGATACCGTGGGTAATAGTCCAGGTGAAAAAAAATCAGATTTTCCTGATACCGTGAGTAACGTCCATCATGAAGAAAATCAGATTTTCTTGACACCGTGGGTAAATAGTCCAGGTGAAAAAAATCAGATTTTCCAGATACCGTGAGTAACGTCCAGGGTGAAAAAAATCAGATTTTCCTGATACCGTGAGTAACGTCCCGGGTGAAAAAAAGAATCAGATTTTCCCTATACTGTGAGTAAAGTCCAGGGTGAAAAAAATCAGATATTCCTGATACCGTGAGTAACGTCCAGGGTGAAAAATACCATATTTTCCTGATACCATGTGTAACGTCCCGGGTGAAAAAAAATCATATTTTCCTGATACCGTGAGTAACGTGAAGAAAATCAGATTTTCCTGATACCGTGAGAAAAGTCCAGGGTGAAAAAAATCAGATTTTCATGATACCATGAATAAAGTTTAGGGTGAAAAAAATCTGATATTCCTGATACCGTGAGTAACGTCCAGGGTGAAAAAAAATCAGATTTAACTGATATCATGTGTAACGTCCTGGGTGAAAAAAATGATATTTTCCTGATACTATGAGTAACGTTCCGGGTGAAGAAAAGAGGATTTTCCTGATACCGTGGGTAATAGTCCACGTGAAAAAAAAATCAGATTTTCCTGATACCGTGAGTAACGTCCATCATGAAGAAAATCAGATTTTCCTGATACCGTGAGAACAATCCAGGGTGAAAAAAACGATATTTTCCTGATACCGTGAGTAACGTCCATCATGAAGAAAATCAGATTTTCTTGACACCGTGGGTAATAGTCCAGGTGAAAAAAAAATCAGATTCTCCTGATACCGTGAGTAACGTCCAGGGTGAAAAAAAATCAGATTTTCCTGATACCGTGAGTAACGTCCCGGGTGAAAAAAAGAATCAGATTTTCCCTATACTGTGAGTAAAGTCCAGGGTGAAAAAAATCAGATATTCCTGATACCGTGAGTAACGTCCAGGGTGAAAAATACCATATTTTCCTGATACCATGTGTAACGTCCCGGGTGAAAAAAAATCATATTTTCCTGATACCGTGAGTAACGTGAAGAAAATCAGATTTTCCTGATACCATGAGAAAAGTCCAGGGTGAAAAAAATCAGATTTTCATGATACCATGAATAAAGTTTAGGGTGAAAAAAATCTGATATTCCTGATACCGTGAGTAACGTCCAGGGTGAAAAAAATCAGATTTAACTGATATCATGTGTAACGTCCTGGGTGAAAAAAATGATATTTTCCTGATACTATGAGTAACGTTCCGGGTGAAGAAAAGAGGATTTTCCTGATACCGTGGGTAATAGTCCACGTGAAAAAAAAATCAGATTTTCCTGATACCGTGAGTAACGTCCATCATGAAGAAAATCAGATTTTCCTGATACCGTGAGAACAATCCAGGGTGAAAAAAACGATATTTTCCTGATACCGTGAGTAACATCCATCATGAAGAAAATCAGATTTTCTTGACACCGTGGGTAATAGTCCAGGTGAAAAAAAAATCAGATTCTCCTGATACCGTGAGTAACGTCCAGGGTGAAAAAAAATCAGATTTTCCTGATACCGTGAGAAAAATCCAGGGTGAAAAAAATGATATTTTCCTGATACCGTGAGTAACGTCCATCATGAAGAAAATCAGATTTTCTTGACACCGTGGGTAATAGTCCAGGTGAAAAAAATAGGTTTTCCAGATACCGTGAGTAACGTCCCGGGTGAAAAAAACAGATTTTCCTGATATCGTGAGTAACGTCCAGGGTGAAAAAAATCAGATATTCCTGATACCGTGAGTAACGTCCATGGTGAAAAAAATCAGATTTTCCTGATACTGTGTGAAACGTCCCGGGTGAAAATAATCACATTTTCCTGATACCGTGAGTAACGTTCCGTGTGAAGAAAATCAGGTTTTCCTGATACCGTGGGTAATAGTCCAGGTGAAAATAATCACATTTTCCTGATACCGTGAGTAACATCCCGGGTGAAAAAAAATCAGATTTTCCTGATACCATGAGTAACGTCCATCGTGAAGAAAATCAGATTTTCCTGATACCGTGGGTAATAGTCCAGGTGAAAAAATCAGATTTTCCAGATACCGTGAGTAACGTCCAGGGTGAAAAAAATCAGATTTTCCTGATACCGTGAGTAACGTCCCGGGTGAAAAAAAATTTAGATTTTCCCTATACCGTGAGTAAAGTCCAGGGTGAAAAAAATCAGATATTCCTGATACCGTGAGTAACGTCCAGGGTGAAAAATACCATATTTTCCTGATACCATGTGTAACGTCCCGGGTGAAAAAAAATCATATTTTCCTGATATCATGTGTAACGTCCCGGTCGAAAAAAATCATATTTTCCTGATACCGTGAGTAACGTCCCGGGTGAAGAAAATCAGATTTTCCTGATACCGTGAGAAAAATCCAGGGTGAAAAAAATCAGATTTTCATGATACCGTGAGTAACGTCCCGGGTGAAAAAAATCCGATTTTCCTGATACCGTGAGTAACGTCCAGGGTGAAAAAAATCCGATTTTCCTGATACCGTGAGACACGTCCAGGGTGAAAAAAATCTGATTTTCCTGATATCATGAGTAACGTACAGGGTGAAAAAAATCCGTTTTTCCTGATACCATGAGTAATGTCCAGGGTGAAAAAAATCCGATTTTCCTGATACCGTGAGGCACGTCCAGGGTGAAAAATATCAGATTTTCCTGATACCGTGAGTAACGTCCCGAGTGAAACAAATCATATTTTCCTGATACCGTGAGTAAAGTCCAGGGTGAAAAATATCAGATTTTCCTGATACAGTGAGTAACGTCCTGGGTGAAAAAAATTATATTTTCCTGATACCGTGAGTAACGTCCTGGGTGAAAAAAATCCGATTTTCCTGATACCGTGAGTAACGTCCAGGGTGAAAAAAATCCGATTTTCCTGATACCGTGAGACACGTCCAGGGTGAAAAAAATCCGATTTTCCTGATACCGTGAGTAATGTCCAGGGTGAAAAAAATCCAATTTTCCTGATACCGTGAGTCACGTCCAGGGTGAAAAAAATCAGATTTTCCTGATACCGTGAGTAACGTCCCGGGTGAAAAAAAGGATATTTTCCTGATACCATGAGTAACGTCCCGGGTGAAGAAAATCAGATTTTCCTGATACCGTGGGTAATAGTCCAGGTGAAAAAAAATCAGATTTTCCTGATACCGTGAGTAACGTCCAGGGTGAAAAAAATCAGATTTTCCTGATACCGTGAGAAAAATCCAGGGTGAAAAAAATGATATTTTCCTGATACCGTGAGTAACATCCATCGTGAAGAAAATTAGATTTTCCTGATACCGTGGGTAATAGTCTAGGTGAAAAAAATCAGGTTTTCCAGATACCGTGAGTAACGTCCAGGGTGAAAAAAATCAGATTTTCCTGATACCATGAGTAACATCCCGGGTGAAAAAAATCAGATTTTCCTGATACCGTGAGTAAAGTCCTTGGTGAAAAAAATCAGATTTTCCTGATACCATGTGTAACGTCCCAGTCGAAAAAATCATATTTTCCTGATACCGTGAGTAATGTCCCGGGTGAAGAAAATCAGATTTTCCTGATACCGTGAGAAAAATCCAGGGTGAAAAAAATCAGATTTTCCTGATACCGTGAGTAATGTCCCGGGTGAAAAATACCATATTTTCCTGATACCGTGAGTTTAGTCGAGCTGAACATAAATCAAATTTTCATGATACCGTGGGTAATATTCCAGGTGAAAAAAAAATCATATTTTCCTGATACCGTGAGTAACGTCCCGGGTGAAGAAAATCAGATTTTCCTGATACCATGAGAAAAGTCCAGGGTGAAAAAATCAGATTTTCATGATACCATGAATAAAGTTTAGGGTGAAAAAAATCCGATATTCCTGATACCGTGAGTAACGTCCAGGGTGAAAAAAATCATATTTTCCTGATACTGTGTGAAACGTCCCGGGTGAAAATAATCACATTTTCCTGATACCGTGAGTAACGTTCCGGGTGAAGAAAAGAGGATTTTCCTGATACCGTGGGTAATAGTCCACGTGAAAAAAAATCAGATTTTCCTGATACCATGAGTAACGTCCATCATGAAGAAAATCAGATTTTCCTGATACCATGTGTAACGTCCCGGTTGAAAAAAATCATATTTTCCTGATACCGTGAGTAACGTCCCGGGTGAAAAAAATCAGATTTTCCTGATACCATGAGTAACGTCCATCGTGAAGAAAATCAGATTTTCCTGATACAGTGGGTAATAGTCCAGGTGAAAAAAATCAGATTTTCCAGATACCGTGAGTAACGTCCAGGGTGAAAAAAATCAGATTTTCCTGATACCGTGAGAAAAATCCAGGGTGAAAAAAATGATATTTTCCTGATACCGTGAGTAACGTCCATCATGAAGAAAATCAGATTTTCTTGACACCGTGGGTAATAGTCCAGGTGAAAAAAAAATAGGTTTTCCAGATACCGTGAGTAACGTCCAGGATGAAAAAAATCAGATTTTCCTGATACCGTGAGTAAAGTCCAGGGTGAAAAAAATCAGATATTCCTGATACCGTGAGTAACGTCCATGGTGAAAAAAATCAGATTTTCCTGATACCATGTGTAACGTCCCGGTCGAAAAAAATCATATTTTCCTGATACCGTGAGTAACGTCCCGGGTGAAAAAAATCAGATTTTCCTGATATCGTGAGTAACGTCCAGGGTGAAAAAAATCAGATATTCCTGATACCGTGAGTAACGTCCATGGTGAAAAAAATCAGATTTTCCTGATACCATGTGTAACGTCCCGGTTGAAAAAAATCATATTTTCCTGATACCGGGAGTAACGTCCCGGGTGAAAAAAAATCAGAGTTTCCTGATACCGTGAGTAATATCCCGGGTGAAAAAAATCAGATTTTCCTGATACCATGAGTAACGTCCATCGTAAAGAAAATCAGATTTTCCTGATACAGTGGGTAATAGTCCAGGTGAAAAAAATCAGATTTTCCAGATACCGTGAGTAACGTCCAGGGTGAAAAAAATCAGATTTTCCTCATACCGTGAGTAACGTCTTGGGTGAAAAAAAAATCAGATTTTCCCTATACTGTGAGTAAAGTCTAGGGTGAAAAAAATCAGATATTCCTGATACCGTGAGCAACGTCCAGGGTGAAAAATACCATATTTTCCTGATACCATGTGTAACGTCCCGGGTGAAAAAAAATCATATTTTCCTGATACCGTGAGTAACGTGAAGAAAATCAGATTTTCCTGATACCGTGAGAAAAGTCCAGGGTGAAAAAAATCAGATTTTCATGATACCATGAATAAAGTTTAGGGTGAAAAAAATCTGATATTCCTGATACCGTGAGTAACGTCCAGGGTGAAAAAAATCAGATTTTCCTGATATCATGTGTAACGTCCTGGGTGAAAAAAATGATATTTTCCTGATACCGTGAGTAACGTTCCGGGTGAAGAAAAGCAGATTTTCCTGATACCGTGGGTAATAGTCCAGGTGAAAAAAAAATCAGATTTTCCTGATACCGTGAGTAACGTCCATAATGAAGAAAATCAGATTTTCCTGATACCGTGAGAAAAATCCAGGGTGAAAAAAATGATATTTTCCTGATACCGTGAGTAACGTCCATCATGAAGAAAATCAGATTTTCTTGACACCGTGGGTAATAGTCCTGTTGAAAAAAAATAGGTTTTCCAGATACCGTGAGTAACGTCCAGGGTGAAAAAAACATCAGATTTTCCTGATACCATGAGTAACATCCCGGGTGAAAAAAATCAGATTTTCCTGATACCGTGAGTAAAGTCCAGGGTGAAAAAAATCAGATATTCCTAATACCGTGAGTAACGTCCATGGTGAAAAAAATCAGATTTTCCTGATACCATGTGTAACGTCCCGGTCGAAAAAATCATATTTTCCTGATACCGTGAGTAACGTCCAGGGTGAAAAAACCAACCAGATTTTCCTGATATCGTGAGTAACGTCCAGGGTGAAAAAAATCAGATTTTCCTGATACCGTGAGTAACGTCCAGGGTGAAAAAACGAACCAGATTTTCCTGATATCGTGAGTAATGTCCAGGGTGAAAAAAAAAACAGATTTTCCTGATACCATGAGTAATATCCAGGGTGAAAAATATCAGATTTTCCTGATACCATGAGTAACGTCCATCGTGAAGAAAATAAGATTTTCCTGATACCGTGAATAACGTCCAGAGTGAAAAAAATCAGATTTTCCTGATACCATGAGTAACGTCCCAGGTGAAGAAAATCAGATTTTCCTGATACCGTGAGAAAAATCCAGGGTGAAAAAAAATGATATTTTCCTGATACCATGAGTAATGTCCAGGGTGAAAAAAATCAGATTTTCCTGATACCGTGAGAAAAATCCAGGGTGAAAAAAATGATATTTTCCTGATACCGTGAGTAACGTCCATCATGAAGAAAATCAGATTTTCTTGACACCGTGGGTAATAGTCCACGTGAAAAAAAGAGGTTTTTCCAGAAACTGTGAGTAACATCCCGGGTGAAAAAAATCAGATTTTCCTGATATCGTGAGTAAAGTCCAGGGTGAAAAAAATCAGATATTCCTGATACCGTGAGTAACGTCCATGGTGAAAAAAATCAGATTTTCCTGATACCATGTGTAACGTCCCGGTCGAAAAAAATCATATTTTCCTGATACCGTGAGTAATGTCAAGGGTGAAAAAAATCAGATTTTCCTGATACCGTGAGTAACGTCCCGGGTGAAAAAAAAACCAGATTTTCCTGATATCGTGAGTAACGTCCAGGGTGAAAAAAATCAGATTTTCCTGATACCGTGAGTATTATCCCGGGTGAAAAAAATCAGATTTTCCTGATACCATGAGTAACGTCCATCGTGAAGAAAATCAGATTTTCCTGATACAGTGGGTAATAGTCCAGGTGAAAAAAATCAGATTTTCCAGATACCATGAGTAACGTCCAGGGTGAAAAAAATCAGATTTTCCTGATACCGTGAGTAACGTCCCGGGTGAAAAAAAAAAACAGATTTTCCCTATACTGTGAGTAATGTCCAGGGTGAAAAATACATTATTTTTCTGATACCATGTGTAACGTCCCGGGTGAAGAAAAATCATATTTTCCTGATACCGTGAGTAACGTGAAGAAAATCAGATTTTCCTGATACCGTGAGAAAAGTCCAGGGTGAAAAAAATCAGATTTTCATGATACCATGAATAAAGTTTAGGGTGAAAAAAATCTGATATTCCTGATACCGTGAGTAACGTCCAGGGTGAAAAAAATCAGATTTTCCTGATATCATGTGTAACATCCTGGGTGAAAAAAATGATATTTTCCTGATACCGTGAGTAACGTTCCGGGTGAAGAAATGCAGATTTTCCTGATACCATGGGTAATAGTCCAGCTGAAAAAAAAATCAGATTTTCCTGATACCGTGAGTAACGTCCATCATGAAGAAAATCAGATTTTCCTGATACCGTGAGAAAAATCCAGGGTGAAAAAAATGATATTTTCCTGATACCGTGAGTAACGTCCATCATGAAGAAAATCAGATTTTCTTGACACCGTGGGTAATAGTCCTGTTGAAAAAAAAAAGGTTTTCCAGATACCGTGAGTAACGTCCAGGGTGAAAAAAACCAGATTTTCCTGATACCACGAGTAACATCCCGGGTGAAAAAAATCAGATTTTCCTGATACCGTGAGTAAAGTCCAGGGTGAAAAAAATCAGATATTCCTGATACCGTGAGTAACGTCCATGGTGAAAAAAATCAGATTTTCCTGATACCATGTGTAACGTCCAGGTCGAAAAATATCATATTTTCCTGATACCGTGAGTAACGTCCCGGGTGAACAAAATCAGATTTTCCTGATACCGTGAGTAATGTCCAGGGTGAAAAAAACCCCCAGATTTTCCTGATATCGTGAGTAACGTCCAGGGTGAAAAAAATCAGATTTTCCTGATACCGTGAGTAATATCCCGGGTGAAAAAAATCAGATTTTCCTGATACCATGAGTAACGTCCATCGTGAAGAAAAATCAGATTTTCCTGATACCGTGGTTAATAGTCCAGGTGAAAAAAATCAGATTTTCCAGATACCGTGAGTAACATCCAGGGTGAAAAAAATCAGATTTTCCTGATACCGTGAGTATCGTCCCGGGTGAAAAATAATCAGATTTTCCCTATACCGTGAGTAAAGTCCAGGGTGAAAAAAATCAGATTTTCCTGATACCGTGACTAATGTCCAGATTGAAAAAATAAGATTTTCCTGATACCGTGGATAATAGTCCTGATGAAAAAAATCTGGTTTTCCGGATCCCGTGAGTAAAGTTAGGGTGAAAAAAATCCGATTCCCCTGATACCGTGGGTAATAGCCCAGGTGAACATAATCTGATTTTCCTGATACTGTGAGTAACGTTTTGGGTGAAAAATATCCGATTTTCCTGATACCATGAGAAACGTCCTTGGTGAAAAATTCAGATTTTTCCTGATACAGTGAGTAAAGTTTAGGGTGAAAAAAATCCGATATTCCTGATACCGTGAGTCACGTCCAGGGTGAAAAAAATCCGATTTTCCTGATACCGTGAGTAACGTCCACGGTGAAAAAATCCGATTTT
The DNA here is from genome assembly GCA_035047305.1 of Bradypodion pumilum. NCBI lineage: Eukaryota > Metazoa > Chordata > Lepidosauria > Squamata > Chamaeleonidae > Bradypodion > Bradypodion pumilum. The sequence goes on from JAWDJD010000003.1 coordinate 187,430,429, forward strand.
CCTGATACCATGGGTAACGTCCAGGGTGAAAAAAAAAATCAGATTTTCCTGATACCATGAGTAACGTCCAGGGTGAAAAAAAATCAGATTTTCCTGATACCGTGAGTAACGTCCAGGGTGAAAAAAATGAGATTTTCCTGCTACCGTGAGTAAAGTTTTGGGTGAAAAAAATCAGATTTTCCTGATACCGTGAGTAACGTTCAGGGTGAAAAAAATCCGATATTCCTGATACCGTGAGTAAAGATTAGGGTGAAAAAATTCCGATTTTCCTGATACCGTGAGTAACGTCCAAGGTGAAAAAAAGTCAGGTTTTCCTAATACCATGGGCAAAGTCCAACGTGAAAAAAATCAGATTTTCCTGATACTGTGAGTAATGTCCAGGTTGAAAAAAATAAGATTTTCCTGATACCGTGGATAATAGTCCTGATGAAAAAAATCTGGTTTTCCTGATCCCGTGTGTAAAATTAGGGTGAAAAATATCCGATTTTCCTGATAACGTGAGTAACGTCATGGGTGAAAAAATTCAGATTTTCCTGATACCATGGGTAATAGTCCAAGTGAAAAAAATCAGATTTTCAAAATACCATGAGAAACGTCCTGGGTGAAAAATCATATTTTTCTGATACCGTGAATAAAGTTTAGGGTGAAAAAAATCAGATTTTCCTGATACCGTGAGTAATGTACAGGGTGAAAAAAATCCGATTTTCCTGATACCGTGAGAAAAATCCAGGGTGAAAAAAATGATATTTTCCTGATACCGTGAGTAACGTCCATCGTGAAGAAAATTAGATTTTCCTGATACCGTGGGTAATAGTCTAGGTGAAAAAAATCAGGTTTTCCAGATACCGTGAGTAACGTCCAGGGTGAAAAAAATCAGATTTTCCTGATACCATGAGTAACATCCCGGGTGAAAAAAATCAGATTTTCCTGATACCGTGAGTAAATTCCATGGTGAAAAAAATCAGATTTTCCTGATACCATGTGTAACATCCCGGTCGAAAAAAATCATATTTTCCTGATACCGTGAGTAATGTCCCGGGTGAAGAAAATCAGATTTTCCTGATACCGTGAGAAAAATCCAGGGTGAAAAAAATCAGATTTTCCTGATACCGTGAGTAATGTCCCGGGTGAAAAATACCATATTTTCCTGATACCGTGAGTTTAGTCGAGCTGAACATAAATCCAATTTTCATGATACCGTGGGTAATATTCCAGTTGAGAAAAAAATCATATTTTCCAGATACCGTGAGTAACGTCCAGGGTGAAAAAAATCAGATTTTCCTGATACCGTGAGAAAAATCCAGGGTGAAAAAAATGATATTTTCCTGATACCGTGAGTAACGTCCATCATGAAGAAAATCAGATTTTCTTGACACCGTGGGTAATAGTCCAGGTGAAAAAAAAATAGGTTTTCCAGATACCGTGAGTAACGTCCAGGATGAAAAAAATCAGATTTTCCTGATACCGTGAGTAAAGTCCAGGGTGAAAAAAATCAGATATTCCTGATACCGTGAGTAACGTCCATGGTGAAAAAAATCAGATTTTCCTGATACCATGTGTAACGTCCCGGTCGAAAAAAATCATATTTTCCTGATACCGTGAGTAACGTCCCGGGTGAAAAAAATCAGATTTTCCTGATATCGTGAGTAACGTCCAGGGTGAAAAAAATCAGATATTCCTGATACCGTGAGTAACGTCCATGGTGAAAAAAATCAGATTTTCCTGATACCATGTGTAACGTCCCGGTTGAAAAAAATCATATTTTCCTGATACCGTGAGTAACGTCCCGGGTGAAAAAAAATCAGAGTTTCCTGATACCGTGAGTAATATCCCGGGTGAAAAAAATCAGATTTTCCTGATACCATGAGTAACGTCCATCGTAAAGAAAATCAGATTTTCCTGATACAGTGGGTAATAGTCCAGGTGAAAAAAATCAGATTTTCCAGATACCGTGAGTAACGTCCAGGGTGAAAAAAATCAGATTTTCCTCATACCGTGAGTAACGTCTTGGGTGAAAAAAAAAATCAGATTTTCCCTATACTGTGAGTAAAGTCTAGGGTGAAAAAAATCAGATATTCCTGATACCGTGAGTAACGTCCAGGGTGAAAAATACCATATTTTCCTGATACCATGTGTAACGTCCCGGGTGAAAAAAAATCATATTTTCCTGATACCGTGAGTAACGTGAAGAAAATCAGATTTTCCTGATACCGTGAGAAAAGTCCAGGGTGAAAAAAATCAGATTTTCATGATACCATGAATAAAGTTTAGGGTGAAAAAAATCTGATATTCCTGATACCGTGAGTAACGTCCAGGGTGAAAAAAATCAGATTTTCCTGATATCATGTGTAACGTCCTGGGTGAAAAAAATGATATTTTCCTGATACCGTGAGTAACGTTCCGGGTGAAGAAAAGCAGATTTTCCTGATACCGTGGGTAATAGTCCAGGTGAAAAAAAAATCAGATTTTCCTGATACCGTGAGTAACGTCCATAATGAAGAAAATCAGATTTTCCTGATACCGTGAGAAAAATCCAGGGTGAAAAAAATGATATTTTCCTGATACCGTGAGTAACGTCCATCATGAAGAAAATCAGATTTTCTTGACACCGTGGGTAATAGTCCTGTTGAAAAAAAATAGGTTTTCCAGATACCGTGAGTAACGTCCAGGGTGAAAAAAACATCAGATTTTCCTGATACCATGAGTAACATCCCGGGTGAAAAAAATCAGATTTTCCTGATACCGTGAGTAAAGTCCAGGGTGAAAAAAATCAGATATTCCTAATACCGTGAGTAACGTCCATGGTGAAAAAAATCAGATTTTCCTGATACCATGTGTAACGTCCCGGTCGAAAAAATCATATTTTCCTGATACCGTGAGTAACGTCCAGGGTGAAAAAACCAACCAGATTTTCCTGATATCGTGAGTAACGTCCAGGGTGAAAAAAATCAGATTTTCCTGATACCGTGAGTAACGTCCAGGGTGAAAAAACGAACCAGATTTTCCTGATATCGTGAGTAATGTCCAGGGTGAAAAAAAAAACAGATTTTCCTGATACCATGAGTAATATCCAGGGTGAAAAATATCAGATTTTCCTGATACCATGAGTAACGTCCATCGTGAAGAAAATAAGATTTTCCTGATACCGTGAATAACGTCCAGAGTGAAAAAAATCAGATTTTCCTGATACCATGAGTAACGTCCCAGGTGAAGAAAATCAGATTTTCCTGATACCGTGAGAAAAATCCAGGGTGAAAAAAAATGATATTTTCCTGATACCGTGAGTAACGTCCATCGTGAAGAAAATTAGATTTTCTTGACACCGTGGGTAATAGTCCAGGTGAAAAAAAAATCAGATTTTCCTGATACCATGAGTAATGTCCAGGGTGAAAAAAATCAGATTTTCCTGATACCGTGAGAAAAATCCAGGGTGAAAAAAATGATATTTTCCTGATACCGTGAGTAACGTCCATCATGAAGAAAATCAGATTTTCTTGACACCGTGGGTAATAGTCCACGTGAAAAAAAGAGGTTTTTCCAGAAACTGTGAGTAACATCCCGGGTGAAAAAAATCAGATTTTCCTGATATCGTGAGTAAAGTCCAGGGTGAAAAAAATCAGATATTCCTGATACCGTGAGTAACGTCCATGGTGAAAAAAATCAGATTTTCCTGATACCATGTGTAACGTCCCGGTCGAAAAAAATCATATTTTCCTGATACCGTGAGTAATGTCAAGGGTGAAAAAAATCAGATTTTCCTGATACCGTGAGTAACGTCCCGGGTGAAAAAAAAACCAGATTTTCCTGATATCGTGAGTAACGTCCAGGGTGAAAAAAATCAGATTTTCCTGATACCGTGAGTATTATCCCGGGTGAAAAAAATCAGATTTTCCTGATACCATGAGTAACGTCCATCGTGAAGAAAATCAGATTTTCCTGATACAGTGGGTAATAGTCCAGGTGAAAAAAATCAGATTTTCCAGATACCATGAGTAACGTCCAGGGTGAAAAAAATCAGATTTTCCTGATACCGTGAGTAACGTCCCGGGTGAAAAAAAAAACAGATTTTCCCTATACTGTGAGTAATGTCCAGGGTGAAAAATACATTATTTTTCTGATACCATGTGTAACGTCCCGGGTGAAGAAAAATCATATTTTCCTGATACCGTGAGTAACGTGAAGAAAATCAGATTTTCCTGATACCGTGAGAAAAGTCCAGGGTGAAAAAAATCAGATTTTCATGATACCATGAATAAAGTTTAGGGTGAAAAAAATCTGATATTCCTGATACCGTGAGTAACGTCCAGGGTGAAAAAAATCAGATTTTCCTGATATCATGTGTAACATCCTGGGTGAAAAAAATGATATTTTCCTGATACCGTGAGTAACGTTCCGGGTGAAGAAATGCAGATTTTCCTGATACCATGGGTAATAGTCCAGCTGAAAAAAAAATCAGATTTTCCTGATACCGTGAGTAACGTCCATCATGAAGAAAATCAGATTTTCCTGATACCGTGAGAAAAATCCAGGGTGAAAAAAATGATATTTTCCTGATACCGTGAGTAACGTCCATCATGAAGAAAATCAGATTTTCTTGACACCGTGGGTAATAGTCCTGTTGAAAAAAAAAAGGTTTTCCAGATACCGTGAGTAACGTCCAGGGTGAAAAAAACCAGATTTTCCTGATACCACGAGTAACATCCCGGGTGAAAAAAATCAGATTTTCCTGATACCGTGAGTAAAGTCCAGGGTGAAAAAAATCAGATATTCCTGATACCGTGAGTAACGTCCATGGTGAAAAAAATCAGATTTTCCTGATACCATGTGTAACGTCCAGGTCGAAAAATATCATATTTTCCTGATACCGTGAGTAACGTCCCGGGTGAACAAAATCAGATTTTCCTGATACCGTGAGTAATGTCCAGGGTGAAAAAAACCCCCAGATTTTCCTGATATCGTGAGTAACGTCCAGGGTGAAAAAAATCAGATTTTCCTGATACCGTGAGTAATATCCCGGGTGAAAAAAATCAGATTTTCCTGATACCATGAGTAACGTCCATCGTGAAGAAAAATCAGATTTTCCTGATACCGTGGTTAATAGTCCAGGTGAAAAAAATCAGATTTTCCAGATACCGTGAGTAACATCCAGGGTGAAAAAAATCAGATTTTCCTGATACCGTGAGTATTGTCCCGGGTGAAAAATAATCAGATTTTCCCTATACCGTGAGTAAAGTCCAGGGTGAAAAAAATCAGATTTTCCTGATACCGTGACTAATGTCCAGATTGAAAAAATAAGATTTTCCTGATACCGTGGATAATAGTCCTGATGAAAAAAATCTGGTTTTCCTGATCCCGTGAGTAAAGTTAGGGTGAAAAAAATCCGATTCCCCTGATACCGTGGGTAATAGCCCAGGTGAACATAATCTGATTTTCCTGATACTGTGAGTAACGTTTTGGGTGAAAAATATCCGATTTTCCTGATACCATGAGAAACGTCCTTGGTGAAAAATTCAGATTTTTCCTGATACAGTGAGTAAAGTTTAGGGTGAAAAAAATCCGATATTCCTGATACCGTGAGTCACGTCCAGGGTGAAAAAAATCCGATTTTCCTGATACCGTGAGTAACGTCCACGGTGAAAAAATCCGATTTTCCTGATACCATGGGTAACGTCCAGGGTGAAAAAAAAAAAACAGATTTTCCTGATACCATGAGTAACGTCCAGGGTGAAAAAAAATCAGATTTTCCTGATACCGTGAGTAACGTCCAGGGTGAAAAAAATGAGATTTTCCTGCTACCGTGAGTAAAGTTTTGGGTGAAAAAAATCAGATTTTCCTGATACCGTGAGTAACGTTCAGGGTGAAAAAAATCCGATATTCCTGATACCGTGAGTAAAGATTAGGGTGAAAAAATTCCGATTTTCCTGATACCGTGAGTAACGTCCAAGGTGAAAAAAAGTCAGGTTTTCCTAATACCATGGGCAAAGTCCAACGTGAAAAAAATCAGATTTTCCTGATACTGTGAGTAATGTCCAGGTTGAAAAAAATAAGATTTTCCTGATACCGTGGATAATAGTCCTGATGAAAAAAATCTGGTTTTCCTGATCCCGTGTGTAAAATTAGGGTGAAAAATATCCGATTTTCCTGATAACGTGAGTAACGTCATGGGTGAAAAAATTCAGATTTTCCTGATACCATGGGTAATAGTCCAAGTGAAAAAAATCAGATTTTCAAAATACCATGAGAAACGTCCTGGGTGAAAAATCATATTTTTCTGATACCGTGAATAAAGTTTAGGGTGAAAAAAATCAGATTTTCCTGATACCGTGAGTAATGTACAGGGTGAAAAAAATCCGATTTTCCTGATACCGTGAGAAAAATCCAGGGTGAAAAAAATGATATTTTCCTGATACCGTGAGTAACGTCCATCGTGAAGAAAATTAGATTTTCCTGATACCGTGGGTAATAGTCTAGGTGAAAAAAATCAGGTTTTCCAGATACCGTGAGTAACGTCCAGGGTGAAAAAAATCAGATTTTCCTGATACCATGAGTAACATCCCGGGTGAAAAAAATCAGATTTTCCTGATACCGTGAGTAAATTCCATGGTGAAAAAAATCAGATTTTCCTGATACCATGTGTAACATCCCGGTCGAAAAAAATCATATTTTCCTGATACCGTGAGTAATGTCCCGGGTGAAGAAAATCAGATTTTCCTGATACCGTGAGAAAAATCCAGGGTGAAAAAAATCAGATTTTCCTGATACCGTGAGTAATGTCCCGGGTGAAAAATACCATATTTTCCTGATACCGTGAGTTTAGTCGAGCTGAACATAAATCCAATTTTCATGATACCGTGGGTAATATTCCAGTTGAGAAAAAAATCATATTTTCCTGATACCGTGAGTAACGTCCCGGGTGAAGAAAATCAGATTTTCCTGATACCGTGAGAAAAGTCCAGGGTGAAAAAAATCAGATTTTCATGATACCATGAATAAAGTTTAGGGTGAAAAAAATCCAATATTCCTGATACCGTGAGTAACGTCCAGGGAGAAAAAAATCATATTTTCCTGATACCGTGTGAAACGTCCCGGGTGAAAATAATCACATTTTCCTGATACCGTGAGTAACGTCCCGGGTGGAAAAAAAAATCAGATTTTCCTGATACCATGAGTAACGTCCATCGTGAAGAAAATCAGATTTTCCTGATACCGTGGGTAATAGTCCAGGTGAAAAAAATCAGATTTTCCAGATACCGTGAGTAACGTCCAGGGTGAAAAAAATGAGATTTTCCTGATACCGTGAGTAACGTCCCGGGTGAAAAAAAAATTAGATTTTCCCTATACCGTGAGTAAAGTCCAGGGTGAAAAAAATCAGATATTCCTGATACCATGAGTAACGTCCATCGTGAAGAAAATCAGATTTTCCTGATACAGTGGGTAATAGTCCAGGTGAAAAAAATCAGATTTTCCAGATACCGTGAGTAACGTCCAGGGTGAAAAAAATCAGATTTTCCTGATACCGTGAGTAACGTCCCCGGTGAAAAAAAATCAGATTTTCCCTATACCGTGAGTAAAGTACAGGGTGAAAAAAATCAGATATTCCTGATACCGTGAGTAACGTCCAGGGTGAAAAATACCATATTTTCCTGATACCATGTGTAACGTCCCGGGTGAAAAAAAATCATATTTTCCTGATATCATGTGTAACGTCCCGGTCGAAAAAAATCATATTTTCCTGATACCGTGAGTAACGTCCCGGGTGAAGAAAATCAGATTTTCCTGATACCGTGAGAAAAATCCAGGGTGAAAAAAATCAGATTTTCATGATGCCGTGAGTAACGTCCCGGGTGAAAAAAATCCGATTTTCCTGATACCGTGAGTAACGTCCAGGGTGAAAAAAATCCGATATTCCTGATACCGTGAGACATGTCCAGGGTGAAAAAAATCTGATTTTCCTGATACCATGAGTAACGTACAGGGTGAAAAAAATCCGTTTTTCCTGATACCATGAGTAATGTCCAGGGTGAAAAAAATCCGATTTTCCTGATACCGTGAGGCACGTCCAGGGTGAAAAAAATCAGATTTTCCTGATACCGTGAGTAACGTCCCGAGTGAAACAAATCATATTTTCCTGATACCGTGAGTAAAGTCCAGGGTGAAAAATATCAGATTTTCCTGATACCGTGAGTAACGTCCTGGGTGAAAAAATTATATTTTCCTGATACCATGAGTAACGTCCTGGGTGAAAAAAATCCGATTTTCCTGATACCGTGAGTAACGTCCCGGGTGAAAAAAATCCGATTTTCCTGATACCGTGAGACACGTCCAGGGTGAAAAAAATCCGATTTTCCTGATACCGTGAGTAATGTCCAGGGTGAAAAAAATCCGATTTTCCTGATACCGTGAGTCACGTCCAGGGTGAAAAAAATCAGATTTTCCTGATACCGTGAGTAACGTCCCGGGTGAAAAAAAGGATATTTTCCTGATACCATGAGTAACGTCCCGGGTGAAGAAAATCAGATTTTCCTGATACCGTGGGTAATAGTCCAGGTGAAAAAAAATCAGATTTTCCTGATACCGTGAGTAACGTCCAGGGTGAAAAAAATCAGATTTTCCTGATACCGTGAGAAAAATCCAGGGTGAAAAAAATGATATTTTCCTGATACCGTGAGTAACGTCCATCATGAAGAAAATCAGATTTTCTTGACACCATGGGTAATAGTCCAGGTGAAAAAAAAATAGGTTTTCCAGATACCGTGAGTAACGTCCAGGATGAAAAAAATCAGATTTTCCTGATACCGTGAGTAAAGTCCAGGGTGAAAAAAATCAGATATTCCTGATACCGTGAGTAACGTCCATGGTGAAAAAAATCAGATTTTCCTGATACCATGTGTAACGTCCCGGTCGAAAAAAATCATATTTTCCTGTTACCGTGAGTAACGTCCCGGGTGAAAAAAATCAGATTTTCCTGATATCGTGAGTAACGTCCAGGGTGAAAAAAATCAGATATTCCTCATACCGTGAGTAACGTCCATGGTGAAAAAAATCAGATTTTCCTGATACCATGTGTAACGTCCCGGTTGAAAAAAATCATATTTTCCTGATACCGTGAGTAACGTACCGGGTGAAAAAAAATCAGAGTTTCCTGATACCGTGAGTAATATCCCGGGTGAAAAAAATCAGATTTTCCTGATACCATGAGTAACGTCCATCGTGAAGAAAATCAGATTTTCCTGATACAGTGGGTAATAGTCCAGGTGAAAAAAATCAGATTTTCCAGATACCGTGAGTAACGTCCAGGGTGAAAAAAATCAGATTTTCCTGATACCGTGAGAAAAATCCAGGGTGAAAAAAATGATATTTTCCTGATACCGTGAGTAACGTCCATCATGAAGAAAATCAGATTTTCTTGACACCGTGGGTAATAGTCCAGGTGAAAAAAAATAGGTTTTCCAGATACCCTGAGTAACGTCCAGGATGAAAAAAATCAGATTTTTCTGATACCGTGAGTAAAGTCCAGGGTGAAAAAAATCAGATATTCCTGATACCGTGAGTAACGTCCATGGTGAAAAAAATCAGATTTTCCTGATACCATGTGTAACGTCCCGGTCGAAAAAAATCATATTTTCCTGATACCGTGAGTAACGTCCCGGGTGAAAAAAATCAGATTTTCCTGATACCGTGAGTAACGTCCATGGTGAAAAAAATCAGATTTTCCTGATACCATGTGTAACGTCCCGGTTGAAAAAAATCATATTTTCCTGATACCGTGAGTAACGTCCCGGGTGAAAAAAAATCAGAGTTTCCTGATACCGTGAGTAATATCCCGGGTGAAAAAAATCAGATTTTCCTGATACCATGAGTAACGTCCATCGTGAAGAAAATCAGATTTTCCTGATACAGTGGGTAATAGTCCAGGTGAAAAAAATCAGATTTTCCAGATACCGTGAGTAACGTCCAGGGTGAAAAAAATCAGATTTTCCTCATACCGTGAGTAACGTCCTGGGTGAAAAAAAAATCAGATTTTCCCTATACTGTGAGTAAAGTCTAGGGTGAAAAAAATCAGATATTCCTGATACTGTGAGTAACGTCCAGGGTGAAAAATACCATATTTTCCTGATACCATGTGTAACGTCCCGGGTGAAAAAAAAATCATATTTTCCTGATATCGTGAGTAACGTGAAGAAAATCAGATTTTCCTGATACCGTGAGAAAAGTCCAGGGTGAAAAAAATCAGATTTTCATGATACCATGAATAAAGTTTAGGGTGAAAAAAATCTGATATTCCTGATACTGTGAGTAACGTCCAGGGTGAAAAAAATCAGATTTTCCTGATATCATGTGTAACGTCCTGGGTGAAAAAAATGATATTTTCCTGATACCATGAGTAACGTTCCGGGTGAAGAAAAGCAGATTTTCCTGATACCGTGGGTAATAGTCCAGGTGAAAAAAAAATCAGATTTTCCTGATACCGTGAGTAACGTCCATCATGAAGAAAATCAGATTTTCCTGATACCGTGAGAAAAATCCAGGGTGAAAAAAATGATATTTTCCTGATACCGTGAGTAACGTCCATCATGAAGAAAATCAGATTTTCTTGACACCGTGGGTAATAGTCCTGTTGAAAAAAAATAGGTTTTCCAGATACCGTGAGTAACGTCCAGGGTGAAAAAAATCAGATTTTCCTGATACCATGAGTAACATCCCGGATGAAAAAAATCAGATTTTCCTGATACCGTGAGTAAAGTCCAGGGTGAAAAAAATCAGATATTCCTAATACCGTGAGTAACGTCCATGGTGAAAAAAATCAGATTTTCCTGATACCATGTGTAACGTCCCGGTCGAAAAAAATCATATTTTCCTTATACCGTGAGTAACGTCCAGGGTGAAAAAACCAACCAGATTTTCCTGATATCGTGAGTAACGTCCAGGGTGAAAAAAATCAGATTTTCCTGATACCGTGAGTAACGTCCAGGGTGAAAAAAATCAGATTTTCCTGATACCGTGAGAAAAATCCAGGGTGAAAAAAATGATATTTTCCTGATACCGTGAGTAACGTCCATCATGAAGAAAATCAGATTTTCTTGACACCGTGGGTAATAGTCCAGGTGAAAAAAATAGGTTTTCCAGATACCGTGAGTAACGTCCAGGGTGAAAAAAATCAGATTTTCCTGATACCGTGAGTAAAGTCCAGGGTGAAAAAAATCAGATATTCCTGATACCGTGAGTAACGTCCATGGTGAAAAAAATCAGATTTTCCTGATACCATGTGTAACGTCCCGGTCGAAAAAAATCATATTTTCCTGATACCGTGAGTAACGTCCCGGGTGAAAAAAATCAGATTTTCCTGATATCGTGAGTAACGTCCAGGGTGAAAAAAATCAGATTTTCCTGATACCGTGAGTAATATACCGGGTGAAAAAAATCAGATTTTCCTGATACCATGAGTAACGTCCATCGTGAAGAAAATCAGATTTTCCTGATACCGTGGGTAATAGTCCAGGTGAAAAAAATCAGATTTTCCAGATACCGTGAGTAACGTCCAGGGTGAAAAAAATCAGATTTTCCTGATACCGTGAGTAACGTCCCGGGTGAAAAAAAATCAGATTTTCCCTATACCGTGAGTAAAGTCCAGGGTGAAAAAATCAGATATTCCTGATACCGTGAGTAACGTCCAGGGTGAAAAACACCATATTTTCCTGATACCATGTGTAACGTCCCGGGTGAAAAAAAATCATATTTTCCTGATACCGTGAGTAACGTGAAGAAAATCAGATTTTCCTGATACCATGAGAAAAGTCCAGGGTGAAAAAAATCAGATTTTCATGATACCATGAATAAAGTTTAGGGTGACAAAAATCTGATATTCATGATACCGTGAGTAACGTCCAGGGTGAAAAAATCAGATTTTCCTGATATCATGTGTAACGCCCTGGGTGAAAAAAATGATATTTTCCTGATACCGTGAGTAATGTTCCGGGTGAAGAAAAGCAGATTTTCCTGATACCGTGGGTAATAGTCCAGGTGAAAAAAAATCAGATTTTCCTGATACCGAGAGTAACGTCCATCATGAAGAAAATCAGATTTTCTTGACACCGTGGGTAAATAGTCCAGGTGAAAAAAATCAGATTTTCCAGATACCGTGAGTAACGTCCAGGGTGAAAAAAATCAGATTTTCCTGATACCGTGAGTAACGTCCCGGGTGAAAAAAAGAATCAGATTTTCCCTATACTGTGAGTAAAGTCCAGGGTGAAAAAAATCAGATATTCCTGATACCGTGAGTAACGTCCATGGTGAAAAAAATCAGATTTTCCTGATACCATGTGTAACGTCCCGGTCGAAAAAAATCATATTTTCCTGATACCGTGAGTAACGTCCCGGGTGAAAAAAATCAGATTTTCCTGATATCGTGAGTAACGTCCAGGGTGAAAAAAATCAGATTTTCCTGATACCGTAATATACCGGGTGAAAAAAATCAGATTTTCCTGATACCATGAGTAACGTCCATCGTGAAGAAAATCAGATTTTCCTGATACCGTGGGTAATAGTCCAGGTGAAAAAAATCAGATTTTCCAGATACCGTGAGTAACGTCCAGGGTGAAAAAAATCAGATTTTCCTGATACCGTGAGTAACGTCCCGGGTGAAAAAAAAATCAGATTTTCCCTATACCGTGAGTAAAGTCCAGGGTGAAAAAATCAGATATTCCTGATACCGTGAGTAACGTCCAGGGTGAAAAACACCATATTTTCCTGATACCATGTGTAACGTCCCGGGTGAAAAAAAATCATATTTTCCTGATACCGTGAGTAACGTGAAGAAAATCATATTTTCCTGATACCGTGAGAAAAGTCCAGGGTGAAAAAAATCAGATTTTCATGATACCATGAATAAAGTTTAGGGTGACAAAAATCTGATATTCCTGATACCGTGAGTAACGTCCAGGGTGAAAAAAATCAGATTTTCCTGATATCATGTGTAACGCCCTGGGTGAAAAAAATGATATTTTCCTGATACCGTGAGTAATGTTCCGGGTGAAGAAAAGCAGATTTTCCTGATACCGTGGGTAATAGTCCAGGTGAAAAAAAATCAGATTTTCCTGATACCGTGAGTAACGTCCATCATGAAGAAAATCAGATTTTCTTGACACCGTGGGTAAATAGTCCAGGTGAAACAAATCAGATTTTCCAGATACCGTGAGTAACGCCCAGGGTGAAAAAAAGAATCAGATTTTCCCTATACTGTGAGTAAAGTCCAGGGTGAAAAAAATCAGATATTCCTGATACCGTGAGTAACGTCCAGGGTGAAAAATACCATATTTTCCTGATACCATGTGTAACGTCCCGGGTGAAAAAAAATCATATTTTCCTGATACCGTGAGTAACGTGAAGAAAATCAGATTTTCCTGATACCGTGAGAAAAGTCCAGGGTGAAAAAAATCAGATTTTCATGATACCATGAATAAAGTTTAGGGTGAAAAAAATCTGATATTCCTGATACCGTGAGTAACGTCCAGGGTGAAAAAAATCAGATTTAACTGATATCATGTGTAACGTCCTGGGTGAAAAAAATGATATTTTCCTGATACCATGAGTAACGTTCCGGGTGAAGAAAAGAGGATTTTCCTGATACCGTGGGTAATAGTCCACGTGAAAAAAAAATCAGATTTTCCTGATACCGTGAGTAACGTCCATCATGAAGAAAATCAGATTTTCCTGATACCGTGAGAACAATCCAGGGTGAAAAAAAACGATATTTTCCTGATACCGTGAGTAACGTCCATCATGAAGAAAATCAGATTTTCTTGACACCGTGGGTAATAGTCCAGGTGAAAAAAAATCAGATTCTCCTGATACCGTGAGTAACGTCCAGGGTGAAAAAAATCAGATTTTCCTGATACCGTGAGAAAAATCCAGGGTGAAAAAAATGATATTTTCCTGATACCGTGAGTAACGTCCATCATGAAGAAAATCAGATTTTCTTGACACCGTGGGTAATAGTCCAGGTGAAAAAAATAGGTTTTCCAGATACCGTGAGTAACGTCCCGGGTGAAAAAATCAGATTTTCCTGATATCGTGAGTAACGTCCAGGGTGAAAAAAATGATATTTTCCTGATACTGTGTGAAACGTCCCGTGTGAAAATAATCACATTTTCCTGATACCGTGAGTAACGTTCCGTGTGAAGAAAATCAGGTTTTCCTGATACCGTGGGTAATAGTCCAGGTGAAAATAATCACATTTTCCTGATACCGTGAGTAACATCCCGGGTGAAAAAAAATCAGATTTTCCTGATACCATGAGTAACGTCCATCGTGAAGAAAATCAGATTTTCCAGATACCGTGAGTAACGTCCAGGGTGAAAAAAATCAGATTTTCCTGATACCGTGAGTAACGTCCCGGGTGAAAAAAAAAATTAGATTTTCCCTATACCGTGAGTAAAGTCCAGGGTGAAAAAAATCAGATATTCCTGATACCGTGAGTAACGTCCAGGGTGAAAAATACCATATTTTCCTGATACCATGTGTAACGTCCCGGGTGAAAAAAAATCATATTTTCCTGATATCATGTGTAACGTCCCGGTCGAAAAAAATCATATTTTCCTGATACCGTGAGTAACGTCCCGGGTGAAGAAAATCAGATTTTCCTGATACCGTGAGAAAAATCCAGGGTGAAAAAAATCAGATTTTCATGATACCGTGAGTAACGTCCCGGGTGAAAAAAATCCGATTTTGCTGATACCGTGAGTAACGTCCAGGGTGAAAAAAATCCGATTTTCCTGATACCGTGAGACACGTCCAGGGTGAAAAAAATCTGATTTTCCTGATATCATGAGTAACGTACAGGGTGAAAAAAATCCGTTTTTCCTGATACCATGAGTAATGTCCAGGGTGAAAAAAATCCGATTTTCCTGATACCGTGAGGCACGTCCAGGGTGAAAAAAATCAGATTTTCCTGATACCGTGAGTAACGTCCCGAGTGAAACAAATCATATTTTCCTGATACCGTGAGTAAAGTCCAGGGTGAAAAATATCAGATTTTCCTGATACCGTGAGTAACGTCCTGGGTGAAAAAAATTATATTTTCCTGATACCGTGAGTAACGTCCTGGGTGAAAAAAATCCGATTTTCCTGATACCGTGAGTAACGTCCAGGGTGAAAAAAATCCGATTTTCCTGATACCGTGAGACACGTCCAGGGTGAAAAAAATCCGATTTTCCTGATACCGTGAGTAATGTCCAGGGTGAAAAAAATCCGATTTTCCTGATACCGTGAGTCACGTCCAGGGTGAAAAAAATCAGATTTTCCTGATACCGTGAGTAACGTCCCGGGTGAAAAAAAGGATATTTTCCTGATACCATGAGTAACGTCCCGGGTGAAGAAAATCAGATTTTCCTGACACCGTGGGTAATAGTCCAGGTGAAAAAAAATCAGATTTTCCTGATACCGTGAGTAACGTCCAGGGTGAAAAAAATCAGATTTTCCTGATACCGTGAGAAAAATCCAGGGTGAAAAAAATGATATTTTCCTGATACCGTGAGTAACATCCATCGTGAAGAAAATTAGATTTTCCTGATACCGTGGGTAATACTCTAGGTGAAAAAAATCAGGTTTTCCAGATACCGTGAGTAACGTCCAAGGTGAAAAAAATCAGATTTTCCTGATACCATGAGTAACATCCCGGGTGAAAAAAATCAGATTTTCCTGATACCGTGAGTAAAGTCCTTGGTGAAAAAAATCAGATTTTCCTGATACCATGTGTAACGTCCCAGTCGAAAAAATCATATTTTCCTGATACCGTGAGTAATGTCCCGGGTGAAGAAAATCAGATTTTCCTGATACCGTGAGAAAAATCCAGGGTGAAAAAAATCAGATTTTCCTGATACCGTGAGTAATGTCCCGGGTGAAAAATACCATATTTTCCTGATACCGTGAGTTTAGTCGAGCTGAACATAAATCAAATTTTCATGATACCATGGGTAATATTCCAGGTGAAAATAAAAATCATATTTTCCTGATACCGTGAGTAACGTCCCGGGTGAAGAAAATCAGATTTTCCTGATACCATGAGAAAAGTCCAGGGTGAAAAAATCAGATTTTCATGATACCATGAATAAAGTTTAGGGTGAAAAAAATCCGATATTCCTGATACCGTGAGTAACGTCCAGGGTGAAAAAAATCATATTTTCCTGATACTGTGTGAAACGTCCCGGGTGAAAATAATCACATTTTCATGATACCGTGAGTAACGTTCCGGGTGAAGAAAAGAGGATTTTCCTGATACCATGAGTAACGTCCATCGTGAAGAAAATCAGATTTCCCTGATACAGTGGGTAATAGTCCAGGTGAAAAAAATCAGATTTTCCAGATACCGTGAGTAACGTCCAGGGTGAAAAAAATCAGATTTTCCTGATACCGTGAGAAAAATCCAGGGTGAAAAAAATGATATTTTCCTGATACCGTGAGTAACGTCCATCATGAAGAAAATCAGATTTTCTTGACACCGTGGGTAATAGTCCAGGTGAAAAAAAAATAGGTTTTCCAGATACCGTGAGTAACGTCCAGGATGAAAAAAATCAGATTTTCCTGATACCGTGAGTAAAGTCCAGGGTGAAAAAAATCAGATATTCCTGATACCGTGAGTAATGTCCATGGTGAAAAAAATCAGATTTTCCTGATACCATGTGTAACGTCCCGGTCGAAAAAAATCATATTTTCCTGATACCGTGAGTAACGTCCCGGGTGAAAAAAATCAGATTTTCCTGATATCATGAGTAACGTCCAGGGTGAAAAAAATCAGATATTCCTGATACCGTGAGTAACATCCATGGTGAAAAAAATCAGATTTTCCTGATACCATGTGTAACGTCCCGGTTGAAAAAAATCATATTTTCCTGATACCGTGAGTAACGTCCCGGGTGAAAAAAAATCAGATTTTCCTGATACCATGAGTAACGTCCATCGTGAAGAAAATCAGATTTTCCTGATACAGTGGGTAATAGTCCAGGTGAAAAAAATCAGATTTTCCAGATACCGTGAGTAACGTCCAGGGTGAAAAAAATCAGATTTTCCTCATACCGTGAGTAACGTCCTGGGTGAAAAAAAAATCAGATTTTCCCTATACTGTGAGTAAAGTCTAGGGTGAAAAAAATCAGATATTCCTGATACCGTGAGTAACGTCCAGGGTGAAAAATACCATATTTTCCTGATACCATGTGTAACGTCCCGGGTGAAAAAAAATCACATTTTCCTGATACCGTGAGTAACGTGAAGAAAATCAGATTTTCCTGATACCATGAGAAAAGTCCAGGGTGAAATAAATCAGATTTTCATGATACCATGAATAAAGTTTAGGGTGAAAAAAAATCTGATATTCCTGATACCGTGAGTAACGTCCAGGGTGAAAAAAATCAGATTTTCCTGATATCATGTGTAACGTCCTGGGTGAAAAAAATGATATTTTCCTGATACCGTGAGTAACGTTCCGGGTGAAGAAAAGCAGATTTTCCTGATACCGTGGGTTATAGTCCAGGTGAAAAAAAAATCAGATTTTCCTGATACCGTGAGTAACGTCCATAATGAAGAAAATCAGATTTTCCTGATACCGTGAGAAAAATCCAGGGTGAAAAAAATGATATTTTCCTGATACCGTGAGTAACGTCCATCATGAAGAAAATCAGATTTTCTTGACACCGTGGGTAATAGTCCTGTTGAAAAAAAAATAGGTTTTCCAGATACCGTGAGTAACGTCCAGGGTGAAAAAAACATCAGATTTTCCTGATACCATGAGTAACATCCCGGGTGAAAAAAATCAGATTTTGCTGATACCGTGAGTAAAGTCCAGGGTGAAAAAAATCAGATATTCCTAATACCGTGAGTAACGTCCATGGTGAAAAAAATCAGATTTTCCTGATACCATGTGTAACGTCCCGGTCGAAAAAAAATCATATTTTCCTGATACCGTGAGTAACGTCCAGGGTGAAAAAACCAACCAGATTTTCCTGATATCGTGAGTAACGTCCAGGGTGAAAAAAATCAGATTTTCCTGATACCGTGAGTAACGTCCAGGGTGAAAAAACCAACCAGATTTTCCTGATATCGTGAGTAATGTCCAGGGTGAAAAAAAAACAGATTTTCCTGATACCATGAGTAATATCCAGGGTGAAAAATATCAGATTTTCCTGATACCATGAGTAACGTCCATCGTGAAGAAAATCAGATTTTCCTGATACCGTGAGTAATGTCCAGAGTGAAAAAAATCAGATTTTCCTGATACCATGAGTAACGTCCCGGGTGAAGAAAATCAGATTTTCCTGATACCGTGAGAAAAATCCAGGGTGAAAAAAAATGATATTTTCCTGATACCGTGAGTAACGTCCATCGTGAAGAAAATTAGATTTTCTTGACACCGTGGGTAATAGTCCAGGTGAAAAAAAAATCAGATTTTCCTGATACCATCAGTAATGTCCAGGGTGAAAAAAATCAGATTTTCCTGATACCGTGAGAAAAATCCAGGGTGAAAAAAATGATATTTTCCTGATACCGTGAGTAACGTCCATCATGAAGAAAATCAGATTTTCTTGACACCCTGGGTAATAGTCCACGTGAAAAAAAGAGGTTTTTCCAGAAACTGTGAGTAACGTCCAGGGTGAAAAAAATCAGATTTTCCTGATAACATGAGTAACATCCCGGGTGAAAAAAATCAGATTTTCCTTATACCGTGAGTAAAGTCCAGGGTGAAAAAAATCAGATATTCCTGATACCGTGAGTAACGTCCATGGTGAAAAAAATCAGATTTTCCTGATACCGTGAGTAACGTCCCGGGTGAAAAAAAATCAGATTTTCCTGATATCGTGAGTAACGTCCAGGGTGAAAAAAATCAGATTTTCCTGATACCGTGAGTAACGTCCAGGGTGAAAAAAATCAGATTTTCCTGATATCATGTGTAACATCCTGGGTGAAAAAAATGATATTTTCCTGATACCGTGAGTAACGTTCCGGGTGAAGAAATGCAGATTTTCCTGATACCATGGGTAATAGTCCAGCTGAAAAAAAAAATCAGATTTTCCTGATACCGTGAGTAACGTCCATCATGAAGAAAATCAGATTTTCCTGATACCGTGAGAAAAATCCAGGGTGAAAAAAATGATATTTTCCTGATACCGTGAGTAACGTCCATCATGAAGAAAATCAGATTTTCTTGACACCGTGGGTAATAGTCCTGTTGAAAAAAAAAAGGTTTTCCAGATACCGTGAGTAACGTCCAGGGTGAAAAAAACCAGATTTTCCTGATACCACGAGTAACATCCCGGGTGAAAAAAATCAGATTTTCCTGATACCGTGAGTAAAGTCCAGGGTGAAAAAAATCAGATATTCCTGATACCGTGAGTAACGTCCATGGTGAAAAAATCAGATTTTCCTGATACCATGTGTAACGTCCAGGTCGAAAAATATCATATTTTCCTGATACCGTGAGTAACGTCCCGGGTGAACAAAATCAGATTTTCCTGATACCGTGAGTAACGTCCAGGGTGAAAAAAACCCCCAGATTTTCCTGATATCGTGAGTAACGTCCAGGGTGAAAAAAATCAGATTTTCCTGATACCGTGAGTAATATCCCGGGTGAAAAAAATCAGATTTTCCTGATACCATGAGTAACGTCAATCGTGAAGAAAAATCAGATTTTCCTGATACCGTGGTTAATAGTCCAGGTGAAAAAAATCAGATTTTCCAGATACCGTGAGTAACATCCAGGGTGAAAAAAATCAGATTTTCCTGATACCGTGAGTAACGTCCCGGGTGAAAAATAATCAGATTTTCCCTATACCGTGAGTAAAGTCAAGGGTGAAAAAAATCAGATTTTCCTGATACCGTGACTAATGTCCAGATTGAAAAAATAAGATTTTCCTGATACCGTGGATAATAGTCCTGATGAAAAAAATCTGGTTTTCCTGATCCCGTGAGTAAAGTTAGGGTGAAAAAAATCCGATTCCCCTGATACCGTGGGTAATAGCCCAGGTGAACATAATCTGATTTTCCTGATACTGTGAGTAACGTTTTGGGTGAAAAATATCCGATTTTCCTGATACCATGAGAAACGTCCTTGGTGAAAAATTCAGATTTTTCCTGATACAGTGAGTAAAGTTTGGGGTGAAAAAAATCCGATATTCCTGATACCGTGAGTCACGTCCAGGGTGAAAAAAATCCGATTTTCCTGATACCGTGAGTAACGTCCAGGGTGAAAAAAATGAGATTTTCCTGCTACCGTGAGTAAAGTTTTGGGTGAAAAAAATCAGATTTTCCTGATACCGTGAGTAACGTTCAGGGTGAAAAAAATCCGATATTCCTGATACCGTGAGTAAAGATTAGGGTGAAAAAATTCCGATTTTCCTGATACCGTGAGTAACGTCCAAGGTGAAAAAAATTCAGGTTTTCCTAATACCATGGGCAAAGTCCAACGTGAAAAAAATCCAATTTTCCTGATACCGTGAGTAACGTCCAGGGTGAAAAAAAATCCGATTTTCCTGATACCGTGAGACACGTCCAGGGTGAAAAAAATCTGATTTTCCTGATACCGTGAGACACGTCCAGGGTGAAAAAAATCTGATTTTCCTGATACCGTGAGTAACGTCCAGGGTGAAAAAAATCAGATTTTCCTGATATCATGTGTAACATCCTGGGTGAAAAAAATCAGATTTTCCTGATAACGTGAGTAACGTCCCGGGTGAAAAAAATCATATTCCTGATTCCGTGAGTAAAGTCCAGGGTGAAAAAAATCATATTTTCCTGATACCGTGAGTAAGGTCCAGGGTGAAAAAAATCAGATTTTCCTGATACCGTGAGTAACGTCCCGGGTGAAAAAAAATCATATTTTCCTGATACCGTGAGTAAAGTCCAGGGTGAAAAAAGTCAGATTTTCATGATACCGTGAGTAACGTCCAGGGTGAAAAAAATCATATTTTCCTGATGCCGTGAGTAACGTCCCGGGTGAAAAAAATCCAGTTTTCCTGATACCGTGAGTAACGTCCAAGGTGAAAAAAATCCGATTTTCCTGATACCGTGAGACACATTCAGGGTGAAAATAATCTGATTTTCGTGATACCGTGAGTAACGTACAAGGTGAAAAAAATCCGATTTTCCTGATACCATGAGTAATGTCCAGGGTGAAAAAAATCAGATTTTCCTGATACCGTGAGAAAAATCCAGGGTGAAAAAAATGATATTTTCCTGATACCGTGAGTAACGTCCATCATGAAGAAAATCAGATTTTCTTGACACCGTGGGTAATAGTCCTGTTGAAAAAAAAAAGGTTTTCCAGATACCGTGAGTAACGTCCAGGGTGAAAAAAACCAGATTTTCCTGATACCACGAGTAACATCCCGGGTGAAAAAAATCAGATTTTCCTGATACCGTGAGTAAAGTCCAGGGTGAAAAAAATCAGAATTTCCTGATACCGTGAGAAAAGTCCAGGGTGAAAAAAATGATATTTTCCTGATACCGTGAGTAACGTCCATCATGAAGAAAATCAGATTTTCTTGACACCGTGGGTAATAGTCCAGGTGAAAAAAATCAGATTTTCCTGATACCGTGAGTAACGTCCAGGGTGAAAAAAATCAGATTTTCCTGATACCGTGAGAAAAATCCAGGGTGAAAAAAATGATATTTTCCTGATACCGTGAGTAACGTCCATGGTGAAAAAAATCAGATTTTCCTGATACCATGTGTAATGTCCCGGTCGAAAAAAATCATATTTTCCTGATACCGTGAGTAACGTCCCGGGTGAAAAAAAATCAGATTTTCCTGATACCGTGAGTAATATCCCGGGTGAAAAAAATCAGATTTTCCTGATACCATGAGTAACGTCCATCATGAAGAAAATCAGATTTTCCTGATACAGTGGGTAATAGTCCAGGTGAAAAAAATCAGATTTTCCAGATACCGTGAGTAACGTCTAGGGTGAAAAAAATCAGATTTTCCTGATACCGTGAGTAACGTCCATCGTGAAGAAAATCAGATTTTCCTGATACAGTGGGTAATAGTCCAGGTGAAAAAAATCAGATATTCCTGATACCGTGAGTAACGTCCAGGGTGAAAAATACCATATTTTCCTGATACCATGTGTAACGTCCCGGGTGAAAAAAAATCATATTTTCCTGATACCGTGAGTAACGTGAAGAAAATCAGATTTTCCTGATACCGTGAGAAAAGTCCAGGGTGAAAAAAATCAGATTTTCATGATACCATGAATAAAGTTTAGGGTGAAAAAAATCTGATATTCCTGATACCGTGAGTAACGTCCAGGGTGGAAAAAATCAGATTTTCCTGATATCATGTGTAACGTCCTGGGTGAAAAAAATGATATTTTCCTGATACCGTGAGTAATGTTCCGTGTGAAGAAAAGCAGATTTTCCTGATACCGTGGGTAATAGTCCAGGTGAAAAAAAAATCAAATTTTCCTGATACCGTGAGTAACGTCCAGGGTGAAAAAAAATCAGATTTTCCTGATACCGTGAGAAAAATCCAGGGTGAAAAAAATGATGTTTTCCTGATACCGTGAGTAACGTCCATCATGAAGAAAATCAGATTTTCTTGACACCGTGGGTAATAGTCCAGGTGAAAAAAAAATCAGATTTTCCTGATACCGTGAGTAACGTCCAGGGTGAAAAAAATCAGATTTTCCTGATACCGTGAGAAAAATCCAGGGTGAAAAAAATGATATTTTCCTGATACCGTGAGTAACGTCCATGGTGAAAAAAAGTCAGATTTTCCTGATACCGTGAGTAATATCCCGGGTGAAAAAAATCAGATTTTCCTGATACAATGAGTAACGTCCATCGTGAAGAAAATCAGATTTTCCTGATACAGTGGGTAATAGTCCAGGTGAAAAAAATCAGATTTTCTAGATACCGTGAGTAACGTCCAGGGTGAAAAAAATCAGATTTTCCTGATACCGTGAGTAACGTCCCGGGTGAAAAAAAATCAGATTTTCCCTATACCGTGAGTAAAGTTCAGGGTGAAAAAAATCAGATATTCCTGATACCGTGAGTAACGTCCAGGGTGAAAAATACCATATTTTTCTCATACCATGTGTAACATCCCGGGTGAAAAAAAATCATATTTTCCTGATACCGTGAGTAACGTGAAGAAAATCAGATTTTCCTGATACCGTGAGAAAAGTCCAGGGTGAAAAAAATCAGATTTTCATGATACCATGAATAAAGTTTAGGGTGAAAAAAATCTGATATTCCTGATACCGTGAGTAACGTCCAGGGTGAAAAAAATCAGATTTTCCTGATATCATGTGTAACGTCCTGGGTGAAAAAAATGATATTTTCCTGATACCGTGAGTAACGTTCCGGGTGAAGAAAAGCAGATTTCACTGATACCGTGGGTAATAGTCCAGGTGAAAAAAAAATCAGATTTTCCTGATACCGTGAGTAACGTCCATCATGAAGAAAATCAGATTTTCCTGATACCGTGAGAAAAATCCAGGGTAAAAAAAATGATATTTTCCTGATACCGTGAGTAACGTCCATCATGAAGAAAATCAGATTTTCTTGACACCGTGGGTAATAGTCCAGGTGAAAAAAAAATCAGATTTTCCTGATACCGTGAGTAACGTCCAGGGTGAAAAAAATCAGATTTTCCTGATATCATGTGTAACGTCCTGGGTGAAAAAAATGATATTTTCCTGATACCGTGAGTAACTTTCCGGGTGAAGAAAAGCAGATTTTCCTGATACCGTGGGTAATAGTCCAGGTGAAAAAAAAATCAGATTTTCCTGATACCGTGAGTAACGTCCATCATGAAGAAAATCAGATTTTCCTGATACCGTGAGAAAAATCCAGGGTAAAAAAAATGATATTTTCCTGATACCGTGAGTAACGTCCATCATGAAGAAAATCAGATTTTCTTGACACCGTGGGTAATAGTCCAGGTGAAAAAAAAATCAGATTTTCCTGATACCGTGAGTAACGTCCAGGGTGAAAAAAATCAGATTTTCCTGATACCGTGAGAAAAATCGAGGGTGAAAAAAATGATATTTTCCTGATACCGTGAGTAACGTCCATGGTGAAAAAAATCAGATTTTCCTGATACCATGTGTAATGTCCCGGTCGAAAAAAATCATATTTTCCTGATACCGTGAGTAACGTCCCGGGTGAAAAAAAATCAGATTTTCCTGATACCGTGAGTAATATCCCGGGTGAAAAAAATCAGATTTTCCTGATACCATGAGTAACGTCCATCGTGAAGAAAATCAGATTTTCCTGATACAGTGGGTAATAGTCCAGGTGAAAAAAATCAGATTTTCCAGATACCGTGAGTAACGTCCAGGGTGAAAAAAATCAGATTTTCCTGATACCGTGAGTAACGTCCATCGTGAAGAAAATCAGATTTTCCTGATACAGTGGGTAATAGTCCAGGTGAAAAAAATCAGATTTTCCAGATACCGTGAGTAAAGTCCAGGGTGAAAAAAATCAGATATTCCTGATACCGTGAGTAACGTCCAGGGTGAAAAAAAATCATATTTTCCTGATACCGTGAGTAACGTGAAGAAAATCAGATTTTCCTGATACCGTGAGAGAAGTCCAGGGTGAAAAAAATCAGATTTTCATGATACCATGAATAAAGTTTAGGGTGAAAAAAATCTGATATTCCTGATACCGTGAGCAACGTCCAGGGTGAAAAAAATCAGATTTTCCTGATATCATGTGTAACGTCCTGGGTGAAAAAAATGATATTTTCCTGATACCGTGAGTAACGTTCCGGGTGAAGAAAAGCAGATTTTCCTGATACCGTGGGTAATAGTCCAGGTGAAAAAAAAATCAGATTTTCCTGATACAGTGAGTAACGTCCATCATGAAGAAAATCAGATTTTCCTGATACCGTGAGAAAAATCCAGGGTAAAAAAAATGATATTTTCCTGATACCGTGAGTAACGTCCATCATGAAGAAAATCAGATTTTCTTGACACCGTGGGTAATAGTCCAGGTGAAAAAAAAATCAGATTTTCCTGATACTGTGAGTAACGTCCAGGGTGAAAAAAATCAGATTTTCCTGATATCATGTGTAACGTCCTTGGTGAAAAAAATGATATTTTCCTGATACCGTGAGTAACGTTCCGGGTGAAGAAAAGCAGATTTTCCTGATACCGTGGGTAATAGTCCAGGTGAAAAAAAAAATCAGATTTTCCTGATACCGTGAGTAACGTCCATCATGAAGAAAATCAGATTTTCCTGATACCGTGAGAAAAATCCAGGGTAAAAAAAATGATATTTTCCTGATACCGTGAGTAACGTCCATCATGAAGAAAATCAGATTTTCTTGACACCGTGGGTAATAGTCCAGGTGAAAAAAAATCAGATTTTCCTGATACCGTGAGTAACGTCCAGGGTGAAAAAAATCAGATTTTCCTGATACCGTGAGAAAAATCCAGGGTGAAAAAAATCAGATTTTCCTGATACCGTGAGTAACGTCCA
Source organism: Bradypodion pumilum (assembly GCA_035047305.1). Classification (NCBI taxonomy): domain Eukaryota; kingdom Metazoa; phylum Chordata; class Lepidosauria; order Squamata; family Chamaeleonidae; genus Bradypodion; species Bradypodion pumilum. Next base: position 187,455,901 of record JAWDJD010000003.1, read on the forward strand.
TCATGAAGAAAATCAGATTTTCCTGATACCGTGAGAAAAATCCAGGGTAAAAAAAATGATATTTTCCTGATACCGTGAGTAACGTCCATCATGAAGAAAATCAGATTTTCTTGACACCGTGGGTAATAGTCCAGGTGAAAAAAAATCAGATTTTCCTGATACCGTGAGTAACGTCCAGGGTGAAAAAAATCAGATTTTCCTGATACCGTGAGAAAAATCCAGGGTGAAAAAAATCAGATTTTCCTGATACCGTGAGTAACATCCATCATGAAGAAAATCAGATTTTCCTGATACCATGAGTAACATCCCGGGTGAAAAAAATCAGATTTTCCTGATACCGTGAGTAAAGTCTAGGGTGAAAAAAATCAGATATTCCTAATACCGTGAGTAACGTCCATGGTGAAAAAAATCAGATTTTCCTGATACCGTGAGTAACGTCCAGGGTGAAAAAAACAACCAGATTTTCCTGATATCGTGAGTAACGTCCAGGGTGAAAAAAAACAGATTTTCCTGATACCGTGAGTAATATCCCGGGTGAAAAATATCAGATTTTCCTGTTACCATGAGTAACATCCCGGGTGAAAAAAATCAGATTTTCCTGATACCGTGAGTAAAGTCCAGGGGGAAAAAAATCAGATATTCCTGATACCATGAGTAACGTCCATGGTGAAAAAAATCAGATTTTCCTGATACCATGTGTAACGTCCCGGTCGAAAAAAATCATATTTTCATGATACCGTGAGTAACGTCAAGGGTGAAAAAAATCAGATTTTCCTGATACCGTGAGTAACATCCCGGGTGAAAAAAAAAATCAGATTTTCCTGATATCGTGAGTAACGTCCAGGGTGAAAAAAATCAGATTTTCCTGATACCGTGAGTAATATCCCGGGTGAAAAAAATCAGATTTTCCTGATACCATGAGTAACGTCCATCATGAAGAAAATCAGATTTTCCTGATACAGTGGGTAATAGTCCAGGTGAAAAAAATCAGATTTTCCAGATACCGTGAGTAACGTCCAGGGTGAAAAAAATCAGATTTTCCTGATACCGTGAGTAACGTCCCGGGTGAAAAAAAATCAGATTTTCCCTATACCGTGAGTAATGTCCAGGGAGAAAAATACATTATTTTTCTAAAACCATGTGTAACGTCCCGGGTGAAGAAAAATCATATTTTCCTGATACCGTGAGTAACGTGAAGAAAATCAGATTTTCCTGATACCGTGAGTAACGTCCAGGGTGAAAAAAACAACCAGATTTTCCTGATATCGTGAGTAACGTCCAGGGTGAAAAAAAAACAGATTTCCTGATACCGTGAGTAATATCCCGGGTGAAAAATATCAGATTTTCCTGATACCATGAGTAACGTCCATCGTGAAGAAAATCAGATTTTCCTGATACCGTGGGTAATAGTCCAGGTGAAAAAAATCAGATTTTCCAGATACCGTGAGTAACGTCCATCGTGAAGAAAATTAGATTTTCTTGACACCGTGGGTAATAGTCCAGGTGAAAAAAAATCAGATTTTCCTGATACCATGAGTAACGTCCAGGGTGAAAAAAATCAGATTTCCCTGATACAGTGAGAAAAATCCAGGGTGAAAAAAATGATATTTTCCTGATACCGTGAGTAACGTCCATCATGAAGAAAATCAGATTTTCTTGACACCATGGGTAATAGTCCAGGTGAAAAAAAGAGGTTTTTCCAGAAACTGTGAGTAACGTCCAGGGTGAAAAAAATCAGATTTTCCTGATACCATGAGTAACATCCCGGGTGAAAAAAATCAGATTTTCCTGATACCGTGAGTAAAGTCCAGGGTGAAAAAAAGCAGATATTCCTAATACCGTGAGTAACGTCCATGGTGAAAAAAATCAGATTTTCCTGATACCATGTGTAACGTCCCGGTCGAAAAAAATCATATTTTCCTTATACCGTGAGTAACGTCAAGGGTGAAAAAAATCAGATTTTCCTGATACCATGAGGAACGTCCCGGGTGAAAAAAAATCAGATTTTCCTGATATCGTGAGTAACGTCCAGGGTGAAAAAATCAGATTTTCCTGATACCGTGAGTAATATCCCGGGTGAAAAAAAATCAGATTTTCCTGATACCATGAGTAACGTCCATCGTGAAGAAAATCAGATTTTCCTGATACCGTGAGAAAAATCCAGGGTGAAAAAATGATATTTTCCTGATACCGTGAGTAACGTCCATCATGAAGAAAATCAGATTTTCTTGACACCGTGGGTAATAGTCCTGTTGAAAAAAAAATAGGTTTTCCAGATACCGTGAGTAACGTCCAGGGTGAAAAATACATTATTTTTCTGATACCATGTGTAACGTCCCGGGTGAAGAAAAATCATATTTTCCTGATACCGTGAGTAACGTGAAGAAAATCAGATTTTCCTGATACCGTGAGAAAAGTCCAGGGTGAAGAAAAGCAGATTTTCCTGATACCATGGGTAATAGTCCAGGTGAAAAAAAATCAGATTTTCCTGATACCGTGAGTAACGTCCATCATGAAGAAAATCAGATTTTCCTGATACCGTGAGAAAAATCCAGGGTGAAAAAAATGATATTTTCCTGATACCGTGAGTAACGTCCATCATGAAGAAAATCAGATTTTCTTGACACCGTGGGTAATAGTCCTGTTGAAAAAAAAAACGTTTTCCAGATACCGTGAGTAACGTCCAGGGTGAAAAAAACCAGATTTTCCTGATACCACGAGTAACATCCCGGGTGAAAAAAATCAGATTTTCCTGATACTGTGAGTAAAGTCAAGGGTGAAAAAAATCAGATATTCCTGATACCGTGAGTAACGTCCATGGTGAAAAAAATCAGATTTTCCTGATACCATGTGTAACGTCCTGGTCGAAAAAAATCATATTTTCCTGATACCGTGAGTAACGTCCCGGGTGAACAAAATCAGATTTTCCTGATACCGTGAGTAACCAGGGTGAAAAAAACCCCCAGATTTTCCTGATATCGTGAGTAACGTCCAGGGTGAAAAGAATCAGATTTTCCTGATACCGTGAGTAATATCCCGGGTGAAAAAAATCATATTTTCCTTATACCATGAGTAACGTCCATCGTGAAGAAAAATCAGATTTTCCTGATACCGTGGTTAATAGTCCAGGTGAAAAAAATCAGATTTTCCAGATACCGTGAGTAACGTCCAGGGTGAAAAAAATCAGATTTTCCTGATACCGTGAGTAACGTCCCGGGTGAAAAATAATCAGATTTTCCCTATACCGTGAGTAAAGTCCAGGGTGAAAAAAATCAGATTTTCCTGATACCGTGAGTAATGTCCAGGTTGAAAAAAATAAGATTTTCCTGATACCGTGGTTAATAGTCCAGGTGAAAATAATCAGATTTTCCAGATACCGTGAGTAACGTCCAGGGTGAAAAAAATCAGATTTTCCTGATACCGTGAGTAACGTCCCGGGTGAAAAATAATCAGATTTTCCCTATACCGTGAGTAAAGTCCAGGGTGAAAAAAATCCGATTTCCCTGATACCGTGGGTAATAGCCCAGGTGAACATAATCTGATTTTCCTGATACTGTGAGTAAAGTTTTGGGTGAAAAATATCCGATTTTCCTGATACCATGAGAAACGTCCTTGGTGAAAAATTCAGATTTTTCCTGATACAGTGAGTAAAGTTTAGGGTGAAAAAAATCCGATATTCCTGATACCGTGAGTCACGTCCAGGGTGAAAAAAATTCAGATTTTCCTGATACCGTGAGTAACGTCCACGGTGAAAAAATCCGATTTTCCTGATACCATGGGTAACGTCCAGGGTGAAAAAAAATCAGATTTTCCTGATACCATGAGTTACGTCCAGGGTGAAAAAAATCCGATTTTCCTGATACCGTGAGTAACGTCCAGGGTGAAAAAAATGAGATTTTCCTGCTACCGTGAGTAAAGTTTAGGGTGAAAAAAATCAGATTTTCCTGATACCGTGAGTAACGTTCAGGGTGAAAAAAATCCGATATTCCTGATACCGTGAGTAAAGATTAGGGTGAAAAATTCCGATTTTCCTGATACCGTGAGTAACGTCCAAGGTGAAAAAAAGTCAGGTTTTCCTAATACCATGGGCAAAGTCCAACGTGAAAAAAATCAGATTTTCCTGATACTGTGAGTAACGTCCATGTTGAAAAAAATAAGATTTTCCTGATACCATGGATAATAGTCCTGATGAAAAAAATCTGGTTTTCCTGATCCCGTGTGTAAAGTTAGGGTGAAAAAAATCCAATTTTCCTGATACCGTGGGTAATAGTCCAGGTGAACATAATGTGATTTTCCTGATACTGTGAGTAACGTTTTGGGCGAAAAATATCCGATTTTCCTGATAACGTGAGTAACGTCATGGGTGAAAAAATTCAGATTTTCCTGATACCATGGGTAATAGTCCAAGTGAAAAAAATCAGATTTTCAAAATACCATGAGAAACGTCCTGGGTGAAAAATCATATTTTCCTGATACCGTGAATAAAGTTTAGGGTGAAAAAAATCAGATTTTCCTGATACCGTGAGTAACGTACAGGGTGAAAAAAATCCGATTTTCCTGATACCATGAGTAACGTCCAGGGTAAAAAAAATACGATTTTCCTGATACCGTGAGTCACGTCCAGGGTGAAAAAATTCAGATTTTCCTGATACCATGGGTAATAGTCCAAGTGAAAAAAATCAGATTTTCAAAATACCATGAGAAACGTCCTGGGTGAAAAATCATATTTTCCTGAAACCGTGAATAAAGTTTAGGGTGAAAAAAATCAGATTTTCCTGATACCGTGAGTTACGTCCAGGGTGAAAAAAATCTGATTTTCCTGATACCGTGAGTAAATTTTTGGGAGAAAAAAATCAGATTTTCCTGATACCGTGAGTTACGTCCAGGGTGAAAAAAATCAGATTTTCCTGATACCGTGAGAAAAATCCAGGGTGAAAAAAATGATATTTTCCTGATACCGTGAGTAACGTCCATCGTGAAGAAAATTAGATTTTCCTGATACCGTGGGTAATAGTCTAGGTGAAAAAAATCAGGTTTTCCAGATACCGTGAGTAACGTCCAGGGTGAAAAAAATCAGATTTTCCTGATACCATGAGTAACATCCCGGGTGAAAAAAATCAGATTTTCCTGATACCGTGAGTAAAGTCCATGGTGAAAAAAATCAGATTTTCCTGATACCATGTGTAACATCCCGGTCGAAAAAATCATATTTTCCTGATACCGTGAGTAATGTCCCGGGTGAAGAAAATCAGATTTTCCTGATACCGTGAGAAAAATCCAGGGTGAAAAAAATCAGATTTTCCTGATACCGTGAGTAATGTCCCGGGTGAAAAATACCATATTTTCCTGATACCGTGAGTTTAGTCGAGCTGAACATAAATCAAATTTTCATGATACCGTGGGTAATATTCCAGGTGAGAAAAAAATCATATTTTCCTGATACCGTGAGTAACGTCCCGGGTGAAGAAATTCAGATTTTCCTGATACCGTGAGAAAAGTCCAGGGTGAAAAAAATCAGATTTTCATGATACCATGAATAAAGTTTAGGGTGAAAAAAATCCAATATTCCTGATACCGTGAGTAACGTCCAGGGTGAAAAAAATAAGATTTTCCTGATACCGTGGTTAATAGTCCAGGTGAAAATAATCAGATTTTCCAGATACCGTGAGTAACGTCCAGGGTGAAAAAAATCAGATTTTCCTGATACCGTGAGTAACGTCCCGGGTGAAAAATAATCAGATTTTCCCTATACCGTGAGTAAAGTCCAGGGTGAAAAAAATCCGATTTCCCTGATACCGTGGGTAATAGCCCAGGTGAACATAATCTGATTTTCCTGATACTGTGAGTAACGTTTTGGGTGAAAAATATCCGATTTTCCTGATACCATGAGAAACGTCCTTGGTGAAAAATTCAGATTTTTCCTGATACAGTGAGTAAAGTTTAGGGTGAAAAAAATCCGATATTCCTGATACCGTGAGTCACGTCCAGGGTGAAAAAAATTCAGATTTTCCTGATACCGTGAGTAACGTCCACGGTGAAAAAATCCGATTTTCCTGATACCATGGGTAACGTCCAGGGTGAAAAAAAATCAGATTTTCCTGATACCATGAGTTACGTCCAGGGTGAAAAAAATCCGATTTTCCTGATACCGTGAGTAACGTCCAGGGTGAAAAAAAATGAGATTTTCCTGCTACCGTGAGTAAAGTTTAGGGTGAAAAAAATCAGATTTTCCTGATACCGTGAGTAACGTTCAGGGTGAAAAAAATCCGATATTCCTGATACCGTGAGTAAAGATTAGGGTGAAAAATTCCGATTTTCCTGATACCGTGAGTAACGTCCAAGGTGAAAAAAAGTCAGGTTTTCCTAATACCATGGGCAAAGTCCAACGTGAAAAAAATCAGATTTTCCTGATACTGTGAGTAACGTCCATGTTGAAAAAAATAAGATTTTCCTGATACCATGGATAATAGTCCTGATGAAAAAAATCTGGTTTTCCTGATCCCGTGTGTAAAGTTAGGGTGAAAAAAATCCAATTTTCCTGATACCGTGGGTAATAGTCCAGGTGAACATAATGTGATTTTCCTGATACTGTGAGTAACGTTTTGGGCGAAAAATATCCGATTTTCCTGATAACGTGAGTAACGTCATGGGTGAAAAAATTCAGATTTTCCTGATACCATGGGTAATAGTCCAAGTGAAAAAAATCAGATTTTCAAAATACCATGAGAAACGTCCTGGGTGAAAAATCATATTTTCCTGATACCGTGAATAAAGTTTAGGGTGAAAAAAATCAGATTTTCCTGATACCGTGAGTAACGTACAGGGTGAAAAAAATCCGATTTTCCTGATACCATGAGTAACGTCCAGGGTAAAAAAAATACGATTTTCCTGATACCGTGAGTCACGTCCAGGGTGAAAAAATTCAGATTTTCCTGATACCATGGGTAATAGTCCAAGTGAAAAAAATCAGATTTTCAAAATACCATGAGAAACGTCCTGGGTGAAAAATCATATTTTCCTGAAACCGTGAATAAAGTTTAGGGTGAAAAAAATCAGATTTTCCTGATACCGTGAGTTACGTCCAGGGTGAAAAAAATCTGATTTTCCTGATACCGTGAGTAAATTTTTGGGAGAAAAAAATCAGATTTTCCTGATACCGTGAGTTACGTCCAGGGTGAAAAAAATCAGATTTTCCTGATACCGTGAGAAAAATCCAGGGTGAAAAAAATGATATTTTCCTGATACCGTGAGTAACGTCCATCGTGAAGAAAATTAGATTTTCCTGATACCGTGGGTAATAGTCTAGGTGAAAAAAATCAGGTTTTCCAGATACCGTGAGTAACGTCCAGGGTGAAAAAAATCAGATTTTCCTGATACCATGAGTAACATCCCGGGTGAAAAAAATCAGATTTTCCTGATACCGTGAGTAAAGTCCATGGTGAAAAAAATCAGATTTTCCTGATACCATGTGTAACATCCCGGTCGAAAAAATCATATTTTCCTGATACCGTGAGTAATGTCCCGGGTGAAGAAAATCAGATTTTCCTGATACCGTGAGAAAAATCCAGGGTGAAAAAAATCAGATTTTCCTGATACCGTGAGTAATGTCCCGGGTGAAAAATACCATATTTTCCTGATACCGTGAGTTTAGTCGAGCTGAACATAAATCAAATTTTCATGATACCGTGGGTAATATTCCAGGTGAGAAAAAAATCATATTTTCCTGATACCGTGAGTAACGTCCCGGGTGAAGAAATTCAGATTTTCCTGATACCGTGAGAAAAGTCCAGGGTGAAAAAAATCAGATTTTCATGATACCATGAATAAAGTTTAGGGTGAAAAAAATCCAATATTCCTGATACCGTGAGTAACGTCCAGGGTGAAAAAAATCATATTTTCCTGATACCGTGTGAAACGTCCCGGGTGAAAATAATCACATTTTCCTGATACCGTGAGTAACGTCCCGGGTGAAAAAAAATCAGATTTTCCTGATACCATGAGTAACGTCCATCGTGAAGAAAATCAGATTTTCCTGATACCGTGGGTAATAGTCCAGGTGAAAAAAATCAGATTTTCCAGATACCGTGAGTAACATCCAGGGTGAAAAAAATCAGATTTTCCTGATACCGTGAGTAACGTCCCGGGTGAAAAAAAAATTAGATTTTCCCTATACCGTGAGTAAAGTCCAGGGTGAAAAAAATCAGATATTCCTGATACCATGAGTAACGTCCATCGTGAAGAAAATCAGATTTTCCTGATACAGTGGGTAATAGTCCAGGTGAAAAAAATCAGATTTTCCAGATACCGTGAGTAACGTCCAGGGTGAAAAAAATCAGATTTTCCTGATACCGTGAGTAACGTCCAGGGTGAAAAAAATCAGATTTTCCTGATACCGTGAGTAACGTCCCGGGTGAAAAAAAATCAGATTTTCCTGATACCGTGAGAAAAATCCAGGGTGAAAAAAATGATATTTTCCTGATACCGTGAGTAACGTCCATCATGAAGAAAATCAGATTTTCTTGACACCGTTTGTAAATAGTCCAGGTGAAAAAAATCAGATATTCCTGATACCGTGAGTAACGTCCAGGGTGAAAAATACCATATTTTCCTGATACCATGTGTAACGTCCCGGGTGAAAAAAAAATCAGATTTTCCCTATACCGTGAGTAATGTCCAGGGTGAAAAAAATCAGATATTCCTGATACCGTGAGTAACGTCCAGGGTGAAAAATACCATATTTTCCTGATACCATGTGTAACGTCCCGGGTGAAAAAAAATCATATTTTCCTGATACCGTGAGTAACGTGAAGAAAATCAGATTTTCCTGATACCGTGAGAAAAGTCCAGGGTGAAAAAAATCAGATTTTCATGATACCATGAATAAAGTTTAGGGTGAAAAAAATCTGATATTCCTGATACCGTGAGTAACGTCCAGGGTGAAAAAAATCAGATTTTCCTGATATCATGTGTAACGTCCTGGGTGAAAAAAATGATATTTTCCTGATACCGTGAGTATTGTTCCGTGTGAAGAAAAGCAGATTTTCCTGATACCGTGGGTAATAGTCCAGGTGAAAAAAAATCAAATTTTCCTGATACCGTGAGTAACGTCCAGGGTGAAAAAAAATCAGATTTTCCTGATACCGTGAGAAAAATCCAGGGTGAAAAAAATGATATTTTCCTGATACCATGAGTAACGTCCATCATGAAGAAAATCAGATTTTCTTGACACCGTGTGTAATAGTCCAGGTGAAAAAAAAATCAGATTTTCCGGATACCGTGAGTAACGTCCAGGGTGAAAAAAATCAGATTTTCCTGATACCGTGAGAAAAATCCAGGGTGAAAAAAATGATATTTTCCTGATACCGTGAGTAACGTCCATGGTGAAAAAAATCAGATTTTCCTGATACCATGTGTAATGTCCCGGTCGAAAAAAATCATATTTTCCTGATACCGTGAGTAACGTCCCGGGTGAAAAAAAATCAGATTTTCCTGATACCGTGAGTAATATCCCGGGTGAAAAAAATCAGATTTTCCTGATACCATGAGTAACGTCCATCGTGAAGAAAATCAGATTTTCCTGATACAGTGGGTAATAGTCCAGGTGAAAAAAATCAGATTTTCCAGATACCGTGAGTAACATCCAGGGTGAAAAAAAATCAGATTTTCCTGATACCGTGAGTAACGTCCATCGTGAAGAAAATCAGATTCTCCTGATACAGTGGGTAATAGTCCAGGTGAAAAAAATCAGATTTTCCAGATACCGTGAGTAAAGTCCAGGGTGAAAAAAATCAGATATTCCTGATACCGTGAGTAACGTCCAGGGAGAAAAATCCCATATTTTCCTGATACCATGTGTAACGTCGCGGGTGAAAAAAAATCATATTTTCCTGATACCGTGAGTAACGTGAAGAAAATCAGATTTTCCTGATACCGTGAGAAAAGTCCAGGGTGAAAAAAATCAGATTTTCATGATACCATGAATAAAGTTTAGGGTGAAAAAAATCTGATATTCCTGATACCGTGAGTAACGTCCAGGGTGAAAAAAATCAGATTTTCCTGATATCATGTGTAACGTCCTGGGTGAAAAAAATGATATTTTCCTGATACCGTGAGTAATGTTCCGTGTGAAGAAAATCAGATTTTCTTGACACCGTGGGTAATAGTCCTGTTGAAAAAAAAATAGGTTTTCCAGATACCGTGAGTCACGTCCAGGGTGAAAAAAATCAGATTTTCCTGATATCGTGAGTAACGTCCCGGGTGAAAAAAATGATATTTTCCTGATTCCATGAATAATATCCCGGGTGAAGAAAATCAGATTTTCCTGATACCGTGAGTAACGTCCAGGGTGAAAAAAAAAAATCAGATTTTCCTGATACCGTGAGTAATATTCCGGGTGAAAAAAATCAGATTTTCCAGATACCGTGAGTAACGCCCAGGGTGAAAAAAATCAGATTTTCCTGATACCGTGAGTAACGTCCCGGGTGAAAAAAAAATTAGATTTTCCCTATACCGTGAGTAAAGTCCAGGGTGAAAAAAATCACATATTCCTGATATCATGAGTAACGTCAAGGGTGAAAAATACCATATTTTCCTGATACCATGTGTAACGTCCCGGGTGAAAAAAAATCAGATTTTCCTGATACCGTGAGTAACGTCCTGGGTGAAGAAAATCAGATTTTCCTGATACCATGAGAAAAATCCAGGGTGAAAAAAATCAGATTTTCCTGATACCGTGAGACACGTCCAGGGTGAAAAAAATCTGATTTTCCTGATGCCGTGAGTAAAGTCCATGGTGAAAAAAATCAGATATTCCTGATATCATGAGTAACGTCCAGGGTGAAAAATACCATATTTTCCTGATACCATGTGTAACGTCCCGGGTGAAAAAAAATCAGATTTTCCTGATATCATGTGTAACGTCCTGGGCGAAAAAAATCAGATTTTCCTGATGCCGTGAGTAAAGTCCATGGTGAAAAAAATCAGATTTTCCTGATACCATGTGTAACGTCCCGGTCGAAAAAAATCATATTTTCCTGATACCGTGAGTAACGTCCTGGGTGAAGAAAATCAGATTTTCCTGATACCATGAGAAAAATCCAGGGTGAAAAAAATCAGATTTTCCTGATACCGTGAGACACGTCCAGGGTGAAAAAAATCTGATTTTCCTGATACCGTGAGTAACGTACAGGGTGAAAAAAATCCGATTTTCCTGATACCATGAGTAATGTCCAGGGTGAAAAAAATCCGATTTTCCTGATACCGTGAGTCACGTCCAGGGTGAAAAAAATCAGATTTTCCTGATACCGTGAGCAACGTCCCGGGTGAAAAAAATCATATTTTCCTGATACCGTGAGTAAAGTCCAGGGTGAAAAATATCAGATTTTCCTGATACCGTGAGTAACGTCCCGGGTGAAAAAAATTATATTTTCCTGATACCGTGAGTAACGTCCCGGTTGAAAAAAATCCGATTTTCCTGATACCGTGAGTAACGTCCAGGGTGAAAAAAATCAGATTTTCCTGATACCGTGAGTCACGTCCAGGGTGAAAAAAATCAGATTTTCCTGATATCGTGAGTAACGTCCCGGGTGAAAAAAATGATATTTTCCTGATTCCATGTATAACATCCCGGGTGAAGAAAATCAGATTTTCCTGATACCGTGAGTAACGTCCAGGGTGAAAAAAAAATCAGATTTTCCTGATACCGTGAGTAATATTCCGGGTGAAAAAAATCAGATTTTCCAGATACCGTGAGTAACGCCCAGGGTGAAAAAAATCAGATTTTCCTGATACCATGAGTAACGTCCCGGGTGAAAAAAAAATTAGATTTTCCCTATACCGTGAGTAAAGTCCAGGGTGAAAAAAATCAGATATTCCTGATATCATGAGTAACGTCCAGGGTGAAAAATACCATATTTTCCTGATACCATGTGTAACGTCCCGGGTGAAAAAAAATCAGATTTTCCTGATATCATGTGTAACGTCCTGGGCGAAAAAAATCAGATTTTCCTGATGCCGTGAGTAAAGTCCATGGTGAAAAAAATCAGATTTTCCTGATACCATGTGTAACGTCCCGGTCGAAAAAAATCATATTTTCCTGATACCGTGAGTAACGTCCTGGGTGAAGAAAATCAGATTTTCCTGATACCATGAGAAAAATCCAGGGTGAAAAAAATCAGATTTTCATGATACCGTGAGTAACGTCCCGGGTGAAAAAATCATATTTTCCTGATACCGTGAGTAACGTCCCGGGTGAAAAAAATCCGATTTTCCTGATACCGTGAGTAACGTCCAGGGTGAAAAAAATCCGATTTTCCTGATACCGTGAGACACGTCCAGGGTGAAAAAAATCTGATTGTCCTGATACCGTGAGTAACGTACAGGGTGAAAAAAATCCGATTTTCCTGATACCATGAGTAATGTCCAGGGTGAAAAAAATCCGATTTTCCTGATACCGTGAGTCACGTCCAGGGTGAAAAAAGTCAGATTTTCCTGATACCGTGAGTAACGTCCCGGGTGAAACAAATCATATTTTCCTGATACCGTGAGTAAAGTCCAGGGTGAAAAATATCAGATTTTCCTGATACCGTGAGTAACGTCCCTGGTGAAAAATTTTTTTATATTTTCCTGATACCGTGAGTAACGTCCCGGTTGAAAAAAATCCGATTTTCCTGATACCGTGAGTAATGTCCAGGGTGAAAAAAAATCAGATTTTCCTGATACCGTGAGTCACGTCCAGGGTGAAAAAAATCAGATTTTCCTGATACCATGGATAATAGTCCAGGTGAAAAAAAATCCGATTTTCCTGATACCGTGAGACACGTCCAGGGTGAAAAAAATCTGATTTTCCTGATACCGTGAGTAACGTACAGGGTGAAAAAAATCCGATTTTCCTGATACCGTGAGTAATGTCCAGGGTGAAAAAAATCCGATTTTCCTGATACCGTGAGTCACGTCCAGGGTGAAAAATATCAGATTTTCCTGATACCGTGAGTAACGTCCCGGGTGAAAAAAATGATATTTTCCTGATTCCATGAATAACATCCCGGGTGAAGAAAATCAGATTTTCCTGATACCGTGAGTAACGTCCAGGGTGAAAAAAATCAGATTTTCCTGATACCGTGAGAAAAATCCAGGGTGAAAAAAATGATATTTTCCTGATACCGTGAGTAACATCCATCGTGAAGAAAATTACATTTTCCTGATACCGTGGGTAATAGTCTAGGTGAAAAAAATCAGGTTTTCCAGATACCATGAGTAACGTCCAGGGTGAAAAAAATCAGATTTTCCTGATACCATGAGTAACATCCCGGGTGAAAAAAAATCAGATTTTCCTGATACCGTGAGTAAAGTCCATGGTGAAAAAAATCAGATTTTCCTGATACCATGTGTAACGTCCCGGTCGAAAAAAATCATATTTTCCTGATACCGTGAGTAATGTCCCGGGTGAAGAAAATCAGATTTTCCTGATACCGTGAGAAAAATCCAGGGTGAAAAAAAATCAGATTTTCCTGATACCGTGAGTAATGTCCCGGGTGAAAAATACCATATTTTCCTGATACCGTGAGTTTAGTCGAGCTGAACATAAATCAAATTTTCATGATACCGTGGGTAATATTCCAGGTGAAAAAAAAATCATATTTTCCTGATACCGTGAGTAACGTCCCGGGTGAAGAAAATCAGATTTTCCTGATACTGTGTGAAACGTCCCGGGTGAAAATAATCACATTTTCCTGATACCGTGAGTAACGTCCCGTGTGAAGAAAATCAGGTTTTCCTGATACCGTGGGTAATAGTCCAGGTGAAAAAAAAATCAGATTTTCCCGATACCGTGAGTAAAGTCCAGGGTGAAAAAACAACAAATTTTCATGATACCATGGGTAATAGTCCAGGTGAAAAATATCCGATTTTCCTGATACCGTGAGACACGTCCAGGGTGAAAAAAATCTGATTTTCCTGATACCGTGAGTAACGTACAGGGTGAAAAAAATCCGATTTTCCTGATACCATGAGTAATGCCCAGGGTGAAAAAAATCCGATTTTCCTGATACCGTGAGTCACGTCCAGGGTGAAAAAAATCAGATTTTCCTGATACCGTGAGTAACGTCCCGGGTGAAAAAAAATCATATTTTCCTGATACCGTGAGTAAAGTCCAGTGTGAAAAAAATCAGATTTTCCTGTTACTGTGAGTAACGTCCCGGGTGAAAAAAATCATATTTTCCTGATACCGTGAGAAATGTCCGGGGTGAAAAAAAATCATATTTTCCTGATACCATGAGTAAAGTCCAGGGTGAAAAAAATCAAATTTTCATGATACCATGGATAATAGTCCAGGAGAAAAAAATCCGATTTTCCTGATACCGTGAGTCACGTCCAGGGTGAAAAAAATCCGATTTTCCAGATACAGTGAGTTATGTCCAGGGTGAAAAATATCAGATTTTCTTGATACCGTGAGTAAGGTCCAGGGTAAAAAAAATTATATTTTCCTGATACCTTGAGTTTTGTCCAAGTGAAAAAAAAAGAGATTTTTATGATACCATGAAAAAAGTTTAGGGTGAAAAAATCCGATATTCCTGATACCGTGAGTAAGGCCCAGGGTGAAAAAAATCTGATTTTCCTGATACCGTGAGTAACGTCCTGGGTGAAAAAAATCATATTTTCCTGATACCGTGAGTAAAGTCCAGGGTGAAAAAAGTCAGATTTTCATGATACCGTGAGTAACGTCCCGGGTGAAAAAAATCATATTTTCCTGATACCATGAGTAACGTCACAGGTGAAAAAAATCCAATTTTCCTGATACCGTGAATAACGTCCAGGGTGAAAAAAATCCGATTTTCCTGATACCGTGAGACACGTCCAGGGTGAAAAAATCTGATTTTCCTGATACCGTGAGTAATGTCCTGGGTGAAAAAAATCATATTTTCCTGATACCGTGAGTAAAATCCAGGGTGAAAAAAACCAGATTTTCCTGATACCGTGAGTAACGTCCCGGGTGAAAAAAATCATATTCCTGATTCCGTGAGTAAAGTGCAGGGTGAAAAAAATCAGATTTTCCTGATTCCGTGAGTAAGGTCAAGGGTGAAAAAAATCAGATTTTCCTGATACCGTGAGTAAAGTCCAGGGTGAAAAAAATCAGATTTTCCTGATACCGTGAGAAACGTCCCGGGTGAAAAAAATCAGATTTTCCTGATACCGTGAGTAAAGTCCAGGGTGAAAAAAATCAAATTTTCATGATACCATGGATAATAGTCCAGTTGAAAAAAATCCGATTTTCCTGATACCGTGAGTCACGTCCACGGTGAAAAAAAAAACAGATTTTCCAGATACCGTGAGTTATGTCCAGGGTGAAAAATATCAGATTTTCTAGATACCGTGCGTAAGGTCCAGGGTGAAAAAAATTATATTTTCCTGATACCTTGAGTTTAGTCCAAGTGAAAAAAAAGAGATTTTCATGATACCATGAAAAAAGTTTAGGGTGAAAAAAATCCGATATTCCTGATACCGTGAGTAAGGTCCAGGGTGAAAAAAATCTGATTTTCCTGATACCGTGAGTAACGTCCTGGGTGAAAAAAACCATATTTTCCTGATACCGTGAGTAAAGTCCAGGGTGAAAAAAGTCAGATTTTCATGATACCGTGAGTAACGTCCCGGGTGAAAAAAATCATATTTTCCTGATACCATGAGTAACGTCACAGGTGAAAAAAATCCAATTTTCCTGATACCGTGAGTAACGTCCAGGGTGAAAAAAATCCGATTTTCCTGATACCGTGAGACACGTCCAGGGTGAAAAAAATCTGATTTTCCTGATACCGTGAGTAATGTCCTGGGTGAAAAAAATCATATTTTCCTGATACCGTGAGTAAAGTCCAGGGTGAAAAAAATCAGATTTTCCTGATACCGTGAGTAACGTCCCGGGTGAAAAAAACCATATTCCTGATTCCGTGAGTAAAGTCCAGGGTGAAAAAAATCAGATTTTCCTGATACCGTGAGTAAGGTTCAGGGTGAAAAAAATCAGATTTTCCTGATACCGTGAGTAACGTCCCGGGTGAAAAAAATCATATTTTCCTGATACCGTGAGTAAAGTCCAGGGTGAAAAAAGTCAGATTTTCATGATACCGTGAGTAACGTCCCGGGTGAAAAAAATCATATTTTCCTGATACCGTGAGTAACGTACAGGGTGAAAAAAATCCAATTTTCCTGATACCATGAGTAATGGCCAGGGTGAAAAAAATCTGATTTTCCTGATACCGTGAGTCAAGTCCAGGGTGAAAAAAATCAGATTTTCCTGATACCGTGAGTAACGTCCCGGGTGAAAAAAATCAGATTTTCCTGATACCGTGAGTAAAGTCCTGGGTTAAAAATATCAGATTTTCCTGATACTGTGAGTAACGTCCCGGGTGAAAAAAATTATATTTTCCTGATACCTTGAGTTTAGTCCAGGTGAAAAAAAAGAGATTTTCATGATACCATGAAAAAAGTTTAGGGTGAAAAAAATCCGATATTCCTGATACCATGAGTAACATCCAGGGTGAAAAAAATCAGATTTTCCTGATACCGTGAGTAACGTCCTGGGTGAAAAAAATCATATTTTCCTGATACCGTGAGTAAAGTCCAGGGTGAAAAAAATCAGATTTTCCTGATACCATGAGTAACGTCACAGGTGAAAAAAATCATATTTTCCTGATACCGTGAGTAACGTCACGGGTGAAAAAAAATCATATTTTCCTGATACCGTGAGTAAAGTCCTGGGTTAAAAATATCAGATTTTCCTGATACTGTGAGTAACGTCCTGGGTGAAAAAAATCATATTTTCCTGATACCGTGAGTAACGTCACGGGTGAAAAAAAATCATATTTTCTTGATACCGTGAGTAACGTCCCGGGTGAAAAAAATCATATTTCTGATTCCGTGAGTAAAGTCCAGGGTGAAAAAAAAATCAAATTTTCCTGATACTATGGATAATAGTCCAGGTGAACGTACAGGGTGAAAAAAATCCGATTTTCCTGATACCGTGAGTAATGTCCAAGGTGAAACAAATCCGATTTTCCTGATACCGTGAGTCACGTCCAGGGTGAAAAAAATCAGATTTTCCTGATACCGTGAGTAACGTCCCGGGTGAAAAAAATGATATTTTCCTGATACCATGAGTAACGTCCCGGGTGAAGAAAATCAGATTTTTCTGATACCGTGGGTCATAGTCCAGGTGAAAAAAAAATCAGATTTTCCTGATACCGTGAGTAACGTCCAGGGTGAAAAAAATGATATTTTCCTGATACCGTGAGTAATGTCCATCGTGAAGAAAATTAGATTTTCCTGATACCGTGGGTAATAGTCTAGGTGAAAAAAATCAGGTTTTCCAGATACCGTGAGTAACGTCCAGGGTGAAAAAAATCCAATTTTCCTGATACCGTGAGACACATCCAGGGTGAAAATAATCTGATTTTCCTGATACCGTGAGTAACGTACAGGGTGAAAAAAATCCAATTTTCCTGATACCATGAGTAATGGCCAGGGTGAAAAAAATCTGATTTTCCTGATACCGTGAGTCAAGTCCAGGGTGAAAAAAATCAGATTTTCCTGATACCGTGAGTAACGTCCCGGGTGAAAAAAATCAGATTTTCCTGATACCGTGAGTATAGTCCAGGGTTAAAAATATCAGATTTTCCTGATACTGTGAGTAACGTCCCGGGTGAAAAAAATTATATTTTCCTGATACCTTGAGTTTAGTCCAGGTGAAAAAAAAGAGATTTTCATGATACCATGAAAAAAGTTTAGGGTGAAAAAAATCCGATATTCCTGATACCATGAGTAACATCCAGGGTGAAAAAAATCAGATTTTCCTGATACCGTGAGTAACGTCCTGGGTGAAAAAAATCATATTTTCCTGATACCGTGAGTAAAGTCCAGGGTGAAAAAAATCAAATTTTCCTGATACCGTGAGTAACGTCCCAGGTGAAAAAAATCATATTCCTGATTCCGTAAGTAAAGTCCAGGGTGAAAAAAATCAGATTTTCCTGATACCGTGAGTAATGTCCCGGGTGAAAAAAATTATATTTTCCTGATACCTTGAGTTTAGTCCAGGTGAAAAAAAAGAGATTTTCATGATACCATGTAAAAATTTTAGGGTGAAAAAAATCCGATATTCCTGATACCGTGAGTAACGTCCAGGGTGAAAAAAATCAGATTTTCCTGATACCGTGAGTAACGTCCTGGGTGAAAAAAATCATATTTTCCTGATACCGTGAGTAACGTCCCGGGTGAAAAAAATCATATTTCTGATTCCGTGAGTAAAGTCCAGGGTGAAAAAAAAAATCAAATTTTCCTGATACCATGGATAATAGTCCAGGTGAAAAAAATCCGATTTTCCTGATACCGTGAGACACGTCTAGGGTGAAAAAAATCTGATTTTCCTGATACCGTGAGTAACGTCCTGGGTGAAAAAAATCATATTTTCCTGATACCGTGAGTAACGTCCCGGGTGAAAAAAATCATATTTCTGATTCCGTGAGTAAAGTCCAGGGTGAAAAAAAAAATCAAATTTTCCTGATACCATGGATAATAGTCCAGGTGAAAAAAATCCGATTTTCCTGATACCGTGAGACACGTCCAGGGTGAAAAAAATCTGATTTTCCTGATACCGTGAGTAACGTACAGGGTGAAAAAAATCCGATTTTCCTGATACCGTGAGTAATGTCCAGGGTGAAAAAAATCCGATTTTCCTGATACCGTGAGTCACATCCAGGGTGAAAAAAATCAGATTTTCCTGATACCGTGAGAAAAATCCAGGGTGAAAAAAATGATATTTTCCTGATACCGTGAGTAACGTCCATCGTGAAGAAAATTAGATTTTCCTGATACCGTGGGTAATAGTCTAGGTGAAAAAAATCAGGTTTTCCAGATACCGTGAGTAACGTCCAGGGTGAAAAAAATCAGATTTTCCTGATGCCGTGAGTAATGTCCCGGGTGAAAAATACCATATTTTCCTGATACCGTGAGTTTAGTGGAGCTGAACATAAATCAAATTTTCATGATACCGTGGGTAATATTCCAGGTGAAAAAAAAATCATATTTTCCTGATACCGTGAGTAACGTCCCGGGTGAAGAAAATCAGATTTTCCTGATACCGTGAGAAAAGTCCAGGGTGAAAAAAATCAGATTTTCATGATACCATGAATAAAGTTTAGGGTGAAAAAAATCTGATATTCCTGATACCGTGAGTAACGTCCAGGGTGAAAAAAATCATATTTTCCTGATACTGTGTGAAACGTCCCGGGTGAAAATAATCACATTTTCCTGATACCGTGAGTAACGTCCTGTGTGAAGAAAATCAGGTTTTCCTGATACCGTGAGTAAAGTCCAGGGTGAAAAAACATCAAATTTTCATGATACCATGGGTAATAGTCCAGGTGAAAAATATCCGATTTTCCTGACACCGTGAGTCACGTCCAGGGTGAAAAAAATCCGATTTTCCTGATACCGTGAGTAACGTCCAGGGTGAAAAAAAAATCAGATTTTCCTGATACCGTGAGTAATATTCCGGGTGAAAAAAATCAGATTTTCCTGATACCATGAGTAACGTCCATCGTGAAGAAAGTCAGATTTTCCTGATAACGTGGGTAATAGTCCAGGTGAAAAAAATCAGATTTTCCAGATACCGTGAGTAACGCCCAGGGTGAAAAAAATCAGATTTTCCTGATACCGTGAGTAACGTCCCGGGTGGAAAAAAAAATTAGATTTTCCCTATACCGTGAGTAAAGTCCAGGGTGAAAAAAATCAGATATTCCTGATACCGTGAGTAACGTCCAGGGTGAAAAATACCATATTTTCCTGATACCATGTGCAACGTCCCGGGTGAAAAAAAATCATATTTTCCTGACACCGTGAGTAACGTGAAGAAAATCAGATTTTCCTGATACCGTGAGAAAAGTCCAGGGTGAAAAAAATCAGATTTTCATGATACCATGAATAAAGTTTAGGGTGAAAAAAATCTGATATTCCTGATACCGTGAGTAACGTCCAGGGTGAAAAAAAATCAGATTTTCCTGATATCATGTGTAACATCCTGGGTGAAAAAAATCAGATTTTCCTGATACCGTGAGTAAAGTCCATGGTGAAAAAAATCAGATTTTCCTGATACCATGTGTAACGTCCCGGTTGAAAAAAATCATATTTTCCTGATACCGTGAGTAACGTCCCGGGTGAAGAAAATCAGATTTTCCTGATACCGTGAGAAAAATCCAGGGTGAAAAAAATCAGATTTTCATGATACCGTGAGTAACGTCCCGGGTGAAAAAATCATATTTTCCTGATACCGTGAGACACGTCCAGGGTGAAAAAAATCTGATTTTCCTGATACCGTGAGTAACGTACAGGGTGAAAAAAATCCGAGTTTCCTGATACCATGAGTCACGTCCAGGGTGAAAAAAATCAGATTTTCCTGATACCGTGAGTAACGTCCTGGGTGAAACAAGTCATATTTTCCTGATACCGTGAGTAAAGTCCAGGGTGAAAAATATCAGATTTTCCTGATACCGTGTGTAACGTCCCGGGTGAAAAAAATTATATTTTCCTGATACCATGAGTAACGTCCCGGTTGAAAAAAATCCGATTTTCCTGATACCGTGAGTAACATCCAGGGTGAAAAAAATCCAATTATCCTGATGCCGTGAGTAACGTCCTGGGTGAAAAAAATCATATTTTCCTGATACCGTGAGTAAAGTCCAGGGTGAAAAAAATCAAATTTTCCTGATACCGTGAGTAACGTCCCAGGTGAAAAAAATCATATTCCTGATTCCGTAAGTAAAGGCCAGGGTGAAAAAAATCAGATTTTCCTGATACCGTGAGTAATGTCCCGGGTGAAAAAAATTATATTTTCCTGATACCTTGAGTTTAGTCCAGGTGAAAAAAAAGAGATTTTCATGATACCATGTAAAAAGTTTAGGGTGAAAAAAATCCGATATTCCTGATACCGTGAGTAACGTCCAGGGTGAAAAAAATCCGATATTCCTGATACCGTGAGTAACGTCCAGGGTGAAAAAAATCAGATTTTCCTCATACCGTGAGTCACGTCCAGGGTGAAAAAAATCAGATTTTCCAGATACCGTGAGTTATGTCCAGGGTGAAAAATATCAGATTTTCCTGATACCGTGAGTAACGTCCCGGGTGAAAAAAATCATATTTTCCTGATACCGTGAGTAACGTCCTGGGTGAAAAAAATCATATTTTCCTGATACTGTGAGTAAAGTCCAGGGTGAAAATAATCAGATTTTCCTGATACTGTGAGTCACGTCCAGGGTGAAAAAAATCAGATTTTTCAGATACCGTGAGTTATGTCCAAGGTGAAAAATATCAGATGTTCCTGATACCGTGAGTAACGTCCAGGGTGAAAAAAATTATATTTTCCTGATACCTTGAGTTTAGTCCAGGTGAAAAAAAAGAGATTTTCATTATACCATGAAAAAAGTTTAGGGTGAAAAAAATCCGATTTTCCTGATACCGTGAGACACGTCTAGGGTGAAAAAAATCTGATTTTCCTGATACCGTGAGAAACGTCCCGGGTGAAAAAAATCATATTTTCCTGATACCGTGAGTAAAGTGCAGGGTGAAAAAAATCAAATTTTCATGATACCATGGATAATAGTCCAGGTGAAAAAAATCCGATTTTCCTGATACCGTGAGTCACGTCCAGGGTGAAAAAAATCAGATTTTCCTGATACCGTGAGTAAAGTCCATGGTGAAAAAAATCAGATTTTCCTGATACCATCTGTAACGTCCCGGTTGAAAAAAATCATATTTTCCTGATACCGCGTGTAACGTCCCGGGTGAAGAAAATCAGATTTTCCTGATACCGTGAGAAAAATCCAGGGTGAAAAAAATCAGATTTTCATGATACCGTGAGTAACGTCCCGGGTGAAAAAATCATATTTTCCTGATACCGTGAGTAACGTCCCGGGTGAAAAAAATCCGGTTTTCCTGATACCGTGAGTAACGTCCAGGGAGAAAAAAATCCGATTTTCCTGATACCGTGAGACACGTCCAGGGTGAAAAAAATCTGATTTTCCTGATACCGTGAGTAACGTACAGGGTGAAAAAAATCCGAGTTTCCTGATACCATGAGTCACGTCCAGGGTGAAAAAAATCAGATTTTCCTGATACCGTGAATAACGTCCCGGGTGAAACAAGTCATATTTTCCTGATACCGTGAGGAAAGTCCAGGGTGAAAAATATCAGATTTTCCTGATACCGTGTGTAACGTCCCGGTTGAAAAAAATCCGATTTTCCTGATACCGTGAGTAACATCCAGGGTGAAAAAAATCCGATTATCCTGATACCGTGAGTAACGTCCTGGGTGAAAAAAATCATATTTTCCTGATACCATGAGTAAAGTCCAGGGTGAAAAAAGTCAGATTTTCATGATACCGTGAGTAACGTCCCGGGTGAAGAAAATCAGATTTTCCTGATACCGTGGGTAATAGTCCAGGTGAAAAAAAATCAGATTTTCCTGATACCGTGAGTAACGTCCAGGGTGAAAAAAATCAGATTTTCCTGATACCGTGAGTCACGTCCAGGGTGAAAAAAATGATATTTTCCTGATACTGTGAGTAACGTCCATCGTGAAGAAAATTAGATTTTCCTGATACCGTGGGTAATAGTCTAGGTGAAAAAAATCAGGTTTTCCAGATACCGTGAGTAACGTCCAGGGTGAAAAAAATCAGATTTTCCTGATACCGTGAGTAACATCCCGGGTGAAAAAAATCAGATTTTCCTGATACCGTGAGTAAAGTCCATGGTGAAAAAAATCATATTTTCCTGATACCATGTGTAACGTCCCGGTCGAAAAAAATCATATTTTCCTGATACCGTGAGTAACGTCCCGGGTGAAGAAAATCAGATTTTCCTGATACCGTGAGACACGTCCAGGGTGAAAAAAATCAGATTTTCCTGATACCGTGAATAACGTCCCGGGTGAAACAAGTCATATTTTCCTGATACCGTGAGGAAAGTCCAGGGTGAAAAATATCAGATTTTCCTGATACCGTGTGTAACGTCCCGGTTGAAAAAAATCCGATTTTCCTGATACCGTGAGTAACATCCAGGGTGAAAAAAATCCGATTATCCTGATACCGTGAGTAACGTCCTGGGTGAAAAAAATCATATTTTCCTGATACCATGAGTAAAGTCCAGGGTGAAAAAAGTCAGATTTTCATGATACCGTGAGTAACGTCCCGGGTGAAGAAAATCAGATTTTCCTGATACCGTGGGTAATAGTCCAGGTGAAAAAAAATCAGATTTTCCTGATACCGTGAGTAACGTCCAGGGTGAAAAAAATCAGATTTTCCTGATACCGTGAGTCACGTCCAGGGTGAAAAAAATGATATTTTCCTGATACTGTGAGTAACGTCCATCGTGAAGAAAATTAGATTTTCCTGATACCGTGGGTAATAGTCTAGGTGAAAAAAATCAGGTTTTCCAGATACCGTGAGTAACGTCCAGGGTGAAAAAAATCAGATTTTCCTGATACCGTGAGTAACATCCCGGGTGAAAAAAATCAGATTTTCCTGATACCGTGAGTAAAGTCCATGGTGAAAAAAATCATATTTTCCTGATACCATGTGTAACGTCCCGGTCGAAAAAAATCATATTTTCCTGATACCGTGAGTAACGTCCCGGGTGAAGAAAATCAGATTTTCCTGATACCGTGAGACACGTCCAGGGTGAAAAATATCAGATGTTCCTGATACCGTGAGTTATGTCCAGGGTGAAAAATATCAGATGTTCCTGATACCGTGAGTTATGTCCAGGGTAAAAAATATCAGATTTTCCTGATACCGTGAGTAACGTCCAGGGTGAAAAAAATCTGATTTTCCTGATACCGTGAGAAACGTCCCGGGTGAAAAAAATCATATTTTCCTGATACCGTGAGTAAAGTGCAGGGTGAAAAAAATCAAATTTTCATGATACCATGGATAATAGTCCAGGTGAAAAAAATCCGATTTTCCTGATACCGTGAGTCACGTCCAGGGTGAAAAAAATCAGATTTTCCTGATACCGTGAGTAAAGTCCATGGTGAAAAAAATCAGATTTTCCTGATACCATCTGTAACGTCCCGGTTGAAAAAAATCATATTTTCCTGATACCGCGAGTAACGTCCCGGGTGAAGAAAATCAGATTTTCCTGATACCGTGAGAAATATCCAGGGTGAAAAAAATCAGATTTTCATGATACCGTGAGTAACGTCCCGGGTGAAAAAATCATATTTTCCTGATACCGTGAGTAACGTCCCGGGTGAAAAAAATCCGGTTTTCCTGATACCGTGAGTAACGTCCAGGGTGAAAAAAATCCGATTTTCCTGATACCGTGAGACACGTCCAGGGTGAAAAAAATCTGATTTTCCTGATACCGTGAGTAACGTACAGGGTGAAAAAAATCCGAGTTTCCTGATACCATGAGTCACGTCCAGGGTGAAAAAAATCAGATTTTCCTGATACCGTGAATAACGTCCCGGGTGAAACAAGTCATATTTTCCTGATACCGTGAGGAAAGTCCAGGGTGAAAAATATCAGATTTTCCTGATACCGTGTGTAACGTCCCGGGTGAAAAAAATTATATTTTCCTGATACCATGAGTAACGTCCCGGTTGAAAAAAATCCGATTTTCCTGATACCGTGAGTAACATCCAGGGTGAAAAAAATCCGATTATCCTGATACCGTGAGTAACGTCCTGGGTGAAAAAAATCATATTTTCCTGATACCATGAGTAAAGTCCAGGGTGAAAAAAGTCAGATTTTCATGATACCGTGAGTAACGTCCCGGGTGAAGAAAATCAGATTTTCCTGATACCGTGGGTAATAGTCCAGGTGAAAAAAAATCAGATTTTCCTGATACCGTGAGTAACGTCCAGGGTGAAAAAAATCAGATTTTCCTGATACCGTGAGTGACGTCCAGGGTGAAAAAAATGATATTTTCCTGATACTGTGAGTAACGTCCATCGTGAAGAAAATTAGATTTTCCTGATACCGTGGGTAATAGTCTAGGTGAAAAAAAATCAGGTTTTCCAGATACCGTGAGTAACGTCCAGGGTGAAAAAAATCAGATTTTCCTGATACCGTGAGTAACATCCCGGGTGAAAAAAATCAGATTTTCCTGATACCGTGAGTAAAGTCCATGGTGAAAAAAATCAGATTTTCCTGATACCATGTGTAACGTCCCGGTCGAAAAAAAATCATATTTTCCTGATACCGTGAGTAACGTCCCGGGTGAAGAAAATCAGATTTTCCTGATACCGTGAGACACGTCCAGGGTGAAAAATATCAGATGTTCCTGATACCGTGAGTTATGTCCAGGGTGAAAAATATCAGATGTTCCTGATACCGTGAGTTATGTCCAGGGTAAAAAATATCAGATTTTCCTGATACCGTGAGTAACGTCCAGGGTGAAAAAAATTATATTTTCCTGATACCGTGAGTAACGTCACGGGTGAAAAAAATCCGATTTTCCTGATACTGTGAATAACGTCCAGGGTGAAAAAAATCCGATTTTCCTGATACCGTGAGTCACTTCCAGGGTGAAAAAAATCAGATTTTCCAGATACCGTGAGTTATGTCCAGGGTGAAAAATATCAGATGATCCATTTACCGTGAGTAACGTCCAGGGTGAAAAAAATTATATTTTCCTGATATCTTGAGTTTAGTCCAGGTGAAAAAAAAAGAGATTTTCATTATACCATGAAAAAAGTTTAGGGTGAAAAAAATCCGATATTCCTGATACCGTGAGTAAGGTCCAGGGTGAAAAAAATTAGATTTTCCTGATACCGTGAGTAACGTCCCGGGTGAAAAAAATCATATTTTCCTGATACCGTGAGTAAGGTCTAGGGTGAAAAAAATCAGATTTTCCTGATACCGTGAGTCACGTCCCGGGTGAAAAAAATCATATTTTCCTGATACCATGAGTAAAGTCCAGGGTGAAAAAAGTCAGATTTTCATGATACCGTGAGTAACGTCCCGGGTGAAAAAAAAATCAGATTTTCCTGATACCATGTGTAACGTCCCGGTCGAAAAAAATCATATTTTCCTGATACCGTGAGTAACGTCCCGGGTGAAGAAAATCAGATTTTCCTGATACTGTGAGAAAAATCCAGGGTGAAAAAAATCAGATTTTCCTGATACCGTGAGTTTAGTCTAGCTGAACATAAATCAAATTTTCATGATACCGTGGGTAATATTCCAGGTGAAAAAAAATATCATATTTTCCTGATACCGTGAGTAACGTCCCGGGTGAAGAAAATCAGATTTTCCTGATACCGTGAGAAAAGTCCAGGGTGAAAAAAATCAGATTTTCATGATACCATGAATAAAGTTTAGGGTGAAAAAAATCAGATATTCCTGATACCGTGAGTAACGTCCAGGGTGAAAAAAAATCATATTTTCCTGATACTGTGTGAAACGTTCCGGGTGAAAATAATCACATTTTCCTGATACCGTGAGTAACGTCCCGTGTGAGGAAAATCAGGTTTTCCTGATACCGTGGGTAATAGTCCAGGTGAAAAAAAAAATCAGATTTTCCTGATACCGTGAGTAAAGTCCAGGGTGAAAAAACATCAAATTTTCATGATACCATGGTTAATAGTCCAGGTGAAAAATATCCGATTTTCCTGACACCGTGAGTCACGTCCAGGGTGAAAAAATCCGATTTTCCTGATACCGTGAGTAACGTCCAGGGTGAAAAAAATCAGATTTTCCTGATACCGTGAGTAATATTCCGGGTGAAAAAAATCAGATTTTCCTGATACCGTGAGTAACGTCCAGGGTGAAAAATACCATATTTTCCTGATACCATGTGCAACGTCCTGGGTGAAAAAAAACCATATTTTCCTGATACCGTGAGTAACGTGAAGAAAATCAGATTTTCCTGATACCGTGAGAAAAGTCCAGGGTGAAAAAGATCAGATTTTCATGATACCATGAATAAAGTTTAGGGTGAAAAAAATCTGATATACCTGATACCGTGAGTAACGTCCAGGGTGAAAAAAATCAGATTTTCCTGATATCATGTGTAACATCCTGGGTGAAAAAAATCAGATTTTCCTGATACCGTGAGTAAAGTCAATGGTGACAAAAATCAGATTTTCCTGATACCATGTGTAACGTCCCGGTCGAAAAAAATCATATTTTCCTGATACCGTGAGTAACGTCCTGGGTGAAGAAAATCAGATTTTCCTGATACCGTGAGAAAAATCCAGGGTGAAAAAAAATCAGATTTTCATGATACCGTGAGTAACGTCCCGGGTGAAAAAAATCATATTTTCCTGATACCGTGAGTAACGTCCCAGGTGAAAAAAATCCGATTTTCCTGATACCATGAGTAATGTCCAGGGTGAAAAAAATCCGATTTTCCTGATACCGTGAGTCACGTCCAGAGTGAAAAAAATCAGATTTTCCTGATACCGTGAGTAACGTCCCGGGTGAAACAAATCATATTTTCCTGATACCGTGAGTAAAGTCCAGGGTGAAAAATATCAGATTTTCCTGATACCGTGTGTAACGTCCCGGGTGAAAAAAATTATATTTTCCTGATACCGTGAGTAACGTCCCGGTTGAAAAAAATCCGATTTTCCTGATACCGTGAGTAACGTCCAGGGTGAAAAAAATCCGATTATCCTGATACCGTGAGTAATGTCCAGGGTGAAAAAAATCGGATTTTCCTGATACCGTGAGTCACGTCCAGGGTGAAATAAATCAGATTTTCCTGATACCGTGAGTAACGTCCTGGGTGAAAAAAATCATATTTTCCTGATACCGTGAGTAAAGTCCAGGGTGAAAAAAATCCGATTTTCCTGATACCATGAGACACGGCCAGGGTGAAAAAAATCTGATTTTCCTCATACCGTGAGTAACGTACAGGGTGAAAAAAATCCGATTTTCCTGATACCGTGAGTAACGTCCCGGGTGAAAAAAATCATATTTTCCTGATACCGTGAGAAACGTCCCGGGTGAAAAAAATCAAATTTTCATGATACCATGGATAATAGTCCAGCTGAAAAAAATCCGATTTTCCTGATACCGTGAGACTCGTCCAGGGTGAAAAAAATCCGATTTTCCAGATACAGTGAGTTATGTCCAGGGTGAAAAATATCTGATTTTCTTGATAACATGAGTAAGGTCCAGGGTGAAAAAAATTATATTTTCCTGATACATTGAGTTTAGTCCAAGTGAAAAAAAAAGAGATTTTTATGATAACATGAAAAAAGTTTAGGGTGAAAAAAGTCAGATTTTCATGATACCGTGAGTAACGTCCCGGGTGAAAAAAATCATATTTTCCTGATACCGTGAGTAACGTCACAGGTGAAAAAAATCCAATTTTCCTGATACCGTGAGTAACGTCCAGGGTGAAAAAAATCATATTTTCCTGATACCGTGAGTAAAATCCAGGGTGAAAAAAATCAGATTTTCCTGATACCGTGAGTAATGTCCCGGGTGAAAAAAATCATATTCCTGATTCCGTGAGTAAAGTGCAGGGTGAAAAAAATCAGATTTTCCTGATACCATGAGTAACGTCCCGGGTGAAGAAAATCAGATTTTCCTGATACCGTGAGAAAAATCCAGGGTGAAAAAAATCAGATTTTCATGATACCGTGAGTAACGTCCCGGGTGAAAAAAATCATATTTTCCTGATACCGTGAGAAACGTCCCGGGTGAAAAAAATCAAATTTTCATGATACCATGGAATCAAATTTTCATGATACCAGCTGAAAAAAATCCGATTTTCCTGATACCGTGAGTCACGTCAAGGGTGAATAAAATCCGATTTTCCAGATACAGTGAGTTATGTCCAGGGTGAAAAATATCTGATTTTCTTGATACCGTGAGTAAGGTCCAGGGTGAAAAAAATTATATTTTCCTGATACATTGAGTTTAGTCCAAGTGAAAAAAAAAGATTTTTATGATAACATGAAAAAAGTTTAGGGTGAAAAAAGTCAGATTTTCATGATACCGTGAGTAACGTCCCGGGTGAAAAAAATCATATTTTCCTGATACCGTGAGTAACGTCACAGGTGAAAAAAATCCAATTTTCCTGATACCGTGAGTAACGTCCAGGGTGAAAAAAATCCAATTTTCCTGATACCGTGAGACACGTCCAGGGTGAAAAAAATCTGATTTTCCTGATACCGTGAGTAATGTTCTGGGTGAAAAAAATCATATTTTCCTGATACCGTGAGTAAAGTCCAGGGTGAAAAAAATCAGATTTTCCTGATACCGTGAGTCACTTCCAGGGTGAAAAAAACTCAGATTTTCCAGATACCGTGAGTTATGTCCAGGGTGAAAAATATCAGATGTTCCATTTACCGTGAGTAAGGTCCAGGGTGAAAAAAATTATATTTTCCTGATACCTTGAGTTTAGTCCAGGTGAAAAAAAGATTTTCATGATACCATGGAAAAAGTTTAGGGTGAACAAAATCCGATATTCCTGATACCGTAAGTAAGGACCAGGGTGAAAAAAAAACATATTTTCCTGATACCGTGAGTAAAGTCCAGGGTGAAAAATATCACATTTTCATGATACCGTGAGTAACATCCCGGGTGAAAAAAATCATATTTTCCTGATACCGTGAGTAACGTCACGGGTGAAAAAAATCCGATTTTCCTGATACCGTGAGTAACGTCCAGGGTGAAAAAAATCCGATTTTCCTGATACCGTGAGACACGTCCAGGGTGAAAAAAATCTGATTTTCCTGATACCGTGAGTAACGTCCTGGGTGAAAAAAATCATATTTTCCTGATACCGTGAGTAAAGTCCAGGGTGAAAAAAATCAGATTTTCCTGATACCGTGAGTCACTTCCAGGGTGAAAAAATCTCAGATTTTCCAGATACCGTGAGTTATGTCCAGGGTGAAAGATATCAGATGTTCCATTTACCGTGAGTAACGTCCAGGGTGAAAAAAATTATATTTTCCTGATACCTTGAGTTTAGTCCAGGTGAAAAAAAAGAGATTTTCATTATACCATGAAAAAAGTTTAGGGTGAAAAAAATCCGATATTCCTGATACCGTGAGTATGGTCCAGGGTGAAAAAAATTAGATTTTCCTGATACCGTGAGCAACGTCCCGGGTGAAAAAAATCATATTTTCCTGATACCGTGAGTAAGGTCTAGGGTGAAAAAAATCAGATTTTCCTGATACCGTGAGTCACGTCCCGGGTGAAAAAAATCATATTTTCCTGATACCATGAGTAAAGTCCAGGGTGAAAAAAGTCAGATTTTCATGATACCGTGAGTAACGTCCCGGGTGAAAAAAATCATATTTTCCTGATACCGTAAGTAACGTCCCGGGTGAAAAAAATCCGATTTTCCTGATACCGTGAGTAACGTCCAGGGAGAAAAAAATCCGATTTTCCTGATACCGTGAGACACGTCCAGGGTGAAAAATATCAGATGTTCCTGATACCGTGAGTT
Organism: Bradypodion pumilum; assembly: GCA_035047305.1. NCBI lineage: Eukaryota > Metazoa > Chordata > Lepidosauria > Squamata > Chamaeleonidae > Bradypodion > Bradypodion pumilum. The sequence goes on from JAWDJD010000003.1 coordinate 187,486,345, forward strand.
ATGTCCAGGGTGAAAAATATCAGATGTTCCTGATACCGTGAGTAACGTCCAGGGTGAAAAAATTATATTTTCCTGATACCTTGAGTTTAGTCCAGGTGAAAAAAAAGAGATTTTCATTATACCATGAAAAAAGTTTAGGGTGAAAAAAATCCAATATTCCTGATACCGTGAGTAAGGTCCAGGGTGAAAAAAATTAGATTTTCCTGATACCGTGAGTAACGTCCCGGGTGAAAAAAATCATATTTTCCTGATACCGTGAGTAAGGTCCAGGGTGAAAAAAGTCAGATTTTCATGATACCGTGAGTAACGTCCCGGGTGAAAAAAATCATATTTTCCTGATACCGTAAGTAACGTCCCGGGTGAAAAAAATCCGATTTTCCTGATACCGTGAGTAACGTCCAGGGTGAAAAAAATCAGATTTTCCTGATACCGTGAGTAACGTCCAGGGTGAAAAAAATCCGATTTTCCTGATACCGTGAGACACGTCCAGGGTGAAAAATATCAGATGTTCCTGATACCGTGAGTTATGTCCAGGGTGAAAAATATCAGATGTTCCTGATACCGTGAGTAACGTCCAGGGTGAAAAAAATTATATTTTCCTGATACCTTGAGTTTAGTCCAGGTGAAAAAAAAAAGAGATTTTCATTATACCATGAAAAAAGTTTAGGGTGAAAAAAATCTAATATTCCTGATACCGTGAGTAAGGTCCAGGGTGAAAAAAATTAGATTTTCCTGATACCGTGAGTAACGTCCCGGGTGAAAAAAATCATATTTTCCTGATACCGTGAGTAAGGTCCAGGGTGAAAAAAATCAGATTTTCCTGATACCGTGAGTCACGTCCCGGGTTAAAAAAATCATATTTTCCTGATACCATGAGTAAAGTCCAGCGTGAAAAAAGTCAGATTTTAATGATACCGTGAGTAACGTCCCGGGTGAAAAAAATCATATTTTCCTGATACCGTGAGTAACGTCCCGAGTGAAAAAAATCCGATTTTCCTGATACCGTGAGTAACGTCCAGGGTGAAAAAAATCCGATTTTCCTGATACCGTGAGACACGTCCAGGGTGAAAAAAATCTGATTTTCCTGATACCGTGAGTAACGTACCGGGTGAAAAAATCCGATTTTCCTGATACCATGAGTAACGTCCAGGGTAAAAAAAATACGATTTTCCTGATACCGTGAGTAACGTCCCGGGTGAAAAAAATCATTTTTTCCTGATGCCGTGAGTAACGTCCCGGGTGAAAAAAATCATATTTTCCTGATACCGTGAGTAAAGTCCAGGGTGAAAAAAAATCAAATTTTCATGATACCGTGAGTAACGTTCCGGGTGAAAAAAATCATATTCCTGATTCCGTGAGTAAAGTCCAGGGTGAAAAAAATCAAATTTTCATGATACCATGGGTAATAGTCCAGGTGAAAAAAAGCCGATTTTCCTGATACCGTGAGTTATGTCCAGGGTGAAAAATATCAGATTTTCGTGATACCGTGAGTAAGGTCCAGGGTGAAAAAAATTATATTTTCCTGATACCTTGAGTATAGTCCAGGTGAAAAAAAAAGATTTTCATGATACCATGAAAAAAGTTTAGGGTGAACAAAATCCGATATTCCTGATACCGTGAGTAAAGTCCCGGGTGAAAAAAAACATTTTTTCCTGATGCCGTGAGTAACGTCCCGGGTGAAAAAAATCATATTTTCCTGATACCGTGAGTAAAGTCCAGGGTGAAAAAAGTCAGATTTTCATGATACCGTGAGTAACGTCCCAGGTGAAAAAAATCATATTTTCCTGATACCGTGAGTAACATCACAGGTGAAAAAAATCCGATTTTCCTGATACCGTGAGTAACATCCAGGGTGAAAAACATCCGATTTTCCTGATACCGTGAGACACGTCCAGGGTGAAAAAAATCTGATTTTCCTGATACCGTGAGTAACGTCCTGGGTGAAAAAAATCATATTTTCCTGATACCGTGAGTAAAGTCCAGGGTGAAAAAAATCAGATTTTCCTGATACCGTGAGTCACGTCCAGGGTGAAAAAAATCAGATTTTCCAGATACCGTGAATTATGTCTAGGGTGAAAAATATCAGATTTTCCTGATACCGTGAGTAACGTCCCGGGTGAAAAAAATCATATTTTCCTGATACCGTGAGTAACGTCACGGGTGAAAAAAATCCGATTTTCCTGATACCGTGAGTAACGTCCAGGGTAAAAAAAATCCGATTTTCCTGATACCGTGAGACACGTCCAGGGTGAAAAAAATCTGATTTTCCTGATACCATGAGTAACGTCCTGGGTGAAAAAAATCATATTTTCCTGATACTGTGAGTAAAGTCCAGGGTGAAAAAAATCAGATTTTCCTGATACCGTGAGTCACGTCCAGGGTGAAAAAAATCAGATTTTTCAGATACCGTGAGTTATGTCCAGGGTGAAAAATATCAGATGTTCCTGATACCGTGAGTAACGTCCAGGGTGAAAAAATTATATTTTCCTGATACCTTGAGTTTAGTCCAGGTGAAAAAAAAGAGATTTTCATTATACCATGAAAAAAGTTTAGGGTGAAAAAAATCCGATTTTCCTGATACCGTGAGACACGTCCAGGGTGAAAAAAATCTGATTTTCCTGATACCGTGACTAACGTACAGGGTGAAAAAAATCCGATTTTCCTGATACCATGAGTAATGTCCAGGGTGAAAAAAATCCGATTTTCCTGATACCGTGAGTCACGTCCAGGGTGAAAAAAATCATATTTTCCTGATACCGTGAGAAACGTCCCGGGTGAAAAAAATCATATTTTCCTGATACCGTGAGTAAAGTCCAGGGTGAAAAAAATCAAATTTTCATGATACCATGGATAATAGTCCAGGTGAAAAAAATCCGATTTTCCTGATACCGTGAGTCACGTCCAGGGTGAAAAAAATCAGATTTTCCAGATACCGTGAGTTATGTCTAGGGTGAAAAATATCAGATTTTCTTGATACTGTGAGTAAGGTCCAGGGTGAAAAAAATTATATTTTCCTGATACCTTGAGTTTAGTCCAAGTGGAAAAAAAAGAGATTTTCATGATACCATGAAAAAAGTTTAGGGTGAATAAAATCTTATTTTCCTGATACCGTGAGTAACGTCCCGGGTGAAAAAAAATCATATTTTCCTGATACCGTGAGTAAAGTCCAGGGTGAAAAAAGTCAGATTTTCATGATACCGTGAGTAACGTCCCGGGTGAAAAAAATCATATTTTCCTGATACCGTGAGTAACGTCACGGGTGAAAAAAATCCAATTTTCCTGATACCGTGAGTAACGTCCAGGGAGAAAAAAATCCGATTTTCCTGATACCGTTAGTAACGTCCAGGGTGAAAAAAATGCGATTTTCCTGATACCGTGAGACACGTCCAGGGTGAAAAAAATCTGATTTTCCTGATACCATGAGACACGTCCAGGTTGAAAAAAATCTGATTTTCCTGATACCGTGAGTAACGTGCTGGGTGAAAAAAAATCATATTTTCCTGATTCCGTGAGTAAAGTCCAGGGTGAAAAAAATCAGATTTTCCTGATACCGTGAGTAAGGTCCAGGGTGAAAAAAATCAGATTTTCCTGATACCGTGAGTAACGTCCCGGGTGAAAAAAATCAGATTTTCCTGATACCGTGAGTAAAGTCCAGGGTGAAAAAAGTCAGATTTTCATGATACCGTGAGTAACGTCCCGGGTGAAAAAAATCCAATTTTCCTGATACCGTGAGTAACGTCCAGGGTGAAAAAAATCCGATTTTCCTGATACCGTGAGTCACGTCCAGGGTGAAAAAAATCAGATTTTCCTGATACCGTGAGTAACGTCCCGGGTGAAAAAAATCAGATTTTCCTGATACAATGAGTACAGTCCAGGGTGAAAAATATCAGATTTTCCTGATACTGTGAGTAAAGTCCCGGGTGAAAAAAATTATATTTTCCTGATACCTTGAGTTTAGTCCAGGTGAAAAAAAAGAGATTTTCATGATACCATGAAAAAAGTTTAGGGTGAAAAAAATCCGATATTCCTGATAACGTGAGTAACATCCAGGGTGAAAAAAATCAGATTTTCCTGATACCGTGAGTAACGTACTGGGTGAAAAAAATCATATTTTCCTGATACCGTGAGTAAAGTCCAGGGTGAAAAAAATCAGATTTTCCTGATACCGTGAGTCACGTCCAGGGTGAAAAAAATCAGATTTTCCAGATACCGTGAGTTATGTCCAGGGTGAAAAATATCAGATTTTCCTGATACCGTGAGTAACGTCCCGGGTGAAAAAAATCATATTTTCCTGATACCGTGAGTAACGTCACGGGTGAAAAAAATCCGATTTTCCTGATACCGTGAGTAACGTCCAGGGTGAAAAATATCCGATTTTCCTGATACCGTGAGACACGTCCAGGGTGAAAAAAATCTGATTTTCCTGATACCGTGAGTAACGTCCTGGGAGAAAAAAATCATATTTTCCTGATACCATGAGTAAAGTCCAGGGTGAAAAAAATCAGATTTTCCTGATACCGTGAGTCACGTCCAGGGTGAAAAAAATCAGATTTTTCAGATACCGTGAGTTATGTCCAGGGTGAAAAATATCCGATGTTCCTGATACCGTGAGTAACGTCCAGGGTGAAAAAAATTATATTTTCCTGATACCTTGAGTTTAGTCCAGGTGAAAAAAAAAGAGATTTTCATTATACCATGAAAAAATGTTTAGGGTGAAAAAAATCCGATATTCCTGATACCGTGAGTAAGGTCCAGGGTGAAAAAAATCATATTTTCCTGATACCGTGAGTAACGTCCCGGGTGAAAAAAATCCGATTTTCCTGATACCGTGAGTAACGTCCAGGGTGAAAAAAATCCGATTTTCCTGATACCGTGAGACACGTCCAGGGTGAAAAATATCAGATGTTCCTGATACCGTGAGTTATGTCCAGGGTGAAAAATATCAGATGTTCCTGATACCGTTAGTAACGTACAGGGTGAAAAAAATACGATTTTCCTGATACCGTGAGTCACGTCCAGGGTGAAAAAAATCAGATTTTCCTGATACTGTGAGTAACGTCCCGGGTGAAAAAAATCATATTTTCCTGATACCGTGAGTAAAGTCCAGGGTGAAAAAAATCAGATTTTCCTGATACCGTGAGTAACGTCCCCGGTGAAAAAAATCATATTTTCCTGATACCGTGAGAAACGTCCCAGGTGAAAAAAATCATATTTTCCTGATACCGTGAGTAAAGTCCAGGGTGAAAAAAAAAATCAAATTTTCATGATACCATGGGTAATAGTCCAGGGTGAAAAAAATCCGATTTTCCTGATACCGTGAGTCACGTCCAGGGTGAAAAAAATCAGATTTTCCAGATACCGTGAGTTATGTCCAGGGTGAAAAATATCAGATTTTCGTGATACCGTGAGTAAAGTCCAGGGTGAAAAAAATTATATTTTCCTGATACTGTGAGTAACGTCCCGGGTGAAAAAAATCATATTTTCCTGATACCGTGAGTAAAGTCCAGGGTGAAAAAAATCAGATTTTCCTGATACCGTGAGTAACGTCCCCGGTGAAAAAAATCATATTTTCCTGATACCGTGAGAAACGTCCCAGGTGAAAAAAATCATATTTTCCTGATACCGTGAGTAAAGTCCAGGGTGAAAAAAAAATCAAATTTTCATGATACCATGGGTAATAGTCCAGGGTGAAAAAAATCCGATTTTCCTGATACCGTGAGTCACGTCCAGGGTGAAAAAAATCAGATTTTCCAGATACCGTGAGTTATGTCCAGGGTGAAAAATATCAGATTTTCGTGATACCGTGAGTAAAGTCCAGGGTGAAAAAAATTATATTTTCCTGATACCTTGAGTTTGGTCCAGGTGAAAAAAAAGAGATTTTCATGATACCATGAAAAAAGTTTAGGGTGAAAAAAATCCGATATTCCTGATACCGTGAGTAAAGTCCCGGGTGAAAAAAATCATATTTTCCTGATACCGTGAGTAAAGTCCAACGTGAAAAAAGTCAGATTTTCATGATACCGTGAGTAACGTCCCGGGTGAAAAAAATCATATTTTCCTGATACCGTGAGTAACGTCACGGGTGAAAAAAATCCGATTTTCCTGATACCGTGAGACATGTCCAGGGTGAAAAAAATCTGATTTTCCTGAAACCGTGAGTAACGTCCTGGGTGAAAAAAATCATATTTTCCTGATACCGTGAGTAAAGTCCAGGGTGAAAAAAATCAGATTTTCCTGATACCGTGAGTAACGTCCCGGGTGAAAAAAATCATATTCCTGATTCCGTGAGTAAAGTCCAGGGTGAAAAAAATCAGATTTTCCTGATACCATGAGTAAGGTCCAGGGTGAAAAAAAATCAGATTTTCCTGATACCGTGAGTAACGTCCTGGGTAAAAAAATCATATTTTCCTGATACCGTGAGTAAAGTCCACGGTGAAAAAAGTCAGATTTTCATTATACCGTGAGTAACGTCCCGGGTGAAAAAAATCCGATTTTCCTGATACCGTGAGACACGTCCAGGGTGAAAAAAATCTGATTTTCCTGATACCGTGAGTAACGTACAGGGTGAAAAAAATCCGATTTTCCTGATACCGTGAGTAAGGTCCAGGGTGAAAAAAATCAGATTTTCCTGATACCGTGAGTAAAGTCCCGGGTGAAAAAAATCATATTTTCCTGATACCGTGAGTAAAGTCCAGGGTGAAAAAAGTCAGATTTTCATGATACCATGAGTAACGTCCCGGGTGAAAAAAATCATATTTTCCTGATACCGTGAGTAACGTCACGGGTGAAAAAAATCCGATTTTCCTGATACCGTGAGACACGTCCAGGGTGAAAAATATCTGATTTTCCTGAAACCATGAGTAATGTCCTGGGTGAAAAAAATCATATTTTCCTGATACCGTGAGTAATGTCCAGGGTGAAAAAAAATCAGATTTTCCTGATACCGTGAGTAACGTCCGGGGTGAAAAAAATCATATTCCTGATTCCGTGAGTAAAGTCCAGGGTGAAAAAAAATCAGATTTTCCTGATACCATGAGTAAGGTCCAGGGTGAAAAAAAATCAGATTTTCCTGATACCGTGAGTAACGTCCTGGGTAAAAAAACCATATTTTCCTGATACCGTGAGTAAAGTCCAGGGTGAAAAAGTCAGATTTTCATGATACCGTGAGTAACGTCCCGGGTGAAAAAAATCATATTTTCCTGATACCGTGAGTAACGTCCCGGGTAAAAAAAATCCGATTTTCCTGATACCGTGAGACACGTCCAGGGTGAAAAAAATCTGATTTTCCTGATACCGTGAGACACGTACAGGGTGAAAAAAATCTGATTTTCCTGATACCGTGAGTAACGTGCTGGGTGAAAAAAATCATATTTTCCTGATACCGTGAGTAAAGTCCAGGGTGAAAAAAATCAGATTTTCCTGATACCGTGAGTAACGTCCCGGGTGAAAAAAAATCATATTCCTGATTCCGTGAGTAAAGTCCAGGGTGAAAAAAATCATATTTTCCTGATACCATGAGTAAGGTCCAGGGTGAAAAAAATCAGATTTTCCTGATACCGTGAGTAACGTCCCGGGTGAAAAAAATCAGATTTTCCTGATACCGTGAGTAAAGTCCAGGGTGAAAAAAGTCAGATTTTCATGATACCGTGAGTAACGTCCCGGGTGAAAAAAATCCAATTTTTCTGATACCGTGAGTAACGTCCAGGGTGAAAAAAATCCGATTTTCCTGATACCGTGAGTCACGTCCAGGGTGAAAAAAATCATATTTTCCTGATACCGTGAGTAACGTCCCGGGTGAAAAAAATCAGATTTTCCTGATACAATGAGTACAGTCCAGGGTGAAAAATATCAGATTTTCCTGATACTGTGAGTAAAGTCCCGGGTGAAAAAAATTATATTTTCCTGATACCTTGAGTTTAGTCCAGGTGAAAAAAAAGAGATTTTCATGATACCATGAAAAAAGTTTAGGGTGAAAAAAATCCGATATTCCTGATAATGTGAGTAACATCCAGCGTGAAAAAAATCAGATTTTCCTGATACCGTGAGTAACGTCCTGGGTGAAAAAAATCATATTTTCCTGATACTGTGAGTAAAGTCCAGGGTGAAAAAAATCAGATTTTCCTGATACCGTGAGTAACGTCCCGGGTGAAAAAAATCATATTCCTGATTCCGTGAGTAAAGTCCAGGGTGAAAAAAATCAGATTTTCCTGATACCGTGAGTAACGTCCCGGGTGAAAAAAATTATATTTTCCTTATACCTTGAGTTTAGTCCAGGTGAAAAGAAAAGAGATTTTCATGATACCATGTAAAAAGTTTAGGGTGAAAAAAATCCGATATTCCTGATACCGTGAGTAACGTCCAGGGTGAAAAAATATCAGATTTTCCTGATACCGTGAGTAACGTCCTGGGTGAAAAAAATCATATTTTCCTGATACCGTGAGTAACGTCCAGGGTGAAAAAAATCATATTTTCCTGATACCGTGAGTAACTTCCCGGGTGAAAAAAATCATATTCCTGATTCCGTGAGTAAAGTCCAGGGTGAAAAAAATCAAATTTTCATGATACCATGGGTAATAGTCCAGGTGAAAAAAATCCGATTTTCCTGATACCGTGAGTAACGTCCAGGGTGAAAAAAATCAGATTTTCCAGATACCGTGAGTTATGTCCAGGGTGAAAAATATCAGATTTTCCTGATACCGTGAGTAACGTCCAGGGTGAAAAAAATTATATTTTCCTGATACCTTGAGTTTAGTTCAGGTGAAAAAAAAGAGATTTTCATGATACCATGAAAAAAGTTTAGGGTGAAAAAAATCCGATATTCCTGATAACGTGAGTAAGGTCCAGGGTGAAAAAAATCAGATTTTCCTGATACCGTGAGTAACGTCCCGGGTGAAAAAAATCATATTTTCCTGATACCGTGAGTCACGTCCAGGGTGAAAAAAATCAGATTTTCCTGATACCGTGAGTAACGTCCAGGGTGAAAAAATCAGATTTTTTCAGATACTGTGAGTTATGTCCAGGGTGAAAAATATCAGATTTTCGTGATACCGTGAGTAAGGTCCAGGGTGAAACAAATTATATTTTCCTGATACCTTGAGTTTAGTCCAGGTGAAAAAAAAGAGATTTTCATGATACCATGAAAAAAGTTTAGGGTGAAAAAAATCCGATATTCCTGATACCGTGAGTAAGGTCCAGGGTGAAAAAAATCAGATTTTCCTGATACCGTGAGTAAAGTCCCGGGTGAAAAAAATCATATTTTCCTGATACCGTGAGTAAAGTCCAGGGTGAAAAAAGTCAGATTTTCATGATACCGTGAGTAACGTCCCGGGTGAAAAAAATCATATTTTCCTGATACCGTGAGTAACGTCACGGGTGAAAAAAATCCGATTTTCCTGATACCGTGAGACACGTCCAGTGTGAAAAAAATCTGATTTTCCTGATACCGTGAGTAAAGTCCAGGGTGAAAAAAATCAGATTTTCCTGATACCATGGAAAAAGTTTAGGGTGAACAAAATCCGATATTCCTGATACCGTGAGTAAGGACCAGGGTGAAAAAAAAACATATTTTCCTGATACCGTGAGTAAAGTCCAGGGTGAAAAAAGTGAGATTTTCATGATACCGTGAGTAACGTCCCGGGTGAAAAAAATCATATTTTCCTGATACCGTGAGAAACATCACAGGTGAAAAAAATCCGATTTTCCTGATACCGTGAGTAACATCCAGGGTGAAAAACATCCGATTTTCCTGATACCGTGAGACACGTCCAGGGTGAAAAAAATCTCATTTTCCTGATACCGTGAGTAACGTCCTGGGTGAAAAAAATCATATTTTCCTGATACTGTGAGTAAAGTCCAGGGTGAAAAAAATCAGATTTTCCTGATACCGTGAGTCACGTCCAGGGTGAAAAAAATCAGATTTTCCAGATACCGTGAGTTATGTCCAGGGTGAAAAATATCAGATTTTCCTGATACCGTGAGTAACGTCCCGGGTGAAAAAAATCATATTTTCCTGATACCGTGAGTAACGTCACGGGTGAAAAAAATCCGATTTTCCTGATACCGTGAGTAACGTCCCGGGTGAAAAAAATCATATTTTCCTGATACCGTGAGTAAAGTCCAGGGTGAAAAAAATCAGATTTTCCTGATACCGTGAGTCACGTCCAGGGTGAAAAAAATCAGATTTTTCAGATACCGTGAGTTATGTCCAGGGTGAAAAATATCAGATGTTCCTGATACCGTGAGTAACGTCCAGGGTGAAAAAAATTATATTTTCCTGATACCTTGAGTTTAGTCCAGGTGAAAAAAAAGAGATTTTCATTATACCATGAAAAAAGTTTAGGTTGAATAAAATCAGATTTTCCTGATACCGTGAGTAACGTCCCGGGTGAAAAAAATCATATTTTCTTGATACCGTGAGAAACGTCCCGGGTGAAAAAAAATCATATTTTCCTGATACCGTGAGTAAAGTCCAGGGTGAAAAAAATCAAATTTTCATGATACCATGGATAATAGTCCAGGTGAAAACAATCCGATTTTCCTGATACCGTGAGTCACGTCCAGGGTGAAAAAAATCAGATTTTCCAGATACCGTGAGTTATGTCCAGGGTGAAAAAAATTATATTTTCCTGATACCTTGAGTTTAGTCCAAGTGAAAAAAAAGAGATTTTCATGATACCATGAAAAAAGTTTAGGGTGAAAAAAATCTGATTTTCCTGATACCGTGAGTAATGTCCCGGGTGAAAAAAATCATATTTTCCTGATACCGTGAGTAACGTCACGGGTGAAAAAAATCCGATTATCCTGATACCGTGAGTAACGTCCCGGGTGAAAAAAATCCGATTTTCCTGATACCGTGAGACACGTCCAGGATGAAAAAAATCTGATTTCCCTGATACCGTGAGTAACGTCCTGGGTGAAAAAAATCATATTTTCCTGATACCGTGAATAAAGTCCAGGGTGAAAAAAATCAGATTTTCCTGATACCGTGAGTCACGTCCAGGGTGAAAAAAATCAGATTTTTCAGATACCGTGAGTTATGTCCAGGGTGAAAAATATCAGATGTTCCTGATACCGTGAGTAACGTCCAGGTGGAAAAAATTATATTTTCCTGATACCTTGAGTTTAGTCCAGGTGAAAAAAAAGAGATTTTCATTATACCATGAAAAAAGTTTAGGTTGAATAAAATCAGATTTTCCTGATACCGTGAGTAACGTCCCGGGTGAAAAAAATCATATTTTCTTGATACCGTGAGAAACATCCCGGGTGAAAAAAATCTGATTTTCCTGATACCGTGAGACACGTCCAGGGTGAAAAAAATCTGATTTTCCTGATACCGTGAGACACGTCCAGGGTGAAAAAAATCTGATTTTCCTGATACCGTGACTAACGTACAGAGTGAAAAAAATCCGATTTTCCTGATACCATGACTAATGTCCAGGGTGAAAAAAATCCGATTTTCCTGATACCGTGAGTCACGTCCAGGGTGAAAAATATCAGATTTTCCTGATACCGTGACTAACGTCCCGGATGAAACAAATCATATTTTCCTGATACCGTGAGTAAAGTCCAGGGTGAAAAAAATAAGATTTTCCTGATACCGTGAGTAACGTCCCGGGTGAAAAAAATCATATTTTCCTGATACCGTGAGAAACGTCCCGGGTGAAAAAAATCATATTTTCCTGATACCGTGAGTAAAGTCCAGGGTGAAAAAAATCAAATTTTCATGATACCATGGATAATAGTCCAGGTGAAAACAATCCGATTTTCCTGATACCGTGAGTCACGTCCCGGGTGAAAAAAATCAGATTTTCCAGATACCGTGAGTTATGTCCAGGGTGAAAAATATCAGATTTTCTTGATACCGTGAGTAAGGTCCAGGGTGAAAAAAATTATATTTTCCTGATACCTTGAGTTTAGTCCAAGTGAAAAAAAAGAGATTTTCATGATACCATGAAAAAAGTTTAGGGTGAAAAAAATCTGATTTTCCTGATACCGTGAGTAATGTCCCGGGTGAAAAAAATCATATTTTCCTGATACCGTGAGTAAAGTCCAGGGTGAAAAAAGTCAGATTTTCATGATACCGTGAGTAACGTCCCGGGTGAAAAAAAATCATATTTTCCTGATACCGTGAGTAACGTCACGGGTGAAAAAAATCCAATTTTCCTGATACCGTGAGTAACGTCCAGGGTGAAAAAAATCCGATTTTCCTGATACCGTGAGACACGTCCAGGGTGAAAAAAAATCTGATTTTCCTGATACCGTGAGACACGTCCAGGGTGAAAAAAATCTGATTTTCTTGATACCGTGACTAACGTACAGGGTGAAAAAAATCCGATTTTCCTGATACCATGAGTAATGTCCAGGGTGAAAAAAATCCGATTTTCCTGATACCGTGAGTCACGTCCAGGGTGAAAAAAATCAGATTTTCCTGATACCGTGACTAACGTCCCGGATGAAACAAATCATATTTTCCTGATACCGTGAGTAAAGTCCAGGGTGAAAAAAATAAGATTTTCCTGATACCGTGAGTAACGTCCCGGGTGAAAAAAAAATCATATTTTCCTGATACCGTGAGAAACGTCCCGGGTGAAAAAAATCATATTTTCCTGATACCGTGAGTAAAGTCCAGGGTGAAAAAAATCAAATTTTCATGATACCATGGATAATAGTCCAGGTGAAAAAATTCCGATTTTCCTGATACCGTGAGTCACGTCCAGGGTGAAAAAAATCAGATTTTCCAGATACCGTGAGTTATGTCCAGGGTGAAAAATATCAGATTTTCCTGATACCGTGAGTAAGGTCCAGGGTGAAAAAAATTATATTTTCCTGATACCTTGAGTTTAGTCCAGGTGAAAAAAAAAGAGATTTTCATGATACCATGAAAAAAGTTTAGGGTGAAAAAAATCCGATATTCCTGATACCGTGAGTAAGGTCCAGGGTGAAAAAAATCAGATTTTACTGATACCGTGAGTAACGTCCCGGGTGAAAAAAAATCATATTTTCCTGATACCGTGAGTCACGTCCAGGGTGAAAAAAATCAGATTTTCCTGATACCGTGAGTAACGTCCAGGGTGAAAAAAATCAGATTTTTTCAGATACCGTGAGTAATGTCCAGGGTGAAAAAATTATCTTTTCCTGATACCTTGAGTTTAGTCCAGGTGAAAAAAAAAGAGATTTTCATGATACCATGAAAAAAGTTTAGGGTGAAAAAAATCCGATATTCCTGATACCGTGAGTAAGGTCCAGGGTGAAAAAAATCAGATTTTCCTGATACCGTGAGTAAAGTCCTGGGTGAAAAAAATCATATTTTCCTGATACCGTGAGTAAAGTCCAGGGTGAAAAAAGTCAGATTTTCATGATACCGTGAGTAACGTCCCGGGTGAAAAAAATCATATTTTCCTGATACCGTGAGTAACGTCACGGGTGAAAAAAATCCGATTTTCCTGATACCGTGAGACACGTCCAGTGTGAAAAAAATCTGATTTTCCTGATACCGTGAGTAACGTCCTGGGTGAAAAAAATCATATTTTCCTGATACCGTGAGTAAAGTCCAGGGTGAAAAAAATCAGATTTTCCTGATACCGTGAGTAACGTCCCGGGTGAAAAAAATCATATTCCTGATTCCGTGAGTAAAGTCCAGGGTGAAAAAAATCAAATTTTCATGATACCATGGGTAATAGTCCAGGTGAAAAAAATCCGATTTTCCTGATACCGTGAGTCACGTCCAGGGTGAACAAAATCAGATTTTCCAGATACCATGAGTTATGTCCAGGGTGAAAAATATCAGATTTTCGTGATACCGTGAGTAAGGTCCAGGGTGAAAAAAATTATATTTTCCTGATACCTTGAGTTTAGTCCAGGTGAAAAAAAAAGATTTTCATGATACCATGAAAAAAGTTTAGGGTGAACAAAATCCGATATTCCTGATACCGTGAGTAAGGACCAGGGTGAAAAAAAAGATATTTTCCTGATACCGTGAGTAAAGTCCAGGGTGAAAAAAGTCAGATTTTCATGATACCGTGAGTAACGTCCCGGGTGAAAAAAATCATATTTTCCTGATACCGTGAGTAACATCACAGGTGAAAAAAATCCGATTTTCCTGATACCGTGAGTAACATCCAGGGTGAAAAACATCCGATTTTCCTGATACCGTGAGACACGTACAGGGTGAAAAAAATCTGATTTTCCTGATACCGTGAGTAACGTCCTGGGTGAAAAAAATCATATTTTCCTGATACCGTGAGTAAAGTCCAGGGTGAAAAAAATCAGATTTTCCTGATACCGTGAGTCACGTCCAGGGTGAAAAAAATCAGATTTTCCAGATACCGTGAGTTATGTCCAGGGTGAAAAATATCAGATGTTCCTGATACCGTGAGTAACGTCCAGGGTGAAAAAAATTATATTTTTCTGATACCTTGAGTTTAGTCCAGGTGAAAAAAATCATATTCCTGATTCCGTGAGTAAAGTCCAGGGTGAAAAAAATCAGATTTTCCTGATACCGTGAGTCACGTCCAGGGTGAAAAAAATCAGATTTTCCAGATACCGTGAGTTATGTCCAGGGTGAAAAATATCAGATTTTCCTGATACCGTGAGTAACGTCCCGGGTGAAAAAAATCATATTTTCCTGATACCGTGAGTAACGTCCTGGGAGAAAAAAATCATATTTTCCTGATACCATGAGTAAAGTCCAGGGTGAAAAAAATCAGATTTTCCTGATACCGTGAGTCACGTCCAGGGTGAAAAAAATCAGATTTTTCAGATACCGTGAGTTATGTCCAGGGTGAAAAATATCAGATGTTCCTGATACCGTGAGTAATGTCCAGGGTGAAAAAAATTATATTTTCCTGATACCTTGAGTTTAGTCCAGGTGAAAAAAATCATATTCCTGATTCCGTGAGTAAAGTCCAGGGTGAAAAAAATCAGATTTTCCTGATACCGTGAGTCACGTCCAGGGTGAAAAAAATCAGATTTTCCAGATACCGTGAGGTATGTCCAGGGTGAAAAATATCAGATTTTCCTGATACCGTGAGTAACGTCCCGGGTGAAAAAAAATCATATTTTCCTGATACCGTGAGTAACGTCACGGGAGAAAAAAATCCGATTTTCCTGATACCGTGAGTAACGTCCAGGGTGAAAAAAATCCGATTTTCCTGATACCGTGAGACACGTCCAGGGTGAAAAAAATCTGATTTTCCTGATACCGTGAGTAACGTCCTGGGAGAAAAAAATCATATTTTCCTGATACCATGAGTAAAGTCCAGGGTGAAAAAAATCAGATTTTCCTGATACCGTGAGTCACGTCCAGGGTGAAAAAAATCAGATTTTTCAGATACCGTGAGTTATGTCCAGGGTGAAAAATATCAGATGTTCCTGATACCGTGAGTAACGTCCAGGGTGAAAAAAATTATATTTTCCTGATACCTTGAGTTTAGTCCAGGTGAAAAAAAAAGAGATTTTCATTATACCATGAAAAAAGTTTAGGGTGAAAAAAATCCGATATTCCTGATACCGTGAGTAAGGTCCAGGGTGAAAAATATCATATTTTCCTGATACCGTGAGTAACGTCCCGGGTGAAAAAAATCCGATTTTCCTGATACCGTGAGTAACGTCCAGGGTGAAAAAAATCCGATTTTCCTGATACCGTGAGACACGTCCAGGGTGAAAAATATCAGATGTTCCTGATACCGTGAGTTATGTCCAGGGTGAAAAATATCAGATGTTCCTGATACCGTTAGTAACGTACAGGGTGAAAAAAATACGATTTTCCTGATACCGTGAGTCACGTCCAGGGTGAAAAAAATCAGATTTTCCTGATACCGTGAGTAACGTCCCGGGTGAAAAAAATCATATTTTCCTGATACCGTGAGTAAAGTCCAGGGTGAAAAAAATCAGATTTTCCTGATACCGTGAGTAACGTCCCCGGTGAAAAAAATCATATTTTCCTGATACCGTGAGAAATGTCCCGGGTGAAAAAAATCATATTTTCCTGATACCGTGAGTAAAGTCCAGGGTGAAAAAAAAATCAAATTTTCATGATACCATGGGTAATAGTCCAGGGTGAAAAAAATCCGATTTTCCTGATAACGTGAGTCACGTCCAGGGTGAAAAAAATCATATTTTCCTGATACCGTGAGTAAAGTCCAGGGTGAAAAAAGTCAGATTTTCATGATACCGTGAGTAACGTCCCGGGTGAAAAAAATCATATTTTCCTGATACCGTGAGTAACGTCACGGGTGAAAAAAATCCGATTTTCCTGATACCGTGAGACACGTCCAGTGTGAAAAAAATCATATTTTCCTGATACCGTGAGTAACGTCCTGGGTGAAAAAAATCATATTTTCCTGATACCGTGTGTAAAGTCCAGGGTGAAAAAAATCAGATTTTCCAGATACCGTGAGTAACGTCCCGGGTGAAAAAAATCATATTCGTGATTCCGTGAGTAAAGTCCAGGGTGAAAAAATCAAATTTTCATGATACCGTGAGTAACGTCACGGGTGAAAAAAATCCGATTTTCCTGATACCGTGAGTCACGTCCAGGGTGAAAAAAATCCGATTTTCCTGATACCGTGAGTAACGTCCAGGGTGAAAAAAATCCGATTTTCCTGATACCGTGAGACACGTCCAGGGTGAAAAAAATCAGATTTTTCAGATACCGTGAGTTATGTCCAGGGTGAAAAATATCAGATGTTCCTGATACCGTGAGTAACGTCCAGGGTGAAAAAAATTATATTTTTCTGATACCTTGAGTTTAGTCCAGGTGAAAAAAATCATATTCCTGATTCCGTGAGTAAAGTCCAGGGTGAAAAAAATCAGATTTTCCTGATACCGTGAGTCACGTCCAGGGTGAAAAAAATCAGATTTTCCAGATACCGTGAGTTATGTCCAGGGTGAAAAATATCAGATTTTCCTGATACCGTGAGTAACGTCCCGGGTGAAAAAAATCATATTTTCCTGATACCGTGAGTAACGTCCTGGGAGAAAAAAATCATATTTTCCTGATACCATGAGTAAAGTCCAGGGTGAAAAAAATCAGATTTTCCTGATACCGTGAGTCACGTCCAGGGTGAAAAAAATCAGATTTTTCAGATACCGTGAGTTATGTCCAGGGTGAAAAATATCAGATGTTCCTGATACCGTGAGTAATGTCCAGGGTGAAAAAAATTATATTTTCCTGATACCTTGAGTTTAGTCCAGGTGAAAAAAATCATATTCCTGATTCCGTGAGTAAAGTCCAGGGTGAAAAAAATCAGATTTTCCTGATACCGTGAGTCACGTCCAGGGTGAAAAAAATCAGATTTTCCAGATACCGTGAGGTATGTCCAGGGTGAAAAATATCAGATTTTCCTGATACCGTGAGTAACGTCCCGGGTGAAAAAAATCATATTTTCCTGATACCGTGAGTAACGTCACGGGTGAAAAAAATCCGATTTTCCTGATACCGTGAATAACGTCCAGGGTGAAAAAAATCCGATTTTCCTGATACCGTGAGACACGTCCAGGGTGAAAAAAATCTGATTTTCCTGATACCGTGAGTAACGTCCTGGGAGAAAAAAATCATATTTTCCTGATACCATGAGTAAAGTCCAGGGTGAAAAAAATCAGATTTTCCTGATACCGTGAGTCACGTCCAGGGTGAAAAAAAATCAGATTTTTCAGATACCGTGAGTTATGTCCAGGGTGAAAAATATCAGATGTTCCTGATACCGTGAGTAACGTCCAGGGTGAAAAAAATTATATTTTCCTGATACCTTGAGTTTAGTCCAGGTGAAAAAAAAAGAGATTTTCATTATACCATGAAAAAAGTTTAGGGTGAAAAAAATCCGATATTCCTGATACCGTGAGTAAGGTCCAGGGTGAAAAAAATCATATTTTCCTGATACCGTGAGTAACGTCCCGGGTGAAAAAAATCCGATTTTCCTGATACCGTGAGTAACGTCCAGGGTGAAAAAAATCCGATTTTCCTGATACCGTGAGACACGTCCAGGGTGAAAAATATCAGATGTTCCTGATACCGTGAGTTATGTCCAGGGTGAAAAATATCAGATGTTCCTGATACCGTTAGTAACGTCCCGGGTGAAAAAAATCATATTCGTGATTCCGTGAGTAAAGTCCAGGGTGAAAAAATCAAATTTTCATGATACCGTGAGTAACGTCACGGGTGAAAAAAATCCGATTTTCCTGATACCGTGAGTCACGTCCAGGGTGAAAAAAATCAGATTTTCCAGATACCGTGAGTTATGTCCAGGGTGAAAAATATCAGATGTTCCTGATACCGTGAGTAATGTCCAGGGTGAAAAAAATTATATTTTCCTGATACCTTGAGTTTAGTCCAGGTGAAAAAAATCATATTCCTGATTCCGTGAGTAAAGTCCAGGGTGAAAAAAATCAGATTTTCCTGATACCGTGAGTCACGTCCAGGGTGAAAAAAATCAGATTTTCCAGATACCGTGAGGTATGTCCAGGGTGAAAAATATCAGATTTTCCTGATACCGTGAGTAACGTCCCGGGTGAAAAAAATCATATTTTCCTGATACCGTGAGTAACGTCACGGGTGAAAAAAATCCGATTTTCCTGATACCGTGAGTAACGTCCAGGGTGAAAAAAATCCGATTTTCCTGATACCGTGAGACACGTCCAGGGTGAAAAAAATCTGATTTTCCTGATACCGTGAGTAACGTCCTGGGAGAAAAAAATCATATTTTCCTGATACCATGAGTAAAGTCCAGGGTGAAAAAAATCAGATTTTCCTGATACCGTGAGTCACGTCCAGGGTGAAAAAAAATCAGATTTTTCAGATACCGTGAGTTATGTCCAGGGTGAAAAATATCAGATGTTCCTGATACCGTGAGTAACGTCCAGGGTGAAAAAAATTATATTTTCCTGATACCTTGAGTTTAGTCCAGGTGAAAAAAAAGAGATTTTCATTATACCATGAAAAAAGTTTAGGGTGAAAAAAATCCGATATTCCTGATACCGTGAGTAAGGTCCAGGGTGAAAAAAATCATATTTTCCTGATACCGTGAGTAACGTCCCGGGTGAAAAAAATCCGATTTTCCTGATACCGTGAGTAACGTCCAGGGTGAAAAAAATCCGATTTTCCTGATACCGTGAGACACGTCCAGGGTGAAAAATATCAGATGTTCCTGATACCGTGAGTTATGTCCAGGGTGAAAAATATCAGATGTTCCTGATACCGTTAGTAACGTACAGGGTGAAAAAAATACGATTTTCCTGATACCGTGAGTCACGTCCAGGGTGAAAAAAATCAGATTTTCCTGATACCGTGAGTAACGTCCCGGGTGAAAAAAATCAGATTTTCCTGATACCGTGAGTAACGTCCCCGGTGAAAAAAATCATATTTTCCTGATACCGTGAGAAACGTCCCGGGTGAAAAAAAACATATTTTCCTGATTCCGTGAGTAAAGTCCAGGGTGAAAAAAAAATCAAATTTTCATGAGACCATGGGTAATAGTCCAGGGTGAAAAAAATCCGATTTTCCTGATACCGTGAGTCACGTCCAGGGTGAAAAAAATCATATTTTCCTGATACCGTGAGTAAAGTCCAGGGTGAAAAAAGTCAGATTTTCATGATACCGTGAGTAACGTCCCGGGTGAAAAAAATCATATTTTCCTGATACCGTGAGTAACGTCACGGGTGAAAAAAATCCGATTTTCCTGATACCGTGAGACACGTCCAGTGTGAAAAAAATCTGATTTTCCTGATACCGTGAGTAACGTCCTGGGTGAAAAAAATCATATTTTCCTGATACCGTGAGTAAAGTCCAGGGTGAAAAAAATCAGATTTTCCTGATACCGTGAGTAACGTCCCGGGTGAAAAAAATCATATTCGTGATTCCGTGAGTAAAGTCCAGGGTGAAAAAATCAAATTTTCGTGATACCGTGAGTAAGGTCCAGGGTGAAAAAAATTATATTTTCCTGATACCTTGAGTTTAGTCCAGGTGAAAAAAAAAGATTTTCATGATACCATGAAAAAAGTTTAGGGTGAACAAAATCCGATATTCCTGATACCGTGAGTAAGGACCAGGGTGAAAAAAAAGATATTTTCCTGATACCGTGAGTAAAGTCCAGGGTGAAAAAAGTCAGATTTTCATGATACCGTGAGTAACGTCCCGGGTGAAAAAAATCATATTTTCCTGATACCGTGAGTAACATCACAGGTGAAAAAAAATCCGATTTTCCTGATACCGTGAGTAACATCCAGGGTGAAAAACATCCGATTTTCCTGATACCGTGAGACACGTCCAGGGTGAAAAAAATCTGATTTTCCTGATACCGTGAGTAACGTCCTGGGTGAAAAAAATCATATTTTCCTGATACCGTGAGTAAAGTCCAGGGTGAAAAAAATCAGATTTTCCTGATACCGTGAGTCACGTCCAGGGTGAAAAAAATCAGATTTTCCAGATACCGTGAGTTATGTCCAGGGTGAAAAATATCAGATTTTCCTGATACCGTGAGTAACGTCCCGGGTGAAAAAAATCATATTTTCCTGATACCGTGAGTCACGTCCAGGGTGAAAAAAATCAGATTTTTCAGATACCGTGAGTTATGTCCAGGGTGAAAAATATCAGATGTTCCTGATACCGTGAGACACGTCCAGGGTGAAAAAAATCTGATTTTCCTGATACCGTGAGTAACGTCCTGGGAGAAAAAAATCATATTTTCCTGATACCATGAGTCACGTCCAGGGTGAAAAAAATCAGATTTTTCAGATACCGTGAGTTATGTCCAGGGTGAAAAATATCAGATGTTCCTGATACCGTGAGTAACGTCCAGGGTGAAAAAAATTATATTTTCCTGATACCTTGAGTTTAGTCCAGGTGAAAAAAAAAGAGATTTTCATTATACCATGAAAAAAGTTTAGGGTGAAAAAAATCCGATATTCCTGATACCGTGAGTAAGGTCCAGGGTGAAAAAAATCCGATTTTCCTGATACCGTGAGACACGTCCAGGGTGAAAAAAATCTGATTTTCCTGATACCGTGAGTAACGTCCTGGGAGAAAAAAATCATATTTTCCTGATACCATGAGTCACGTCCAGGGTGAAAAAAATCATATTTTTCAGATACCGTGAGTTATGTCCAGGGTGAAAAATATCAGATGTTCCTGATACCGTGAGTAACGTCCAGGGTGAAAAAAATTATATTTTCCTGATACCTTGAGTTTAGTCCAGGTGAAAAAAAAAGAGATTTTCATTATACCATGAAAAAAGTTTAGGGTGAAAAAAATCCGATATTCCTGATACCGTGAGTAAGGTCCAGGGTGAAAAAAATCATATTTTCCTGATACCGTGAGTAACGTCCCGGGTGAAAAAAATCCGATTTTCCTGATACTGTGAGTAACGTCCAGGGTGAAAAAAATCCGATTTTCCTGATACCATGAGACACGTCCAGGGTGAAAAATATCAGATGTTCCTGATACCATGAGTTATGTCCAGGGTGAAAAATATCAGATGTTCCTGTTACCGTTAGTAACGTACAGGGTGAAAAAAATACGATTTTCCTGATACCGTGAGTCACGTCCAGGGTGAAAAAAATCAGATTTTCCTGATACCGTGAGTAACGTCCCGGGTGAAAAAAATCATATTTTCCTGATACCGTGAGTAAAGTCCAGGGTGAAAAAAATCAGATTTTCCTGATACCGTGAGTAACGTCCCCGGTGAAAAAAATCATATTTTCCTGATACCGTGAGAAACGTCCCGGGTGAAAAAAGTCAGATTTTCATGATACTGTGAGTAACGTCCCGGGTGAAAAAAATCATATTTTCCTGATACCGTGAGTAACGTCACGGGTGAAAAAAATCCGATTTTCCTGATACCGTGAGACACGTCCAGTGTGAAAAAAATCTGATTTTCCTGATACCGTGAGTAACGTCCTGGGTGAAAAAAATCATATTTTCCTGATACCGTGAGTAAAGTCCAGGGTGAAAAAAATCAGATTTTCCTGATACCGTGAGTAACGTCCCGGGTGAAAAAAATCATATTCGTGATTCCGTGAGTAAAGTCCAGGGTGAAAAAAATCAAATTTTCATGATACCATGGGTAATAGTCCAGGTGAAAAAAATCCAATTTTCCTGATACCGTGAGTCACGTCCAGGGTGAAAAAAATCAGATTTTCCAGATACCATGAGTTATGTCCAGGGTGAAAAATATCAGATTTTCGTGATACCGTGAGTAAGGTCCAGGGTGAAAAAAATTATATTTTCCTGATACCTTGAGTTTAGTCCAGGTGAAAAAAAAAGATTTTCATGATACCATGAAAAAAGTTTAGGGTGAACAAAATCCGATATTCCTGATACCGTGAGTAAGGACCAGGGTGAAAAAAAAGATATTTTCCTGATACCGTGAGTAAAGTCCAGGGTGAAAAAAGTCAGATTTTCATGATACCGTGAGTAACATCCCGGGTGAAAAAAATCATATTTTCCTGATACCGTGAGTAACATCACAGGTGAAAAAAATCCGATTTTCCTGATACCGTGAGTAACATCCAGGGTGAAAAACATCCGATTTTCCTGATACCGTGAGACACGTCCAGGGTGAAAAAAATCTGATTTTCCTGATACCGTGAGTAACGTCCTGGGTGAAAAAAAATCATATTTTCCTGATACCGTGAGTAAAGTCCAGGGTGAAAAAAATCAGATTTTCCTGATACCGTGAGTCACGTCCAGGGTGAAAAAAATCAGATTTTCCAGATACCGTGAGTTATGTCCAGGGTGAAAAATATCAGATTTTCCTGATACCGTGAGTAACGTCCCGGGTGAAAAAAATCATATTTTCCTGATACCGTGAGTAACGTCACGGGTGAAAAAAATCCGATTTTCCTGATACCGTGAGTAACGTCCAGGGTGAAAAAAATGCGATTTTCCTGATACCGTGAGACACGTCCAGGGTGAAAAAAATCTGATTTTCCTGATACCGTGAGTAACGTCCTGGGAGAAAAAAATCATATTTTCCTGATACCATGAGTAAAGTCCAGGGTGAAAAAAATCAGATTTTCCTGATACCGTGAGTCACGTCCAGGGTGAAAAAAATCAGATTTTTCAGATACCGTGAGTTATGTCCAGGGTGAAAAATATCAGATGTTCCTGATACCGTGAGTAACGTCCAGGGTGAAAAAATTATATTTTCCTGATACCTTGAGTTTAGTCCAGGTGAAAAAAAAAGAGATTTTCATTATACCATGAAAAAAGTTTAGGGTGAAAAAAATCCGATATTCCTGATACCGTGAGTAAGGTCCAGGGTGAAAAAAATCATATTTTCCTGATACCGTGAGTAACGTCCCGGGTGAAAAAAATCCGATTTTCCTGATACCGTGAGTAACGTCCAGGGTGAAAAAAATCCGATTTTCCTGATACCGTGAGACACGTCCAGGGTGAAAAATATCAGATGTTCCTGATACCGTGAGTTATGTCCAGGGTGAAAAATATCAGATGTTCCTGTTACCGTTAGTAACGTACAGGGTGAAAAAAATACGATTTTCCTGATACCGTGAGTCACGTCCAGGGTGAAAAAAATCAGATTTTCCTGATACCGTGAGTAACGTCCCGGGTGAAAAAAAACATATTTTCCTGATACCGTGAGTAAAGTCCAGGGTGAAAAAAATCAGATTTTCCTGATACCGTGAGTAACGTCCCCGGTGAAAAAAATCATATTTTCCTGATACCGTGAGAAACGTCCCGGGTGAAAAAAAACATATTTTCCTGATTCCGTGAGTAAAGTCCAGGGTGAAAAAAAAATCAAATTTTCATGAGACCATGGGTAATAGTCCAGGGTGAAAAAAATCCGATTTTCCTGATACCGTGAGTCACGTCCAGGGTGAAATAAATCAGATTTTCCAGATACCGTGAGTTATGTCCAGGGTGAAAAATATCAGATTTTCGTGATACCGTGAGTAAAGTCCAGGGTGAAAAAAATTATATTTTCCTGATACCTTGAGTTTGGTCCAGGTGAAAAAAAAGGGATTTTCATGATACCATGAAAAAAGTTTAGGGTGAAAAAAATCCGATATTCCTGATACCGTGAGTAAAGTCCCGGGTGAAAAAAATCATATTTTCTTGATACCGTGAGTAAAGTCCAACGTGAAAAAAGTCAGATTTTCATGATACCGTGAGTAACGTCCCGGGTGAAAAAAATCATATTTTCCTGATACCGTGAGTAACGTCACGGGTGAAAAAAATCCGATCTTCCTGATACCGTGAGACACGTCCAGGGTGAAAAAAATCTGATTTTCCTGATACCGTGAGTAAAGTCCAGGGTGAAAAAAGTCAGATTTTCATGATACCGTGAGTAACGTCCCGGGTGAAAAAAATCCGATTTTCCTGATACCGTGAGACACGTCCAGGGTGAAAAAAATCTGATTTTCCTGATACCGTGAGTAACGTACAGGGTGAAAAAAATCCGATTTTCCTGATACCGTGAGTAAGGTCCAGGGTGAAAAAAATCAGATTTTCCTGATACCGTGAGTAAAGTCCCGGGTGAAAAAAATCATATTTTCCTGATACCGTGAGTAAAGTCCAGGGTGAAAAAAGTCAGATTTTCATGATACCGTGAGTAACGTCCCGGGTGAAAAAAATCATATTTTCCTGATTCCGTGAGTAACGTCACGGGTGAAAAAAAATCCGATTTTCCTGATACCGTGAGACACGTCCAGGGTGAAAAAAATCTGATTTTCCTGAAACCATGCTTAACGTCCTGGGTGAAAAAAATCATATTTTCCTGATACCGTGAGTAACGTCCTGGGTGAAAAAAATCAGATTTTCCTGATACCATGAGTAAGGTCCAGGGTGAAAAAAAATCAGATTTTCCTGATACCGTGAGTAACGTCCCGGGTGAAAAAAATCATATTCCTGATTCCGTGAGTAAAGTCCAGGGTGAAAAAAATCAAATGTTCATGATACCATGGGTAATAGTCCAGGTGAAAAAAATCAGATTTTCCTGATACCGTGAGTCACGTCCAGGGTGAAAAAAATCAGATTTTCCAGATACCATGAGTTATGTCCAGGGTGAAAAATATCAGATTTTCGTGATACCGTGAGTAAGGTCCAGGGTGAAAAAAATTATATTTTCCTGATACCTTGAGTTTAGTCCAGGTGAAAAAAAAGATTTTCATGATACCATGAAAAAAGTTTAGGGTGAACAAAATCTGATATTCCTGATACCGTGAGTAAGGACCAGGGTGAAAAAAAAGATATTTTCCTGATACCGTGAGTAAAGTCCAGGGTGAAAAAAGTCAGATTTTCATGATACCGTGAGTAACGTCCCGGGTGAAAAAAATCATATTTTCCTGATACCGTGAGTAACATCACAGGTGAAAAAAATCCGATTTTCCTGATACCGTGAGTAACATCCAGGGTGAAAAACATCCGATTTTCCTGATACCGTGAGACACGTACAGGGTGAAAAAAATCTGATTTTCCTGATACCGTGAGTAACGTCCTGGGTGAAAAAAATCATATTTTCCTGATACCGTGAGTAAAGTCCAGGGTGAAAAAAATCAGATTTTCCTGATACCGTGAGTCACGTCCAGGGTGAAAAAAATCAGATTTTCCAGATACCGTGAGTTATGTCCAGGGTGAAAAATATCAGATTTTCCTGATACCGTGAGTAACGTCCCGGGTGAAAAAAATCATATTTTCCTGATACCGTGAGTAACGTCACGGGTGAAAAAAATCCGATTTTCCTGATACCGTGAGTAACGTCCAGGGTGAAAAAAATCCGATTTTCCTGATACCGTGAGACACGTCCAGGGTGAAAAAAATCAGATTTTTCAGATACCGCGAGTTATGTCCAGGGTGAAAAATATCAGATGTTCCTGATACCGTGAGTAACGTCCAGGGTGAAAAAAATTATATTTTCCTGATACCTTGAGTTTAGTCCAGGTGAAAAAAATCATATTCCTGATTCCGTGAGTAAAGTCCAGGGTGAAAAAAATCCGATTTTCCTGATACCGTGAGTCACGTCCAGGGTGAAATAAATCAGATTTTCCAGATACCGTGAGTTATGTCCAGGGTGAAAAATATCAGATTTTCGTGATACCGTGAGTAAAGTCCAGGGTGAAAAAAATTATATTTTCCTGATACCTTGAGTTTGGTCCAGGTGAAAAAAAAGAGATTTTCATGATACCATGAAAAAAGTTTAGGGTGAAAAAAATCCGATATTCCTGATACCGTGAGTAAAGTCCCGGGTGAAAAAAATCATATTTTCTTGATACCGTGAGTAAAGTCCAACGTGAAAAAAGTCAGATTTTCATGATACCGTGAGTAACGTCCCGGGTGAAAAAAATCATATTTTCCTGATACCGTGAGTAACGTCACGGGTGAAAAAAATCCGATCTTCCTGATACCGTGAGACACGTCCAGGGTGAAAAAAATCTGATTTTCCTGATACCGTGAGTAAAGTCCAGGGTGAAAAAAGTCAGATTTTCATGATACCGTGAGTAACGTCCCGGGTGAAAAAAATCCGATTTTCCTGATACCGTGAGACACGTCCAGGGTGAAAAAAATCTGATTTTCCTGATACCGTGAGTAACGTACAGGGTGAAAAAAATCCGATTTTCCTGATACCGTGAGTAAGGTCCAGGGTGAAAAAAATCAGATTTTCCTGATACCGTGAGTAAAGTCCCGGGTGAAAAAAATCATATTTTCCTGATACCGTGAGTAAAGTCCAGGGTGAAAAAAGTCAGATTTTCATGATACCGTGAGTAACGTCCCGGGTGAAAAAAATCATATTTTCCTGATTCCGTGAGTAACGTCACGGGTGAAAAAAATCCGATTTTCCTGATACCGTGAGACACGTCCAGGGTGAAAAAAATCTGATTTTCCTGAAACCATGAGTAACGTCCTGGGTGAAAAAAATCATATTTTCCTGATACCGTGAGTAACGTCCTGGGTGAAAAAAATCAGATTTTCCTGATACCATGAGTTAGGTCCAGGGTGAAAAAAAATCAGATTTTCCTGATACCGTGAGTAACGTCCCGGGTGAAAAAAATCATATTCCTGATTCCGTGAGTAAAGTCCAGGGTGAAAAAAATCAAATTTTCATGATACCATGGGTAATAGTCCAGGTGAAAAAAATCAGATTTTCCTGATACCGTGAGTCACGTCCAGGGTGAAAAAAATCAGATTTTCCAGATACCATGAGTTATGTCCAGGGTGAAAAATATCAGATTTTCGTGATACCGTGAGTAAGGTCCAGGGTGAAAAAAATTATATTTTCCTGATACCTTGAGTTTAGTCCAGGTGAAAAAAAAGATTTTCATGATACCATGAAAAAAGTTTAGGGTGAACAAAATCCGATATTCCTGATACCGTGAGTAAGGACCAGGGTGAAAAAAAAGATATTTTCCTGATACCGTGAGTAAAGTCCAGGGTGAAAAAAGTCAGATTTTCATGATACCGTGAGTAACGTCCCGGGTGAAAAAAATCATATTTTCCTAATACCGTGAGTAACATCACAGGTGAAAAAAATCCGATTTTCCTGATACCGTGAGACACGTACAGGGTGAAAAAAATCTGATTTTCCTGATACCGTGAGTAACGTCCTGGGTGAAAAAAATCATATTTTCCTGATACCGTGAGTAAAGTCCAGGGTGAAAAAAATCAGATTTTCCTGATACCGTGAGTCACGTCCAGGGTGAAAAAAATCAGATTTTCCAGATACCGTGAGTTATGTCCAGGGTGAAAAATATCAGATTTTCCTGATACCGTGAGTAACGTCCCGGGTGAAAAAAATCATATTTTCCTGATACCGTGAGTAACGTCACGGGTGAAAAAAATCCGATTTTCCTGATACCGTGAGTAACGTCCAGGGTGAAAAAAATCCGATTTTCCTGATACCGTGAGACACGTCCAGGGTGAAAAAAATCAGATTTTTCAGATACCGCGAGTTATGTCCAGGGTGAAAAATATCAGATGTTCCTGATACCGTGAGTAACGTCCAGGGTGAAAAAAATTATATTTTCCTGATACCTTGAGTTTAGTCCAGGTGAAAAAAATCATATTCCTGATTCCGTGAGTAAAGTCCAGGGTGAAAAAAATCAGATTTTCCTGATACCGTGAGTTATGTCCAGGGTGAAAAATATCAGATTTTCCTGATACCGTGAGTAACGTCCCGGGTGAAAAAAATCATATTTTCCTGATACCGTGAGTAACGTCCTGGGAGAAAAAAAATCATATTTTCCTGATACCATGAGTAAAGTCCAGGGTGAAAAAAATCAGATTTTCCTGATACCGTGAGTCACGTCCAGGGTGAAAAAAATCAGATTTTTCAGACACCGTGAGTTATGTCCAGGGTGAAAAATATCAGATGTTCCTGATACCGTGAGTAATGTCCAGGGTGAAAAAAAAATTATATTTTCCTGATACCTTGAGTTTAGTCCAGGTGAAAAAAATCATATTCCTGATTCCGTGAGTAAAGTCCAGGGTGAAAAAAATCAGATTTTCCTGATACCGTGAGTCACGTCCAGGGTGAAAAAAATCAGATTTTCCAGATACCGTGAGGTATGTCCAGGGTGAAAAATATCAGATTTTCCTGATACCGTGAGTAACGTCCCGGGTGAAAAAAATCATATTTTCCTGATACCGTGAGTAACGTCCCGGGTGAAAAAAATCCGATTTTCCTGATACCGTGAGTAACGTCCAGGGTGAAAAAAATCCGATTTTCCTGATACCGTGAGACACGTCCAGGGTGAAAAATATCAGATGTTCCTGATACCGTGAGTTATGTCCAGGGTGAAAAATATCAGATGTTCCTGATACCGTTAGTAACGTACAGGGTGAAAAAAATACGATTTTCCTGATACCGTGAGTCACGTCCAGGGTGAAAAAAATCAGATTTTCCTGATACCGTGAGTAACGTCCCGGGTGAAAAAAATCATATTTTCCTGATACCGTGAGTAAAGTCCAGGGTGAAAAAAATCAGATTTTCCTGATACCGTGAGTAACGTCCCCGGTGAAAAAAATCATATTTTCCTGATACCGTGAGAAACGTCCCGGGTGAAAAAAATCATATTTTCCTGATACCGTGAGTAAAGTCCAGGGTGAAAAAATAATCAAATTTTCATGATACCATGGGTAATAGTCCAGGGTGAAAAAAATCCGATTTTCCTGATACCGTGAGTCACGTCCAGGTTGAAAAAAATCATATTTTCCTGATACCGTGAGTAAAGTCCAGGGTGAAAAAAGTCAGATTTTCATGATACCGTGAGTAACGTCCCGGGTGAAAAAAATCATATTTTCCTGATACCGTGAGTAACGTCACGGGTGAAAAAAATCCGATTTTCCTGATACCGTGAGACACGTCCAGTGTGAAAAAAATCTGATTTTCCTGATACCGTGAGTAACGTCCTGGGTGAAAAAAATCATATTTTCCTGATACCGTGAGTAAAGTCCAGGGTGAAAAAAATCAGATTTTCCTGATACCGTGAGTAACGTCCCGGGTGAAAAAAATCATATTCGTGATTCCGTGAGTAAAGTCCAGGGTGAAAAAAATCAAATTTTCATGATACCGTGAGTAACGTCACGGGTGAAAAAAATCCGATTTTCCTGATACCGTGAGTCACATCCAGGGTGAAAAAAAATCAGATTTTCCAGATACCATGAGTTATGTCCAGGGTGAAAAATATCAGATTTTCGTGATACCGTGAGTAAGGTCCAGGGTGAAAAAAATTATATTTTCCTGATACCTTGAGTTTAGTCCAGGTGAAAAAAAAAGATTTTCATGATACCATGAAAAAAGTTTAGGGTGAACAAAATCCGATATTCCTGATACCGTGAGTAAGGACCAGGGTGAAAAAAAAGATATTTTCCTGATACCGTGAGTAAAGTCCAGGGTGAAAAAAGTCAGATTTTCATGATACCGTGAGTAACGTCCCGGGTGAAAAAAATCATATTTTCCTGATACCGTGAGTAACATCACAGGTGAAAAAAATCCGATTTTCCTGATACCGTGAGTAACATCCAGCGTGAAAAACATCCGATTTTCCTGATACCGTGAGACACGTCCAGGGTGAAAAAAATCTGATTTTCCTGATACCGTGAGTAACGTCCTGGGTGAAAAAAATCATATTTTCCTGATACCGTGAGTAAAGTCCAAGGTGAAAAAAATCAGATTTTCCTGATACCGTGAGTCACGTCCAGGGTGAAAAAAATCAGATTTTCCAGATACCGTGAGTTATGTCCAGGGTGAAAAATATCAGATTTTCCTGATACCGTGAGTAACGTCCCGGGTGAAAAAAATCATATTTTCCTGATACCGTGAGTAACGTCACGGGTGAAAAAAATCCGATTTTCCTGATACCGTGAGTAACGTCCAGGGTGAAAAAATCTGATTTTCCTGATACCGTGAGTAACGTCCTGGGAGAAAAAAATCATATTTTCCTGATACCATGAGTCACGTCCAGGGTGAAAAAAATCAGATTTTTCAGATACCGTGAGTTATGTCCAGGGTGAAAAATATCAGATGTTCCTGATACCGTGAGTAACTTCCAGGGTGAAAAAAATTATATTTTCCTGATACCTTGAGTTTAGTCCAGGTGAAAAAAAAAGAGATTTTCATTATACCATGAAAAAAGTTTAGGGTGAAAAAAATCCGATATTCCTGATACCGTGAGTAAGGTCCAGGGTGAAAAAAATCATATTTTCCTGATACCGTGAGTAACGTCCCGGGTGAAAAAAATCCGATTTTCCTGATACTGTGAGTAACGTCCAGGGTGAAAAAAATCCGATTTTCCTGAAACCATGAGACACGTCCAGGGTGAAAAATATCAGATGTTCCTGATACCGTGAGTTATGTCCAGGGTGAAAAATATCAGATGTTCCTGTTACCGTTAGTAACGTACAGGGTGAAAAAAATACGATTTTCCTGATACCGTGAGTCACGTCCAGGGTGAAAAAAATCAGATTTTCCTGATACCGTGAGTAACGTCCAGGGTGAAAAAAATCCGATTTTCCTGATACCGTGAGACACGTCCAGGGTGAAAAAAATCTGATTTTCCTGATACCGTGAGTAACGTCCTGGGAGAAAAAAATCATATTTTCCTGATACCATGAGTAAAGTCCAGGGTGAAAAAAATCAGATTTTCCTGATACCGTGAGTCACGTCCAGGGTGAAAAATATCAGATGTTCCTGATACTGTGAGTAACGTCCAGGGTGAAAAAAATCCGATTTTCCTGAAACCATGAGACACGTCCAGGGTGAAAAATATCAGATGTTCCTGATACCGTGAGTAAGGTCCAGGGTGAAAAAAATCATATTTTCCTGATACCGTGAGTAACGTCCCGGGTGAAAAAAATCCGATTTTCCTGATACTGTGAGTAACGTCCAGGGTGAAAAAAATCCGATTTTCCTGAAACCATGAGACACGTCCAGGGTGAAAAATATCAGATGTTCCTGATACCGTGAGTTATGTCCAGGGTGAAAAATATCAGATGTTCCTGTTACCGTTAGTAACGTACAGGGTGAAAAAAATACGATTTTCCTGATACCGTGAGTCACGTCCAGGGTGAAAAAAATCAGATTTTCCTGATACCGTGAGTAACGTCCAGGGTGAAAAAAATCCGATTTTCCTGATACCGTGAGACACGTCCAGGGTGAAAAAAATCTGATTTTCCTGATACCGTGAGTAACGTCCTGGGAGAAAAAAATCATATTTTCCTGATACCATGAGTAAAGTCCAGGGTGAAAAAAATCAGATTTTCCTGATACCGTGAGTCACGTCCAGGGTGAAAAAAATCAGATTTTTCAGATACCGTGAGTTATGTCCAGGGTGAAAAATATCAGATGTTCCTGATACCGTGAGTAACGTCCAGGGTGAAAAAAATTATATTTTCCTGATACCTTGAGTTTAGTCCAGGTGAAAAAAAAAGAGATTTTCATTATACCATGAAAAAAGTTTAGGGTGAAAAAAATCCGATATTCCTGATACCGTGAGTAAGGTCCAGGGTGAAAAAAATCATATTTTCCTGATACCGTGAGTAACGTCCCGGGTGAAAAAAATCCGATTTTCCTGATACCGTGAGTAACGTCCAGGGTGAAAAAAATCCGATTTTCCTGATACCGTGAGACACGTCCAGGGTGAAAAATATCAGATGTTCCTGATACCGTGAGTTATGTCCAGGGTGAAAAATATCAGATGTTCCTGATACCGTTAGTAACGTACAGGGTGAAAAAAATACGATTTTCCTGATACCGTGAGTCACGTCCAGGGTGAAAAAAATCAGATTTTCCTGATACCGTGAGTAACGTCCCGGGTGAAAAAAATCATATTTTCCTGATACCGTGAGTAAAGTCCAGGGTGAAAAAAATCAGATTTTCCTGATACCGTGAGTAACGTCCCCGGTGAAAAAAATCATATTTTCCTGATACCGTGAGAAACGTCCCGGGTGAAAAAAATCATATTTTCCTGATACCGTGAGTAAAGTCCAGGGTGAAAAAATAATCAAATTTTCATGATACCATGGGTAATAGTCCAGGGTGAAAAAAATCCAATTTTCCTGATACCGTGAGTCACGTCCAGGTTGAAAAAAATCATATTTTCCTGATACCGTGAGTAAAGTCCAGGGTGAAAAAAGTCAGATTTTCATGATACCGTGAGTAACGTCCCGGGTGAAAAAAATCATATTTTCCTGATACCGTGAGTAACGTCACGGGTGAAAAAAATCCGATTTTCCTGATACCGTGAGACACGTCCAGTGTGAAAAAAATCTGATTTTCCTGATACCGTGAGTAACGTCCTGGGTGAAAAAAATCATATTTTCCTGATACCGTGAGTAAAGTCCAGGGTGAAAAAAATCAGATTTTCCTGATACCGTGAGTAACATCCCGGGTGAAAAAAATCATATTCGTGATTCCGTGAGTAAAGTCCAGGGTGAAAAAAATCAAATTTTCATGATACCGTGAGTAACGTCACGGGTGAAAAAAATCCGATTTTCCTGATACCGTGAGTCACATCCAGGGTGAAAAAAAATCAGATTTTCCAGATACCATGAGTTATGTCCAGGGTGAAAAATATCAGATTTTCGTGATACCGTGAGTAAGGTCCAGGGTGAAAAAAATTATATTTTCCTGATACCTTGAGTTTAGTCCAGGTGAAAAAAAAAGATTTTCATGATACCATGAAAAAAGTTTAGGGTGAACAAAATCCGATATTCCTGATACCGTGAGTAAGGACCAGGGTGAAAAAAAAGATATTTTCCTGATACCGTGAGTAAAGTCCAGGGTGAAAAAAGTCAGATTTTCATGATACCGTGAGTAACATCCCGGGTGAAAAAAATCATATTTTCCTGATACCGTGAGTAACATCACAGGTGAAAAAAATCCGATTTTCCTGATACCGTGAGTAACATCCAGCGTGAAAAACATCCGATTTTCCTGATACCGTGAGACACGTCCAGGGTGAAAAAAATCTGATTTTCCTGATACCGTGAGTAACGTCCTGGGTGAAAAAAATCATATTTTCCTGATACCGTGAGTAAAGTCCAAGGTGAAAAAAATCAGATTTTCCTGATACCGTGAGTCACGTCCAGGGTGAAAAAAATCAGATTTTCCAGATACCGTGAGTTATGTCCAGGGTGAAAAATATCAGATTTTCCTGATACCGTGAGTAACGTCCCGGGTGAAAAAAATCATATTTTCCTGATACCGTGAGTAACGTCACGGGTGAAAAAAATCCGATTTTCCTGATACCGTGAGTAACGTCCAGGGTGAAAAAAATCTGATTTTCCTGATACCGTGAGTAACGTCCTGGGAGAAAAAAATCATATTTTCCTGATACCATGAGTCACGTCCAGGGTGAAAAAAATCAGATTTTTCAGATACCGTGAGTTATGTCCAGGGTGAAAAATATCAGATGTTCCTGATACCGTGAGTAACTTCCAGGGTGAAAAAAATTATATTTTCCTGATACCTTGAGTTTAGTCCAGGTGAAAAAAAAAGAGATTTTCATTATACCATGAAAAAAGTTTAGGGTGAAAAAAATCCGATATTCCTGATACCGTGAGTAAGGTCCAGGGTGAAAAAAATCATATTTTCCTGATACCGTGAGTAACGTCCCGGGTGAAAAAAATCCGATTTTCCTGATACTGTGAGTAACGTCCAGGGTGAAAAAAATCCGATTTTCCTGATACCATGAGACACGTCCAGGGTGAAAAATATCAGATGTTCCTGATACCGTGAGTTATGTCCAGGGTGAAAAATATCAGATGTTCCTGTTACCGTTAGTAACGTACAGGGTGAAAAAAATACGATTTTCCTGATACCGTGAGTCACGTCCAGGGTGAAAAAAATCAGATTTTCCTGATACCGTGAGTAACGTCCCGGGTGAAAAAAATCATATTTTCCTGATACCGTGAGTAAAGTCCAGGGTGAAAAAAATCAGATTTTCCTGATACCGTGAGTAACGTCCACGGTGAAAAAAATCATATTTTCCTGATACCGTGAGAAACGTCCCGGGTGAAAAAAATCATATTTTCCTGATACCGTGAGTAAAGTCCAGGGTGAAAAAAAAATCAAATTTTCATGATACCATGGGTAATAGTCCAGGGTGAAAAAAATCCGATTTTCCTGATACCGTGAGTCACGTCCAGGGTGAAAAAAATCATATTTTCCTGATACCGTGAGTAAAGTCCAGGGTGAAAAAAGTCAGATTTTCATGATACCGTGAGTAACGTCCCGGGTGAAAAAAATCATATTTTCCTGATACCGTGAGTAACGTCACGGGTGAAAAAAATCCGATTTTCCTGATACCGTGAGACACGTCCAGTGTGAAAAAAATCTGATTTTCCTGATACCGTGAGTAACGTCCTGGGTGAAAAAAATCATATTTTCCTGATACCGTGAGTAAAGTCCAGGGTGAAAAAAATCAGATTTTCCTGATACCGTGAGTAACGTCCCGGGTGAAAAAAATCATATTCGTGATTCCGTGAGTAAAGTCCAGGGTGAAAAAAATCAAATTTTCATGATACCATGGGTAATAGTCCAGGTGAAAAAAATCCAATTTTCCTGATACCGTGAGTCACGTCCAGGGTGAAAAAAATCAGATTTTCCAGATACCATGAGTTATGTCCAGGGTGAAAAATATCAGATTTTCGTGATACCGTGAGTAAGGTCCAGGGTGAAAAAAATTATATTTTCCTGATACCTTGAGTTTAGTCCAGGTGAAAAAAAAAGATTTTCATGATACCATGAAAAAAGTTTAGGGTGAACAAAATCCGATATTCCTGATACCGTGAGTAAGGACCAGGGTGAAAAAAAAGATATTTTCCTGATACCGTGAGTAAAGTCCAGGGTGAAAAAAGTCAGATTTTCATGATACCGTGAGTAACGTCCCGGGTGAAAAAAATCATATTTTCCTGATACCGTGAGTAACATCACAGGTGAAAAAAATCCGATTTTCCTGATACCGTGAGTAACATCCAGGGTGAAAAACATCCGATTTTCCTGATACCGTGAGACACGTCCAGGGTGAAAAAAATCAGATTTTCCAGATACCGTGAGTTATGTCCAGGGTGAAAAATATCAGATTTTCCTGATACCGTGAGTAACGTCCCGGGTGAAAAAAATCATATTTTCCTGATACCGTGAGTAACGTCACGGGTGAAAAAAATCCGATTTTCCTGATACCGTGAGTAACGTCCAGGGTGATAAAAATCCGATTTTCCTGATACCGTGAGACACGTCCAGGGTGAAAAAAATCTGATTTTCCTGATACCGTGAGTAACGTCCTGGGAGAAAAAAATCATATTTTCCTGATACCATGAGTAAAGTCCAGGGTGAAAAAAATCAGATTTTCCTGATACCGTGAGTCACGTCCAGGGTGAAAAAAATCAGATTTTTCAGATACCGTGAGTTATCTCCAGGGTGAAAAATATCAGATGTTCCTGATACCGTGAGTAACGTCCAGGGTGAAAAAAATTATATTTTCCTGATACCTTGAGTTTAGTCCAGGTGAAAAAAAAAGAGATTTTCATTATACCATGAAAAAAGTTTAGGGTGAAAAAAATCCGATATTCCTGATACCGTGAGTAAGGTCCAGGGTGAAAAAAATCATATTTTCCTGATACCGTGAGTAACGTACAGGGTGAAAAAAATACGATTTTCCTGATACCGTGAGTCACGTCCAGGGTGAAAAAAATCGGATTTTCCTGATACCGTGAGTAACGTCCCGGGTGAAAAAAATCATATTTTCCTGATACCGTGAGAAACGTCCCGGGTGAAAAAAATCATATTTTCCTGATTCCGTGAGTAAAGTCCAGGGTGAAAAAAAAATCAAATTTTCATGATACCATGGGTAATAGTCCAGGGTGAAAAAAATCCGATTTTCCTGATACCGTGAGTCACGTCCAGGGTGAAATAAATCAGATTTTCCAGATACCGTGAGTTATGTCCAGGGTGAAAAATATCAGATTTTCGTGATACCGTGAGTAAAGTCCAGGGTGTAAAAAATTATATTTTCCTGATACCTTGAGTTTGGTCCACGTGAAAAAAAAGAGATTTTCATGATACCATGAAAAAAGTTTATGGTGAAAAAAATCCGATATTCCTGATACCGTGAGTAAAGTCCCGGGTGAAAAAAATCATATTTTCTTGATACCGTGAGTAAAGTCCAACGTGAAAAAAGTCAGATTTTCATGATACCGTGAGTAATGTCCCGGGTGAAAAAAATCATATTTTCCTGATACCGTGAGTAACGTCACGGGTGAAAAAAATCCGATCTTCCTGATACCGTGAGACACGTCCAGGGTGAAAAAAATCTGATTTTCCTGATACCGTGAGTAAAGTCCAGGGTGAAAAAAGTCAGATTTTCATGATACCGTGAGTAACGTCCCGGGTGAAAAAAATCCGATTTTCCTGATACCGTGAGACACGTCCAGGGTGAAAAAAATCTGATTTTCCTGATACCGTGAGTAACGTAGAGGGTGAAAAAAATCCGATTTTCCTGATACCGTGAGTAAGGTCCAGGGTGAAAAAAATCAGATTTTCCTGATACCGTGAGTAAAGTCCCGGGTGAAAAAAATCATATTTTCCTGATACCGTGAGTAAAGTCCAGGGTGAAAAAAGTCAGATTTTCATGATACCGTGAGTAACGTCCCGGGTGAAAAAAATCATATTTTCCTGATTCCGTGAGTAACGTCACGGGTGAAAAAAATCCGATTTTCGTGATACCGTGAGACACGTCCAGGGTGAAAAAAATCTGATTTTCCTGAAACCATGAGTAACGTCCTGGGTGAAAAAAATCATATTTTCCTGATACCGTGAGTAACGTCCCGGGTGAAAAAAATCCGATTTTCCTGATACCGTGAGACACGTCCAGGGTGAAAAAAATCTGATTTTCCTGATACCGTGAGTAACGTAGAGGGTGAAAAAAATCCGATTTTCCTGATACCGTGAGTAAGGTCCAGGGTGAAAAAAATCAGATTTTCCTGATACCGTGAGTAAAGTCCCGGGTGAAAAAAATCATATTTTCCTGATACCGTGAGTAAAGTCCAGGGTGAAAAAAGTCAGATTTTCATGATACCGTGAGTAACGTCCCGGGTGAAAAAAATCATATTTTCCTGATTCCGTGAGTAACGTCACGGGTGAAAAAAATCCGATTTTCGTGATACCGTGAGACACGTCCAGGGTGAAAAAAATCTGATTTTCCTGAAACCATGAGTAACGTCCTGGGTGAAAAAAATCATATTTTCCTGATACCGTGAGTAACGTCCTGGGTGAAAAAAATCAGATTTTCCTGATACCATGAGTAAGGTCCAGGGTGAAAAAAAATCAGATTTTCCTGATACCGTGAGTAACGTCCTGGGTAAAAAAAATCATATTTTCCTGATACCGTGAGTAAAGTCCAGGGTGAAAAAAGTCAGATTTTCATGATACCGTGAGTAACGCCCCGGGTGAAAAAAATCATATTTTCCTGATACCGTGAGTAACGTCCCGGGTAAAAAAAATCCGATTTTCCTGATACTGTGAGTAATGTACAGGGTGAAAAAAATCTGATTTTCCTGATACTGTGAGTAACGTACAGGGTGAAAAAAATCCGATTTTCCTGATACCATGAGTAATGTCCAGGGTGAAAAAAATCCGATTTTCCTGATACCGTGAGCCACGTCCCGGGTGAAACAAATCATATTTTCCTGATACCTTGAGTAAAGTCCATGGTGAAAAAAATCAGATTTTCCTGATACCGTGAGTAACGTCCCGGGTCAATAAAATCATATTTTCCTGATACCGTGAGAAACGTCCCGGGTGAAAAAAATCATATTTTCCTGATACCGTGATTAAAGTCCAGGGTGAAAAAAAATCAAATTTTCATGATACCATGGATAATAGTCCAGGTGAAAAAAATCCGATTTTCCTGATACCGTGAGTCACGTCCAGGGTGAAAAAAATCAGATTTTCCAGATACCGTGAGTTATGTCCAGGGTGAAAAATATCAGATTTTCTTGATACCGTGAGTAAGGTCCAGGGTGAAAAAAATTATATTTTCCTGATACCTTGAGTTTAGTCCAAGTGAAAAAAAAGAGATTTTCATGATACCATGAAAAAAGTTTAGGGTGAAAAAAATCCGATATTCCTGATACCGTGAGTAAGGTCTAGGGTGAAAAAAATCTGATTTTCCTGATACCGTGAGTAACGTCCCGGGTGAAAAAAATCATATTTTCCTGATACCGTGAGTAAAGTCCAGGGTGAAAAAAGTCAGATTTTCATGATACCGTGAGTAACGTCCCGGGTGAAAAAAATCATATTTTCCTGATACCGTGAGTAACATCACGGGTGAAAAAAATCCAATTTTCCTGATACCGTGAGTAACGTCCAGGGTGAAAAAAAATCCGATTTTCCTGATACCGTGAGACACGTCCAGGGTGAAAAAAATCTGATTTTCCTGATACCGTGAGTAACGTCCTGGGTGAAAAAAATCATATTTTCCTGATACCGTGAGTAAACTCCAGGGTGAAAAAAGTCAGATTTTCATGATACCGTGAGTAACATCCCTGTGTGAAAAAAATCATATTTTCCTGATGCCGTGAGTAACGTCCCGGGTGAAAAAAATCCAATTTTCCTGATACCGTGAGTAAAGTCCAGGGTGAAAAATATCAGATTTTCCTGATACCGTGAGTCACGTCCAGGGTGAAAAAAATCATATTTTCCTGATACCGTGAGTAAAGTCCAGGGTGAAAAAAGTCAGATTTTCATGATACCGTGAGTAACGTCCTGGGTGATAAAAATCATATTTTCCTGATACCGTGAGTAACGTCACGGGTGAAAAAAATCCGATTTTCCTGATACCGTGAGACACGTCCAGTGTGAAAAAAATCTGATTTTCCTGATACCGTGAGGAAAGTCCTGGGTGAAAAAAATCATATTTTCCTGATACCGTGAGTAAAGTCCAGGGTGAAAAAAATCAGATTTTCCTGATACCGTGAGTAACGTCCCGGGTGAAAAAAATCATATTCGTGATTCCGTGAGTAAAGTCCAGGGTGAAAAAAATCAAATTTTCATGATACCATGGGTAATAGTCCAGGTGAAAAAAATCCAATTTTCCTGATACCGTGAGTCACGTCCAGGGTGAAAAAAATCAGATTTTCCAGATACCATGAGTTATGTCCAGGGTGAAAAATATCAGATTTTCGTGATACCGTGAGTAAGGTCCAGGGTGAAAAAAATTATATTTTCCTGATACCTTGAGTTTAGTCCAGGTGAAAAAAAAAGATTTTCATGATACCATGAAAAAAGTTTAGGGTGAACAAAATCCGATATTCCTGATACCGTGAGTAAGGACCAGGGTGAAAAAAAAGATATTTTCCTGATACCGTGAGTAAAGTCCAGGGTGAAAAAAGTCAGATTTTCATGATACCGTGAGTAACGTCCCGGGTGAAAAAAATCATATTTTCCTGATACCGTGAGTAACATCACAGGTGAAAAAAATCCGATTTTCCTGATACCGTGAGTAACATCCAGGGTGAAAAAAATCTGATTTTCCTGATACCGTGAGTAACGTCCTGGGTGAAAAAAATCATATTTTCCTGATACCGTGAGTAACGTCCCGGGTGAAAAAAATCCGATTTTCCTGATACCGTGAGACACGTCCAGGGTGAAAAAAATCTGATTTTCCTGATACCGTGAGTAACGTAGAGGGTGAAAAAAATCCGATTTTCCTGATACCGTGAGTAAGGTCCAGGGTGAAAAAAATCAGATTTTCCTGATACCGTGAGTAAAGTCCCGGGTGAAAAAAATCATATTTTCCTGATACCGTGAGTAAAGTCCAGGGTGAAAAAAGTCAGATTTTCATGATACCGTGAGTAACGTCCCGGGTGAAAAAAATCATATTTTCCTGATTCCGTGAGTAACGTCACGGGTGAAAAAAATCCGATTTTCGTGATACCGTGAGACACGTCCAGGGTGAAAAAAATCTGATTTTCCTGAAACCATGAGTAACGTCCTGGGTGAAAAAAATCATATTTTCCTGATACCGTGAGTAACGTCCTGGGTGAAAAAAATCAGATTTTCCTGATACCATGAGTAAGGTCCAGGGTGAAAAAAAATCAGATTTTCCTGATACCGTGAGTAACGTCCTGGGTAAAAAAAATCATATTTTCCTGATACCGTGAGTAAAGTCCAGGGTGAAAAAAGTCAGATTTTCATGATACCGTGAGTAACGCCCCGGGTGAAAAAAATCATATTTTCCTGATACCGTGAGTAACGTCCCGGGTAAAAAAAATCCGATTTTCCTGATACTGTGAGTAATGTACAGGGTGAAAAAAATCTGATTTTCCTGATACTGTGAGTAACGTACAGGGTGAAAAAAATCCGATTTTCCTGATACCATGAGTAATGTCCAGGGTGAAAAAAATCCGATTTTCCTGATACCGTGAGCCACGTCCCGGGTGAAACAAATCATATTTTCCTGATACCTTGAGTAAAGTCCATGGTGAAAAAAATCAGATTTTCCTGATACCGTGAGTAACGTCCCGGGTCAATAAAATCATATTTTCCTGATACCGTGAGAAACGTCCCGGGTGAAAAAAATCATATTTTCCTGATACCGTGAGTAAAGTCCAGGGTGAAAAAAAATCAAATTTTCATGATACCATGGATAATAGTCCAGGTGAAAAAAATCCGATTTTCCTGATACCGTGAGTCACGTCCAGGGTGAAAAAAATCAGATTTTCCAGATACCGTGAGTTATGTCCAGGGTGAAAAATATCAGATTTTCTTGATACCGTGAGTAAGGTCCAGGGTGAAAAAAATTATATTTTCCTGATACCTTGAGTTTAGTCCAAGTGAAAAAAAAGAGATTTTCATGATACCATGAAAAAAGTTTAGGGTGAAAAAAATCCGATATTCCTGATACCGTGAGTAAGGTCTAGGGTGAAAAAAATCTGATTTTCCTGATACCGTGAGTAACGTCCCGGGTGAAAAAAATCATATTTTCCTGATACCGTGAGTAAAGTCCAGGGTGAAAAAAGTCAGATTTTCATGATACCGTGAGTAACGTCCCGGGTGAAAAAAATCATATTTTCCTGATACCGTGAGTAACATCACGGGTGAAAAAAATCCAATTTTCCTGATACCGTGAGTAACGTCCAGGGTGAAAAAAAATCCGATTTTCCTGATACCGTGAGACACGTCCAGGGTGAAAAAAATCTGATTTTCCTGATACCGTGAGTAACGTCCTGGGTGAAAAAAATCATATTTTCCTGATACCGTGAGTAAACTCCAGGGTGAAAAAAGTCAGATTTTCATGATACCGTGAGTAACATCCCTGTGTGAAAAAAATCATATTTTCCTGATGCCGTGAGTAACGTCCCGGGTGAAAAAAATCCAATTTTCCTGATACCGTGAGTAAAGTCCAGGGTGAAAAATATCAGATTTTCCTGATACCGTGAGTCACGTCCAGGGTGAAAAAAATCATATTTTCCTGATACCGTGAGTAAAGTCCAGGGTGAAAAAAGTCAGATTTTCATGATACCGTGAGTAACGTCCTGGGTGAAAAAAATCATATTTTCCTGATACCGTGAGTAACGTCACGGGTGAAAAAAATCCGATTTTCCTGATACCGTGAGACACGTCCAGTGTGAAAAAAATCTGATTTTCCTGATACCGTGAGGAAAGTCCTGGGTGAAAAAAATCATATTTTCCTGATACCGTGAGTAAAGTCCAGGGTGAAAAAAATCAGATTTTCCTGATACCGTGAGTAACGTCCCGGGTGAAAAAAATCATATTCGTGATTCCGTGAGTAAAGTCCAGGGTGAAAAAAATCAAATTTTCATGATACCATGGGTAATAGTCCAGGTGAAAAAAATCCAATTTTCCTGATACCGTGAGTCACGTCCAGGGTGAAAAAAATCAGATTTTCCAGATACCATGAGTTATGTCCAGGGTGAAAAATATCAGATTTTCGTGATACCGTGAGTAAGGTCCAGGGTGAAAAAAATTATATTTTCCTGATACCTTGAGTTTAGTCCAGGTGAAAAAAAAAGATTTTCATGATACCATGAAAAAAGTTTAGGGTGAACAAAATCCGATATTCCTGATACCGTGAGTAAGGACCAGGGTGAAAAAAAAGATATTTTCCTGATACCGTGAGTAAAGTCCAGGGTGAAAAAAGTCAGATTTTCATGATACCGTGAGTAACGTCCCGGGTGAAAAAAATCATATTTTCCTGATACCGTGAGTAACATCACAGGTGAAAAAAATCCGATTTTCCTGATACCGTGAGTAAC
Source organism: Bradypodion pumilum (assembly GCA_035047305.1). Taxonomy (NCBI): domain Eukaryota; kingdom Metazoa; phylum Chordata; class Lepidosauria; order Squamata; family Chamaeleonidae; genus Bradypodion; species Bradypodion pumilum. The sequence goes on from JAWDJD010000003.1 coordinate 187,529,069, forward strand.
ATCCAGGGTGAAAAAAATCTGATTTTCCTGATACCGTGAGTAACGTCCTGGGTGAAAAAAATCATATTTTCCTGATACCGTGAGTAAAGTCCAGGGTGAAAAAAATCAGATTTTCCTGATACCGTGAGTCATGTCCAGGGTGAAAAAAATCAGATTTTCCAGATACCGTGAGTTATGTCCAGGGTGAAAAATATCAGATTTTCCTGATACCGTGAGTAACGTCCCGGGTGAAAAAAATCATATTTTCCTGATACCGTGAGTAACGTCACGGGTGAAAAAAATCCGATTTTCCTGATACCGTGAGTAACGTCCAGGGTGAAAAAAATCCGATTTTCCTGATACCGTGAGACACGTCCAGGGTGAAAAAAATCTGATTTTCCTGATACCGTGAGTAACGTCCTGGGAGAAAAAAATCATATTTTCCTGATACCATGAGTAAAGTCCAGGGTGAAAAAAATCAGATTTTCCTGATACCGTGAGTCACGTCCAGGGTGAAAAAAATCAGATTTTTCAGATACCGTGAGTTATGTCCAGGGTGAAAAATATCAGATGTTCCTGATACCGTGAGTAACGTCCAGGGTGAAAAAAATTATATTTTCCTGATACCTTGAGTTTAGTCCAGGTGAAAAAAAAGAGATTTGCATTATACCATGAAAAAAGTTTAGGGTGAAAAAAATCCGATATTCCTGATACCGTGAGTAAGGTCCAGGGTGAAAAAAATCATATTTTCCTGATACCGTGAGTAACGTCCCGGGTGAAAAAAATCCGATTTTCCTGATACCGTGAGTAACGTCCAGGGTGAAAAAAATCCGATTTTCCTGATACCGTGAGACACGTCCAGGGTGAAAAATATCAGATGTTCCTGATACCGTGAGTTATGTCCAGGGGGAAAAATATCAGATGTTCCTGTTACCGTTAGTAACGTACAGGGTGAAAAAAATACGATTTTCCTGATACCGTGAGTCACGTCCAGGGTGAAAAAAATCAGATTTTCCTGATACCGTGAGTAACGTCCCGGGTGAAAAAAATCATATTTTCCTGATACCGTGAGTAAAGTCCAGGGTGAAAAAAATCAGATTTTCCTGATACCGTGAGTAACGTCCCCGGTGAAAAAAATCATATTTTCCTGATACCGTGAGAAACGTCCCGGGTGAAAAAAATCATATTTTCCTGATACCGTGAGTAAAGTCCAGGGTGAAAAAAAAATCAAATTTTCATGATACCATGGGTAATAGTCCAGGGTGAAAAAAATCCGATTTTCCTGATACCGTGAGTCACGTCCAGGGTGAAAAAAATCAGATTTTCCAGATACCGTGAGTTATGTCCAGGGTGAAAAATATCAGATTTTCGTGATACCGTGAGTAAAGTCCAGGGTGAAAAAAATTATATTTTCCTGATACCTTGAGTTTGGTCCAGGTGAAAAAAAAGAGATTTTCATGATACCATGAAAAAAGTTTAGGGTGAAAAAAATCCGATATTCCTGATACCGTGAGTAAAGTCCCGGGTGAAAAAAATCATATTTTCCTGATACCGTGAGTAAAGTCCAACGTGAAAAAAGTCAGATTTTCATGATACCGTGAGTAACGTCCCGGGTGAAAAAAATCATATTTTCCTGATACCGTGAGTAACGTCACGGGTGAAAAAAATCCGATTTTCCTGATACCGTGAGACACGTCCAGGGTGAAAAAAATCTGATTTTCCTGATACCGTGAGTAAAGTCCAGGGTGAAAAAAGTCAGATTTTCATGATACCGTGAGTAAAGTCCAACGTGAAAAAAGTCAGATTTTCATGATACCGTGAGTAACGTCCCGGGTGAAAAAAATCATATTTTCCTGATACCGTGAGTAACGTCACGGGTGAAAAAAATCCGATTTTCCTGATACCGTGAGACACGTCCAGGGTGAAAAAAATCTGATTTTCCTGATACCGTGAGTAAAGTCCAGGGTGAAAAAAGTCAGATTTTCATGATACCGTGAGTAACGTCCCGGGTGAAAAAAATCCGATTTTCCTGATACCGTGAGACACGTCCAGGGTGAAAAAAATCTGATTTTCCTGATACCGTGAGTAACGTACAGGGTGAAAAAAATCCGATTTTCCTGATACCGTGAGTAAGGTCCAGGGTGAAAAAAATCAGATTTTCCTGATACCGTGAGTAAAGTCCCGGGTGAAAAAAAATCATATTTTCCTGATACCGTGAGTAAAGTCCAGGGTGAAAAAAGTCAGATTTTCATGATACCGTGAGTAACGTCCCGGGTGAAAAAAATCATATTTTCCTGATACCGTGAGTAAAGTCCAGGGTGAAAAAAATCAAATTTTCATGATACCGTGAGTAACGTCCCGGGTGAAAAAAATCATATTCCTGATTCCGTGAGTAAAGTCCAGGGTGAAAAAAATCAGAATTTCCTGATACCATGAGTAAGGTCCAGGGTGAAAAAAAATCAGATTTTCCTGATACCGTGAGTAACGTCCTGGGTAAAAAAAATCATATTTTCCTGATACCGTGAGTAAAGTCCAGGGTGAAAAAAGTCAGATTTTCATGATACCGTGAGTAACGTCCCGGGTGAAAAAAATCATATTTTCCTGATACCGTGAGTAATGTCCAGGGTGAAAAAAATCCGATTTTCCTGATACCGTGAGCCACGTCCCGGGTGAAACAAATCATATTTTCCTGATACCGTGAGTAAAGTCCAGGGTGAAAAAAATCAAATTTTCATGATACCATGGATAATAGTCCAGGTGAAAAAAATCCGATTTTCCTGATACCGTGAGTCATGTCCAGGGTGAAAAAAATCAGATTTTCCAGATACCGTGAGTTATGTCCAGGGTGAAAAATATCAGATTTTCTTGATACCGTGAGTAAGGTCCAGGGTGAAAAAAATTATATTTTCCTGATACCTTGAGTTTAGTCCAAGTGAAAAAAAAGAGATTTTCATGATACCATGAAAAAAGTTTAGGGTGAAAAAAATCCGATATTCCTGATACCGTGAGTAAGGTCTAGGGTGAATAAAATCTGATTTTCCTGATACCGTGAGTAACGTCCCGGGTGAAAAAAAATCATATTTTCCTGATACCGTGAGTAAAGTCCAGGGTGAAAAAAGTCAGATTTTCATGATACCGTGAGTAACGTCCCGGGTGAAAAAAATCATATTTTCCTGATACCGTGAGTAACATCACGGGTGAAAAAAATCCAATTTTCCTGATACCGTGAGTAACGTCCAGGGTGAAAAAAAATCCGATTTTCCTGATACCGTGAGACACGTCCAGGGTGAAAAAAATCTGATTTTCCTGATACCGTGAGACACGTCCAGTGTGAAAAAAATCTGATTTTCCTGATACCGTGAGTAACGACCAGGGTGAAAAAAATCAGATTTTCCTGATATCATTTGTAACATCCTGGGTGAAAAAAATCAGATTTTCCTGATACCGTGAGTAACATCCAGGGTGAAAAAAATCAGATTTTCCTGATACCGTGAGTAACGTCCTGGGTGAAAAAAATCATATTTTCCTGATACCGTGAGTAAAGTCCAGGGTGAAAAAAATCAGATTTTCCTGATACCGTGAGTAACGTCCCGGGTGAAAAAAATCATATTCTTGATTCCGTGAGTAAAGTCCAGGGTGAAAAAAATCATATTTTCCTGATACCGTGAGTAAGGTCCAGGGTGAAAAAAATCAGATTTTCCTGATACCGTGAGTAACGTCCCGGGTGAAAAAAATCATATTTTCCTGATACCGTGAGTAAAGTCCAGGGTGAAAAAAGTCAGATTTTCATGATACCATGAGTAACGTCCCGGGTGAAAAAAATCATATTTTCCTGATACCGTGAGTAACGTCCCGGGTGAAAAAAATCCAATTTTCCTGATACCGTGAGTAACGTCCAGGGTGAAAAAAATCGGATTTTCCTGATACCATGAGACACATCCAGGGTGAAAATCATCTGATTTTCCTGATACCGTGAGTAACGTACAGGGTGAAAAAAATCCGATTTTCCTGATACCATGAGTAATGTCCAGGGTGAAAAAAATCCGATTTTCCTGATACCGTGAGTCACGTCCAGGGTGAAAAAAATCAGATTTTCCTGATACCGTGAGTAACGTCCCGGGTGAAATAAATCAGATTTTCCTGATACCGTGAGTAAAGTCCAGGGTGAAAAATATCAGATTTTCCTGATACTGTGAGTAAAGTCCCAGGTGAAAAAAATTATATTTTCCTGATACCTCGAGTTTAGTCCAGGTGAAAAAAAAGAGATTTTCATGATACCATGAAAAAAGTTTAGGGTGAAAAAAATCCGATATTCCTGATACCGTGAGTAACATCCAGGGTGAAAAAAATCAGATTTTCCTGATACCGTGAGCAACGTCCTGGGTGAAAAAAATCATATTTTCCTGATACCGTGAGTAAAGTCCAGGGTGAAAAAAATCAGATTTTCCTGATACGGTGAGTAACGTCCCGGGTGAAAAAATCATATTCCTGATTCCGTGAGTAAAGTCCAGGGTGAAAAAAATCAGATTTTCCTGATACCGTGAGTAACATCCCGGGTGAAAAAAATTATATTTTCCTGATACCTTGAGTTTAGTCCAGGTGAAAAAAAAAGAGATTTTCATGATACCATGTAAAAAGTTTAGGGTGAAAAAAATCCGATATTCCTGATACCGTGAGTAACGTCCAGGGTGAAAAAAATCAGATTTTCCTGATACCGTGAGTAACGTCCTGGGTGAAAAAAATCATATTTTCCTGATACCGTGAGTAACGTCGAGGGTGAAAAAAATCATATTTTCCTGATACCGTGAGAAACGTCCCGGGTGAAAAAAATCATATTTTCCTGATACCGTGAGTAAAGTCCAGGGTGAAAAAAAATCAAATTTTCATGATACCATGGATAATAGTCCAGGTGAAAAAAATCCGATTTTCCTGATACCGTGAGTCATGTCCAGGGTGAAAAAAATCAGATTTTCCAGATACCGTGAGTTATGTCCAGGGTGAAAAATATCAGATTTTCTTGATACCGTGAGTAACGTCCCGGGTGAAAAAAATCATATTTTCCTGATACCGTGAGTAACGTCCCGGGTAAAAAAAATCCGATTTTCCTGATACCGTGAGTAATGTCCAGGGTGAAAAAAATCCGATTTTCCTGATACCGTGAGCCACGTCCCGGGTGAAACAAATCATATTTTCCTGATACCTTGAGTAAAGTCCAGGGTGAAAAAAATCAGATTTTCCTGATACCGTGAGTAACGTCCCGGGTCAAAAAAATCATATTTTCCTGATACCGTGAGAAACGTCCCGGGTGAAAAAAATCATATTTTCCTGATACCGTGAGTAAAGTCCAGGGTGAAAAAAAATCAAATTTTCATGATACCATGGATAATAGTCCAGGTGAAAAAAATCCGATTTTCCTGATACCGTGAGTCACGTCCAGGGTGAAAAAAATCAGATTTTCCAGATACCGTGAGTTATGTCCAGGGTGAAAAATATCAGATTTTCTTGATACCGTGAGTAAGGTCCAGGGTGAAAAAAAGTTATATTTTCCTGATACCTTGAGTTTAGTCCAAGTGAAAAAAAAAGAGATTTTCATGATACCATGAAAAAAGTTTAGGGTGAAAAAAATCCGATATTCCTGATACCGTGAGTAAGGTCTAGGGTGAAAAAAATCTGATTTTCCTGATACCGTGAGTAACGTCCCGGGTGAAAAAAATCATATTTTCCTGATACCGTGAGTAAAGTCCAGGGTGAAAAAAGACAGATTTTCATGATACCGTGAGTAACATCCCTGTGTGAAAAAAATCATATTTTCCTGATGCCGTGATTAACGTCCCGGGTGAAAAAAATCCAATTTTCCTGATACCGTGAGTAAAGTCCAGGGTGAAAAAAATCAAATTTTCATGATACCATGGATAATAGTCCAGGTGAAAAAAATCCGATTTTCCTGATACCGTGAGTCACGTCCAGGGTGAAAAAAATCAGATTTCCCAGATACCGTGAGTTATGTCCAGGGTGAAAAATATCAGATTTTCTTGATACCGTGAGTAAGGTCCAGGGTGAAAAAAATTATATTTTCCTGATACCTTGAGTTTAGTCCAAGTGAAAAAAAAGAGATTTTCATGATACCATGAAAAAAGTTTAGGGTGAAAAAAATCCGATATTCCTGATACCGTGAGTAAGGTCTAGGGTGAATAAAATCTGATTTTCCTGATACCGTGAGTAACGTCCCGGGTGAAAAAAAATCATATTTTCCTGATACCGTGAGTAAAGTCCAGGGTGAAAAAAGTCAGATTTTCATGATACCGTGAGTAACGTCCCGGGTGAAAAAAATCATATTTTCCTGATACCGTGAGTAACATCACGGGTGAAAAAAATCCAATTTTCCTGATACCGTGAGTAACGTCCAGGGTGAAAAAAAATCCGATTTTCCTGATACCGTGAGACACGTCCAGGGTGAAAAAAATCTGATTTTCCTGATACCGTGAGACACGTCCAGGGTGAAAAAAATCTGATTTTCCTGATACCGTGAGTAACGTCCAGGGTGAAAAAAATCAGATTTTCCTGATATCATGTGTAACATCCTGGGTGAAAAAAATCAGATTTTCCTGATAACGTGAGTAACGTCCCGGGTGAAAAAAATCATATTCCTGATTCCGTGAGTAAAGTCCAGGGTGAAAAAAATCATATTTTCCTGATACCGTGAGTAAAGTCCAGGGTGAAAAAAAGAATCAAATTTTCATGATACCATGGGTAATAGTCCAGGGTGATAAAAATCAGATTTTCCAGATACCGTGAGTTATGTCCAGGGTGAAAAATATCAGATTTTCGTGATACCGTGAGTAAAGTCCAGGGTGAAAAAAATTATATTTTCCTGATACCTTGAGTTTGGTCCAGGTGAAAAAAAAGAGATTTTCATGATACCATGAAAAAAGTTTAGGGTGAAAAAAATCCGATATTCCTGATACCGTGAGTAAAGTCCCGGGTGAAAAAAATCATATTTTCCTGATACCGTGAGTAAAGTCCAACGTGAAAAAAGTCAGATTTTCATGATACCGTGAGTAACGTCCCGGGTGAAAAAAATCATATTTTCCTGATACCGTGAGTAACGTCACGGGTGAAAAAAATCCGATTTTCCTGATACCGTGAGACACGTCCAGGGTGAAAAAAATCTGATTTTCCTGATACCGTGAGTAAAGTCCAGGGTGAAAAAAGTCAGATTTTCATGATACCGTGAGTAACGTCCCGGGTGAAAAAAATCCGATTTTCCTGATACCGTGAGACACGTCCAGGGTGAAAAAAATCTGATTTTCCTGATACCGTGAGTAACGTACAGGGTGAAAAAAATCCGATTTTCCTGATACCGTGAGTAAGGTCCAGGGTGAAAAAAATCAGATTTTCCTGATACCGTGAGTAAAGTCCCGGGTGAAAAAAAATCATATTTTCCTGATACCGTGAGTAAAGTCCAGGGTGAAAAAAGTCAGATTTTCATGATACCGTGAGTAACGTCCCGGGTGAAAAAAATCATATTTTCCTGATACCGTGAGTAACGTCACGGGTGAAAAAAATCCGATTTTCCTGATACCGTGAGACACGTCCAGGGTGAAAAAAATCTGATTTTCCTGAAACCATGAGTAACGTCCTGGGTGAAAAAAATCATATTTTCCTGATACCGTGAGTAATGTCCCGGGTGAAAAAAATCAGATTTTCCTGATACCGTGAGTAACGTCCCGGGTGAAAAAAATCATATTCCTGATTCCGTGAGTAAAGTCCAGGGTGAAAAAAATCAGAATTTCCTGATACCATGAGTAAGGTCCAGGGTGAAAAAAAATCAGATTTTCCTGATACCGTGAGTAACGTCCTGGGTAAAAAAAATCATATTTTCCTGATACCATGAGTAAAGTCCAGGGTGAAAAAAGTCAGATTTTCATGATACTGTGAGTAACGTCCCGGGTGAAAAAAATCATATTTTCCTGATACCGTGAGTAACGTCCCGGGTAAAAAAAATCCGATTTTCCTGATACCGTGAGTAATGTCCAGGGTGAAAAATATCCGATTTTCCTGATACCGTGAGCCACGTCCCGGGTGAATCAAATCATATTTTCCTGATACCGTGAGTAAAGTCCAGGGTGAAAAAAATCAAATTTTCATGATACCATGGATAATAGTCCAGGTGAAAAAAATCCGATTTTCCTGATACCGTGAGTCACGTCCAGGGTGAAAAAAATCAGATTTTCCAGATACCGTGAGTTATGTCCAGGGTGAAAAATATCAGATTTTCTTGATACCGTGAGTAAGGTCCAGGGTGAAAAAAATTATATTTTCCTGATACCTTGAGTTTAGTCCAAGTGAAAAAAAAGAGATTTTCATGATACCATGAAAAATGTTTAGGGTGAAAAAAATCCGATATTCCTGATACCGTGAGTAAGGTCTAGGGTGAATAAAATCTGATTTTCCTGATACCGTGAGTAACGTCCCGGGTGAAAAAAAATCATATTTTCCTGATACCGTGAGTAAAGTCCAGGGTGAAAAAAGTCAGATTTTCATGATACCGTGAGTAACGTCCCGGGTGAAAAAAATCATATTTTCCTGATACCGTGAGTAACATCACGGGTGAAAAAAATCCAATTTTCCTGATACCGTGAGTAACGTCCAGGGTGAAAAAAAATCCGATTTTCCTGATACCGTGAGACACGTCCAGGGTGAAAAAAATCTGATTTTCCTGATACCGTGAGACACGTCCAGTGTGAAAAAAATCTGATTTTCCTGATACCGTGAGTAACGTCCAGGGTGAAAAAAATCAGATTTTCCTGATATCATTTGTAACATCCTGGGTGAAAAAAATCAGATTTTCCTGATACCGTGAGTAACATCCAGGGTGAAAAAAATCAGATTTTCCTGATACCGTGAGTAACGTCCTGGGTGAAAAAAATCATATTTTCCTGATACCGTGAGTAAAGTCCAGGGTGAAAAAAATCAGATTTTCCTGATACCGTGAGTAACGTCCCGGGTGAAAAAAATCATATTCCTGATTCCGTGAGTAAAGTCCAGGGTGAAAAAAATCAGATTTTCCTGATACCGTGAGTAACGTCCTGGGTGAAAAAAATCATATTTTCCTGATACCGTGAGTAAAGTCCAGGGTGAAAAAAATCAGATTTTCCTGATACCGTGAGTAACGTCCCGGGTGAAAAAAATCATATTCCTGATTCCGTGAGTAAAGTCCAGGGTGAAAAAAATCATATTTTCCTGATACCGTGAGTAAGGTCCAGGGTGAAAAAAATCATATTTTCCTGATACCGTGAGTAAAGTCCAGGGTGAAAAAAATCAGATTTTCCTGATACCGTGAGTAACGTCCCGGGTGAAAAAAATCATATTCCTGATTCCGTGAGTAAAGTCCAGGGTGAAAAAAATCAGATTTTCCTGATACCGTGAGTAACGTCCTGGGTGAAAAAAATCATATTTTCCTGATACCGTGAGTAAAGTCCAGGGTGAAAAAAATCAGATTTTCCTGATACCGTGAGTAACGTCCCGGGTGAAAAAAATCATATTCCTGATTCCGTGAGTAAAGTCCAGGGTGAAAAAAATCATATTTTCCTGATACCGTGAGTAAGGTCCAGGGTGAAAAAAATCAGATTTTCCTGATACCGTGAGTAACGTCCCGGGTGAAAAAAATCCAATTTTCCTGATACCGTGAGTAACGTCCAGGGTGAAAAAAATCGGATTTTCCTGATACCATGAGACACATCCAGGGTGAAAATCATCTGATTTTCCTGATACCGTGAGTAACGTACAGGGTGAAAAAAATCCGATTTTCCTGATACCATGAGTAATGTCCAGGGTGAAAAAAATCCGATTTTCCTGATACCGTGAGTAACGTCCCGGGTGAAATAAATCAGATTTTCCTGATACCGTGAGTAAAGTCCAGGGTGAAAAATATCAGATTTTCCTGATACTGTGAGTAAAGTCCCAGGTGAAAAAAATTATATTTTCCTGATACCTCGAGTTTAGTCCAGGTGAAAAAAAAGAGATTTTCATGATACCATGAAAAAAGTTTAGGGTGAAAAAAATCCGATATTCCTGATACCGTGAGTAACATCCAGGGTGAAAAAAATCAGATTTTCCTGATACCGTGAGCAACGTCCTGGGTGAAAAAAATCATATTTTCCTGATACCGTGAGTAAAGTCCAGGGTGAAAAAAATCAGATTTTCCTGATACGGTGAGTAACGTCCCGGGTGAAAAAATCATATTCCTGATTCCGTGAGTAAAGTCCAGGGTGAAAAAAATCAGATTTTCCTGATACCGTGAGTAACATCCCGGGTGAAAAAAATTATATTTTCCTGATACCTTGAGTTTAGTCCAGGTGAAAAAAAAAGAGATTTTCATGATACCATGTAAAAAGTTTAGGGTGAAAAAAATCCGATATTCCTGATACCGTGAGTAACGTCCAGGGTGAAAAAAATCAGATTTTCCTGATACCGTGAGTAACGTCCTGGGTGAAAAAAATCATATTTTCCTGGTACCGTGAGTAACGTCCAGGGTGAAAAAAAATCATATTTTCCTGATACCGTGAGTAACGTCCCGGGTGAAAAAAATCATATTCCTGATTCCGTGAGTAAAGTCCAGGGTGAAAAAAAATCAAATTTTCATGATACCATGGGTAATAGTGCAGGTGAAAAAAATCCGATTTTCCTGATACCGTGAGTAACGTCCAGGGTGAAAAAAATCAGATTTTCCAGATACCGTGAGTTATGTCCAGGGTGAAAAATATCAGATTTTCCTGATACCGTGAGTAACGTCCAGGGTGAAAAAAATCCAATTTTCCTGATACCGTGAGTTATGTCCAGGGTGAAAAATATCAGATTTTCTTGATACCGTGAGTAAGGTCCAGGGTGAAAAAAATTATATTTTCCTGATACCTTGAGTTTAGTCCAAGTGAAAAAAAAGAGATTTTCATGATACCATGAAAAAAGTTTAGGGTGAAAAAAATCCGATATTCCTGATACCGTGAGTAAGGTCTAGGGTGAATAAAATCTGATTTTCCTGATACCGTGAGTAACGTCCCGGGTGAAGAAAAATCATATTTTCCTGATACCGTGAGTAAAGTCCAGGGTGAAAAAAGTCAGATTTTCATGATACCGTGAGTAACGTCCCGGGTGAAAAAAATCATATTTTCCTGATACTGTGAGTAACATCACGGGTGAAAAAAATCCAATTTTCCTGATACCGTGAGTAACGTCCAGGGTGAAAAAAAATCCGATTTTCCTGATACCGTGAGACACGTCCAGGGTGAAAAAAATCTGATTTTCCTGATACCGTGAGACACGTCCAGGGTGAAAAAAATCTGATTTTCCTGATACCGTGAGTAACGTCCAGGGTGAAAAAAAATCAGATTTTCCTGATATCATGTGTAACATCCTGGGTGAAAAAAATCAGATTTTCCTGATAACGTGAGTAACGTCCCGGGTGAAAAAAATCATATTCCTGATTCCGTGAGTAAAGTCCAGGGTGAAAAAAATCATATTTTCCTGATACCGTGAGTAAGGTCCAGGGTGAAAAAAATCAGATTTTCCTGATACCGTGAGTAACGTCCCGGGTGAAAAAAAATCATATTTTCCTGATACCGTGAGTAAAGTCCAGGGTGAAAAAAGTCAGATTTTCCTGATGCCGTGAGTAACGTCCCGGGTGAAAAAAATCCAGTTTTCCTGATACCGTGAGTAACGTCCAAGGTGAAAAAAATCCGATTTTCCTGATACCGTGAGACACATCCAAGGTGAAAATAATCTGATTTTCGTGATACCGTGAGTAACGTACAAGGTGAAAAAAATCCGATTTTCCTGATACCATGAGTAATGTCCAGGGTGAAAAAAATCCGATTTTCCTGATACCGTGAGTCACGTCCAGGGTGAAAAAAATCAGATGATCCTGATACCGTGAGTAACGTTCCGGGTGAAAAAAATCAGATTTTCCTGATACCGTGAGTAAAGTCCAGGGTGAAAAATATCAGATTTTCCTGATACTGTGAGTAAAGTCCCGGGTGAAATAATTTATTTTCCTGATACCTTGAGTTTCGTCCAGCTGAAAAAAAAGAGATTTTCATGATACCATGAAAAAAGTTTAGGGTGAAAAAAATCCGATATTCCTGATACCGTGAGTAACATCCAGGGTGAAAAAAATCAGATTTTCCTGATACCGTGAGTAACGTCCTGGGTGAAAAAAATCATATTTTCCTGATACCGTGAGTAAAGTCCAGGGTGAAAAAAATCAGATTTTCCTGATACCGTGAGTAACGTCCCGGGTGAAAAAAATCATATTCCTGATTCCGTGAGTAAAGTCCAGGGTGAAAAAAATCATATTTTCCTGATACCGTGAGTAAGGTCCAGGGTGAAAAAAATCAGATTTTCCTGATACCGTGAGTAACGTCCCGGGTGAAAAAAATCAGATTTTCCTGATATCATGTGTAACATCCTGGGTGAAAAAAATCAGATTTTCCTGATAACGTGAGTAACGTCCCGGGTGAAAAAAATCATATTCCTGATTCCGTGAGTAAAGTCCAGGGTGAAAAAAATCATATTTTCCTGATACCGTGAGTAAGGTCCAGGGTGAAAAAAATCAGATTTTCCTGATACCGTGAGTAACGTCCCGGGTGAAAAAAATCATATTTTCCTGATACCGTGAGAAACGTCCCGGGTGAAAAAAATCATATTTTCCTGATACCGTGAGTAAAGTCCAGGGTGAAAAAAATCAAATTTTCATGATACCATGGATAATAGTCCAGGTGAAAAAAATTCGATTTTCCTGATACCGTGAGTCACGTCCAGGGTGAAAAAAATCAGATTTTCCAGATACCGTGAGTTATGTCCAGGGTGAAAAATATCAGATTTTCTTGATACCGTGAGTAAGGTCCAGGGTGAAAAAAATTATATTTTCCTGATACCTTGAGTTTAGTCCAAGTGAAAAAAAAGAGATTTTCATGATACCATGAAAAAAGTTTAGGGTGAAAAAAATCCGATATTCCTGATACCGTGAGTAAGGTCTAGGGTGAAAAAAAATCTGATTTTCCTGATACCGTGAGTAACGTCCCGGGTGAAAAAAATCATATTTTCCTGATACCGTGAGTAAAGTCCTGGGTGAAAAAAGTCAGATTTTCATGATACCGTGAGTAACGTCCCGGGTGAAAAAAATCATATTTTCCTGATTCCGTGAGTAAAGTCCAGGGTGAAAAAAAAATCAAATTTTCATGATACCATGGGTAATAGTGCAGGTGAAAAAAATCCGATTTTCCTGATACCGTGAGTAACGTCCAGGGTGAAAAAAATCAGATTTTCCAGATACCGTGAGTTATGTCCAGGGTGAAAAATATCAGATTTTCCTGATACCGTGAGTAACGTCCAGGGTGAAAAAAATCCGATTTTCCTGATACCGTGAGACACATCCAGGGTGAAAATAATCTGATTTTCGTGATACCGTGAGTAACGTACAAGGTGAAAAAAATCCGATTTTCCTGATACCATGAGTAATGTCCAGGGTGAAAAAAATCCGATTTTCCTGATACCGTGAGTCACGTCCAGGGTGAAAAAAATCAGATGATCCTGATACCGTGAGTAACGTTCCGGGTGAAAAAAATCAGATTTTCCTGATACCGTGAGTAAAGTCCAGGGTGAAAAATATCAGATTTTCCTGATACTGTGAGTAAAGTCCCGGGTGAAATAATTTATTTTCCTGATACCTTGAGTTTAGTCCAGCTGAAAAAAAAGAGATTTTCATGATACCATGAAAAAAGTTTAGGGTGAAAAAAATCCGATATTCCTGATACCGTGAGTTATGTCCAGGGTGAAAAATATCAGATTTTCTTGATACCGTGAGTAAGGTCCAGGGTGAAAAAAATTATATTTTCCTGATACCTTGAGTTTAGTCCAGGTGAAAAAAAAGAGATTTTCATGATACCATGAAAAAAGTTTAGGGTGAAAAAAATCCGATATTCCTGATACCGTGAGTAACATCCAGGGTGAAAAAAATCAGATTTTCCTGATACCGTGAGCAACGTCCTGGGTGAAAAAAATCATATTTTCCTGATACCGTGAGTAAAGTCCAGGGTGAAAAAAATCAGATTTTCCTGATACGGTGAGTAACGTCCCGGGTGAAAAAATCATATTCCTGATTCCGTGAGTAAAGTCCAGGGTGAAAAAAATCAGATTTTCCTGATACCGTGAGTAACATCCCGGGTGAAAAAAATTATATTTTCCTGATACCTTGAGTTTAGTCCAGGTGAAAAAAAAAAGAGATTTTCATGATACCATGTAAAAAGTTTAGGGTGAAAAAAATCCGATATTCCTGATACCGTGAGTAACTTCCAGGGTGAAAAAAATCAGATTTTCCTGATACCGTGAGTAACGTCCAGGGTGAAAAAAATCAGATTTTCCAGATACCGTGAGTTATGTCCAGGGTGAAAAATATCAGATTTTCCTGATACCGTGAGTAACGTCCAGGGTGAAAAAAATCCAATTTTCCTGATACCGTGAGTTATGTCCAGGGTGAAAAATATCAGATTTTCTTGATACCGTGAGTAAGGTCCAGGGTGAAAAAAATTATATTTTCCTGATACCTTGAGTTTAGTCCAAGTGAAAAAAAATAGATTTTCATGATACCATGAAAAAAGTTTAGGGTGAAAAAAATCCGATATTCCTGATACCGTGAGTAAGGTCTAGGGTGAATAAAATCTGATTTTCCTGATACCGTGAGACACGTCCAGGGTGAAAAAAATCTGATTTTCCTGATACCGTGAGTAACGTCCAGGGTGAAAAAAATCAGATTTTCCTGATATCATGTGTAACATCCTGGGTGAAAAAAATCAGATTTTCCTGATAACGTGAGTAACGTCCCGGGTGAAAAAAATCATATTCCTGATTCCGTGAGTAAAGTCCAGGGTGAAAAAAATCATATTTTCCTGATACCGTGAGTAAGGTCCAGGGTGAAAAAAATCAGATTTTCCTGATACCGTGAGTAACGTCCCGGGTGAAAAAAAATCATATTTTCCTGATACCGTGAGTAAAGTCCAGGGTGAAAAAAGTCAGATTTTCATGATACCGTGAGTAACGTCCAGGGTGAAAAAAATCATATTTTCCTGATGCCGTGAGTAACGTCCCGGGTGAAAAAAATCCAGTTTTCCTGATACCGTGAGTAACGTCCAAGGTGAAAAAAATCCGATTTTCCTGATACCGTGAGACACATTCAGGGTGAAAATAATCTGATTTTCGTGATACCGTGAGTAACGTACAAGGTGAAAAAAATCCGATTTTCCTGATACCATGAGTAATGTCCAGGGTGAAAAAAATCCGATTTTCCTGATACCGTGAGTCACGTCCAGGGTGAAAAAAATCAGATGATCCTGATAGCGTGAGTAACGTTCCGGGTGAAAAAAATCAGATTTTCCTGATACCGTGAGTAAAGTCCAGGGTGAAAAATATCAGATTTTCCTGATACTGTGAGTAAAGTCCCGGGTGAAATAATTTATTTTCCTGATACCTTGAGTTTCGTCCAGCTGAAAAAAAAGAGATTTTCATGATACCATGAAAAAAGTTTAGGGTGAAAAAAATCCGATATTCCTGATACCGTGAGTAACATCCAGGGTGAAAAAAATCAGATTTTCCTGATACCGTGAGTAACGTCCTGGGTG
The DNA here is from genome assembly GCA_035047305.1 of Bradypodion pumilum. NCBI lineage: Eukaryota > Metazoa > Chordata > Lepidosauria > Squamata > Chamaeleonidae > Bradypodion > Bradypodion pumilum. The sequence continues at coordinate 187,544,719 of JAWDJD010000003.1, forward strand.
AAAAAAATCATATTTTCCTGATACCGTGAGTAAAGTCCAGGGTGAAAAAAATCAGATTTTCCTGATACCGTGAGTAACGTCCCGGGTGAAAAAAATCATATTCCTGATTCCGTGAGTAAAGTCCAGGGTGAAAAAAATCATATTTTCCTGATACCGTGAGTAAGGTCCAGGGTGAAAAAAATCAGATTTTCCTGATACCGTGAGTAACGTCCCGGGTGAAAAAAAAAGAGATTTTCATGATACCATGTAAAAAGTTTAGGGTGAAAAAAATCCGATATTCCTGATACCGTGAGTAACGTCCAGGGTGAAAAAAATCAGATTTTCCAGATACCGTGAGTTATGTCCAGGGTGAAAAATATCAGATTTTCCTGATACCGTGAGTAACGTCCAGGGTGAAAAAAATCCAATTTTCCTGATACCGTGAGTTATGTCCAGGGTGAAAAATATCAGATTTTCTTGATACCGTGAGTAAGGTCCAGGGTGAAAAAAATTATATTTTCCTGATACCTTGAGTTTAGTCCAAGTGAAAAAAAAGAGATTTTCATGATACCATGAAAAAAGTTTAGGGTGAAAAAAATCCGATATTCCTGATACCGTGAGTAAGGTCTAGGGTGAATAAAATCTGATTTTCCTGATACCGTGAGTAACGTCCCGGGTGAAAAAAAATCATATTTTCCTGATACCGTGAGTAAAGTCCAGGGTGAAAAAAGTCAGATTTTCATGATACCGTGAGTAACGTCCCGGGTGAAAAAAATCATATTTTCCTGATACTGTGAGTAACATCACGGGTGAAAAAAATCCAATTTTCCTGATACCGTGAGTAACGTCCAGGGTGAAAAAAAATCCGATTTTCCTGATACCGTGAGACACGTCCAGGGTGAAAAAAATCTGATTTTCCTGATACCGTGAGACACGTCCAGGGTGAAAAAAATCTGATTTTCCTGATACCGTGAGTAACGTCCAGGGTGAAAAAAATCAGATTTTCCTGATATCATGTGTAACATCCTGGGTGAAAAAAATCAGATTTTCCTGATAACGTGAGTAACGTCCCGGGTGAAAAAAATCATATTCCTGATTCCGTGAGTAAAGTCCAGGGTGAAAAAAAGCATATTTTCCTGATACCGTGAGTAAGGTCCAGGGTGAAAAAAATCAGATTTTCCTGATACCGTGAGTAACGTCCCGGGTGAAAAAAAATCATATTTTCCTGATACCGTGAGTAAAGTCCAGGGTGAAAAAAGTCAGATTTTCATGATACCGTGAGTAACGTCCAGGGTGAAAAAAATCATATTTTCCTGATGCCGTGAGTAACGTCCCGGGTGAAAAAAATCCAGTTTTCCTGATACCGTGAGTAACGTCCAAGGTGAAAAAAATCCGATTTTCCTGATACCGTGAGACACATCCAGGGTGAAAATAATCTGATTTTCGTGATACCGTGAGTAACGTACAAGGTGAAAAAAATCCGATTTTCCTGATACCATGAGTAATGTCCAGGGTGAAAAAAATCCGATTTTCCTGATACCGTGAGTCACGTCCAGGGTGAAAAAAATCAGATGATCCTGATACCGTGAGTAACGTTCCGGGTGAAAAAAATCAGATTTTCCTGATACCGTGAGTAAAGTCCAGGGTGAAAAATATCAGATTTTCCTGATACTGTGAGTAAAGTCCCGGGTGAAATAATTTATTTTCCTGATACCTTGAGTTTCGTCCAGCTGAAAAAAAAGAGATTTTCATGATACCATGAAAAAAGTTTAGGGTGAAAAAAATCCGATATTCCTGATACCGTGAGTAACATCCAGGGTGAAAAAAATCAGATTTTCCTGATACCGTGAGTAACGTCCTGGGTGAAAAAAATCATATTTTCCTGATACCGTGAGTAAAGTCCAGGGTGAAAAAAATCAGATTTTCCTGATACCGTGAGTAACGTCCCGGGTGAAAAAAATCATATTCCTGATTCCGTGAGTAAAGTCCAGGGTGAAAAAAATCATATTTTCCTGATACCGTGAGTAAGGTCCAGGGTGAAAAAAATCAGATTTTCCTGATACCGTGAGTAACGTCCCGGGTGAAAAAAATCAGATTTTCCTGATATCATGTGTAACATCCTGGGTGAAAAAAATCAGATTTTCCTGATAACGTGAGTAACGTCCCGGGTGAAAATAATCATATTCCTGATTCCGTGAGTAAAGTCCAGGGTGAAAAAAATCATATTTTCCTGATACCGTGAGTAAGGTCCAGGGTGAAAAAAATCAGATTTTCCTGATACCGTGAGTAACGTCCCGGGTGAAAAAAATCATATTTTCCTGATACCGTGAGAAACGTCCCGGGTGAAAAAAATCATATTTTCCTGATACCGTGAGTAAAGTCCAGGGTGAAAAAAATCAAATTTTCATGATACCATGGATAATAGTCCAGGTGAAAAAAATCCGATTTTCCTGATACCGTGAGTCACGTCCAGGGTGAAAAAAATCAGATTTTCCAGATACCGTGAGTTATGTCCAGGGTGAAAAATATCAGATTTTCTTGATACCGTGAGTAAGGTCCAGGGTGAAAAAAATTATATTTTCCTGATACCTTGAGTTTAGTCCAAGTGAAAAAAAAAAGAGATTTTCATGATACCATGAAAAAAGTTTAGGGTGAAAAAAATCCGATATTCCTGATACCGTGAGTAAGGTCTAGGGTGAAAAAAAATCTGATTTTCCTGATACCGTGAGTAACGTCCCGGGTGAAAAAAATCATATTTTCCTGATACCGTGAGTAAAGTCCTGGGTGAAAAAAGTCAGATTTTCATGATACCGTGAGTAACGTCCCGGGTGAAAAAAATCATATTTTCCTGATTCCGTGAGTAAAGTCCAGGGTGAAAAAAAAATCAAATTTTCATGATACCATGGGTAATAGTGCAGGTGAAAAAAATCCGATTTTCCTGATACCGTGAGTAACGTCCAGGGTGAAAAAAATCAGATTTTCCAGATACCGTGAGTTATGTCCAGGGTGAAAAATATCAGATTTTCCTGATACCGTGAGTAACGTCCAGGGTGAAAAAAATCCGATTTTCCTGATACCGTGAGACACATCCAGGGTGAAAATAATCTGATTTTCGTGATACCGTGAGTAACGTACAAGGTGAAAAAAATCCGATTTTCCTGATACCATGAGTAATGTCCAGGGTGAAAAAAATCCGATTTTCCTGATACCGTGAGTCACGTCCAGGGTGAAAAATATCAGATTTTCCTGATACTGTGAGTAAAGTCCCGGGTGAAATAATTTATTTTCCTGATACCTTGAGTTTAGTCCAGCTGAAAAAAAAGAGATTTTCATGATACCATGAAAAAAGTTTAGGGTGAAAAAAATCCGATATTCCTGATACCGTGAGTAACATCCAGGGTGAAAAAAATCAGATTGTCCTGATACTGTGAGTAACGTCCTGGGTGAAAAAAATCATATTTTCCTGATACCGTGAGTAAAGTCCAGGGTGAAAAAAATCAGATTTTCCTGATACCGTGAGTAACGTCCCGGGTGAAAAAAATCATATCCCTGATTCCGTGAGTAAAGTCCAGGGTGAAAAAAATCATATTTTCCTGATACCGTGAGTAAGGTCCAGGGTGAAAAAAATCAGATTTTCCTGATACCGTGAGTAACGTCCCGGGTGAAAAAAATCAGATTTTCCTGATATCATGTGTAACATCCTGGGTGAAAAAAATCAGATTTTCCTGATAACGTGAGTAACGTCCCGGGTGAAAAAAATCATATTCCTGATTCCGTGAGTAAAGTCCAGGGTGAAAAAAATCATATTTTCCTGATACCGTGAGTAAGGTCCAGGGTGAAAAAAATCAGATTTTCCTGATACCGTGAGTAACGTCCCGGGTGAAAAAAATCATATTTTCCTGATACCGTGAGAAACGTCCCGGGTGAAAAAAATCATATTTTCCTGATACCGTGAGTAAAGTCCAGGGTGAAAAAAATCAAATTTTCATGATACCATGGATAATAGTCCAGGTGAAAAAAATCCAATTTTCCTGATACCGTGAGTCACGTCCAGGGTGAAAAAAATCAGATTTTCCAGATACCATGAGTAATGTCCAGGGTGAAAAATATCAGATTTTCTTGATACCGTGAGTAAGGTCCAGGGTGAAAAAAATTATATTTTCCTGATACCTTGAGTTTAGTCCAAGTGAAAAAAAGAGATTTTCATGATACCATGAAAAAAGTTTAGGGTGAAAAAAATCCGATATTCCTGATACCGTGAGTAAGGTCTAGGGTGAAAAAAAATCTGATTTTCCTGATACCGTGAGTAACGTCCCGGGTGAAAAAAATCATATTTTCCTGATACCGTGAGTAAAGTCCAGGGTGAAAAAAGTCAGATTTTCATGATACCGTGAGTAACGTCCCGGGTGAAAAAAATCATATTTTCCTGATACCGTGAGTAACATCACGGGTGAAAAAAATCAGATTTTCCTGATACCGTGAGTAACGTCCCGGGTGAAAAAAAATCATATTTTCCTGATACCGTGAGTAAAGTCCAGGGTGAAAAAAGTCAGATTTTCATGATACCGTGAGACACGTCCAGGGTGAAAAAAATCTGATTTTCCTGATACCGTGAGTAACGTCCAGGGTGAAAAAAATCAGATTTTCCTGATATCATGTGTAACATCCTGGGTGAAAAAAATCAGATTTTCCTGATAACGTGAGTAACGTCCCGGGTGAAAAAAATCATATTCCTGATTCCGTGAGTACAGTCCAGGGTGAAAAAAATCATATTTTCCTGATACCGTGAGTAACGTCCCAGGTGAAAAAAATCATATTTTCCTGATGCCGTGAGTAACGTCCCGGGTGAAAAAAATCCAATTTTCCTGATACCGTGAGTAAAGTCCAGGGTGAAAAAAATCAAATTTTCATGATACCATGGATAATAGTCCAGGTGAAAAAAATCCGATTTTCCTGATACCGTGAGTCACGTCCAGGGTGAAAAATATCAGATTTTCTTGATACCATGAGTAAGGTCCAGGGTGAAAAAAATTATATTTTCCTGATACCTTGAGTTTAGTCCAAGTGAAAAAAAAGAGATTTTCATGATACCATGAAAAAAGTTTAGGGTGAAAAAAATCCGATATTCCTGATACCGTGAGTAAGGTCTAGGGTGAATAAAATCTGATTTTCCTGATACCGTGAGTAACGTCCCGGGTGAAAAAAAAATCATATTTTCCTGATACCGTGAGTAAAGTCCAGGGTGAAAAAAGTCAGATTTTCATGATACCGTGAGTAACGTCCCGGGTGAAAAAAATCATATTTTCCTGATACCGTGAGTAACATCACGGGTGAAAAAAATCCAATTTTCCTGATACCGTGAGTAACGTCCAGGGTGAAAAAAAATCCGATTTTCCTGATACCGTGAGACACGTCCAGGGTGAAAAAAATCTGATTTTCCTGATACCGTGAGACACGTCCAGGGTGAAAAAAATCTGATTTTCCTGATACCGTGAGTAACGTCCAGGGTGAAAAAAATCAGATTTTCCTGATATCATGTGTAACATCCTGGGTGAAAAAAATCAGATTTTCCTGATAACGTGAGTAACGTCCCGGGTGAAAAAAATCATATTCCTGATTCCGTGAGTAAAGTCCAGGGTGAAAAAAATCATATTTTCCTGATACCGTGAGTAAGGTCCAGGGTGAAAAAAATCAGATTTTCCTGATACCGTGAGTAACGTCCCGGGTGAAAAAAAAATCATATTTTCCTGATACCGTGATTAAAGTCCTGGGTGAAAAAAGTCAGATTTTCATGATACCGTGAGTAACGTCCCGGGTGAAAAAAATCATATTTTCCTGATGCCGTGAGTAACGTCCCGGGTGAAAAAAATCCAATTTTCCTGATACCGTGAGTAACGTCCAAGGTGAAAAAAATCCGATTTTCCTGATACTGTGAGACACATCCAGGGTGAAAATAATCTGATTTTCGTGATACCGTGAGTAACGTACAAGGTGAAAAAATCCGATTTTCCTGATACCATGAGTAACGTCCCGGGTGAAAAAAATCCGATTTTCCTGATACCGTGAGTCACGTCCAGGGTGAAAAAAATCAGATGATCCTGATACCGTGAGTAACGTTCCGGGTGAAAAAAATCAGATTTTCCTGATACCGTGAGTAAAGTCCAGGGTGAAAAATATCAGATTTTCCTGATACTGTGAGTAAAGTCCCGGGTGAAATAATTTATTTTCCTGATACCTTGAGTTTAGTCCAGCTAAAAAAAAAAGAGATTTTCATGATACCATGAAAAAAGTTTAGGGTGAAAAAAATCCGATATTCCTGATACCGTGAGTAACATCCAGGGTGAAAAAAATCAGATTTTCCTGATACCGTGAGTAACGTCCTGGGTGAAAAAAATCATATTTTCCTGATACCGTGAGTAAAGTCCAGGGTGAAAAAAATCAGATTTTCCTGATACCGTGAGTAACGTCCCGGGTGAAAAAAATCATATTCCTGATTCCGTGAGTAAAGTCCAGGGTGAAAAAAATCATATTTTCCTGATACCGTGAGTAAGGTCCAGGGTGAAAAAAATCAGATTTTTCTGATACCATGAGTAACGTCCCGGGTGAAAAAAATCATATTTTCCTGATACCGTGAGTAAAGTCCAGGGTGAAAAAAGTCAGATTTTCATGATACCATGAGTAACGTCCCGGGTGAAAAGAATCATATTTTCCTGATACCGTGAGTAACGTCCCGGGTGAAAAAAATCCAATTTTCCTGATACCGTGAGTAACGTCCAGGGTGAAAAAAATCGGATTTTCCTGATACCATGAGACACATCCAGGGTGAAAATCATCTGATTTTCCTGATACCGTGAGTAACGTACAGGGTGAAAAAAATCCGATTTTCCTGATACCATGAGTAATGTCCAGGGTGAAAAAAATCCGATTTTCCTGATACCGTGAGTCACGTCCAGGGTGAAAAAAATCAGATTTTCCTGATACCGTGAGTAACGTCCCGGGTGAAATAAATCAGATTTTCCTGATACCGTGAGTAAAGTCCAGGGTGAAAAATATCAGATTTTCCTGATACTGTGAGTAAAGTCCCAGGTGAAAAAAAGTATATTTTCCTGATACCTCGAGTTTAGTCCAGGTGAAAAAAAAGAGATTTTCATGATACCATGAAAAAAGTTTAGGGTGAAAAAAATCCGATATTCCTGATACCGTGAGTAACATCCAGGGTGAAAAAAACTCAGATTTTCCTGATACCGTGAGCAACGTCCTGGGTGAAAAAAATCATATTTTCCTGATACCGTGAGTAAAGTCCAGGGTGAAAAAAATCAGATTTTCCTGATACGGTGAGTAACGTCCCGGGTGAAAAAATCATATTCCTGATTCCGTGAGTAAAGTCCAGGGTGAAAAAAATCAGATTTTCCTGATACCGTGAGTAACATCCCGGGTGAAAAAAATTATATTTTCCTGATACCTTGAGTTTAGTCCAGGTGAAAAAAAAAGAGATTTTCATGATACCATGTAAAAAGTTTAGGGTGAAAAAAATCCGATATTCCTGATACCGTGAGTAACGTCCAGGGTGAAAAAAATCAGATTTTCCTGATACCGTGAGTAACGTCCTGGGTGAAAAAAATCATATTTTCCTGATACCGTGAGTAACGTCCAGGGTGAAAAAAATCATATTTTCCTGATACCGTGAGTAACGTCCCGGGTGAAAAAAATCATATTTTCCTGATACCGTGAGTAACGTCCCGGGTGAAAAAAAATCAAATTTTCATGATACCATGGGTAATAGTGCAGGTGAAAAAAATCCGATTTTCCTGATACCGTGAGTAACGTCCAGGGTGAAAAAAATCAGATTTTCCAGATACCGTGAGTTATGTCCAGGGTGAAAAATATCAGATTTTCCTGATACCATGAGTAACGTCCAGGGTGAAAAAAATCAAATTTTCCTGATACCGTGAGTTATGTCCAGGGTGAAAAATATCAGATTTTCTTGATACCGTGAGTAAGGTCCAGGGTGAAAAAAATTATATTTTCCTGATACCTTGAGTTTAGTCCAAGTGAAAAAAAAGAGATTTTCATGATACCATGAAAAAAGTTTAGGGTGAAAAAAATCCGATATTCCTGATACCGTGAGTAAGGTCTAGGGTGAATAAAATCTGATTTTCCTGATACCGTGAGTAACGACCCGGGTGAAAAAAAATCATATTTTCCTGATACCGTGAGTAAAGTCCAGGGTGAAAAAAGTCAGATTTTCATGATACCGTAAGTAACGTCCCGGGTGAAAAAAATCATATTTTCCTGATACCGTGAGTAACATCACGGGTGAAAAAAATCCAATTTTCCTGATACCGTGAGTAACGTCCAGGGTGAAAAAAAATCCGATTTTCCTGATACCGTGAGACACGTCCAGGGTGAAAAAAATCTGATTTTCCTGATACCGTGAGACACGTCCAGGGTGAAAAAAATCTGATTTTCCTGATACCGTGAGTAACGTCCAGGGTGAAAAAAATCAGATTTTCCTGATATCATGTGTAACATCCTGGGTGAAAAAAATCAGATTTTCCTGATAACGTGAGTAACGTCCCGGGTGAAAAAAATCATATTCCTGATTCCGTGAGTAAAGTCCAGGGTGAAAAAAATCATATTTTCCTGATACCGTCAGTAAGGTCCAGGGTGAAAAAAATCAGATTTTCCTGATACCGTGAGTAACGTCCCGGGTGAAAAAAAATCATATTTTCCTGATACCGTGAGTAAAGTCCAGGGTGAAAAAAGTCAGATTTTCATGATACCGTGAGTAACGTCCAGGGTGAAAAAAATCATATTTTCCTGATGCCGTGAGTAACGTCCCGGGTGAAAAAAATCCAGTTTTCCTGATACCGTGAGTAACGTCCAAGGTGAAAAAAATCCGATTTTCCTGATACCGTGAGACACATTCAGGGTGAAAATAATCTGATTTTCGTGATACCGTGAGTAACGTACAAGGTGAAAAAAATCCGATTTTCCTGATACCATGAGTAATGTCCAGGGTGAAAAAAATCCGATTTTCCTGATACCGTGAGTCACGTCCAGGGTGAAAAAAATCAGATGATCCTGATACCGTGAGTAACGTTCCGGGTGAAAAAAATCAGATTTTCCTGATACCGTGAGTAAAGTCCACGGTGAAAAATATCAGATTTTCCTGATACTGTGAGTAAAGTCCCGGGTGAAATAATTTATTTTCCTGATACCTTGAGTTTCGTCCAGCTGAAAAAAAAGAGATTTTCATGATACCATGAAAAAAGTTTAGGGTGAAAAAAATCCGATATTCCTGATACCGTGAGTAACATCCAGGGTGAAAAAAATCAGATTTTCCTGATACCGTGAGTAACGTCCTGGGTGAAAAAAATCATATTTTCCTGATACCGTGAGTAAAGTCCAGGGTGAAAAAAATCAGATTTTCCTGATACCGTGAGTAACGTCCCGGGTGAAAAAAATCATATTCCTGATTCCGTGAGTAAAGTCCAGGGTGAAAAAAATCATATTTTCCTGATACCGTGAGTAAGGTCCAGGGTGAAAAAAATCAGATTTTCCTGATACCGTGAGTAACGTCCCGGGTGAAAAAAAAAGAGATTTTCATGATACCATGTAAAAAGTTTAGGGTGAAAAAAATCCGATATTCCTGATACCGTGAGTAACGTCCAGGGTGAAAAAAATCAGATTTTCCTGATACCGTGAGTAACGTCCAGGGTGAAAAAAATCAGATTTTCCAGATACCGTGAGTTATGTCCAGGGTGAAAAATATCAGATTTTCCTGATACCGTGAGTAACGTCCAGGGTGAAAAAAATCCAATTTTCCTGATACCGTGAGTTATGTCCAGGGTGAAAAATATCAGATTTTCTTGATACCGTGAGTAAGGTCCAGGGTGAAAAAAATTATATTTTCCTGATACCTTGAGTTTAGTCCAAGTGAAAAAAAAGAGATTTTCATGATACCATGAAAAAAGTTTAGGGTGAAAAAAATCCGATATTCCTGATACCGTGAGTAAGGTCTAGGGTGAATAAAATCTGATTTTCCTGATACCGTGAGTAACGTCCCGGGTGAAAAAAAATCATATTTTCCTGATACCGTGAGTAAAGTCCAGGGTGAAAAAAGTCAGATTTTCATGATACCGTGAGTAACGTCCCGGGTGAAAAAAATCATATTTTCCTGATACTGTGAGTAACATCACGGGTGAAAAAAATCCAATTTTCCTGATACCGTGAGTAACGTCCAGGGTGAAAAAAAATCCGATTTTCCTGATACCGTGAGACACGTCCAGGGTGAAAAAAATCTGATTTTCCTGATACCGTGAGACACGTCCAGGGTGAAAAAAATCTGATTTTCCTGATACCATGAGTAACGTCCAGGGTGAAAAAAATCAGATTTTCCTGATATCATGTGTAACATCCTGGGTGAAAAAAATCAGATTTTCCTGATAACGTGAGTAACGTCCCGGGTGAAAAAAATCATATTCCTGATTCCGTGAGTAAAGTCCAGGGTGAAAAAAAGCATATTTTCCTGATACCGTGAGTAAGGTCCAGGGTGAAAAAAATCAGATTTTCCTGATACCGTGAGTAACGTCCCGGGTGAAAAAAAATCATATTTTCCTGATACCGTGAGTAAAGTCCAGGGTGAAAAAAGTCAGATTTTCATGATACCGTGAGTAACGTCCAGGGTGAAAAAAATCATATTTTCCTGATGCCGTGAGTAACGTCCCGGGTGAAAAAAATCCAGTTTTCCTGATACCGTGAGTAACGTCCAAGGTGAAAAAAATCCGATTTTCCTGATACCGTGAGACACATCCAGGGTGAAAATAATCTGATTTTCGTGATACCGTGAGTAACGTACAAGGTGAAAAAAATCCGATTTTCCTGATACCATGAGTAATGTCCAGGGTGAAAAAAATCCGATTTTCCTGATACCGTGAGTCACGTCCAGGGTGAAAAAAATCAGATGATCCTGATACCGTGAGTAACGTTCCGGGTGAAAAAAATCAGATTTTCCTGATACCGTGAGTAAAGTCCAGGGTGAAAAATATCAGATTTTCCTGATACTGTGAGTAAAGTCCCGGGTGAAATAATTTATTTTCCTGATACCTTGAGTTTCGTCCAGCTGAAAAAAAAGAGATTTTCATGATACCATGAAAAAAGTTTAGGGTGAAAAAAATCCGATATTCCTGATACCGTGAGTAACATCCAGGGTGAAAAAAATCAGATTTTCCTGATACCGTGAGTAACGTCCTGGGTGAAAAAAATCATATTTTCCTGATACCGTGAGTAAAGTCCAGGGTGAAAAAAATCAGATTTTCCTGATACCGTGAGTAACGTCCCGGGTGAAAAAAATCATATTCCTGATTCCGTGAGTAAAGTCCAGGGTGAAAAAAATCATATTTTCCTGATACCGTGAGTAAGGTCCAGGGTGAAAAAAATCAGATTTTCCTGATACCGTGAGTAACGTCCCGGGTGAAAAAAATCAGATTTTCCTGATATCATGTGTAACATCCTGGGTGAAAAAAATCAGATTTTCCTGATAACGTGAGTAACGTCCCGGGTGAAAAAAATCATATTCCTGATTCCGTGAGTAACGTCCCGGGTGAAAAAAATCATATTTTCCTGATACCGTGAGAAACGTCCCGGGTGAAAAAAATCATATTTTCCTGATACCGTGAGTAAAGTCCAGGGTGAAAAAAATCAAATTTTCATGATACCATGGATAATAGTCCAGGTGAAAAAAATCCGATTTTCCTGATACCGTGAGTCACGTCCAGGGTGAAAAAAATCAGATTTTCCAGATACCGTGAGTTATGTCCAGGGTGAAAAATATCAGATTTTCTTGATACCGTGAGTAAGGTCCAGGGTGAAAAAAATTATATTTTCCTGATACCTTGAGTTTAGTCCAAGTGAAAAAAAAAGAGATTTTCATGATACCATGAAAAAAGTTTAGGGTGAAAAAAATCCGATATTCCTGATACCGTGAGTAAGGTCTAGGGTGAACAAAAATCTGATTTTCCTGATACCGTGAGTAACGTCCCGGGTGAAAAAAATCATATTTTCCTGATACCGTGAGTAAAGTCCTGGGTGAAAAAAGTCAGATTTTCCTGATACCGTGAGTAACGTCCCGGGTGAAAAAAATCATATTTTCCTGATTCCGTGAGTAAAGTCCAGGGTGAAAAAAAAAATCAAATTTTCATGATACCATGGGTAATAGTGCAGGTGAAAAAAATCCGATTTTCCTGATACCGTGAGTAACGTCCAGGGTGAAAAAAATCAGATTTTCCAGATACCGTGAGTTATGTCCAGGGTGAAAAATATCAGATTTTCCTGATACCGTGAGTAACGTCCAGGGTGAAAAAAATCCGATTTTCCTGATACCGTGAGACACATCCAGGGTGAAAATAATCTGATTTTCGTGATACCGTGAGTAACGTCCAGGGTGAAAAAAATCAGATGATCCTGATACCGTGAGTAACGTTCCGGGTGAAAAAAATCAGATTTTCCTGATACCGTGAGTAAAGTCCAGGGTGAAAAATATCAGATTTTCCTGATACTGTGAGTAAAGTCCCGGGTGAAATAATTTATTTTCCTGATACCTTGAGTTTAGTCCAGCTGAAAAAAAAGAGATTTTCATGATACCATGAAAAAAGTTTAGGGTGAAAAAAATCCGATATTCCTGATACCGTGAGTAACATCCAGGGTGAAAAAAATCAGATTGTCCTGATACCGTGAGTAACGTCCTGGGTGAAAAAAATCATATTTTCCTGATACCGTGAGTAAAGTCCAGGGTGAAAAAAATCAGATTTTCCTGATACCGTGAGTAACGTCCCGGGTGAAAAAAATCATATCCCTGATTCCGTGAGTAAAGTCCAGGGTGAAAAAAATCATATTTTCCTGATACCGTGAGTAAGGTCCAGGGTGAAAAAAATCAGATTTTCCTGATACCGTGAGTAACGTCCCGGGTGAAAAAAATCAGATTTTCCTGATATCATGTGTAACATCCTGGGTGAAAAAAATCAGATTTTCCTGATAACGTGAGTAACGTCCCGGGTGAAAAAAATCATATTCCTGATTCCGTGAGTAAAGTCCCGGGTGAAAAAAATCATATTTTCCTGATACCGTGAGAAACGTCCCGGGTGAAAAAAATCATATTTTCCTGATACCGTGAGTAAAGTCCAGAGTGAAAAAAATCAAATTTTCATGATACCATGGATAATAGTCCAGGTGAAAAAAATCCGATTTTCCTGATACCGTGAGTCACGTCCAGGGTGAAAAAAATCAGATTTTCCAGATACCGTGAGTTATGTCCAGGGTGAAAAATATCAGATTTTCTTGATACCGTGAGTAAGGTCCAGGGTGAAAAAAAGTATATTTTCCTGATACCTTGAGTTTAGTCCAAGTGAAAAAAAAGAGATTTTCATGATACCATGAAAAAAGTTTAGGGTGAAAAAAATCCGATATTCCTGATACCGTGAGTAAGGTCTAGGGTGAAAAAAAATCTGATTTTCCTGATACCGTGAGTAACGTCCCGGGTGAAAAAATCATATTTTCCTGATACCGTGAGTAAAGTCCTGGGTGAAAAAAGTCAGATTTTCATGATACCGTGAGTAACGTCCCGGGTGAAAAAAATCATATTTTCCTGATTCCGTGAGTAAAGTCCAGGGTGAAAAAAAAATCAAATTTTCATGATACCATGGGTAATAGTGCAGGTGAAAAAAATCCGATTTTCCTGATACCGTGAGCAACGCCCAGGGTGAAAAAAATCAGATTTTCCAGATACCGTGAGTTATGTCCAGGGTGAAAAATATCAGATTTTCCTGATACCGTGAGTAACGTCCAGGGTGAAAAAAATCCGATTTTCCTGATACCGTGAGACACATCCAGGGTGAAAATAATCTGATTTTCGTGATACCGTGAGTAACGTACAAGGTGAAAAAAATCCGATTTTCCTGATACCATGAGTAATGTCCAGGGTGAAAAAAATCCGATTTTCCTGATACCGTGAGTCACGTCCAGGGTGAAAAATATCAGATTTTCCTGATACTGTGAGTAAAGTCCCGGGTGAAATAATTTATTTTCCTGATACCTTGAGTTTAGTCCAGCTGAAAAAAAAGAGATTTTCATGATACCATGAAAAAAGTTTAGGGTGAAAAAAATCCGATATTCCTGATACTGTGAGTAACATCCAGGGTGAAAAAAATCAGATTGTCCTGATACCGTGAGTAACGTCCTGGGTGAAAAAAATCATATTTTCCTGATACCGTGAGTAAAGTCCAGGGTGAAAAAAATCAGATTTTCCTGATACCGTGAGTAACGTCCCGGGTGAAAAAAATCATATCCCTGATTCCGTGAGTAAAGTCCAGGGTGAAAAAAATCATATTTTCCTGATACCGTGAGTAAGGTCCAGGGTGAAAAAAATCAGATTTTCCTGATACCGTGAGTAACGTCCCGGGTGAAAAAAATCAGATTTTCCTGATATCATGTGTAACATCCTGGGTGAAAAAAATCAGATTTTCCTGATAACGTGAGTAACGTCCCGGGTGAAAAAAATCATATTCCTGATTCCGTGAGTAAAGTCCAGGGTGAAAAAAATCATATTTTCCTGATACCGTGAGTAAGGTCCAGGGTGAAAAAAATCAGATTTTCCTGATACCGTGAGTAACGTCCCGGGTGAAAAAAATCATATTTTCCTGATACCGTGAGAAACGTCCCGGGTGAAAAAAATCATATTTTCCTGATACCGTGAGTAAAGTCCAGGGTGAAAAAAATCAAATTTTCATGATACCATGGATAATAGTCCAGGTGAAAAAAATCCAATTTTCCTGATACCGTGAGTCACGTCCAGGGTGAAAAAAATCAGATTTTCCAGATACCATGAGTAATGTCCAGGGTGAAAAATATCAGATTTTCTTGATACCGTGAGTAAGGTCCAGGGTGAAAAAAATTATATTTTCCTGATACCTTGAGTTTAGTCCAAGTGAAAAAAAAGAGATTTTCATGATACCATGAAAAAAGTTTAGGGTGAAAAAAATCCGATATTCCTGATACCGTGAGTAAGGTCTAGGGTGAAAAAAAATCTGATTTTCCTGATACCGTGAGTAACGTCCCGGGTGAAAAAAATCATATTTTCCTGATACCGTGAGTAAAGTCCAGGGTGAAAAAAGTCAGATTTTCATGATACCGTGAGTAACGTCCCGGGTGAAAAAAATCATATTTTCCTGATACCGTGAGTAACATCACGGGTGAAAAAAATCCGATTTTCCTGATACCGTGAGTAACGTCCAGGGTGAAAAAAAATCCGATTTTCCTGATACCGTGAGACACGTCCAGGGTGAAAAAAATCTGATTTTCCTGATACCGTGAGACACGTCCAGGGTGAAAAAAATCTGATTTTCCTGATACCGTGAGTAACGTCCAGGGTGAAAAAAATCAGATTTTCCTGATATCATGTGTAACATCCTGGGTGAAAAAAAATCAGATTTTCCTGATAACGTGAGTAACGTCCCGGGTGAAAAAAATCATATTCCTGATTCCGTGAGTACAGTCCAGGGTGAAAAAAATCATATTTTCCTGATACCGTGAGTAACGTCCCAGGTGAAAAAAATCATATTTTCCTGATGCCGTGAGTAACGTCCCGGGTGAAAAAAATCCAATTTTCCTGATACCGTGAGTAAAGTCCAGGGTGAAAAAAATCAAATTTTCATGATACCATGGATAATAGTCCAGGTGAAAAAAATCCGATTTTCCTGATACCGTGAGTCACGTCCAGGGTGAAAAATATCAGATTTTCTTGATACCATGAGTAAGGTCCAGGGTGAAAAAAATTATATTTTCCTGATACCTTGAGTTTAGTCCAAGTGAAAAAAAAGAGATTTTCATGATACCATGAAAAAAGTTTAGGGTGAAAAAAATCCGATATTCCTGATACCGTGAGTAAGGTCTAGGGTGAATAAAATCTGATTTTCCTGATACCGTGAGTAACGTCCCGGGTGAAAAAAAAATCATATTTTCCTGATACCGTGAGTAAAGTCCAGGGTGAAAAAAGTCAGATTTTCATGATACCGTGAGTAACGTCCCGGGTGAAAAAAATCATATTTTCCTGATACCGTGAGTAACATCACGGGTGAAAAAAATCCAATTTTCCTGATACCGTGAGTAACGTCCAGGGTGAAAAAAAATCCGATTTTCCTGATACCGTGAGACACGTCCAGGGTGAAAAAAATCTGATTTTCCTGATACCGTGAGACACGTCCAGGGTGAAAAAAATCTGATTTTCCTGATACCGTGAGTAACGTCCAGGGTGAAAAAAATCAGATTTTCCTGATATCATGTGTAACATCCTGGGTGAAAAAAATCAGATTTTCCTGATAACGTGAGTAACGTCCCGGGTGAAAAAAATCATATTCCTGATTCCGTGAGTAAAGTCCAGGGTGAAAAAAATCATATTTTCCTGATACCGTGAGTAAGGTCCAGGGTGAAAAAAATCAGATTTTCCTGATACCGTGAGTAACGTCCCGGGTGAAAAAAAAATCATATTTTCCTGATACCGTGATTAAAGTCCTGGGTGAAAAAAGTCAGATTTTCATGATACCGTGAGTAACGTCCCGGGTGAAAAAAATCATATTTTCCTGATGCCGTGAGTAACGTCCCGGGTGAAAAAAATCCAATTTTCCTGATACCGTGAGTAACGTCCAAGGTGAAAAAAATCCGATTTTCCTGATACCGTGAGACACATCCAGGGTGAAAATAATCTGATTTTCCTGATACCGTGAGTAACGTCCAGGGTGAAAAAAATCAGATTTTCCTGATATCATGTGTAACATCCTGGGTGAAAAAAAATCAGATTTTCCTGATAACGTGAGTAACGTCCCGGGTGAAAAAAATCATATTCCTGATTCCGTGAGTACAGTCCAGGGTGAAAAAAATCATATTTTCCTGATACCGTGAGTAACGTCCCAGGTGAAAAAAATCATATTTTCCTGATGCCGTGAGTAACGTCCCGGGTGAAAAAAATCCAATTTTCCTGATACCGTGAGTAAAGTCCAGGGTGAAAAAAATCAAATTTTCATGATACCATGGATAATAGTCCAGGTGAAAAAAATCCGATTTTCCTGATACCGTGAGTCACGTCCAGGGTGAAAAATATCAGATTTTCTTGATACCATGAGTAAGGTCCAGGGTGAAAAAAATTATATTTTCCTGATACCTTGAGTTTAGTCCAAGTGAAAAAAAAGAGATTTTCATGATACCATGAAAAAAGTTTAGGGTGAAAAAAATCCGATATTCCTGATACCGTGAGTAAGGTCTAGGGTGAATAAAATCTGATTTTCCTGATACCGTGAGTAACGTCCCGGGTGAAAAAAAAATCATATTTTCCTGATACCGTGAGTAAAGTCCAGGGTGAAAAAAGTCAGATTTTCATGATACCGTGAGTAACGTCCCGGGTGAAAAAAATCATATTTTCCTGATACCGTGAGTAACATCACGGGTGAAAAAAATCCAATTTTCCTGATACCGTGAGTAACGTCCAGGGTGAAAAAAAATCCGATTTTCCTGATACCGTGAGACACGTCCAGGGTGAAAAAAATCTGATTTTCCTGATACCGTGAGACACGTCCAGGGTGAAAAAAATCTGATTTTCCTGATACCGTGAGTAACGTCCAGGGTGAAAAAAATCAGATTTTCCTGATATCATGTGTAACATCCTGGGTGAAAAAAATCAGATTTTCCTGATAACGTGAGTAACGTCCCGGGTGAAAAAAATCATATTCCTGATTCCGTGAGTAAAGTCCAGGGTGAAAAAAATCATATTTTCCTGATACCGTGAGTAAGGTCCAGGGTGAAAAAAATCAGATTTTCCTGATACCGTGAGTAACGTCCCGGGTGAAAAAAAAATCATATTTTCCTGATACCGTAATTAAAGTCCTGGGTGAAAAAAGTCAGATTTTCATGATACCGTGAGTAACGTCCCGGGTGAAAAAAATCATATTTTCCTGATGCCGTGAGTAACGTCCCGGGTGAAAAAAATCCAATTTTCCTGATACCGTGAGTAACGTCCAAGGTGAAAAAAATCCGATTTTCCTGATACCGTGAGACACATCCAGGGTGAAAATAATCTGATTTTCGTGATACCGTGAGTAACGTACAAGGTGAAAAAAATCCGATTTTCCTGATACCATGAGTAATGTCCAGGGTGAAAAAAATCCGATTTTCCTGATACCGTGAGTCACGTCCAGGGTGAAAAAAATCAGATGATCCTGATACCGTGAGTAACGTTCCGGGTGAAAAAAATCAGATTTTCCTGATACCGTGAGTAAAGTCCAGGGTGAAAAATATCAGATTTTCCTGATACTGTGAGTAAAGTCCCGGGTGAAATAATTTATTTTCCTGATACCTTGAGTTTAGTCCAGCTGAAAAAAAAGAGATTTTCATGATACCATGAAAAAAGTTTAGGGTGAAAAAAATCCGATATTCCTGATACCGTGAGTAACATCCAGGGTGAAAAAAATCAGATTTTCCTGATACCGTGAGTAACGTCCTGGGTGAAAAAAATCATATTTTCCTGATACCGTGAGTAAAGTCCAGGGTGAAAAAAATCAGATTTTTCTGATACCGTGAGTAACGTCCCGGGTGAAAAAAATCATATTCCTGATTCCGTGAGTAAAGTCCAGGGTGAAAAAAATCATATTTTCCTGATACCGTGAGTAAGGTCCAGGGTGAAAAAAATCAGATTTTCCTGATACCGTGAGTAACGTCCCGGGTGAAAAAAATCATATTTTCCTGATACCGTGAGTAAAGTCCAGGGTGAAAAAAGTCAGATTTTCATGATACCATGAGTAACGTCCCGGGTGAAAAGAATCATATTTTCCTGATACCGTGAGTAACGTCCCGGGTGAAAAAAATCCAATTTTCCTGATACCGTGAGTAACGTCCAGGGTGAAAAAAATCGGATTTTCCTGATACCATGAGACACATCCAGGGTGAAAATCATCTGATTTTCCTGATACCGTGAGTAACGTACAGGGTGAAAAAAATCCGATTTTCCTGATACCATGAGTAATGTCCAGGGTGAAAAAAATCCGATTTTCCTGATACCGTGAGTCACGTCCAGGGTGAAAAAAATCAGATTTTCCTGATACCGTGAGTAACGTCCCGGGTGAAATAAATCAGATTTTCCTGATACCGTGAGTAAAGTCCAGGGTGAAAAATATCAGATTTTCCTGATACTGTGAGTAAAGTCCCAGGTGAAAAAAAGTATATTTTCCTGATACCTCGAGTTTAGTCCAGGTGAAAAAAAAGAGATTTTCATGATACCATGAAAAAAGTTTAGGGTGAAAAAAATCCGATATTCCTGATACCGTGAGTAACATCCAGGGTGAAAAAAACTCAGATTTTCCTGATACCGTGAGCAACGTCATGGGTGAAAAAAATCATATTTTCCTGATACCGTGAGTAAAGTCCAGGGTGAAAAAAATCAGATTTTCCTGATACGGTGAGTAACGTCCCGGGTGAAAAAATCATATTCCTGATTCCGTGAGTAAAGTCCAGGGTGAAAAAAATCAGATTTTCCTGATACCGTGAGTAACATCCCGGGTGAAAAAAATTATATTTTCCTGATACCTTGAGTTTAGTCCAGGTGAAAAAAAAAGAGATTTTCATGATACCATGTAAAAAGTTTAGGGTGAAAAAAATCCGATATTCCTGATACCGTGAGTAACGTCCAGGGTGAAAAAAATCAGATTTTCCTGATACCGTGAGTAACGTCCTGGGTGAAAAAAATCATATTTTCCTGATACCGTGAGTAACGTCCAGGGTGAAAAAAATCATATTTTCCTGATACCGTGAGTAACGTCCCGGGTGAAAAAAATCATATTTTCCTGATACCGTGAGTAAAGTCCCGGGTGAAAAAAAATCAAATTTTCATGATACCATGGGTAATAGTGCAGGTGAAAAAAATCCGATTTTCCTGATACCGTGAGTAACGTCCAGGGTGAAAAAAATCAGATTTTCCAGATACCGTGAGTTATGTCCAGGGTGAAAAATATCAGATTTTCCTGATACCATGAGTAACGTCCAGGGTGAAAAAAATCAAATTTTCCTGATACCGTGAGTTATGTCCAGGGTGAAAAATATCAGATTTTCTTGATACCGTGAGTAAGGTCCAGGGTGAAAAAAATTATATTTTCCTGATACCTTGAGTTTAGTCCAAGTGAAAAAAAAGAGATTTTCATAATACCATGAAAAAAGTTTAGGGTGAAAAAAATCCGATATTCCTGATACCGTGAGTAAGGTCTAGGGTGAATAAAATCTGATTTTCCTGATACCGTGAGTAACGACCCGGGTGAAAAAAAATCATATTTTCCTGATACCGTGAGTAAAGTCCAGGGTGAAAAAAGTCAGATTTTCATGATACCGTAAGTAACGTCCCGGGTGAAAAAAATCATATTTTCCTGATACCGTGAGTAACATCACGGGTGAAAAAAATCCAATTTTCCTGATACCGTGAGTAACGTCCAGGGTGAAAAAAAATCCGATTTTCCTGATACCGTGAGACACGTCCAGGGTGAAAAAAATCTGATTTTCCTGATACCGTGAGACACGTCCAGGGTGAAAAAAATCTGATTTTCCTGATACCGTGAGTAACGTCCAGGGTGAAAAAATCAGATTTTCCTGATATCATGTGTAACATCCTGGGTGAAAAAAATCAGATTTTCCTGATAACGTGAGTAACGTCCCGGGTGAAAAAAATCATATTCCTGATTCCGTGAGTAAAGTCCAGGGTGAAAAAAAATCAAATTTTCATGATACCATGGGTAATAGTCCAGGTGAAAAAAATCCGATTTTCCTGATACCGTGAGTAACGTCCAGGGTGAAAAAAATCAGATTTTCCAGATACCGTGAGTTATGTCCAGGGTGAAAAATATCAGATTTTCCTGATACCGTGAGTAACGTCCAGGGTGAAAAAAATCCAATTTTCCTGATATCATGTGTAACATCCTGGGTGAAAAAAATCAGATTTTCCTGATAACGTGAGTAACGTCCCGGGTGAAAAAAATCATATTCCTGATTCCGTGAGTAAAGTCCAGGGTGAAAAAAATCTGATTTTCCTTATACCGTGAGTCACGTCCCGGGTGAAAAAAATCATATTTTCCTGATACCGTGAGTCACGTCCAGGGTGAAAAAAAAATCATATTTTCCTGATACCGTGAGTAAAGTCCAGGGTGAAAAAAGTCAGATTTTCATGATACCGTGAGTTAACGTCCCGGGTGAAAAAAATCATATTTTCCTGATGCCGTGAGTAACGTCCAAGGTGAAAAAAATCCGATTTTCCTGATACTGTGAGACACATCCAGGGTGAAAATAATCTGATTTTCGTGATACCGTGAGTAACGTACAAGGTGAAAAAAATCCGATTTTCCTGATACCATGAGTAATGTCCAGGGTGAAAAAAATCCGATTTTCCTGATACCGTGAGTCACGTCCAGGGTGAAAAAAATCAGATGATCCTGATACCGTGAGTAACGTTCCGGGTGAAAAAAATCAGATTTTCCTGATACCGTGAGTAAAGTCCAGGGTGAAAAATATCAGATTTTCCTGATACTGTGAGTAAAGTCCCGGGTGAAATAATTTATTTTCCTGATACCTTGAGCTTAGTCCAGCTGAAAAAAAAGAGATTTTCATGATACCATGAAAAAAGTTTAGGGTGAAAAAAATCCGATATTCCTGATACCGTGAGTAACATCCAGGGTGAAAAAAATCAGATTTTCCTGATACCGTGAGTAACGTCCCGGGTGAAAAAAATCATATTTTCCTGATACCGTGAGTAAAGTCCAGGGTGAAAGAAGTCAGATTTTCAAGATACCATGAGTAACGTCCCGGGTGAAAAAAATCATATTTTCCTGATACCGTGAGTAACGTCCCGGGTGAAAAAAATCCAATTTTCCTGATACCGTGAGTAACGTCCAGGGTGAAAAAAATCGGATTTTCCTGATACCATGAGACACATCCAGGGTGAAAATCATCTGATTTTCCTGATACCGTGAGTAACGTACAGGGTGAAAAAAATCCGATTTTCCTGATACCGTGAGTCAAGTCCAGGGTGAAAAAAATCAGATTTTCCTGATACCGTGAGTAACGTCCCGGGTGAAATAAATCAGATTTTCCTGATACCGTGAGTAAAGTCCAGGGTGAAAAATATCAGATTTTCCTGATACTGTGAGTAAAGTCCCAGGTGAAAAAAATTATATTTTCCTGATACCTCGAGTTTAGTCCAGGTGAAAAAAAAAGAGATTTTCATGATACCATGAAAAAAGTTTAGGGTGAAAAAAATCCGATATTCCTGATACCGTGAGTAACATCCAGGGTGAAAAAAATCAGATTTTCCTGATACCGTGAGCAACGTCCTGGGTGAAAAAAATCATATTTTCCTGATACCGTGAGTAAAGTCCAGGGTGAAAAAAATCAGATTTTCCTGATACGGTGAGTAACGTCCTGGGTGAAAAAATCATATTCCTGATTCCGTGAGTAAAGTCCAGGGTGAAAAAAATCAGATTTTCCTGATACCGTGAGTAACATCCCGGGTGAAAAAAATTATATTTTCCTGATACCTCGAGTTTAGTCCAGGTGAAAAAAAAGAGATTTTCATGATACCATGAAAAAAGTTTAGGGTGAAAAAAATCCGATATTCCTGATACCGTGAGTAACATCCAGGGTGAAAAAAATCAGATTTTCCTGATACCGTGAGCAACGTCCTGGGTGAAAAAAATCATATTTTCCTGATACCGTGAGTAAAGTCCAGGGTGAAAAAAATCAGATTTTCCTGATACCGTGAGCAACGTCCTGGGTGAAAAAAATCATATTTTCCTGATACCATGAGTAACGTCCAGGGTGAAAAAAATCATATTTTCCTGATACCGTGAGTAACGTCCCGGGTGAAAAAAATCATATTCCTGATTCCGTGAGTAAAGTCCAGGGTGAAAAAAAATCAAATTTTCATGATACCATGGGTAATAGTGCAGGTGAAAAAAATCCGATTTTCCTGATACCGTGAGTAACGTCCAGGGTGAAAAAAATCAGATTTTCCAGATACCGTGAGTTATGTCCAGGGTGAAAAATATCAGATTTTCCTGATACCGTGAGTAACGTCCAGGGTGAAAAAAATCCAATTTTCCTGATACCGTGAGTTATGTCCAGGGTGAAAAATATCAGATTTTCTTGATACCGTGAGTAAGGTCCAGGGTGAAAAAAATTATATTTTCCTGATACCTTGAGTTTAGTCCAAGTGAAAAAAAAGAGATTTTCATGATACCATGAAAAAAGTTTAGGGTGAAAAAAATCCGATATTCCTGATACCGTGAGTCAGGTCTAGGGTGAATAAAATCTTATTTTCCTGATACCGTGAGTAACGTCCCGGGTGAAAAAAAATCATATTTTCCTGATACCGTGAGTAAAGTCCAGGGTGAAAAAAGTCAGATTTTCATGATACCGTGAGTAACGTCCCGGGTGAAAAAAATCATATTTTCCTGATACCGTGAGTAACATCACGGGTGAAAAAAATCCAATTTTCCTGATACCGTGAGTAACGTCCAGGGTGAAAAAAAATCCGATTTTCCTGATACCGTGAGACACGTCCAGGGTGAAAAAAATCTGATTTTCCTGATACCGTGAGTAACGTCCAGGGTGAAAAAAATCAGATTTTCCTGATATCATGTGTAACATCCTGGGTGAAAAAAATCAGATTTTCCTGATAACGTGAGTAACGTCCCGGGTGAAAAAAATCATATTCCTGATTCCGTGAGTAAAGTCCAGGGTGAAAAAAATCATATTTTCCTGATACCGTGAGTAAGGTCCAGGGTGAAAAAAATCAGATTTTCCTGATACCGTGAGTAACGTCCCGGGTGAAAAAAAATCATATTTTCCTGATACCGTGAGTAAAGTCCAGGGTGAAAAAAGTCAGATTTTCATGATACCGTGAGTAACGTCCCGGGTGAAAAAAATCATATTTTCCTGATGCCGTGAGTAACGTCCTGGGTGAAAAAAATCCAATTTTCCTGATACCGTGAGTAACGTCCAAGGTGAAAAAAATCCGATTTTCCTGATACCGTGAGACACATCCAGGGTGAAAATAATCTGATTTTCGTGATACCGTGAGTAACATACAAGGTGAAAAAAATCCGATTTTCCTGATACCATGAGTAATGTCCAGGGTGAAAAAAATCCGATTTTCCTGATACCGTGAGTCACGTCCAGGGTGAAAAAAATCAGATGATCCTGATACCGTGAGTAACGTTCCGGGTGAAAAAAATCAGATTTTCCTGATACCGTGAGTAAAGTCCAGGGTGAAAAATATCAGATTTTCCTGATACTGTGAGTAAAGTCCCGGGTGAAATAATTTATTTTCCTGATACCTTGAGTTTAGTCCAGCTGAAAAAAAAGAGATTTTCATGATACCATGAAAAAAGATTAGGGTGAAAAAAATCCGATATTCCTGATACCGTGAGTAACATCCAGGGTGAAAAAAATCAGATTTTCCTGATACCGTGAGTAACGTCCTGGGTGAAAAAAATCATATTTTCCTGATACCGTGAGTCACATCCAGGGTGAAAAAAATCAGATTTTCCTGATACCGTGAGTAACGTCCCGGGTGAAAAAAATCATATTTTCCTGATACCATGAGTAAAGTCCAGGGTGAAAAAAATCAGATTTTCCTGATACCGTGAGTAACGTCCCCGGTGAAAAAAATCAGATTTTCCAGATACCGTAAGTTATGTCCAGGGTGAAAAATATCAGATTTTCGTGATACCGTGAGTAAGGTCCAGGGTGAAAAAAATTATATTTTCCTGATACCTTGAGTTTAGTCCAGGTGAAAAAAAAGAGATTTTCATGATACCATGAAAAAAGTTTAGGGTGAAAAAAATCCGATATTCCTGATACCGTGAGTAACATCCAGGGAGAAAAAGTCAGATTTTCATGATACCATGAGTAAAGTCCAGGTTGAAAAAAGTCAGATTTTCATGATACCGTGAGTAACGTCCTGGGTGAAAAAAATCATATTTTCCTGATACCGTGAGTAACGTCCCGGGTGAAAAAAATCATATTTTCCTGATACCATGAGTAAAGTCCAGGGTGAAAAAAATCAGATTTTCCTGATACCGTGAGTAACGTCCCGGGTGAAAAAAATCATATTTTCCTGATACCATGAGTAAAGTCCAGGGTGAAAAAAATCAGATTTTCCTGATACCGTGAGTAACGTCCCCGGTGAAAAAAATCAGATTTTCCAGATACCGTAAGTTATGTCCAGGGTGAAAAATATCAGATTTTCGTGATACCGTGAGTAAGGTCCAGGGTGAAAAAAATCATATTTTCCTGATACCATGAGTAACGTCCAGGGTGAAAAAAATCATATTTTCCTGATACCGTGAGTAACGTCCCGGGTGAAAAAAATCATATTCCTGATTCCGTGAGTAAAGTCCAGGGTGAAAAAAAATCAAATTTTCATGATACCATGGGTAATAGTGCAGGTGAAAAAAATCCGATTTTCCTGATACCGTGAGTAACGTCCAGGGTGAAAAAAATCAGATTTTCCAGATACCGTGAGTTATGTCCAGGGTGAAAAATATCAGATTTTCCTGATACCGTGAGTAACGTCCAGGGTGAAAAAAATCCAATTTTCCTGATACCGTGAGTTATGTCCAGGGTGAAAAATATCAGATTTTCTTGATACCGTGAGTAAGGTCCAGGGTGAAAAAAATTATATTTTCCTGATACCTTGAGTTTAGTCCAAGTGAAAAAAAAGAGATTTTCATGATACCATGAAAAAAGTTTAGGGTGAAAAAAATCCGATATTCCTGATACCGTGAGTCAGGTCTAGGGTGAATAAAATCTTATTTTCCTGATACCGTGAGTAACGTCCCGGGTGAAAAAAAATCATATTTTCCTGATACCGTGAGTAAAGTCCAGGGTGAAAAAAGTCAGATTTTCATGATACCGTGAGTAACGTCCCGGGTGAAAAAAATCATATTTTCCTGATACCGTGAGTAACATCACGGGTGAAAAAAATCCAATTTTCCTGATACCGTGAGTAACGTCCAGGGTGAAAAAAAATCCGATTTTCCTGATACCGTGAGACACGTCCAGGGTGAAAAAAATCTGATTTTCCTGATACCGTGAGTAACGTCCAGGGTGAAAAAAATCAGATTTTCCTGATATCATGTGTAACATCCTGGGTGAAAAAAATCAGATTTTCCTGATAACGTGAGTAACGTCCCGGGTGAAAAAAATCATATTCCTGATTCCGTGAGTAAAGTCCAGGGTGAAAAAAATCATATTTTCCTGATACCGTGAGTAAGGTCCAGGGTGAAAAAAATCAGATTTTCCTGATACCGTGAGTAACGTCCCGGGTGAAAAAAAATCATATTTTCCTGATACCGTGAGTAAAGTCCAGGGTGAAAAAAGTCAGATTTTCATGATACCGTGAGTAACGTCCCGGGTGAAAAAAATCATATTTTCCTGATGCCGTGAGTAACGTCCTGGGTGAAAAAAATCCAATTTTCCTGATACCGTGAGTAACGTCCAAGGTGAAAAAAATCCGATTTTCCTGATACCGTGAGACACATCCAGGGTGAAAATAATCTGATTTTCGTGATACCGTGAGTAACATACAAGGTGAAAAAAATCCGATTTTCCTGATACCATGAGTAATGTCCAGGGTGAAAAAAATCCGATTTTCCTGATACCGTGAGTCACGTCCAGGGTGAAAAAAATCAGATGATCCTGATACCGTGAGTAACGTTCCGGGTGAAAAAAATCAGATTTTCCTGATACCGTGAGTAACATCCCGGGTGAAAAAAATTATATTTTCCTGATACCTTGAGTTTAGTCCAGGTGAAAAAAAAAGAGATTTTCATGATACCATGTAAAAAGTTTAGGGTGAAAAAAATCCGATATTCCTGATACCGTGAGTAACGTCCCGGGTGAAAAAAATCATATTTTCCTGATACCGTGAGTCACGTCCAGGGTGAAAAAAATCAGATTTTCCTGATACCGTGAGTAACGTCCCGGGTGAAAAAAATCATATTTTCCTGATACCATGAGTAAAGTCCACGGTGAAAAAAATCAGATTTTCCTGATACCGTGAGTAACGTCCCCGGTGAAAAAAATGAAATTTTCCTGATACCGTGAGTAATGTACAGGGTGAAAAAAATCATATTTTCCTGATACCGTGAGTAACGTCCAGGGTGAAAAAAAATCATATTTCCTGATACCGTGAGTAACGTCCCGGGTGAAAAAAAATCATATTCCTGATTCCGTGAGTAAAGTCCAGGGTGAAAAAAAATCAAATTTTCATGATACCATGGGTAATAGTCCAGGTGAAAAAAATCCGATTTTCCTGATACCGTGAGTAACGTCCAGGGTGAAAAAAATCAGATTTTCCAGATACCGTGAGTTATGTCCAGGGTGAAAAATATCAGATTTTCCTGATACCGTGAGTAACGTCCAGGGTGAAAAAAATCCAATTTTCCTGATACCGTGAGTAACGTCCAGGGTGAAAAAAATCCGATTTTCCTGATACCGTGAGACACGTCCAGGGTGAAAAAAATCTGATTTTCCTGATACCGTGAGACACGTCCAGGGTGAAAAAAATCTGATTTTCCTGATACCGTGAGTCACGTCCCGGGTGAAAAAAATCATATTTTCCTGATACCGTGAGTCACGTCCAGGGTGAAAAAAATCAGATTTTCCTGATACCGTGAGACACGTCCAGCGTGAAAAAAATCAGATTTTCCTGATACCGTGAGTAACGTCCCCGGTGAAAAAAATCAATTTTTCCTGATACCGTGAGTAATGTACAGGGTGAAAAAAATCCGATTTTCCTGATACCGTGAGTCACGTCCAGGGTGAAAAAAATCAGATTTTCCAGATACCGTAAGTAAAGTCCAGGTTGAAAAAGTCAGATTTTCATGATACCGTGAGTAAAGTCCAGGTTGAAAAAAGTCAGATTTTTATGATACCGTGAGTAACGTCCCGGGTGAAAAAAAATCATATTTTCCTGATACCGTGAGTAACGTCCCGGGTGAAAAAAATCATATTCCTGATTCCGTGAGTAAAGTACAGTGTGAAAAAAATAAGATTTTCCTGATACCGTGAGTAACGTCCCGGGTGAAAAAAATCATATTTTCCTGATACCGTGAATCACGTCCAGGGTGAGAAAAATCAGATTTTCCTGATACTGTGAGTAACGTCCCGGGTGAAAAAAATCATATTTTCCTGATACCATGAGTAAAGTCCAGGGTGAAAAAAATCAGATTTTCCTGATACCGTGAGTAACGTCCCCGGTGAAAAAAATCAAATTTTCCTGATACCGTGAGTAATGTACAGGGTGAAAAAAATCCGATTTTCCTGATACCGTGAGTCACGTCCAGGGTAAAAAAAATCAGATTTTCCAGATACCGTAAGTTATGTCCAGGGTGAAAAATATCAGATTTTCGTGATACCGTGAGTAAGGTCCAGGGTGAAAAAAATTATATTTTCCTGATACCTTGAGTTTAGTCCAGGTGAAAAAAAAGAGATTTTCATGATACCATGAAAAAAGTTTAGGGTGAAAAAAATCCGATATTCCTGATACCGTGAGTAACATCCAGGGTGAAAAAGTCAGATTTTCATGATGCCATGAGTAAAGTCCAGGTTGAAAAAAGTCAGATTTTCATGATACCGTGAGTAACGTCCCGGGTGAAAAAAATCATATTTTCCTGATACCGTGAGTAACGTCCCGGGTGAAAAAAATCATATTCCTGATTCCGTGAGTAAAGTCCAGTGTGAAAAAAATCAGATTTTCCTGATACCGTGAGTAACGTCCCGGGTGAAAAAAATCATATTTTCCTGATACCGTGAGTCACGTCCAGGGTGAAAAAAATCAGATTTTCCTGATACCGTGAGTAACGTCCCGGGTGAAAAAAATCATATTTTCCTGATACCATGAGTAAAGTCCCCGGTGAAAAAAATCAGATTTTCCTGATACCGTGAGTAACGTCCCCGGTGAAAAAAATGAAATTTTCCTGATACCGTGAGTAATGTACAGGGTGAAAAAACATCCGATTTTCCTGATACCGTGAGTCACGTCCAGGGTGAAAAAAATCAGATTTTCCAGATACCGTAAGTTATGTCCAGGGTGAAAAATATCAGATTTTCGTGATACCGTGAGTAAGGTCCAGGGTGAAAAAAATTATATTTTCCTGATACCTTGAGTTTAGTCCAGGTGAAAAAAAAGAGATTTTCATGGTACCATTAAAAAAGGTTAGGGTGAAAAAAATCCGATATTCCTGATACCGTGAGTAACATCCAGGGTGAAAAAAATCAGATTTTCCTGATACCGTGAGCAACGTCCTGGGTGAAAAAAATCATATTTTCCTGATACCGTGAGTAAAGTCCAGGGTGAAAAAAATCAGATTTTCCTGATACTGTGAGTAACATCCCGGGTGAAAAAAATTATATTTTCCTGATACCTTGAGTTTAGTCCAGGTGAAAAAAAAAGAGATTTTCATGATACCATGTAAAACGTTTAGGGTGAAAAAAATCCGATATTCCTGATACCGTGAGTAACGTCCAGGGTGAAAAAAATCAGATTTTCCTGATACCGTGAGTAACGTCCTGGGTGAAAAAAAATCATATTTTCCTGATACCGTGAGTAACGTCCAGGGTGAAAAAAATCATATTTTCCTGATACCGTGAGTAACGTCCCGGGTGAAAAAAATCATATTCCTGATTCCGTGAGTAAAGTCCAGGGTGAAAAAAAATCAAATTTTCATGATACCATGGGTAATAGTCCAGGTGAAAAAAATCCGATTTTCCTGATACTGTGAGTAACGTCCAGGGTGAAAAAAATCAGATTTTCCAGATACCGTGAGTTATGTCCAGGGTGAAAAATATCAGATTTTCCTGATACCGTGAGTAACGTCCAGGGTGAAAAAAATCCAATTTTCCTGATACCGTGAGTAACGTCCAGGGTGAAAAAAATCCGATTTTCCTGATACCGTGAGACACGTCCAGGGTGAAAAAAATCTGATTTTCCTGATACCGTGAGACACATCCAGGGTGAAAAAAATCTGATTTTCCTGATACCGTGAGTCACGTCCCGGGTGAAAAAAATGATATTTTCCTGATACCGTGAGTCACGTCCAGGGTGAAAAAAATCAGATTTTCCTGATACCGTGAGTAACGTCCCGGGTGAAAAAAATCATATTTTCCTGATACCATGAGTAAAGTCCAGGGTGAAAAAAATCAGATTTTCCTGATACCGTGAGTAACGTCCCCGGTGAAAAATATCAAATTTTCCTGATACCGTGAGTAATGTACAGGGTGAAAAAAATCCGATTTTCCTGATACCGTGAGTCACGTCCAGAGTGAAAAAAATCAGATTTTCCAGATACCGTAAGTTATGTCCAGGGTGAAAAATATCAGATTTTCGTGATACCGTGAGTAAGGTCCAGGTTGAAAAAAATTATATTTTCCTGATACCTTGAGTTTAGTCCAGGAGAAAAAAAAGAGATTTTCATGATACCATGAAAAAAGTTTAGGGTGAAAAAAATCCGATATTCCTGATACCGACAGTAACATCCAGGGTGAAAAAGTCAGATTTTCATGATACCGTGAGTAAAGTCCAGGTTGAAAAAAGTCAGATTTTCATGATACCGTGAGTAACGTCCCGGGTGAAAAAAATCATATTTTCCTGATACCGTGAGTAACGTCCCGGGTGAAAAAAATCATATTCCTGATTCCGTGAGTAAAGTCCCGGGTGAAAAAAATCATATTTTCCTGATACCGTGAGTAACGTCCCGGGTGAAAAAAATCATATTTTCCTGATACCATGAGTAAAGTCCAGGGTGAAAAAAATCAGATTTTCCTGATACCGTGAGTAACGTCCCCGGTGAAAAAAAATCAAATTTTCCTGATACCGTGAGTAATGTACAGGGTGAAAAAAATCCGATTTTCCTGATACCGTGAGTCACGTCCAGGGTAAAAAAAATCAGATTTTCCAGATACCGTAAGTTATGTCCAGGGTGAAAAAAATCAGATTTTCGTGATACCGTGAGTAAGGTCCAGGGTGAAAAAAATTATATTTTCCTGATACCTTGAGTTTAGTCCAGGTGAAAAAAAAAGATTTTCATGATACCATGAAAAAAGTTTAGGGTGAAAAAAATCCGATATTCCTGATACCGTGAGTAACATCCAGGGTGAAAAAGTCAGATTTTCATGATACCATGAGTAAAGTCCAGGTTGAAAAAAGTCAGATTTTCATGATACCGTGAGTAACGTCCCGGGTGAAAAAAATCATATTTTCCTGATACCGTGAGTAACGTCCCGGGTGAAAAAAATCATATTCCTGATTCCGTGAGTAAAGTCCAGTGTGAAAAAAATCAGATTTTCCTGATACCGTGAGTAACGTCCCGGGTGAAAAAAATCATATTTTCCTGATACCGTGAGTCACGTCCAGGGTGAAAAAAATCAGATTTTCCTGATACCGTGAGTAACGTCCCGGGTGAAAAAAATCATATTTTCCTGATACCATGAGTAAAGTCCACGGTGAAAAAAATCAGATTTTCCTGATACCGTGAGTAACGTCCCCGGTGAAAAAAATGAAATTTTCCTGATACCGTGAGTAATGTACAGGGTGAAAAAACATCCGATTTTCCTGATACCGTGAGTCACGTCCAGGGTGAAAAAAATCAGATTTTCCAGATACCGTAAGTTATGTCCAGGGTGAAAAATATCAGATTTTCGTGATACCGTGAGTAAGGTCCAGGGTGAAAAAAATTATATTTTCCTGATACCTTGAGTTTAGTCCAGGTGAAAAAAAAGAGATTTTCATGGTACCATGAAAAAAGGTTAGGGTGAAAAAAATCCGATATTCCTGATACCGTGAGTAACATCCAGGGTGAAAAAAATCAGATTTTCCTGATACCGTGAGCAACGTCCTGGGTGAAAAAAATCATATTTTCCTGATACCGTGAGTAAAGTCCAGGGTGAAAAAAATCAGATTTTCCTGATACTGTGAGTAACATCCCGGGTGAAAAAAATTATATTTTCCTGATACCTTGAGTTTAGTCCAGGTGAAAAAAAAAAGAGATTTTCATGATACCATGTAAAACGTTTAGGGTGAAAAAAATCCGATATTCCTGATACCGTGAGTAACGTCCAGGGTGAAAAAAATCAGATTTTCCTGATACCGTGAGTAACGTCCTGGGTGAAAAAAATCATATTTTCCTGATACCGTGAGTAACGTCCAGGGTGAAAAAAATCATATTTTCCTGATACCGTGAGTAACGTCCCGGGTGAAAAAAACCATATTCCTGATTCCGTGAGTAAAGTCCAGGGTGAAAAAAAATCAAATTTTCATGATACCATGGGTAATAGTCCAGGTGAAAAAAATCCGATTTTCCTGATACTGTGAGTAACGTCCAGGGTGAAAAAAATCAGATTTTCCAGATACCGTGAGTTATGTCCAGGGTGAAAAATATCAGATTTTCCTGATACCATGAGTAACGTCCAGGGTGAAAAAAATCCAATTTTCCTGATACCGTGAGTAACGTCCAGGGTGATAAAAATCCGATTTTCCTGATACCGTGAGACACGTCCAGGGTGAAAAAAATCCGATTTTCCTGATACCGTGAGTCACGTCCAGAGTGAAAAAAATCAGATTTTCCAGATACCGTAAGTTATGTCCAGGGTGAAAAATATCAGATTTTCGTGATACCGTGAGTAAGGTCCAGGTTGAAAAAAATTATATTTTCCTGATACCTTGAGTTTAGTCCAGGAGAAAAAAAAGAGATTTTCATGATACCATGAAAAAAGTTTAGGGTGAAAAAAATCCGATATTCCTGATACCGACAGTAACATCCAGGGTGAAAAAGTCAGATTTTCATGATACCGTGAGTAAAGTCCAGGTTGAAAAAAGTCAGATTTTCATGATACCGTGAGTAACGTCCCGGGTGAAAAAAATCATATTTTCCTGATACCGTGAGTAACGTCCCAGGTGAAAAAAATCATATTCCTGATTCCGTGAGTAAAGTCCCGGGTGAAAAAAATCATATTTTCCTGATACCATGAGTAAAGTCCAGGGTGAAAAAAATCAGATTTTCCTGATACCGTGAGTAACATCCAGGGTGAAAAAGTCAGATTTTCATGATACCGTGAGTAAAGTCCAGGTTGAAAAAAGTCAGATTTTCATGATACCGTGAGTAACGTCCCGGGTGAAAAAATCATATTTTCCTGATACCGTGAGTAACGTCCAGTGTGAAAAAAATCAGATTTTCCTGATACCGTGAGTAACGTCCCGGGTGAAAAAAATCATATTTTCCTGATACCGTGAGTCACGTCCAGGGTGAAAAAAATCAGATTTTCCTGATACCGTGAGTAACGTCCCGGGTGAAAAAAATCATATTTTCCTGATACCATGAGTAAAGTCCACGGTGAAAAAAATCAGATTTTCCTGATACCGTGAGTAACGTCCCCGGTGAAAAAATGAAATTTTCCTGATACCGTGAGTAATGTACAGGGTGAAAAAAATCGGATTTTCCTGATACCGTGAGTCACGTCCAGGGTGAAAAAAATCAGATTTTCCAGATACCATAAGTTATGTCCAGGGTGAAAAATATCAGATTTTCGTGATACCGTGAGTAAGGTCCAGGGTGAAAAAAATTATATTTTCCTGATACCTTGAGTTTAGTCCAGGTGAAAAAAAAGAGATTTTCATGATACCATGAAAAAAGGTTAGGGTGAAAAAAATCCGATATTCCTGATACCGTGAGTAACATCCAGGGTGAAAAAAATCAGATTTTCCTGATACCGTGAGTAACGTCCCCGGTGAAAAAATGAAATTTTCCTGATACCGTGAGTAATGTACAGGGTGAAAAAAATCCGATTTTCCTGATACCGTGAGTCACGTCCAGGGTGAAAAAAATCAGATTTTCCAGATACCATAAGTTATGTCCAGGGTGAAAAATATCAGATTTTCGTGATACCGTGAGTAAGGTCCAGGGTGAAAAAAATTATATTTTCCTGATACCTTGAGTTTAGTCCAGGTGAAAAAAAAGAGATTTTCATGATACCATGAAAAAAGGTTAGGGTGAAAAAAATCCGATATTCCTGATACCGTGAGTAACATCCAGGGTGAAAAAAATCAGATTTTCCTGATACCGAGAGCAACGTCCTGGGTGAAAAAAACCATATTTTCCTGATACCGTGAGTAAAGTCCAGGGTGAAAAAAATCAGATTTTCCTGATACGGTGAGTAACGTCCCGGGTGAAAAAATCATATTCCTGATTCCGTGAGTAAAGTCCAGGGTGAAAAAAATCAGATTTTCCTGATACCGTGAGTCACATCCCGGGTGAAAAAAATCATATTTTCCTGATACCGTGAGTCACGTCCAGGGTGAAAAAAATCAGATTTTCCTGATACCGTGAGTAACGTCCCGGGTGAAAAAAATCATATTTTCCTGATACCATGAGTAAAGTCCAGGGTGAAAAAAATCAGATTTTCCTGATACCGTGAGTAACGTCCCCGGTGAAAAAAATCAGATTTTCCAGATACCGTAAGTTATGTCCAGGGTGAAAAATATCAGATTTTCGTGATACCGTGAGTAAGGTCCAGGGTGAAAAAAATTATATTTTCCTGATACCTTGAGTTTAGTCCAGGTGAAAAAAAAGAGATTTTCATGATACCATGAAAAAAGTTTAGGGTGAAAAAAATCCGATATTCCTGATACCGTGAGTAACATCCAGGGTGAAAAAGTCAGATTTTCATGATACCGTGGAAAAAGTCAGATTTTCATGATACCGTGAGTAACATCCCGGGTGAAAAAAATCATATTTTCCTGATACCGTGAGTAACGTCCCGGGTGAAAAAAATCATATTCCTGATTCCGTGAGTAACGTACAGGGGGAAAAAAATCCTATTTTCCTGATACCGTGAGACACGTCCAGGGTGAAAGAAATCTGATTTTCCTGATACCGTGAGTAACGTACAGGGTGAAAAAAATCCGATTTTCCTGATACCATGAGTAATGTCCAGGGTGAAAAAAATCCTATTTTCCTGATACCGTGAGTCACGTCCAGGGTGAAAAAAATCATATTTTCCTGATACCGTGAGTAACGTCCCGGGTGAAAAAAAATCATATTTTCCTGATACCGTGAGTAAAGTCCATGGTGAAAAATATCAGATTTTCCTGATACCGTGAGTAACGTCCCGGGTGAAAAAAATTAGATTTTCTGGATACCGTGAGTAACGTCCCGGGTGAAAAAAATCCGATTTTCCTGATACCGTGAGTAACGTCCAGGGTGAAAAAAATCCGAATTTCCTGATACCGTGAGACACGTCCAGGGTGAAAAAAATCTAATTTTCCTGATACCGTGAGTAAAATACAGGGTGAAAAAAATCCGATTTTCCTGATACCATGAGTAATGTCCAGGGTGAAAAAAATCCGATTTTCCTGATACCGTGAGACACGTCCAGGGTGAAAAATATGAGATTTTCCTGATACCGTGAGTAACGTCCAGGGTGAAAAAAATCCGATTTTCCTGATACCGTGAGACACGTCCCGGATGAAAAAAAATCATATTTTCCTGATACCGTGAGTAAAGTCCAGGGTGAAAAAAGTCAGATTTTCATGATACCGTGAGTAACGTCCCGGGTGAAAAAAATCTGATTTTCCTGAAACCGTGAGTAACGTACAGGGGGAAAAAAATCGATTTTCCTGATACCGTGAGACACGTCCAGGGTGAAAAAAAATCTGATTTTCCTGATACCGTGAGTAACGTACAGGGTGAAAAAAAATCCGATTTTCCTGATACCATGAGTAATGTCCAGGGTGAAAAAAATCCTATTTTCCTGATACCGTGAGTCACGTCCAGGGTGAAAAAAAATCATATTTTCCTGATACCGTGAGTAACGTCCCGGGTGAAAAAAAATCATATTTTCCTGATACCGTGAGTAAAGTCCATGGTGAAAAATATCAGATTTTCCTGATACCGTGAGTAACGTCCCGGGTGAAAAAAATTAGATTTTCCCGATACCGTGAGTAACGTCCCGGGTGAAAAAAATCCGATTTTCCTGATACCGTGAGTAACGTCCAGGGTGAAAAAAATCCGATTTTCCTGATACCGTGAGACATGTCCAGGGAGAAAAAAATCTAATTTTCCTGATACCGTGAGTAACGTACAGGGTGAAAAAAATCCGATTTTCCTGATACCATGAGTAATGTCCTGGGTGAAAAAAATCCGATTTTCCTGATACCGTGAGTCACGTCCAGGGTGAAAAATATGAGATTTTCCTGATACCGTGAGTAACGTTCCGGGTGAAAAAAATCATATTTTCCTGATACCGTGAGTAAAGTCCAGGGTGAAAAAAAATCATATTTTCCAGATACCGTGAGTAACGTCCCGGGTGAAAAAAATCATATTTTCCTGATACCGTGAGAAACGTCCCGCGTGAAAAAAATCATATTTTCCTGATACCGTGAGTAATGTCCAGGGTGAAAAAAATTCAAATTTTCATACCATGGATAATAGTGCAGGTGAAAAAAATCCGATTTTCCTGATACCGTGAGACACGTCCAGGGTGAAAAAAATCTGATTTTCCTGATACCGTGAGACACGTCCAGGGTGAAAAAAATCTGATTTTCCTGATACCGTGAGTCACGTCCCGGGTGAAAAAAATCATATTTTCCTGATACCGTGAGTCACGTCCAGGGTGAAAAAAATCAGATTTTCCTGATACCGTGAGTAACGTCCTGGGTGAAAAAAATCATATTTTCCTGATACCATGAGTAAAGTCCAGGGTGAAAAAAATCAGATTTTCCTGATACCGTGAGTAACGTCCCCGGTGAAAAAAATCAGATTTTCCAGATACCGTAAGTTATGTCCAGGGTGAAAAATATCAGATTTTCGTGATACCGTGAGTAAGGTCCAGGGTGAAAAAAATTATATTTTCCGGATACCTTGAGTTTAGTCCAGGTGAAAAAAAAGAGATTTTCATGATACCATGAAAAAAGTTTAGGGTGAAAAAAATCCGATATTCCTGATACCGTGAGTAACATCCAGGGTGAAAAAGTCAGATTTTCATGATACCGTGGAAAAAGTCAGATTTTCATGATACCGTGAGTAACGTCCCGGGTGAAAAAAATCATATTTTCCTGATACCGTGAGTAACGTCCCGGGTGAAAAAAATCATATTCCTGATTCCGTGAGTAAAGTCCAGTGTGAAAAAAATCTGATTTTCCTGATACCGTGAGTAACGTCCCGGGTGAAAAAAATCTGATTTTCCTGATACCGTGAGTAAAGTACAGGGGGAAAAAAATCCTATTTTCCTGATACCGTGAGACACGTCCAGGGTGAAAAAAATCTGATTTTCCTGATACCGTGAGTAACGTACAGGGTGAAAAAAATCCGATTTTCCTGATACCATGAGTAATGTCCAGGGTGAAAAAAATCCTATTTTCCTGATACCGTGAGTCACGTCCAGGGTGAAAAAAATCATATTTTCCTGATACCGTGAGTAAAGTCCATGGTGAAAAATATCAGATTTTCCTGATACCGTGAGTAACGTCCCGGGTGAAAAAAATTAGATTTTCCCGATACCGTGAGTAACGTCCCGGGTGAAAAAAATCCGATTTTCCTGATACCGTGAGTAACGTCCAGGGTGAAAAAAATCCGATTTTCCTGATACCGTGAGACACGTCCAGGGTGAAAAAAATCTAATTTTCCTGATACCGTGAGTAACGTACAGGGTGAAAAAAATCCGATTTTCCTGATACCATGAGTAATGTCCAGGGTGAAAAAAATCCGATTTTCCTGATACCGTGAGTCACGTCCAGGGTGAAAAATATGAGATTTTCCTGATACCGTGAGTAACGTTCCGGGTGAAAAAAATCATATTTTCCTGATACCGTGAGTAAAGTCCAGGGTGAAAAAAATCATATTTTCCAGATACCGTGAGTAACGTCCCGGGTGAAAAAAATCATATTTTCCTGATACCGTGAGAAACGTCCCGCGTGAAAAAAATCATATTTTCCTGATACCGTGAGTAATGTCCAGGGTGAAAAAAATTCAAATTTTCATACCATGGATAATAGTGCATGTGAAAAAAAATCCAATTTTGCTGATACCGTGAGTAACGTCCAGGGTGAAAAAAATCCGATTTTCCTGATACAGTGAGACACGTCCAGGGTGAA
The DNA here is from genome assembly GCA_035047305.1 of Bradypodion pumilum. Classification (NCBI taxonomy): domain Eukaryota; kingdom Metazoa; phylum Chordata; class Lepidosauria; order Squamata; family Chamaeleonidae; genus Bradypodion; species Bradypodion pumilum. Next base: position 187,582,925 of record JAWDJD010000003.1, read on the forward strand.
AAAAATCTGATTTTCCTGATACCGTGAGTAACGTCCTGGGTGAAAAAAATCATATTTTCCTGATACCGTGAGTAAAGTCCAGGGTGAAAAAAATCAGATTTTCCTGATACCGTGAGTAACGTCCCGGGTGAAAAAAATCATATTTTCCTGATACCGTGAGTAAAGTCCAGGGTGAAAAAAGTCAGATTTTCATGATACCATGGGTAACAGTCCAGGTGAAAAAAATCCGATTTTCCTGATACCGTGAGTCACGTCCAGGGTGAAAAAAAAATCATATTTTCCTGATACCGTGAGTCACGTCCAGGGTGAAAAAAATCATATTTTCCTGATACCGTGAGTAAAGTCCAGGGTGAAAAAAATCAGATTTTCCTGATACGGTGGGTAACGTCCCGGGTGAAAAAATCATATTCCTGATTCCGTGAGTAAAGTCCAGGGTGAAAAAAATCAGATTTTCCTGATACCGTGAGTAACATCCCGGGTGAAAAAAATTATATTTTCCTGATACCTTGAGTTTAGTCCAGGTGAAAAAAAAGAGATTTTCATGATACCATGTAAAAAGTTTAGGGTGAAAAAAATCCGATATTCCTGATACCGTGAGTAACGTCCAGGGTGAAAAAAATCAGATTTTCCTGATACCGTGAGTAACGTCCTGGGTGAAAAAAATCATATTTTCCTGATACCGTGAGTAACGTCCAGGGTGAAAAAAATCATATTTTCCTGATACCGTGAGTAACGTCCCGGGTGAAAAAAGTCATATTCCTGATTCCGTGAGTAAAGTCCAGGGTGAAAAAAAATCAAATTTTCATGATACCATGGGTAATAGTCCAGGTGAAAAAAATGCGATTTTCCTGATACCGTGAGTAACGTCCAGGGTGAAAAAAATCAGATTTTCCAGATACCGTGAGTTATGTCCAGGGTGAAAAATATCTGATTTTCCTGATACCATTAGTAACGTCCAGGGTGAAAAAAATCCAATTTTCCTGATACCGTGAGTAACGTCCAGGGTGAAAAAAATCCGATTTTCCTGATACCGTGAGACACGTCCAGGGTGAAAAAAAATCTGATTTTCCTGATACCGTGAGACACGTCCAGGGTGAAAAAAAATCTGATTTTCCTGATACCGTGAGACACGTCCAGGGTGAAAAAAATCATATTTTCCTGATACCGTGAGTCACGTCCAGGGTGAAAAAAATCAGATTTTCCTGATACCGTGAGTAACGTCCCGGGTGAAAAAAATCATATTTTCCTGATACCATGAGTAAAGTCCAGGGTGAAAAAAAAGAGATTTTCATGATACCATGAAAAAAGTTTAGGGTGAAAAAAATCCGATATTCCTGATACCGACAGTAACATCCAGGGTGAAAAAGTCAGATTTTCATGATACCGTGAGTAAAGTCCAGGTTGATAAAAGTCAGATTTTCATGATACCGTGAGTAACGTCCCGGGTGAAAATAATCATATTTTCCTGATACCGTGAGTAACGTCCCGGGTGAAAAAAATCATATTCCTGATTCCGTGAGTAAAGTCCCGGGTGAAAAAAATCATATTTTCCTGATACCGTGAGTCACGTCCAGGGTGAAAAAAATCAGATTTTCCTGATACCGTGAGTAACGTCCCGGGTGAAAAAAATCATATTTTCCTGATACCATGAGTAAAGTCCAGGGTGAAAAAAATCAGATTTTCCTGATACCGTGAGTAACGTCCCCGGTGAAAAAAATCAAATTTTCCTGATACCGTGAGTAATGTACAGGGTGAAAAAAATCCGATTTTCCTGATACCGTGAGTCACGTCCAGGGAAAAAAAAATCAGATTTTCCAGATACCGTAAGTTATGTCCAGGGTGAAAAATATCAGATTTTCGTGATACCGTGAGTAAGGTCCAGGGTGAAAAAATTATATTTTCCTGATACCTTGAGTTTAGTCCAGGTGAAAAAAAAGAGATTTTCATGATACCATGAAAAAAGTTTAGGGTGAAAAAAATACGATATTCCTGATACCGTGAGTAACATCCAGGGTGAAAAAGTCAGATTTTCATGATACCGTGAGTAAAGTCCAGGTTGAAAAAAGTCAGATTTTCATGATACCGTGAGTAACGTCCCGGGTGAAAAAAATCATATTTTCCTGATACCGTGAGTAACGTCCAGTGTGAAAAAAATCAGATTTTCCTGATACCGTGAGTAACGTCCCGGGTGAAAAAAATCATATTTTCCTGATACCGTGAGTCACGTCCAGGGTGAAAAAAATCAGATTTTCCTGATACCGTGAGTAACGTCCCGGGTGAAAAAAATCATATTTTCCTGATACCATGAGTAAAGTCCACGGTGAAAAAAATCAGATTTTCCTGATACCGTGAGTAACGTCCCCGGTGAAAAAAATGAAATTTTCCTGATACCGTGAGTAATGTACAGGGTGAAAAAAATCCGATTTTCCTGATACCGTGAGTCACGTCCAGGGTGAAAAAAATCAGATTTTCCAGATACCGTAAGTTATGTCCAGGGTGAAAAATATCAGATTTTCGTGATACCGTGAGTAAGGTCCAGGGTGAAAAAAATTATATTTTCCTGATACCTTGAGTTTAGTCCAGGTGAAAAAAAAGAGATTTTCATGATACCATGAAAAAAGGTTAGGGTGAAAAAAATCTGATATTCCTGATACCGTGAGTAACATCCAGGGTGAAAAAAATCAGATTTTCCTGATACCGAGAGCAACGTCCTGGGTGAAAAAAACCATATTTTCCTGATTCCGTGAGTAAAGTCCAGGGTGAAAAAAATCAGATTTTCCTGATACGGTGAGTAACGTCCCGGGTGAAAAAATCATATTCCTGATTCCGTGAGTAAAGTCCAGGGTGAAAAAAATCAGATTTTCCTGATACTGTGAGTAACATCCCGGGTGAAAAAAATTATATTTTCCTGATACCTTGAGTTTAGTCCAGGTGAAAAAAAAAGAGATTTTCATGATACCATGTAAAAAGTTTAGGGTGAAAAAAAATCCGATATTCCTGATACCGTGAGTAACGTCCAGGGTGAAAAAAAAAACAGATTTTCCTGATACCGTGAGTAACGTCCTGTGTGAAAAAAATCATATTTTCCTGATACCGTGAGTAACGTCCAGGGTGAAAAAAATCATATTTTCCTGATACCGTGAGTAACGTCCCGGGTGAAAAAAATCATATTCCTGATTCCGTGAGTAAAGTCCAGGGTGAAAAAAAAATCAAATTTTCATGATACCATGGGTAATAGTCCAGGTGAAAAAAATCCGATTTTCCTGATACCGTGAGTAACGTCCAGGGTGAAAAAAATCAGATTTTCCAATACCGTGAGTTATGTCCAGGGTGAAAAATATCACATTTTCCTGATACCGTGAGTAACGTCCAGGGTGAAAAAAATCCAATTTTCCTGATACCGTGAGTAACGTCCAGGGTGAAAAAAATCCGATTTTCCTGATATTGTGAGACACGTCCAGGGTGAAAAAAATCTGATTTTCCTGATACCGTGAGACACGTCCAGGGTGAAAAAAATCTGATTTTCCTGATACCGTGAGTCACGTCCCGGGTGAAAAAAATCATATTTTCCTGATACCGTGAGTCACGTCCAGGGTGAAAAAAATCAGATTTTCCTGATACCGTGAGTAACGTCCCGGGTGAAAAAAATCATATTTTCCTGATACCATGAGTAAAGTCCAGGGTGAAAAAAATCAGATTTTCCTGATACCGTGAGTAACGTCCCGGGTGAAAAAAATCATATTTTCCTGATACCATGAGTAAAGTCCACGGTGAAAAAAATCAGATTTTCCTGATACCGTGAGTAACGTCCCCGGTGAAAAAAATGAAATTTTCCTGATACCGTGAGTAATGTACAGGGTGAAAAAAATCCGATTTTCCTGATACCGTGAGTCACGTCCAGGGTGAAAAAAATCAGATTTTCCAGATACCGTAAGTTATGTCCAGGGTGAAAAATATCAGATTTTCGTGATACCGTGAGTAAGGTCCAGGGTGAAAAAAATTATATTTTCCTGATACCTTGAGTTTAGTCCAGGTGAAAAAAAAGAGATTTTCATGATACCATGAAAAAAGGTTAGGGTGAAAAAAATCTGATTTTCCTGATACCGTGAGTCACGTCCCGGGTGAAAAAAATCATATTTTCCTGATACCGTGAGTCACGTCCAGGGTGAAAAAAATCAGATTTTCCTGATACCGTGAGTAACGTCCCGGGTGAAAAAAATCATATTTTCCTGATACCATGAGTAAAGTCCAGGGTGAAAAAAATCAGATTTTCCTGATACCGTGAGTAACGTCCCGGGTGAAAAAAATCATATTTTCCTGATACCATGAGTAAAGTCCACGGTGAAAAAAATCAGATTTTCCTGATACCGTGAGTAACGTCCCCGGTGAAAAAAATGAAATTTTCCTGATACCGTGAGTAATGTACAGGGTGAAAAAAATCCGATTTTCCTGATACCGTGAGTCACGTCCAGGGTGAAAAAAATCAGATTTTCCAGATACCGTAAGTTATGTCCAGGGTGAAAAATATCAGATTTTCGTGATACCGTGAGTAAGGTCCAGGGTGAAAAAAATTATATTTTCCTGATACCTTGAGTTTAGTCCAGGTGAAAAAAAAGAGATTTTCATGATACCATGAAAAAAGGTTAGGGTGAAAAAAATCTGATATTCCTGATACCGTGAGTAACATCCAGGGTGAAAAAAATCAGATTTTCCTGATACCGAGAGCAACGTCCTGGGTGAAAAAAACCATATTTTCCTGATTCCGTGAGTAAAGTCCAGGGTGAAAAAAATCAGATTTTCCTGATACGGTGAGTAACGTCCCGGGTGAAAAAATCATATTCCTGATTCCGTGAGTAAAGTCCAGGGTGAAAAAAATCAGATTTTCCTGATACTGTGAGTAACATCCCGGGTGAAAAAAATTATATTTTCCTGATACCTTGAGTTTAGTCCAGGTGAAAAAAAAAGAGATTTTCATGATACCATGTAAAAAGTTTAGGGTGAAAAAAAATCCGATATTCCTGATACCGTGAGTAACGTCCAGGGTGAAAAAAAAAACAGATTTTCCTGATACCGTGAGTAACGTCCTGTGTGAAAAAAATCATATTTTCCTGATACCGTGAGTAACGTCCAGGGTGAAAAAAATCATATTTTCCTGATACCGTGAGTAACGTCCCGGGTGAAAAAAATCATATTCCTGATTCCGTGAGTAAAGTCCAGGGTGAAAAAAAAATCAAATTTTCATGATACCATGGGTAATAGTCCAGGTGAAAAAAATCCGATTTTCCTGATACCGTGAGTAACGTCCAGGGTGAAAAAAATCAGATTTTCCAATACCGTGAGTTATGTCCAGGGTGAAAAATATCACATTTTCCTGATACCGTGAGTAACGTCCAGGGTGAAAAAAATCCAATTTTCCTGATACCGTGAGTAACGTCCAGGGTGAAAAAAATCCGATTTTCCTGATATTGTGAGACACGTCCAGGGTGAAAAAAATCTGATTTTCCTGATACCGTGAGACACGTCCAGGGTGAAAAAAATCTGATTTTCCTGATACCGTGAGTCACGTCCCGGGTGAAAAAAATCATATTTTCCTGATACCGTGAGTCACGTCCAGGGTGAAAAAAATCAGATTTTCCTGATACCGTGAGTAACGTCCCGGGTGAAAAAAATCATATTTTCCTGATACCATGAGTAAAGTCCAGGGTGAAAAAAATCAGATTTTCCTGATACCGTGAGTAACGTCCCCGGTGAAAAAAATCAGATTTTCCAGATACTGTAAGTTATGTCCAGGGTGAAAAATATCAGATTTTCGTGATACCGTGAGTAAGGTCCAGGGTGAAAAAATTTATATTTTCCTGATACCTTGAGTTTAGTCCAGGTGAAAAAAAAAGAGATTTTCATGATACCATGAAAAAAATTTAGGGTGAAAAAAATCCAATATTCCTGATACCGTGAGTAACATCCAGGGTGAAAAAGTCAGATTTTCATGATACCGTGGAAAAAATCAGATTTTCATGATACCGTGAGTAACGTCCCGGGTGAAAAAAATCATATTTTCCTGATACCGTGAGTAACGTCCCGGGTGAAAAAAATCATATTCCTGATTCCGTGAGTAAAGTCCAGTGTGAAAAGAATCTGATTTTCCTGATACCGTGAGTAACGTCCCGGGTGAAAAAAATCTGATTTTCCTGATACCGTGAGTAACGTACAGGGGGAAAAAATCCTATTTTCCTGATACCGTGAGACACGTCCAGGGTGAAAAAAATCTGATTTTCCTGATACCGTGAGTAACGTACAGGGTGAAAAAAATCCGATTTTCCTGATACCATGAGTAATGTCCAGGGTGAAAAAAATCCTATTTTCCTGATACCGTGAGTCACGTCCAGGGTGAAAAAAATCATATTTTCCTGATACCGTGAGTAACGTCCCGGGTGAAAAAAAATCATATTTTCCTGATACCGTGAGTAAAGTCCATGGTGAAAAATATCAGATTTTCCTGATACCGTGAGTAACGTCCCGGGTGAAAAAAATTAGATTTTCCCGATACCGTGAGTAACGTCCCGGGTGAAAAAAATCCGATTTTCCTGATACCGTGAGTCACGTCCAGGGTGAAAAAAATCCGATTTTCCTGATACCGTGAGACACGTCCAGGGTGAAAAAAATCTAATTTTCCTGATACCGTGAGTAACGTACAGGGTGAAAAAAATCCGATTTTCCTGATACCATGAGTAATGTCCAGGGTGAAAAAAATCCGATTTTCCTGACACCGTGAGTCACGTCCAGGGTGAAAAATATGAGATTTTCCTGATACCGTGGGTAACGTCCAGGGTGAAAAAAATCCGATTTTCCTGATACCGTGAGACACGTCCCGGATGAAAAAAAATCATATTTTCCTGATACCGTGAGTAAAGTCCAGGGTGAAAAAAGTCAGATTTTCATGATACCGTGAGTAACGTCCCGGGTGAAAAAAATCTGATTTTCCTGATACCGTGAGTAACGTACAGGGGGAAAAAATCGATTTTCCTGATACCGTGAGACACGTCCAGGGTGAAAAAAATCTGATTTTCCTGATACCGTGAGTAACGTACAGGGTGAAAAAAAAATCCCATTTTCCTGATACCATGAGTAATGTCCAGGGTGAAAAAAATCCTATTTTCCTGATACCGTGAGTCACGTCCAGGGTGAAAAAAATCATATTTTCCTGATACCGTGAGTAACGTCCCGGGTGAAAAAAAATCATATTTTCCTGATACCGTGAGTAAAGTCCATGGTGAAAAATATCAGATTTTCCTGATACCGTGAGTAACGTCCCGGGTGAAAAAAATTAGATTTTCCCGATACCGTGAGTAACGTCCCGGGTGAAAAAAATCCGATTTTCCTGATACCGTGAGTAACGTCCAGGGTGAAAAAAATCCGATTTTCCTGATACCGTGAGACACGTCCAGGGTGAAAAAAATCTAATTTTCCTGATACCGTGAGTAACGTACAGGGTGAAAAAAATCCGATTTTCCTGATACCATGAGTAATGTCCAGGGTGAAAAAAATCCGATTTTCCTGATACCGTGAGTCACGTCCAGGGTGAAAAATATGAGATTTTCCTGATACCGTGAGTAACGTTCCGGGTGAAAAAAATCATATTTTCCTGATACCGTGAGTAAAGTCCAGGGTGAAAAAAATCATATTTTCCAGATACCGTGAGTAACGTCCAGGGTGAAAAAAATCATATTTTCCTGATACCGTGAGAAACGTCCCGCGTGAAAAAAATCATATTTTCCTGATACCGTGAGTAATGTCCAGGGTGAAAAAAATTCAAATTTTCATACCATGGATAATAGTGCAGGTGAAAAAAATCCAATTTTGCTGATACCGTGAGTAACGTCCAGGGTGAAAAAAATCCGATTTTCCTGATACAGTGAGACACGTCCAGGGTGAAAAAAATCTGATTTTCCTGATACCGTGAGTAACGTCCAGGGTGAAAAATATCACATTTTCCTGATACCGTGAGTAACGTCCAGGGTGAAAAAAATTAGATTTTCCCGATACCGTGAGTAACGTCCCGGGTGAAAAAAATCCGATTTTCCTGATACCGTGAGTAACGTCCAGGGTGAAAAAAATCCGATTTTCCTGATACCGTGAGACACGTCCAGGGTGAAAAAAATCTAATTTTCCTGATACCGTGAGTAACGTACAGGGTGAAAAAAATCCGATTTTCCTGATACCATGAGTAATGTCCAGGGTGAAAAAAATCCGATTTTCCTGATACCGTGAGTCACGTCCAGGGTGAAAAATATGAGATTTTCCTGATACCGTGAGTAACGTCCAGGGTGAAAAAAATCCGATTTTCCTGATACCGTGAGACACGTCCCGGATGAAAAAAAATCATATTTTCCTGATACCGTGAGTAAAGTCCAGGGTGAAAAAAGTCAGATTTTCATGATACCGTGAGTAACGTCCCGGGTGAAAAAAATCTGATTTTCCTGATACCGTGAGTAACGTACAGGGGGAAAAAATCGATTTTCCTGATACCGTGAGACACGTCCAGGGTGAAAAAAATCTGATTTTCCTGATACCGTGAGTAACGTACAGGGTGAAAAAAAATCCCATTTTCCTGATACCATGAGTAATGTCCAGGGTGAAAAAAATCCTATTTTCCTGATACCGTGAGTCACGTCCAGGGTGAAAAAAATCATATTTTCCTGATACCGTGAGTAAAGTCCATGGTGAAAAATATCAGATTTTCCTGATACCGTGAGTAACGTCCCGGGTGAAAAAAATTAGATTTTCCCGATACCGTGAGTAACGTCCCGGGTGAAAAAAATCCGATTTTCCTGATACCGTGAGTAACGTCCAGGGTGAAAAAAATCCGATTTTCCTGATACCGTGAGACACGTCCAGGGTGAAAAAAATCTAATTTTCCTGATACCGTGAGTAACGTACAGGGTGAAAAAAATCCGATTTTCCTGATACCATGAGTAATGTCCAGGGTGAAAAAAATCCGATTTTCCTGATACCGTGAGTCACGTCCAGGGTGAAAAATATGAGATTTTCCTGATACCGTGAGTAACGTTCCGGTTGAAAAAAATCATATTTTCCTGATACCGTGAGTAAAGTCCAGGGTGAAAAAAATCATATTTTCCAGATACCGTGAGTAACGTCCCGGGTGAAAAAAATCATATTTTCCTGATACCGTGAGAAACGTCCCGCGTGAAAAAAATCATATTTTCCTGATACCGTGAGTAATGTCCAGGGTGAAAAAAATTCAAATTTTCATACCATGGATAATAGTGCAGGTGAAAAAAATCCAATTTTGCTGATACCGTGAGTAACGTCCAGGGTGAAAAAAATCCGATTTTCCTGATACAGTGAGACACGTCCAGGGTGAAAAAAATCTGATTTTCCTGATACCGTGAGTAACGTCCTGGGTGAAAAAAATCATATTTTCCAGATACCGTGAGTTATGTCCAGGGTGAAAAATATCACATTTTCCTGATACCGTGAGTAACGTTCCGGGTGAAAAAAATCATATTTTCCTGATACCGTGAGTAAAGTCCAGGGTGAAAAAAATCATATTTTCCAGATACCGTGAGTAACGTCCCGGGTGAAAAAAATCATATTTTCCTGATACCGTGAGAAACGTCCCGCGTGAAAAAAATCATATTTTCCTGATACCGTGAGTAATGTCCAGGGTGAAAAAAATTCAAATTTTCATACCATGGATAATAGTGCAGGTGAAAAAAATCCAATTTTGCTGATACCGTGAGTCACGTCCCGGGTGAAAAAAATCATATTTTCCTGATACCGTGAGTCACGTCCAGGGTGAAAAAAATCAGATTTTCCTGATACCGTGAGTAACGTCCCGGGTGAAAAAAATCATATTTTCCTGATACCATGAGTAAAGTCCAGGGTGAAAAAAATCAGATTTTCCTGATACCGTGAGTAACGTCCCCGGTGAAAAAAATCAGATTTTCCAGAAACCGTAAGTTATGTCCAGGGTGAAAAATATCAGATTTTCGTGATACCTTGAGTTTAGTCCAGGTGAAAAAAAAGAGATTTTCATGATACCATGAAAAAAGTTTAGGGTGAAAAAAATCCGATATTCCTGATACCGTGAGTAACATCCAGGGTGAAAAAGTCAGATTTTCATGATACCGTGGAAAAAGTCAGATTTTCATGATACCGTGAGTAACGTCCCGGGTGAAAAAAATCATATTTTCCTGATACCGTGAGTAACGTCCCGGGTGAAAAAAATCATATTCCTGATTCCGTGAGTAAAGTCCAGTGTGAAAAAAATCTGATTTTCCTGATACCGTGAGTAACGTCCCGGGTGAAAAAAAATCTGATTTTCCTGATACCGTGAGTAACGTACAGGGGGAAAAAAATCCTATTTTCCTGATACCGTGAGACACGTCCAGGGTGAAAAAAATCTGATTTTCCTGATACCGTGAGTAACATACAGGGTGAAAAAAATCCGATTTTCCTGATACCATGAGTAATGTCCAGGGTGAAAAAAATCCTATTTTCCTGATACCGTGAGTCACGTCCAGGGTGAAAAAAATCATATTTTCCTGATACCGTGAGTAAAGTCCATGGTGAAAAATATCAGATTTTCCTGATACCGTGAGTAACGTCCCGGGTGAAAAAAATTAGATTTTCCCGATACCGTGAGTAACGTCCCGGGTGAAAAAAATCCGATTTTCCTGATACCGTGAGTAACGTCCAGGGTGAAAAAAATCCGATTTTCCTGATACCGTGAGACACGTCCAGGGTGAAAAAAATCTAATTTTCCTGATACCGTGAGTAACGTACAGGGTGAAAAAAATCCGATTTTCCTGATACCATGAGTAATGTCCAGGGTGAAAAAAATCCGATTTTCCTGATACCGTGAGTCACGTCCAGGGTGAAAAATATGAGATTTTCCTGATACCGTGAGTAACGTTCCGGGTGAAAAAAGTCATATTTTCCTGATACCGTGAGTAAAGTCCAGGGTGAAAAAAATCATATTTTCCAGATACCGTGAGTAACGTCCCGGGTGAAAAAAATCATATTTTCCTGATACCGTGAGAAACGTCCCGCGTGAAAAAAATCATATTTTCCTGATACCGTGAGTAATGTCCAGGGTGAAAAAAATTCAAATTTTCATACCATGGATAATAGTGCAGGTGAAAAAAATCCAATTTTGCTGATACCGTGAGTAACGTCCAGGGTGAAAAAAATCCGATTTTCCTGATACAGTGAGACACGTCCAGGGTGAAAAAAATCTGATTTTCCTGATACCGTGAGTAACGTCCTGGGTGAAAAAAATCATATTTTCCAGATACCGTGAGTTATGTCCAGGGTGAAAAATATCACATTTTCCTGATACCGTGAGTAACGTCCAGGGTGAAAAAAATCCAATTTTCCTGATACCGTGAATAACGTCCAGGGTGAAAAAAATCCGATTTTCCTGATACCGTGAGACACGTCCAGGGTGAAAAAAATCTGATTTTCCTGATACCGTGAGACACGTCCAGGGTGAAAAAAATCTGATTTTCCTGATACCATGAGTCACGTCCCGGGTGAAAAAAAACATATTTTCCTGATACCGTGAGTCACGTCCAGGGTGAAAAAAATCAGATTTTCCTGATACCGTGAGTAACGTCCCGGGTGAAAAAAATCATATTTTCCTGATACCATGAGTAAAGTCCAGGGTGAAAAAAATCAGATTTTCCTGATACCGTGAGTAACGTCCCCGGTGAAAAAAATCAGATTTTCCAGATACCGTAAGTTATGTCCAGGGTGAAAAAATATCAGATTTTCGTGATACCGTGAGTAAGGTCCAGGGTGAAAAAAATTATATTTTCCTGATACCTTGAGTTTAGTCCAGGTGAAAAAAAAGAGATTTTCATGATACCATGAAAAAAGTTTAGGGTGAAAAAAATCCGATATTCCTGATACCGTGAGTAACATCCAGGGTGAAAAAGTCAGATTTTCATGATACCGTGGAAAAAGTCAGATTTTCATGATACCGTGAGTAACGTCCCGGGTGAAAAAAATCATATTTTCCTGATACCGTGAGTAACGTCCCGGGTGAAAAAAATCATATTCCTGATTCCGTGAGTAAAGTCCAGTGTGAAAAAAATCTGATTTTCCTGATACCGTGAGTAACGTCCCGGGTGAAAAAAATCTGATTTTCCTGATACCGTGAGTAACGTACAGGGGGAAAAAAATCCTATTTTCCTGATACCGTGAGACACGTCCAGGGTGAAAAAAATCTGATTTTCCTGATACCGTGAGTAACGTACAGGGTGAAAAAAATCCGATTTTCCTGATACCATGAGTAATGTCCAGGGTGAAAAAAATCCTATTTTCCTGATACCGTGAGTCACGTCCAGGGTGAAAAAAATCATATTTTCCTGATACCGTGAGTAAAGTCCATGGTGAAAAATATCAGATTTTCCTGATACCGTGAGTAACGTCCCGGGTGAAAAAAATTAGATTTTCCCGATACCGTGAGTAACGTCCCGGGTGAAAAAAATCCGATTTTCCTGATACCGTGAGTAACGTCCAGGGTGAAAAAAATCCGATTTTCCTGATACCGTGAGACACGTCCAGGGTGAAAAAAATCTAATTTTCCTGATACCGTGAGTAACGTACAGGGTGAAAAAAATCCGATTTTCCTGATACCATGAGTAATGTCCAGGGTGAAAAAAATCCGATTTTCCTGATACCGTGAGTCACGTCCAGGGTGAAAAATATGAGATTTTCCTGATACCGTGAGTAACGTTCCGGGTGAAAAAAATCATATTTTCCTGATACCGTGAGTAAAGTCCAGGGTGAAAAAAATCATATTTTCCAGATACCGTGAGTAACGTCCCGGGTGAAAAAAATCATATTTTCCTGATACCGTGAGAAACGTCCCGGGTGAAAAAATCATATTTTCCTGATACCGTGAGTAATGTCCAGGGTGAAAAAAATTCAAAATTTCATACCATGGATAATAGTGCAGGTGAAAAAAATCCAATTTTGCTGATACCGTGAGTAACGTCCAGGGTGAAAAAAATCCGATTTTCCTGATACAGTGAGACACGTCCAGGGTGAAAAAAATCTGATTTTCCTGATACCGTGAGTACCGTCCTGGGTGAAAAAAATCATATTTTCCTGATACCGTGAGTAAAGTCCAGGGTGAAAAAAATCAGATTTTCCTGATACCGTGAGTAACGTCCCGGGTGAAAAAAATCATATTTTCCTGATACCGTGAGTAAAGTCCAGGGTGAAAAAAGTCAGATTTTCATGATACTATGGGTAACAGTCCAGGTGAAAAAAATCCGATTTTCCAGATACCGTGAGTCACGTCCAGGGTGAAAAAAAATCATATTTTCCTGATACCATGAGTCACGTCCAGGGTGAAAAAAATCATATTTTCCTGATATCGTGAGTAAAGTCCAGGGTGAAAAAAATCAGATTTTCCTGATACGGTGGGTAACGTCCCGGGTGAAAAAATCATATTCCTGATTCCGTGAGTAAAGTTCAGGGTGAAAAAAATCAGATTTTCCTGATACCGTGAGTAACATCCCGGGTGAAAAAATTATATTTTCCTGATACCTTGAGTTTAGTCCAGGTGAAAAAAAAGAGATTTTCATGATACCATGTAAAAAGTTTAGGGTGAAAAAAAATCCGATATTCCTGATACCGTGAGTAACGTCCAGGGTGAAAAAAATCAGATTTTCCTGATACCGTGAGTAACGTCCTGGGTGAAAAAAATCATATTTTCCTGATACCGTGAGTAACGTCCAGGGTGAAAAAAATCATATTTTCCTGATACCGTTAGTAACGTCCCGGGTGAAAAAAATCATATTCCTGATTCCGTGAGTAAAGTCCAGGGTGAAAAAAATCAGATTTTCCTGATACGGTGGGTAACGTCCCGGGTGAAAAAATCATATTCCTGATTCCGTGAGTAAAGTCCAGGGTGAAAAAAATCAGATTTTCCTGATACTGTGAGTAACATCCCGGGTGAAAAAAATTATATTTTCCTGATACCTTGAGTTTAGTCCAGGTGAAAAAAAAAGAGATTTTCATGATACCATGTAAAAAGTTTAGGGTGAAAAAAAATCCGATATTCCTGATACCGTGAGTAACGTCCAGGGTGAAAAAAATCAGATTTTCCTGATACCGTGAGTAACGTCCTGGGTGAAAAAAATCATATTTTCCTGATACCGTGAGTAACGTCCAGGGTGAAAAAAATCATATTTTCCTGATACCGTGAGTAACGTCCCGGGTGAAAAAAATCATATTCCTGATTCCGTGAGTAAAGTCCAGGGTGAAAAAAAAATCAAATTTTCATGATACCATGGGTAATAGTCCAGGTGAAAAAAATCCGATTTTCCTGATACCGTGAGTAACGTCCAGGGTGAAAAAAATCAGATTTTCCAGATACCGTGAGTTATGTCCAGGGTGAAAAATATCACATTTTCCTGATACCGTGAGTAACGTCCAGGGTGAAAAAAATCCAATTTTCCTGATACTGTGAGTAACGTCCAGGGTGAAAAAAATCCGATTTTCCTGATACCGTGAGACACGTCCAGGGTGAAAAAAATCTGATTTTCCTGATACCGTGAGACACGTCCAGGGTGAAAAAAATCTGATTTTCCTGATACCGTGAGTCACGTTCCGGGTGAAAAAAATCATATTTTCCTGATACCGTGAGTCACGTCCAGGGTGAAAAAAATCAGATTTTCCTGATACCGTGAGTAACGTCCCGGGTGAAAAAAAATCATATTTTCCTGATACCATGAGTAAAGTCCAGGGTGAAAAAAAATCAGATTTTCCTGATACCGTGAGTAACGTCCCCGGTGAAAAAAATCAGATTTTCCAGATACCGTAAGTTATGTCCAGGGTGAAAAATATCAGATTTTCGTGATACCGTGAGTAAGGTCCAGGGTGAAAAAAATTATATTTTCCTGATACCTTGAGTTTAGTCCAGGTGAAAAAAAAGAGATTTTCATGATACCATGAAAAAAGTTTAGGGTGAAAAAAATCCGATATTCCTGATACCGTGAGTAACATCCAGGGTGAAAAAGTCAGATTTTCATGATACCGTGGAAAAAGTCAGATTTTCATGATACCGTGAGTAACGTCCCGGGTGAAAAAAATCATATTTTCCTGATACCGTGAGTAACGTCCCGGGTGAAAAAAATCATATTCCTGATTCCGTGAGTAAAGTCCAGTGTGAAAAAAATCTGATTTTCCTGATACCGTGAGTAACGTCCCGGGTGAAAAAAATCTGATTTTCCTGATACCGTGAGTAACGTACAGGGGGGAAAAAATCCTATTTTCCTGATACCGTGAGACACGTCCAGGGTGAAAAAAATCTGATTTTCCTGATACAGTGAGTAACGTACAGGGTGAAAAAAATCCGATTTTCCTGATACCATGAGTAATGTCCAGGGTGAAAAAAATCCTATTTTCCTGATACCGTGAGTCACGTCCAGGGTGAAAAAAATCATATTTTCCTGATACCGTGAGTAACGTCCCGGGTGAAAAAAAATCATATTTTCCTGATACCGTGAGTAAAGTCCATGGTGAAAAATATCAGATTTTCCTGATACCGTAACGTCCCGGGTGAAAAAAATCCGATTTTCCTGATACCGTGAGTAACGTCCAGGGTGAAAAAAATCCGATTTTCCTGATACCGTGAGACACGTCCAGGGTGAAAAAAATCTAATTTTCCTGATACCGTGAGTAACGTACAGGGTGAAAAAAATCCGATTTTCCTGATACCATGAGTAATGTCCAGGGTGAAAAAAATCCGATTTTCCTGATACCGTGAGTCACGTCCAGGGTGAAAAATATGAGATTTTCCTGATACCGTGAGTAACGTCCAGGGTGAAAAAAATCCGATTTTCCTGATACCGTGAGACACGTCCCGGATGAAAAAAAATCATATTTTCCTGATACCGTGAGTAAAGTCCAGGGTGAAAAAAGTCAGATTTTCATGATACCGTGAGTAACGTCCCGGGTGAAAAAAATCTGATTTTCCTGATACCGTGAGTAACGTACAGGGGGAAAAAATCGATTTTCCTGATACCGTGAGACACGTCCAGGGTGAAAAAAATCTGATTTTCCTGATACCGTGAGTAACGTACAGGGTGAAAAAAAATCCGATTTTCCTGATACCATGAGTAATGTCCAGGGTGAAAAAAATCCTATTTTCATGATACCGTGAGTCACGTCCAGGGTGAAAAAAATCATATTTTCCTGATACCGTGAGTAACGTCCCGGGTGAAAAAAAATCATATTTTCCTGATACCGTGAGTAAAGTCCATGGTGAAAAATATCAGATTTTCCTGATACCGTGAGTAATGTCCCGGGTGAAAAAAATTAGATTTTCCCGATACCGTGAGTAACGTCCCGGGTGAAAAAAATCCGATTTTCCTGATACCGTGAGTAACGTCCAGGGTGAAAAAAATCCGATTTTCCTGATACCGTGAGACACGTCCAGGGTGAAAAAAATCTAATTTTCCTGATACCGTGAGTAACGTACAGGGTGAAAAAAATCCGATTTTCCTGATACCATGAGTAATGTCCAGGGTGAAAAAAATCCGATTTTCCTGATACCGTGAGTCACGTCCAGGGTGAAAAATATGAGATTTTCCTGATACCGTGAGTAACGTTCCGGGTGAAAAAAATCATATTTTCCTGATACCGTGAGTAAAGTCCAGGGTGAAAAAAAATCATATTTTCCAGATACCGTGAGTAACGTCCCGGGTGAAAAAAATCATATTTTCCTGATACCGTGAGAAACGTCCCGCGTGAAAAAAATCATATTTTCCTGATACCGTGAGTAATGTCCAGGGTGAAAAAAATTCAAATTTTCATACCATGGATAATAGTGCAGGTGAAAAAAATCCAATTTTCCTGATACCGTGAGTCACGTCCAGGGTGAAAAAAATCATATTTTCCTGATACCATGAGTAAAGTCCAGGGTGAAAAAAATCAGATTTTCCTGATACCGTGAGTAACGTCCCCGGTGAAAAAAATCAGATTTTCCAGATACCGTAAGTTATGTCCAGGGTGAAAAATATCAGATTTTCGTGATACCGTGAGTAACGTACAGGGTGAAAAAAAATCCGATTTTCCTGATACCATGAGTAATGTCCAGGGTGAAAAAAATCCTATTTTCATGATACCGTGAGTCACGTCCAGGGTGAAAAAAATCATATTTTCCTGATACCGTGAGTAACGTCCCGGGTGAAAAAAAATCATATTTTCCTGATACCGTGAGTAAAGTCCATGGTGAAAAATATCAGATTTTCCTGATACCGTGAGTAACGTCCCGGGTGAAAAATATGAGATTTTCCTGATACCGTGAGTAACGTTCCGGGTGAAAAAAATCATATTTTCCTGATACCGTGAGTAAAGTCCAGGGTGAAAAAAATCATATTTTCCAGATACCGTGAGTAACTTCCCGGGTGAAAAAAATCATATTTTCCTGATACCGTGAGAAACGTCCCGCGTGAAAAAAATCATATTTTCCTGATACCGTGAGTAATGTCCAGGGTGAAAAAAATTCAAATTTTCATACCATGGATAATAGTGCAGGTAAAAAAAATCCAATTTTCCTGATACCGTGAGTCACGTCCAGGGTGAAAAAAATCATATTTTCCTGATACCATGAGTAAAGTCCAGGGTGAAAAAAAATCAGATTTTCCTGATACCGTGAGTAACGTCCCCGGTGAAAAAAATCAGATTTTCCAGATACCGTAAGTTATGTCCAGGGTGAAAAATATCAGATTTTCGTGATACCGTGAGTAAGGTCCAGGGTGAAAAAAATTATATTTTCCTGATACCTTGAGTTTAGTTCAGGTGAAAAAAAAGAGATTTTCATGATACCATGAAAAAAGTTTAGGGTGAAAAAAATCCGATATTCCTGATACCGTGAGTAACATCCAGGGTGAAAAAGTCAGATTTTCATGATACCGTGGAAAAAGTCAGATTTTCATGATACCGTGAGTAACGTCCCGGGTGAAAAAAATCATATTTTCCTGATACCGTGAGTAACGTCCCGGGTGAAAAAAATCATATTCCTGATTCCGTGAGTAAAGTCCAGTGTGAAAAAAATCTGATTTTCCTGATACCATGAGTAACGTCCCGGGTGAAAAAAATCTGATTTTCCTGATACCGTGAGTAACGTACAGGGGGGAAAAAATCCAATTTTCCTGATACCGTGAGACACGTCCAGGGTGAAAAAAATCTGATTTTCCTGATACCGTGAGTAACGTACAGGGTGAAAAAAATCCGATTTTCCTGATACCATGAGTAATGTCCAGGGTGAAAAAAATCATATTTTCCTGATACCGTGAGTAAAGTCCATGGTGAAAAATATCAGATTTTCCTGATACCGTGAGTAACGTCCCGGGTGAAAAAAATCTGATTTTCCTGATACCATGAGTAACGTACAGGGGGAAAAAAATCCAATTTTCCTGATACCGTGAGACACGTCCAGGGTGAAAAAAATCTGATTTTCCTGATACCGTGAGTAACGTACAGGGTGAAAAAAATCCGATTTTCCTGATACCATGAGTAATGTCCAGGGTGAAAAAAATCATATTTTCCTGATACCGTGAGTAAAGTCCATGGTGAAAAATATCAGATTTTCCTGATACCGTGAGTAACGTCCCGGGTGAAAAAAATTAGATTTTCCCGATACCGTGAGTAACGTCCCGGGTGAAAAAAATCCGATTTTCCTGATACCGTGAGTAACGTCCAGGGTGAAAAAAATCCGATTTTCCTGATACCGTGAGACACGTCCAGGGTGAAAAAAATCTAATTTTCCTGATACCGTGAGTAACGTACAGGGTGAAAAAAATCCGATTTTCCTGATACCATGAGTAATGTCCAGGGTGAAAAAAATCCGATTTTCCTGATACCGTGAGTCACGTCCAGGGTGAAAAATATGAGATTTTCCTGATACCGTGAGTAACGTTCCGGGTGAAAAAAATCATATTTTCCTGATACCGTGAGTAAAGTCCAGGGTGAAAAAAATCATATTTTCCAGATACCGTGAGTAACGTCCCGGGTGAAAAAAATCATATTTTCCTGATACCGTGAGAAACATCCCGCGTGAAAAAAATCATATTTTCCTGATACCGTGAGTAATGTCCAGGGTGAAAAAAATTCAAATTTTCATACCATGGATAATAGTGCAGGTGAAAAAAATCCAATTTTGCTGATACCGTGAGTAACGTCCAGGGTGAAAAAAATCCGATTTTCCTGATACAGTGAGACACGTCCAGGGTGAAAAAAATCTGATTTTCCTGATACCGTGAGTAACGTCCTGGGTGAAAAAAATCATATTTTCCTGATACCGTGAGTAAAGTCCAGGGTGAAAAAAATCAGATTTTCCTGATACCGTGAGTAACGTCCCGGGTGAAAAAAATCATATTTTCCTGATACCGTGAGTAAAGTCCAGGGTGAAAAAAGTCAGATTTTCATGATACCATGGGTAACAGTCCAGGTGAAAAAAATCCGATTTTCCTGATACCGTGAGTCACGTCCAGGGTGAAAAAAAATCATATTTTCCTGATACCGTGAGTCACGTCCAGGGTGAAAAAAATCATATTTTCCTGATACCGTGAGTAAAGTCCAGGGTGAAAAAAATCAGATTTTCCTGATACGGTGGGTAACGTCCCGGGTGAAAAAATCATATTCCTGATTCCGTGAGTAAAGTCCAGGGTGAAAAAAATCAGATTTTCCTGATACCGTGAGTAACATCCCGGGTGAAAAAAATTATATTTTCCTGATACCTTGAGTTTAGTCCAGGTGAAAAAAAAAAGAGATTTTCATGATACCATGTAAAAAGTTTAGTGTGAAAAAAATCCGATATTCCTGATACCGTGAGTAACGTCCAGGGTGAAAAAAATCAGATTTTCCTGATACCGTGAGTAACGTCCTGGGTGAAAAAAATCATATTTTCCTGATACCGTGAGTAACGTCCAGGGTGAAAAAAATCATATTTTCCTGATACCGTGAGTAACGTCCCGGGTGAAAAAAATCATATTCCTGATTCCGTGAGTAAAGTCCAGGGTGAAAAAAAATCAAATTTTCATGATACCATGGGTAATAGTCCAGGTGAAAAAATGCGATTTTCCTGATACCGTGAGTAACGTCCAGGGTGAAAAAAATCAGATTTTCCAGATACCGTGAGTTATGTCCAGGGTGAAAAATATCAGATTTTCCTGATACCGTTAGTAACGTCCAGGGTGAAAAAAATCCAATTTTCCTGATACCGTGAGTAACGTCCAGGGTGAAAAAAATCCGATTTTCCTGATACCGTGAGACACGTCCAGGGTGAAAAAAAATCTGATTTTCCTGATACCGTGAGACACGTCCAGGGTGAAAAAAATCTGATTTTCCTGATACCGTGAGTCACGTCCCGGGTGAAAAAAATCATATTTTCCTGATACCGTGAGTCACTTCCAGGGTGAAAAACATCAGATTTTCCTGATACCGTGAGTAATGTACAGGGTGAAAAAAATCCGATTTTCCTGATACCGTAAGTTATGTCCAGGGTGAAAAATATCAGATTTTCGTGATACCGTGAGTAAGGTCCAGGGTGAAAAAAATTATATTTTCCTGATAGCTTGAGTTTAGTCCAGGTGAAAAAAAAGAGATTTTCATGATACCATGAAAAAAGTTTAGGGTGAAAAAAATTTGATATTCCTGATACCGTGAGTAACATCCAGGGTGAAAAAGTCAGATTTTCATGATACCGTGAAAAAAGTCAGATTTTCATGATACCGTGAGTAACGTCCCGGGTGAAAAAAATCATATTTTCCTGATACCGTGAGTAACGTCCCGGGTGAAAAACATCATATTCCTGATTCCGTGAGTAAAGTCCAGTGTGAAAAAAATCTGATTTTCCTGATACCGTGAGTAACGTCCCGGGTGAAAAAAATCTGATTTTCCTGATACCGTGAGTAACGTACAGGGGGAAAAAATCCGATTTTCCTGATACCGTGAGACACGTCCAGGGTGAAAAAAATCTGATTTTCCTGATACCGTGAGTAACGTACAGGGTGAAAAAAATCCGATTTTCCTGATACCATGAGTAATGTCCAGGGTGAAAAAAATCCTATTTTCCTGATACCGTGAGTCACGTCCAGGGTGAAAAAAATCATATTTTCCTGATACCGTGAGTAACATCCCGGGTGAAAAAAAATCATATTTTCCTGATACCGTGAGTAAAGTCCATGGTGAAAAATATCAGATTTTCCTGATACCGTGAGTAACGTCCCGGGTGAAAAAAATTAGATTTTCCGGATACCGTGAGTAACGTCCCGGGTGAAAAAAATCCGATTTTCCTGATACCGTGAGTAACGTCCAGGGTGAAAAAAATCCGATTTTCCTGATACCGTGAGACACGTCCAGGGTGAAAAAAATCTAATTTTCCTGATACCGTGAGTAACGTACAGGGTGAAAAAAATCCGATTTTCCTGATACCATGAGTAATGTCCAGGGTGAAAAAAATCCGATTTTCCTGATACCGTGAGTCATGTCCAGGGTGAAAAATATGAGATTTTCCTGATACCGTGAGTAACGTCCAGGGTGAAAAAAATCCGATTTTCCTGATACCGTGAGACACGTCCCGGGTGAAAAAAAATCATATTTTCCTGATACCGTGAGTAAAGTCCAGGGTGAAAAAAGTCAGATTTTCATGATACCGTGAGTAACGTCCCGGGTGAAAAAAATCTGATTTTCCTGATACCGTGAGTAACGTACAGGGGGAAAAAAATCGATTTTCCTGATACCGTGAGACACGTCCAGGGTGAAAAAAATCTGATTTTCCTGATACCGTGAGTAACGTACAGGGTGAAAAAAAATCCGATTTTCCTGATACCATGAGTAATGTCCAGGGTGAAAAAAATCCTATTTTCCTGATACCGTGAGTCACGTCCAGGGTGAAAAAAATCATATTTTGCTGATACCGTGAGTAACGTCCCGGGTGAAAAAAAATCATATTTTCCTGATACCGTGAGTAAAGTCCATGGTGAAAAATATCAGATTTTCCTGATACCGTGAGTAACGTCCCGGGTGAAAAAAATTAGATTTTCCCGATACCGTGAGTAACGTCCCGGGTGAAAAAAATCCGATTTTCCTGATACCGTGAGTAACGTCCAGGGTGAAAAAAATCCGATTTTCCTGATACCGTGAGTAAAGTCCAGGGTGAAAAAAATCATATTTTCCAGATACCGTGAGTAACGTCCCGGGTGAAAAAAATCATATTTTCCTGATACCGTGAGAAACGTCCCGCGTGAAAAAAATCATATTTTCCTGATACCGTGAGTAATGTCCAGGGTGAAAAAAATTCAAATTTTCATACCATGGATAATAGTGCAGGTGAAAAAAATCCAATTTTGCTGATACCGTGAGTAACGTCCAGGGTGAAAAAAATCCGATTTTCCTGATACAGTGAGACACGTCCAGGGTGAAAAAAATCCAATTTTGCTGATACCGTGAGTAAAGTCCAGGGTGAAAAAACCAGATTTTCCTGATACCGCGAGTAACGTCCCGGGTGAAAAAAATCATATTTTCCTGATACCGTGAGTAAAGTCCAGGGTGAAAAAAAGTCAGATTTTAATGATACCATGGGTAACAGTCAGGGTGAAAAAAATCCGATTTTCCTGATACCGTGAGTCACATCCAGGGTGAAAAAAAATCATATTTTCCTGATACCGTGAGTCACGTCCAGGGTGAAAAAAATCTGATTTTCCTGATACCGTGAGTAACGTCCCGGGTGAAAAAAATCATATTTTGCTGATACCGTGAGTAAAGTCCAGGGTGAAAAAAATCAGATTTTCCTGATACCGTGAGTAAAGTCCCCGGTGAAAAAAATCATATTTTCCTGATACCGTAAGAAACGTACCGGGTGAAAAAAAATCATATTTTCCTGATACCGTGAGTAAAGTCCAGGGTGAAAAAAAATCAAATTTTCATGATACCATGGGTAATAGTCCAGGTGAAAAAAATCCGATTTTCCTGATACCGTGAGTAAGGTCCAGGGTGAAAAAAATCATATTTTCCTGATACCGTGAGTAAAGTCCAGGGTGAAAAAAGTCAGATTTTCATGATACCGTGAGTAACGTCCCGGGTGAAAAAAAAACATATTTTCCTGATACCGTGAGTAACGTCCCGGGTGAAAAAAAATCATATTCCTGATTCCGTGAGTAAAGTCCAGGGTGAAAAAAATCAGATTTTCCTGATACCGTGAGTAAGGTCCAGGGTGAAAAAAATCAGATTTTTCTGATACTGTGAGTAACGTCCCGGGTGAAAAAAATCATATTTTCCTGATACCGTGAGTAATGTCCAGGGTGAAAAAAATCCGATTTTCCTGATACCGTGAGTCACGTCCAGGGTGAAAAATATGAGATTTTCCTGATACCGTGAGTAACGTTCCGGGTGAAAAAAATCATATTTTCCTGATACCGTGAGTAAAGTCCAGGGTGAAAAAAATCATATTTTCCAGATACCGTGAGTAACGTTCCGGGTGAAAAAAATCATATTTTCCTGATACCGTGAGAAACGTCCCGCGTGAAAAAAATCATATTTTCCTGATACCGTGAGTAAAGTCCAGGGTGAAAAAAATTCAAATTTTCATACCATGGATAATAGTCCATGTGAAAAAAATCCAATTTTGCTGATAACGTGAGTAACGTCCAGGGTGAAAAAAATCCTCTTTTCCTGATACCGTGAGTCACGTCCAGGGTGAAAAAAGATCATATTTTCCTGATACCGTGAGTAACGTATAGGGTGAAAAAAATCCGATTTTCCTGATACCATGAGTAATGTCCAGGGTGAAAAAAATCCGATTTTCCTGATACCGTGAGTCACGTCCAGGGTGAAAAATATGAGATTTTCCTGATACCGTGAGTAACGTCCAGGGTGAAAAAAATCCGATTTTCCTGATACCGTGAGACACGTCCCGGGTGAAAAAAAATCATATTTTCCTGATACCGTGAGTAAAGTCCAGGGTGAAAAAAGTCAGATTTTCATGATACCGTGAGTAACGTCCCGGGTGAAAAAAATCTGATTTTCCTGATACCGTGAGTAACGTACAGGGGGAAAAAATTGATTTTCCTGATACCGTGAGACACGTCCAGGGTGAAAAAAATCTGATTTTCCTGATACCGTGAGTAATGTACAGGGTGAAAAAAAATCCGATTTTCCTGATACCATGAGTAATGTCCAGGGTGAAAAAAATCCTATTTTCCTGATACCGTGAGTCACGTCCAGGGTGAAAAAAATCATATTTTGCTGATACTGTGAGTAACATCCCGGGTGAAAAAAAATCATATTTTCCTGATACCGTGAGTAAAGTCCATGGTGAAAAATATCAGATTTTCCTGATACCGTGAGTAACGTCCCGGGTGAAAAAAATTAGATTTTCCCGATACCGTGAGTAACGTCCCGGGTGAAAAAAATCCGATTTTCCTGATACCGTGAGTAACGTCCAGGGTGAAAAAAATCTGATTTTCCTGATACCGTGAGTAACGTACAGGGTGAAAAAAATCCGATTTTCCTGATACCATGAGTAATGTCCAGGGTGAAAAAAATCCTATTTTCCTGATACCGTGAGTCACGTCCAGGGTGAAAAAAATCATATTTTCCTGATACCGTGAGTAACATCCCGGGTGAAAAAAATCATATTTTCCTGATACCGTGAGTAAAGTCCATGGTGAAAAATATCAGATTTTCCTGATACCGTGAGTAACGTCCCGGGTGAAAAAAATTAGATTTTCCGGATACCGTGAGTAACGTCCCGGGTGAAAAAAATCCGATTTTCCTGATACCGTGAGTAACGTCCAGGGTGAAAAAAATCCGATTTTCCTGATACCGTGAGACACGTCCAGGGTGAAAAAAATCTAATTTTCCTGATACCGTGAGTAACGTACAGGGTGAAAAAAATCCGATTTTCCTGATACCATGAGTAATGTCCAGGGTGAAAAAAATCCGATTTTCCTGATACCGTGAGTCACGTCCAGGGTGAAAAATATGAGATTTTCCTGATACCGTGAGTAACGTCCAGGGTGAAAAAAATCCGATTTTCCTGATACCGTGAGACACGTCCCGGGTGAAAAAAAATCATATTTTCCTGATACCGTGAGTAAAGTCCAGGGTGAAAAAAGTCAGATTTTCATGATACCGTGAGTAACGTCCCGGGTGAAAAAAATCTGATTTTCCTGATACCGTGAGTAACGTACAGGGGGAAAAAAATCGATTTTCCTGATACCGTGAGACACGTCCAGGGTGAAAAAAATCTGATTTTCCTGATACCGTGAGTAACGTACAGGGTGAAAAAAAATCCGATTTTCCTGATACCATGAGTAATGTCCAGGGTGAAAAAAATCCTATTTTCCTGATACCGTGAGTCACGTCCAGGGTGAAAAAAATCATATTTTCCAGATACCGTGAGTAAAGTCCAGGGTGAAAAAAATTCAAATTTTCATACCATGGATAATAGTCCAGGTGAAAAAAATCCAATTTTGCTGATAACGTGAGTAACGTCCAGGGTGAAAAAAATCCTCTTTTCCTGATACCGTGAGTCACGTCCAGGGTGAAAAAAGATCATATTTTCCTGATACCGTGAGTAACGTATAGGGTGAAAAAAATCCGATTTTCCTGATACCATGAGTAATGTCCAGGGTGAAAAAAATCCGATTTTCCTGATACCGTGAGTCACGTCCAGGGTGAAAAATATGAGATTTTCCTGATACCGTGAGTAACGTCCAGGGTGAAAAAAATCCGATTTTCCTGATACCGTGAGACACGTCCCGGGTGAAAAAAAATCATATTTTCCTGATACCGTGAGTAAAGTCCAGGGTGAAAAAAGTCAGATTTTCATGATACCGTGAGTAACGTCCCGGGTGAAAAAAATCTGATTTTCCTGATACCGTGAGTAACGTACAGGGGGAAAAAATTGATTTTCCTGATACCGTGAGACACGTCCAGGGTGAAAAAAATCTGATTTTCCTGATACCGTGAGTAATGTACAGGGTGAAAAAAAATCCGATTTTCCTGATACCATGAGTAATGTCCAGGGTGAAAAAAATCCTATTTTCCTGATACCGTGAGTCACGTCCAGGGTGAAAAAAATCATATTTTGCTGATACTGTGAGTAACATCCCGGGTGAAAAAAAATCATATTTTCCTGATACCGTGAGTAAAGTCCATGGTGAAAAATATCAGATTTTCCTGATACCGTGAGTAACGTCCCGGGTGAAAAAAATCCGATTTTCCTGATACCGTGAGTAACGTCCAGGGTGAAAAAAATCCGATTTTCCTGATACCGTGAGACACGTCCAGGGTGAAAAAAATCTAATTTTCCTGATACCGTGAGTAACGTACAGGGTGAAAAAAATCCGATTTTCCTGATACCATGAGTAATGTCCAGGGTGAAAAAAATCCAATTTTCCTGATACCGTGAGTCACGTCCAGGGTGAAAAATATGAGATTTTCCTGATACCGTGAGTAACGTTCCGGGTGAAAAAAATCATATTTTCCTGATACCGTGAGTAAAGTCCAGGGTGGAAAAAATCATATTTTCCAGATACCGTGAGTAACGTCCCGGGTGAAAAAAATCATATTTTCCTGATACCGTGAGAAACGTCCCGCGTGAAAAAAATCATATTTTCCTGATACCGTGAGTAATGTCCAGGGTGAAAAAAATTCAAATTTTCATACCATGGATAATAGTGCAGGTGAAAAAAATCCAATTTTGCTGATACCGTGAGTAACGTCCAGGGTGAAAAAAATCCGATTTTCCTGATACAGTGAGACACGTCCAGGGTGAAAAAAATCTGATTTTCCTGATACCGTGAGTAACGTCCTCGGTGAAAAAAATCATATTTTCCTGATACCGTGAGTAAAGTCCAGGGTGAAAAAAATCAGATTTTCCTGATACCGTGAGTAAGGTCCAGGGTGAAAAAAATCAGATTTTCCTGATACCGTGAGTAACGTCCCGGGTGAAAAAAATCATATTTTCCTGATACCGTGAGTAAAGTCCAGGGTGAAAAAAGTCAGATTTTCATGATACCATGGGTAACAGTCCAGGTGAAAAAAATCCGATTTTCCTGATACCGTGAGTCACGTCCAGGGTGAAAAAAAATCATATTTTCCTGATACCGTGAGTCACGTCCAGGGTGAAAAAAATCAGATTTTCCTGATACCGTGAGTAACGTCCCGGGTGAAAAAAATCATATTTTCCTGATACCGTGAGTAAAGTCCAGGGTGAAAAAAATCAGATTTTCCTGATACCGTGAGTAAGGTCCAGGGTGAAAAAAATCAGATTTTCCTGATACTGTGAGTAACGTCCCGGGTGAAAAAAATCATATTTTCCTGATACCGTGAGTAATGTCCAGGGTGAAAAAAATCCGATTTTCCTGATACCGTGAGTCACGTCCAGGGTGAAAAATATGAGATTTTCCTGATACCGTGAGTAACGTTCCGGGTGAAAAAAATCATATTTTCCTGATACCTTGAGTAAAGTCCAGGGTGAAAAAAATCATATTTTCCAGATACCGTGAGTAACGTTCCGGGTGAAAAAAATCATATTTTCCTGATACCGTGAGAAACGTCCCGCGTGAAAAAAATCATATTTTCCTGATACCGTGAGTAAAGTCCAGGGTGAAAAAAATTCAAATTTTCATACCATGGATAATAGTCCAGGTGAAAAAAATCCAATTTTGCTGATAACGTGAGTAACGTCCAGGGTGAAAAAAATCCTATTTTCCTGATACCGTGAGTCACGTCCAGGGTGAAAAAAGATCATATTTTCCTGATACCGTGAGTAACGTCCCGGGTGAAAAAAAATCATATTTTCCTGATACCGTGAGTAAAGTCCATGGTGAAAAATATCAGATTTTCCTGATACCGTGAGTAACGTCCCGGGTGAAAAAAATTAGATTTTCCGGATACCGTGAGTAACGTCCCGGGTGAAAAAAATCCGATTTTCCTGATACCGTGAGTAACGTCCAGGGTGAAAAAAATCCGATTTTCCTGATACCGTGAGACACGTCCAGGGTGAAAAAAATCTGATTTTCCTGATACCGTGAGTAATGTACAGGGTGAAAAAAAATCCGATTTTCTTGATACCATGAGTAATGTCCAGGGTGAAAAAAATCCTATTTTCCTGATACCGTGAGTCACGTCCAGGGTGAAAAAAATCATATTTTGCTGATACTGTGAGTAACATCCCGGGTGAAAAAAAATCATATTTTCCTGATACCGTGAGTAAAGTCCATGGTGAAAAATATCAGATTTTCCTGATACCGTGAGTAACGTCCCGGGTGAAAAAAATTAGATTTTCCCGATACCGTGAGTAACGTCCCGGGTGAAAAAAATCCGATTTTCCTGATATCGTGAGACACGTCCCGGGTGAAAAAAAATCATATTTTCCTGATACCGTGAGTAAAGTCCAGGGTGAAAAAAGTCAGATTTTCATGATACCGTGAGTAACGTCCCGGGTGAAAAAAATTAGATTTTCCGGATACCGTGAGTAACGTCCCGGGTGAAAAAAATTAGATTTTCCGGATACCGTGAGTAACGTCCCGGGTGAAAAAAATCCGATTTTCCTGATACCGTGAGTAACGTCCAGGGTGAAAAAAATCCGATTTTCCTGATACCGTGAGACATGTCCAGGGTGAAAAAAATCTGATTTTCCTGATACCGTGAGTAATGTACAGGGTGAAAAAAAATCCGATTTTCCTGATACCATGAGTAATGTCCAGGGTGAAAAAAATCCTATTTTCCTGACACCGTGAGTCACGTCCAGGGTGAAAAAAATCATATTTTGCTGATACTGTGAGTAACATCCCGGGTGAAAAAAATCATATTTTCCTGATACCGTGAGTAACGTCCCGGGTGAAAAAAAATCATATTTTCCTGATACCGTGAGTAAAGTCCATGGTGAAAAATATCAGATTTTCCTGATACCGTGAGTAACGTCCTGGGTGAAAAAAATTAGATTTTCCGGATACCGTGAGTAACGTCCCGGGTGAAAAAAATCCGATTTTCCTGATACCGTGAGTAACGTCCAGGGTGAAAAAAATCCGATTTTCCTGATACCGTGAGACACGTCCAGGGTGAAAAAAATCTGATTTTCCTGATACCGTGAGTAATGTACAGGGTGAAAAAAAATCAAATTTTCATGATACCATGGGTAATAGTCCAGGTGAAAAAAATCCGATTTTCCTGATACCGTGAGTAAGGTCCAGGGTGAAAAAAATCATATTTTCCTGATACCGTGAGTAAAGTCCAGGGTGAAAAAAGTCAGATTTTCATGATACCGTGAGTAACGTCCCGGGTGAAAAAAAACATATTTTCCTGATACCGTGAGTAACGTCCTGGGTGAAAAAAAATCATATTCCTGATTCCGTGAGTAAAGTCCAGGGTGAAAAAAATCAGATTTTCCTGATACCGTGAGTAAGGTCCAGGGTGAAAAAAATCAGATTTTTCTGATACTGTTAGTAACGTCCCGGGTGAAAAAAATCATATTTTCCTGATACCGTGAGTAATGTCCAGGGTGAAAAAAATCCGATTTTCCTGATACCGTGAGTCACGTCCAGGGTGAAAAATATGAGATTTTCCTGATACCGTGAGTAACGTTCCGGGTGAAAAAAATCATATTTTCCTGATACCGTGAGTAAAGTCCAGGGTGAAAAAAATCATATTTTCCAGATACCGTGAGTAACGTTCCGGGTGAAAAAAATCATATTTTCCTGATACCGTGAGAAACGTCCCGCGTGAAAAAAATCATATTTTCCTGATACCGTGAGTAAAGTCCAGGGTGAAAAAAATTCAAATTTTCATACCATGGATAATAGTCCAGGTGAAAAAAATCCAATTTTGCTGATAACGTGAGTAACGTCCAGGGTGAAAAAAATCCTCTTTTCCTGATACCGTGAGTCACGTCCAGGGTGAAAAAAGATCATATTTTCCTGATACCGTGAGTAACGTATAGGGTGAAAAAAATCCGATTTTCCTGATACCATGAGTAATGTCCAGGGTGAAAAAAATCCGATTTTCCTGATACCGTGAGTCACGTCCAGGGTGAAAAATATGAGATTTTCCTGATACCGTGAGTAACGTCCAGGGTGAAAAAAATCCGATTTTCCTGATACCGTGAGACACGTCCCGGGTGAAAAAAAATCATATTTTCCTGATACCGTGAGTAAAGTCCAGGGTGAAAAAAGTCAGATTTTCATGATACCGTGAGTAACGTCCCGGGTGAAAAAAATCTGATTTTCCTGATACCGTGAGTAACGTACAGGGGGAAAAAATTGATTTTCCTGATACCGTGAGACACGTCCAGGGTGAAAAAAATCTGATTTTCCTGATACCGTGAGTAATGTACAGGGTGAAAAAAAATCCGATTTTCCTGATACCATGAGTAATGTCCAGGGTGAAAAAAATCCTATTTTCCTGATACCGTGAGTCACGTCCAGGGTGAAAAAAATCATATTTTGCTGATACTGTGAGTAACATCCCGGGTGAAAAAAAATCATATTTTCCTGATACCGTGAGTAAAGTCCATGGTGAAAAATATCAGATTTTCCTGATACCGTGAGTAACGTCCCGGGTGAAAAAAATCCGATTTTCCTGATACCGTGAGTAACGTCCAGGGTGAAAAAAATCCGATTTTCCTGATACCGTGAGACACGTCCAGGGTGAAAAAAATCTAATTTTCCTGATACCGTGAGTAACGTCCCGGGTGAAAAAAATCCGATTTTCCTGATACCATGAGTAATGTCCAGGGTGAAAAAAATCCAATTTTCCTGATACCGTGAGTCACGTCCAGGGTGAAAAAAATCATATTTTCCTGATACCGTGAGTCACGTCCAGGGTGAAAAAAATCAGATTTTTCAGATACCGTGAGTTATGTCCAGGGTGAAAAATATCAGATGTTCCTGATACCGTGAGTAATGTCCAGGGTGAAAAAAATTATATTTTCCTGATACCTTGAGTTTAGTCCAGGTGAAAAAAATCATATTCCTGATTCCGTGAGTAAAGTCCAGGGTGAAAAAAATCAGATTTTCCTGATACCGTGAGTCACGTCCAGGGTGAAAAAAATCAGATTTTCCAGATACCGTGAGGTATGTCCAGGGTGAAAAATATCAGATTTTCCTGATACCGTGAGTAACGTCCCGGGTGAAAAAAATCATATTTTCCTGATACCGTGAGTAACGTCACGGGTGAAAAAAATCCGATTTTCCTGATACCGTGAGTAACGTCCAGGGTGAAAAAAATCCGATTTTCCTGATACCGTGAGACACGTCCAGGGTGAAAAAAATCTGATTTTCCTGATACCGTGAGTAACGTCCTGGGAGAAAAAAATCATATTTTCCTGATACCATGAGTAAAGTCCAGGGTGAAAAAAATCAGATTTTCCTGATACCGTGAGTCACGTCCAGGGTGAAAAAAAATCAGATTTTTCAGATACCGTGAGTTATGTCCAGGGTGAAAAATATCAGATGTTCCTGATACCGTGAGTAACGTCCAGGGTGAAAAAAATTATATTTTCCTGATACCTTGAGTTTAGTCCAGGTGAAAAAAAAGAGATTTTCATTATACCATGAAAAAAGTTTAGGGTGAAAAAAATCCGATATTCCTGATACCGTGAGTAAGGTCCAGGGTGAAAAAAATCATATTTTCCTGATACCGTGAGTAACGTCCCGGGTGAAAAAAATCCGATTTTCCTGATACCGTGAGTAACGTCCAGGGTGAAAAAAATCCGATTTTCCTGATACCGTGAGACACGTCCAGGGTGAAAAATATCAGATGTTCCTGATACCGTGAGTTATGTCCAGGGTGAAAAATATCAGATGTTCCTGATACCGTTAGTAACGTACAGGGTGAAAAAAATACGATTTTCCTGATACCGTGAGTCACGTCCAGGGTGAAAAAAATCAGATTTTCCTGATACCGTGAGTAACGTCCCGGGTGAAAAAAATCATATTTTCCTGATACCGTGAGTAAAGTCCAGGGTGAAAAAAATCAGATTTTCCTGATACCGTGAGTAACGTCCCCGGTGAAAAAAATCATATTTTCCTGATACCGTGAGAAACGTCCCGGGTGAAAAAAAACATATTTTCCTGATTCCGTGAGTAAAGTCCAGGGTGAAAAAAAAATCAAATTTTCATGAGACCATGGGTAATAGTCCAGGGTGAAAAAAATCCGATTTTCCTGATACCGTGAGTCACGTCCAGGGTGAAAAAAATCATATTTTCCTGATACCGTGAGTAAAGTCCAGGGTGAAAAAAGTCAGATTTTCATGATACCGTGAGTAACGTCCCGGGTGAAAAAAATCATATTTTCCTGATACCGTGAGTAACGTCACGGGTGAAAAAAATCCGATTTTCCTGATACCGTGAGACACGTCCAGTGTGAAAAAAATCTGATTTTCCTGATACCGTAAGTAACGTCCTGGGTGAAAAAAATCATATTTTCCTGATACCGTGAGTAAAGTCCAGGGTGAAAAAAATCAGATTTTCCTGATACCGTGAGTAACGTCCCGGGTGAAAAAAATCATATTCGTGATTCCGTGAGTAAAGTCCAGGGTGAAAAAATCAAATTTTCATGATACCGTGAGTAACGTCACGGGTGAAAAAAATCCGATTTTCCTGATACCGTGAGTCACGTCCAGGGTGAAAAAAAATCAGATTTTCCAGATACCATGAGTTATGTCCAGGGAGAAAAATATCAGATTTTCGTGATACCGTGAGTAAGGTCCAGGGTGAAAAAAATTATATTTTCCTGATACCTTGAGTTTAGTCCAGGTGAAAAAAAAAGATTTTCATGATACCATGAAAAAAGTTTAGGGTGAACAAAATCCGATATTCCTGATACCGTGAGTAAGGACCAGGGTGAAAAAAAAGATATTTTCCTGATACCGTGAGTAAAGTCCAGGGTGAAAAAAGTCAGATTTTCATGATACCGTGAGTAACGTCCCGGGTGAAAAAAATCATATTTTCCTGATACCGTGAGTAACATCACAGGTGAAAAAAAATCCGATTTTCCTGATACCGTGAGTAACATCCAGGGTGAAAAACATCCGATTTTCCTGATACCGTGAGACACGTCCAGGGTGAAAAAAATCTGATTT
This sequence comes from Bradypodion pumilum, assembly GCA_035047305.1. NCBI lineage: Eukaryota > Metazoa > Chordata > Lepidosauria > Squamata > Chamaeleonidae > Bradypodion > Bradypodion pumilum. The sequence continues at coordinate 187,616,058 of JAWDJD010000003.1, forward strand.
TCCTGATACCGTGAGTAACGTCCTGGGTGAAAAAAATCATATTTTCCTGATACCGTGAGTAAAGTCCAGGGTGAAAAAAATCAGATTTTCCTGATACCGTGAGTCACGTCCAGGGTGAAAAAAATCAGATTTTCCAGATACCGTGAGTTATGTCCAGGGTGAAAAATATCAGATTTTCCTGATACCGTGAGTAACGTCCCGGGTGAAAAAAATCATATTTTCCTGATACCGTGAGTCACGTCCAGGGTGAAAAAAATCAGATTTTTCAGATACCGTGAGTTATGTCCAGGGTGAAAAATATCAGATGTTCCTGATACCGTGAGACACGTCCAGGGTGAAAAAAATCTGATTTTCCTGATACCGTGAGTAACGTCCTGGGAGAAAAAAATCATATTTTCCTGATACCATGAGTCACGTCCAGGGTGAAAAAAATCAGATTTTTCAGATACCGTGAGTTATGTCCAGGGTGAAAAATATCAGATGTTCCTGATACCGTGAGTAACGTCCAGGGTGAAAAAAATTATATTTTCCTGATACCTTGAGTTTAGTCCAGGTGAAAAAAAAAGAGATTTTCATTATACCATGAAAAAAGTTTAGGGTGAAAAAAATCCGATATTCCTGATACCGTGAGTAAGGTCCAGGGTGAAAAAAATCATATTTTCCTGATACCGTGAGTAACGTCCCGGGTGAAAAAAATCCGATTTTCCTGATACTGTGAGTAACGTCCAGGGTGAAAAAAATCCGATTTTCCTGATACCATGAGACACGTCCAGGGTGAAAAATATCAGATGTTCCTGATACCATGAGTTATGTCCAGGGTGAAAAATATCAGATGTTCCTGTTACCGTTAGTAACGTACAGGGTGAAAAAAATACGATTTTCCTGATACCGTGAGTCACGTCCAGGGTGAAAAAAATCAGATTTTCCTGATACCGTGAGTAACGTCCCGGGTGAAAAAAATCATATTTTCCTGATACCGTGAGTAAAGTCCAGGGTGAAAAAAATCAGATTTTCCTGATACCGTGAGTAACGTCCCCGGTGAAAAAAATCATATTTTCCTGATACCGTGAGAAACGTCCCGGGTGAAAAAAGTCAGATTTTCATGATACTGTGAGTAACGTCCCGGGTGAAAAAAATCATATTTTCCTGATACCGTGAGTAACGTCACGGGTGAAAAAAATCCGATTTTCCTGATACCGTGAGACACGTCCAGTGTGAAAAAAATCTGATTTTCCTGATACCGTGAGTAACGTCCTGGGTGAAAAAAATCATATTTTCCTGATACCGTGAGTAAAGTCCAGGGTGAAAAAAATCAGATTTTCCTGATACCGTGAGTAACGTCCCGGGTGAAAAAAATCATATTCGTGATTCCGTGAGTAAAGTCCAGGGTGAAAAAAATCAAATTTTCATGATACCATGGGTAATAGTCCAGGTGAAAAAAATCCAATTTTCCTGATACCGTGAGTCACGTCCAGGGTGAAAAAAATCAGATTTTCCAGATACCATGAGTTATGTCCAGGGTGAAAAATATCAGATTTTCGTGATACCGTGAGTAAGGTCCAGGGTGAAAAAAATTATATTTTCCTGATACCTTGAGTTTAGTCCAGGTGAAAAAAAAAGATTTTCATGATACCATGAAAAAAGTTTAGGGTGAACAAAATCCGATATTCCTGATACCGTGAGTAAGGACCAGGGTGAAAAAAAAGATATTTTCCTGATACCGTGAGTAAAGTCCAGGGTGAAAAAAGTCAGATTTTCATGATACCGTGAGTAACATCCCGGGTGAAAAAAATCATATTTTCCTGATACCGTGAGTAACATCACAGGTGAAAAAAATCCGATTTTCCTGATACCGTGAGTAACATCCAGGGTGAAAAACATCCGATTTTCCTGATACCGTGAGACACGTCCAGGGTGAAAAAAATCTGATTTTCCTGATACCGTGAGTAACGTCCTGGGTGGAAAAAAATCATATTTTCCTGATACCGTGAGTAAAGTCCAGGGTGAAAAAAATCAGATTTTCCTGATACCGTGAGTCACGTCCAGGGTGAAAAAAATCAGATTTTCCAGATACCGTGAGTTATGTCCAGGGTGAAAAATATCAGATTTTCCTGATACCGTGAGTAACGTCCCGGGTGAAAAAAATCATATTTTCCTGATACCGTGAGTAACGTCACGGGTGAAAAAAATCCGATTTTCCTGATACCGTGAGTAACGTCCAGGGTGAAAAAAATGCGATTTTCCTGATACCGTGAGACACGTCCAGGGTGAAAAAAATCTGATTTTCCTGATACCGTGAGTAACGTCCTGGGAGAAAAAAATCATATTTTCCTGATACCATGAGTAAAGTCCAGGGTGAAAAAAATCAGATTTTCCTGATACCGTGAGTCACGTCCAGGGTGAAAAAAATCAGATTTTTCAGATACCGTGAGTTATGTCCAGGGTGAAAAATATCAGATGTTCCTGATACCGTGAGTAACGTCCAGGGTGAAAAAAATTATATTTTCCTGATACCTTGAGTTTAGTCCAGGTGAAAAAAAAAGAGATTTTCATTATACCATGAAAAAAGTTTAGGGTGAAAAAAATCCGATATTCCTGATACCGTGAGTAAGGTCCAGGGTGAAAAAAATCATATTTTCCTGATACCGTGAGTAACGTCCCGGGTGAAAAAAATCCGATTTTCCTGATACCGTGAGTAACGTCCAGGGTGAAAAAAATCCGATTTTCCTGATACCGTGAGACACGTCCAGGGTGAAAAATATCAGATGTTCCTGATACCGTGAGTTATGTCCAGGGTGAAAAATATCAGATGTTCCTGTTACCGTTAGTAACGTACAGGGTGAAAAAAATACGATTTTCCTGATACCGTGAGTCACGTCCAGGGTGAAAAAAATCAGATTTTCCTGATACCGTGAGTAACGTCCCGGGTGAAAAAAAACATATTTTCCTGATACCGTGAGTAAAGTCCAGGGTGAAAAAAATCAGATTTTCCTGATACCGTGAGTAACGTCCCCGGTGAAAAAAATCATATTTTCCTGATACCGTGAGAAACGTCCCGGGTGAAAAAAAACATATTTTCCTGATTCCGTGAGTAAAGTCCAGGGTGAAAAAAAAATCAAATTTTCATGAGACCATGGGTAATAGTCCAGGGTGAAAAAAATCCGATTTTCCTGATACCGTGAGTCACGTCCAGGGTGAAATAAATCAGATTTTCCAGATACCGTGAGTTATGTCCAGGGTGAAAAATATCAGATTTTCGTGATACCGTGAGTAAAGTCCAGGGTGAAAAAAATTATATTTTCCTGATACCTTGAGTTTGGTCCAGGTGAAAAAAAAGAGATTTTCATGATACCATGAAAAAAGTTTAGGGTGAAAAAAATCCGATATTCCTGATACCGTGAGTAAAGTCCCGGGTGAAAAAAATCATATTTTCTTGATACCGTGAGTAAAGTCCAACGTGAAAAAAGTCAGATTTTCATGATACCGTGAGTAACGTCCCGGGTGAAAAAAATCATATTTTCCTGATACCGTGAGTAACGTCACGGGTGAAAAAAATCCGATCTTCCTGATACCGTGAGACACGTCCAGGGTGAAAAAAATCTGATTTTCCTGATACCGTGAGTAAAGTCCAGGGTGAAAAAAGTCAGATTTTCATGATACCGTGAGTAACGTCCCGGGTGAAAAAAATCCGATTTTCCTGATACCGTGAGACACGTCCAGGGTGAAAAAAATCTGATTTTCCTGATACCGTGAGTAACGTACAGGGTGAAAAAAATCCGATTTTCCTGATACCGTGAGTAAGGTCCAGGGTGAAAAAAATCAGATTTTCCTGATACCGTGAGTAAAGTCCCGGGTGAAAAAAATCATATTTTCCTGATACCGTGAGTAAAGTCCAGGGTGAAAAAAGTCAGATTTTCATGATACCGTGAGTAACGTCCCGGGTGAAAAAAATCATATTTTCCTGATTCCGTGAGTAACGTCACGGGTGAAAAAAAATCCGATTTTCCTGATACCGTGAGACACGTCCAGGGTGAAAAAAATCTGATTTTCCTGAAACCATGAGTAACGTCCTGGGTGAAAAAAATCATATTTTCCTGATACCGTGAGTAACGTCCTGGGTGAAAAAAATCAGATTTTCCTGATACCATGAGTAAGGTCCAGGGTGAAAAAAAATCAGATTTTCCTGATACCGTGAGTAACGTCCCGGGTGAAAAAAATCATATTCCTGATTCCGTGAGTAAAGTCCAGGGTGAAAAAAATCAAATTTTCATAATACCATGGGTAATAGTCCAGGTGAAAAAAATCAGATTTTCCTGATACCGTGAGTCACGTCCAGGGTGAAAAAAATCAGATTTTCCAGATACCATGAGTTATGTCCAGGGTGAAAAATATCAGATTTTCGTGATACCGTGAGTAAGGTCCAGGGTGAAAAAAATTATATTTTCCTGATACCTTGAGTTTAGTCCAGGTGAAAAAAAAGATTTTCATGATACCATGAAAAAAGTTTAGGGTGAACAAAATCTGATATTCCTGATACCGTGAGTAAGGACCAGGGTGAAAAAAAAGATATTTTCCTGATACCGTGAGTAAAGTCCAGGGTGAAAAAAGTCAGATTTTCATGATACCGTGAGTAACGTCCCGGGTGAAAAAAATCATATTTTCCTGATACCGTGAGTAACATCACAGGTGAAAAAAATCCGATTTTCCTGATACCGTGAGTAACATCCAGGGTGAAAAACATCCGATTTTCCTGATACCGTGAGACACGTACAGGGTGAAAAAAATCTGATTTTCCTGATACCGTGAGTAACGTCCTGGGTGAAAAAAATCATATTTTCCTGATACCGTGAGTAAAGTCCAGGGTGAAAAAAATCAGATTTTCCTGATACCGTGAGTCACGTCCAGGGTGAAAAAAATCAGATTTTCCAGATACCGTGAGTTATGTCCAGGGTGAAAAATATCAGATTTTCCTGATACCGTGAGTAACGTCCCGGGTGAAAAAAATCATATTTTCCTGATACCGTGAGTAACGTCACGGGTGAAAAAAATCCGATTTTCCTGATACCGTGAGTAACGTCCAGGGTGAAAAAAATCCGATTTTCCTGATACCGTGAGACACGTCCAGGGTGAAAAAAATCAGATTTTTCAGATACCGCGAGTTATGTCCAGGGTGAAAAATATCAGATGTTCCTGATACCGTGAGTAACGTCCAGGGTGAAAAAAATTATATTTTCCTGATACCTTGAGTTTAGTCCAGGTGAAAAAAATCATATTCCTGATTCCGTGAGTAAAGTCCAGGGTGAAAAAAATCCGATTTTCCTGATACCGTGAGTCACGTCCAGGGTGAAATAAATCAGATTTTCCAGATACCGTGAGTTATGTCCAGGGTGAAAAATATCAGATTTTCGTGATACCGTGAGTAAAGTCCAGGGTGAAAAAAATTATATTTTCCTGATACCTTGAGTTTGGTCCAGGTGAAAAAAAAGAGATTTTCATGATACCATGAAAAAAGTTTAGGGTGAAAAAAATCCGATATTCCTGATACCGTGAGTAAAGTCCCGGGTGAAAAAAATCATATTTTCTTGATACCGTGAGTAAAGTCCAACGTGAAAAAAGTCAGATTTTCATGATACCGTGAGTAACGTCCCGGGTGAAAAAAATCATATTTTCCTGATACCGTGAGTAACGTCACGGGTGAAAAAAATCCGATCTTCCTGATACCGTGAGACACGTCCAGGGTGAAAAAAATCTGATTTTCCTGATACCGTGAGTAACGTCCAGGGTGAAAAAAATTATATTTTCCTGATACCTTGAGTTTAGTCCAGGTGAAAAAAATCATATTCCTGATTCCGTGAGTAAAGTCCAGGGTGAAAAAAATCCGATTTTCCTGATACCGTGAGTCACGTCCAGGGTGAAATAAATCAGATTTTCCAGATACCGTGAGTTATGTCCAGGGTGAAAAATATCCGATTTTCCTGATACCGTGAGTAAGGTCCAGGGTGAAAAAAATCAGATTTTCCTGATACCGTGAGTAAAGTCCCGGGTGAAAAAAATCATATTTTCCTGATACCGTGAGTAAAGTCCAGGGTGAAAAAAGTCAGATTTTCATGATACCGTGAGTAACGTCCCGGGTGAAAAAAATCATATTTTCCTGATTCCGTGAGTAACGTCACGGGTGAAAAAAAATCCGATTTTCCTGATACCGTGAGACACGTCCAGGGTGAAAAAAATCTGATTTTCCTGAAACCATGAGTAACGTCCTGGGTGAAAAAAATCATATTTTCCTGATACCGTGAGTAACGTCCTGGGTGAAAAAAATCAGATTTTCCTGATACCATGAGTAAGGTCCAGGGTGAAAAAAAATCAGATTTTCCTGATACCGTGAGTAACGTCCCGGGTGAAAAAAATCATATTCCTGATTCCGTGAGTAAAGTCCAGGGTGAAAAAAATCAAATTTTCATAATACCATGGGTAATAGTCCAGGTGAAAAAAATCAGATTTTCCTGATACCGTGAGTCACGTCCAGGGTGAAAAAAATCAGATTTTCCAGATACCATGAGTTATGTCCAGGGTGAAAAATATCAGATTTTCGTGATACCGTGAGTAAGGTCCAGGGTGAAAAAAATTATATTTTCCTGATACCTTGAGTTTAGTCCAGGTGAAAAAAAAGATTTTCATGATACCATGAAAAAAGTTTAGGGTGAACAAAATCTGATATTCCTGATACCGTGAGTAAGGACCAGGGTGAAAAAAAAGATATTTTCCTGATACCGTGAGTAAAGTCCAGGGTGAAAAAAGTCAGATTTTCATGATACCGTGAGTAACGTCCCGGGTGAAAAAAATCATATTTTCCTGATACCGTGAGTAACATCACAGGTGAAAAAAATCCGATTTTCCTGATACCGTGAGTAACATCCAGGGTGAAAAACATCCGATTTTCCTGATACCGTGAGACACGTACAGGGTGAAAAAAATCTGATTTTCCTGATACCGTGAGTAACGTCCTGGGTGAAAAAAATCATATTTTCCTGATACCGTGAGTAAAGTCCAGGGTGAAAAAAATCAGATTTTCCTGATACCGTGAGTCACGTCCAGGGTGAAAAAAATCAGATTTTCCAGATACCGTGAGTTATGTCCAGGGTGAAAAATATCAGATTTTCCTGATACCGTGAGTAACGTCCCGGGTGAAAAAAATCATATTTTCCTGATACCGTGAGTAACGTCACGGGTGAAAAAAATCCGATTTTCCTGATACCGTGAGTAACGTCCAGGGTGAAAAAAATCCGATTTTCCTGATACCGTGAGACACGTCCAGGGTGAAAAAAATCAGATTTTTCAGATACCGCGAGTTATGTCCAGGGTGAAAAATATCAGATGTTCCTGATACCGTGAGTAACGTCCAGGGTGAAAAAAATTATATTTTCCTGATACCTTGAGTTTAGTCCAGGTGAAAAAAATCATATTCCTGATTCCGTGAGTAAAGTCCAGGGTGAAAAAAATCCGATTTTCCTGATACCGTGAGTCACGTCCAGGGTGAAATAAATCAGATTTTCCAGATACCGTGAGTTATGTCCAGGGTGAAAAATATCAGATTTTCGTGATACCGTGAGTAAAGTCCAGGGTGAAAAAAATTATATTTTCCTGATACCTTGAGTTTGGTCCAGGTGAAAAAAAAGAGATTTTCATGATACCATGAAAAAAGTTTAGGGTGAAAAAAATCCGATATTCCTGATACCGTGAGTAAAGTCCCGGGTGAAAAAAATCATATTTTCTTGATACCGTGAGTAAAGTCCAACGTGAAAAAAGTCAGATTTTCATGATACCGTGAGTAACGTCCCGGGTGAAAAAAATCATATTTTCCTGATACCGTGAGTAACGTCACGGGTGAAAAAAATCCGATCTTCCTGATACCGTGAGACACGTCCAGGGTGAAAAAAATCTGATTTTCCTGATACCGTGAGTAAAGTCCAGGGTGAAAAAAGTCAGATTTTCATGATACCGTGAGTAACGTCCCGGGTGAAAAAAATCCGATTTTCCTGATACCGTGAGACACGTCCAGGGTGAAAAAAATCTGATTTTCCTGATACCGTGAGTAACGTACAGGGTGAAAAAAATCCGATTTTCCTGATACCGTGAGTAAGGTCCAGGGTGAAAAAAATCAGATTTTCCTGATACCGTGAGTAAAGTCCCGGGTGAAAAAAATCATATTTTCCTGATACCGTGAGTAAAGTCCAGGGTGAAAAAAGTCAGATTTTCATGATACCGTGAGTAACGTCCCGGGTGAAAAAAATCATATTTTCCTGATTCCGTGAGTAACGTCACGGGTGAAAAAAATCCGATTTTCCTGATACCGTGAGACACGTCCAGGGTGAAAAAAATCTGATTTTCCTGAAACCATGAGTAACGTCCTGGGTGAAAAAAATCATATTTTCCTGATACCGTGAGTAACGTCCTGGGTGAAAAAAATCAGATTTTCCTGATACCATGAGTTAGGTCCAGGGTGAAAAAAAATCAGATTTTCCTGATACCGTGAGTAACGTCCCGGGTGAAAAAAATCATATTCCTGATTCCGTGAGTAAAGTCCAGGGTGAAAAAAATCAAATTTTCATGATACCATGGGTAATAGTCCAGGTGAAAAAAATCAGATTTTCCTGATACCGTGAGTCACGTCCAGGGTGAAAAAAATCAGATTTTCCAGATACCATGAGTTATGTCCAGGGTGAAAAATATCAGATTTTCGTGATACCGTGAGTAAGGTCCAGGGTGAAAAAAATTATATTTTCCTGATACCTTGAGTTTAGTCCAGGTGAAAAAAAAGATTTTCATGATACCATGAAAAAAGTTTAGGGTGAACAAAATCCGATATTCCTGATACCGTGAGTAAGGACCAGGGTGAAAAAAAAGATATTTTCCTGATACCGTGAGTAAAGTCCAGGGTGAAAAAAGTCAGATTTTCATGATACCGTGAGTAACGTCCCGGGTGAAAAAAATCATATTTTCCTAATACCGTGAGTAACATCACAGGTGAAAAAAATCCGATTTTCCTGATACCGTGAGTAACATCCAGGGTGAAAAACATCCGATTTTCCTGATACCGTGAGACACGTACAGGGTGAAAAAAATCTGATTTTCCTGATACCGTGAGTAACGTCCTGGGTGAAAAAAATCATATTTTCCTGATACCGTGAGTAAAGTCCAGGGTGAAAAAAATCAGATTTTCCTGATACCGTGAGTCACGTCCAGGGTGAAAAAAATCAGATTTTCCAGATACCGTGAGTTATGTCCAGGGTGAAAAATATCAAATTTTCCTGATACCGTGAGTAACGTCCCGGGTGAAAAAAATCATATTTTCCTGATACCGTGAGTAACGTCACGGGTGAAAAAAATCCGATTTTCCTGATACCGTGAGTAACGTCCAGGGTGAAAAAAATCCGATTTTCCTGATACCGTGAGACACGTCCAGGGTGAAAAAAATCAGATTTTTCAGATACCGCGAGTTATGTCCAGGGTGAAAAATATCAGATGTTCCTGATACCGTGAGTAACGTCCAGGGTGAAAAAAATTATATTTTCCTGATACCTTGAGTTTAGTCCAGGTGAAAAAAATCATATTCCTGATTCCGTGAGTAAAGTCCAGGGTGAAAAAAATCAGATTTTCCTGATACCGTGAGTTATGTCCAGGGTGAAAAATATCAGATTTTCCTGATACCGTGAGTAACGTCCCGGGTGAAAAAAATCATATTTTCCTGATACCGTGAGTAACGTCCTGGGAGAAAAAAAATCATATTTTCCTGATACCATGAGTAAAGTCCAGGGTGAAAAAAATCAGATTTTCCTGATACCGTGAGTCACGTCCAGGGTGAAAAAAATCAGATTTTTCAGACACCGTGAGTTATGTCCAGGGTGAAAAATATCAGATGTTCCTGATACCGTGAGTAATGTCCAGGGTGAAAAAAAAATTATATTTTCCTGATACCTTGAGTTTAGTCCAGGTGAAAAAAATCATATTCCTGATTCCGTGAGTAAAGTCCAGGGTGAAAAAAATCAGATTTTCCTGATACCGTGAGTCACGTCCAGGGTGAAAAAAATCAGATTTTCCAGATACCGTGAGGTATGTCCAGGGTGAAAAATATCAGATTTTCCTGATACCGTGAGTAACGTCCCGGGTGAAAAAAATCATATTTTCCTGATACCGTGAGTAACGTCCCGGGTGAAAAAAATCCTATTTTCCTGATACCGTGAGTAACGTCCAGGGTGAAAAAAATCCGATTTTCCTGATACCGTGAGACACGTCCAGGGTGAAAAATATCAGATGTTCCTGATACCGTGAGTTATGTCCAGGGTGAAAAATATCAGATGTTCCTGATACCGTTAGTAACGTACAGGGTGAAAAAAATACGATTTTCCTGATACCGTGAGTCACGTCCAGGGTGAAAAAAATCAGATTTTCCTGATACCGTGAGTAACGTCCCGGGTGAAAAAAATCATATTTTCCTGATACCGTGAGTAAAGTCCAGGGTGAAAAAAATCAGATTTTCCTGATACCGTGAGTAACGTCCCCGGTGAAAAAAATCATATTTTCCTGATACCGTGAGAAACGTCCCGGGTGAAAAAAATCATATTTTCCTGATACCGTGAGTAAAGTCCAGGGTGAAAAAATAATCAAATTTTCATGATACCATGGGTAATAGTCCAGGGTGAAAAAAATCCGATTTTCCTGATACCGTGAGTCACGTCCAGGTTGAAAAAAATCATATTTTCCTGATACCGTGAGTAAAGTCCAGGGTGAAAAAAGTCAGATTTTCATGATACCGTGAGTAACGTCCCGGGTGAAAAAAATCATATTTTCCTGATACCGTGAGTAACGTCACGGGTGAAAAAAATCCGATTTTCCTGATACCGTGAGACACGTCCAGTGTGAAAAAAATCTGATTTTCCTGATACCGTGAGTAACGTCCTGGGTGAAAAAAATCATATTTTCCTGATACCGTGAGTAAAGTCCAGGGTGAAAAAAATCAGATTTTCCTGATACCGTGAGTAACGTCCCGGGTGAAAAAAATCATATTCGTGATTCCGTGAGTAAAGTCCAGGGTGAAAAAAATCAAATTTTCATGATACCGTGAGTAACGTCACGGGTGAAAAAAATCCGATTTTCCTGATACCGTGAGTCACATCCAGGGTGAAAAAAAATCAGATTTTCCAGATACCATGAGTTATGTCCAGGGTGAAAAATATCAGATTTTCGTGATACCGTGAGTAAGGTCCAGGGTGAAAAAAATTATATTTTCCTGATACCTTGAGTTTAGTCCAGGTGAAAAAAAAAGATTTTCATGATACCATGAAAAAAGTTTAGGGTGAACAAAATCCGATATTCCTGATACCGTGAGTAAGGACCAGGGTGAAAAAAAAGATATTTTCCTGATACCGTGAGTAAAGTCCAGGGTGAAAAAAGTCAGATTTTCATGATACCGTGAGTAACGTCCCGGGTGAAAAAAATCATATTTTCCTGATACCGTGAGTAACATCACAGGTGAAAAAAATCCGATTTTCCTGATACCGTGAGTAACATCCAGCGTGAAAAACATCCGATTTTCCTGATACCGTGAGACACGTCCAGGGTGAAAAAAATCTGATTTTCCTGATACCGTGAGTAACGTCCTGGGTGAAAAAAATCATATTTTCCTGATACCGTGAGTAAAGTCCAAGGTGAAAAAATCAGATTTTCCTGATACCGTGAGTCACGTCCAGGGTGAAAAAAATCAGATTTTCCAGATACCGTGAGTTATGTCCAGGGTGAAAAATATCAGATTTTCCTGATACCGTGAGTAACGTCCCGGGTGAAAAAAATCATATTTTCCTGATACCGTGAGTAACGTCACGGGTGAAAAAAATCCGATTTTCCTGATACCGTGAGTAACGTCCAGGGTGAAAAAATCTGATTTTCCTGATACTGTGAGTAACGTCCTGGGAGAAAAAAATCATATTTTCCTGATACCATGAGTCACGTCCAGGGTGAAAAAAATCAGATTTTTCAGATACCGTGAGTTATGTCCAGGGTGAAAAATATCAGATGTTCCTGATACCGTGAGTAACTTCCAGGGTGAAAAAAATTATATTTTCCTGATACCTTGAGTTTAGTCCAGGTGAAAAAAAAAGAGATTTTCATTATACCATGAAAAAAGTTTAGGGTGAAAAAAATCCGATATTCCTGATACCGTGAGTAAGGTCCAGGGTGAAAAAAATCATATTTTCCTGATACCGTGAGTAACGTCCCGGGTGAAAAAAATCCGATTTTCCTGATACTGTGAGTAACGTCCAGGGTGAAAAAAATCCGATTTTCCTGAAACCATGAGACACGTCCAGGGTGAAAAATATCAGATGTTCCTGATACCGTGAGTTATGTCCAGGGTGAAAAATATCAGATGTTCCTGTTACCGTTAGTAACGTACAGGGTGAAAAAAATACGATTTTCCTGATACCGTGAGTCACGTCCAGGGTGAAAAAAATCAGATTTTCCTGATACCGTGAGTAACGTCCAGGGTGAAAAAAATCCGATTTTCCTGATACCGTGAGACACGTCCAGGGTGAAAAAAATCAGATTTTCCTGATACCGTGAGTAACGTCCACGGTGAAAAAAATCATATTTTCCTGATACCGTGAGAAACGTCCCGGGTGAAAAAAATCATATTTTCCTGATACCGTGAGTAAAGTCCAGGGTGAAAAAAAAATCAAATTTTCATGATACCATGGGTAATAGTCCAGGGTGAAAAAAATCCGATTTTCCTGATACCGTGAGTCACGTCCAGGGTGAAAAAAATCATATTTTCCTGATACCGTGAGTAAAGTCCAGGGTGAAAAAAATCATATTTTCCTGATACCGTGAGTAACGTCCCGGGTGAAAAAAATCCGATTTTCCTGATACTGTGAGTAACGTCCAGGGTGAAAAAAATCCGATTTTCCTGAAACCATGAGACACGTCCAGGGTGAAAAATATCAGATGTTCCTGATACCGTGAGTTATGTCCAGGGTGAAAAATATCAGATGTTCCTGTTACCGTTAGTAACGTACAGGGTGAAAAAAATACGATTTTCCTGATACCGTGAGTCACGTCCAGGGTGAAAAAAATCAGATTTTCCTGATACCGTGAGTAACGTCCAGGGTGAAAAAAATCCGATTTTCCTGATACCGTGAGACACGTCCAGGGTGAAAAAAATCTGATTTTCCTGATACCGTGAGTAACGTCCTGGGAGAAAAAAATCATATTTTCCTGATACCATGAGTAAAGTCCAGGGTGAAAAAAATCAGATTTTCCTGATACCGTGAGTCACGTCCAGGGTGAAAAAAATCAGATTTTTCAGATACCGTGAGTTATGTCCAGGGTGAAAAATATCAGATGTTCCTGATACCGTGAGTAACGTCCAGGGTGAAAAAAATTATATTTTCCTGATACCTTGAGTTTAGTCCAGGTGAAAAAAAAAGAGATTTTCATTATACCATGAAAAAAGTTTAGGGTGAAAAAAATCCGATATTCCTGATACCGTGAGTAAGGTCCAGGGTGAAAAAAATCATATTTTCCTGATACCGTGAGTAACGTCCCGGGTGAAAAAAATCCGATTTTCCTGATACCGTGAGTAACGTCCAGGGTGAAAAAAATCCGATTTTCCTGATACCGTGAGACACGTCCAGGGTGAAAAATATCAGATGTTCCTGATACCGTGAGTTATGTCCAGGGTGAAAAATATCAGATGTTCCTGATACCGTTAGTAACGTACAGGGTGAAAAAAATACGATTTTCCTGATACCGTGAGTCACGTCCAGGGTGAAAAAAATCAGATTTTCCTGATACCGTGAGTAACGTCCCGGGTGAAAAAAATCATATTTTCCTGATACCGTGAGTAAAGTCCAGGGTGAAAAAAATCAGATTTTCCTGATACCGTGAGTAACGTCCCCGGTGAAAAAAATCATATTTTCCTGATACCGTGAGAAACGTCCCGGGTGAAAAAAATCATATTTTCCTGATACCGTGAGTAAAGTCCAGGGTGAAAAAATAATCAAATTTTCATGATACCATGGGTAATAGTCCAGGGTGAAAAAAATCCAATTTTCCTGATACCGTGAGTCACGTCCAGGTTGAAAAAAATCATATTTTCCTGATACCGTGAGTAAAGTCCAGGGTGAAAAAAGTCAGATTTTCATGATACCGTGAGTAACGTCCCGGGTGAAAAAAATCATATTTTCCTGATACCGTGAGTAACGTCACGGGTGAAAAAAATCCGATTTTCCTGATACCGTGAGACACGTCCAGTGTGAAAAAAATCTGATTTTCCTGATACCGTGAGTAACGTCCTGGGTGAAAAAAATCATATTTTCCTGATACCGTGAGTAAAGTCCAGGGTGAAAAAAATCAGATTTTCCTGATACCGTGAGTAACGTCCCGGGTGAAAAAAATCATATTCGTGATTCCGTGAGTAAAGTCCAGGGTGAAAAAAATCAAATTTTCATGATACCGTGAGTAACGTCACGGGTGAAAAAAATCCGATTTTCCTGATACCGTGAGTCACATCCAGGGTGAAAAAAAATCAGATTTTCCAGATACCATGAGTTATGTCCAGGGTGAAAAATATCAGATTTTCGTGATACCGTGAGTAAGGTCCAGGGTGAAAAAAATTATATTTTCCTGATACCTTGAGTTTAGTCCAGGTGAAAAAAAAAGATTTTCATGATACCATGAAAAAAGTTTAGGGTGAACAAAATCCGATATTCCTGATACCGTGAGTAAGGACCAGGGTGAAAAAAAAGATATTTTCCTGATACCGTGAGTAAAGTCCAGGGTGAAAAAAGTCAGATTTTCATGATACCGTGAGTAACATCCCGGGTGAAAAAAATCATATTTTCCTGATACCGTGAGTAACATCACAGGTGAAAAAAATCCGATTTTCCTGATACCGTGAGTAACATCCAGCGTGAAAAACATCCGATTTTCCTGATACCGTGAGACACGTCCAGGGTGAAAAAAATCTGATTTTCCTGATACCGTGAGTAACGTCCTGGGTGAAAAAAATCATATTTTCCTGATACCGTGAGTAAAGTCCAAGGTGAAAAAAATCAGATTTTCCTGATACCGTGAGTCACGTCCAGGGTGAAAAAAATCAGATTTTCCAGATACCGTGAGTTATGTCCAGGGTGAAAAATATCAGATTTTCCTGATACCGTGAGTAACGTCCCGGGTGAAAAAAATCATATTTTCCTGATACCGTGAGTAACGTCACGGGTGAAAAAAATCCGATTTTCCTGATACCGTGAGTAACGTCCAGGGTGAAAAAAATCTGATTTTCCTGATACCGTGAGTAACGTACTGGGAGAAAAAAATCATATTTTCCTGATACCATGAGTCACGTCCAGGGTGAAAAAAATCAGATTTTTCAGATACCGTGAGTTATGTCCAGGGTGAAAAATATCAGATGTTCCTGATACCGTGAGTAACTTCCAGGGTGAAAAAAATTATATTTTCCTGATACCTTGAGTTTAGTCCAGGTGAAAAAAAAAGAGATTTTCATTATACCATGAAAAAAGTTTAGGGTGAAAAAAATCCGATATTCCTGATACCGTGAGTAAGGTCCAGGGTGAAAAAAATCATATTTTCCTGATACCGTGAGTAACGTCCCGGGTGAAAAAAATCCGATTTTCCTGATACTGTGAGTAACGTCCAGGGTGAAAAAAATCCGATTTTCCTGATACCATGAGACACGTCCAGGGTGAAAAATATCAGATGTTCCTGATACCGTGAGTTATGTCCAGGGTGAAAAATATCAGATGTTCCTGTTACCGTTAGTAACGTACAGGGTGAAAAAAATACGATTTTCCTGATACCGTGAGTCACGTCCAGGGTGAAAAAAATCAGATTTTCCTGATACCGTGAGTAACGTCCCGGGTGAAAAAAATCATATTTTCCTGATACCGTGAGTAAAGTCCAGGGTGAAAAAAATCAGATTTTCCTGATACCGTGAGTAACGTCCACGGTGAAAAAAATCATATTTTCCTGATACCGTGAGAAACGTCCCGGGTGAAAAAAATCATATTTTCCTGATACCGTGAGTAAAGTCCAGGGTGAAAAAAAAATCAAATTTTCATGATACCATGGGTAATAGTCCAGGGTGAAAAAAATCCGATTTTCCTGATACCGTGAGTCACGTCCAGGGTGAAAAAAATCATATTTTCCTGATACCGTGAGTAAAGTCCAGGGTGAAAAAAGTCAGATTTTCATGATACCGTGAGTAACGTCCCGGGTGAAAAAAATCATATTTTCCTGATACCGTGAGTAACGTCACGGGTGAAAAAAATCCGATTTTCCTGATACCGTGAGACACGTCCAGTGTGAAAAAAATCTGATTTTCCTGATACCGTGAGTAACGTCCTGGGTGAAAAAAATCATATTTTCCTGATACCGTGAGTAAAGTCCAGGGTGAAAAAAATCAGATTTTCCTGATACCGTGAGTAACGTCCCGGGTGAAAAAAATCATATTCGTGATTCCGTGAGTAAAGTCCAGGGTGAAAAAAATCAAATTTTCATGATACCATGGGTAATAGTCCAGGTGAAAAAAATCCGATTTTCCTGATACCGTGAGTCACGTCCAGGGTGAAAAAAATCAGATTTTCCAGATACCATGAGTTATGTCCAGGGTGAAAAATATCAGATTTTCGTGATACCGTGAGTAAGGTCCAGGGTGAAAAAAATTATATTTTCCTGATACCTTGAGTTTAGTCCAGGTGAAAAAAAAAGATTTTCATGATACCATGAAAAAAGTTTAGGGTGAACAAAATCCGATATTCCTGATACCGTGAGTAAGGACCAGGGTGAAAAAAAAGATATTTTCCTGATACCGTGAGTAAAGTCCAGGGTGAAAAAAGTCAGATTTTCATGATACCGTGAGTAACGTCCCGGGTGAAAAAAATCATATTTTCCTGATACCGTGAGTAACATCACAGGTGAAAAAAATCCGATTTTCCTGATACCGTGAGTAACATCCAGGGTGAAAAACATCCGATTTTCCTGATACCGTGAGACACGTCCAGGGTGAAAAAAATCAGATTTTCCAGATACCGTGAGTTATGTCCAGGGTGAAAAATATCAGATTTTCCTGATACCGTGAGTAACGTCCCGGGTGAAAAAAATCATATTTTCCTGATACCGTGAGTAACGTCACGGGTGAAAAAAATCCGATTTTCCTGATACCGTGAGTAACGTCCAGGGTGATAAAAATCCGATTTTCCTGATACCGTGAGACACGTCCAGGGTGAAAAAAATCTGATTTTCCTGATACCGTGAGTAACGTCCTGGGAGAAAAAAATCATATTTTCCTGATACCATGAGTAAAGTCCAGGGTGAAAAAAATCAGATTTTCCTGATACCGTGAGTCACGTCCAGGGTGAAAAAAATCAGATTTTTCAGATACCGTGAGTTATCTCCAGGGTGAAAAATATCAGATGTTCCTGATACCGTGAGTAACGTCCAGGGTGAAAAAAATTATATTTTCCTGATACCTTGAGTTTAGTCCAGGTGAAAAAAAAAGAGATTTTCATTATACCATGAAAAAAGTTTAGGGTGAAAAAAATCCGATATTCCTGATACCGTGAGTAAGGTCCAGGGTGAAAAAAATCATATTTTCCTGATACCGTGAGTAACGTACAGGGTGAAAAAAATACGATTTTCCTGATACCGTGAGTCACGTCCAGGGTGAAAAAAATCGGATTTTCCTGATACCGTGAGTAACGTCCCGGGTGAAAAAAATCATATTTTCCTGATACCGTGAGAAACGTCCCGGGTGAAAAAAATCATATTTTCCTGATTCCGTGAGTAAAGTCCAGGGTGAAAAAAAAATCAAATTTTCATGATACCATGGGTAATAGTCCAGGGTGAAAAAAATCCGATTTTCCTGATACCGTGAGTCACGTCCAGGGTGAAATAAATCAGATTTTCCAGATACCGTGAGTTATGTCCAGGGTGAAAAATATCAGATTTTCGTGATACCGTGAGTAAAGTCCAGGGTGTAAAAAATTATATTTTCCTGATACCTTGAGTTTGGTCCAGGTGAAAAAAAAGAGATTTTCATGATACCATGAAAAAAGTTTATGGTGAAAAAAATCCGATATTCCTGATACCGTGAGTAAAGTCCCGGGTGAAAAAAATCATATTTTCTTGATACCGTGAGTAAAGTCCAACGTGAAAAAAGTCAGATTTTCATGATACCGTGAGTAATGTCCCGGGTGAAAAAAATCATATTTTCCTGATACCGTGAGTAACGTCACGGGTGAAAAAAATCCGATCTTCCTGATACCGTGAGACACGTCCAGGGTGAAAAAAATCTGATTTTCCTGATACCGTGAGTAAAGTCCAGGGTGAAAAAAGTCAGATTTTCATGATACCGTGAGTAACGTCCCGGGTGAAAAAAATCCGATTTTCCTGATACCGTGAGACACGTCCAGGGTGAAAAAAATCTGATTTTCCTGATACCGTGAGTAACGTAGAGGGTGAAAAAAATCCGATTTTCCTGATACCGTGAGTAAGGTCCAGGGTGAAAAAAATCAGATTTTCCTGATACCGTGAGTAAAGTCCCGGGTGAAAAAAATCATATTTTCCTGATACCGTGAGTAAAGTCCAGGGTGAAAAAAGTCAGATTTTCATGATACCGTGAGTAACGTCCCGGGTGAAAAAAATCATATTTTCCTGATTCCGTGAGTAACGTCACGGGTGAAAAAAATCCGATTTTCGTGATACCGTGAGACACGTCCAGGGTGAAAAAAATCTGATTTTCCTGAAACCATGAGTAACGTCCTGGGTGAAAAAAATCATATTTTCCTGATACCGTGAGTAACGTCCCGGGTGAAAAAAATCCGATTTTCCTGATACCGTGAGACACGTCCAGGGTGAAAAAAATCTGATTTTCCTGATACCGTGAGTAACGTAGAGGGTGAAAAAAATCCGATTTTCCTGATACCGTGAGTAAGGTCCAGGGTGAAAAAAATCAGATTTTCCTGATACCGTGAGTAAAGTCCCGGGTGAAAAAAATCATATTTTCCTGATACCGTGAGTAAAGTCCAGGGTGAAAAAAGTCAGATTTTCATGATACCGTGAGTAACGTCCCGGGTGAAAAAAATCATATTTTCCTGATTCCGTGAGTAACGTCACGGGTGAAAAAAATCCGATTTTCGTGATACCGTGAGACACGTCCAGGGTGAAAAAAATCTGATTTTCCTGAAACCATGAGTAACGTCCTGGGTGAAAAAAATCATATTTTCCTGATACCGTGAGTAACGTCCTGGGTGAAAAAAATCAGATTTTCCTGATACCATGAGTAAGGTCCAGGGTGAAAAAAAATCAGATTTTCCTGATACCGTGAGTAACGTCCTGGGTAAAAAAAATCATATTTTCCTGATACCGTGAGTAAAGTCCAGGGTGAAAAAAGTCAGATTTTCATGATACCGTGAGTAACGCCCCGGGTGAAAAAAATCATATTTTCCTGATACCGTGAGTAACGTCCCGGGTAAAAAAAATCCGATTTTCCTGATACTGTGAGTAATGTACAGGGTGAAAAAAATCTGATTTTCCTGATACTGTGAGTAACGTACAGGGTGAAAAAAATCCGATTTTCCTGATACCATGAGTAATGTCCAGGGTGAAAAAAATCCGATTTTCCTGATACCGTGAGCCACGTCCCGGGTGAAACAAATCATATTTTCCTGATACCTTGAGTAAAGTCCATGGTGAAAAAAATCAGATTTTCCTGATACCGTGAGTAACGTCCCGGGTCAATAAAATCATATTTTCCTGATACCGTGAGAAACGTCCCGGGTGAAAAAAATCATATTTTCCTGATACCGTGAGTAAAGTCCAGGGTGAAAAAAAATCAAATTTTCATGATACCATGGATAATAGTCCAGGTGAAAAAAATCCGATTTTCCTGATACCGTGAGTCACGTCCAGGGTGAAAAAAATCAGATTTTCCAGATACCGTGAGTTATGTCCAGGGTGAAAAATATCAGATTTTCTTGATACCGTGAGTAAGGTCCAGGGTGAAAAAAATTATATTTTCCTGATACCTTGAGTTTAGTCCAAGTGAAAAAAAAGAGATTTTCATGATACCATGAAAAAAGTTTAGGGTGAAAAAAATCCGATATTCCTGATACCGTGAGTAAGGTCTAGGGTGAAAAAAATCTGATTTTCCTGATACCGTGAGTAACGTCCCGGGTGAAAAAAATCATATTTTCCTGATACCGTGAGTAAAGTCCAGGGTGAAAAAAGTCAGATTTTCATGATACCGTGAGTAACGTCCCGGGTGAAAAAAATCATATTTTCCTGATACCGTGAGTAACATCACGGGTGAAAAAAATCCAATTTTCCTGATACCGTGAGTAACGTCCAGGGTGAAAAAAAATCCGATTTTCCTGATACCGTGAGACACGTCCAGGGTGAAAAAAATCTGATTTTCCTGATACCGTGAGTAACGTCCTGGGTGAAAAAAATCATATTTTCCTGATACCGTGAGTAAACTCCAGGGTGAAAAAAGTCAGATTTTCATGATACCGTGAGTAACATCCCTGTGTGAAAAAAATCATATTTTCCTGATGCCGTGAGTAACGTCCCGGGTGAAAAAAATCCAATTTTCCTGATACCGTGAGTAAAGTCCAGGGTGAAAAATATCAGATTTTCCTGATACCGTGAGTCACGTCCAGGGTGAAAAAAATCATATTTTCCTGATACCGTGAGTAAAGTCCAGGGTGAAAAAAGTCAGATTTTCATGATACCGTGAGTAACGTCCTGGGTGAAAAAAATCATATTTTCCTGATACCGTGAGTAACGTCACGGGTGAAAAAAATCCGATTTTCCTGATACCGTGAGACACGTCCAGTGTGAAAAAAATCTGATTTTCCTGATACCGTGAGGAAAGTCCTGGGTGAAAAAAATCATATTTTCCTGATACCGTGAGTAAAGTCCAGGGTGAAAAAAATCAGATTTTCCTGATACCGTGAGTAACGTCCCGGGTGAAAAAAATCATATTCGTGATTCCGTGAGTAAAGTCCAGGGTGAAAAAAATCAAATTTTCATGATACCATGGGTAATAGTCCAGGTGAAAAAAATCCAATTTTCCTGATACCGTGAGTCACGTCCAGGGTGAAAAAAATCAGATTTTCCAGATACCATGAGTTATGTCCAGGGTGAAAAATATCAGATTTTCGTGATACCGTGAGTAAGGTCCAGGGTGAAAAAAATTATATTTTCCTGATACCTTGAGTTTAGTCCAGGTGAAAAAAAAAGATTTTCATGATACCATGAAAAAAGTTTAGGGTGAACAAAATCCGATATTCCTGATACCGTGAGTAAGGACCAGGGTGAAAAAAAAGATATTTTCCTGATACCGTGAGTAAAGTCCAGGGTGAAAAAAGTCAGATTTTCATGATACCGTGAGTAACGTCCCGGGTGAAAAAAATCATATTTTCCTGATACCGTGAGTAACATCACAGGTGAAAAAAATCCGATTTTCCTGATACCGTGAGTAACATCCAGGGTGAAAAAAATCTGATTTTCCTGATACCGTGAGTAACGTCCTGGGTGAAAAAAATCATATTTTCCTGATACCGTGAGTAACGTCCCGGGTGAAAAAAATCCGATTTTCCTGATACCGTGAGACACGTCCAGGGTGAAAAAAATCTGATTTTCCTGATACCGTGAGTAACGTAGAGGGTGAAAAAAATCCGATTTTCCTGATACCGTGAGTAAGGTCCAGGGTGAAAAAAATCAGATTTTCCTGATACCGTGAGTAAAGTCCCGGGTGAAAAAAATCATATTTTCCTGATACCGTGAGTAAAGTCCAGGGTGAAAAAAGTCAGATTTTCATGATACCGTGAGTAACGTCCCGGGTGAAAAAAATCATATTTTCCTGATTCCGTGAGTAACGTCACGGGTGAAAAAAATCCGATTTTCGTGATACCGTGAGACACGTCCAGGGTGAAAAAAATCTGATTTTCCTGAAACCATGAGTAACGTCCTGGGTGAAAAAAATCATATTTTCCTGATACCGTGAGTAACGTCCTGGGTGAAAAAAATCAGATTTTCCTGATACCATGAGTAAGGTCCAGGGTGAAAAAAAATCAGATTTTCCTGATACCGTGAGTAACGTCCTGGGTAAAAAAATCATATTTTCCTGATACCGTGAGTAAAGTCCAGGGTGAAAAAAGTCAGATTTTCATGATACCGTGAGTAACGCCCCGGGTGAAAAAAATCATATTTTCCTGATACCGTGAGTAACGTCCCGGGTAAAAAAAATCCGATTTTCCTGATACTGTGAGTAATGTACAGGGTGAAAAAAATCTGATTTTCCTGATACTGTGAGTAACGTACAGGGTGAAAAAAATCCGATTTTCCTGATACCATGAGTAATGTCCAGGGTGAAAAAAATCCGATTTTCCTGATACCGTGAGCCACGTCCCGGGTGAAACAAATCATATTTTCCTGATACCTTGAGTAAAGTCCATGGTGAAAAAAATCAGATTTTCCTGATACCGTGAGTAACGTCCCGGGTCAATAAAATCATATTTTCCTGATACCGTGAGAAACGTCCCGGGTGAAAAAAATCATATTTTCCTGATACCGTGAGTAAAGTCCAGGGTGAAAAAAAATCAAATTTTCATGATACCATGGATAATAGTCCAGGTGAAAAAAATCCGATTTTCCTGATACCGTGAGTCACGTCCAGGGTGAAAAAAATCAGATTTTCCAGATACCGTGAGTTATGTCCAGGGTGAAAAATATCAGATTTTCTTGATACCGTGAGTAAGGTCCAGGGTGAAAAAAATTATATTTTCCTGATACCTTGAGTTTAGTCCAAGTGAAAAAAAAGAGATTTTCATGATACCATGAAAAAAGTTTAGGGTGAAAAAAATCCGATATTCCTGATACCGTGAGTAAGGTCTAGGGTGAAAAAAATCTGATTTTCCTGATACCGTGAGTAACGTCCCGGGTGAAAAAAATCATATTTTCCTGATACCGTGAGTAAAGTCCAGGGTGAAAAAAGTCAGATTTTCATGATACCGTGAGTAACGTCCCGGGTGAAAAAAATCATATTTTCCTGATACCGTGAGTAACATCACGGGTGAAAAAAATCCAATTTTCCTGATACCGTGAGTAACGTCCAGGGTGAAAAAAAATCCGATTTTCCTGATACCGTGAGACACGTCCAGGGTGAAAAAAATCTGATTTTCCTGATACCGTGAGTAACGTCCTGGGTGAAAAAAATCATATTTTCCTGATACCGTGAGTAAACTCCAGGGTGAAAAAAGTCAGATTTTCATGATACCGTGAGTAACATCCCTGTGTGAAAAAAATCATATTTTCCTGATGCCGTGAGTAACGTCCCGGGTGAAAAAAATCCAATTTTCCTGATACCGTGAGTAAAGTCCAGGGTGAAAAATATCAGATTTTCCTGATACCGTGAGTCACGTCCAGGGTGAAAAAAATCATATTTTCCTGATACCGTGAGTAAAGTCCAGGGTGAAAAAAGTCAGATTTTCATGATACCGTGAGTAACGTCCTGGGTGAAAAAAATCATATTTTCCTGATACCGTGAGTAACGTCACGGGTGAAAAAAATCCGATTTTCCTGATACCGTGAGACACGTCCAGTGTGAAAAAAATCTGATTTTCCTGATACCGTGAGGAAAGTCCTGGGTGAAAAAAATCATATTTTCCTGATACCGTGAGTAAAGTCCAGGGTGAAAAAAATCAGATTTTCCTGATACCGTGAGTAACGTCCCGGGTGAAAAAAATCATATTCGTGATTCCGTGAGTAAAGTCCAGGGTGAAAAAAATCAAATTTTCATGATACCATGGGTAATAGTCCAGGTGAAAAAAATCCAATTTTCCTGATACCGTGAGTCACGTCCAGGGTGAAAAAAATCAGATTTTCCAGATACCATGAGTTATGTCCAGGGTGAAAAATATCAGATTTTCGTGATACCGTGAGTAAGGTCCAGGGTGAAAAAAATTATATTTTCCTGATACCTTGAGTTTAGTCCAGGTGAAAAAAAAAGATTTTCATGATACCATGAAAAAAGTTTAGGGTGAACAAAATCCGATATTCCTGATACCGTGAGTAAGGACCAGGGTGAAAAAAAAGATATTTTCCTGATACCGTGAGTAAAGTCCAGGGTGAAAAAAGTCAGATTTTCATGATACCGTGAGTAACGTCCCGGGTGAAAAAAATCATATTTTCCTGATACCGTGAGTAACATCACAGGTGAAAAAAATCCGATTTTCCTGATACCGTGAGTAACATCCAGGGTGAAAAAAATCTGATTTTCCTGATACCGTGAGTAACGTCCTGGGTGAAAAAAATCATATTTTCCTGATACCGTGAGTAAAGTCCAGGGTGAAAAAAATCAGATTTTCCTGATACCGTGAGTCATGTCCAGGGTGAAAAAAATCAGATTTTCCAGATACCGTGAGTTATGTCCAGGGTGAAAAATATCAGATTTTCCTGATACCGTGAGTAACGTCCCGGGTGAAAAAAATCATATTTTCCTGATACCGTGAGTAACGTCACGGGTGAAAAAAATCCGATTTTCCTGATACCGTGAGTAACGTCCAGGGTGAAAAAAATCCGATTTTCCTGATACCGTGAGACACGTCCAGGGTGAAAAAAATCTGATTTTCCTGATACCGTGAGTAACGTCCTGGGAGAAAAAAATCATATTTTCCTGATACCATGAGTAAAGTCCAGGGTGAAAAAAATCAGATTTTCCTGATACCGTGAGTCACGTCCAGGGTGAAAAAAATCAGATTTTTCAGATACCGTGAGTTATGTCCAGGGTGAAAAATATCAGATGTTCCTGATACCGTGAGTAACGTCCAGGGTGAAAAAAATTATATTTTCCTGATACCTTGAGTTTAGTCCAGGTGAAAAAAAAGAGATTTGCATTATACCATGAAAAAAGTTTAGGGTGAAAAAAATCCGATATTCCTGATACCGTGAGTAAGGTCCAGGGTGAAAAAAATCATATTTTCCTGATACCGTGAGTAACGTCCCGGGTGAAAAAAATCCGATTTTCCTGATACCGTGAGTAACGTCCAGGGTGAAAAAAATCCGATTTTCCTGATACCGTGAGACACGTCCAGGGTGAAAAATATCAGATGTTCCTGATACCGTGAGTTATGTCCAGGGGGAAAAATATCAGATGTTCCTGTTACCGTTAGTAACGTACAGGGTGAAAAAAATACGATTTTCCTGATACCGTGAGTCACGTCCAGGGTGAAAAAAATCAGATTTTCCTGATACCGTGAGTAACGTCCCGGGTGAAAAAAATCATATTTTCCTGATACCGTGAGTAAAGTCCAGGGTGAAAAAAATCAGATTTTCCTGATACCGTGAGTAACGTCCCCGGTGAAAAAAATCATATTTTCCTGATACCGTGAGAAACGTCCCGGGTGAAAAAAATCATATTTTCCTGATACCGTGAGTAAAGTCCAGGGTGAAAAAAAAATCAAATTTTCATGATACCATGGGTAATAGTCCAGGGTGAAAAAAATCCGATTTTCCTGATACCGTGAGTCACGTCCAGGGTGAAAAAAATCAGATTTTCCAGATACCGTGAGTTATGTCCAGGGTGAAAAATATCAGATTTTCGTGATACCGTGAGTAAAGTCCAGGGTGAAAAAAATTATATTTTCCTGATACCTTGAGTTTGGTCCAGGTGAAAAAAAAGAGATTTTCATGATACCATGAAAAAAGTTTAGGGTGAAAAAAATCCGATATTCCTGATACCGTGAGTAAAGTCCCGGGTGAAAAAAATCATATTTTCCTGATACCGTGAGTAAAGTCCAACGTGAAAAAAGTCAGATTTTCATGATACCGTGAGTAACGTCCCGGGTGAAAAAAATCATATTTTCCTGATACCGTGAGTAACGTCACGGGTGAAAAAAATCCGATTTTCCTGATACCGTGAGACACGTCCAGGGTGAAAAAAATCTGATTTTCCTGATACCGTGAGTAAAGTCCAGGGTGAAAAAAGTCAGATTTTCATGATACCGTGAGTAAAGTCCAACGTGAAAAAAGTCAGATTTTCATGATACCGTGAGTAACGTCCCGGGTGAAAAAAATCATATTTTCCTGATACCGTGAGTAACGTCACGGGTGAAAAAAATCCGATTTTCCTGATACCGTGAGACACGTCCAGGGTGAAAAAAATCTGATTTTCCTGATACCGTGAGTAAAGTCCAGGGTGAAAAAAGTCAGATTTTCATGATACCGTGAGTAACGTCCCGGGTGAAAAAAATCCGATTTTCCTGATACCGTGAGACACGTCCAGGGTGAAAAAAATCTGATTTTCCTGATACCGTGAGTAACGTACAGGGTGAAAAAAATCCGATTTTCCTGATACCGTGAGTAAGGTCCAGGGTGAAAAAAATCAGATTTTCCTGATACCGTGAGTAAAG
Source organism: Bradypodion pumilum (assembly GCA_035047305.1). Taxonomy (NCBI): domain Eukaryota; kingdom Metazoa; phylum Chordata; class Lepidosauria; order Squamata; family Chamaeleonidae; genus Bradypodion; species Bradypodion pumilum. Next base: position 187,642,541 of record JAWDJD010000003.1, read on the forward strand.
TCCCGGGTGAAAAAAAATCATATTTTCCTGATACCGTGAGTAAAGTCCAGGGTGAAAAAAGTCAGATTTTCATGATACCGTGAGTAACGTCCCGGGTGAAAAAAATCATATTTTCCTGATACCGTGAGTAAAGTCCAGGGTGAAAAAAATCAAATTTTCATGATACCGTGAGTAACGTCCCGGGTGAAAAAAATCATATTCCTGATTCCGTGAGTAAAGTCCAGGGTGAAAAAAATCAGAATTTCCTGATACCATGAGTAAGGTCCAGGGTGAAAAAAAATCAGATTTTCCTGATACCGTGAGTAACGTCCTGGGTAAAAAAAATCATATTTTCCTGATACCGTGAGTAAAGTCCAGGGTGAAAAAAGTCAGATTTTCATGATACCGTGAGTAACGTCCCGGGTGAAAAAAATCATATTTTCCTGATACCGTGAGTAATGTCCAGGGTGAAAAAAATCCGATTTTCCTGATACCGTGAGCCACGTCCCGGGTGAAACAAATCATATTTTCCTGATACCGTGAGTAAAGTCCAGGGTGAAAAAAATCAAATTTTCATGATACCATGGATAATAGTCCAGGTGAAAAAAATCCGATTTTCCTGATACCGTGAGTCATGTCCAGGGTGAAAAAAATCAGATTTTCCAGATACCGTGAGTTATGTCCAGGGTGAAAAATATCAGATTTTCTTGATACCGTGAGTAAGGTCCAGGGTGAAAAAAATTATATTTTCCTGATACCTTGAGTTTAGTCCAAGTGAAAAAAAAGAGATTTTCATGATACCATGAAAAAAGTTTAGGGTGAAAAAAATCCGATATTCCTGATACCGTGAGTAAGGTCTAGGGTGAATAAAATCTGATTTTCCTGATACCGTGAGTAACGTCCCGGGTGAAAAAAAATCATATTTTCCTGATACCGTGAGTAAAGTCCAGGGTGAAAAAAGTCAGATTTTCATGATACCGTGAGTAACGTCCCGGGTGAAAAAAATCATATTTTCCTGATACCGTGAGTAACATCACGGGTGAAAAAAATCCAATTTTCCTGATACCGTGAGTAACGTCCAGGGTGAAAAAAAATCCGATTTTCCTGATACCGTGAGACACGTCCAGGGTGAAAAAAATCTGATTTTCCTGATACCGTGAGACACGTCCAGTGTGAAAAAAATCTGATTTTCCTGATACCGTGAGTAACGACCAGGGTGAAAAAAATCAGATTTTCCTGATATCATTTGTAACATCCTGGGTGAAAAAAATCAGATTTTCCTGATACCGTGAGTAACATCCAGGGTGAAAAAAATCAGATTTTCCTGATACCGTGAGTAACGTCCTGGGTGAAAAAAATCATATTTTCCTGATACCGTGAGTAAAGTCCAGGGTGAAAAAAATCAGATTTTCCTGATACCGTGAGTAACGTCCCGGGTGAAAAAAATCATATTCTTGATTCCGTGAGTAAAGTCCAGGGTGAAAAAAATCATATTTTCCTGATACCGTGAGTAAGGTCCAGGGTGAAAAAAATCAGATTTTCCTGATACCGTGAGTAACGTCCCGGGTGAAAAAAATCATATTTTCCTGATACCGTGAGTAAAGTCCAGGGTGAAAAAAGTCAGATTTTCATGATACCATGAGTAACGTCCCGGGTGAAAAAAATCATATTTTCCTGATACCGTGAGTAACGTCCCGGGTGAAAAAAATCCAATTTTCCTGATACCGTGAGTAACGTCCAGGGTGAAAAAAATCGGATTTTCCTGATACCATGAGACACATCCAGGGTGAAAATCATCTGATTTTCCTGATACCGTGAGTAACGTACAGGGTGAAAAAAATCCGATTTTCCTGATACCATGAGTAATGTCCAGGGTGAAAAAAATCCGATTTTCCTGATACCGTGAGTCACGTCCAGGGTGAAAAAAATCAGATTTTCCTGATACCGTGAGTAACGTCCCGGGTGAAATAAATCAGATTTTCCTGATACCGTGAGTAAAGTCCAGGGTGAAAAATATCAGATTTTCCTGATACTGTGAGTAAAGTCCCAGGTGAAAAAAATTATATTTTCCTGATACCTCGAGTTTAGTCCAGGTGAAAAAAAAGAGATTTTCATGATACCATGAAAAAAGTTTAGGGTGAAAAAAATCCGATATTCCTGATACCGTGAGTAACATCCAGGGTGAAAAAAATCAGATTTTCCTGATACCGTGAGCAACGTCCTGGGTGAAAAAAATCATATTTTCCTGATACCGTGAGTAAAGTCCAGGGTGAAAAAAATCAGATTTTCCTGATACGGTGAGTAACGTCCCGGGTGAAAAAATCATATTCCTGATTCCGTGAGTAAAGTCCAGGGTGAAAAAAATCAGATTTTCCTGATACCGTGAGTAACATCCCGGGTGAAAAAAATTATATTTTCCTGATACCTTGAGTTTAGTCCAGGTGAAAAAAAAAGAGATTTTCATGATACCATGTAAAAAGTTTAGGGTGAAAAAAATCCGATATTCCTGATACCGTGAGTAACGTCCAGGGTGAAAAAAATCAGATTTTCCTGATACCGTGAGTAACGTCCTGGGTGAAAAAAATCATATTTTCCTGATACCGTGAGTAACGTCGAGGGTGAAAAAAATCATATTTTCCTGATACCGTGAGAAACGTCCCGGGTGAAAAAAATCATATTTTCCTGATACCGTGAGTAAAGTCCAGGGTGAAAAAAAATCAAATTTTCATGATACCATGGATAATAGTCCAGGTGAAAAAAATCCGATTTTCCTGATACCGTGAGTCATGTCCAGGGTGAAAAAAATCAGATTTTCCAGATACCGTGAGTTATGTCCAGGGTGAAAAATATCAGATTTTCTTGATACCGTGAGTAACGTCCCGGGTGAAAAAAATCATATTTTCCTGATACCGTGAGTAACGTCCCGGGTAAAAAAAATCCGATTTTCCTGATACCGTGAGTAATGTCCAGGGTGAAAAAAATCCGATTTTCCTGATACCGTGAGCCACGTCCCGGGTGAAACAAATCATATTTTCCTGATACCTTGAGTAAAGTCCAGGGTGAAAAAAATCAGATTTTCCTGATACCGTGAGTAACGTCCCGGGTCAAAAAAATCATATTTTCCTGATACCGTGAGAAACGTCCCGGGTGAAAAAAATCATATTTTCCTGATACCGTGAGTAAAGTCCAGGGTGAAAAAAAATCAAATTTTCATGATACCATGGATAATAGTCCAGGTGAAAAAAATCCGATTTTCCTGATACCGTGAGTCACGTCCAGGGTGAAAAAAATCAGATTTTCCAGATACCGTGAGTTATGTCCAGGGTGAAAAATATCAGATTTTCTTGATACCGTGAGTAAGGTCCAGGGTGAAAAAAAGTTATATTTTCCTGATACCTTGAGTTTAGTCCAAGTGAAAAAAAAAGAGATTTTCATGATACCATGAAAAAAGTTTAGGGTGAAAAAAATCCGATATTCCTGATACCGTGAGTAAGGTCTAGGGTGAAAAAAATCTGATTTTCCTGATACCGTGAGTAACGTCCCGGGTGAAAAAAATCATATTTTCCTGATACCGTGAGTAAAGTCCAGGGTGAAAAAAGACAGATTTTCATGATACCGTGAGTAACATCCCTGTGTGAAAAAAATCATATTTTCCTGATGCCGTGATTAACGTCCCGGGTGAAAAAAATCCAATTTTCCTGATACCGTGAGTAAAGTCCAGGGTGAAAAAAATCAAATTTTCATGATACCATGGATAATAGTCCAGGTGAAAAAAATCCGATTTTCCTGATACCGTGAGTCACGTCCAGGGTGAAAAAAATCAGATTTCCCAGATACCGTGAGTTATGTCCAGGGTGAAAAATATCAGATTTTCTTGATACCGTGAGTAAGGTCCAGGGTGAAAAAAATTATATTTTCCTGATACCTTGAGTTTAGTCCAAGTGAAAAAAAAGAGATTTTCATGATACCATGAAAAAAGTTTAGGGTGAAAAAAATCCGATATTCCTGATACCGTGAGTAAGGTCTAGGGTGAATAAAATCTGATTTTCCTGATACCGTGAGTAACGTCCCGGGTGAAAAAAAATCATATTTTCCTGATACCGTGAGTAAAGTCCAGGGTGAAAAAAGTCAGATTTTCATGATACCGTGAGTAACGTCCCGGGTGAAAAAAATCATATTTTCCTGATACCGTGAGTAACATCACGGGTGAAAAAAATCCAATTTTCCTGATACCGTGAGTAACGTCCAGGGTGAAAAAAAATCCGATTTTCCTGATACCGTGAGACACGTCCAGGGTGAAAAAAATCTGATTTTCCTGATACCGTGAGACACGTCCAGGGTGAAAAAAATCTGATTTTCCTGATACCGTGAGTAACGTCCAGGGTGAAAAAAATCAGATTTTCCTGATATCATGTGTAACATCCTGGGTGAAAAAAATCAGATTTTCCTGATAACGTGAGTAACGTCCCGGGTGAAAAAAATCATATTCCTGATTCCGTGAGTAAAGTCCAGGGTGAAAAAAATCATATTTTCCTGATACCGTGAGTAAAGTCCAGGGTGAAAAAAAGAATCAAATTTTCATGATACCATGGGTAATAGTCCAGGGTGATAAAAATCAGATTTTCCAGATACCGTGAGTTATGTCCAGGGTGAAAAATATCAGATTTTCGTGATACCGTGAGTAAAGTCCAGGGTGAAAAAAATTATATTTTCCTGATACCTTGAGTTTGGTCCAGGTGAAAAAAAAGAGATTTTCATGATACCATGAAAAAAGTTTAGGGTGAAAAAAATCCGATATTCCTGATACCGTGAGTAAAGTCCCGGGTGAAAAAAATCATATTTTCCTGATACCGTGAGTAAAGTCCAACGTGAAAAAAGTCAGATTTTCATGATACCGTGAGTAACGTCCCGGGTGAAAAAAATCATATTTTCCTGATACCGTGAGTAACGTCACGGGTGAAAAAAATCCGATTTTCCTGATACCGTGAGACACGTCCAGGGTGAAAAAAATCTGATTTTCCTGATACCGTGAGTAAAGTCCAGGGTGAAAAAAGTCAGATTTTCATGATACCGTGAGTAACGTCCCGGGTGAAAAAAATCCGATTTTCCTGATACCGTGAGACACGTCCAGGGTGAAAAAAATCTGATTTTCCTGATACCGTGAGTAACGTACAGGGTGAAAAAAATCCGATTTTCCTGATACCGTGAGTAAGGTCCAGGGTGAAAAAAATCAGATTTTCCTGATACCGTGAGTAAAGTCCCGGGTGAAAAAAAATCATATTTTCCTGATACCGTGAGTAAAGTCCAGGGTGAAAAAAGTCAGATTTTCATGATACCGTGAGTAACGTCCCGGGTGAAAAAAATCATATTTTCCTGATACCGTGAGTAACGTCACGGGTGAAAAAAATCCGATTTTCCTGATACCGTGAGACACGTCCAGGGTGAAAAAAATCTGATTTTCCTGAAACCATGAGTAACGTCCTGGGTGAAAAAAATCATATTTTCCTGATACCGTGAGTAATGTCCCGGGTGAAAAAAATCAGATTTTCCTGATACCGTGAGTAACGTCCCGGGTGAAAAAAATCATATTCCTGATTCCGTGAGTAAAGTCCAGGGTGAAAAAAATCAGAATTTCCTGATACCATGAGTAAGGTCCAGGGTGAAAAAAAATCAGATTTTCCTGATACCGTGAGTAACGTCCTGGGTAAAAAAAATCATATTTTCCTGATACCGTGAGTAAAGTCCAGGGTGAAAAAAGTCAGATTTTCATGATACTGTGAGTAACGTCCCGGGTGAAAAAAATCATATTTTCCTGATACCGTGAGTAACGTCCCGGGTAAAAAAAATCCGATTTTCCTGATACCTTGAGTAATGTCCAGGGTGAAAAATATCCGATTTTCCTGATACCGTGAGCCACGTCCCGGGTGAATCAAATCATATTTTCCTGATACCGTGAGTAAAGTCCAGGGTGAAAAAAATCAAATTTTCATGATACCATGGATAATAGTCCAGGTGAAAAAAATCCGATTTTCCTGATACCGTGAGTCACGTCCAGGGTGAAAAAAATCAGATTTTCCAGATACCGTGAGTTATGTCCAGGGTGAAAAATATCAGATTTTCTTGATACCGTGAGTAAGGTCCAGGGTGAAAAAAATTATATTTTCCTGATACCTTGAGTTTAGTCCAAGTGAAAAAAAAGAGATTTTCATGATACCATGAAAAATGTTTAGGGTGAAAAAAATCCGATATTCCTGATACCGTGAGTAAGGTCTAGGGTGAATAAAATCTGATTTTCCTGATACCGTGAGTAACGTCCCGGGTGAAAAAAAATCATATTTTCCTGATACCGTGAGTAAAGTCCAGGGTGAAAAAAGTCAGATTTTCATGATACCGTGAGTAACGTCCCGGGTGAAAAAAATCATATTTTCCTGATACCGTGAGTAACATCACGGGTGAAAAAAATCCAATTTTCCTGATACCGTGAGTAACGTCCAGGGTGAAAAAAAATCCGATTTTCCTGATACCGTGAGACACGTCCAGGGTGAAAAAAATCTGATTTTCCTGATACCGTGAGACACGTCCAGTGTGAAAAAAATCTGATTTTCCTGATACCGTGAGTAACGTCCAGGGTGAAAAAAATCAGATTTTCCTGATATCATTTGTAACATCCTGGGTGAAAAAAAATCAGATTTTCCTGATACCGTGAGTAACATCCAGGGTGAAAAAAATCAGATTTTCCTGATACCGTGAGTAACGTCCTGGGTGAAAAAAATCATATTTTCCTGATACCGTGAGTAAAGTCCAGGGTGAAAAAAATCAGATTTTCCTGATACCGTGAGTAACGTCCCGGGTGAAAAAAATCATATTCCTGATTCCGTGAGTAAAGTCCAGGGTGAAAAAAATCAGATTTTCCTGATACCGTGAGTAACGTCCTGGGTGAAAAAAATCATATTTTCCTGATACCGTGAGTAAAGTCCAGGGTGAAAAAAATCAGATTTTCCTGATACCGTGAGTAACGTCCCGGGTGAAAAAAATCATATTCCTGATTCCGTGAGTAAAGTCCAGGGTGAAAAAAATCATATTTTCCTGATACCGTGAGTAAGGTCCAGGGTGAAAAAAATCATATTTTCCTGATACCGTGAGTAAAGTCCAGGGTGAAAAAAATCAGATTTTCCTGATACCGTGAGTAACGTCCCGGGTGAAAAAAATCATATTCCTGATTCCGTGAGTAAAGTCCAGGGTGAAAAAAATCAGATTTTCCTGATACCGTGAGTAACGTCCTGGGTGAAAAAAATCATATTTTCCTGATACCGTGAGTAAAGTCCAGGGTGAAAAAAATCAGATTTTCCTGATACCGTGAGTAACGTCCCGGGTGAAAAAAATCATATTCCTGATTCCGTGAGTAAAGTCCAGGGTGAAAAAAATCATATTTTCCTGATACCGTGAGTAAGGTCCAGGGTGAAAAAAATCAGATTTTCCTGATACCGTGAGTAACGTCCCGGGTGAAAAAAATCCAATTTTCCTGATACCGTGAGTAACGTCCCGGGTGAAATAAATCAGATTTTCCTGATACCGTGAGTAAAGTCCAGGGTGAAAAATATCAGATTTTCCTGATACTGTGAGTAAAGTCCCAGGTGAAAAAAATTATATTTTCCTGATACCTCGAGTTTAGTCCAGGTGAAAAAAAAGAGATTTTCATGATACCATGAAAAAAGTTTAGGGTGAAAAAAATCCGATATTCCTGATACCGTGAGTAACATCCAGGGTGAAAAAAATCAGATTTTCCTGATACCGTGAGCAACGTCCTGGGTGAAAAAAATCATATTTTCCTGATACCGTGAGTAAAGTCCAGGGTGAAAAAAATCAGATTTTCCTGATACGGTGAGTAACGTCCCGGGTGAAAAAATCATATTCCTGATTCCGTGAGTAAAGTCCAGGGTGAAAAAAATCAGATTTTCCTGATACCGTGAGTAACATCCCGGGTGAAAAAAATTATATTTTCCTGATACCTTGAGTTTAGTCCAGGTGAAAAAAAAAGAGATTTTCATGATACCATGTAAAAAGTTTAGGGTGAAAAAAATCCGATATTCCTGATACCGTGAGTAACGTCCAGGGTGAAAAAAATCAGATTTTCCTGATACCGTGAGTAACGTCCTGGGTGAAAAAAATCATATTTTCCTGATACCGTGAGTAACGTCCAGGGTGAAAAAAAATCATATTTTCCTGATACCGTGAGTAACGTCCCGGGTGAAAAAAATCATATTCCTGATTCCGTGAGTAAAGTCCAGGGTGAAAAAAAATCAAATTTTCATGATACCATGGGTAATAGTGCAGGTGAAAAAAATCCGATTTTCCTGATACCGTGAGTAACGTCCAGGGTGAAAAAAATCAGATTTTCCAGATACCGTGAGTTATGTCCAGGGTGAAAAATATCAGATTTTCCTGATACCGTGAGTAACGTCCAGGGTGAAAAAAATCCAATTTTCCTGATACCGTGAGTTATGTCCAGGGTGAAAAATATCAGATTTTCTTGATACCGTGAGTAAGGTCCAGGGTGAAAAAAATTATATTTTCCTGATACCTTGAGTTTAGTCCAAGTGAAAAAAAAGAGATTTTCATGATACCATGAAAAAAGTTTAGGGTGAAAAAAATCCGATATTCCTGATACCGTGAGTAAGGTCTAGGGTGAATAAAATCTGATTTTCCTGATACCGTGAGTAACGTCCCGGGTGAAGAAAAATCATATTTTCCTGATACCGTGAGTAAAGTCCAGGGTGAAAAAAGTCAGATTTTCATGATACCGTGAGTAACGTCCCGGGTGAAAAAAATCATATTTTCCTGATACTGTGAGTAACATCACGGGTGAAAAAAATCCAATTTTCCTGATACCGTGAGTAACGTCCAGGGTGAAAAAAAATCCGATTTTCCTGATACCGTGAGACACGTCCAGGGTGAAAAAAATCTGATTTTCCTGATACCGTGAGACACGTCCAGGGTGAAAAAAATCTGATTTTCCTGATACCGTGAGTAACGTCCAGGGTGAAAAAAAATCAGATTTTCCTGATATCATGTGTAACATCCTGGGTGAAAAAAATCAGATTTTCCTGATAACGTGAGTAACGTCCCGGGTGAAAAAAATCATATTCCTGATTCCGTGAGTAAAGTCCAGGGTGAAAAAAATCATATTTTCCTGATACCGTGAGTAAGGTCCAGGGTGAAAAAAATCAGATTTTCCTGATACCGTGAGTAACGTCCCGGGTGAAAAAAAATCATATTTTCCTGATACCGTGAGTAAAGTCCAGGGTGAAAAAAGTCAGATTTTCCTGATGCCGTGAGTAACGTCCCGGGTGAAAAAAATCCAGTTTTCCTGATACCGTGAGTAACGTCCAAGGTGAAAAAAATCCGATTTTCCTGATACCGTGAGACACATCCAAGGTGAAAATAATCTGATTTTCGTGATACCGTGAGTAACGTACAAGGTGAAAAAAATCCGATTTTCCTGATACCATGAGTAATGTCCAGGGTGAAAAAAATCCGATTTTCCTGATACCGTGAGTCACGTCCAGGGTGAAAAAAATCAGATGATCCTGATACCGTGAGTAACGTTCCGGGTGAAAAAAATCAGATTTTCCTGATACCGTGAGTAAAGTCCAGGGTGAAAAATATCAGATTTTCCTGATACTGTGAGTAAAGTCCCGGGTGAAATAATTTATTTTCCTGATACCTTGAGTTTCGTCCAGCTGAAAAAAAAGAGATTTTCATGATACCATGAAAAAAGTTTAGGGTGAAAAAAATCCGATATTCCTGATACCGTGAGTAACATCCAGGGTGAAAAAAATCAGATTTTCCTGATACCGTGAGTAACGTCCTGGGTGAAAAAAATCATATTTTCCTGATACCGTGAGTAAAGTCCAGGGTGAAAAAAATCAGATTTTCCTGATACCGTGAGTAACGTCCCGGGTGAAAAAAATCATATTCCTGATTCCGTGAGTAAAGTCCAGGGTGAAAAAAATCATATTTTCCTGATACCGTGAGTAAGGTCCAGGGTGAAAAAAATCAGATTTTCCTGATACCGTGAGTAACGTCCCGGGTGAAAAAAATCAGATTTTCCTGATATCATGTGTAACATCCTGGGTGAAAAAAATCAGATTTTCCTGATAACGTGAGTAACGTCCCGGGTGAAAAAAATCATATTCCTGATTCCGTGAGTAAAGTCCAGGGTGAAAAAAATCATATTTTCCTGATACCGTGAGTAAGGTCCAGGGTGAAAAAAATCAGATTTTCCTGATACCGTGAGTAACGTCCCGGGTGAAAAAAATCATATTTTCCTGATACCGTGAGAAACGTCCCGGGTGAAAAAAATCATATTTTCCTGATACCGTGAGTAAAGTCCAGGGTGAAAAAAATCAAATTTTCATGATACCATGGATAATAGTCCAGGTGAAAAAAATTCGATTTTCCTGATACCGTGAGTCACGTCCAGGGTGAAAAAAATCAGATTTTCCAGATACCGTGAGTTATGTCCAGGGTGAAAAATATCAGATTTTCTTGATACCGTGAGTAAGGTCCAGGGTGAAAAAAATTATATTTTCCTGATACCTTGAGTTTAGTCCAAGTGAAAAAAAAGAGATTTTCATGATACCATGAAAAAAGTTTAGGGTGAAAAAAATCCGATATTCCTGATACCGTGAGTAAGGTCTAGGGTGAAAAAAAATCTGATTTTCCTGATACCGTGAGTAACGTCCCGGGTGAAAAAAATCATATTTTCCTGATACCGTGAGTAAAGTCCTGGGTGAAAAAAGTCAGATTTTCATGATACCGTGAGTAACGTCCCGGGTGAAAAAAATCATATTTTCCTGATTCCGTGAGTAAAGTCCAGGGTGAAAAAAAAATCAAATTTTCATGATACCATGGGTAATAGTGCAGGTGAAAAAAATCCGATTTTCCTGATACCGTGAGTAACGTCCAGGGTGAAAAAAATCAGATTTTCCAGATACCGTGAGTTATGTCCAGGGTGAAAAATATCAGATTTTCCTGATACCGTGAGTAACGTCCAGGGTGAAAAAAATCCGATTTTCCTGATACCGTGAGACACATCCAGGGTGAAAATAATCTGATTTTCGTGATACCGTGAGTAACGTACAAGGTGAAAAAAATCCGATTTTCCTGATACCATGAGTAATGTCCAGGGTGAAAAAAATCCGATTTTCCTGATACCGTGAGTCACGTCCAGGGTGAAAAAAATCAGATGATCCTGATACCGTGAGTAACGTTCCGGGTGAAAAAAATCAGATTTTCCTGATACCGTGAGTAAAGTCCAGGGTGAAAAATATCAGATTTTCCTGATACTGTGAGTAAAGTCCCGGGTGAAATAATTTATTTTCCTGATACCTTGAGTTTAGTCCAGCTGAAAAAAAAGAGATTTTCATGATACCATGAAAAAAGTTTAGGGTGAAAAAAATCCGATATTCCTGATACCGTGAGTAACATCCAGGGTGAAAAAAATCAGATTGTCCTGATACCGTGAGTAACGTCCTGGGTGAAAAAAATCATATTTTCCTGATACCGTGAGTAAAGTCCAGGGTGAAAAAAATCAGATTTTCCTGATACCGTGAGTAACGTCCCGGGTGAAATAAATCAGATTTTCCTGATACCGTGAGTAAAGTCCAGGGTGAAAAATATCAGATTTTCCTGATACTGTGAGTAAAGTCCCAGGTGAAAAAAATTATATTTTCCTGATACCTCGAGTTTAGTCCAGGTGAAAAAAAAGAGATTTTCATGATACCATGAAAAAAGTTTAGGGTGAAAAAAATCCGATATTCCTGATACCGTGAGTAACATCCAGGGTGAAAAAAATCAGATTTTCCTGATACCGTGAGCAACGTCCTGGGTGAAAAAAATCATATTTTCCTGATACCGTGAGTAAAGTCCAGGGTGAAAAAAATCAGATTTTCCTGATACGGTGAGTAACGTCCCGGGTGAAAAAATCATATTCCTGATTCCGTGAGTAAAGTCCAGGGTGAAAAAAATCAGATTTTCCTGATACCGTGAGTAACATCCCGGGTGAAAAAAATTATATTTTCCTGATACCTTGAGTTTAGTCCAGGTGAAAAAAAAAAGAGATTTTCATGATACCATGTAAAAAGTTTAGGGTGAAAAAAATCCGATATTCCTGATACCGTGAGTAACGTCCAGGGTGAAAAAAATCAGATTTTCCTGATACCGTGAGTAACGTCCAGGGTGAAAAAAAATCAGATTTTCCAGATACCGTGAGTTATGTCCAGGGTGAAAAATATCAGATTTTCCTGATACCGTGAGTAACGTCCAGGGTGAAAAAAATCCAATTTTCCTGATACCGTGAGTTATGTCCAGGGTGAAAAATATCAGATTTTCTTGATACCGTGAGTAAGGTCCAGGGTGAAAAAAATTATATTTTCCTGATACCTTGAGTTTAGTCCAAGTGAAAAAAAAGAGATTTTCATGATACCATGAAAAAAGTTTAGGGTGAAAAAAATCCGATATTCCTGATACCGTGAGTAAGGTCTAGGGTGAATAAAATCTGATTTTCCTGATACCGTGAGACACGTCCAGGGTGAAAAAAATCTGATTTTCCTGATACCGTGAGTAACGTCCAGGGTGAAAAAAATCAGATTTTCCTGATATCATGTGTAACATCCTGGGTGAAAAAAATCAGATTTTCCTGATAACGTGAGTAACGTCCCGGGTGAAAAAAATCATATTCCTGATTCCGTGAGTAAAGTCCAGGGTGAAAAAAATCATATTTTCCTGATACCGTGAGTAAGGTCCAGGGTGAAAAAAATCAGATTTTCCTGATACCGTGAGTAACGTCCCGGGTGAAAAAAAATCATATTTTCCTGATACCGTGAGTAAAGTCCAGGGTGAAAAAAGTCAGATTTTCCTGATACCGTGAGTAACGTCCAAGGTGAAAAAAATCCGATTTTCCTGATACCGTGAGACACATTCAGGGTGAAAATAATCTGATTTTCGTGATACCGTGAGTAACGTACAAGGTGAAAAAAATCCGATTTTCCTGATACCATGAGTAATGTCCAGGGTGAAAAAAATCCGATTTTCCTGATACCGTGAGTCACGTCCAGGGTGAAAAAAATCAGATGATCCTGATACCGTGAGTAACGTTCCGGGTGAAAAAAATCAGATTTTCCTGATACCGTGAGTAAAGTCCAGGGTGAAAAATATCAGATTTTCCTGATACTGTGAGTAAAGTCCCGGGTGAAATAATTTATTTTCCTGATACCTTGAGTTTCGTCCAGCTGAAAAAAAAGAGATTTTCATGATACCATGAAAAAAGTTTAGGGTGAAAAAAATCCGATATTCCTGATACCGTGAGTAACATCCAGGGTGAAAAAAATCAGATTTTCCTGATACCGTGAGTAACGTCCTGGGTGAAAAAAATCATATTTTCCTGATACCGTGAGTAAAGTCCAGGGTGAAAAAAATCAGATTTTCCTGATACCGTGAGTAACGTCCCGGGTGAAAAAAATCATATTCCTGATTCCGTGAGTAAAGTCCAGGGTGAAAAAAATCATATTTTCCTGATACCGTGAGTAAGGTCCAGGGTGAAAAAAATCAGATTTTCCAGATACCGTGAGTTATGTCCAGGGTGAAAAATATCAGATTTTCCTGATACCGTGAGTAACGTCCAGGGTGAAAAAAATCAGATTTTCCTGATACCGTGAGTAACGTCCAGGGTGAAAAAAATCAGATTTTCCAGATACCGTGAGTTATGTCCAGGGTGAAAAATATCAGATTTTCCTGATACCGTGAGTAACGTCCAGGGTGAAAAAAATCCAATTTTCCTGATACCGTGAGTTATGTCCAGGGTGAAAAATATCAGATTTTCTTGATACCGTGAGTAAGGTCCAGGGTGAAAAAAATTATATTTTCCTGATACCTTGAGTTTAGTCCAAGTGAAAAAAAAGAGATTTTCATGATACCATGAAAAAAGTTTAGGGTGAAAAAAATCCGATATTCCTGATACCGTGAGTAAGGTCTAGGGTGAATAAAATCTGATTTTCCTGATACCGTGAGTAACGTCCCGGGTGAAAAAAAATCATATTTTCCTGATACCGTGAGTAAAGTCCAGGGTGAAAAAAGTCAGATTTTCATGATACCGTGAGTAACGTCCCGGGTGAAAAAAATCATATTTTCCTGATACTGTGAGTAACATCACGGGTGAAAAAAATCCAATTTTCCTGATACCGTGAGTAACGTCCAGGGTGAAAAAAAATCCGATTTTCCTGATACCGTGAGACACGTCCAGGGTGAAAAAAATCTGATTTTCCTGATACCGTGAGACACGTCCAGGGTGAAAAAAATCTGATTTTCCTGATACCGTGAGTAACGTCCAGGGTGAAAAAAATCAGATTTTCCTGATATCATGTGTAACATCCTGGGTGAAAAAAATCAGATTTTCCTGATAACGTGAGTAACGTCCCGGGTGAAAAAAATCATATTCCTGATTCCATGAGTAAAGTCCAGGGTGAAAAAAAGCATATTTTCCTGATACCGTGAGTAAGGTCCAGGGTGAAAAAAATCAGATTTTCCTGATACCGTGAGTAACGTCCCGGGTGAAAAAAAATCATATTTTCCTGATACCGTGAGTAAAGTCCAGGGTGAAAAAAGTCAGATTTTCATGATACCGTGAGTAACGTCCAGGGTGAAAAAAATCATATTTTCCTGATGCCGTGAGTAACGTCCCGGGTGAAAAAAATCCAGTTTTCCTGATACCGTGAGTAACGTCCAAGGTGAAAAAAATCCGATTTTCCTGATACCGTGAGACACATCCAGGGTGAAAATAATCTGATTTTCGTGATACCGTGAGTAACGTACAAGGTGAAAAAAATCCGATTTTCCTGATACCATGAGTAATGTCCAGGGTGAAAAAAATCCGATTTTCCTGATACCGTGAGTCACGTCCAGGGTGAAAAAAATCAGATGATCCTGATACCGTGAGTAACGTTCCGGGTGAAAAAAATCAGATTTTCCTGATACCGTGAGTAAAGTCCAGGGTGAAAAATATCAGATTTTCCTGATACTGTGAGTAAAGTCCCGGGTGAAATAATTTATTTTCCTGATACCTTGAGTTTCGTCCAGCTGAAAAAAAAGAGATTTTCATGATACCATGAAAAAAGTTTAGGGTGAAAAAAATCCGATATTCCTGATACCGTGAGTAACATCCAGGGTGAAAAAAATCAGATTTTCCTGATACCGTGAGTAACGTCCTGGGTGAAAAAAATCATATTTTCCTGATACCGTGAGTAAAGTCCAGGGTGAAAAAAATCAGATTTTCCTGATACCGTGAGTAACGTCCCGGGTGAAAAAAATCATATTCCTGATTCCGTGAGTAAAGTCCAGGGTGAAAAAAATCATATTTTCCTGATACCGTGAGTAAGGTCCAGGGTGAAAAAAATCAGATTTTCCTGATACCGTGAGTAACGTCCCGGGTGAAAAAAATCAGATTTTCCTGATATCATGTGTAACATCCTGGGTGAAAAAAATCAGATTTTCCTGATAACGTGAGTAACGTCCCGGGTGAAAATAATCATATTCCTGATTCCGTGAGTAAAGTCCAGGGTGAAAAAAATCATATTTTCCTGATACCGTGAGTAAGGTCCAGGGTGAAAAAAATCAGATTTTCCTGATACCGTGAGTAACGTCCCGGGTGAAAAAAATCATATTTTCCTGATACCGTGAGAAACGTCCCGGGTGAAAAAAATCATATTTTCCTGATACCGTGAGTAAAGTCCAGGGTGAAAAAAATCAAATTTTCATGATACCATGGATAATAGTCCAGGTGAAAAAAATCCGATTTTCCTGATACCGTGAGTCACGTCCAGGGTGAAAAAAATCAGATTTTCCAGATACCGTGAGTTATGTCCAGGGTGAAAAATATCAGATTTTCTTGATACCGTGAGTAAGGTCCAGGGTGAAAAAAATTATATTTTCCTGATACCTTGAGTTTAGTCCAAGTGAAAAAAAAAGAGATTTTCATGATACCATGAAAAAAGTTTAGGGTGAAAAAAATCCGATATTCCTGATACCGTGAGTAAGGTCTAGGGTGAAAAAAAATCTGATTTTCCTGATACCGTGAGTAACGTCCCGGGTGAAAAAAATCATATTTTCCTGATACCGTGAGTAAAGTCCTGGGTGAAAAAAGTCAGATTTTCATGATACCGTGAGTAACGTCCCGGGTGAAAAAAATCATATTTTCCTGATTCCGTGAGTAAAGTCCAGGGTGAAAAAAAAATCAAATTTTCATGATACCATGGGTAATAGTGCAGGTGAAAAAAATCCGATTTTCCTGATACCGTGAGTAACGTCCAGGGTGAAAAAAATCAGATTTTCCAGA
Source organism: Bradypodion pumilum (assembly GCA_035047305.1). NCBI lineage: Eukaryota > Metazoa > Chordata > Lepidosauria > Squamata > Chamaeleonidae > Bradypodion > Bradypodion pumilum. The sequence continues at coordinate 187,658,910 of JAWDJD010000003.1, forward strand.
TACCGTGAGTTATGTCCAGGGTGAAAAATATCAGATTTTCCTGATACCGTGAGTAACGTCCAGGGTGAAAAAAATCCGATTTTCCTGATACCGTGAGACACATCCAGGGTGAAAATAATCTGATTTTCGTGATACCGTGAGTAACGTACAAGGTGAAAAAAATCCGATTTTCCTGATACCATGAGTAATGTCCAGGGTGAAAAAATCCGATTTTCCTGATACCGTGAGTCACGTCCAGGGTGAAAAATATCAGATTTTCCTGATACTGTGAGTAAAGTCCCGGGTGAAATAATTTATTTTCCTGATACCTTGAGTTTAGTCCAGCTGAAAAAAAAGAGATTTTCATGATACCATGAAAAAAGTTTAGGGTGAAAAAAATCCGATATTCCTGATACCGTGAGTAACATCCAGGGTGAAAAAAATCAGATTGTCCTGATACTGTGAGTAACGTCCTGGGTGAAAAAAATCATATTTTCCTGATACCGTGAGTAAAGTCCAGGGTGAAAAAAATCAGATTTTCCTGATACCGTGAGTAACGTCCCGGGTGAAAAAAATCATATCCCTGATTCCGTGAGTAAAGTCCAGGGTGAAAAAAATCATATTTTCCTGATACCGTGAGTAAGGTCCAGGGTGAAAAAAATCAGATTTTCCTGATACCGTGAGTAACGTCCCGGGTGAAAAAAATCAGATTTTCCTGATATCATGTGTAACATCCTGGGTGAAAAAAATCAGATTTTCCTGATAACGTGAGTAACGTCCCGGGTGAAAAAAATCATATTCCTGATTCCGTGAGTAAAGTCCAGGGTGAAAAAAATCATATTTTCCTGATACCGTGAGTAAGGTCCAGGGTGAAAAAAATCAGATTTTCCTGATACCGTGAGTAACGTCCCGGGTGAAAAAAATCATATTTTCCTGATACCGTGAGAAACGTCCCGGGTGAAAAAAATCATATTTTCCTGATACCGTGAGTAAAGTCCAGGGTGAAAAAAATCAAATTTTCATGATACCATGGATAATAGTCCAGGTGAAAAAAATCCAATTTTCCTGATACCGTGAGTCACGTCCAGGGTGAAAAAAATCAGATTTTCCAGATACCATGAGTAATGTCCAGGGTGAAAAATATCAGATTTTCTTGATACCGTGAGTAAGGTCCAGGGTGAAAAAAATTATATTTTCCTGATACCTTGAGTTTAGTCCAAGTGAAAAAAAGAGATTTTCATGATACCATGAAAAAAGTTTAGGGTGAAAAAAATCCGATATTCCTGATACCGTGAGTAAGGTCTAGGGTGAAAAAAAATCTGATTTTCCTGATACCGTGAGTAACGTCCCGGGTGAAAAAAATCATATTTTCCTGATACCGTGAGTAAAGTCCAGGGTGAAAAAAGTCAGATTTTCATGATACCGTGAGTAACGTCCCGGGTGAAAAAAATCATATTTTCCTGATACCGTGAGTAACATCACGGGTGAAAAAAATCAGATTTTCCTGATACCGTGAGTAACGTCCCGGGTGAAAAAAAATCATATTTTCCTGATACCGTGAGTAAAGTCCAGGGTGAAAAAAGTCAGATTTTCATGATACCGTGAGACACGTCCAGGGTGAAAAAAATCTGATTTTCCTGATACCGTGAGTAACGTCCAGGGTGAAAAAAATCAGATTTTCCTGATATCATGTGTAACATCCTGGGTGAAAAAAATCAGATTTTCCTGATAACGTGAGTAACGTCCCGGGTGAAAAAAATCATATTCCTGATTCCGTGAGTACAGTCCAGGGTGAAAAAAATCATATTTTCCTGATACCGTGAGTAACGTCCCAGGTGAAAAAAATCATATTTTCCTGATGCCGTGAGTAACGTCCCGGGTGAAAAAAATCCAATTTTCCTGATACCGTGAGTAAAGTCCAGGGTGAAAAAAATCAAATTTTCATGATACCATGGATAATAGTCCAGGTGAAAAAAATCCGATTTTCCTGATACCGTGAGTCACGTCCAGGGTGAAAAATATCAGATTTTCTTGATACCATGAGTAAGGTCCAGGGTGAAAAAAATTATATTTTCCTGATACCTTGAGTTTAGTCCAAGTGAAAAAAAAGAGATTTTCATGATACCATGAAAAAAGTTTAGGGTGAAAAAAATCCGATATTCCTGATACCGTGAGTAAGGTCTAGGGTGAATAAAATCTGATTTTCCTGATACCGTGAGTAACGTCCCGGGTGAAAAAAAAATCATATTTTCCTGATACCGTGAGTAAAGTCCAGGGTGAAAAAAGTCAGATTTTCATGATACCGTGAGTAACGTCCCGGGTGAAAAAAATCATATTTTCCTGATACCGTGAGTAACATCACGGGTGAAAAAAATCCAATTTTCCTGATACCGTGAGTAACGTCCAGGGTGAAAAAAAATCCGATTTTCCTGATACCGTGAGACACGTCCAGGGTGAAAAAAATCTGATTTTCCTGATACCGTGAGACACGTCCAGGGTGAAAAAAATCTGATTTTCCTGATACCGTGAGTAACGTCCAGGGTGAAAAAAATCAGATTTTCCTGATATCATGTGTAACATCCTGGGTGAAAAAAATCAGATTTTCCTGATAACGTGAGTAACGTCCCGGGTGAAAAAAATCATATTCCTGATTCCGTGAGTAAAGTCCAGGGTGAAAAAAATCATATTTTCCTGATACCGTGAGTAAGGTCCAGGGTGAAAAAAATCAGATTTTCCTGATACCGTGAGTAACGTCCCGGGTGAAAAAAAAATCATATTTTCCTGATACCGTGATTAAAGTCCTGGGTGAAAAAAGTCAGATTTTCATGATACCGTGAGTAACGTCCCGGGTGAAAAAAATCATATTTTCCTGATGCCGTGAGTAACGTCCCGGGTGAAAAAAATCCAATTTTCCTGATACCGTGAGTAACGTCCAAGGTGAAAAAAATCCGATTTTCCTGATACCGTGAGACACATCCAGGGTGAAAATAATCTGATTTTCGTGATACCGTGAGTAACGTACAAGGTGAAAAAAATCCGATTTTCCTGATACCATGAGTAACGTCCCGGGTGAAAAAAATCCGATTTTCCTGATACCGTGAGTCACGTCCAGGGTGAAAAAAATCAGATGATCCTGATACCGTGAGTAACGTTCCGGGTGAAAAAAATCAGATTTTCCTGATACCGTGAGTAAAGTCCAGGGTGAAAAATATCAGATTTTCCTGATACTGTGAGTAAAGTCCCGGGTGAAATAATTTATTTTCCTGATACCTTGAGTTTAGTCCAGCTAAAAAAAAAGAGATTTTCATGATACCATGAAAAAAGTTTAGGGTGAAAAAAATCCGATATTCCTGATACCGTGAGTAACATCCAGGGTGAAAAAAATCAGATTTTCCTGATACCGTGAGTAACGTCCTGGGTGAAAAAAATCATATTTTCCTGATACCGTGAGTAAAGTCCAGGGTGAAAAAATCAGATTTTCCTGATACCGTGAGTAACGTCCCGGGTGAAAAAAATCATATTCCTGATTCCGTGAGTAAAGTCCAGGGTGAAAAAAATCATATTTTCCTGATACCGTGAGTAAGGTCCAGGGTGAAAAAAATCAGATTTTCCTGATACCGTGAGTAACGTCCCGGGTGAAAAAAATCATATTTTCCTGATACCGTGAGTAAAGTCCAGGGTGAAAAAAGTCAGATTTTCATGATACCATGAGTAACGTCCCGGGTGAAAAGAATCATATTTTCCTGATACCGTGAGTAACGTCCCGGGTGAAAAAAATCCAATTTTCCTGATACCGTGAGTAACGTCCAGGGTGAAAAAAATCGGATTTTCCTGATACCATGAGACACATCCAGGGTGAAAATCATCTGATTTTCCTGATACCGTGAGTAACGTACAGGGTGAAAAAAATCCGATTTTCCTGATACCATGAGTAATGTCCAGGGTGAAAAAAATCCGATTTTCCTGATACCGTGAGTCACGTCCAGGGTGAAAAAAATCAGATTTTCCTGATACCGTGAGTAACGTCCCGGGTGAAATAAATCAGATTTTCCTGATACCGTGAGTAAAGTCCAGGGTGAAAAATATCAGATTTTCCTGATACTGTGAGTAAAGTCCCAGGTGAAAAAAAGTATATTTTCCTGATACCTCGAGTTTAGTCCAGGTGAAAAAAAAGAGATTTTCATGATACCATGAAAAAAGTTTAGGGTGAAAAAAATCCGATATTCCTGATACCGTGAGTAACATCCAGGGTGAAAAAAACTCAGATTTTCCTGATACCGTGAGCAACGTCCTGGGTGAAAAAAATCATATTTTCCTGATACCGTGAGTAAAGTCCAGGGTGAAAAAAATCAGATTTTCCTGATACGGTGAGTAACGTCCCGGGTGAAAAAATCATATTCCTGATTCCGTGAGTAAAGTCCAGGGTGAAAAAAATCAGATTTTCCTGATACCGTGAGTAACATCCCGGGTGAAAAAAATTATATTTTCCTGATACCTTGAGTTTAGTCCAGGTGAAAAAAAAGAGATTTTCATGATACCATGTAAAAAGTTTAGGGTGAAAAAAATCCGATATTCCTGATACCGTGAGTAACGTCCAGGGTGAAAAAAATCAGATTTTCCTGATACCGTGAGTAACGTCCTGGGTGAAAAAAATCATATTTTCCTGATACCGTGAGTAACGTCCAGGGTGAAAAAAATCATATTTTCCTGATACCGTGAGTAACGTCCCGGGTGAAAAAAATCATATTTTCCTGATACCGTGAGTAACGTCCCGGGTGAAAAAAAATCAAATTTTCATGATACCATGGGTAATAGTGCAGGTGAAAAAAATCCGATTTTCCTGATACCGTGAGTAACGTCCAGGGTGAAAAAAATCAGATTTTCCAGATACCGTGAGTTATGTCCAGGGTGAAAAATATCAGATTTTCCTGATACCATGAGTAACGTCCAGGGTGAAAAAAATCAAATTTTCCTGATACCGTGAGTTATGTCCAGGGTGAAAAATATCAGATTTTCTTGATACCGTGAGTAAGGTCCAGGGTGAAAAAAATTATATTTTCCTGATACCTTGAGTTTAGTCCAAGTGAAAAAAAAGAGATTTTCATGATACCATGAAAAAAGTTTAGGGTGAAAAAAATCCGATATTCCTGATACCGTGAGTAAGGTCTAGGGTGAATAAAATCTGATTTTCCTGATACCGTGAGTAACGACCCGGGTGAAAAAAAATCATATTTTCCTGATACCGTGAGTAAAGTCCAGGGTGAAAAAAGTCAGATTTTCATGATACCGTAAGTAACGTCCCGGGTGAAAAAAATCATATTTTCCTGATACCGTGAGTAACATCACGGGTGAAAAAAATCCAATTTTCCTGATACCGTGAGTAACGTCCAGGGTGAAAAAAAATCCGATTTTCCTGATACCGTGAGACACGTCCAGGGTGAAAAAAATCTGATTTTCCTGATACCGTGAGACACGTCCAGGGTGAAAAAAATCTGATTTTCCTGATACCGTGAGTAACGTCCAGGGTGAAAAAAATCAGATTTTCCTGATATCATGTGTAACATCCTGGGTGAAAAAAATCAGATTTTCCTGATAACGTGAGTAACGTCCCGGGTGAAAAAAATCATATTCCTGATTCCGTGAGTAAAGTCCAGGGTGAAAAAAATCATATTTTCCTGATACCGTCAGTAAGGTCCAGGGTGAAAAAAATCAGATTTTCCTGATACCATGAGTAACGTCCCGGGTGAAAAAAAATCATATTTTCCTGATACCGTGAGTAAAGTCCAGGGTGAAAAAAGTCAGATTTTCATGATACCGTGAGTAACGTCCAGGGTGAAAAAAATCATATTTTCCTGATGCCGTGAGTAACGTCCCGGGTGAAAAAAATCCAGTTTTCCTGATACCGTGAGTAACGTCCAAGGTGAAAAAAATCCGATTTTCCTGATACCGTGAGACACATTCAGGGTGAAAATAATCTGATTTTCGTGATACCGTGAGTAACGTACAAGGTGAAAAAAATCCGATTTTCCTGATACCATGAGTAATGTCCAGGGTGAAAAAAATCCGATTTTCCTGATACCGTGAGTCACGTCCAGGGTGAAAAAAATCAGATGATCCTGATACCGTGAGTAACGTTCCGGGTGAAAAAAATCAGATTTTCCTGATACCGTGAGTAAAGTCCAGGGTGAAAAATATCAGATTTCCTGATACTGTGAGTAAAGTCCCGGGTGAAATAATTTATTTTCCTGATACCTTGAGTTTCGTCCAGCTGAAAAAAAAGAGATTTTCATGATACCATGAAAAAAGTTTAGGGTGAAAAAAATCCGATATTCCTGATACCGTGAGTAACATCCAGGGTGAAAAAAATCAGATTTTCCTGATACCGTGAGTAACGTCCTGGGTGAAAAAAATCATATTTTCCTGATACCGTGAGTAAAGTCCAGGGTGAAAAAAATCAGATTTTCCTGATACCGTGAGTAACGTCCCGGGTGAAAAAAATCATATTCCTGATTCCGTGAGTAAAGTCCAGGGTGAAAAAAATCATATTTTCCTGATACCGTGAGTAAGGTCCAGGGTGAAAAAAATCAGATTTTCCTGATACCGTGAGTAACGTCCCGGGTGAAAAAAAAAGAGATTTTCATGATACCATGTAAAAAGTTTAGGGTGAAAAAAATCCGATATTCCTGATACCGTGAGTAACGTCCAGGGTGAAAAAAATCAGATTTTCCTGATACCGTGAGTAACGTCCAGGGTGAAAAAAATCAGATTTTCCAGATACCGTGAGTTATGTCCAGGGTGAAAAATATCAGATTTTCCTGATACCGTGAGTAACGTCCAGGGTGAAAAAAATCCAATTTTCCTGATACCGTGAGTTATGTCCAGGGTGAAAAATATCAGATTTTCTTGATACCGTGAGTAAGGTCCAGGGTGAAAAAAATTATATTTTCCTGATACCTTGAGTTTAGTCCAAGTGAAAAAAAAGAGATTTTCATGATACCATGAAAAAAGTTTAGGGTGAAAAAAATCCGATATTCCTGATACCGTGAGTAAGGTCTAGGGTGAATAAAATCTGATTTTCCTGATACCGTGAGTAACGTCCCGGGTGAAAAAAAATCATATTTTCCTGATACCGTGAGTAAAGTCCAGGGTGAAAAAAGTCAGATTTTCATGATACCGTGAGTAACGTCCCGGGTGAAAAAAATCATATTTTCCTGATACTGTGAGTAACATCACGGGTGAAAAAAATCCAATTTTCCTGATACCGTGAGTAACGTCCAGGGTGAAAAAAAATCCGATTTTCCTGATACCGTGAGACACGTCCAGGGTGAAAAAAATCTGATTTTCCTGATACCGTGAGACACGTCCAGGGTGAAAAAAATCTGATTTTCCTGATACCGTGAGTAACGTCCAGGGTGAAAAAAATCAGATTTTCCTGATATCATGTGTAACATCCTGGGTGAAAAAAATCAGATTTTCCTGATAACGTGAGTAACGTCCCGGGTGAAAAAAATCATATTCCTGATTCCGTGAGTAAAGTCCAGGGTGAAAAAAAGCATATTTTCCTGATACCGTGAGTAAGGTCCAGGGTGAAAAAAATCAGATTTTCCTGATACCGTGAGTAACGTCCCGGGTGAAAAAAAATCATATTTTCCTGATACCGTGAGTAAAATCCAGGGTGAAAAAAGTCAGATTTTCATGATACCGTGAGTAACGTCCAGGGTGAAAAAAATCATATTTTCCTGATGCCGTGAGTAACGTCCCGGGTGAAAAAAATCCAGTTTTCCTGATACCGTGAGTAACGTCCAAGGTGAAAAAAATCCGATTTTCCTGATACCGTGAGACACATCCAGGGTGAAAATAATCTGATTTTCGTGATACCGTGAGTAACGTACAAGGTGAAAAAAATCCGATTTTCCTGATACCATGAGTAATGTCCAGGGTGAAAAAAATCCGATTTTCCTGATACCGTGAGTCACGTCCAGGGTGAAAAAAATCAGATGATCCTGATACCGTGAGTAACGTTCCGGGTGAAAAAAATCAGATTTTCCTGATACCGTGAGTAAAGTCCAGGGTGAAAAATATCAGATTTTCCTGATACTGTGAGTAAAGTCCCGGGTGAAATAATTTATTTTCCTGATACCTTGAGTTTCGTCCAGCTGAAAAAAAAGAGATTTTCATGATACCATGAAAAAAGTTTAGGGTGAAAAAAATCCGATATTCCTGATACCGTGAGTAACATCCAGGGTGAAAAAAATCAGATTGTCCTGATACCGTGAGTAACGTCCTGGGTGAAAAAAATCATATTTTCCTGATACCGTGAGTAAAGTCCAGGGTGAAAAAAATCAGATTTTCCTGATACCGTGAGTAACGTCCCGGGTGAAAAAAATCATATTCCTGATTCCGTGAGTAAAGTCCAGGGTGAAAAAAATCATATTTTCCTGATACCGTGAGTAAGGTCCAGGGTGAAAAAAATCAGATTTTCCTGATACCGTGAGTAACGTCCCGGGTGAAAAAAATCAGATTTTCCTGATATCATGTGTAACATCCTGGGTGAAAAAAATCAGATTTTCCTGATAACGTGAGTAACGTCCCGGGTGAAAAAAATCATATTCCTGATTCCGTGAGTAAAGTCCAGGGTGAAAAAAATCATATTTTCCTGATACCGTGAGTAAGGTCCAGGGTGAAAAAAATCAGATTTTCCTGATACCGTGAGTAACGTCCCGGGTGAAAAAAATCATATTTTCCTGATACCGTGAGAAACGTCCCGGGTGAAAAAAATCATATTTTCCTGATACCGTGAGTAAAGTCCAGGGTGAAAAAAATCAAATTTTCATGATACCATGGATAATAGTCCAGGTGAAAAAAATCCGATTTTCCTGATACCGTGAGTCACGTCCAGGGTGAAAAAAATCAGATTTTCCAGATACCGTGAGTTATGTCCAGGGTGAAAAATATCAGATTTTCTTGATACCGTGAGTAAGGTCCAGGGTGAAAAAAATTATATTTTCCTGATACCTTGAGTTTAGTCCAAGTGAAAAAAAAAGAGATTTTCATGATACCATGAAAAAAGTTTAGGGTGAAAAAAATCCGATATTCCTGATACCGTGAGTAAGGTCTAGGGTGAAAAAAAATCTGATTTTCCTGATACCGTGAGTAACGTCCCGGGTGAAAAAAATCATATTTTCCTGATACCGTGAGTAAAGTCCTGGGTGAAAAAAGTCAGATTTTCCTGATACCGTGAGTAACGTCCCGGGTGAAAAAAATCATATTTTCCTGATTCCGTGAGTAAAGTCCAGGGTGAAAAAAAAAATCAAATTTTCATGATACCATGGGTAATAGTGCAGGTGAAAAAAATCCGATTTTCCTGATACCGTGAGTAACGTCCAGGGTGAAAAAAATCAGATTTTCCAGATACCGTGAGTTATGTCCAGGGTGAAAAATATCAGATTTTCCTGATACCGTGAGTAACGTCCAGGGTGAAAAAAATCCGATTTTCCTGATACCGTGAGACACATCCAGGGTGAAAATAATCTGATTTTCGTGATACCGTGAGTAACGTCCAGGGTGAAAAAAATCAGATGATCCTGATACCGTGAGTAACGTTCCGGGTGAAAAAAATCAGATTTTCCTGATACCGTGAGTAAAGTCCAGGGTGAAAAATATCAGATTTTCCTGATACTGTGAGTAAAGTCCCGGGTGAAATAATTTATTTTCCTGATACCTTGAGTTTAGTCCAGCTGAAAAAAAAGAGATTTTCATGATACCATGAAAAAAGTTTAGGGTGAAAAAAATCCGATATTCCTGATACCGTGAGTAACATCCAGGGTGAAAAAAATCAGATTGTCCTGATACCGTGAGTAACGTCCTGGGTGAAAAAAATCATATTTTCCTGATACCGTGAGTAAAGTCCAGGGTGAAAAAAATCAGATTTTCCTGATACCGTGAGTAACGTCCCGGGTGAAAAAAATCATATCCCTGATTCCGTGAGTAAAGTCCAGGGTGAAAAAAATCATATTTTCCTGATACCGTGAGTAAGGTCCAGGGTGAAAAAAATCAGATTTTCCTGATACCGTGAGTAACGTCCCGGGTGAAAAAAATCAGATTTTCCTGATATCATGTGTAACATCCTGGGTGAAAAAAATCAGATTTTCCTGATAACGTGAGTAACGTCCCGGGTGAAAAAAATCATATTCCTGATTCCGTGAGTAAAGTCCAGGGTGAAAAAAAGCATATTTTCCTGATACCGTGAGTAAGGTCCAGGGTGAAAAAAATCAGATTTTCCTGATACCGTGAGTAACGTCCCGGGTGAAAAAAAATCATATTTTCCTGATACCGTGAGTAAAGTCCAGGGTGAAAAAAGTCAGATTTTCATGATACCGTGAGTAACGTCCAGGGTGAAAAAAATCATATTTTCCTGATGCCGTGAGTAACGTCCCGGGTGAAAAAAATCCAGTTTTCCTGATACCGTGAGTAACGTCCAAGGTGAAAAAAATCCGATTTTCCTGATACCGTGAGACACATCCAGGGTGAAAATAATCTGATTTTCGTGATACCGTGAGTAACGTACAAGGTGAAAAAAATCCGATTTTCCTGATACCATGAGTAATGTCCAGGGTGAAAAAAATCCGATTTTCCTGATACCGTGAGTCACGTCCAGGGTGAAAAAAATCAGATGATCCTGATACCGTGAGTAACGTTCCGGGTGAAAAAAATCAGATTTTCCTGATACCGTGAGTAAAGTCCAGGGTGAAAAATATCAGATTTTCCTGATACTGTGAGTAAAGTCCCGGGTGAAATAATTTATTTTCCTGATACCTTGAGTTTCGTCCAGCTGAAAAAAAAGAGATTTTCATGATACCATGAAAAAAGTTTAGGGTGAAAAAAATCCGATATTCCTGATACCGTGAGTAACATCCAGGGTGAAAAAAATCAGATTTTCCTGATACCGTGAGTAACGTCCTGGGTGAAAAAAATCATATTTTCCTGATACCGTGAGTAAAGTCCAGGGTGAAAAAAATCAGATTTTCCTGATACCGTGAGTAACGTCCCGGGTGAAAAAAATCATATTCCTGATTCCGTGAGTAAAGTCCAGGGTGAAAAAAATCATATTTTCCTGATACCGTGAGTAAGGTCCAGGGTGAAAAAAATCAGATTTTCCTGATACCGTGAGTAACGTCCCGGGTGAAAAAAATCAGATTTTCCTGATATCATGTGTAACATCCTGGGTGAAAAAAATCAGATTTTCCTGATAACGTGAGTAACGTCCCGGGTGAAAAAAATCATATTCCTGATTCCGTGAGTAAAGTCCAGGGTGAAAAAAATCATATTTTCCTGATACCGTGAGTAAGGTCCAGGGTGAAAAAAATCAGATTTTCCTGATACCGTGAGTAACGTCCCGGGTGAAAAAAATCATATTTTCCTGATACCGTGAGAAACGTCCCGGGTGAAAAAAATCATATTTTCCTGATACCGTGAGTAAAGTCCAGGGTGAAAAAAATCAAATTTTCATGATACCATGGATAATAGTCCAGGTGAAAAAAATCCGATTTTCCTGATACCGTGAGTCACGTCCAGGGTGAAAAAAATCAGATTTTCCAGATACCGTGAGTTATGTCCAGGGTGAAAAATATCAGATTTTCTTGATACCGTGAGTAAGGTCCAGGGTGAAAAAAATTATATTTTCCTGATACCTTGAGTTTAGTCCAAGTGAAAAAAAAAGAGATTTTCATGATACCATGAAAAAAGTTTAGGGTGAAAAAAATCCGATATTCCTGATACCGTGAGTAAGGTCTAGGGTGAAAAAAAATCTGATTTTCCTGATACCGTGAGTAACGTCCCGGGTGAAAAAAATCATATTTTCCTGATACCGTGAGTAAAGTCCTGGGTGAAAAAAGTCAGATTTTCCTGATACCGTGAGTAACGTCCCGGGTGAAAAAAATCATATTTTCCTGATTCCGTGAGTAAAGTCCAGGGTGAAAAAAAAAATCAAATTTTCATGATACCATGGGTAATAGTGCAGGTGAAAAAAATCCGATTTTCCTGATACCGTGAGTAACGTCCAGGGTGAAAAAAATCAGATTTTCCAGATACCGTGAGTTATGTCCAGGGTGAAAAATATCAGATTTTCCTGATACCGTGAGTAACGTCCAGGGTGAAAAAAATCCGATTTTCCTGATACCGTGAGACACATCCAGGGTGAAAATAATCTGATTTTCGTGATACCGTGAGTAACGTCCAGGGTGAAAAAAATCAGATGATCCTGATACCGTGAGTAACGTTCCGGGTGAAAAAAATCAGATTTTCCTGATACCGTGAGTAAAGTCCAGGGTGAAAAATATCAGATTTTCCTGATACTGTGAGTAAAGTCCCGGGTGAAATAATTTATTTTCCTGATACCTTGAGTTTAGTCCAGCTGAAAAAAAAGAGATTTTCATGATACCATGAAAAAAGTTTAGGGTGAAAAAAATCCGATATTCCTGATACCGTGAGTAACATCCAGGGTGAAAAAAATCAGATTGTCCTGATACCGTGAGTAACGTCCTGGGTGAAAAAAATCATATTTTCCTGATACCGTGAGTAAAGTCCAGGGTGAAAAAAATCAGATTTTCCTGATACCGTGAGTAACGTCCCGGGTGAAAAAAATCATATCCCTGATTCCGTGAGTAAAGTCCAGGGTGAAAAAAATCATATTTTCCTGATACCGTGAGTAAGGTCCAGGGTGAAAAAAATCAGATTTTCCTGATACCGTGAGTAACGTCCCGGGTGAAAAAAATCAGATTTTCCTGATATCATGTGTAACATCCTGGGTGAAAAAAATCAGATTTTCCTGATAACGTGAGTAACGTCCCGGGTGAAAAAAATCATATTCCTGATTCCGTGAGTAAAGTCCCGGGTGAAAAAAATCATATTTTCCTGATACCGTGAGAAACGTCCCGGGTGAAAAAAATCATATTTTCCTGATACCGTGAGTAAAGTCCAGAGTGAAAAAAATCAAATTTTCATGATACCATGGATAATAGTCCAGGTGAAAAAAATCCGATTTTCCTGATACCGTGAGTCACGTCCAGGGTGAAAAAAATCAGATTTTCCAGATACCGTGAGTTATGTCCAGGGTGAAAAATATCAGATTTTCTTGATACCGTGAGTAAGGTCCAGGGTGAAAAAAATTATATTTTCCTGATACCTTGAGTTTAGTCCAAGTGAAAAAAAAGAGATTTTCATGATACCATGAAAAAAGTTTAGGGTGAAAAAAATCCGATATTCCTGATACCGTGAGTAAGGTCTAGGGTGAAAAAAAATCTGATTTTCCTGATACCGTGAGTAACGTCCCGGGTGAAAAAAATCATATTTTCCTGATACCGTGAGTAAAGTCCTGGGTGAAAAAAGTCAGATTTTCATGATACCGTGAGTAACGTCCCGGGTGAAAAAAATCATATTTTCCTGATTCCGTGAGTAAAGTCCAGGGTGAAAAAAAAATCAAATTTTCAAGATACCATGGGTAATAGTGCAGGTGAAAAAAATCCGATTTTCCTGATACCGTGAGCAACGCCCAGGGTGAAAAAAATCAGATTTTCCAGATACCGTGAGTTATGTCCAGGGTGAAAAATATCAGATTTTCCTGATACCGTGAGTAACGTCCAGGGTGAAAAAAATCCGATTTTCCTGATACCGTGAGACACATCCAGGGTGAAAATAATCTGATTTTCGTGATACCGTGAGTAACGTACAAGGTGAAAAAAATCCGATTTTCCTGATACCATGAGTAATGTCCAGGGTGAAAAAAATCCGATTTTCCTGATACCGTGAGTCACGTCCAGGGTGAAAAATATCAGATTTTCCTGATACTGTGAGTAAAGTCCCGGGTGAAATAATTTATTTTCCTGATACCTTGAGTTTAGTCCAGCTGAAAAAAAAGAGATTTTCATGATACCATGAAAAAAGTTTAGGGTGAAAAAAATCCGATATTCCTGATACCGTGAGTAACATCCAGGATGAAAAAAATCAGATTGTCCTGATACCGTGAGTAACGTCCTGGGTGAAAAAAATCATATTTTCCTGATACCGTGAGTAAAGTCCAGGGTGAAAAAAATCAGATTTTCCTGATACCGTGAGTAACGTCCCGGGTGAAAAAAATCATATCCCTGATTCCGTGAGTAAAGTCCAGGGTGAAAAAAATCATATTTTCCTGATACCGTGAGTAAGGTCCAGGGTGAAAAAAATCAGATTTTCCTGATACCGTGAGTAACGTCCCGGGTGAAAAAAATCAGATTTTCCTGATATCATGTGTAACATCCTGGGTGAAAAAAATCAGATTTTCCTGATAACGTGAGTAACGTCCCGGGTGAAAAAAATCATATTCCTGATTCCGTGAGTAAAGTCCAGGGTGAAAAAAATCATATTTTCCTGATACCGTGAGTAAGGTCCAGGGTGAAAAAAATCAGATTTTCCTGATACCGTGAGTAACGTCCCGGGTGAAAAAAATCATATTTTCCTGATACCGTGAGAAACGTCCCGGGTGAAAAAAATCATATTTTCCTGATACCGTGAGTAAAGTCCAGGGTGAAAAAAATCAAATTTTCATGATACCATGGATAATAGTCCAGGTGAAAAAAATCCAATTTTCCTGATACCGTGAGTCACGTCCAGGGTGAAAAAAATCAGATTTTCCAGATACCATGAGTAATGTCCAGGGTGAAAAATATCAGATTTTCTTGATACCGTGAGTAAGGTCCAGGGTGAAAAAAATTATATTTTCCTGATACCTTGAGTTTAGTCCAAGTGAAAAAAAAGAGATTTTCATGATACCATGAAAAAAGTTTAGGGTGAAAAAAATCCGATATTCCTGATACCGTGAGTAAGGTCTAGGGTGAAAAAAAATCTGATTTTCCTGATACCGTGAGTAACGTCCCGGGTGAAAAAAATCATATTTTCCTGATACCGTGAGTAAAGTCCAGGGTGAAAAAAGTCAGATTTTCATGATACCGTGAGTAACGTCCCGGGTGAAAAAAATCATATTTTCCTGATACCGTGAGTAACATCACGGGTGAAAAAAATCCGATTTTCCTGATACCGTGAGTAACGTCCAGGGTGAAAAAAAATCCGATTTTCCTGATACCGTGAGACACGTCCAGGGTGAAAAAAATCTGATTTTCCTGATACCGTGAGACACGTCCAGGGTGAAAAAAATCTGATTTTCCTGATACCGTGAGTAACGTCCAGGGTGAAAAAAATCAGATTTTCCTGATATCATGTGTAACATCCTGGGTGAAAAAAAATCAGATTTTCCTGATAACGTGAGTAACGTCCCGGGTGAAAAAAATCATATTCCTGATTCCGTGAGTACAGTCCAGGGTGAAAAAAATCATATTTTCCTGATACCGTGAGTAACGTCCCAGGTGAAAAAAATCATATTTTCCTGATGCCGTGAGTAACGTCCCGGGTGAAAAAAATCCAATTTTCCTGATACCGTGAGTAAAGTCCAGGGTGAAAAAAATCAAATTTTCATGATACCATGGATAATAGTCCAGGTGAAAAAAATCCGATTTTCCTGATACCGTGAGTCACGTCCAGGGTGAAAAATATCAGATTTTCTTGATACCATGAGTAAGGTCCAGGGTGAAAAAAATTATATTTTCCTGATACCTTGAGTTTAGTCCAAGTGAAAAAAAAGAGATTTTCATGATACCATGAAAAAAGTTTAGGGTGAAAAAAATCCGATATTCCTGATACCGTGAGTAAGGTCTAGGGTGAATAAAATCTGATTTTCCTGATACCGTGAGTAACGTCCCGGGTGAAAAAAAAATCATATTTTCCTGATACCGTGAGTAAAGTCCAGGGTGAAAAAAGTCAGATTTTCATGATACCGTGAGTAACGTCCCGGGTGAAAAAAATCATATTTTCCTGATACCGTGAGTAACATCACGGGTGAAAAAAATCCAATTTTCCTGATACCGTGAGTAACGTCCAGGGTGAAAAAAAATCCGATTTTCCTGATACCGTGAGACACGTCCAGGGTGAAAAAAATCTGATTTTCCTGATACCGTGAGACACGTCCAGGGTGAAAAAAATCTGATTTTCCTGATACCGTGAGTAACGTCCAGGGTGAAAAAAATCAGATTTTCCTGATATCATGTGTAACATCCTGGGTGAAAAAAATCAGATTTTCCTGATAACGTGAGTAACGTCCCGGGTGAAAAAAATCATATTCCTGATTCCGTGAGTAAAGTCCAGGGTGAAAAAAATCATATTTTCCTGATACCGTGAGTAAGGTCCAGGGTGAAAAAAATCAGATTTTCCTGATACCGTGAGTAACGTCCCGGGTGAAAAAAAAATCATATTTTCCTGATACCGTGATTAAAGTCCTGGGTGAAAAAAGTCAGATTTTCATGATACCGTGAGTAACGTCCCGGGTGAAAAAAATCATATTTTCCTGATGCCGTGAGTAACGTCCCGGGTGAAAAAAATCCAATTTTCCTGATACCGTGAGTAACGTCCAAGGTGAAAAAAATCCGATTTTCCTGATACCGTGAGACACATCCAGGGTGAAAATAATCTGATTTTCCTGATACCGTGAGTAACGTCCAGGGTGAAAAAAATCAGATTTTCCTGATATCATGTGTAACATCCTGGGTGAAAAAAAATCAGATTTTCCTGATAACGTGAGTAACGTCCCGGGTGAAAAAAATCATATTCCTGATTCCGTGAGTACAGTCCAGGGTGAAAAAAATCATATTTTCCTGATACCGTGAGTAACGTCCCAGGTGAAAAAAATCATATTTTCCTGATGCCGTGAGTAACGTCCCGGGTGAAAAAAATCCAATTTTCCTGATACCGTGAGTAAAGTCCAGGGTGAAAAAAATCAAATTTTCATGATACCATGGATAATAGTCCAGGTGAAAAAAATCCGATTTTCCTGATACCGTGAGTCACGTCCAGGGTGAAAAATATCAGATTTTCTTGATACCATGAGTAAGGTCCAGGGTGAAAAAAATTATATTTTCCTGATACCTTGAGTTTAATCCAAGTGAAAAAAAAGAGATTTTCATGATACCATGAAAAAAGTTTAGGGTGAAAAAAATCCGATATTCCTGATACCGTGAGTAAGGTCTAGGGTGAATAAAATCTGATTTTCCTGATACCGTGAGTAACGTCCCGGGTGAAAAAAAAATCATATTTTCCTGATACCGTGAGTAAAGTCCAGGGTGAAAAAAGTCAGATTTTCATGATACCGTGAGTAACGTCCCGGGTGAAAAAAATCATATTTTCCTGATACCGTGAGTAACATCACGGGTGAAAAAAATCCAATTTTCCTGATACCGTGAGTAACGTCCAGGGTGAAAAAAAATCCGATTTTCCTGATACCGTGAGACACGTCCAGGGTGAAAAAAATCTGATTTTCCTGATACCGTGAGACACGTCCAGGGTGAAAAAAATCTGATTTTCCTGATACCGTGAGTAACGTCCAGGGTGAAAAAAATCAGATTTTCCTGATATCATGTGTAACATCCTGGGTGAAAAAAATCAGATTTTCCTGATAACGTGAGTAACGTCCCGGGTGAAAAAAATCATATTCCTGATTCCGTGAGTAAAGTCCAGGGTGAAAAAAATCATATTTTCCTGATACCGTGAGTAAGGTCCAGGGTGAAAAAAATCAGATTTTCCTGATACCGTGAGTAACGTCCCGGGTGAAAAAAAAATCATATTTTCCTGATACCGTGATTAAAGTCCTGGGTGAAAAAAGTCAGATTTTCATGATACCGTGAGTAACGTCCCGGGTGAAAAAAATCATATTTTCCTGATGCCGTGAGTAACGTCCCGGGTGAAAAAAATCCAATTTTCCTGATACCGTGAGTAACGTCCAAGGTGAAAAAAATCCGATTTTCCTGATACCGTGAGACACATCCAGGGTGAAAATAATCTGATTTTCGTGATACCGTGAGTAACGTACAAGGTGAAAAAAATCCGATTTTCCTGATACCATGAGTAATGTCCAGGGTGAAAAAAATCCGATTTTCCTGATACCGTGAGTCACGTCCAGGGTGAAAAAAATCAGATGATCCTGATACCGTGAGTAACGTTCCGGGTGAAAAAAATCAGATTTTCCTGATACCGTGAGTAAAGTCCAGGGTGAAAAATATCAGATTTTCCTGATACTGTGAGTAAAGTCCCGGGTGAAATAATTTATTTTCCTGATACCTTGAGTTTAGTCCAGCTGAAAAAAAACAGATTTTCATGATACCATTAAAAAAGTTTAGGGTGAAAAAAATCCGATATTCCTGATACCGTGAGTAACATCCAGGGTGAAAAAAATCAGATTTTCCTGATACCGTGAGTAACGTCCTGGGTGAAAAAAATCATATTTTCCTGATACCGTGAGTAAAGTCCAGGGTGAAAAAAATCAGATTTTTCTGATACCGTGAGTAACGTCCCGGGTGAAAAAAATCATATTCCTGATTCCGTGAGTAAAGTCCAGGGTGAAAAAAATCATATTTTCCTGATACCGTGAGTAAGGTCCAGGGTGAAAAAAATCAGATTTTCCTGATACCGTGAGTAACGTCCCGGGTGAAAAAAATCATATTTTCCTGATACCGTGAGTAAAGTCCAGGGTGAAAAAAGTCAGATTTTCATGATACCATGAGTAACGTCCCGGGTGAAAAGAATCATATTTTCCTGATACCGTGAGTAACGTCCCGGGTGAAAAAAATCCAATTTTCCTGATACCGTGAGTAACGTCCAGGGTGAAAAAAATCGGATTTTCCTGATACCATGAGACACATCCAGGGTGAAAATCATCTGATTTTCCTGATACCGTGAGTAACGTACAGGGTGAAAAAAATCCGATTTTCCTGATACCATGAGTAATGTCCAGGGTGAAAAAAATCCGATTTTCCTGATACCGTGAGTCACGTCCAGGGTGAAAAAAATCAGATTTTCCTGATACCGTGAGTAACGTCCCGGGTGAAATAAATCAGATTTTCCTGATACCGTGAGTAAAGTCCAGGGTGAAAAATATCAGATTTTCCTGATACTGTGAGTAAAGTCCCAGGTGAAAAAAAGTATATTTTCCTGATACCTCGAGTTTAGTCCAGGTGAAAAAAAAGAGATTTTCATGATACCATGAAAAAAGTTTAGGGTGAAAAAAATCCGATATTCCTGATACCGTGAGTAACATCCAGGGTGAAAAAAACTCAGATTTTCCTGATACCGTGAGCAACGTCCTGGGTGAAAAAAATCATATTTTCCTGATACCGTGAGTAAAGTCCAGGGTGAAAAAAATCAGATTTTCCTGATACGGTGAGTAACGTCCCGGGTGAAAAAATCATATTCCTGATTCCGTGAGTAAAGTCCAGGGTGAAAAAAATCAGATTTTCCTGATACCGTGAGTAACATCCCGGGTGAAAAAAATTATATTTTCCTGATACCTTGAGTTTAGTCCAGGTGAAAAAAAAAGAGATTTTCATGATACCATGTAAAAAGTTTAGGGTGAAAAAAATCCGATATTCCTGATACCGTGAGTAACGTCCAGGGTGAAAAAAATCAGATTTTCCTGATACCGTGAGTAACGTCCTGGGTGAAAAAAATCATATTTTCCTGATACCGTGAGTAACGTCCAGGGTGAAAAAAATCATATTTTCCTGATACCGTGAGTAAAGTCCCGGGTGAAAAAAAATCAAATTTTCATGATACCATGGGTAATAGTGCAGGTGAAAAAAATCCGATTTTCCTGATACCGTGAGTAACGTCCAGGGTGAAAAAAATCAGATTTTCCAGATACCGTGAGTTATGTCCAGGGTGAAAAATATCAGATTTTCCTGATACCATGAGTAACGTCCAGGGTGAAAAAAATCAAATTTTCCTGATACCGTGAGTTATGTCCAGGGTGAAAAATATCAGATTTTCTTGATACCGTGAGTAAGGTCCAGGGTGAAAAAAATTATATTTTCCTGATACCTTGAGTTTAGTCCAAGTGAAAAAAAAGAGATTTTCATAATACCATGAAAAAAGTTTAGGGTGAAAAAAATCCGATATTCCTGATACCGTGAGTAAGGTCTAGGGTGAATAAAATCTGATTTTCCTGATACCGTGAGTAACGACCCGGGTGAAAAAAAATCATATTTTCCTGATACCGTGAGTAAAGTCCAGGGTGAAAAAAGTCAGATTTTCATGATACCGTAAGTAACGTCCCGGGTGAAAAAAATCATATTTTCCTGATACCGTGAGTAACATCACGGGTGAAAAAAATCCAATTTTCCTGATACCGTGAGTAACGTCCAGGGTGAAAAAAAATCCGATTTTCCTGATACCGTGAGACACGTCCAGGGTGAAAAAAATCTGATTTTCCTGATACCGTGAGACACGTCCAGGGTGAAAAAAATCTGATTTTCCTGATACCGTGAGTAACGTCCAGGGTGAAAAAATCAGATTTTCCTGATATCATGTGTAACATCCTGGGTGAAAAAAATCAGATTTTCCTGATAACGTGAGTAACGTCCCGGGTGAAAAAAATCATATTCCTGATTCCGTGAGTAAAGTCCAGGGTGAAAAAAAATCAAATTTTCATGATACCATGGGTAATAGTCCAGGTGAAAAAAATCCGATTTTCCTGATACCGTGAGTAACGTCCAGGGTGAAAAAAATCAGATTTTCCAGATACCGTGAGTTATGTCCAGGGTGAAAAATATCAGATTTTCCTGATACCGTGAGTAACGTCCAGGGTGAAAAAAATCCAATTTTCCTGATATCATGTGTAACATCCTGGGTGAAAAAAATCAGATTTTCCTGATAACGTGAGTAACGTCCCGGGTGAAAAAAATCATATTCCTGATTCCGTGAGTAAAGTCCAGGGTGAAAAAAATCTGATTTTCCTTATACCGTGAGTCACGTCCCGGGTGAAAAAAATCATATTTTCCTGATACCGTGAGTCACGTCCAGGGTGAAAAAAAAATCATATTTTCCTGATACCGTGAGTAAAGTCCAGGGTGAAAAAAGTCAGATTTTCATGATACCGTGAGTAACGTCCCGGGTGAAAAAAATCATATTTTCCTGATGCCGTGAGTAACGTCCCGGGTGAAAAAAATCCAATTTTCCTGATGCCGTGAGTAACGTCCAAGGTGAAAAAAATCGGATTTTCCTGATACCATGAGACACATCCAGGGTGAAAATCATCTGATTTTCCTGATACCGTGAGTAACGTACAGGGTGAAAAAAATCCGATTTTCCTGATACCGTGAGTCAAGTCCAGGGTGAAAAAAATCAGATTTTCCTGATACCGTGAGTAACGTCCCGGGTGAAATAAATCAGATTTTCCTGATACCGTGAGTAAAGTCCAGGGTGAAAAATATCAGATTTTCCTGATACTGTGAGTAAAGTCCCAGGTGAAAAAAATTATATTTTCCTGATACCTCGAGTTTAGTCCAGGTGAAAAAAAAAGAGATTTTCATGATACCATGAAAAAAGTTTAGGGTGAAAAAAATCCGATATTCCTGATACCGTGAGTAACATCCAGGGTGAAAAAAATCAGATTTTCCTGATACCGTGAGCAACGTCCTGGGTGAAAAAAATCATATTTTCCTGATACCGTGAGTAAAGTCCAGGGTGAAAAAAATCAGATTTTCCTGATACGGTGAGTAACGTCCTGGGTGAAAAAATCATATTCCTGATTCCGTGAGTAAAGTCCAGGGTGAAAAAATCAGATTTTCCTGATACCGTGAGTAACATCCCGGGTGAAAAAAATTATATTTTCCTGATACCTCGAGTTTAGTCCAGGTGAAAAAAAAGAGATTTTCATGATACCATGAAAAAAGTTTAGGGTGAAAAAAATCCGATATTCCTGATACCGTGAGTAACATCCAGGGTGAAAAAAATCAGATTTTCCTGATACCGTGAGCAACGTCCTGGGTGAAAAAAATCATATTTTCCTGATACCGTGAGTAAAGTCCAGGGTGAAAAAAATCAGATTTTCCTGATACCGTGAGCAACGTCCTGGGTGAAAAAAATCATATTTTCCTGATACCATGAGTAACGTCCAGGGTGAAAAAAATCATATTTTCCTGATACCGTGAGTAACGTCCCGGGTGAAAAAAATCATATTCCTGATTCCGTGAGTAAAGTCCAGGGTGAAAAAAAATCAAATTTTCATGATACCATGGGTAATAGTGCAGGTGAAAAAAATCCGATTTTCCTGATACCGTGAGTAACGTCCAGGGTGAAAAAAATCAGATTTTCCAGATACCGTGAGTTATGTCCAGGGTGAAAAATATCAGATTTTCCTGATACCGTGAGTAACGTCCAGGGTGAAAAAAATCCAATTTTCCTGATACCGTGAGTTATGTCCAGGGTGAAAAATATCAGATTTTCTTGATACCGTGAGTAAGGTCCAGGGTGAAAAAAATTATATTTTCCTGATACCTTGAGTTTAGTCCAAGTGAAAAAAAAGAGATTTTCATGATACCATGAAAAAAGTTTAGGGTGAAAAAAATCCGATATTCCTGATACCGTGAGTCAGGTCTAGGGTGAATAAAATCTTATTTTCCTGATACCGTGAGTAACGTCCCGGGTGAAAAAAAATCATATTTTCCTGATACCGTGAGTAAAGTCCAGGGTGAAAAAAGTCAGATTTTCATGATACCGTGAGTAACGTCCCGGGTGAAAAAAATCATATTTTCCTGATACCGTGAGTAACATCACGGGTGAAAAAAATCCAATTTTCCTGATACCGTGAGTAACGTCCAGGGTGAAAAAAAATCCGATTTTCCTGATACCGTGAGACACGTCCAGGGTGAAAAAAATCTGATTTTCCTGATACCGTGAGTAACGTCCAGGGTGAAAAAAATCAGATTTTCCTGATATCATGTGTAACATCCTGGGTGAAAAAAATCAGATTTTCCTGATAACGTGAGTAACGTCCCGGGTGAAAAAAATCATATTCCTGATTCCGTGAGTAAAGTCCAGGGTGAAAAAAATCATATTTTCCTGATACCGTGAGTAAGGTCCAGGGTGAAAAAAATCAGATTTTCCTGATACCGTGAGTAACGTCCCGGGTGAAAAAAAATCATATTTTCCTGATACCGTGAGTAAAGTCCAGGGTGAAAAAAGTCAGATTTTCATGATACCGTGAGTAACGTCCCGGGTGAAAAAAATCATATTTTCCTGATGCCGTGAGTAACGTCCTGGGTGAAAAAAATCCAATTTTCCTGATACCGTGAGTAACGTCCAAGGTGAAAAAAATCCGATTTTCCTGATACCGTGAGACACATCCAGGGTGAAAATAATCTGATTTTCGTGATACCGTGAGTAACATACAAGGTGAAAAAAATCCGATTTTCCTGATACCATGAGTAATGTCCAGGGTGAAAAAAATCCGATTTTCCTGATACCGTGAGTCACGTCCAGGGTGAAAAAAATCAGATGATCCTGATACCGTGAGTAACGTTCCGGGTGAAAAAAATCAGATTTTCCTGATACCGTGAGTAAAGTCCAGGGTGAAAAATATCAGATTTTCCTGATACTGTGAGTAAAGTCCCGGGTGAAATAATTTATTTTCCTGATACCTTGAGTTTAGTCCAGCTGAAAAAAAAGAGATTTTCATGATACCATGAAAAAAGATTAGGGTGAAAAAAATCCGATATTCCTGATACCGTGAGTAACATCCAGGGTGAAAAAAATCAGATTTTCCTGATACCGTGAGTAACGTCCTGGGTGAAAAAAATCATATTTTCCTGATACCGTGAGTCACATCCAGGGTGAAAAAAATCAGATTTTCCTGATACCGTGAGTAACGTCCCGGGTGAAAAAAATCATATTTTCCTGATACCATGAGTAAAGTCCAGGGTGAAAAAAATCAGATTTTCCTGATACCGTGAGTAACGTCCCCGGTGAAAAAAATCAGATTTTCCAGATACCGTAAGTTATGTCCAGGGTGAAAAATATCAGATTTTCGTGATACCGTGAGTAAGGTCCAGGGTGAAAAAAATTATATTTTCCTGATACCTTGAGTTTAGTCCAGGTGAAAAAAAAGAGATTTTCATGATACCATGAAAAAAGTTTAGGGTGAAAAAAATCCGATATTCCTGATACCGTGAGTAACATCCAGGGTGAAAAAGTCAGATTTTCATGATACCATGAGTAAAGTCCAGGTTGAAAAAAGTCAGATTTTCATGATACCGTGAGTAACGTCCTGGGTGAAAAAAATCATATTTTCCTGATACCGTGAGTAACGTCCCGGGTGAAAAAAATCATATTTTCCTGATACCATGAGTAAAGTCCAGGGTGAAAAAAATCAGATTTTCCTGATACCGTGAGTAACGTCCCCGGTGAAAAAAATCAGATTTTCCAGATACCGTAAGTTATGTCCAGGGTGAAAAATATCAGATTTTCGTGATACCGTGAGTAAGGTCCAGGGTGAAAAAAATCATATTTTCCTGATACCATGAGTAACGTCCAGGGTGAAAAAAATCATATTTTCCTGATACCGTGAGTAACGTCCCGGGTGAAAAAAATCATATTCCTGATTCCGTGAGTAAAGTCCAGGGTGAAAAAAAATCAAATTTTCATGATACCATGGGTAATAGTGCAGGTGAAAAAAATCCGATTTTCCTGATACCGTGAGTAACGTCCAGGGTGAAAAAAATCAGATTTTCCAGATACCGTGAGTTATGTCCAGGGTGAAAAATATCAGATTTTCCTGATACCGTGAGTAACGTCCAGGGTGAAAAAAATCCAATTTTCCTGATACCGTGAGTTATGTCCAGGGTGAAAAATATCAGATTTTCTTGATACCGTGAGTAAGGTCCAGGGTGAAAAAAATTATATTTTCCTGATACCTTGAGTTTAGTCCAAGTGAAAAAAAAGAGATTTTCATGATACCATGAAAAAAGTTTAGGGTGAAAAAAATCCGATATTCCTGATACCGTGAGTCAGGTCTAGGGTGAATAAAATCTTATTTTCCTGATACCGTGAGTAACGTCCCGGGTGAAAAAAAATCATATTTTCCTGATACCGTGAGTAAAGTCCAGGGTGAAAAAAGTCAGATTTTCATGATACCGTGAGTAACGTCCCGGGTGAAAAAAATCATATTTTCCTGATACCGTGAGTAACATCACGGGTGAAAAAAATCCAATTTTCCTGATACCGTGAGTAACGTCCAGGGTGAAAAAAAATCCGATTTTCCTGATACCGTGAGACACGTCCAGGGTGAAAAAAAATCTGATTTTCCTGATACCGTGAGTAACGTCCAGGGTGAAAAAAATCATATTCCTGATTCCGTGAGTAAAGTCCAGGGTGAAAAAAATCATATTTTCCTGATACCGTGAGTAAGGTCCAGGGTGAAAAAAATCAGATTTTCCTGATACCGTGAGTAACGTCCCGGGTGAAAAAAAATCATATTTTCCTGATACCGTGAGTAAAGTCCAGGGTGAAAAAAGTCAGATTTTCATGATACCGTGAGTAACGTCCCGGGTGAAAAAAATCATATTTTCCTGATGCCGTGAGTAACGTCCTGGGTGAAAAAAATCCAATTTTCCTGATACCGTGAGTAACGTCCAAGGTGAAAAAAATCCGATTTTCCTGATACCGTGAGACACATCCAGGGTGAAAATAATCTGATTTTCGTGATACCGTGAGTAACATACAAGGTGAAAAAAATCCGATTTTCCTGATACCATGAGTAATGTCCAGGGTGAAAAAAATCCGATTTTCCTGATACCGTGAGTCACGTCCAGGGTGAAAAAAATCAGATGATCCTGATACCGTGAGTAACGTTCCGGGTGAAAAAAATCAGATTTTCCTGATACCGTGAGTAAAGTCCAGGGTGAAAAATATCAGATTTTCCTGATACTGTGAGTAAAGTCCCGGGTGAAATAATTTATTTTCCTGATACCTTGAGTTTAGTCCAGCTGAAAAAAAAGAGATTTTCATGATACCATGAAAAAAGATTAGGGTGAAAAAAATCCGATATTCCTGATACCGTGAGTAACATCCAGGGTGAAAAAAATCAGATTTTCCTGATACCGTGAGTAACGTCCTGGGTGAAAAAAATCATATTTTCCTGATACCGTGAGTAAAGTCCAGGGTGAAAAAAATCAGATTTTCCTGATACCGTGAGTAACGTCCCGGGTGAAAAAAATCATATTCCTGATTCCGTGAGTAAAGTCCAGGGTGAAAAAAATCATATTTTCCTGATACCGTGAGTAAGGTCCAGGGTGAAAAAAATCAGATTTTCCTGATACCGTGAGTAACATCCCGGGTGAAAAAAATCATATTTTCCTGATACCGTGAGTAAAGTCCAGGGTGAAAAAAGTCAGATTTTCATGATACCATGAGTAACGTCCCGGGTGAAAAAAATCATATTTTCCTGATACCGTGAGTAACGTCCCGGGTGAAAAAAATCCAATTTTCTTGATACCGTGAGTAACGTCCAGGGTGAAAAAAATCGGATTTTCCTGATACCATGAGACACATCCAGGGTGAAAATCATCTGATTTTCCTGATACCGTGAGTAACGTACAGGGTGAAAAAAAATCCGATTTTCCTGATACCATGGGTAATGTCCAGGGTGAAAAAAATCCGATTTTCCTGATACCGTGAGTCACGTCCAGGGTGAAAAAAATCAGATTTTCCTGATACCGTGAGTAACGTCCCGGGTGAAATAAATCAGATTTTCCTGATACCGTGAGTAAAGTCCAGGGTGAAAAATATCAGATTTTCCTGATACTGTGAGTAAAGTCCCAGGTGAAAAAAATTATATTTTCCTGATACCTCGAGTTTAGTCCAGGTGAAAAAAAAGAGATTTTCATGATACCATGAAAAAAGTTTAGGGTGAAAAAAATGCGATATTCCTGATACCGTGAGTAACATCCAGGGTGAAAAAAATCAGATTTTCCTGATACCGTGAGCAACGTCCTGGGTGAAAAAAATCATATTTTCCTGATACCGTGAGTAAAGTCCAGGGTGAAAAAAATCAGATTTTCCTGATACGGTGAGTAATGTCCCGGGTGAAAAAATCATATTCCTGATTCCGTGAGTAAAGTCCAGTGTGAAAAAAATCAGATTTTCCTGATACCGTGAGTAACATCCCGGGTGAAAAAAATTATATTTTCCTGATACCTTGAGTTTAGTCCAGGTGAAAAAAAAAGAGATTTTCATGATACCATGTAAAAAGTTTAGGGTGAAAAAAATCCGATATTCCTGATACCGTGAGTAACGTCCAGGGTGAAAAAAATCAGATTTTCCTGATACCGTGAGTAACGTCCTGGGTGAAAAAAATCATATTTTCCTGATACCGTGAGTAACGTCCAGGTTGAAAAAAATCATATTTTCCTGATACCGTGAGTAACGTCCCAGGTGAAAAAAATCATATTCCTGATTCCGTGAGTAAAGTCCAGGGTGAAAAAAAATCAAATTTTCATGATACCATGGGTAATAGTCCAGGTGAAAAAAATCCGATTTTCCTGATACCGTGAGTAACGTCCAGGGTGAAAAAAATCAGATTTTCCAGATACCGTGAGTTATGTCCAGGGTGAAAAATATCAGATTTTCCTGATACCGTGAGTAACGTCCAGGGTGAAAAAAATCCAATTTTCCTGATACCGTGAGTAACGTCCAGGGTGAAAAAAATCCGATTTTCCTGATACCGTGAGACACGTTCAGGGTGAAAAAAATCTGATTTTCCTGATACCGTGAGACACGTCCAGGGTGAAAAAAATCTGATTTTCCTGATACCGTGAGTCACGTCCCGGGTGAAAAAAATCATATTTTCCTGATACCGTGAGTCACGTCCAGGGTGAAAAAAATCAGATTTTCCTGATACCGTGAGACACGTCCAGCGTGAAAAAAATCAGATTTTCCTGATACCGTGAGTAACGTCCCGGGTGAAAAAAATCATATTTTCCTGATACCGTGAGTAACGTCCCGGGTGAAAAAAATCATATTCCTGATTCCGTGAGTAATGTCCAGTGTGAAAAAAATCAGATTTTCCTGATACCGTGAGTAACGTCCCGGGTGAAAAAAATCATATTTTCCTGATACCGTGAGTCACGTCCAGGGTGAAAAAAATCAGATTTTCCTGATACCGTGAGTAACGTCCCGGGTGAAAAAAAATCATATTTTCCTGATACCATGAGTAAAGTCCAGGGTGAAAAAAATCAGATTTTCCTGATACCGTGAGTAACGTCCCCGGTGAAAAAAATCAGATTTTCCAGATACCGTAAGTTATGTCCAGGGTGAAAAATATCAGATTTTCGTGATACCGTGAGTAAGGTCCAGGGTGAAAAAAATTATATTTTCCTGATACCTTGAGTTTAGTCCAGGTGAAAAAAAAGAGATTTTCATGATACCATGAAAAAAGTTTAGGGTGAAAAAAATCCGATATTCCTGATACCGTGAGTAACATCCAGGGTGAAAAAGTCAGATTTTCATGATACCATGAGTAAAGTCCAGGTTGAAAAAAGTCAGATTTTCATGATACCGTGAGTAACGTCCTGGGTGAAAAAAATCATATTTTCCTGATACCGTGAGTAACGTCCCGGGTGAAAAAAATCATATTCCTGATTCCGTGAGTAAAGTCCAGTGTGAAAAAAATCAGATTTTCCTGATACCGTGAGTAACGTCCCGGGTGAAAAAAATCATATTTTCCTGATACCGTGAGTCACGTCCAGGGTGAAAAAAATCAGATTTTCCTGATACCGTGAGTAACGTCCCGGGTGAAAAAAATCATATTTTCCTGATACCATGAGTAAAGTCCACGGTGAAAAAAATCAGATTTTCCTGATACCGTGAGTAACGTCCCCGGTGAAAAAAATGAAATTTTCCTGATACCGTGAGTAATGTACAGGGTGAAAAAAATCATATTTTCCTGATACCGTGAGTAACGTCCAGGGTGAAAAAAAATCATATTTCCTGATACCGTGAGTAACGTCCCGGGTGAAAAAAAATCATATTCCTGATTCCGTGAGTAAAGTCCAGGGTGAAAAAAAATCAAATTTTCATGATACCATGGGTAATAGTCCAGGTGAAAAAAATCCGATTTTCCTGATACCGTGAGTAACGTCCAGGGTGAAAAAAATCAGATTTTCCAGATACCGTGAGTTATGTCCAGGGTGAAAAATATCAGATTTTCCTGATACCGTGAGTAACGTCCAGGGTGAAAAAAATCCAATTTTCCTGATACCGTGAGTAACGTCCAGGGTGAAAAAAATCCGATTTTCCTGATACCGTGAGACACGTCCAGGGTGAAAAAAATCTGATTTTCCTGATACCGTGAGACACGTCCAGGGTGAAAAAAATCTGATTTTCCTGATACCGTGAGTCACGTCCCGGGTGAAAAAAATCATATTTTCCTGATACCGTGAGTCACGTCCAGGGTGAAAAAAATCAGATTTTCCTGATACCGTGAGACACGTCCAGCGTGAAAAAAATCAGATTTTCCTGATACCGTGAGTAACGTCCCCGGTGAAAAAAATCAATTTTTCCTGATACCGTGAGTAATGTACAGGGTGAAAAAAATCCGATTTTCCTGATACCGTGAGTCACGTCCAGGGTGAAAAAAATCAGATTTTCCAGATACCGTAAGTAAAGTCCAGGTTGAAAAAGTCAGATTTTCATGATACCGTGAGTAAAGTCCAGGTTGAAAAAAGTCAGATTTTTATGATACCGTGAGTAACGTCCCGGGTGAAAAAAAATCATATTTTCCTGATACCGTGAGTAACGTCCCGGGTGAAAAAAATCATATTCCTGATTCCGTGAGTAAAGTACAGTGTGAAAAAAATAAGATTTTCCTGATACCGTGAGTAACGTCCCGGGTGAAAAAAATCATATTTTCCTGATACCGTGAATCACGTCCAGGGTGAGAAAAATCAGATTTTCCTGATACTGTGAGTAACGTCCCAGGTGAAAAAAATCATATTTTCCTGATACCATGAGTAAAGTCCAGGGTGAAAAAAATCAGATTTTCCTGATACCGTGAGTAACGTCCCCGGTGAAAAAAATCAAATTTTCCTGATACCGTGAGACACGTCCAGGGTGAAAAAAATCTGATTTTCCTGATACCGTGAGACACGTCCAGGGTGAAAAAAATCTGATTTTCCTGATACCGTGAGTCACGTCCCGGGTGAAAAAAATCATATTTTCCTGATACCGTGAGTCACGTCCAGGGTGAAAAAAATCAGATTTTCCAGATACCGTAAGTAAAGTCCAGGTTGAAAAAGTCAGATTTTCATGATACCGTGAGTAAAGTCCAGGTTGAAAAAAGTCAGATTTTTATGATACCGTGAGTAACGTCCCGGGTGAAAAAAAATCATATTTTCCTGATACCGTGAGTCACGTCCAGGGTGAAAAAAATCAGATTTTCCTGATACCGTGAGTAACGTCCCGGGTGAAAAAAATCATATTTTCCTGATACCATGAGTAAAGTCCCCGGTGAAAAAAATCAGATTTTCCTGATACCGTGAGTAACGTCCCCGGTGAAAAAAATGAAATTTTCCTGATACCGTGAGTAATGTACAGGGTGAAAAAACATCCGATTTTCCTGATACCGTGAGTCACGTCCAGGGTGAAAAAAATCAGATTTTCCAGATACCGTAAGTTATGTCCAGGGTGAAAAATATCAGATTTTCGTGATACCGTGAGTAAGGTCCAGGGTGAAAAAAATTATATTTTCCTGATACCTTGAGTTTAGTCCAGGTGAAAAAAAAGAGATTTTCATGGTACCATTAAAAAAGGTTAGGGTGAAAAAAATCCGATATTCCTGATACCGTGAGTAACATCCAGGGTGAAAAAAATCAGATTTTCCTGATACCGTGAGCAACGTCCTGGGTGAAAAAAATCATATTTTCCTGATACCGTGAGTAAAGTCCAGGGTGAAAAAAATCAGATTTTCCTGATACTGTGAGTAACATCCCGGGTGAAAAAAATTATATTTTCCTGATACCTTGAGTTTAGTCCAGGTGAAAAAAAAAGAGATTTTCATGATACCATGTAAAACGTTTAGGGTGAAAAAAATCCGATATTCCTGATACCGTGAGTAACGTCCAGGGTGAAAAAAATCAGATTTTCCTGATACCGTGAGTAACGTCCTGGGTGAAAAAAAATCATATTTTCCTGATACCGTGAGTAACGTCCAGGGTGAAAAAAATCATATTTTCCTGATACCGTGAGTAACGTCCCGGGTGAAAAAAATCATATTCCTGATTCCGTGAGTAAAGTCCA
The DNA here is from genome assembly GCA_035047305.1 of Bradypodion pumilum. NCBI lineage: Eukaryota > Metazoa > Chordata > Lepidosauria > Squamata > Chamaeleonidae > Bradypodion > Bradypodion pumilum. Next base: position 187,690,089 of record JAWDJD010000003.1, read on the forward strand.
GGGTGAAAAAAAATCAAATTTTCATGATACCATGGGTAATAGTCCAGGTGAAAAAAATCCGATTTTCCTGATACTGTGAGTAACGTCCAGGGTGAAAAAAATCAGATTTTCCAGATACCGTGAGTTATGTCCAGGGTGAAAAATATCAGATTTTCCTGATACCGTGAGTAACGTCCAGGGTGAAAAAAATCCAATTTTCCTGATACCGTGAGTAACGTCCAGGGTGAAAAAAATCCGATTTTCCTGATACCGTGAGACACGTCCAGGGTGAAAAAAATCTGATTTTCCTGATACCGTGAGACACATCCAGGGTGAAAAAAATCTGATTTTCCTGATACCGTGAGTCACGTCCCGGGTGAAAAAAATGATATTTTCCTGATACCGTGAGTCACGTCCAGGGTGAAAAAAATCAGATTTTCCTGATACCGTGAGTAACGTCCCGGGTGAAAAAAATCATATTTTCCTGATACCATGAGTAAAGTCCAGGGTGAAAAAAATCAGATTTTCCTGATACCGTGAGTAACGTCCCCGGTGAAAAATATCAAATTTTCCTGATACCGTGAGTAATGTACAGGGTGAAAAAAATCCGATTTTCCTGATACCGTGAGTCACGTCCAGAGTGAAAAAAATCAGATTTTCCAGATACCGTAAGTTATGTCCAGGGTGAAAAATATCAGATTTTCGTGATACCGTGAGTAAGGTCCAGGTTGAAAAAAATTATATTTTCCTGATACCTTGAGTTTAGTCCAGGAGAAAAAAAAGAGATTTTCATGATACCATGAAAAAAGTTTAGGGTGAAAAAAATCCGATATTCCTGATACCGACAGTAACATCCAGGGTGAAAAAGTCAGATTTTCATGATACCGTGAGTAAAGTCCAGGTTGAAAAAAGTCAGATTTTCATGATACCGTGAGTAACGTCCCGGGTGAAAAAAATCATATTTTCCTGATACCGTGAGTAACGTCCCGGGTGAAAAAAATCATATTCCTGATTCCGTGAGTAAAGTCCCGGGTGAAAAAAATCATATTTTCCTGATACCGTGAGTAACGTCCCGGGTGAAAAAAATCATATTTTCCTGATACCATGAGTAAAGTCCAGGGTGAAAAAAATCAGATTTTCCTGATACCGTGAGTAACGTCCCCGGTGAAAAAAAATCAAATTTTCCTGATACCGTGAGTAATGTACAGGGTGAAAAAAATCCGATTTTCCTGATACCGTGAGTCACGTCCAGGGTAAAAAAAATCAGATTTTCCAGATACCGTAAGTTATGTCCAGGGTGAAAAAAATCAGATTTTCGTGATACCGTGAGTAAGGTCCAGGGTGAAAAAAATTATATTTTCCTGATACCTTGAGTTTAGTCCAGGTGAAAAAAAAAGATTTTCATGATACCATGAAAAAAGTTTAGGGTGAAAAAAATCCGATATTCCTGATACCGTGAGTAACATCCAGGGTGAAAAAGTCAGATTTTCATGATACCATGAGTAAAGTCCAGGTTGAAAAAAGTCAGATTTTCATGATACCGTGAGTAACGTCCCGGGTGAAAAAAATCATATTTTCCTGATACCGTGAGTAACGTCCCGGGTGAAAAAAATCATATTCCTGATTCCGTGAGTAAAGTCCAGTGTGAAAAAAATCAGATTTTCCTGATACCGTGAGTAACGTCCCGGGTGAAAAAAATCATATTTTCCTGATACCGTGAGTCACGTCCAGGGTGAAAAAAATCAGATTTTCCTGATACCGTGAGTAACGTCCCGGGTGAAAAAAATCATATTTTCCTGATACCATGAGTAAAGTCCACGGTGAAAAAAATCAGATTTTCCTGATACCGTGAGTAACGTCCCCGGTGAAAAAAATGAAATTTTCCTGATACCGTGAGTAATGTACAGGGTGAAAAAACATCCGATTTTCCTGATACCGTGAGTCACGTCCAGGGTGAAAAAAATCAGATTTTCCAGATACCGTAAGTTATGTCCAGGGTGAAAAATATCAGATTTTCGTGATACCGTGAGTAAGGTCCAGGGTGAAAAAAATTATATTTTCCTGATACCTTGAGTTTAGTCCAGGTGAAAAAAAAGAGATTTTCATGGTACCATGAAAAAAGGTTAGGGTGAAAAAAATCCGATATTCCTGATACCGTGAGTAACATCCAGGGTGAAAAAAATCAGATTTTCCTGATACCGTGAGCAACGTCCTGGGTGAAAAAAATCATATTTTCCTGATACCGTGAGTAAAGTCCAGGGTGAAAAAAATCAGATTTTCCTGATACTGTGAGTAACATCCCGGGTGAAAAAAATTATATTTTCCTGATACCTTGAGTTTAGTCCAGGTGAAAAAAAAAAGAGATTTTCATGATACCATGTAAAACGTTTAGGGTGAAAAAAATCCGATATTCCTGATACCGTGAGTAACGTCCAGGGTGAAAAAAATCAGATTTTCCTGATACCGTGAGTAACGTCCTGGGTGAAAAAAATCATATTTTCCTGATACCGTGAGTAACGTCCAGGGTGAAAAAAATCATATTTTCCTGATACCGTGAGTAACGTCCCGGGTGAAAAAAACCATATTCCTGATTCCGTGAGTAAAGTCCAGGGTGAAAAAAAATCAAATTTTCATGATACCATGGGTAATAGTCCAGGTGAAAAAAATCCGATTTTCCTGATACTGTGAGTAACGTCCAGGGTGAAAAAAATCAGATTTTCCAGATACCGTGAGTTATGTCCAGGGTGAAAAATATCAGATTTTCCTGATACCATGAGTAACGTCCAGGGTGAAAAAAATCCAATTTTCCTGATACCGTGAGTAACGTCCAGGGTGAAAAAAATCCGATTTTCCTGATACCGTGAGACACGTCCAGGGTGAAAAAAATCCGATTTTCCTGATACCGTGAGTCACGTCCAGAGTGAAAAAAATCAGATTTTCCAGATACCGTAAGTTATGTCCAGGGTGAAAAATATCAGATTTTCGTGATACCGTGAGTAAGGTCCAGGTTGAAAAAAATTATATTTTCCTGATACCTTGAGTTTAGTCCAGGAGAAAAAAAAGAGATTTTCATGATACCATGAAAAAAGTTTAGGGTGAAAAAAATCCGATATTCCTGATACCGACAGTAACATCCAGGGTGAAAAAGTCAGATTTTCATGATACCGTGAGTAAAGTCCAGGTTGAAAAAAGTCAGATTTTCATGATACCGTGAGTAACGTCCCGGGTGAAAAAAATCATATTTTCCTGATACCGTGAGTAACGTCCCAGGTGAAAAAAATCATATTCCTGATTCCGTGAGTAAAGTCCCGGGTGAAAAAAATCATATTTTCCTGATACCATGAGTAAAGTCCAGGGTGAAAAAAATCAGATTTTCCTGATACCGTGAGTAACATCCAGGGTGAAAAAGTCAGATTTTCATGATACCGTGAGTAAAGTCCAGGTTGAAAAAAGTCAGATTTTCATGATACCGTGAGTAACGTCCCGGGTGAAAAAATCATATTTTCCTGATACCGTGAGTAACGTCCAGTGTGAAAAAAATCAGATTTTCCTGATACCGTGAGTAACGTCCCGGGTGAAAAAAATCATATTTTCCTGATACCGTGAGTCACGTCCAGGGTGAAAAAAATCAGATTTTCCTGATACCGTGAGTAACGTCCCGGGTGAAAAAAATCATATTTTCCTGATACCATGAGTAAAGTCCACGGTGAAAAAAATCAGATTTTCCTGATACCGTGAGTAACGTCCCCGGTGAAAAAATGAAATTTTCCTGATACCGTGAGTAATGTACAGGGTGAAAAAAATCCGATTTTCCTGATACCGTGAGTCACGTCCAGGGTGAAAAAAATCAGATTTTCCAGATACCATAAGTTATGTCCAGGGTGAAAAATATCAGATTTTCGTGATACCGTGAGTAAGGTCCAGGGTGAAAAAAATTATATTTTCCTGATACCTTGAGTTTAGTCCAGGTGAAAAAAAAGAGATTTTCATGATACCATGAAAAAAGGTTAGGGTGAAAAAAATCCGATATTCCTGATACCGTGAGTAACATCCAGGGTGAAAAAAATCAGATTTTCCTGATACCGTGAGTAACGTCCCCGGTGAAAAAATGAAATTTTCCTGATACCGTGAGTAATGTACAGGGTGAAAAAAATCCGATTTTCCTGATACCGTGAGTCACGTCCAGGGTGAAAAAAAACAGATTTTCCAGATACCATAAGTTATGTCCAGGGTGAAAAATATCAGATTTTCGTGATACCGTGAGTAAGGTCCAGGGTGAAAAAAATTATATTTTCCTGATACCTTGAGTTTAGTCCAGGTGAAAAAAAAGAGATTTTCATGATACCATGAAAAAAGGTTAGGGTGAAAAAAATCCGATATTCCTGATACCGTGAGTAACATCCAGGGTGAAAAAAATCAGATTTTCCTGATACCGTGAGCAACGTCCTGGGTGAAAAAAACCATATTTTCCTGATACCGTGAGTAAAGTCCAGGGTGAAAAAAATCAGATTTTCCTGATACGGTGAGTAACGTCCCGGGTGAAAAAATCATATTCCTGATTCCGTGAGTAAAGTCCAGGGTGAAAAAAATCAGATTTTCCTGATACCGTGAGTCACATCCCGGGTGAAAAAAATCATATTTTCCTGATACCGTGAGTCACGTCCAGGGTGAAAAAAATCAGATTTTCCTGATACCGTGAGTAACGTCCCGGGTGAAAAAAATCATATTTTCCTGATACCATGAGTAAAGTCCAGGGTGAAAAAAATCAGATTTTCCTGATACCGTGAGTAACGTCCCCGGTGAAAAAAATCAGATTTTCCAGATACCGTAAGTTATGTCCAGGGTGAAAAATATCAGATTTTCGTGATACCGTGAGTAAGGTCCAGGGTGAAAAAAATTATATTTTCCTGATACCTTGAGTTTAGTCCAGGTGAAAAAAAAGAGATTTTCATGATACCATGAAAAAAGTTTAGGGTGAAAAAAATCCGATATTCCTGATACCGTGAGTAACATCCAGGGTGAAAAAGTCAGATTTTCATGATACCGTGGAAAAAGTCAGATTTTCATGATACCGTGAGTAACATCCCGGGTGAAAAAAATCATATTTTCCTGATACCGTGAGTAACGTCCCGGGTGAAAAAAATCATATTCCTGATTCCGTGAGTAACGTACAGGGGGAAAAAAATCCTATTTTCCTGATACCGTGAGACACGTCCAGGGTGAAAGAAATCTGATTTTCCTGATACCGTGAGTAACGTACAGGGTGAAAAAAATCCGATTTTCCTGATACCATGAGTAATGTCCAGGGTGAAAAAAATCCTATTTTCCTGATACCGTGAGTCACGTCCAGGGTGAAAAAAATCATATTTTCCTGATACCGTGAGTAACGTCCCGGGTGAAAAAAAATCATATTTTCCTGATACCGTGAGTAAAGTCCATGGTGAAAAATATCAGATTTTCCTGATACCGTGAGTAACGTCCCGGGTGAAAAAAATTAGATTTTCCGGATACCGTGAGTAACGTCCCGGGTGAAAAAAATCCGATTTTCCTGATACCGTGAGTAACGTCCAGGGTGAAAAAAATCCGAATTTCCTGATACCGTGAGACACGTCCAGGGTGAAAAAAATCTAATTTTCCTGATACCGTGAGTAAAATACAGGGTGAAAAAAATCCGATTTTCCTGATACCATGAGTAATGTCCAGGGTGAAAAAAATCCGATTTTCCTGATACCGTGAGACACGTCCAGGGTGAAAAATATGAGATTTTCCTGATACCGTGAGTAACGTCCAGGGTGAAAAAAATCCGATTTTCCTGATACCGTGAGACACGTCCCGGATGAAAAAAAATCATATTTTCCTGATACCGTGAGTAAAGTCCAGGGTGAAAAAAGTCAGATTTTCATGATACCGTGAGTAACGTCCCGGGTGAAAAAAATCTGATTTTCCTGAAACCGTGAGTAACGTACAGGGGGAAAAAAATCGATTTTCCTGATACCGTGAGACACGTCCAGGGTGAAAAAAAATCTGATTTTCCTGATACCGTGAGTAACGTACAGGGTGAAAAAAAATCCGATTTTCCTGATACCATGAGTAATGTCCAGGGTGAAAAAAATCCTATTTTCCTGATACCGTGAGTCACGTCCAGGGTGAAAAAAAATCATATTTTCCTGATACCGTGAGTAACGTCCCGGGTGAAAAAAAATCATATTTTCCTGATACCGTGAGTAAAGTCCATGGTGAAAAATATCAGATTTTCCTGATACCGTGAGTAACGTCCCGGGTGAAAAAAATTAGATTTTCCCGATACCGTGAGTAACGTCCCGGGTGAAAAAAATCCGATTTTCCTGATACCGTGAGTAACGTCCAGGGTGAAAAAAATCCGATTTTCCTGATACCGTGAGACATGTCCAGGGAGAAAAAAATCTAATTTTCCTGATACCGTGAGTAACGTACAGGGTGAAAAAAATCCGATTTTCCTGATACCATGAGTAATGTCCTGGGTGAAAAAAATCCGATTTTCCTGATACTGTGAGTCACGTCCAGGGTGAAAAATATGAGATTTTCCTGATACCGTGAGTAACGTTCCGGGTGAAAAAAATCATATTTTCCTGATACCGTGAGTAAAGTCCAGGGTGAAAAAAAATCATATTTTCCAGATACCGTGAGTAACGTCCCGGGTGAAAAAAATCATATTTTCCTGATACCGTGAGAAACGTCCCGCGTGAAAAAAATCATATTTTCCTGATACCGTGAGTAATGTCCAGGGTGAAAAAAATTCAAATTTTCATACCATGGATAATAGTGCAGGTGAAAAAAATCCGATTTTCCTGATACCGTGAGACACGTCCAGGGTGAAAAAAATCTGATTTTCCTGATACCGTGAGACACGTCCAGGGTGAAAAAAATCTGATTTTCCTGATACCGTGAGTCACGTCCCGGGTGAAAAAAATCATATTTTCCTGATACCGTGAGTCACGTCCAGGGTGAAAAAAATCAGATTTTCCTGATACCGTGAGTAACGTCCTGGGTGAAAAAAATCATATTTTCCTGATACCATGAGTAAAGTCCAGGGTGAAAAAAATCAGATTTTCCTGATACCGTGAGTAACGTCCCCGGTGAAAAAAATCAGATTTTCCAGATACCGTAAGTTATGTCCAGGGTGAAAAATATCAGATTTTCGTGATACCGTGAGTAAGGTCCAGGGTGAAAAAAATTATATTTTCCGGATACCTTGAGTTTAGTCCAGGTGAAAAAAAAGAGATTTTCATGATACCATGAAAAAAGTTTAGGGTGAAAAAAATCCGATATTCCTGATACCGTGAGTAACATCCAGGGTGAAAAAGTCAGATTTTCATGATACCGTGGAAAAAGTCAGATTTTCATGATACCGTGAGTAACGTCCCGGGTGAAAAAAATCATATTTTCCTGATACCGTGAGTAACGTCCCGGGTGAAAAAAATCATATTCCTGATTCCGTGAGTAAAGTCCAGTGTGAAAAAAATCTGATTTTCCTGATACCGTGAGTAACGTCCCGGGTGAAAAAAATCTGATTTTCCTGATACCGTGAGTAACGTACAGGGGGAAAAAAATCCTATTTTCCTGATACCGTGAGACACGTCCAGGGTGAAAAAAATCTGATTTTCCTGATACCGTGAGTAACGTACAGGGTGAAAAAAATCCGATTTTCCTGATACCATGAGTAATGTCCAGGGTGAAAAAAATCCTATTTTCCTGATACCGTGAGTCACGTCCAGGGTGAAAAAAATCATATTTTCCTGATACCGTGAGTAAAGTCCATGGTGAAAAATATCAGATTTTCCTGATACCGTGAGTAACGTCCCGGGTGAAAAAAATTAGATTTTCCCGATACCGTGAGTAACGTCCCGGGTGAAAAAAATCCGATTTTCCTGATACCGTGAGTAACGTCCAGGGTGAAAAAAATCCGATTTTCCTGATACCGTGAGACACGTCCAGGGTGAAAAAAATCTAATTTTCCTGATACCGTGAGTAACGTACAGGGTGAAAAAAATCCGATTTTCCTGATACCATGAGTAATGTCCAGGGTGAAAAAAATCCGATTTTCCTGATACCGTGAGTCACGTCCAGGGTGAAAAATATGAGATTTTCCTGATACCGTGAGTAACGTTCCGGGTGAAAAAAATCATATTTTCCTGATACCGTGAGTAAAGTCCAGGGTGAAAAAAATCATATTTTCCAGATACCGTGAGTAACGTCCCGGGTGAAAAAAATCATATTTTCCTGATACCGTGAGAAACGTCCCGCGTGAAAAAAATCATATTTTCCTGATACCGTGAGTAATGTCCAGGGTGAAAAAAATTCAAATTTTCATACCATGGATAATAGTGCATGTGAAAAAAAATCCAATTTTGCTGATACCGTGAGTAACGTCCAGGGTGAAAAAAATCCGATTTTCCTGATACAGTGAGACACGTCCAGGGTGAAAAAAATCTGATTTTCCTGATACCGTGAGTAACGTCCTGGGTGAAAAAAATCATATTTTCCTGATACCGTGAGTAAAGTCCAGGGTGAAAAAAATCAGATTTTCCTGATACCGTGAGTAACGTCCCGGGTGAAAAAAATCATATTTTCCTGATACCGTGAGTAAAGTCCAGGGTGAAAAAAGTCAGATTTTCATGATACCATGGGTAACAGTCCAGGTGAAAAAAATCCGATTTTCCTGATACCGTGAGTCACGTCCAGGGTGAAAAAAAATCATATTTTCCTGATACCGTGAGTCACGTCCAGGGTGAAAAAAATCATATTTTCCTGATACCGTGAGTAAAGTCCAGGGTGAAAAAAATCAGATTTTCCTGATACGGTGGGTAACGTCCCGGGTGAAAAAATCATATTCCTGATTCCGTGAGTAAAGTCCAGGGTGAAAAAAATCAGATTTTCCTGATACCGTGAGTAACATCCCGGGTGAAAAAAATTATATTTTCCTGATACCTTGAGTTTAGTCCAGGTGAAAAAAAAGAGATTTTCATGATACCATGTAAAAAGTTTAGGGTGAAAAAAATCCGATATTCCTGATACCGTGAGTAACGTCCAGGGTGAAAAAAATCAGATTTTCCTGATACCGTGAGTAACGTCCTGGGTGAAAAAAATCATATTTTCCTGATACCGTGAGTAACGTCCAGGGTGAAAAAAATCATATTTTCCTGATACCGTGAGTAACGTCCCGGGTGAAAAAAGTCATATTCCTGATTCCGTGAGTAAAGTCCAGGGTGAAAAAAAATCAAATTTTCATGATACCATGGGTAATAGTCCAGGTGAAAAAAATGCGATTTTCCTGATACCGTGAGTAACGTCCAGGGTGAAAAAAATCAGATTTTCCAGATACCGTGAGTTATGTCCAGGGAGAAAAATATCTGATTTTCCTGATACCATTAGTAACGTCCAGGGTGAAAAAAATCCAATTTTCCTGATACCGTGAGTAACGTCCAGGGTGAAAAAAATCCGATTTTCCTGATACCGTGAGACACGTCCAGGGTGAAAAAAAATCTGATTTTCCTGATACCGTGAGACACGTCCAGGGTGAAAAAAAATCTGATTTTCCTGATACCGTGAGACACGTCCAGGGTGAAAAAAATCATATTTTCCTGATACCGTGAGTCACGTCCAGGGTGAAAAAAATCAGATTTTCCTGATACCGTGAGTAACGTCCCGGGTGAAAAAAATCATATTTTCCTGATACCATGAGTAAAGTCCAGGGTGAAAAAAAAGAGATTTTCATGATACCATGAAAAAAGTTTAGGGTGAAAAAAATCCGATATTCCTGATACCGACAGTAACATCCAGGGTGAAAAAGTCAGATTTTCATGATACCGTGAGTAAAGTCCAGGTTGATAAAAGTCAGATTTTCATGATACCGTGAGTAACGTCCCGGGTGAAAATAATCATATTTTCCTGATACCGTGAGTAACGTCCCGGGTGAAAAAAATCATATTCCTGATTCCGTGAGTAAAGTCCCGGGTGAAAAAAATCATATTTTCCTGATACCGTGAGTCACGTCCAGGGTGAAAAAAATCAGATTTTCCTGATACCGTGAGTAACGTCCCGGGTGAAAAAAATCATATTTTCCTGATACCATGAGTAAAGTCCAGGGTGAAAAAAATCAGATTTTCCTGATACCGTGAGTAACGTCCCCGGTGAAAAAAATCAAATTTTCCTGATACCGTGAGTAATGTACAGGGTGAAAAAAATCCGATTTTCCTGATACCGTGAGTCACGTCCAGGGAAAAAAAAAATCAGATTTTCCAGATACCGTAAGTTATGTCCAGGGTGAAAAATATCAGATTTTCGTGATACCGTGAGTAAGGTCCAGGGTGAAAAAATTATATTTTCCTGATACCTTGAGTTTAGTCCAGGTGAAAAAAAAGAGATTTTCATGATACCATGAAAAAAGTTTAGGGTGAAAAAAATACGATATTCCTGATACCGTGAGTAACATCCAGGGTGAAAAAGTCAGATTTTCATGATACCGTGAGTAAAGTCCAGGTTGAAAAAAGTCAGATTTTCATGATACCGTGAGTAACGTCCCGGGTGAAAAAAATCATATTTTCCTGATACCGTGAGTAACGTCCAGTGTGAAAAAAATCAGATTTTCCTGATACCGTGAGTAACGTCCCGGGTGAAAAAAATCATATTTTCCTGATACCGTGAGTCACGTCCAGGGTGAAAAAAATCAGATTTTCCTGATACCGTGAGTAACGTCCCGGGTGAAAAAAATCATATTTTCCTGATACCATGAGTAAAGTCCACGGTGAAAAAAATCAGATTTTCCTGATACCGTGAGTAACGTCCCCGGTGAAAAAAATGAAATTTTCCTGATACCGTGAGTAATGTACAGGGTGAAAAAAAATCCGATTTTCCTGATACCGTGAGTCACGTCCAGGGTGAAAAAAATCAGATTTTCCAGATACCGTAAGTTATGTCCAGGGTGAAAAATATCAGATTTTCGTGATACCGTGAGTAAGGTCCAGGGTGAAAAAAATTATATTTTCCTGATACCTTGAGTTTAGTCCAGGTGAAAAAAAAGAGATTTTCATGATACCATGAAAAAAGGTTAGGGTGAAAAAAATCTGATATTCCTGATACCGTGAGTAACATCCAGGGTGAAAAAAATCAGATTTTCCTGATACCGAGAGCAACGTCCTGGGTGAAAAAAACCATATTTTCCTGATTCCGTGAGTAAAGTCCAGGGTGAAAAAAATCAGATTTTCCTGATACGGTGAGTAACGTCCCGGGTGAAAAAATCATATTCCTGATTCCGTGAGTAAAGTCCAGGGTGAAAAAAATCAGATTTTCCTGATACTGTGAGTAACATCCCGGGTGAAAAAAATTATATTTTCCTGATACCTTGAGTTTAGTCCAGGTGAAAAAAAAAGAGATTTTCATGATACCATGTAAAAAGTTTAGGGTGAAAAAAAATCCGATATTCCTGATACCGTGAGTAACGTCCAGGGTGAAAAAAAAACAGATTTTCCTGATACCGTGAGTAACGTCCTGTGTGAAAAAAATCATATTTTCCTGATACCGTGAGTAACGTCCAGGGTGAAAAAAATCATATTTTCCTGATACCGTGAGTAACGTCCCGGGTGAAAAAAATCATATTCCTGATTCCGTGAGTAAAGTCCAGGGTGAAAAAAAAATCAAATTTTCATGATACCATGGGTAATAGTCCAGGTGAAAAAAATCCGATTTTCCTGATACCGTGAGTAACGTCCAGGGTGAAAAAAATCAGATTTTCCAATACCGTGAGTTATGTCCAGGGTGAAAAATATCACATTTTCCTGATACCGTGAGTAACGTCCAGGGTGAAAAAAATCCAATTTTCCTGATACCGTGAGTAACGTCCAGGGTGAAAAAAATCATATTTTCCTGATACCGTGAGTAAAGTCCAGGGTGAAAAAAATCAGATTTTCCTGATACCGTGAGTAACGTCCCGGGTGAAAAAAATCATATTTTCCTGATACCGTGAGTAAAGTCCAGGGTGAAAAAAGTCAGATTTTCATGATACCATGGGTAACAGTCCAGGTGAAAAAAATCCGATTTTCCTGATACCGTGAGTCACGTCCAGGGTGAAAAAAAATCATATTTTCCTGATACCGTGAGTCACGTCCAGGGTGAAAAAAATCATATTTTCCTGATACCGTGAGTAAAGTCCAGGGTGAAAAAAATCAGATTTTCCTGATACGGTGGGTAACGTCCCGGGTGAAAAAATCATATTCCTGATTCCGTGAGTAAAGTCCAGGGTGAAAAAAATCAGATTTTCCTGATACCGTGAGTAACATCCCGGGTGAAAAAAATTATATTTTCCTGATACCTTGAGTTTAGTCCAGGTGAAAAAAAAGAGATTTTCATGATACCATGTAAAAAGTTTAGGGTGAAAAAAATCCGATATTCCTGATACCGTGAGTAACGTCCAGGGTGAAAAAAATCAGATTTTCCTGATACCGTGAGTAACGTCCTGGGTGAAAAAAATCATATTTTCCTGATACCGTGAGTAACGTCCAGGGTGAAAAAAATCATATTTTCCTGATACCGTGAGTAACGTCCCGGGTGAAAAAAGTCATATTCCTGATTCCGTGAGTAAAGTCCAGGGTGAAAAAAAATCAAATTTTCATGATACCATGGGTAATAGTCCAGGTGAAAAAAATGCGATTTTCCTGATACCGTGAGTAACGTCCAGGGTGAAAAAAATCAGATTTTCCAGATACCGTGAGTTATGTCCAGGGTGAAAAATATCTGATTTTCCTGATACCATTAGTAACGTCCAGGGTGAAAAAAATCCAATTTTCCTGATACCGTGAGTAACGTCCAGGGTGAAAAAAATCCGATTTTCCTGATACCGTGAGACACGTCCAGGGTGAAAAAAAATCTGATTTTCCTGATACCGTGAGACACGTCCAGGGTGAAAAAAAATCTGATTTTCCTGATACCGTGAGACACGTCCAGGGTGAAAAAAATCATATTTTCCTGATACCGTGAGTCACGTCCAGGGTGAAAAAAATCAGATTTTCCTGATACCGTGAGTAACGTCCCGGGTGAAAAAAATCATATTTTCCTGATACCATGAGTAAAGTCCAGGGTGAAAAAAAAGAGATTTTCATGATACCATGAAAAAAGTTTAGGGTGAAAAAAATCCGATATTCCTGATACCGACAGTAACATCCAGGGTGAAAAAGTCAGATTTTCATGATACCGTGAGTAAAGTCCAGGTTGATAAAAGTCAGATTTTCATGATACCGTGAGTAACGTCCCGGGTGAAAATAATCATATTTTCCTGATACCGTGAGTAACGTCCCGGGTGAAAAAAATCATATTCCTGATTCCGTGAGTAAAGTCCCGGGTGAAAAAAATCATATTTTCCTGATACCGTGAGTCACGTCCAGGGTGAAAAAAATCAGATTTTCCTGATACCGTGAGTAACGTCCCGGGTGAAAAAAATCATATTTTCCTGATACCATGAGTAAAGTCCAGGGTGAAAAAAATCAGATTTTCCTGATACCGTGAGTAACGTCCCCGGTGAAAAAAATCAAATTTTCCTGATACCGTGAGTAATGTACAGGGTGAAAAAAATCCGATTTTCCTGATACCGTGAGTCACGTCCAGGGAAAAAAAAAATCAGATTTTCCAGATACCGTAAGTTATGTCCAGGGTGAAAAATATCAGATTTTCGTGATACCGTGAGTAAGGTCCAGGGTGAAAAAATTATATTTTCCTGATACCTTGAGTTTAGTCCAGGTGAAAAAAAAGAGATTTTCATGATACCATGAAAAAAGTTTAGGGTGAAAAAAATACGATATTCCTGATACCGTGAGTAACATCCAGGGTGAAAAAGTCAGATTTTCATGATACCGTGAGTAAAGTCCAGGTTGAAAAAAGTCAGATTTTCATGATACCGTGAGTAACGTCCCGGGTGAAAAAAATCATATTTTCCTGATACCGTGAGTAACGTCCAGTGTGAAAAAAATCAGATTTTCCTGATACCGTGAGTAACGTCCCGGGTGAAAAAAATCATATTTTCCTGATACCGTGAGTCACGTCCAGGGTGAAAAAAATCAGATTTTCCTGATACCGTGAGTAACGTCCCGGGTGAAAAAAATCATATTTTCCTGATACCATGAGTAAAGTCCACGGTGAAAAAAATCAGATTTTCCTGATACCGTGAGTAACGTCCCCGGTGAAAAAAATGAAATTTTCCTGATACCGTGAGTAATGTACAGGGTGAAAAAAAATCCGATTTTCCTGATACCGTGAGTCACGTCCAGGGTGAAAAAAATCAGATTTTCCAGATACCGTAAGTTATGTCCAGGGTGAAAAATATCAGATTTTCGTGATACCGTGAGTAAGGTCCAGGGTGAAAAAAATTATATTTTCCTGATACCTTGAGTTTAGTCCAGGTGAAAAAAAAGAGATTTTCATGATACCATGAAAAAAGGTTAGGGTGAAAAAAATCTGATATTCCTGATACCGTGAGTAACATCCAGGGTGAAAAAAATCAGATTTTCCTGATACCGAGAGCAACGTCCTGGGTGAAAAAAACCATATTTTCCTGATTCCGTGAGTAAAGTCCAGGGTGAAAAAAATCAGATTTTCCTGATACGGTGAGTAACGTCCCGGGTGAAAAAATCATATTCCTGATTCCGTGAGTAAAGTCCAGGGTGAAAAAAATCAGATTTTCCTGATACTGTGAGTAACATCCCGGGTGAAAAAAATTATATTTTCCTGATACCTTGAGTTTAGTCCAGGTGAAAAAAAAAGAGATTTTCATGATACCATGTAAAAAGTTTAGGGTGAAAAAAAATCCGATATTCCTGATACCGTGAGTAACGTCCAGGGTGAAAAAAAAAACAGATTTTCCTGATACCGTGAGTAACGTCCTGTGTGAAAAAAATCATATTTTCCTGATACCGTGAGTAACGTCCAGGGTGAAAAAAATCATATTTTCCTGATACCGTGAGTAACGTCCCGGGTGAAAAAAATCATATTCCTGATTCCGTGAGTAAAGTCCAGGGTGAAAAAAAAATCAAATTTTCATGATACCATGGGTAATAGTCCAGGTGAAAAAAATCCGATTTTCCTGATACCGTGAGTAACGTCCAGGGTGAAAAAAATCAGATTTTCCAATACCGTGAGTTATGTCCAGGGTGAAAAATATCACATTTTCCTGATACCGTGAGTAACGTCCAGGGTGAAAAAAATCCAATTTTCCTGATACCGTGAGTAACGTCCAGGGTGAAAAAAATCCGATTTTCCTGATATTGTGAGACACGTCCAGGGTGAAAAAAATCTGATTTTCCTGATACCGTGAGACACGTCCAGGGTGAAAAAAATCTGATTTTCCTGATACCGTGAGTCACGTCCCGGGTGAAAAAAATCATATTTTCCTGATACCGTGAGTCACGTCCAGGGTGAAAAAAATCAGATTTTCCTGATACCGTGAGTAACGTCCCGGGTGAAAAAAATCATATTTTCCTGATACCATGAGTAAAGTCCAGGGTGAAAAAAATCAGATTTTCCTGATACCGTGAGTAACGTCCCCGGTGAAAAAAATCAGATTTTCCAGATACTGTAAGTTATGTCCAGGGTGAAAAATATCAGATTTTCGTGATACCGTGAGTAAGGTCCAGGGTGAAAAAATTTATATTTTCCTGATACCTTGAGTTTAGTCCAGGTGAAAAAAAAAGAGATTTTCATGATACCATGAAAAAAATTTAGGGTGAAAAAAATCCAATATTCCTGATACCGTGAGTAACATCCAGGGTGAAAAAGTCAGATTTTCATGATACCGTGGAAAAAATCAGATTTTCATGATACCGTGAGTAACGTCCCGGGTGAAAAAAATCATATTTTCCTGATACCGTGAGTAACGTCCCGGGTGAAAAAAATCATATTCCTGATTCCGTGAGTAAAGTCCAGTGTGAAAAGAATCTGATTTTCCTGATACCGTAAGTAACGTCCCGGGTGAAAAAAATCTGATTTTCCTGATACCGTGAGTAACGTACAGGGGGAAAAAAATCCTATTTTCCTGATACCGTGAGACACGTCCAGGGTGAAAAAAATCTGATTTTCCTGATACCGTGAGTAACGTACAGGGTGAAAAAAATCCGATTTTCCTGATACCATGAGTAATGTCCAGGGTGAAAAAAATCCTATTTTCCTGATACCGTGAGTCACGTCCAGGGTGAAAAAAATCATATTTTCCTGATACCGTGAGTAACGTCCCGGGTGAAAAAAAATCATATTTTCCTGATACCGTGAGTAAAGTCCATGGTGAAAAATATCAGATTTTCCTGATACCGTGAGTAACGTCCCGGGTGAAAAAAATTAGATTTTCCCGATACCGTGAGTAACGTCCCGGGTGAAAAAAATCCGATTTTCCTGATACCGTGAGTCACGTCCAGGGTGAAAAAAATCCGATTTTCCTGATACCGTGAGACACGTCCAGGGTGAAAAAAATCTAATTTTCCTGATACCGTGAGTAACGTACAGGGTGAAAAAAATCCGATTTTCCTGATACCATGAGTAATGTCCAGGGTGAAAAAAATCCGATTTTCCTGACACCGTGAGTCACGTCCAGGGTGAAAAATATGAGATTTTCCTGATACCGTGGGTAACGTCCAGGGTGAAAAAAATCCGATTTTCCTGATACCGTGAGACACGTCCCGGATGAAAAAAAATCATATTTTCCTGATACCGTGAGTAAAGTCCAGGGTGAAAAAAGTCAGATTTTCATGATACCGTGAGTAACGTCCCGGGTGAAAAAAATCTGATTTTCCTGATACCGTGAGTAACGTACAGGGGGAAAAAATCGATTTTCCTGATACCGTGAGACACGTCCAGGGTGAAAAAAATCTGATTTTCCTGATACCGTGAGTAACGTACAGGGTGAAAAAAAAATCCCATTTTCCTGATACCATGAGTAATGTCCAGGGTGAAAAAAATCCTATTTTCCTGATACCGTGAGTCACGTCCAGGGTGAAAAAAATCATATTTTCCTGATACCGTGAGTAACGTCCCGGGTGAAAAAAAATCATATTTTCCTGATACCGTGAGTAAAGTCCATGGTGAAAAATATCAGATTTTCCTGATACCGTGAGTAACGTCCCGGGTGAAAAAAATTAGATTTTCCCGATACCGTGAGTAACGTCCCGGGTGAAAAAAATCCGATTTTCCTGATACCGTGAGTAACGTCCAGGGTGAAAAAAATCCGATTTTCCTGATACCGTGAGACACGTCCAGGGTGAAAAAAATCTAATTTTCCTGATACCGTGAGTAACGTACAGGGTGAAAAAAATCCGATTTTCCTGATACCATGAGTAATGTCCAGGGTGAAAAAAATCCGATTTTCCTGATACCGTGAGTCACGTCCAGGGTGAAAAATATGAGATTTTCCTGATACCGTGAGTAACGTTCCGGGTGAAAAAAATCATATTTTCCTGATACCGTGAGTAAAGTCCAGGGTGAAAAAAATCATATTTTCCAGATACCGTGAGTAACGTCCAGGGTGAAAAAAATCATATTTTCCTGATACCGTGAGAAACGTCCCGCGTGAAAAAAATCATATTTTCCTGATACCGTGAGTAATGTCCAGGGTGAAAAAAATTCAAATTTTCATACCATGGATAATAGTGCAGGTGAAAAAAATCCAATTTTGCTGATACCGTGAGTAACGTCCAGGGTGAAAAAAATCCGATTTTCCTGATACAGTGAGACACGTCCAGGGTGAAAAAAATCTGATTTTCCTGATACCGTGAGTAACGTCCAGGGTGAAAAATATCACATTTTCCTGATACCGTGAGTAACGTCCAGGGTGAAAAAAATTAGATTTTCCCGATACCGTGAGTAACGTCCCGGGTGAAAAAAATCCGATTTTCCTGATACCGTGAGTAACGTCCAGGGTGAAAAAAATCCGATTTTCCTGATACCGTGAGACACGTCCAGGGTGAAAAAAATCTAATTTTCCTGATACCGTGAGTAACGTACAGGGTGAAAAAAATCCGATTTTCCTGATACCATGAGTAATGTCCAGGGTGAAAAAAATCCGATTTTCCTGATACCGTGAGTCACGTCCAGGGTGAAAAATATGAGATTTTCCTGATACCGTGAGTAACGTCCAGGGTGAAAAAAATCCGATTTTCCTGATACCGTGAGACACGTCCCGGATGAAAAAAAATCATATTTTCCTGATACCGTGAGTAAAGTCCAGGGTGAAAAAAGTCAGATTTTCATGATACCGTGAGTAACGTCCCGGGTGAAAAAAATCTGATTTTCCTGATACCGTGAGTAACGTACAGGGGGAAAAAATCGATTTTCCTGATACCGTGAGACACGTCCAGGGTGAAAAAAATCTGATTTTCCTGATACCGTGAGTAACGTACAGGGTGAAAAAAATCATATTCCTGATTCCGTGAGTAAAGTCCAGTGTGAAAAGAATCTGATTTTCCTGATACCGTGAGTAACGTCCCGGGTGAAAAAAATCTGATTTTCCTGATACCGTGAGTAACGTACAGGGGGAAAAAAATCCTATTTTCCTGATACCGTGAGACACGTCCAGGGTGAAAAAAATCTGATTTTCCTGATACCGTGGAAAAAATCAGATTTTCATGATACCGTGAGTAACGTCCCGGGTGAAAAAAATCATATTTTCCTGATACCGTGAGTAACGTCCCGGGTGAAAAAAATCATATTCCTGATTCCGTGAGTAAAGTCCAGTGTGAAAAGAATCTGATTTTCCTGATACCGTGAGTAACGTCCCGGGTGAAAAAAATCTGATTTTCCTGATACCGTGAGTAACGTACAGGGGGGAAAAAATCCTATTTTCCTGATACCGTGAGACACGTCCAGGGTGAAAAAAATCTGATTTTCCTGATACCGTGAGTAACGTACAGGGTGAAAAAAATCCGATTTTCCTGATACCATGAGTAATGTCCAGGGTGAAAAAAATCCTATTTTCCTGATACCGTGAGTCACGTCCAGGGTGAAAAAAATCATATTTTCCTGATACCGTGAGTAACGTCCCGGGTGAAAAAAAATCATATTTTCCTGATACCGTGAGTAAAGTCCATGGTGAAAAATATCAGATTTTCCTGATACCGTGAGTAACGTCCCGGGTGAAAAAAATTAGATTTTCCCGATACCGTGAGTAACGTCCCGGGTGAAAAAAATCCGATTTTCCTGATACCGTGAGTCACGTCCAGGGTGAAAAAAATCCGATTTTCCTGATACCGTGAGACACGTCCAGGGTGAAAAAAATCTAATTTTCCTGATACCGTGAGTAACGTACAGGGTGAAAAAAATCCGATTTTCCTGATACCATGAGTAATGTCCAGGGTGAAAAAAATCCGATTTTCCTGACACCGTGAGTCACGTCCAGGGTGAAAAATATGAGATTTTCCTGATACCGTGGGTAACGTCCAGGGTGAAAAAAATCCGATTTTCCTGATACCGTGAGACACGTCCCGGATGAAAAAAAATCATATTTTCCTGATACCGTGAGTAAAGTCCAGGGTGAAAAAAGTCAGATTTTCATGATACCGTGAGTAACGTCCCGGGTGAAAAAAATCTGATTTTCCTGATACCGTGAGTAACGTACAGGGGGAAAAAATCGATTTTCCTGATACCGTGAGACACGTCCAGGGTGAAAAAAATCTGATTTTCCTGATACCGTGAGTAACGTACAGGGTGAAAAAAAAATCCCATTTTCCTGATACCATGAGTAATGTCCAGGGTGAAAAAAATCCTATTTTCCTGATACCGTGAGTCACGTCCAGGGTGAAAAAAATCATATTTTCCTGATACCGTGAGTAACGTCCCGGGTGAAAAAAAATCATATTTTCCTGATACCGTGAGTAAAGTCCATGGTGAAAAATATCAGATTTTCCTGATACCGTGAGTAACGTCCCGGGTGAAAAAAATTAGATTTTCCCGATACCGTGAGTAACGTCCCGGGTGAAAAAAATCCGATTTTCCTGATACCGTGAGTAACGTCCAGGGTGAAAAAAATCCGATTTTCCTGATACCGTGAGACACGTCCAGGGTGAAAAAAATCTAATTTTCCTGATACCGTGAGTAACGTACAGGGTGAAAAAAATCCGATTTTCCTGATACCATGAGTAATGTCCAGGGTGAAAAAAATCCGATTTTCCTGATACCGTGAGTCACGTCCAGGGTGAAAAATATGAGATTTTCCTGATACCGTGAGTAACGTTCCGGGTGAAAAAAATCATATTTTCCTGATACCGTGAGTAAAGTCCAGGGTGAAAAAAATCATATTTTCCAGATACCGTGAGTAACGTCCAGGGTGAAAAAAATCATATTTTCCTGATACCGTGAGAAACGTCCCGCGTGAAAAAAATCATATTTTCCTGATACCGTGAGTAATGTCCAGGGTGAAAAAAATTCAAATTTTCATACCATGGATAATAGTGCAGGTGAAAAAAATCCAATTTTGCTGATACCGTGAGTAACGTCCAGGGTGAAAAAAATCCGATTTTCCTGATACAGTGAGACACGTCCAGGGTGAAAAAAATCTGATTTTCCTGATACCGTGAGTAACGTCCAGGGTGAAAAATATCACATTTTCCTGATACCGTGAGTAACGTCCAGGGTGAAAAAAATTAGATTTTCCCGATACCGTGAGTAACGTCCCGGGTGAAAAAAATCCGATTTTCCTGATACCGTGAGTAACGTCCAGGGTGAAAAAAATCCGATTTTCCTGATACCGTGAGACACGTCCAGGGTGAAAAAAATCTAATTTTCCTGATACCGTGAGTAACGTACAGGGTGAAAAAAATCCGATTTTCCTGATACCATGAGTAATGTCCAGGGTGAAAAAAATCCGATTTTCCTGATACCGTGAGTCACGTCCAGGGTGAAAAATATGAGATTTTCCTGATACCGTGAGTAACGTCCAGGGTGAAAAAAATCCGATTTTCCTGATACCGTGAGACACGTCCCGGATGAAAAAAAATCATATTTTCCTGATACCGTGAGTAAAGTCCAGGGTGAAAAAAGTCAGATTTTCATGATACCGTGAGTAACGTCCCGGGTGAAAAAAATCTGATTTTCCTGATACCGTGAGTAACGTACAGGGGGAAAAAATCGATTTTCCTGATACCGTGAGACACGTCCAGGGTGAAAAAAATCTGATTTTCCTGATACCGTGAGTAACGTACAGGGTGAAAAAAAATCCCATTTTCCTGATACCATGAGTAATGTCCAGGGTGAAAAAAATCCTATTTTCCTGATACCGTGAGTCACGTCCAGGGTGAAAAAAATCATATTTTCCTGATACCGTGAGTAACGTCCCGGGTGAAAAAAAATCATATTTTCCTGATACCGTGAGTAAAGTCCATGGTGAAAAATATCAGATTTTCCTGATACCGTGAGTAACGTCCCGGGTGAAAAAAATTAGATTTTCCCGATACCGTGAGTAACGTCCCGGGTGAAAAAAATCCGATTTTCCTGATACCGTGAGTAACGTCCAGGGTGAAAAAAATCCGATTTTCCTGATACCGTGAGACACGTCCAGGGTGAAAAAAATCTAATTTTCCTGATACCGTGAGTAACGTACAGGGTGAAAAAAATCCGATTTTCCTGATACCATGAGTAATGTCCAGGGTGAAAAAAATCCGATTTTCCTGATACCGTGAGTCACGTCCAGGGTGAAAAATATGAGATTTTCCTGATACCGTGAGTAACGTTCCGGTTGAAAAAAATCATATTTTCCTGATACCGTGAGTAAAGTCCAGGGTGAAAAAAATCATATTTTCCAGATACCGTGAGTAACGTCCCGGGTGAAAAAAATCATATTTTCCTGATACCGTGAGAAACGTCCCGCGTGAAAAAAATCATATTTTCCTGATACCGTGAGTAATGTCCAGGGTGAAAAAAATTCAAATTTTCATACCATGGATAATAGTGCAGGTGAAAAAAATCCAATTTTGCTGATACCGTGAGTAACGTCCAGGGTGAAAAAAATCCGATTTTCCTGATACAGTGAGTAACGTCCTGGGTGAAAAAAATCATATTTTCCAGATACCGTGAGTTATGTCCAGGGTGAAAAATATCACATTTTCCTGATACCGTGAGTAACGTTCCGGGTGAAAAAAATCATATTTTCCTGATACCGTGAGTAAAGTCCAGGGTGAAAAAAATCATATTTTCCAGATACCGTGAGTAACGTCCCGGGTGAAAAAAATCATATTTTCCTGATACCGTGAGAAACGTCCCGCGTGAAAAAAATCATATTTTCCTGATACCGTGAGTAATGTCCAGGGTGAAAAAAATTCAAATTTTCATACCATGGATAATAGTGCAGGTGAAAAAAATCCAATTTTGCTGATACCGTGAGTCACGTCCCGGGTGAAAAAAATCATATTTTCCTGATACCGTGAGTCACGTCCAGGGTGAAAAAAATCAGATTTTCCTGATACCGTGAGTAACGTCCCGGGTGAAAAAAATCATATTTTCCTGATACCATGAGTAAAGTCCAGGGTGAAAAAAATCAGATTTTCCTGATACCGTGAGTAACGTCCCCGGTGAAAAAAATCAGATTTTCCAGATACCGTAAGTTATGTCCAGGGTGAAAAATATCAGATTTTCGTGATACCTTGAGTTTAGTCCAGGTGAAAAAAAAGAGATTTTCATGATACCAGGAAAAAAGTTTAGGGTGAAAAAAATCCGATATTCCTGATACCGTGAGTAACATCCAGGGTGAAAAAGTCAGATTTTCATGATACCGTGGAAAAAGTCAGATTTTCATGATACCGTGAGTAACGTCCCGGGTGAAAAAAATCATATTTTCCTGATACCGTGAGTAACGTCCCGGGTGAAAAAAATCATATTCCTGATTCCGTGAGTAAAGTCCAGTGTGAAAAAAATCTGATTTTCCTGATACCGTGAGTAACGTCCCGGGTGAAAAAAAATCTGATTTTCCTGATACCGTGAGTAACGTACAGGGGGAAAAAAATCCTATTTTCCTGATACCGTGAGACACGTCCAGGGTGAAAAAAATCTGATTTTCCTGATACCGTGAGTAACATACAGGGTGAAAAAAATCCGATTTTCCTGATACCATGAGTAATGTCCAGGGTGAAAAAAATCCTATTTTCCTGATACCGTGAGTCACGTCCAGGGTGAAAAAAATCATATTTTCCTGATACCGTGAGTAAAGTCCATGGTGAAAAATATCAGATTTTCCTGATACCGTGAGTAACGTCCCGGGTGAAAAAAATTAGATTTTCCCGATACCGTGAGTAACGTCCCGGGTGAAAAAAATCCGATTTTCCTGATACCGTGAGTAACGTCCAGGGTGAAAAAAATCCGATTTTCCTGATACCGTGAGACACGTCCAGGGTGAAAAAAATCTAATTTTCCTGATACCGTGAGTAACGTACAGGGTGAAAAAAATCCGATTTTCCTGATACCATGAGTAATGTCCAGGGTGAAAAAAATCCGATTTTCCTGATACCGTGAGTCACGTCCAGGGTGAAAAATATGAGATTTTCCTGATACCGTGAGTAACGTTCCGGGTGAAAAAAGTCATATTTTCCTGATACCGTGAGTAAAGTCCAGGGTGAAAAAAATCATATTTTCCAGATACCGTGAGTAACGTCCCGGGTGAAAAAAATCATATTTTCCTGATACCGTGAGAAACGTCCCGCGTGAAAAAAATCATATTTTCCTGATACCGTGAGTAATGTCCAGGGTGAAAAAAATTCAAATTTTCATACCATGGATAATAGTGCAGGTGAAAAAAATCCAATTTTGCTGATACCGTGAGTAACGTCCAGGGTGAAAAAAATCCGATTTTCCTGATACAGTGAGACACGTCCAGGGTGAAAAAAATCTGATTTTCCTGATACCGTGAGTAACGTCCTGGGTGAAAAAAAATCATATTTTCCAGATACCGTGAGTTATGTCCAGGGTGAAAAATATCACATTTTCCTGATACCGTGAGTAACGTCCAGGGTGAAAAAAATCCAATTTTCCTGATACCGTGAATAACGTCCAGGGTGAAAAAAATCCGATTTTCCTGATACCGTGAGACACGTCCAGGGTGAAAAAAATCTGATTTTCCTGATACCGTGAGACACGTCCAGGGTGAAAAAAATCTGATTTTCCTGATACCATGAGTCACGTCCCGGGTGAAAAAAATCATATTTTCCTGATACCGTGAGTCACGTCCAGGGTGAAAAAAATCAGATTTTCCTGATACCGTGAGTAACGTCCCGGGTGAAAAAAATCATATTTTCCTGATACCATGAGTAAAGTCCAGGGTGAAAAAAATCAGATTTTCCTGATACCGTGAGTAACGTCCCCGGTGAAAAAAATCAGATTTTCCAGATACCGTAAGTTATGTCCAGGGTGAAAAAATATCAGATTTTCGTGATACCGTGAGTAAGGTCCAGGGTGAAAAAAATTATATTTTCCTGATACCTTGAGTTTAGTCCAGGTGAAAAAAAAGAGATTTTCATGATACCATGAAAAAAGTTTAGGGTGAAAAAAATCCGATATTCCTGATACCGTGAGTAACATCCAGGGTGAAAAAGTCAGATTTTCATGATACCGTGGAAAAAGTCAGATTTTCATGATACCGTGAGTAACGTCCCGGGTGAAAAAAATCATATTTTCCTGATACCGTGAGTAACGTCCCGGGTGAAAAAAATCATATTCCTGATTCCGTGAGTAAAGTCCAGTGTGAAAAAAATCTGATTTTCCTGATACCGTGAGTAACGTCCCGGGTGAAAAAAATCTGATTTTCCTGATACCGTGAGTAACGTACAGGGGGAAAAAAATCCTATTTTCCTGATACCGTGAGACACGTCCAGGGTGAAAAAAATCTGATTTTCCTGATACCGTGAGTAACGTACAGGGTGAAAAAAATCCGATTTTCCTGATACCATGAGTAATGTCCAGGGTGAAAAAAATCCTATTTTCCTGATACCGTGAGTCACGTCCAGGGTGAAAAAAATCATATTTTCCTGATACCGTGAGTAAAGTCCATGGTGAAAAATATCAGATTTTCCTGATACCGTGAGTAACGTCCCGGGTGAAAAAAATTAGATTTTCCCGATACCGTGAGTAACGTCCCGGGTGAAAAAAATCCGATTTTCCTGATACCGTGAGTAACGTCCAGGGTGAAAAAAATCCGATTTTCCTGATACCGTGAGACACGTCCAGGGTGAAAAAAATCTAATTTTCCTGATACCGTGAGTAACGTACAGGGTGAAAAAAATCCGATTTTCCTGATACCATGAGTAATGTCCAGGGTGAAAAAAATCCGATTTTCCTGATACCGTGAGTCACGTCCAGGGTGAAAAATATGAGATTTTCCTGATACCGTGAGTAACGTTCCGGGTGAAAAAAATCATATTTTCCTGATACCGTGAGTAAAGTCCAGGGTGAAAAAAATCATATTTTCCAGATACCGTGAGTAACGTCCCGGGTGAAAAAAATCATATTTTCCTGATACCGTGAGAAACGTCCCGCGTGAAAAAAATCATATTTTCCTGATACCGTGAGTAATGTCCAGGGTGAAAAAAATTCAAATTTTCATACCATGGATAATAGTGCAGGTGAAAAAAATCCAATTTTGCTGATACCGTGAGTAACGTCCAGGGTGAAAAAAATCCGATTTTCCTGATACAGTGAGACACGTCCAGGGTGAAAAAAATCTGATTTTCCTGATACCGTGAGTACCGTCCTGGGTGAAAAAAATCATATTTTCCTGATACCGTGAGTAAAGTCCAGGGTGAAAAAAATCAGATTTTCCTGATACCGTGAGTAACGTCCCGGGTGAAAAAAATCATATTTTCCTGATACCGTGAGTAAAGTCCAGGGTGAAAAAAGTCAGATTTTCATGATACCATGGGTAACAGTCCAGGTGAAAAAAATCCGATTTTCCAGATACCGTGAGTCACGTCCAGGGTGAAAAAAAATCATATTTTCCTGATACCATGAGTCACGTCCAGGGTGAAAAAAATCATATTTTCCTGATATCGTGAGTAAAGTCCAGGGTGAAAAAAATCAGATTTTCCTGATACGGTGGGTAACGTCCCGGGTGAAAAAATCATATTCCTGATTCCGTGAGTAAAGTTCAGGGTGAAAAAAATCAGATTTTCCTGATACCGTGAGTAACATCCCGGGTGAAAAAAATTATATTTTCCTGATACCTTGAGTTTAGTCCAGGTGAAAAAAAAGAGATTTTCATGATACCATGTAAAAAGTTTAGGGTGAAAAAAAATCCGATATTCCTGATACCGTGAGTAACGTCCAGGGTGAAAAAAATCAGATTTTCCTGATACCGTGAGTAACGTCCTGGGTGAAAAAAATCATATTTTCCTGATACCGTGAGTAACGTCCAGGGTGAAAAAAATCATATTTTCCTGATACCGTTAGTAACGTCCCGGGTGAAAAAAATCATATTCCTGATTCCGTGAGTAAAGTCCAGGGTGAAAAAAATCAGATTTTCCTGATACGGTGGGTAACGTCCCGGGTGAAAAAATCATATTCCTGATTCCGTGAGTAAAGTCCAGGGTGAAAAAAATCAGATTTTCCTGATACTGTGAGTAACATCCCGGGTGAAAAAAATTATATTTTCCTGATACCTTGAGTTTAGTCCAGGTGAAAAAAAAAGAGATTTTCATGATACCATGTAAAAAGTTTAGGGTGAAAAAAAATCCGATATTCCTGATACCGTGAGTAACGTCCAGGGTGAAAAAAATCAGATTTTCCTGATACCGTGAGTAACGTCCTGGGTGAAAAAAATCATATTTTCCTGATACCGTGAGTAACGTCCAGGGTGAAAAAAATCATATTTTCCTGATAAAATGAGTAACGTCCCGGGTGAAAAAAATCATATTCCTGATTCCGTGAGTAAAGTCCAGGGTGAAAAAAAAATCAAATTTTCATGATACCATGGGTAATAGTCCAGGTGAAAAAAATCCAATTTTCCTGATACCGTGAGTAACGTCCAGGGTGAAAAAAATCAGATTTTCCAGATACCGTGAGTTATGTCCACGGTGAAAAATATCACATTTTCCTGATACCGTGAGTAACGTCCAGGGTGAAAAAAATCCAATTTTCCTGATACTGTGAGTAACGTCCAGGGTGAAAAAAATCCGATTTTCCTGATACCGTGAG
This sequence comes from Bradypodion pumilum, assembly GCA_035047305.1. NCBI lineage: Eukaryota > Metazoa > Chordata > Lepidosauria > Squamata > Chamaeleonidae > Bradypodion > Bradypodion pumilum. The sequence continues at coordinate 187,717,242 of JAWDJD010000003.1, forward strand.
ACACGTCCAGGGTGAAAAAAATCTGATTTTCCTGATACCGTGAGACACGTCCAGGGTGAAAAAAATCTGATTTTCCTGATACCGTGAGTCACGTTCCGGGTGAAAAAAATCATATTTTCCTGATACCGTGAGTCACGTCCAGGGTGAAAAAAATCAGATTTTCCTGATACCGTGAGTAACGTCCCGGGTGAAAAAAAATCATATTTTCCTGATACCATGAGTAAAGTCCAGGGTGAAAAAAAATCAGATTTTCCTGATACCGTGAGTAACGTCCCCGGTGAAAAAAATCAGATTTTCCAGATACCGTAAGTTATGTCCAGGGTGAAAAATATCAGATTTTCGTGATACCGTGAGTAAGGTCCAGGGTGAAAAAAATTATATTTTCCTGATACCTTGAGTTTAGTCCAGGTGAAAAAAAAGAGATTTTCATGATACCATGAAAAAAGTTTAGGGTGAAAAAAATCCGATATTCCTGATACCGTGAGTAACATCCAGGGTGAAAAAGTCAGATTTTCATGATACCGTGGAAAAAGTCAGATTTTCATGATACCGTGAGTAACGTCCCGGGTGAAAAAAATCATATTTTCCTGATACCGTGAGTAACGTCCCGGGTGAAAAAAATCATATTCCTGATTCCGTGAGTAAAGTCCAGTGTGAAAAAAATCTGATTTTCCTGATACCGTGAGTAACGTCCCGGGTGAAAAAAATCTGATTTTCCTGATACCGTGAGTAACGTACAGGGGGGAAAAAATCCTATTTTCCTGATACCGTGAGACACGTCCAGGGTGAAAAAAATCTGATTTTCCTGATACAGTGAGTAACGTACAGGGTGAAAAAAATCCGATTTTCCTGATACCATGAGTAATGTCCAGGGTGAAAAAAATCCTATTTTCCTGATACCGTGAGTCACGTCCAGGGTGAAAAAAATCATATTTTCCTGATACCGTGAGTAACGTCCCGGGTGAAAAAAAATCATATTTTCCTGATACCGTGAGTAAAGTCCATGGTGAAAAATATCAGATTTTCCTGATACCGTAACGTCCCGGGTGAAAAAAATCCGATTTTCCTGATACCGTGAGTAACGTCCAGGGTGAAAAAAATCCGATTTTCCTGATACCGTGAGACACGTCCAGGGTGAAAAAAATCTAATTTTCCTGATACCGTGAGTAACGTACAGGGTGAAAAAAATCCGATTTTCCTGATACCATGAGTAATGTCCAGGGTGAAAAAAATCCGATTTTCCTGATACCGTGAGTCACGTCCAGGGTGAAAAATATGAGATTTTCCTGATACCGTGAGTAACGTCCAGGGTGAAAAAAATCCGATTTTCCTGATACCGTGAGACACGTCCCGGATGAAAAAAAATCATATTTTCCTGATACCGTGAGTAAAGTCCAGGGTGAAAAAAGTCAGATTTTCATGATACCGTGAGTAACGTCCCGGGTGAAAAAAATCTGATTTTCCTGATACCGTGAGTAACGTACAGGGGGAAAAAATCGATTTTCCTGATACCGTGAGACACGTCCAGGGTGAAAAAAATCTGATTTTCCTGATACCGTGAGTAACGTACAGGGTGAAAAAAAATCCGATTTTCCTGATACCATGAGTAATGTCCAGGGTGAAAAAAATCCTATTTTCATGATACCGTGAGTCACGTCCAGGGTGAAAAAAATCATATTTTCCTGATACCGTGAGTAACGTCCCGGGTGAAAAAAAATCATATTTTCCTGATACCGTGAGTAAAGTCCATGGTGAAAAATATCAGATTTTCCTGATACCATGAGTAATGTCCCGGGTGAAAAAAATTAGATTTTCCCGATACCGTGAGTAACGTCCCGGGTGAAAAAAATCCGATTTTCCTGATACCGTGAGTAACGTCCAGGGTGAAAAAAAATCCGATTTTCCTGATACCATGAGTAATGTCCAGGGTGAAAAAAATCCTATTTTCATGATACCGTGAGTCACGTCCAGGGTGAAAAAAATCATATTTTCCTGATACCGTGAGTAACGTCCCGGGTGAAAAAAAATCATATTTTCCTGATACCGTGAGTAAAGTCCATGGTGAAAAATATCAGATTTTCCTGATACCATGAGTAATGTCCCGGGTGAAAAAAATTAGATTTTCCCGATACCGTGAGTAACGTCCCGGGTGAAAAAAATCCGATTTTCCTGATACCGTGAGTAACGTCCAGGGTGAAAAAAATCCGATTTTCCTGATACCGTGAGACACGTCCAGGGTGAAAAAAATCTAATTTTCCTGATACCGTGAGTAACGTACAGGGTGAAAAAAATCCGATTTTCCTGATACCATGAGTAATGTCCAGGGTGAAAAAAATCCGATTTTCCTGATACCGTGAGTCACGTCCAGGGTGAAAAATATGAGATTTTCCTGATACCGTGAGTAACGTTCCGGGTGAAAAAAATCATATTTTCCTGATACCGTGAGTAAAGTCCAGGGTGAAAAAAAATCATATTTTCCAGATACCGTGAGTAACGTCCCGGGTGAAAAAAATCATATTTTCCTGATACCGTGAGAAACGTCCCGCGTGAAAAAAATCATATTTTCCTGATACCGTGAGTAATGTCCAGGGTGAAAAAAATTCAAATTTTCATACCATGGATAATAGTGCAGGTGAAAAAAATCCAATTTTCCTGATACCGTGAGTCACGTCCAGGGTGAAAAAAATCATATTTTCCTGATACCATGAGTAAAGTCCAGGGTGAAAAAAATCAGATTTTCCTGATACCGTGAGTAACGTCCCCGGTGAAAAAAATCAGATTTTCCAGATACCGTAAGTTATGTCCAGGGTGAAAAATATCAGATTTTCGTGATACCGTGAGTAACGTACAGGGTGAAAAAAAATCCGATTTTCCTGATACCATGAGTAATGTCCAGGGTGAAAAAAATCCTATTTTCATGATACCGTGAGTCACGTCCAGGGTGAAAAAAATCATATTTTCCTGATACCGTGAGTAACGTCCCGGGTGAAAAAAAATCATATTTTCCTGATACCGTGAGTAAAGTCCATGGTGAAAAATATCAGATTTTCCTGATACCGTGAGTAACGTCCCGGGTGAAAAATATGAGATTTTCCTGATACCGTGAGTAACGTTCCGGGTGAAAAAAATCATATTTTCCTGATACCGTGAGTAAAGTCCAGGGTGAAAAAAATCATATTTTCCAGATACCGTGAGTAACTTCCCGGGTGAAAAAAATCATATTTTCCTGATACCGTGAGAAACGTCCCGCGTGAAAAAAATCATATTTTCCTGATACCGTGAGTAATGTCCAGGGTGAAAAAAATTCAAATTTTCATACCATGGATAATAGTGCAGGTAAAAAAAATCCAATTTTCCTGATACCGTGAGTCACGTCCAGGGTGAAAAAAATCATATTTTCCTGATACCATGAGTAAAGTCCAGGGTGAAAAAAAATCAGATTTTCCTGATACCGTGAGTAACGTCCCCGGTGAAAAAAATCAGATTTTCCAGATACCGTAAGTTATGTCCAGGGTGAAAAATATCAGATTTTCGTGATACCGTGAGTAAGGTCCAGGGTGAAAAAAATTATATTTTCCTGATACCTTGAGTTTAGTCCAGGTGAAAAAAAAGAGATTTTCATGATACCATGAAAAAAGTTTAGGGTGAAAAAAATCCGATATTCCTGATACCGTGAGTAACATCCAGGGTGAAAAAGTCAGATTTTCATGATACCGTGGAAAAAGTCAGATTTTCATGATACCGTGAGTAACGTCCCGGGTGAAAAAAATCATATTTTCCTGATACCGTGAGTAACGTCCCGGGTGAAAAAAATCATATTCCTGATTCCGTGAGTAAAGTCCAGTGTGAAAAAAATCTGATTTTCCTGATACCATGAGTAACGTCCCGGGTGAAAAAAATCTGATTTTCCTGATACCGTGAGTAACGTACAGGGGGGAAAAAATCCAATTTTCCTGATACCGTGAGACACGTCCAGGGTGAAAAAAATCTGATTTTCCTGATACCGTGAGTAACGTACAGGGTGAAAAAAATCCGATTTTCCTGATACCATGAGTAATGTCCAGGGTGAAAAAAATCATATTTTCCTGATACCGTGAGTAAAGTCCATGGTGAAAAATATCAGATTTTCCTGATACCGTGAGTAACGTCCCGGGTGAAAAAAATCTGATTTTCCTGATACCGTGAGTAACGTACAGGGGGAAAAAAATCCAATTTTCCTGATACCGTGAGACACGTCCAGGGTGAAAAAAATCTGATTTTCCTGATACCGTGAGTAACGTACAGGGTGAAAAAAATCCGATTTTCCTGATACCATGAGTAATGTCCAGGGTGAAAAAAATCATATTTTCCCGATACCGTGAGTAACGTCCCGGGTGAAAAAAATCCGATTTTCCTGATACCGTGAGTAACGTCCAGGGTGAAAAAAATCCGATTTTCCTGATACTGTGAGACACGTCCAGGGTGAAAAAAATCTAATTTTCCTGATACCGTGAGTAACGTACAGGGTGAAAAAAATCCGATTTTCCTGATACCATGAGTAATGTCCAGGGTGAAAAAAATCCGATTTTCCTGATACCGTGAGTAACGTTCCGGGTGAAAAAAATCATATTTTCCTGATACCGTGAGTAAAGTCCAGGGTGAAAAAAATCATATTTTCCAGATACCGTGAGTAACGTCCCGGGTGAAAAAAATCATATTTTCCTGATACCGTGAGAAACATCCCGCGTGAAAAAAATCATATTTTCCTGATACCGTGAGTAATGTCCAGGGTGAAAAAAATTCAAATTTTCATACCATGGATAATAGTGCAGGTGAAAAAAATCCAATTTTGCTGATACCGTGAGTAACGTCCAGGGTGAAAAAAATCCGATTTTCCTGATACAGTGAGACACGTCCAGGGTGAAAAAAATCTGATTTTCCTGATACCGTGAGTAACGTCCTGGGTGAAAAAAATCATATTTTCCTGATACCGTGAGTAAAGTCCAGGGTGAAAAAAATCAGATTTTCCTGATACCGTGAGTAACGTCCCGGGTGAAAAAAATCATATTTTCCTGATACCGTGAGTAAAGTCCAGGGTGAAAAAAGTCAGATTTTCATGATACCATGGGTAACAGTCCAGGTGAAAAAAATCCGATTTTCCTGATACCGTGAGTCACGTTCAGGGTGAAAAAAAATCATATTTTCCTGATACCGTGAGTCACGTCCAGGGTGAAAAAAATCATATTTTCCTGATACCGTGAGTAAAGTCCAGGGTGAAAAAAATCAGATTTTCCTGATACGGTGGGTAACGTCCCGGGTGAAAAAATCATATTCCTGATTCCGTGAGTAAAGTCCAGGGTGAAAAAAATCAGATTTTCCTGATACCGTGAGTAACATCCCGGGTGAAAAAAATTATATTTTCCTGATACCTTGAGTTTAGTCCAGGTGAAAAAAAAAAGAGATTTTCATGATACCATGTAAAAAGTTTAGTGTGAAAAAAATCCGATATTCCTGATACCGTGAGTAACGTCCAGGGTGAAAAAAATCAGATTTTCCTGATACCGTGAGTAACGTCCTGGGTGAAAAAAATCATATTTTCCTGATACCGTGAGTAACGTCCAGGGTGAAAAAAATCATATTTTCCTGATACCGTGAGTAACGTCCCGGGTGAAAAAAATCATATTCCTGATTCCGTGAGTAAAGTCCAGGGTGAAAAAAAATCAAATTTTCATGATACCATGGGTAATAGTCCAGGTGAAAAAATGCGATTTTCCTGATACCGTGAGTAACGTCCAGGGTGAAAAAAATCAGATTTTCCAGATACCGTGAGTTATGTCCAGGGTGAAAAATATCAGATTTTCCTGATACCGTTAGTAACGTCCAGGGTGAAAAAAATCCAATTTTCCTGATACCGTGAGTAACGTCCAGGGTGAAAAAAATCCGATTTTCCTGATACCGTGAGACACGTCCAGGGTGAAAAAAAATCTGATTTTCCTGATACCGTGAGACACGTCCAGGGTGAAAAAAATCTGATTTTCCTGATACCGTGAGTCACGTCCCGGGTGAAAAAAATCATATTTTCCTGATACCGTGAGTCACTTCCAGGGTGAAAAACATCAGATTTTCCTGATACCGTGAGTAATGTACAGGGTGAAAAAAATCCGATTTTCCTGATACCGTAAGTTATGTCCAGGGTGAAAAATATCAGATTTTCGTGATACCGTGAGTAAGGTCCAGGGTGAAAAAAATTATATTTTCCTGATAGCTTGAGTTTAGTCCAGGTGAAAAAAAAGAGATTTTCATGATACCATGAAAAAAGTTTAGGGTGAAAAAAATTTGATATTCCTGATACCGTGAGTAACATCCAGGGTGAAAAAGTCAGATTTTCATGATACCGTGAAAAAAGTCAGATTTTCATGATACCGTGAGTAACGTCCCGGGTGAAAAAAATCATATTTTCCTGATACCGTGAGTAACGTCCCGGGTGAAAAACATCATATTCCTGATTCCGTGAGTAAAGTCCAGTGTGAAAAAAATCTGATTTTCCTGATACCGTGAGTAACGTCCCGGGTGAAAAAAATCTGATTTTCCTGATACCGTGAGTAACGTACAGGGGGAAAAAATCCGATTTTCCTGATACCGTGAGACACGTCCAGGGTGAAAAAAATCTGATTTTCCTGATACCGTGAGTAACGTACAGGGTGAAAAAAATCCGATTTTCCTGATACCATGAGTAATGTCCAGGGTGAAAAAAATCCTATTTTCCTGATACCGTGAGTCACGTCCAGGGTGAAAAAAATCATATTTTCCTGATACCGTGAGTAACATCCCGGGTGAAAAAAAATCATATTTTCCTGATACCGTGAGTAAAGTCCATGGTGAAAAATATCAGATTTTCCTGATACCGTGAGTAACGTCCCGGGTGAAAAAAATTAGATTTTCCGGATACCGTGAGTAACGTCCCGGGTGAAAAAAATCCGATTTTCCTGATACCGTGAGTAACGTCCAGGGTGAAAAAAATCCGATTTTCCTGATACCGTGAGACACGTCCAGGGTGAAAAAAATCTAATTTTCCTGATACCGTGAGTAACGTACAGGGTGAAAAAAATCCGATTTTCCTGATACCATGAGTAATGTCCAGGGTGAAAAAAATCCGATTTTCCTGATACCGTGAGTCACGTCCAGGGTGAAAAATATGAGATTTTCCTGATACCGTGAGTAACGTCCAGGGTGAAAAAAATCCGATTTTCCTGATACCGTGAGACACGTCCCGGGTGAAAAAAAATCATATTTTCCTGATACCGTGAGTAAAGTCCAGGGTGAAAAAAGTCAGATTTTCATGATACCGTGAGTAACGTCCCGGGTGAAAAAAATCTGATTTTCCTGATACCGTGAGTAACGTACAGGGGGAAAAAAATCGATTTTCCTGATACCGTGAGACACGTCCAGGGTGAAAAAAATCTGATTTTCCTGATACCGTGAGTAACGTACAGGGTGAAAAAAAATCCGATTTTCCTGATACCATGAGTAATGTCCAGGGTGAAAAAAATCCTATTTTCCTGATACCGTGAGTCACGTCCAGGGTGAAAAAAATCATATTTTGCTGATACCGTGAGTAACGTCCCGGGTGAAAAAAAATCATATTTTCCTGATACCGTGAGTAAAGTCCATGGTGAAAAATATCAGATTTTCCTGATACCGTGAGTAACGTCCCGGGTGAAAAAAATTAGATTTTCCCGATACCGTGAGTAACGTCCCGGGTGAAAAAAATCCGATTTTCCTGATACCGTGAGTAACGTCCAGGGTGAAAAAAATCCGATTTTCCTGATACCGTGAGTAAAGTCCAGGGTGAAAAAAATCATATTTTCCAGATACCGTGAGTAACGTCCCGGGTGAAAAAAATCATATTTTCCTGATACCGTGAGAAACGTCCCGCGTGAAAAAAATCATATTTTCCTGATACCGTGAGTAATGTCCAGGGTGAAAAAAATTCAAATTTTCATACCATGGATAATAGTGCAGGTGAAAAAAATCCAATTTTGCTGATACCGTGAGTAACGTCCAGGGTGAAAAAAATCCGATTTTCCTGATACAGTGAGACACGTCCAGGGTGAAAAAAATCCAATTTTGCTGATACCGTGAGTAAAGTCCAGGGTGAAAAAACCAGATTTTCCTGATACCGCGAGTAACGTCCCGGGTGAAAAAAATCATATTTTCCTGATACCGTGAGTAAAGTCCAGGGTGAAAAAAAGTCAGATTTTAATGATACCATGGGTAACAGTCAGGGTGAAAAAAATCCGATTTTCCTGATACCGTGAGTCACATCCAGGGTGAAAAAAAATCATATTTTCCTGATACCGTGAGTCACGTCCAGGGTGAAAAAAATCTGATTTTCCTGATACCGTGAGTAACGTCCCGGGTGAAAAAAATCATATTTTGCTGATACCGTGAGTAAAGTCCAGGGTGAAAAAAATCAGATTTTCCTGATACCGTGAGTAAAGTCCCCGGTGAAAAAAATCATATTTTCCTGATACCGTGAGAAACGTACCGGGTGAAAAAAAATCATATTTTCCTGATACCGTGAGTAAAGTCCAGGGTGAAAAAAAATCAAATTTTCATGATACCATGGGTAATAGTCCAGGTGAAAAAAATCCGATTTTCCTGATACCGTGAGTAAGGTCCAGGGTGAAAAAAATCATATTTTCCTGATACCGTGAGTAAAGTCCAGGGTGAAAAAAGTCAGATTTTCATGATACCGTGAGTAACGTCCCGGGTGAAAAAAAAACATATTTTCCTGATACCGTGAGTAAAGTCCAGGGTGAAAAAAATCAGATTTTCCTGATACCGTGAGTAAGGTCCAGGGTGAAAAAAATCAGATTTTTCTGATACTGTGAGTAACGTCCCGGGTGAAAAAAATCATATTTTCCTGATACCGTGAGTAATGTCCAGGGTGAAAAAAATCCGATTTTCCTGATACCGTGAGTCACGTCCAGGGTGAAAAATATGAGATTTTCCTGATACCGTGAGTAACGTTCCGGGTGAAAAAAATCATATTTTCCTGATACCGTGAGTAAAGTCCAGGGTGAAAAAAATCATATTTTCCAGATACCGTGAGTAACGTTCCGGGTGAAAAAAATCATATTTTCCTGATACCGTGAGAAACGTCCCGCGTGAAAAAAATCATATTTTCCTGATACCGTGAGTAAAGTCCAGGGTGAAAAAAATTCAAATTTTCATACCATGGATAATAGTCCAGGTGAAAAAAATCCAATTTTGCTGATAACGTGAGTAACGTCCAGGGTGAAAAAAATCCTCTTTTCCTGATACCGTGAGTCACGTCCAGGGTGAAAAAAGATCATATTTTCCTGATACCGTGAGTAACGTATAGGGTGAAAAAAATCCGATTTTCCTGATACCATGAGTAATGTCCAGGGTGAAAAAAATCCGATTTTCCTGATACCGTGAGACACGTCCCGGGTGAAAAAAAATCATATTTTCCTGATACCGTGAGTAAAGTCCAGGGTGAAAAAAGTCAGATTTTCATGATACCGTGAGTAACGTCCCGGGTGAAAAAAATCTGATTTTCCTGATACCGTGAGTAACGTACAGGGGGAAAAAATCGATTTTCCTGATACCGTGAGACACGTCCAGGGTGAAAAAAATCTGATTTTCCTGATACCGTGAGTAACGTACAGGGTGAAAAAAAATCCGATTTTCCTGATACCATGAGTAATGTCCAGGGTGAAAAAAATCCTATTTTCCTGATACCGTGAGTCACGTCCAGGGTGAAAAAAATCATATTTTGCTGATACCGTGAGTAACGTCCCGGGTGAAAAAAAATCATATTTTCCTGATACCGTGAGTAAAGTCCATGGTGAAAAATATCAGATTTTCCTGATACCGTGAGTAACGTCCCGGGTGAAAAAAATTAGATTTTCCCGATACCGTGAGTAACGTCCCGGGTGAAAAAAATCCGATTTTCCTGATACCGTGAGTAACGTCCAGGGTGAAAAAAATCCGATTTTCCTGATACCGTGAGTAAAGTCCAGGGTGAAAAAAATCATATTTTCCAGATACCGTGAGTAACGTCCCGGGTGAAAAAAATCATATTTTCCTGATACCGTGAGAAACGTCCCGCGTGAAAAAAATCATATTTTCCTGATACCGTGAGTAATGTCCAGGGTGAAAAAAATTCAAATTTTCATACCATGGATAATAGTGCAGGTGAAAAAAATCCAATTTTGCTGATACCGTGAGTAACGTCCAGGGTGAAAAAAATCCGATTTTCCTGATACAGTGAGACACGTCCAGGGTGAAAAAAATCCAATTTTGCTGATACCGTGAGTAAAGTCCAGGGTGAAAAAAACCAGATTTTCCTGATACCGCGAGTAACGTCCCGGGTGAAAAAAATCATATTTTCCTGATACCGTGAGTAAAGTCCAGGGTGAAAAAAGTCAGATTTTAATGATACCATGGGTAACAGTCCAGGTGAAAAAAATCCGATTTTCCTGATACCGTGAGTCACATCCAGGGTGAAAAAAAATCAAATTTTCCTGATACCGTGAGTCACGTCCAGGGTGAAAAAAATCTGATTTTCCTGATACCGTGAGTAACATCCCGGGTGAAAAAAATCATATTTTGCTGATACCGTGAGTAAAGTCCAGGGTGAAAAAAATCAGATTTTCCTGATACCGTGAGTAACGTCCCCGGTGAAAAAAATCATATTTTCCTGATACCGTGAGAAACGTACCGGGTGAAAAAAAATCATATTTTCCTGATACCGTGAGTAAAGTCCAGGGTGAAAAAAAATCAAATTTTCATGATACCATGGGTAATAGTCCAGGTGAAAAAAATCCGATTTTCCTGATACCGTGAGTAAGGTCCAGGGTGAAAAAAATCATATTTTCCTGATACCGTGAGTAAAGTCCAGGGTGAAAAAAGTCAGATTTTCATGATACCGTGAGTAACGTCCCGGGTGAAAAAAAACATATTTTCCTGATACCGTGAGTAACGTCCCGGGTGAAAAAAAATCATATTCCTGATTCCGTGAGTAAAGTCCAGGGTGAAAAAAATCAGATTTTCCTGATACCGTGAGTAAGGTCCAGGGTGAAAAAAATCAGATTTTTCTGATACTGTTAGTAACGTCCCGGGTGAAAAAAATCATATTTTCCTGATACCGTGAGTAATGTCCAGGGTGAAAAAAATCCGATTTTCCTGATACCGTGAGTCACGTCCAGGGTGAAAAATATGAGATTTTCCTGATACCGTGAGTAACGTTCCGGGTGAAAAAAATCATATTTTCCTGATACCGTGAGTAAAGTCCAGGGTGAAAAAAATCATATTTTCCAGATACCGTGAGTAACGTTCCGGGTGAAAAAAATCATATTTTCCTGATACCGTGAGAAACGTCCCGCGTGAAAAAAATCATATTTTCCTGATACCGTGAGTAAAGTCCAGGGTGAAAAAAATTCAAATTTTCATACCATGGATAATAGTCCAGGTGAAAAAAATCCAATTTTGCTGATAACGTGAGTAACGTCCAGGGTGAAAAAAATCCTCTTTTCCTGATACCGTGAGTCACGTCCAGGGTGAAAAAAGATCATATTTTCCTGATACCGTGAGTAACGTATAGGGTGAAAAAAATCCGATTTTCCTGATACCATGAGTAATGTCCAGGGTGAAAAAAATCCGATTTTCCTGATACCGTGAGTCACGTCCAGGGTGAAAAATATGAGATTTTCCTGATACCGTGAGTAACGTCCAGGGTGAAAAAAATCCGATTTTCCTGATACCGTGAGACACGTCCCGGGTGAAAAAAAATCATATTTTCCTGATACCGTGAGTAAAGTCCAGGGTGAAAAAAGTCAGATTTTCATGATACCGTGAGTAACGTCCCGGGTGAAAAAAATCTGATTTTCCTGATACCGTGAGTAACGTACAGGGGGAAAAAATTGATTTTCCTGATACCGTGAGACACGTCCAGGGTGAAAAAAATCTGATTTTCCTGATACCGTGAGTAATGTACAGGGTGAAAAAAAATCCGATTTTCCTGATACCATGAGTAATGTCCAGGGTGAAAAAAATCCTATTTTCCTGATACCGTGAGTCACGTCCAGGGTGAAAAAAATCATATTTTGCTGATACTGTGAGTAACATCCCGGGTGAAAAAAAATCATATTTTCCTGATACCGTGAGTAAAGTCCATGGTGAAAAATATCAGATTTTCCTGATACCGTGAGTAACGTCCCGGGTGAAAAAAATTAGATTTTCCCGATACCGTGAGTAACGTCCCGGGTGAAAAAAATCCGATTTCCTTGATACCGTGAGTAACGTCCAGGGTGAAAAAAATCTGATTTTCCTGATACCGTGAGTAACGTACAGGGTGAAAAAAATCCGATTTTCCTGATACCATGAGTAATGTCCAGGGTGAAAAAAATCCTATTTTCCTGATACCGTGAGTCACGTCCAGGGTGAAAAAAATCATATTTTCCTGATACCGTGAGTAACATCCCGGGTGAAAAAAATCATATTTTCCTGATACCGTGAGTAAAGTCCATGGTGAAAAATATCAGATTTTCCTGATACCGTGAGTAACGTCCCGGGTGAAAAAAATTAGATTTTCCGGATACCGTGAGTAACGTCCCGGGTGAAAAAAATCCGATTTTCCTGATACCGTGAGTAACGTCCAGGGTGAAAAAAATCCGATTTTCCTGATACCGTGAGACACGTCCAGGGTGAAAAAAATCTAATTTTCCTGATACCGTGAGTAACGTACAGGGTGAAAAATATCCGATTTTCCTGATACCATGAGTAATGTCCAGGGTGAAAAAAATCCGATTTTCCTGATACCGTGAGTCACGTCCAGGGTGAAAAATATGAGATTTTCCTGATACCGTGAGTAACGTCCAGGGTGAAAAAAATCCGATTTTCCTGATACCGTGAGACACGTCCCGGGTGAAAAAAAATCATATTTTCCTGATACCGTGAGTAAAGTCCAGGGTGAAAAAAGTCAGATTTTCATGATACCGTGAGTAACGTCCCGGGTGAAAAAAATCTGATTTTCCTGATACCGTGAGTAACGTACAGGGGGAAAAAAATCGATTTTCCTGATACCGTGAGACACGTCCAGGGTGAAAAAAATCTGATTTTCCTGATACCGTGAGTAACGTACAGGGTGAAAAAAAATCCGATTTTCCTGATACCATGAGTAATGTCCAGGGTGAAAAAAATCCTATTTTCCTGATACCGTGAGTCACGTCCAGGGTGAAAAAAATCATATTTTGCTGATACCGTGAGTAACGTCCCGGGTGAAAAAAAATCATATTTTCCTGATACCGTGAGTAAAGTCCATGGTGAAAAATATCAGATTTTCCTGATACCGTGAGTAACGTCCCGGGTGAAAAAAATTAGATTTTCCCGATACCGTGAGTAACGTCCCGGGTGAAAAAAATCCGATTTTCCTGATACCGTGAGTAACGTCCAGGGTGAAAAAAATCCGATTTTCCTGATACCGTGAGTAAAGTCCAGGGTGAAAAAAATCATATTTTCCAGATACCGTGAGTAACGTCCCGGGTGAAAAAAATCATATTTTCCTGATACCGTGAGAAACGTCCCGCGTGAAAAAAATCATATTTTCCTGATACCGTGAGTAATGTCCAGGGTGAAAAAAATTCAAATTTTCATACCATGGATAATAGTGCAGGTGAAAAAAATCCAATTTTGCTGATACCGTGAGTAACGTCCAGGGTGAAAAAAATCCGATTTTCCTGATACAGTGAGACACGTCCAGGGTGAAAAAAATCCAATTTTGCTGATACCGTGAGTAAAGTCCAGGGTGAAAAAAACCAGATTTTCCTGATACCGCGAGTAACGTCCCGGGTGAAAAAAATCATATTTTCCTGATACCGTGAGTAAAGTCCAGGGTGAAAAAAGTCAGATTTTAATGATACCATGGGTAACAGTCAGGGTGAAAAAAATCCGATTTTCCTGATACCGTGAGTCACATCCAGGGTGAAAAAAAATCATATTTTCCTGATACCGTGAGTCACGTCCAGGGTGAAAAAAATCTGATTTTCCTGATACCGTGAGTAACGTCCTGGGTGAAAAAAATCATATTTTGCTGATACCGTGAGTAAAGTCCAGGGTGAAAAAAATCAGATTTTCCTGATACCGTGAGTAACGTCCCCGGTGAAAAAAATCATATTTTCCTGATACCGTGAGAAACGTACCGGGTGAAAAAAAATCATATTTTCCTGATACCGTGAGTAAAGTCCAGGGTGAAAAAAATCAAATTTTCATGATACCATGGGTAATAGTCCAGGTGAAAAAAATCCGATTTTCCTGATACCGTGAGTAAGGTCCAGGGTGAAAAAAATCATATTTTCCTGATACCGTGAGTAAAGTCCAGGGTGAAAAAAGTCAGATTTTCATGATACCGTGAGTAACGTCCCGGGTGAAAAAAAAACATATTTTCCTGATACCGTGAGTAACGTCCCGGGTGAAAAAAAATCATATTCCTGATTCCGTGAGTAAAGTCCAGGGTGAAAAAAATCAGATTTTCCTGATACCGTGAGTAAGGTCCAGGGTGAAAAAAATCAGATTTTTCTGATACTGTTAGTAACGTCCCGGGTGAAAAAAATCATATTTTCCTGATACCGTGAGTAATGTCCAGGGTGAAAAAAATCCGATTTTCCTGATACCGTGAGTCACGTCCAGGGTGAAAAATATGAGATTTTCCTGATACCGTGAGTAACGTTCCGGGTGAAAAAAATCATATTTTCCTGATACCGTGAGTAAAGTCCAGGGTGAAAAAAATCATATTTTCCAGATACCGTGAGTAACGTTCCGGGTGAAAAAAATCATATTTTCCTGATACCGTGAGAAACGTCCCGCGTGAAAAAAATCATATTTTCCTGATACCGTGAGTAATGTCCAGGGTGAAAAAAATTCAAATTTTCATACCATGGATAATAGTCCAGGTGAAAAAAATCCAATTTTGCTGATAACGTGAGTAACGTCCAGGGTGAAAAAAATCCTCTTTTCCTGATACCGTGAGTCACGTCCAGGGTGAAAAAAGATCATATTTTCCTGATACCGTGAGTAACGTATAGGGTGAAAAAAATCCGATTTTCCTGATACCATGAGTAATGTCCAGGGTGAAAAAAATCCGATTTTCCTGATACCGTGAGTCACGTCCAGGGTGAAAAATATGAGATTTTCCTGATACCGTGAGTAACGTCCAGGGTGAAAAAAATCCGATTTTCCTGATACCGTGAGACACGTCCCGGGTGAAAAAAAATCATATTTTCCTGATACCGTGAGTAAAGTCCAGGGTGAAAAAAGTCAGATTTTCATGATACCGTGAGTAACGTCCCGGGTGAAAAAAATCTGATTTTCCTGATACCGTGAGTAACGTACAGGGGGAAAAAATTGATTTTCCTGATACCGTGAGACACGTCCAGGGTGAAAAAAATCTGATTTTCCTGATACCGTGAGTAATGTACAGGGTGAAAAAAAATCCGATTTTCCTGATACCATGAGTAATGTCCAGGGTGAAAAAAATCCTATTTTCCTGATACCGTGAGTCACGTCCAGGGTGAAAAAAATCATATTTTGCTGATACTGTGAGTAACATCCCGGGTGAAAAAAAATCATATTTTCCTGATACCGTGAGTAAAGTCCATGGTGAAAAATATCAGATTTTCCTGATACCGTGAGTAACGTCCCGGGTGAAAAAAATTAGATTTTCCCGATACCGTGAGTAACGTCCCGGGTGAAAAAAATCCGATTTCCTTGATACCGTGAGTAACGTCCAGGGTGAAAAAAATCTGATTTTCCTGATACCGTGAGTAACGTACAGGGTGAAAAAAATCCGATTTTCCTGATACCATGAGTAATGTCCAGGGTGAAAAAAATCCTATTTTCCTGATACCGTGAGTCACGTCCAGGGTGAAAAAAATCATATTTTCCTGATACCGTGAGTAACATCCCGGGTGAAAAAAATCATATTTTCCTGATACCGTGAGTAAAGTCCATGGTGAAAAATATCAGATTTTCCTGATACCGTGAGTAACGTCCCGGGTGAAAAAAATTAGATTTTCCGGATACCGTGAGTAACGTCCCGGGTGAAAAAAATCCGATTTTCCTGATACCGTGAGTAACGTCCAGGGTGAAAAAAATCCGATTTTCCTGATACCGTGAGACACGTCCAGGGTGAAAAAAATCTAATTTTCCTGATACCGTGAGTAACGTACAGGGTGAAAAATATCCGATTTTCCTGATACCATGAGTAATGTCCAGGGTGAAAAAAATCCGATTTTCCTGATACCGTGAGTCACGTCCAGGGTGAAAAATATGAGATTTTCCTGATACCGTGAGTAACGTCCAGGGTGAAAAAAATCCGATTTTCCTGATACCGTGAGACACGTCCCGGGTGAAAAAAAATCATATTTTCCTGATACCGTGAGTAAAGTCCAGGGTGAAAAAAGTCAGATTTTCATGATACCGTGAGTAACGTCCCGGGTGAAAAAAATCTGATTTTCCTGATACCGTGAGTAACGTACAGGGGGAAAAAAATCGATTTTCCTGATACCGTGAGACACGTCCAGGGTGAAAAAAATCTGATTTTCCTGATACCGTGAGTAACGTACAGGGTGAAAAAAAATCCGATTTTCCTGATACCATGAGTAATGTCCAGGGTGAAAAAAATCCTATTTTCCTGATACCGTGAGTCACGTCCAGGGTGAAAAAAATCATATTTTGCTGATACCGTGAGTAACGTCCCGGGTGAAAAAAAATCATATTTTCCTGATACCGTGAGTAAAGTCCATGGTGAAAAATATCAGATTTTCCTGATACCGTGAGTAACGTCCCGGGTGAAAAAAATTAGATTTTCCCGATACCGTGAGTAACGTCCCGGGTGAAAAAAATCCGATTTTCCTGATACCGTGAGTAACGTCCAGGGTGAAAAAAATCCGATTTTCCTGATACCGTGAGTAAAGTCCAGGGTGAAAAAAATCATATTTTCCAGATACCGTGAGTAACGTCCCGGGTGAAAAAAATCATATTTTCCTGATACCGTGAGAAACGTCCCGCGTGAAAAAAATCATATTTTCCTGATACCGTGAGTAATGTCCAGGGTGAAAAAAATTCAAATTTTCATACCATGGATAATAGTGCAGGTGAAAAAAATCCAATTTTGCTGATACCGTGAGTAACGTCCAGGGTGAAAAAAATCCGATTTTCCTGATACAGTGAGACACGTCCAGGGTGAAAAAAATCCAATTTTGCTGATACCGTGAGTAAAGTCCAGGGTGAAAAAAACCAGATTTTCCTGATACCGCGAGTAACGTCCCGGGTGAAAAAAATCATATTTTCCTGATACCGTGAGTAAAGTCCAGGGTGAAAAAAGTCAGATTTTAATGATACCATGGGTAACAGTCAGGGTGAAAAAAATCCGATTTTCCTGATACCGTGAGTCACATCCAGGGTGAAAAAAAATCATATTTTCCTGATACCGTGAGTCACGTCCAGGGTGAAAAAAATCTGATTTTCCTGATACCGTGAGTAACGTCCTGGGTGAAAAAAATCATATTTTGCTGATACCGTGAGTAAAGTCCAGGGTGAAAAAAATCAGATTTTCCTGATACCGTGAGTAACGTCCCCGGTGAAAAAAATCATATTTTCCTGATACCGTGAGAAACGTACCGGGTGAAAAAAAATCATATTTTCCTGATACCGTGAGTAAAGTCCAGGGTGAAAAAAATCAAATTTTCATGATACCATGGGTAATAGTCCAGGTGAAAAAAATCCGATTTTCCTGATACCGTGAGTAAGGTCCAGGGTGAAAAAAATCATATTTTCCTGATACCGTGAGTAAAGTCCAGGGTGAAAAAAGTCAGATTTTCATGATACCGTGAGTAACGTCCCGGGTGAAAAAAAAACATATTTTCCTGATACCGTGAGTAACGTCCCGGGTGAAAAAAAATCATATTCCTGATTCCGTGAGTAAAGTCCAGGGTGAAAAAAATCAGATTTTCCTGATACCGTGAGTAAGGTCCAGGGTGAAAAAAATCAGATTTTTCTGATACTGTGAGTAACGTCCCGGGTGAAAAAAATCATATTTTCCTGATACCGTGAGTAATGTCCAGGGTGAAAAAAATCCGATTTTCCTGATACCGTGAGTCACGTCCAGGGTGAAAAATATGAGATTTTCCTGATACCGTGAGTAACGTTCCGGGTGAAAAAAATCATATTTTCCTGATACCGTGAGTAAAGTCCAGGGTGAAAAAAATCATATTTTCCAGATACCGTGAGTAACGTTCCGGGTGAAAAAAATCATATTTTCCTGATACCGTGAGAAACGTCCCGCGTGAAAAAAATCATATTTTCCTGATACCGTGAGTAAAGTCCAGGGTGAAAAAAATTCAAATTTTCATACCATGGATAATAGTCCAGGTGAAAAAAATCCAATTTTGCTGATACCGTGAGTAACGTCCAGGGTGAAAAAAATCCTCTTTTCCTGATACCGTGAGTCACGTCCAGGGTGAAAAAAGATCATATTTTCCTGATACCGTGAGTAACGTATAGGGTGAAAAAAATCCGATTTTCCTGATACCATGAGTAATGTCCAGGGTGAAAAAAATTCGATTTTCCTGATACCGTGAGACACGTCCCGGGTGAAAAAAAATCATATTTTCCTGATACCGTGAGTAAAGTCCAGGGTGAAAAAAGTCAGATTTTCATGATACCGTGAGTAACGTCCCGGGTGAAAAAAATCTGATTTTCCTGATACCGTGAGTAACGTACAGGGGGAAAAAATCGATTTTCCTGATACCGTGAGACACGTCCAGGGTGAAAAAAATCTGATTTTCCTGATACCGTGAGTAACGTACAGGGTGAAAAAAAATCCGATTTTCCTGATACCATGAGTAATGTCCAGGGTGAAAAAAATCCTATTTTCCTGATACCGTGAGTCACGTCCAGGGTGAAAAAAATCATATTTTGCTGATACCGTGAGTAACGTCCCGGGTGAAAAAAAATCATATTTTCCTGATACCGTGAGTAAAGTCCATGGTGAAAAATATCAGATTTTCCTGATACCGTGAGTAACGTCCCGGGTGAAAAAAATTAGATTTTCCCGATACCGTGAGTAACGTCCCGGGTGAAAAAAATCCGATTTTCCTGATACCGTGAGTAACGTCCAGGGTGAAAAAAATCCGATTTTCCTGATACCGTGAGTAAAGTCCAGGGTGAAAAAAATCATATTTTCCAGATACCGTGAGTAACGTCCCGGGTGAAAAAAATCATATTTTCCTGATACCGTGAGAAACGTCCCGCGTGAAAAAAATCATATTTTCCTGATACCGTGAGTAATGTCCAGGGTGAAAAAAATTCAAATTTTCATACCATGGATAATAGTGCAGGTGAAAAAAATCCAATTTTGCTGATACCGTGAGTAACGTCCAGGGTGAAAAAAATCCGATTTTCCTGATACAGTGAGACACGTCCAGGGTGAAAAAAATCCAATTTTGCTGATACCGTGAGTAAAGTCCAGGGTGAAAAAAACCAGATTTTCCTGATACCGCGAGTAACGTCCCGGGTGAAAAAAATCATATTTTCCTGATACCGTGAGTAAAGTCCAGGGTGAAAAAAGTCAGATTTTAATGATACCATGGGTAACAGTCCAGGTGAAAAAAATCCGATTTTCCTGATACCGTGAGTCACATCCAGGGTGAAAAAAAATCATATTTTCCTGATACCGTGAGTCACGTCCAGGGTGAAAAAAATCTGATTTTCCTGATACCGTGAGTAACGTCCCGGGTGAAAAAAATCATATTTTGCTGATACCGTGAGTAAAGTCCAGGGTGAAAAAAATCAGATTTTCCTGATACCGTGAGTAACGTCCCCGGTGAAAAAAATCATATTTTCCTGATACCGTGAGAAACGTACCGGGTGAAAAAAAATCATATTTTCCTGATACCGTGAGTAAAGTCCAGGGTGAAAAAAAATCAAATTTTCATGATACCATGGGTAATAGTCCAGGTGAAAAAAATCCGATTTTCCTGATACCGTGAGTAAGGTCCAGGGTGAAAAAAATCATATTTTCCTGATACCGTGAGTAAAGTCCAGGGTGAAAAAAGTCAGATTTTCATGATACCGTGAGTAACGTCCCGGGTGAAAAAAAACATATTTTCCTGATACCGTGAGTAACGTCCCGGGTGAAAAAAAATCATATTCCTGATTCCGTGAGTAAAGTCCAGGGTGAAAAAAATCAGATTTTCCTGATACCGTGAGTAAGGTCCAGGGTGAAAAAAATCAGATTTTTCTGATACTGTTAGTAACGTCCCGGGTGAAAAAAATCATATTTTCCTGATACCGTGAGTAATGTCCAGGGTGAAAAAAATCCGATTTTCCTGATACCGTGAGTCACGTCCAGGGTGAAAAATATGAGATTTTCCTGATACCGTGAGTAAAGTCCAGGGTGAAAAAAATCATATTTTCCAGATACCGTGAGTAACGTTCCGGGTGAAAAAAATCATATTTTCCTGATACCGTGAGAAAGGTCCCGCGTGAAAAAAATCATATTTTCCTGATACCGTGAGTAAAGTCCAGGGTGAAAAAAATTCAAATTTTCATACCATGGATAATAGTCCAGGTGAAAAAAATCCAATTTTGCTGATAACGTGAGTAACGTCCAGGGTGAAAAAAATCCTCTTTTCCTGATACCGTGAGTCACGTCCAGGGTGAAAAAAGATCATATTTTCCTGATACCGTGAGTAACGTATAGGGTGAAAAAAATCCGATTTTCCTGATACCATGAGTAATGTCCAGGGTGAAAAAAATCCGATTTTCCTGATACCGTGAGTCACGTCCAGGGTGAAAAATATGAGATTTTCCTGATACCGTGAGTAACGTCCAGGGTGAAAAAAATCCGATTTTCCTGATACCGTGAGACACGTCCCGGGTGAAAAAAAATCATATTTTCCTGATACCGTGAGTAAAGTCCAGGGTGAAAAAAGTCAGATTTTCATGATACCGTGAGTAACGTCCCGGGTGAAAAAAATCTGATTTTCCTGATACCGTGAGTAACGTACAGGGGGAAAAAATTGATTTTCCTGATACCGTGAGACACGTCCAGGGTGAAAAAAATCTGATTTTCCTGATACCGTGAGTAATGTACAGGGTGAAAAAAAATCCGATTTTCCTGATACCATGAGTAATGTCCAGGGTGAAAAAAATCCTATTTTCCTGATACCGTGAGTCACGTCCAGGGTGAAAAAAATCATATTTTGCTGATACTGTGAGTAACATCCCGGGTGAAAAAAAATCATATTTTCCTGATACCGTGAGTAAAGTCCATGGTGAAAAATATCAGATTTTCCTGATACCGTGAGTAACGTCCCGGGTGAAAAAAAATCCGATTTTCCTGATACCGTGAGTAACGTCCAGGGTGAAAAAAATCCGATTTTCCTGATACCGTGAGACACGTCCAGGGTGAAAAAAATCTAATTTTCCTGATACCGTGAGTAACGTACAGGGTGAAAAAAATCCGATTTTCCTGATACCATGAGTAATGTCCAGGGTGAAAAAAATCCAATTTTCCTGATACCGTGAGTCACGTCCAGGGTGAAAAATATGAGATTTTCCTGATACCGTGAGTAACGTTCCGGGTGAAAAAAATCATATTTTCCTGATACCGTGAGTAATGTCCAGGGTGGAAAAAAATCATATTTTCCAGATACCGTGAGTAACGTCCCGGGTGAAAAAAATCATATTTTCCTGATACCGTGAGAAACGTCCCGCGTGAAAAAAATCATATTTTCCTGATACCGTGAGTAATGTCCAGGGTGAAAAAAATTCAAATTTTCATACCATGGATAATAGTGCAGGTGAAAAAATCCAATTTTGCTGATACCGTGAGTAACGTCCAGGGTGAAAAAAATCCGATTTTCCTGATACAGTGAGACACGTCCAGGGTGAAAAAAATCTGATTTTCCTGATACCGTGAGTAACGTCCTGGGTGAAAAAAATCATATTTTCCTGATACCGTGAGTAAAGTCCAGGGTGAAAAAAATCAGATTTTCCTGATACCGTGAGTAAGGTCCAGGGTGAAAAAAATCAGATTTTCCTGATACCGTGAGTAACGTCCCGGGTGAAAAAAATCATATTTTCCTGATACCGTGAGTAAAGTCCAGGGTGAAAAAAGTCAGATTTTCATGATACCATGGGTAACAGTCCAGGTGAAAAAAATCCGATTTTCCTGATACCGTGAGTCACGTCCAGGGTGAAAAAAAATCATATTTTCCTGATACCGTGAGTCACGTCCAGGGTGAAAAAAATCAGATTTTCCTGATACCGTGAGTAACGTCCCGGGTGAAAAAAATCATATTTTCCTGATACCGTGAGTAAAGTCCAGGGTGAAAAAAATCAGATTTTCCTGATACCGTGAGTAAGGTCCAGGGTGAAAAAAATCAGATTTTCCTGATACTGTGAGTAACGTCCCGGGTGAAAAAAATCATATTTTCCTGATACCGTGAGTAATGTCCAGGGTGAAAAAAATCCGATTTTCCTGATACCGTGAGTCACGTCCAGGGTGAAAAATATGAGATTTTCCTGATACCGTGAGTAACGTTCCGGGTGAAAAAAATCATATTTTCCTGATACCTTGAGTAAAGTCCAGGGTGAAAAAAATCATATTTTCCAGATACCGTGAGTAACGTTCCGGGTGAAAAAAATCATATTTTCCTGATACCGTGAGAAACGTCCCGCGTGAAAAAAATCATATTTTCCTGATACCGTGAGTAAAGTCCAGGGTGAAAAAAATTCAAATTTTCATACCATGGATAATAGTCCAGGTGAAAAAAATCCAATTTTGCTGATAACGTGAGTAACGTCCAGGGTGAAAAAAATCCTATTTTCCTGATACCGTGAGTCACGTCCAGGGTGAAAAAAGATCATATTTTCCTGATACCGTGAGTAACGTCCCGGGTGAAAAAAAATCATATTTTCCTGATACCGTGAGTAAAGTCCATGGTGAAAAATATCAGATTTTCCTGATACCGTGAGTAACGTCCCGGGTGAAAAAAATTAGATTTTCCGGATACCGTGAGTAACGTCCCGGGTGAAAAAAATCCGATTTTCCTGATACCGTGAGTAACGTCCAGGGTGAAAAAAATCCGATTTTCCTGATACCGTGAGACACGTCCAGGGTGAAAAAAATCTGATTTTCCTGATACCGTGAGTAATGTACAGGGTGAAAAAAAATCCGATTTTCTTGATACCATGAGTAATGTCCAGGGTGAAAAAAATCCTATTTTCCTGATACCGTGAGTCACGTCCAGGGTGAAAAAAATCATATTTTGCTGATACTGTGAGTAACATCCCGGGTGAAAAAAAATCATATTTTCCTGATACCGTGAGTAAAGTCCATGGTGAAAAATATCAGATTTTCCTGATACCGTGAGTAACGTCCCAGGTGAAAAAAATTAGATTTTCCCGATACCGTGAGTAACGTCCCGGGTGAAAAAAATCCGATTTTCCTGATATCGTGAGACACGTCCCGGGTGAAAAAAAAATCATATTTTCCTGATACCGTGAGTAAAGTCCAGGGTGAAAAAAGTCAGATTTTCATGATACCGTGAGTAACGTCCCGGGTGAAAAAAATTAGATTTTCCGGATACCGTGAGTAACGTCCCGGGTGAAAAAAATTAGATTTTCCGGATACCGTGAGTAACGTCCCGGGTGAAAAAAATCCGATTTTCCTGATACCGTGAGTAACGTCCAGGGTGAAAAAAATCCGATTTTCCTGATACCGTGAGACATGTCCAGGGTGAAAAAAATCTGATTTTCCTGATACCGTGAGTAATGTACAGGGTGAAAAAAAATCCGATTTTCCTGATACCATGAGTAATGTCCAGGGTGAAAAAAATCCTATTTTCCTGACACCGTGAGTCACGTCCAGGGTGAAAAAAATCATATTTTGCTGATACTGTGAGTAACATCCCGGGTGAAAAAAATCATATTTTCCTGATACCGTGAGTAACGTCCCGGGTGAAAAAAAATCATATTTTCCTGATACCGTGAGTAAAGTCCATGGTGAAAAATATCAGATTTTCCTGATACCGTGAGTAACGTCCTGGGTGAAAAAAATTAGATTTTCCGGATACCGTGAGTAACGTCCCGGGTGAAAAAAATCCGATTTTCCTGATACCGTGAGTAACGTCCAGGGTGAAAAAAATCCGATTTTCCTGATACCGTGAGACACGTCCAGGGTGAAAAAAATCTGATTTTCCTGATACCGTGAGTAATGTACAGGGTGAAAAAAAATCAAATTTTCATGATACCATGGGTAATAGTCCAGGTGAAAAAAATCCGATTTTCCTGATACCGTGAGTAAGGTCCAGGGTGAAAAAAATCATATTTTCCTGATACCGTGAGTAAAGTCCAGGGTGAAAAAAGTCAGATTTTCATGATACCGTGAGTAACGTCCCGGGTGAAAAAAAACATATTTTCCTGATACCGTGAGTAACGTCCTGGGTGAAAAAAAATCATATTCCTGATTCCGTGAGTAAAGTCCAGGGTGAAAAAAATCAGATTTTCCTGATACCGTGAGTAAGGTCCAGGGTGAAAAAAATCAGATTTTTCTGATACTGTTAGTAACGTCCCGGGTGAAAAAAATCATATTTTCCTGATACCGCGAGTAATGTCCAGGGTGAAAAAAATCCGATTTTCCTGATACCGTGAGTCACGTCCAGGGTGAAAAATATGAGATTTTCCTGATACCGTGAGTAACGTTCCGGGTGAAAAAAATCATATTTTCCTGATACCGTGAGTAAAGTCCAGGGTGAAAAAAATCATATTTTCCAGATACCGTGAGTAACGTTCCGGGTGAAAAAAATCATATTTTCCTGATACCGTGAGAAACGTCCCGCGTGAAAAAAATCATATTTTCCTGATACCGTGAGTAAAGTCCAGGGTGAAAAAAATTCAAATTTTCATACCATGGATAATAGTCCAGGTGAAAAAAATCCAATTTTGCTGATAACGTGAGTAACGTCCAGGGTGAAAAAAATCCTCTTTTCCTGATACCGTGAGTCACGTCCAGGGTGAAAAAAGATCATATTTTCCTGATACCGTGAGTAACGTATAGGGTGAAAAAAATCCGATTTTCCTGATACCATGAGTAATGTCCAGGGTGAAAAAAATCCGATTTTCCTGATACCGTGAGTCACGTCCAGGGTGAAAAATATGAGATTTTCCTGATACCGTGAGTAACGTCCAGGGTGAAAAAAATCCGATTTTCCTGATACCGTGAGACACGTCCCGGGTGAAAAAAAATCATATTTTCCTGATACCGTGAGTAAAGTCCAGGGTGAAAAAAGTCAGATTTTCATGATACCGTGAGTAACGTCCCGGGTGAAAAAAATCTGATTTTCCTGATACCGTGAGTAACGTACAGGGGGAAAAAATTGATTTTCCTGATACCGTGAGACACGTCCAGGGTGAAAAAAATCTGATTTTCCTGATACCGTGAGTAATGTACAGGGTGAAAAAAAATCCGATTTTCCTGATACCATGAGTAATGTCCAGGGTGAAAAAAATCCTATTTTCCTGATACCGTGAGTCACGTCCAGGGTGAAAAAAATCATATTTTGCTGATACTGTGAGTAACATCCCGGGTGAAAAAAAATCATATTTTCCTGATACCGTGAGTAAAGTCCATGGTGAAAAATATCAGATTTTCCTGATACCGTGAGTAACGTCCCGGGTGAAAAAAATCCGATTTTCCTGATACCGTGAGTAACGTCCAGGGTGAAAAAAATCCGATTTTCCTGATACCGTGAGACACGTCCAGGGTGAAAAAAATCTAATTTTCCTGATACCTTGAGTAACGTACAGGGTGAAAAAAATCCGATTTTCCTGATACCATGAGTAATGTCCAGGGTGAAAAAAATCCAATTTTCCTGATACCGTGAGTCACGTCCAGGGTGAAAAATATGAGATTTTCCTGATACCGTGAGTAACGTTCCGGGTGAAAAAAATCATATTTTCCTGATACCGTGAGTAAAGTCCAGGGTGGAAAAAATCATATTTTCCAGATACCGTGAGTAACGTCCCGGGTGAAAAAAATCATATTTTCCTGATACCGTGAGAAACGTCCCGCGTGAAAAAAATCATATTTTCCTGATACCGTGAGTAATGTCCAGGGTGAAAAAAATTCAAATTTTCATACCATGGATAATAGTGCAGGTGAAAAAAATCCAATTTTGCTGATACCGTGAGTAACGTCCAGGGTGAAAAAAATCCGATTTTCCTGATACAGTGAGACACGTCCAGGGTGAAAAAAATCTGATTTTCCTGATACCGTGAGTAACGTCCTGGGTGAAAAAAATCATATTTTCCTGATACCGTGAGTAAAGTCCAGGGTGAAAAAAATCAGATTTTCCTGATACCGTGAGTAAGGTCCAGGGTGAAAAAAATCAGATTTTCCTGATACCGTGAGTAACGTCCCGGGTGAAAAAAATCATATTTTCCTGATACCGTGAGTAAAGTCCAGGGTGAAAAAAGTCAGATTTTCATGATACCATGGGTAACAGTCCAGGTGAAAAAAATCCGATTTTCCTGATACCGTGAGTCACGTCCAGGGTGAAAAAAAATCATATTTTCCTGATACCGTGAGTCACGTCCAGGGTGAAAAAAATCAGATTTTCCTGATACCGTGAGTAACGTCCCGGGTGAAAAAAATCATATTTTCCTGATACCGTGAGTAAAGTCCAGGGTGAAAAAAATCAGATTTTCCTGATACCGTGAGTAAGGTCCAGGGTGAAAAAAATCAGATTTTCCTGATACTGTGAGTAACGTCCCGGGTGAAAAAAATCATATTTTCCTGATACCGTGAGTAATGTCCAGGGTGAAAAAAATCCGATTTTCCTGATACCGTGAGTCACGTCCAGGGTGAAAAATATGAGATTTTCCTGATACCGTGAGTAACGTTCCGGGTGAAAAAAATCATATTTTCCTGATACCTTGAGTAAAGTCCAGGGTGAAAAAAATCATATTTTCCAGATACCGTGAGTAACGTTCCGGGTGAAAAAAATCATATTTTCCTGATACCGTGAGAAACGTCCCGCGTGAAAAAAATCATATTTTCCTGATACCGTGAGTAAAGTCCAGGGTGAAAAAAATTCAAATTTTCATACCATGGATAATAGTCCAGGTGAAAAAAATCCAATTTTGCTGATAACGTGAGTAACGTCCAGGGTGAAAAAAATCCTATTTTCCTGATACCGTGAGTCACGTCCAGGGTGAAAAAAGATCATATTTTCCTGATACCGTGAGTAACGTCCCGGGTGAAAAAAAATCATATTTTCCTGATACCGTGAGTAAAGTCCATGGTGAAAAATATCAGATTTTCCTGATACCGTGAGTAACGTCCCGGGTGAAAAAAATTAGATTTTCCGGATACCGTGAGTAACGTCCCGGGTGAAAAAAATCCGATTTTCCTGATACCGTGAGTAACGTCCAGGGTGAAAAAAATCCGATTTTCCTGATACCGTGAGACACGTCCAGGGTGAAAAAAATCTGATTTTCCTGATACCGTGAGTAATGTACAGGGTGAAAAAAAATCCGATTTTCTTGATACCATGAGTAATGTCCAGGGTGAAAAAAATCCTATTTTCCTGATACCGTGAGTCACGTCCAGGGTGAAAAAAATCATATTTTGCTGATACTGTGAGTAACATCCCGGGTGAAAAAAAATCATATTTTCCTGATACCGTGAGTAAAGTCCATGGTGAAAAATATCAGATTTTCCTGATACCGTGAGTAACGTCCCGGGTGAAAAAAATTAGATTTTCCCGATACCGTGAGTAACGTCCCGGGTGAAAAAAATCCGATTTTCCTGATATCGTGAGACACGTCCCGGGTGAAAAAAAATCATATTTTCCTGATACCGTGAGTAAAGTCCAGGGTGAAAAAAGTCAGATTTTCATGATACCGTGAGTAACGTCCCGGGTGAAAAAAATTAGATTTTCCGGATACCGTGAGTAACGTCCCGGGTGAAAAAAATTAGATTTTCCGGATACCGTGAGTAACGTCCCGGGTGAAAAAAATCCGATTTTCCTGATACCGTGAGTAACGTCCAGGGTGAAAAAAATCCGATTTTCCTGATACCGTGAGACATGTCCAGGGTGAAAAAAATCTGATTTTCCTGATACCGTGAGTAATGTACAGGGTGAAAACAAATCCGATTTTCCTGATACCATGAGTAATGTCCAGGGTGAAAAAAATCCTATTTTCCTGACACCGTGAGTCACGTCCAGGGTGAAAAAAATCATATTTTGCTGATACTGTGAGTAACATCCCGGGTGAAAAAAATCATATTTTCCTGATACCGTGAGTAACGTCCCGGGTGAAAAAAAATCATATTTTCCTGATACCGTGAGTAAAGTCCATGGTGAAAAATATCAGATTTTCCTGATACCGTGAGTAACGTCCTGGGTGAAAAAAATTAGATTTTCCGGATACCGTGAGTAACGTCCCGGGTGAAAAAAATCCGATTTTCCTGATACCGTGAGTAACGTCCAGGGTGAAAAAAATCCGATTTTCCTGATACCGTGAGACACGTCCAGGGTGAAAAAAATCTGATTTTCCTGATACCGTGAGTAATGTACAGGGTGAAAAAAAATCCGATTTTCCTGATACCATGAGTAATGTCCAGGGTGAAAAAAATCCTATTTTCCTGATACCGTGAGTCACGTCCAGGGTGAAAAAAATCATATTTTGCTGATACTGTGAGTAACATCCCGGGTGAAAAAAAAATCATATTTTCCTGATACCGTGAGTAAAGTCCAGGGTGAAAAAAATCAGATTTTCCTGATACCGTGAGTAACGTCCCCGGTGAAAAAAATCATATTTTCCTGATACCGTGAGAAACGTACCGGGTGAAAAAAAATCATATTTTCCTGATACCGTGAGTAAAGTCCAGGGTGAAAAAAAATCAAATTTTCATGATACCATGGGTAATAGTCTAGGTGAAAAAAATCCGATTTTCCTGATACCGTGAGTAAGGTCCAGGGTGAAAAAAATCATATTTTCCTGATACCGTGAGTAAAGTCCAGGGTGAAAAAAGTCAGATTTTCATGATACCGTGAGTAACGTCCCGGGTGAAAAAAACATATTTTCCTGATACCGTGAGTAACGTCCGGGGTGAAAAAAAATCATATTCCTGATTCCGTGAGTAAAGTCCAGGGTGAAAAAAATCAGATTTTCCTGATACCGTGAGTAAGGTCCAGGGTGAAAAAAATCAGATTTTCCTGATACTGTGAGTAACGTCCCGGGTGAAAAAAATCATATTTTCCTGATACCGTGAGTAATGTCCAGGGTGAAAAAAATCCGATTTTCCTGATACTGTGAGTCACGTCCAGGGTGAAAAATATGAGATTTTCCTGATACCGTGAGTAACGTTCCGGGTGAAAAAAATCATATTTTCCAGATACCGTGAGTAACGTCCCGGGTGAAAAAAATTAGATTTTCCGGATACCGTGAGTAACGTCCCGGGTGAAAATAATCCGATTTTCCTGATACCGTGAGTAACGTCCAGGGTGAAAAAAATCCGATTTTCCTGATACCGTGAGACACGTCCAGGGTGAAAAAAATCTGATTTTCCTGATACCGTGAGTAATGTACAGGGTGAAAAAAAATCCGATTTTCCTGATACCATGAGTAATGTCCAGGGTGAAAAAAATCCTATTTTCCTGATACCGTGAGTCACGTCCAGGGTGAAAAAAATCATATTTTGCTGATACTGTGAGTAACATCCCGGGTGAAAAAAAATCATATTTTCCTGATACCGTGAGTAAAGTCCATGGTGAAAAATATCAGATTTTCCTGATACCGTGAGTAACGTCCCGGGTGAAAAAAATTAGATTTTCCCGATACCGTGAGTAACGTCCCGGGTGAAAAAAATCCGATTTTCCTGATACCGTGAGACACGTCCCGGGTGAAAAAAAATCATATTTTCCTGATACCGTGAGTAAAGTCCAGGGTGAAAAAAGTCAGATTTTCATGATACCGTGAGTAACGTCCCGGGTGAAAAAAATCTGATTTTCCTGATACCGTGAGTAACGTACAGGGGGAAAAAATTGATTTTCCTGATACCGTGAGACACGTCCAGGGTGAAAAAAATCTGATTTTCCTGATACCGTGAGTAATGTACAGGGTGAAAAAAAATCCGATTTTCCTGATACCATGAGTAATGTCCAGGGTGAAAAAAATCCTATTTTCCTGATACCGTGAGTCACGTCCAGGGTGAAAAAAATCATATTTTGCTGATACTGTGAGTAACATCCCGGGTGAAAAAAAATCATATTTTCCTGATACCGTGAGTAAAGTCCATGGTGAAAAATATCAGATTTTCCTGATACCGTGAGTAACGTCCCGGGTGAAAAAAATTAGATTTTCCCGATACCGTGAGTAACGTCCCGGGTGAAAAAAATCCGATTTTCCTGATACCGTGAGTAACGTCCAGGGTGAAAAAAATCCGATTTTCCTGATACCGTGAGACACGTCCAGGGTGAAAAAAATCTAATTTTCCTGATACCGTGAGTAACGTACAGGGTGAAAAAAATCCGATTTTCCTGATACCATGAGTAATGTCCAGGGTGAAAAAAATCCGATTTTCCTGATACCGTGAGTCACGTCCAGGGTGAAAAATATGAGATTTTCCTGATACCGTGAGTAACGTTCCGGGTGAAAAAAATCATATTTTCCTGATACCGTGAGTAAAGTCCAGGGTGGAAAAAATCATATTTTCCAGATACCGTGAGTAACGTCCCGGGTGAAAAAAATCATATTTTCCTGATACCGTGAGAAACGTCCCGCGTGAAAAAAATCATATTTTCCTGATACCGTGAGTAATGTCCAGGGTGAAAAAAATTCAAATTTTCATACCATGGATAATAGTGCAGGTGAAAAAAATCCAATTTTGCTGATACCGTGAGTAACGTCCAGGGTGAAAAAAATCCGATTTTCCTGATACAGTGAGACACGTCCAGGGTGAAAAAAATCTGATTTTCCTGATACCGTGAGTAACGTCCTGGGTGAAAAAAATCATATTTTCCTGATACCGTGAGTAAAGTCCAGGGTGAAAAAAATCAGATTTTCCTGATACCGTGAGTAAGGTCCAGGGTGAAAAAAATCAGATTTTCCTGATACCGTGAGTAACGTCCCGGGTGAAAAAAATCTTATTTTCCTGATACCGTGAGTAACGTCCCGGGTGAAAAAAATTAGATTTTCCCGATACCGTGAGTAACGTCCCGGGTGAAAAAAATCCGATTTTCCTGATACCGTGAGTAACGTCCAGGGTGAAAAAAATCCGATTTTCCTGATACCGTGAGACACGTCCAGGGTGAAAAAAATCTAATTTTCCTGATACCGTGAGTAACGTACAGGGTGAAAAAAATCCGATTTTCCTGATACCATGAGTAATGTCCAGGGTGAAAAAAATCCGATTTTCCTGATACCGTGAGTCACGTCCAGGGTGAAAAATATGAGATTTTCCTGATACCGTGAGTAACGTTCCGGGTGAAAAAAATCATATTTTCCTGATACCGTGAGTAAAGTCCAGGGTGGAAAAAATCATATTTTCCAGATACCGTGAGTAACGTCCCAGGTGAAAAAAATCATATTTTCCTGATACCGTGAGAAACGTCCCGCGTGAAAAAAATCATATTTTCCTGATACCGTGAGTAATGTCCAGGGTGAAAAAAATTCAAATTTTCATACCATGGATAATAGTGCAGGTGAAAAAAATCCAATTTTGCTGATACCGTGAGTAACGTCCAGGGTGAAAAAAATCCGATTTTCCTGATACAGTGAGACACGTCCAGGGTGAAAAAAATCTGATTTTCCTGATACCGTGAGTAACGTCCTGGGTGAAAAAAATCATATTTTCCTGATACCGTGAGTAAAGTCCAGGGTGAAAAAAATCAGATTTTCCTGATACCGTGAGTAAGGTCCAGGGTGAAAAAAATCAGATTTTCCTGATACCGTGAGTAACGTCCCGGGTGAAAAAAATCATATTTTCCTGATACCGTGAGTAAAGTCCAGGGTGAAAAAAGTCAGATTTTCATGATACCATGGGTAACAGTCCAGGTGAAAAAAATCCGATTTTCCTGATACCGTGAGTCACGTCCAGGGTGAAAAAAAATCATATTTTCCTGATACCGTGAGTCACGTCCAGGGTGAAAAAAATCAGATTTTCCTGATACCGTGAGTAACGTCCCGGGTGAAAAAAATCATATTTTCCTGATACCGTGAGTAAAGTCCAGGGTGAAAAAAATCAGATTTTCCTGATACCGTGAGTAACGTCCCCGGTGAAAAAAATCATATTTTCCTGATACCGTGAGAAACGTACCGGGTGAAAAAAAATCATATTTTCCTGATACCGTGAGTAAAGTCCAGGGTGAAAAAAAATCAAATTTTCATGATACCATGGGTAATAGTCTAGGTGAAAAAAATCCGATTTTCCTGATACCGTGAGTAAGGTCCAGGGTGAAAAAAATCATATTTTCCTGATACCGTGAGTAAAGTCCAGGGTGAAAAAAGTCAGATTTTCATGATACCGTGAGTAACGTCCCGGGTGAAAAAAACATATTTTCCTGATACCGTGAGTAACGTCCCGGGTGAAAAAAATCATATTCCTGATTCCGTGAGTAAAGTCCAGGGTGAAAAAAATCAGATTTTCCTGATACCGTGAGTAAGGTCCAGGGTGAAAAAAATCAGATTTTCCTGATACTGTGAGTAACGTCCCGGGTGAAAAAAATCATATTTTCCTGATACCGTGAGTAATGTCCAGGGTGAAAAAAATCCGATTTTCCTGATACCGTGAGTCACGTCCAGGGTGAAAAATATGAGATTTTCCTGATACCGTGAGTAACGTTCCGGGTGAAAAAAATCATATTTTCCTGATACCGTGAGTAAAGTCCAGGGTGAAAAAAATCATATTTTCCAGATACCGTGAGTAACGTTCCGGGTGAAAAAAATCATATTTTCCTGATACCGTGAGAAACGTCCCGCGTGAAAAAAATCATATTTTCCTGATACCGTGAGTAAAGTCCAGGGTGAAAAAAATTCAAATTTTCATACCATGGATAATAGTCCAAGTGAAAAAAATCCAATTTTGCTGATAACGTGAGTAACGTCCAGGGTGAAAAAAATCCTATTTTCCTGATACCGTGAGTCACGTCCAGGGTGAAAAAAGATCATATTTTCCTGATACCGTGAGTAACGTCCCGGGTGAAAAAAAATCATATTTTCCTGATACCGTGAGTAAAGTCCATGGTGAAAAATATCAGATTTTCCTGATACCGTGAGTAACGTCCCGGGTGAAAAAAATTAGATTTTCCGGATACCGTGAGTAACGTCCCGGGTGAAAAAAATCCGATTTTCCTGATACCGTGAGTAACGTCCAGGGTGAAAAAAATCCGATTTTCCTGATACCGTGAGACACGTCCAGGGTGAAAAAAATCTGATTTTCCTGATACCGTGAGTAATGTACAGGGTGAAAAAAAATCCGATTTTCCTGATACCATGAGTAATGTCCAGGGTGAAAAAAATCCTATTTTCCTGATACCGTGAGTCACGTCCAGGGTGAAAAAAATCATATTTTGCTGATACTGTGAGTAACATCCCGGGTGAAAAAAAATCATATTTTCCTGATACCGTGAGTAAAGTCCATGGTGAAAAATATCAGATTTTCCTGATACCGTGAGTAACGTCCCGGGTGAAAAAAATTAGATTTTCCCGATACCGTGAGTAACGTCCCGGGTGAAAAAAATCCGATTTTCCTGATACCGTGAGTAACGTCCAGGGTGAAAAAAATCCGATTTTCCTGATACCGTGAGACACATCCAGGGTGAAAAAAATCTAATTTTCCTGATACCGTGAGTAACGTACAGGGTGAAAAAAATCCGATTTTCCTGATACCATGAGTAATGTCCAGGGTGAAAAAAATCCGATTTTCCTGATACCGTGAGTCACGTCCAGGGTGAAAAATATGAGATTTTCCTGATACCGTGAGTAACGTTCCGGGTGAAAAAAATCATATTTTCCTGATACCGTGAGTAAAGTCCAGGGTGGAAAAAATCATATTTTCCAGATACCGTGAGTAACGTCCCGGGTGAAAAAAATCATATTTTCCTGATACCGTGAGAAACGTCCCGCGTGAAAAAAATCATATTTTCCTGATACCGTGAGTAATGTCCAGGGTGAAAAAAATTCAAATTTTCATACCATGGATAATAGTGCAGGTGAAAAAAATCCAATTTTGCTGATACCGTGAGTAACGTCCAGGGTGAAAAAAATCCGATTTTCCTGATACAGTGAGACACATCCAGGGTGAAAAAAATCTGATTTTCCTGATACCGTGAGTAACATCCTGGGTGAAAAAAATCATATTTTCCTGATACCGTGAGTAAAGTCCAGGGTGAAAAAAATCAGATTTTCCTGATACCGTGAGTAAGGTCCAGGGTGAAAAAAATCAGATTTTCCTGATACCGTGAGTAACGTCCCGGGTGAAAAAAATCATATTTTCCTGATACCGTGAGTAAAGTCCAGGGTGAAAAAAGTCAGATTTTCATGATACCATGGGTAACAGTCCAGGTGAAAAAAATCCGATTTTCCTGATACCGTGAGTCACGTCCAGGGTGAAAAAAAATCATATTTTCCTGATACCGTGAGTCACGTCCAGGGTGAAAAAAATCAGATTTTCCTGATACCGTGAGTAACGTCCCGGGTGAAAAAAATCATATTTTCCTGATACCGTGAGTAACGTCCCCGGTGAAAAAAATCATATTTTCCTGATACCGTGAGAAACGTACCGGGTGAAAAAAAATCATATTTTCCTGATACCATGAGTAAAGTCCAGGGTGAAAAAAAATCAAATTTTCATGATACCATGGGTAATAGTCTAGGTGAAAAAAATCCGATTTTCCTGATACTGTGAGTAAGGTCCAGGGTGAAAAAAATCATATTTTCCTGATACCGTGAGTAAAGTCCAGTGTGAAAAAAGTCAGATTTTCATGATACCGTGAGTAACGTCCCGGGTGAAAAAAACATATTTTCCTGATACCGTGAGTAACGTCCCGGGTGAAAAAAAATCATATTCCTGATTCCGTGAGTAAAGTCCAGGGTGAAAAAAATCAGATTTTCCTGATACCGTGAGTAAGGTCCAGGGTGAAAAAAATCAGATTTTCCTGATACTGTGAGTAACGTCCCGGGTGAAAAAAATCATATTTTCCTGATACCGTGAGTAATGTCCAGGGTGAAAAAAATCCGATTTTCCTGATACCGTGAGTCACGTCCAGGGTGAAAAATATGAGATTTTCCTGATACCGTGAGTAACGTTCCGGGTGAAAAAAATCATATTTTCCTGATACCGTGAGTAAAGTCCAGGGTGAAAAAAATCATATTTTCCAGATACCGTGAGTAACGTTCCGGGTGAAAAAAATCATATTTTCCTGATACCGTGAGAAACGTCCCGCGTGAAAAAAATCATATTTTCCTGATACCGTGAGTAAAGTCCAGGGTGAAAAAAATTCAAATTTTCATACCATGGATAATAGTCCAGGTGAAAAAAATCCAATTTTGCTGATAACGTGAGTAACGTCCAGGGTGAAAAAAATCCTATTTTCCTGATACCGTGAGTCACGTCCAGGGTGAAAAAAGATCATATTTTCCTGATACCGTGAGTAACGTCCCGGGTGAAAAAAAATCATATTTTCCTGATACTGTGAGTAAAGTCCATGGTGAAAAATATCAGATTTTCCTGATACCGTGAGTAACGTCCCGGGTGAAAAAAATTAGATTTTCCGGATACCGTGAGTAACGTCCCGGGTGAAAAAAATCCGATTTTCCTGATACCGTGAGTAACGTCCAGGGTGAAAAAAATCCGATTTTCCTGATACCGTGAGACACGTCCAGGGTGAAAAAAATCTAATTTTCCTGATACCGTGAGTAACGTATAGGGTGAAAAAAATCCGATTTTCCTGATACCATGAGTAATGTCCAGGGTGAAAAAAATCCGATTTTCCTGATACCGTGAGTCACGTCCAGGGTGAAAAATATGAGATTTTCCTGATACCGTGAGTAACGTCCAGGGTGAAAAAA
Source organism: Bradypodion pumilum (assembly GCA_035047305.1). NCBI lineage: Eukaryota > Metazoa > Chordata > Lepidosauria > Squamata > Chamaeleonidae > Bradypodion > Bradypodion pumilum. The sequence goes on from JAWDJD010000003.1 coordinate 187,753,389, forward strand.
ATCCGATTTTCCTGATACCGTGAGACACGTCCCGGGTGAAAAAAAATCATATTTTCCTGATACCGTGAGTAAAGTCCAGGGTGAAAAAAGTCAGATTTTCCTGATACCGTGAGTAACGTACAGGGGAAAAAAATTGATTTTCCTGATACCGTGAGACACGTCCAGGGTGAAAAAAATCTGATTTTCCTGATACCGTGAGTAATGTACAGGGTGAAAAAAAATCCGATTTTCCTGATACCATGAGTAATGTCCAGGGTGAAAAAAATCCTATTTTCCTGATACCGTGAGTCACGTCCAGGGTGAAAAAAATCATATTTTGCTGATACCGTGAGTAACGTCCCGGGTGAAAAAAAATCATATTTTCCTGATACCGTGAGTAAAGTCCATGGTGAAAAATATCAGATTTTCCTGATACCGTGAGTAACGTCCCGGGTGAAAAAAATTAGATTTTCCCGATACCGTGAGTAACGTCCCGGGTGAAAAAAATCCGATTTTCCTGATACCGTGAGTAACGTCCAGGGTGAAAAAAATCCGATTTTCCTGATACCGTGAGACACGTCCAGGGTGAAAAAAATCTAATTTTCCTGATACCGTGAGTAACGTACAGGGTGAAAAAAATCCGATTTTCCTGATACCATGAGTAATGTCCAGGGTGAAAAAAATCCGATTTTCCTGATACCGTGAGTCACGTCCAGGGTGAAAAATATGAGATTTTCCTGATACCGTGAGTAACGTTCCGGGTGAAAAAAATCATATTTTCCTGATACCGTGAGTAAAGTCCAGGGTGGAAAAAATCATATTTTCCAGATACCGTGAGTAACGTCCCGGGTGAAAAAAATCATATTTTCCTGATACCGTGAGAAACGTCCCGCGTGAAAAAAATCATATTTTCCTGATACCGTGAGTAATGTCCAGGGTGAAAAAAATTCAAATTTTCATACCATGGATAATAGTGCAGGTGAAAAAAATTCAATTTTGCTGATACCGTGAGTAACGTCCAGGGTGAAAAAAATCATATTTTCCTGATACCGTGAGTAAAGTCCAGGGTGAAAAAAACCAGATTTTCCTGATACCGTGAGTAAGGTCCAGGGTGAAAAAAATCAGATTTTCCTGATACGGTGAGTAACGTCCCGGGTGAAAAAAATCATATTTTCCTGATACCGTGAGTAATGTCCAGGGTGAAAAAAGTCAGATTTTCATGATACCATGGGTAACAGTCCAGGTGAAAAAAATCCGATTTTCCTGATACCGTGAGTCACGTCCAGGGTGGAAAAAAATCATATTTTCCTGATACCGTGAGTCACGTCCAGGGTGAAAAAAATCAGATTTTCCTGATACCGTGAGTAACATCCCCAGTGAAAAAAATCATATTTTCCTGATACCGTGAGAAACGTACCGGGTGAAAAAAAATCATATTTTCCTGATACCGTGAGTAAAGTCCAGGGTGAAAAAAAATCAAATTTTCATGATACCATGGGTAATAGTCCAGGTGAAAAAAATCCGATTTTCCTGATACCGTGAGTCACGTCCAGGGTGAAAAAAATCAGATTTTCCAGATACCGTGAGTTATGTCCAGGGTGAAAAATATCAGATTTTCATGATACCGTGAGTAAGGTCCAGGGTGAAAAAAATTATATTTTCCTGATACCTTGAGTTTAGTCCAGGTGAAAAAAAGTGATTTTCATGATACCATGAAAAAAGTTTAGGGTGAAAAAAATCCGATATTCCTGATACCGTGAGTAAGGTCCAGGGTGAAAAAAATCATATTTTCCTGATACCGTGAGTAAAGTCCAGGGTGAAAAAAGTCAGATTTTCATGATACCGTGAGTAACGTCCCAGGTGAAAAAAAAAAACATATTTTCCTGATACCGTGAGTAACGTCCCGGGTGAAAAAAAATCATATTCCTGATTCCGTGAGTAAAGTCCAGGGTGAAAAAAATCAGATTTTCCTGATACCGTGAGTAAGGTCCAGGGTGAAAAAAATCAGATTTTCCTGATACCGTGAGTAACGTCCCGGGTGAAAAAAAATCATATTTTCCTGATACCGTGAGTAATGTCCAGGGTGAAAAAAATCCGATTTTCCTGATACCGTGAGTCACGTCCAGGGTGAAAAATATGAGATTTTCCTGATACCGTGAGTAACGTTCCGGGTGTAAAAAATCATATTTTCCTGATACCGTGAGTAAAGTCCAGGGTGAAAAAAATCATATTTTCCAGATACCGTGAGTAACGTTCCGGGTGAAAAAAATCATATTTTCCTGATACCGTGAGAAACGTCCTGCTTGAAAAAAATCATATTTTCCTGATACCGTGAGTAAAGTCCAGGGTGAAAAAAATTCGAATTTTCATACCATGGATAATAGTCCAGGTGAAAAAAATCCAATTTTGCTGATACCGTGAGTAACGTCCAGGGTGAAAAAAATCCGATTTTCCTGATACCGTGAGACACGTCCAGGGTGAAAAAAATCTGATTTTCCTGATACCGTGAGTAACGTCCTGGGTGAAAAAAATCATATTTTAATGATACCGTGAGTAAAGACCAGGGTGAAAAAAATCAGATTTTCCTGATACCGTGAGTAAGGTCCAGGGTGAAAAAAATCAGATTTTCCTGATACCGTGAGACACGTCCAGGGTGAAAAAAATCTAATTTTCCTGATACCGTGAGTAACGTACAGGGTGAAAAAAATCCGATTTTCCTGATACCATGAGTAATGTCCAGGGTGAAAAAAATCCGATTTTCCTGATACCGTGAGTCACGTCCAGGGTGAAAAATATGAGATTTTCCTGATACCGTGAGTAACGTTCCGGGTGAAAAAAATCATATTTTCCTGATACCGTGAGTAAAGTCCAGGGTGGAAAAAATCATATTTTCCAGATACCGTGAGTAACGTCCCGGGTGAAAAAAATCATATTTTCCTGATACCGTGAGAAACGTCCCGCGTGAAAAAAATCATATTTTCCTGATACCGTGAGTAATGTCCAGGGTGAAAAAAATTCAAATTTTCATACCATGGATAATAGTGCAGGTGAAAAAAATTCAATTTTGCTGATACCGTGAGTAACGTCCAGGGTGAAAAAAATCATATTTTCCTGATACCGTGAGTAAAGTCCAGGGTGAAAAAAACCAGATTTTCCTGATACCGTGAGTAAGGTCCAGGGTGAAAAAAATCAGATTTTCCTGATACGGTGAGTAACGTCCCGGGTGAAAAAAATCATATTTTCCTGATACCGTGAGTAATGTCCAGGGTGAAAAAAGTCAGATTTTCATGATACCATGGGTAACAGTCCAGGTGAAAAAAATCCGATTTTCCTGATACCGTGAGTCACGTCCAGGGTGGAAAAAAATCATATTTTCCTGATACCGTGAGTCACGTCCAGGGTGAAAAAAATCAGATTTTCCTGATACCGTGAGTAACATCCCCAGTGAAAAAAATCATATTTTCCTGATACCGTGAGAAACGTAGCGGGTGAAAAAAAATCATATTTTCCTGATACCGTGAGTAAAGTCCAGGGTGAAAAAAATTATATTTTCCAGATACCGTGAGTAACGTTCCGGGTGAAAAAAATCATATTTTCCTGATACCGTGAGAAACGTCCTGCTTGAAAAAAATCATATTTTCCTGATACCGTGAGTAAAGTCCAGGGTGAAAAAAATTCAAATTTTCATACCATGGATAATAGTCCAGGTGAAAAAAATCCAATTTTGCTGATACCGTGAGTAACGTCCAGGGTGAAAAAAATCCGATTTTCCTGATACCGTGAGACACGTCCAGGGTGAAAAAAATCTGATTTTCCTGATACCGTGAGTAACGTCCTGGGTGAAAAAAATCATATTTTAATGATACCGTGAGTAAAGACCAGGGTGAAAAAAATCATATTTTCCTGATACCGTGAGTAAGGTCCAGGGTGAAAAAAATCAGATTTTCCTGATACCGTGAGTAACGTCCCGGGTGAACAAAATCATATTTTACTGATACCGTGAGTAAAGTCCAGGGTGAAAAAAGTCAGATTTTCATGATACCATGGGTAACAGTCCAGGTGAAAAAATCCGATTTTCCTGATACCGTGAGTCACGTCCAGGGTGAAAAAAATCATATTTTCCTGATACCGTGAGTCACGTCCCGGGTGAAAAAAATCATATTTTCCTGATACCGTGAGTAATGTCCAGGGTGAAAAAAATCTGATTTTCCTGATACCGTGAGACACGTCCAGGGTGAAAAAAATCTGATTTTCCTGATACCGTGAGTCACGTCCCGGGTGAAAAAAATTATATTTTCCTGATACCTTGAGTTTAGTCCAGGTTAAAAAAAGTGATTTTCATGATACCATGAAAAAAGTTTAGGGTGAAAAAAATCCGATATTCCTGATACCGTGAGTAAGGTCCATGGTGAAAAAAATCATATTTTCCTGATACCGTGAGTAAATTCCAGGGTGAAACAAGTCAGATTTTTATGATACCGTGAGTAACGTCCCGGGTGAAAAAAAACATATTTTCCTGATACCGTGAGTAACGTCCCGGGTGAAAAAAATAATATTCCTGATTCCGTGAGTAAAGTCCAGGGTGAAAAAAATCAGATTTTCCTGATACCGTGAGTAAGGTCCAGGGTGAAAAAAATCAGATTTTCCTGATAACGTGAGTAACGTCCCGGGTGAAAAAAATCATATTTTCCTGATACCGTGAGTAATGTCCAGGGTGAAAAAAGACAGATTTTCATGATACCGTGAATAACGTCCCGGGTGAAAAAAATCATATTTTCCTGATACCGTGAGAAACGTCCCGGGTGAAAAAAAACATATTTTCATGATACCGTGAGTAACGTTCCGGGTGAAAAAAATCATATTTTCCTGATACCGTGAGTAAAGTCCAGGGTGGAAAAAATCATATTTTCCAGATACCGTGAGTAACGTCCCGGGTGAAAAAAATCATATTTTCCTGATACCGTGAGAAACGTCCTGCGTGAAAAAAATCATATTTTCCTGATACCGTGAGTAATGTCCAGGGTGAAAAAAATTCAAATTTTCATACCATGGATAATAGTGCAGGTGAAAAAAATCCAATTTTGCTGATACCGTGAGTAACGTCCAGGGTGAAAAAAATCCGATTTTCCTGATACAGTGAGACACGTCCAGGGTGAAAAAAATCTGATTTTCCTGATACCGTGAGTAACGTCCTGGGTGAAAAAAATCATATTTTCCTCATACCGTGAGTAAAGTCCAGGGTGAAAAAAATCAGATTTTCCTGATACCGTGAGTAAGGTCCAGGGTGAAAAAAATCAGATTTTCCTGATACCGTGAGTAACGTCCCGGGTGAAAAAAATCATATTTTCCTGATACCGTGAGTAAAGTCCAGGGTGAAAAAAGTCAGATTTTCATGATACCATGGGTAACAGTCCAGGTGAAAAAAATCCGATTTTCCTGATACCGTGAGTCACGTCCAGGGTGGAAAAAAATCATATTTTCCTGATACCGTGAGTCACGTCCAGGGTGAAAAAAATCAGATTTTCCTGATACCGTGAGTAACGTCCCCAGTGAAAAAAATCATATTTTCCTGATACCGTGAGAAACGTACCGGGTGAAAAAAAATCATATTTTCCTTATACCGTGAGTAAAGTCCAGGGGGAAAAAAAATCAAATTTTCATGATACCATGGGTAATAGTCCAGGTGAAAAAAATCCGATTTTCCTGATACAGTGAGACATGTCCAGGGTGAAAAAAATCTGATTTTCCTGATACCGTGAGTAACGTCCTGGGTGAAAAAAATCATATTTTAATGATACCGTGAGTAAAGACCAGGGTGAAAAAAATCAGATTTTCCTGATACTGTGAGTAAGGTCCAGGGTGAAAAAAATCAGATTTTCCTGATACCGTGAGTAACGTCCCGGGTGAAAAAAATCATATTTTACTGATACCGTGAGTAAAGTCCAGGGTGAAAAAAGTCAAATTTTCATGATACCATGGGTAACAGTCCAGGTGAAAAAAATCCGATTTTCCTGATACCGTGAGTCACGTCCAGGGTGAAAAAAATCATATTTTCCTGATACCGTGAGTCACGTCCCGGGTGAAAAAAATCATATTTTCCTGATACCGTGAGTAATGTCCAGGGTGAAAAAAATCTGATTTTCCTGATACCGTGAGACACGTCCAGGGTGAAAAATATGAGATTTTCCTGATACCGTGAGTAACGTTCCGGGTGAAAAAAATCATATTTTCCTGATACCGTGAGTAAAGTCCAGGGTGAAAAAAATCATATTTTCCAGATACCGTGAGTAACGTTCCGGGTGAAAAAAATCATATTTTCCTGATACCGTGAGAAACGTCCCACGTGAAAAAAATCATATTTTCCTGATACCGTGAGTAAAGTCCAGTGTGAAAAAAATTCAAATTTTCATACCATGGATAATAGTCCAGGTGAACAAAATCCAATTTTGCTGATACCGTGAGTAACGTCCAGGGTGAAAAAAAACCGATTTTCCTGATACCGTGAGACACGTCCAGGGCGAAAAAAATCTGATTTTCCTGATACCGTGAGTAACGTCCTGGGTGAAAAAATCATATTTTCCTGATACGGTGAGTAAAGTCCAGGGTGAAAAAATCAGATTTTCCTGATACCGTGAGTAAGGTCCAGGGTGAAAAAAATCAGATTTTCCTGATACCGTGAGTAACGTCCCGGGTGAAAAAAATCATATTTTACTGATACCGTGAGTAAAGTCCAGGGTGAAAAAAGTCAGATTTTCATGATACCATGGGTAACAGTCCAGGTGAAAAAAATCCGATTTTCCTGATACCGTGAGTCACGTCCAGGGTGAAAAAAATCATATTTTCCTGATACCGTGAGTCACGTCCAGTGTGAAAATAATCCGATTTTCCTGATACCGTGAGACACGTCCAGGGTGAAAAAAATCTGATTTTCCTGATACCGTGAGACACGTCCAGGGTGAAAAAAATCTGATTTTCCTGATACCGTGAGTCACGTCCCGGGTGAAAAAAATTATATTTTCCTGATACCTTGAGTTTAGTCCAGGTGAAAAAAAGTGATTTTCATGATACCATGAAAAAAGTTTAGGGTGAAAAAAATCCGATATTCCTGATACCGTGAGTAAGGTCCAGGGTGAAAAAAATCATATTTTCCTGATACCGTGAGTAAATTCCAGGGTGAAAAAAGTCAGATTTTTATGATACCGTGAGTAACGTCCCGGGTGAAAAAAAACATATTTTCCTGATACCGTGAGTAACGTCCCGGGTGAAAAAAATAATATTCCTGATTCCGTGAGTAAAGTCCAGGGTGAAAAAAATCAGATTTTCCTGATACCGTGAGTAAGGTCCAGGGTGAAAAAAATCAGATTTTCCTGATAACGTGAGTAACGTCCCGGGTGAAAAAAATCATATTTTCCTGATACCGTGAGTAACGTCCCGGGTGAAAAAAAAACATATTTTCCTGATACCGTGAATAACGTCCCGGGTGAAAAAAATCATATTCCTGATTCCGTGAGTAAAGTCCCGGGTGAAAAAAATCAGATTTTCCTGATACCGTGAGTAACGTCCCGGGTGAAAAAAATCATATTTTCCTGATACCGTGAGTAATGTCCAGGGTGAAAAAAGACAGATTTTCATGATACCGTGAGTAACGTCCCGGGTGAAAAAAATCATATTTTCCTGATACCGTGAGTAACGTCCCGGGTGAAAAAAATCATATTTTCCTGATACTGTGAGTAACGTCCCGGGTGAAAAAAATCCGATTTTCCTGATACCGTGAGTAACGTCCAGGGTGAAAAAAATCCGATTTTCCTGATACCGTGAGACACGTCCAGGGTGAAAAAAATCTGATTTTCCTGATACCGTGAGTAACGAACAGGGTGAAAAAAATCCGATTTTCCTGATACCATGAGTAATGTCCAGGGTGAAAAAAATCCTATTTTCCTGATACCGTGAGTCACGTCCAGGGTGAATAAAATCAGATTTTCCTGATACCGTGAGTAACGTCCCGGGTGAAAAAAAATCAGATTTTCCTGATACCGTGAGTAACGTCCCGGGTGAAAAAAATCATATTTTCCTGATACCGTGAGTAATGTCCAGGGTGAAAAAAGACAGATTTTCATGATACCGTGAGTAACGTCCCGGGTGAAAAAAATCATATTTTCCTGATACCGTGAGTAACGTCCCGGGTGAAAAAAATCATATTTTCCTGATACCGTAAGTAACGTCCAGGGTGAAAAAAATCCGATTTTCCTGATACCGTGAGACACGTCCAGGGTGAAAAAAATCTGATTTTCCTGATACCGTGAGTAACGAACAGGGTGAAAAAAATCCGATTTTCCTGATACCATGAGTAATGTCCAGGGTGAAAAAAATCCTATTTTCCTGATACCGTGAGTCACGTCCAGGGTGAAAAAAATCAGATTTTCCTGATACCGTGAGTAACGTCCCGGGTGAAAAAAAAACATATTTTCCTGATACCGTGAGTAAAGTCCCGGGTGAAAAAAATCCGATTTTCCTGATACCGTGAGTAACGTCCAGGGTGAAAAAAATCCGATTTTCCTGATACCGTGCGACACGTCCAGGGTGAAAAAAAATCTAATTTTCCTGATACCGTGAGTAACATACAGGGTGAAAAAAATCATATTTTCCTGATACCGTGAGAAACGTCCCGCGTGAAAAAAATCATATTTTCCTGATACCGTGAGTAATGTCCAGGGTGAAAAAAATTCAAATTTTCATACCATGGATAATAGTGCAGGTGAAAAAAATCCAATTTTGCTGATACCGTGAGTAACGTCCAGGGTGAAAAAAATCCGATTTTCCTGATACAGTGAGACACGTCCAGGGTGAAAAAAATCTGATTTTCCTGATACCGTGAGTAACGTCCTGGGTGAAAAAAATCATATTTTCCTGATACCGTGAGTAAAGTCCAGGGTGAAAAAATCAGATATTCCTGATACCGTGAGTAAGGTCCAGGGTGAAAAAAATCAGATTTTCCTGATACCGTGAGTAACGTCCCGGGTGAAAAAAATCATATTTTCCTGATACCGTGAGTAAAGTCCAGGGTGAAAAAAGTCAGATTTTCATGATACATGGGTAACAGTCCAGGTGAAAAAAATCCGATTTTCCTGATACCGTGAGTCACGTCCAGGGTGGAAAAAAATCATATTTTCCTGATACCGTGAGTCACGTCCAGGGTGAAAAAAATCAGATTTTCCTGATACCGTGAGTAACGTCCCCAGTGAAAAAAATCATATTTTCCTGATACCGTGAGAAACGTACCAGGTGAAAAAAAATCATATTTTCCTTATACCGTGAGTAAAGTCCAGGGTGAAAAAAAATCAAATTTTCATGATACCATGGGTAATAGTCCAGGTGAAAAAAAATCCGATTTTCCTGATACAGTGAGACACGTCCAGGGTGAAAAAAATCTGATTTTCCTGATACCGTGAGTAACGTCCTGGGTGAAAAAAATCATATTTTAATGATACCGTGAGTAAAGACCAGGGTGAAAAAAATCAGATTTTCCTGATACTGTGAGTAAGGTCCAGGGTGAAAAAAATCAGATTTTCCTGATACCGTGAGTAACGTCCCGGGTGAAAAAAATCATATTTTACTGATACCGTGAGTAAAGTCCAGGGTGAAAAAAGTCAGATTTTCATGATACCATGGGTAACAGTCCAGGTGAAAAAAATCCGATTTTCCTGATACCGTGAGTCACGTCCAGGGTGAAAAAAATCATATTTTCCTGATACCGTGAGTCACGTCCCGGGTGAAAAAAATCATATTTTCCTGATACCGTGAGTAATGTCCAGGGTGAAAAAAATCTGATTTTCCTGATACCGTGAGACACGTCCAGGGTGAAAAATATGAGATTTTCCTGATACCGTGAGTAACGTTCCGGGTGAAAAAAATCATATTTTCCTGATACCGTGAGTAAAGTCCAGGGTGAAAAAAATCATATTTTCCAGATACCGTGAGTAACGTTCCGGGTGAAAAAAATCATATTTTCCTGATACCGTGAGAAACGTCCCACGTGAAAAAAATCATATTTTCCTGATACCGTGAGTAAAGTCCAGGGTGAAAAAAATTCAAATTTTCATACCATGGATAATAGTCCAGGTGAAAAAAATCCAATTTTGCTGATACAGTGAGTAACGTCCAGGGTGAAAAAAAACCGATTTTCCTGATACCGTGAGTAACGTCCTGGGTGAAAAAATCATATTTTCCTGATACGGTGAGTAAAGTCCAGGGTGAAAAAATCAGATTTTCCTGATACCGTGAGTAAGGTCCAGGGTGAAAAAAATCAGATTTTCCTGATACCGTGAGTAACGTCCTGGGTGAAAAAAATCATATTTTACTGATACCGTGAGTAAAGTCCAGGGTGAAAAAAGTCAGATTTTCATGATACCATGGGTAACAGTCCAGGTGAAAAAAATCCGATTTTCCTGATACCGTGAGTCACGTCCAGGGTGAAAAAAATCATATTTTCCTGATACCGTGAGTCACGTCCAGGGTGAAAATAATCCGATTTTCCTGATACCGTGAGACACGTCCAGGGTGAAAAAAATCTGATTTTCCTGATACCGTGAGACACGTCCAGGGTGAAAAAAATCTGATTTTCCTGATACCGTGAGTCACGTCCCGGGTGAAAAAAATTATATTTTCCTGATACCTTGAGTTTAGTCCAGGTGAAAAAAAGTGATTTTCATGATACCATGAAAAAAGTTTAGGGTGAAAAAAATCCGATATTCCTGATACCGTGAGTAAGGTCCAGGGTGAAAAAAATCATATTTTCCTGATACCGTGAGTAAATTCCAGGGTGAAAAAAGTCAGATTTTTATGATACCGTGAGTAACGTCCCGGGTGAAAAAAAACATATTTTCCTGATACCGTGAGTAACGTCCCGGGTGAAAAAAATAATATTCCTGATTCCGTGAGTAAAGTCCAGGGTGAAAAAAATCAGATTTTCCTGATACCGTGAGTAAGGTCCAGGGTGAAAAAAATCAGATTTTCCTGATAACGTGAGTAACGTCCCGGGTGAAAAAAATCATATTTTCCTGATACCGTGAGTAATGTCCAGGGTGAAAAAAGACAGATTTTCATGATACCGTGAGTAACGTCCCGGGTGAAAAAAATCATATTTTCCTGATACCGTGAGTAACGTCCCGGGTGAAAAAAAACATATTTTCCTGATACCGTGAGTAACGTCCCGGGTGAAAAAAATCATATTCCTGATTCCGTGAGTAAAGTCCCGGGTGAAAAAAATCAGATTTTCCTGATACCGTGAGTAAGGTCCAGGGTGAAAAAAATCAGTTTTTCCTGATACCGTGAGTAACGTCCCGGGTGAAAAAAATCATATTTTCCTGATACCGTGAGTAATGTCCAGGGTGAAAAAAGACAGATTTTCATGATACCGTGAGTAACGTCCCGGGTGAAAAAAATCATATTTTCCTGATACCGTGAGTAACGTCCCGGGTGAAAAAAATCATATTTTCCTGATACTGTGAGTAACGTCCCGGGTGAAAAAAATCCGATTTTCCTGATACCGTGAGTAACGTCCAGGGTGAAAAAAATCCGATTTTCCTGATACCGTGAGACACGTCCAGGGTGAAAAAAATCTGATTTTCCTGATACCGTGAGTAACGAACAGGGTGAAAAAAATCCGATTTTCCTGATACCATGAGTAATGTCCAGGGTGAAAAAAATCCTATTTTCCTGATACCGTGAGTCACGTCAAGGGTGAATAAAATCAGATTTTCCTGATACCGTGAGTAACGTCCCGGGTGAAAAAAAATCAGATTTTCCTGATACCGTGAGTAACGTCCCGGGTGAAAAAAATCATATTTTCCTGATACCGTGAGTAATGTCCAGGGTGAAAAAAGACAGATTTTCATGATACCGTGAGTAACGTCCCGGGTGAAAAAAATCATATTTTCCTGATACCGTGAGTAACGTCCCGGGTGAAAAAAATCATATTTTCCTGATACCGTGAGTAACGTCCAGGGTGAAAAAAATCCGATTTTCCTGATACCGTGAGACACGTCCAGGGTGAAAAAAATATGATTTTCCTGATACCGTGAGTAACGAACAGGGTGAAAAAAATCCGATTTTCCTGATACCATGAGTAATGTCCAGGGTGAAAAAAATCCTATTTTCCTGATACCGTGAGTCACGTCCAGGGTGAAAAAAATCAGATTTTCCTGATACCGTGAGTAACGTCCCGGGTGAAAAAAAAACATATTTTCCTGATACCGTGAGTAAAGTCCCGGGTGAAAAAAATCCGATTTTCCTGATACCGTGAGTAACGTCCAGGGTGAAAAAAATCCGATTTTCCTGATACCGTGCGACACGTCCAGGGTGAAAAAAAATCTAATTTTTCTGATACCGTGAGTAACGTACAGGGTGAAAAAAATCATATTCCTGATTCCGTGAGTAAAGTCCAGGGTGAAAAAAATCAGATTTTCCTGATACCATGAGTAAGGTCCAGGGTGAAAAAAATCAGATTTTCCTGATACCGTGAGTAACGTCCCGGGTGAAAAAAATCATATTTTCCTGATACCGTGAGTAAAGTCCAGGGTGAAAAAAATCAGATTTTCCTGATACCGTGAGTAACGTCCCGGGTGAAAAAAAATCATATTTTCCTGATACCGTGAGTAAAGTCCCGGGTGAAAAAAATCCGATTTTCCTGATACCGTGAGCAACGTCCAGGGTGAAAAAAAATCCGATTTTCCTGATACCGTGAGAAACATCCAGGGTGAAAAAAATCTAATTTTCCTGATACCGTGAGTAAAGTCCAGGGTGAAAAAAATCAGATTTTCCTGATACCGTGAGTAAGGTCCAGGGTGAAAAAAATCAGATTTTCCTGATAACGTGAGTAACGTCCCGGGTGAAAAAAATCATATTTTCCTGATACCGTGAGTAACGTCCCGGGTGAAAAAAAAACATATTTTCCTGATACCGTGAATAACGTCCCGGGTGAAAAAAATCATATTCCTGATTCCGTGAGTAAAGTCCCGGGTGAAAAAAATCAGATTTTCCTGATACCGTGAGTAAGGTCCAGGGTGAAAAAAATCAGATTTTCCTGATACCGTGAGTAACGTCCCGGGTGAAAAAAATCATATTTTCCTGATACCGTGAGTAATGTCCAGGGTGAAAAAAGACAGATTTTCATGATACCGTGAGTAACGTCCCGGGTGAAAAAAATCATATTTTCCTGATACCGTGAGTAACGTCCCGGGTGAAAAAAATCATATTTTCCTGATACTGTGAGTAACGTCCCGGGTGAAAAAAATCCGATTTTCCTGATACCGTGAGTAACGTCCAGGGTGAAAAAAATCCGATTTTCCTGATACCGTGAGACACGTCCAGGGTGAAAAAATCTGATTTTCCTGATACCGTGAGTAACGAACAGGGTGAAAAAAATCCGATTTTCCTGATACCATGAGTAATGTCCAGGGTGAAAAAAATCCTATTTTCCTGATACCGTGAGTCACGTCCAGGGTGAATAAAATCAGATTTTCCTGATACCGTGAGTAACGTCCCGGGTGAAAAAAAATCAGATTTTCCTGATACCGTGAGTAATGTCCCGGGTGAAAAAAATCATATTTTCCTGATACCGTGAGTAATGTCCAGGGTGAAAAAAGACAGATTTTCATGATACCGTGAGTAACGTCCCGGGTGAAAAAAATCATATTTTCCTGATACCGTGAGTAACGTCCCGGGTGAAAAAAATCATATTTTCCTGATACCGTAAGTAACGTCCAGGGTGAAAAAAATCCGATTTTCCTGATACCGTGAGACACGTCCAGGGTGAAAAAAATCTGATTTTCCTGATACCGTGAGTAACGAACAGGGTGAAAAAAATCCGATTTTCCTGATACCATGAGTAATGTCCAGGGTGAAAAAAATCCTATTTTCCTGATACCGTGAGTCACGTCCAGGGTGAAAAAAATCAGATTTTCCTGATACCGTGAGTAACGTCCCGGGTGAAAAAAAAACATATTTTCCTGATACCGTGAGTAAAGTCCCGGGTGAAAAAAATCCGATTTTCCTGATACCGTGAGTAACGTCCAGGGTGAAAAAAATCCGATTTTCCTGATACCGTGCGACACGTCCAGGGTGAAAAAAAATCTAATTTTCCTGATACCGTGAGTAACGTACAGGGTGAAAAAAATCATATTTTCCTGATACCGTGAGTAATGTCCAGGGTGAAAAAAGACAGATTTTCATGATACCGTGAGTAACGTCCCGGGTGAAAAAAATCATATTTTCCTGATACCGTGAGTAACGTCCCGGGTGAAAAAAATCATATTTTCCTGATACTGTGAGTAACGTCCCGGGTGAAAAAAATCCGATTTTCCTGATACCGTGAGTAACGTCCAGGGTGAAAAAAATCCGATTTTCCTGATACCGTGAGACACGTCCAGGGTGAAAAAAATCTGATTTTCCTGATACCGTGAGTAACGAACAGGGTGAAAAAAATCCGATTTTCCTGATACCATGAGTAATGTCCAGGGTGAAAAAAATCCTATTTTCCTGATACCGTGAGTCACGTCCAGGGTGAATAAAATCAGATTTTCCTGATACCGTGAGTAACGTCCCGGGTGAAAAAAAATCAGATTTTCCTGATACCGTGAGTAACGTCCCGGGTGAAAAAAATCATATTTTCCTGATACCGTGAGTAATGTCCAGGGTGAAAAAAGACAGATTTTCATGATACCGTGAGTAACGTCCCGGGTGAAAAAAATCATATTTTCCTGATACCGTGAGTAACGTCCCGGGTGAAAAAAATCATATTTTCCTGATACCGTAAGTAACGTCCAGGGTGAAAAAAATCCGATTTTCCTGATACCGTGAGACACGTCCAGGGTGAAAAAAATCTGATTTTCCTGATACCGTGAGTAACGAACAGGGTGAAAAAAATCCGATTTTCCTGATACCATGAGTAATGTCCAGGGTGAAAAAAATCCTATTTTCCTGATACCGTGAGTCACGTCCAGGGTGAAAAAAATCAGATTTTCCTGATACCGTGAGTAACGTCCCGGGTGAAAAAAAAACATATTTTCCTGATACCGTGAGTAAAGTCCCGGGTGAAAAAAATCCGATTTTCCTGATACCGTGAGTAACGTCCAGGGTGAAAAAAATCCGATTTTCCTGATACCGTGCGACACGTCCAGGGTGAAAAAAAATCTAATTTTCCTGATACCGTGAGTAACGTACAGGGTGAAAAAAATCATATTTTCCTGATACCGTGAGTAATGTCCAGGGTGAAAAAAATTCAAATTTTCATACCATGGATAATAGTGCAGGTGAAAAAAATCCAATTTTGCTGATACCGTGAGTAACGTCCAGGGTGAAAAAAATCCGATTTTCCTAATACAGTGAGACACGTCCAGGGTGAAAAAAATCTGATTTTCCTGATACCGTGAGTAACGTCCTGGGTGAAAAAAATCATATTTTCCTGATACCGTGAGTAAAGTCCAGGGTGAAAAAATCAGATATTCCTGATACCGTGAGTAAGGTCCAGGGTGAAAAAAATCAGATTTTCCTGATACCGTGAGTAACGTCCCGGGTGAAAAAAATCATATTTTCCTGATACCGTGAGTAAAGTCCAGGGTGAAAAAAGTCAGATTTTCATGATACATGGGTAACAGTCCAGGTGAAAAAAATCCGATTTTCCTGATACCGTGAGTCACGTCCAGGGTGGAAAAAAATCATATTTTCCTGATACCGTGAGTCACGTCCAGGGTGAAAAAAATCAGATTTTCCTGATACCGTGAGTAACGTCCCCAGTGAAAAAAATCATATTTTCCTGATACCGTGAGAAACGTACCGGGTGAAAAAAAATCATATTTTCCTTATACCGTGAGTAAAGTCCAGGGTGAAAAAAAATCAAATTTTCATGATACCATGGGTAATAGTCCAGGTGAAAAAAAATCCGATTTTCCTGATACAGTGAGACACGTCCAGGGTGAAAAAAATCTGATTTTCCTGATACTGTGAGTAAGGTCCAGGGTGAAAAAAATCAGATTTTCCTGATACCGTGAGTAACGTCCCGGGTGAAAAAAATCATATTTTACTGATACCGTGAGTAAAGTCCAGGGTGAAAAAAGTCAGATTTTCATGATACCATGGGTAACAGTCCAGGTGAAAAAAATCCGATTTTCCTGATACCGTGAGTCACGTCCAGGGTGAAAAAAATCATATTTTCCTGATACCGTGAGTCACGTCCCGGGTGAAAAAAATCATATTTTCCTGATACCGTGAGTAATGTCCAGGGTGAAAAAAATCTGATTTTCCTGATACCGTGAGACACGTCCAGGGTGAAAAATATGAGATTTTCCTGATACCGTGAGTAACGTTCCGGGTGAAAAAAATCATATTTTCCTGATACCGTGAGTAAAGTCCAGGGTGAAAAAAATCATATTTTCCAGATACCGTGAGTAACGTTCCGGGTGAAAAAAATCATATTTTCCTGATACCGTGAGAAACGTCCCACGTGAAAAAAATCATATTTTCCTGATACCGTGAGTAAAGTCCAGGGTGAAAAAAATTCAAATTTTCATACCATGGATAATAGTCCAGGTGAAAAAAATCCAATTTTGCTGATACAGTGAGTAACGTCCAGGGTGAAAAAAAACCGATTTTCCTGATACCGTGAGTAACGTCCTGGGTGAAAAAATCATATTTTCCTGATACGGTGAGTAAAGTCCAGGGTGAAAAAATCAGATTTTCCTGATACCGTGAGTAAGGTCCAGGGTGAAAAAAATCAGATTTTCCTGATACCGTGAGTAACGTCCTGGGTGAAAAAAATCATATTTTACTGATACCGTGAGTAAAGTCCAGGGTGAAAAAAGTCAGATTTTCATGATACCATGGGTAACAGTCCAGGTGAAAAAAATCCGATTTTCCTGATACCGTGAGTCACGTCCAGGGTGAAAAAAATCATATTTTCCTGATACCGTGAGTCACGTCCAGGGTGAAAATAATCCGATTTTCCTGATACCGTGAGACACGTCCAGGGTGAAAAAAATCTGATTTTCCTGATACCGTGAGACACGTCCAGGGTGAAAAAAATCTGATTTTCCTGATACCGTGAGTCACGTCCCGGGTGAAAAAAATTATATTTTCCTGATACCTTGAGTTTAGTCCAGGTGAAAAAAAGTGATTTTCATGATACCATGAAAAAAGTTTAGGGTGAAAAAAATCCGATATTCCTGATACCGTGAGTAAGGTCCAGGGTGAAAAAAATCATATTTTCCTGATACCGTGAGTAAATTCCAGGGTGAAAAAAGTCAGATTTTTATGATACCGTGAGTAACGTCCCGGGTGAAAAAAAACATATTTTCCTGATACCGTGAGTAACGTCCCGGGTGAAAAAAATAATATTCCTGATTCCGTGAGTAAAGTCCAGGGTGAAAAAAATCAGATTTTCCTGATACCGTGAGTAAGGTCCAGGGTGAAAAAAATCAGATTTTCCTGATAACGTGAGTAACGTCCCGGGTGAAAAAAATCATATTTTCCTGATACCGTGAGTAATGTCCAGGGTGAAAAAAGACAGATTTTCATGATACCGTGAGTAACGTCCCGGGTGAAAAAAATCATATTTTCCTGATACCGTGAGTAACGTCCCGGGTGAAAAAAAACATATTTTCCTGATACTGTGAGTAACGTCCCGGGTGAAAAAAATCATATTCCTGATTCCGTGAGTAAAGTCCCGGGTGAAAAAAATCAGATTTTCCTGATACCGTGAGTAAGGTCCAGGGTGAAAAAAATCAGATTTTCCTGATACCGTGAGTAACGTCCCGGGTGAAAAAAATCATATTTCCCTGATACCGTGAGTAATGTCCAGGGTGAAAAAAGACAGATTTTCATGATACCGTGAGTAACGTCCCGGGTGAAAAAAATCATATTTTCCTGATACCGTGAGTAACGTCCCGGGTGAAAAAAATCATATTTTCCTGATACTGTGAGTAACGTCCCGGGTGAAAAAAATCCGATTTTCCTGATACCGTGAGTAACGTCCAGGGTGAAAAAAATCCGATTTTCCTGATACCGTGAGACACGTCCAGGGTGAAAAAAATCTGATTTTCCTGATACCGTGAGTAACGAACAGGGTGAAAAAAATCCGATTTTCCTGATACCATGAGTAATGTCCAGGGTGAAAAAAATCCTATTTTCCTGATACCGTGAGTCACGTCAAGGGTGAATAAAATCAGATTTTCCTGATACCGTGAGTAACGTCCCGGGTGAAAAAAAATCAGATTTTCCTGATACCGTGAGTAACGTCCCGGGTGAAAAAAATCATATTTTCCTGATACCGTGAGTAATGTCCAGGGTGAAAAAAGACAGATTTTCATGATACCGTGAGTAACGTCCCGGGTGAAAAAAATCATATTTTCCTGATACCGTGAGTAACGTCCCGGGTGAAAAAAATCATATTTTCCTGATACCGTGAGTAACGTCCAGGGTGAAAAAAATCCGATTTTCCTGATACCGTGAGACACGTCCAGGGTGAAAAAAATCTGATATTCCTGATACCATGAGTAATGTCCAGGGTGAAAAAAATCCTATTTTCCTGATACCGTGAGTCACGTCCAGGGTGAAAAAAATCCGATTTTCCTGATACCGTGCGACACGTCCAGGGTGAAAAAAAATCTAATTTTCCTGATACCGTGAGTAACGTACAGGGTGAAAAAAATCATATTCCTGATTCCGTGAGTAAAGTCCAGGGTGAAAAAAAATCAGATTTTCCTGATACCATGAGTAAGGTCCAGGGTGAAAAAAATCAGATTTTCCTGATACCGTGAGTAACGTCCCGGGTGAAAAAAATCATATTTTCCTGATACCGTGAGTAAAGTCCAGGGTGAAAAAAATCAGATTTTCCTGATACCGTGAGTAACGTCCCGGGTGAAAAAAAATCATATTTTCCTGATACCGTGAGTAAAGTCCCGGGTGAAAAAAATCCGATTTTCCTGATACCGTGAGCAACGTCCAGGGTGAAAAAAATCCGATTTTCCTGATACCGTGAGAAACATCCAGGGTGAAAAAAATCTAATTTTCCTGATACCGTGAGTAACGTACAGGGTGAAAAAAATCCGATTTTCCTGATACCATGAGTAATGTCCAGGGTGAAAAAAATCCGATTTTCCTGATACCGTGAGTCACGTCCAGGGTGAAAAAAATCAGATTTTCCTGATACCGTGAGTAACGTCCCGGGTGAAAAAAATCATATTTTCCTGATACCGTGAGTAACGTCCAGGGTGAAAAAAATCCGATTTTCCTGATACCGTGAGACACGTCCAGGGTGAAAAAAATCTAATTTTCCTGATACCGTGAGTAACATACAGGGTGAAAAAAATCCGATTTTCCTGATACCATGAGTAATGTCTAGGGTGAAAAAAGACAGATTTTCATGATACCGTGAGTAACGTCCCGGGCGAAAAAAACCATATTTTCCTGATACCGTGAGTAACGTCCCGGGTGAAAAAAATCATATTTTCCTGATACTGTGAGTAACGTCCCGGGTGAAAAAAATCCGATTTTCCTGATACCGTGAGTAACGTCCAGGGTGAAAAAAATCCGATTTTCCTGATACTGTGAGACACGTCCAGGGTGAAAAAAATCTGATTTTCCTGATACCGTGAGTAACGAACAGGGTGAAAAAAATTCGATTTTCCTGATACCATGAGTAATGTCCAGGGTGAAAAAAATCCTATTTTCCTGATACCGTGAGTAAAGTCCAGGGTGAAAAAAATTCAAATTTTCATGATACCATGGATAATAGTCCAGGTGAAAAAAATCCGATTTTCCTGATACCGTGAGTCACGTCCAGGGTGAAAAAAATCAGATTTTCCAGATACCGTGAGTTATGTCCAGGGTGAAATATATCAGATTTTCTTGATACCGTAAGTAAAGTCCAGGGTGAAAAAAATTCAAATTTTCATGATACCATGGATAATAGTCCAGGTGAAAAAAATCCGATTTTCCTGATACCGTGAGTCACGTCCAGGGTGAAAAAAAATCATATTTTCCTGATACCGTGAGTAAAGTCCATGGTGAAAAATATCAGATTTTCCTGATACCGTGAGTAACGTCCCGGGTGAAAAAAATTAGAATTTCCCGATACCGTGAGTAACGTCCCGTGTGAAAAAAATACGATTTTCCTGATACCGTGAGACACGTCCAGGGTGAAAAAAATCTGATTTTCCTGATACCGTGAGTAACGTACAGGGTGAAAAAATTCGATTTTCCTGATACCATGAGTAATGTCCAGGGTGAAAAAAATCCTATTTTCCTGATACTGTGAGTCACGTCCAGGGTGAAAAAAATCACATTTTCCTGATACCGTGAGTAACGTCCCGGGTGAAAAAAAATCATATTTTCCTGATACCGTGAGTAAAGTCCCGGGTGAAAAAAATCCGATTTTCCTGATACCGTGAGTAACGTCCAGGGTGAAAAAAATCCGATTTTCCTGATACCGTGAGACACGTCCAGGGTGAAAAAAAATCTAATTTTCCTGATACCGTGAGTAACGTACAGGGTGAAAAAAATCCGATTTTCCTGATACCATGAGTAATGTCCAGGGTGAAAAAAATCCGATTTTCCTGATACCGTGAGTCACGTCCAGGGCGAAAAAAATCAGATTTTCCTGATACCGTGAGTAACGTCCCGGGTGAAAAAAATCATATTTTCCTGATACCGTGAGTAAAGTCCAGGGTGAAAAAAATCATATTTTCCTGATACTGTGAGTAAAGTCCAGGGTGAAAAAAATTCAAATTTTCATGATACCATGGATAATAGTCCAGGTGAAAAAAATCCGATTTTCCTGATACCGTGAGTCACGTCCAGGGTGAAAAAAATCAGATTTTCCAGATACCGTGAGTTATGTCCAGGGTGAAAAATATCAGATTTTCTTGATACCGTAAGTAAAGTGCAGGGTGAAAAAAATCATATTTTCCTGATACCGTGAGTAACGTCCCGGGTGAAAAAAATCATATTTTCCTGATACCGTGAGTCACGTCCAGGGTGAAAAAAATCATATTTTCCTGATACCGTGAGTCACGTCCAGGGTGAAAATAATCCGATTTTCCTGATACCGTGAGACACGTCCAGGGTGAAAAAAATCTGATTTTCCTGATACCGTGAGACACGTCCAGGGTGAAAAAAATCTGATTTTCCTGATACCGTGAGTCACGTCCCGGGTGAAAAAAATTATATTTTCCTGATACCTTGAGTTTAGTCCAGGTGAAAAAAAGTGATTTTCATGATACCATGAAAAAAGTTTAGGGTGAAAAAAATCCGATATTCCTGATACCGTGAGTAAGGTCCAGGGTGAAAAAAATCATATTTTCCTGATACCGTGAGTAAATTCCAGGGTGAAAAAAGTCAGATTTTTATGATACCGTGAGTAACGTCCCGGGTGAAAAAAAACATATTTTCCTGATACCGTGAGTAACGTCCAGGGTGAAAAAAATCTGATTTTCCTGATACCGTGAGTAACGTACAGGGTGAAAAAATTCGATTTTCCTGATACCATGAGTAATGTCCAGGGTGAAAAAAATCCTATTTTCCTGATACTGTGAGTCACGTCCAGGGTGAAAAAAATCACATTTTCCTGATACCGTGAGTAACGTCCCGGGTGAAAAAAAATCATATTTTCCTGATACCGTGAGTAAAGTCCCGGGTGAAAAAAATCCGATTTTCCTGATACCGTGAGTAACGTCCAGGGTGAAAAAAATCCGATTTTCCTGATACCGTGAGACACGTCCAGGGTGAAAAAAAATCTAATTTTCCTGATACCGTGAGTAACGTACAGGGTGAAAAAAATCCGATTTTCCTGATACCATGAGTAATGTCCAGGGTGAAAAAAATCCGATTTTCCTGATACCGTGAGTCACGTCCAGGGCGAAAAAAATCAGATTTTCCTGATACCGTGAGTAACGTCCCGGGTGAAAAAAATCATATTTTCCTGATACCGTGAGTAAAGTCCAGGGTGAAAAAAATCATATTTTCCTGATACTGTGAGTAAAGTCCAGGGTGAAAAAAATTCAAATTTTCATGATACCATGGATAATAGTCCAGGTGAAAAAAATCCGATTTTCCTGATACCGTGAGTCACGTCCAGGGTGAAAAAAATCAGATTTTCCAGATACCGTGAGTTATGTCCAGGGTGAAAAATATCAGATTTTCTTGATACCGTAAGTAAAGTGCAGGGTGAAAAAAATCATATTTTCCTGATACCGTGAGTAACGTCCCGGGTGAAAAAAATCATATTTTCCTGATACCGTGAGTCACGTCCAGGGTGAAAAAAATCATATTTTCCTGATACCGTGAGTCACGTCCAGGGTGAAAATAATCCGATTTTCCTGATACCGTGAGACACGTCCAGGGTGAAAAAAATCTGATTTTCCTGATACCGTGAGACACGTCCAGGGTGAAAAAAATCTGATTTTCCTGATACCGTGAGTCACGTCCCGGGTGAAAAAAATTATATTTTCCTGATACCTTGAGTTTAGTCCAGGTGAAAAAAAGTGATTTTCATGATACCATGAAAAAAGTTTAGGGTGAAAAAAATCCGATATTCCTGATACCGTGAGTAAGGTCCAGGGTGAAAAAAATCATATTTTCCTGATACCGTGAGTAAATTCCAGGGTGAAAAAAGTCAGATTTTTATGATACCGTGAGTAACGTCCCGGGTGAAAAAAAACATATTTTCCTGATACCGTGAGTAACGTCCCGGGTGAAAAAAATAATATTCCTGATTCCGTGAGTAAAGTCCAGGGTGAAAAAAATCAGATTTTCCTGATACCGTGAGTAAGGTCCAGGGTGAAAAAAATCAGATTTTCCTGATAACGTGAGTAACGTCCCGGGTGAAAAAAATCATATTTTCCTGATACCGTGAGTAATGTCCAGGGTGAAAAAAGACAGATTTTCATGATACCGTGAGTAACGTCCCGGGTGAAAAAAATCATATTTTCCTGATACCGTGAGTAACGTCCCGGGTGAAAAAAAACATATTTTCCTGATACTGTGAGTAACGTCCCGGGTGAAAAAAATCATATTCCTGATTCCGTGAGTAAAGTCCCGGGTGAAAAAAATCAGATTTTCCTGATACCGTGAGTAAGGTCCAGGGTGAAAAAAATCAGATTTTCCTGATACCGTGAGTAACGTCCCGGGTGAAAAAAATCATATTTTCCTGATACCGTGAGTAATGTCCAGGGTGAAAAAAGACAGATTTTCATGATACCGTGAGTAACGTCCCGGGTGAAAAAAATCATATTTTCCTGATACCGTGAGTAACGTCCCGGGTGAAAAAAATCATATTTTCCTGATACTGTGAGTAACGTCCCGGGTGAAAAAAATCCGATTTTCCTGATACCGTGAGTAACGTCCAGGGTGAAAAAAATCCGATTTTCCTGATACCGTGAGACACGTCCAGGGTGAAAAAAATCTGATTTTCCTGATACCGTGAGTAACGAACAGGGTGAAAAAAATCCGATTTTCCTGATACCATGAGTAATGTCCAGGGTGAAAAAAATCCTATTTTCCTGATACCGTGAGTCACGTCAAGGGTGAATAAAATCAGATTTTCCTGATACCGTGAGTAACGTCCCGGGTGAAAAAAAATCAGATTTTCCTGATACCGTGAGTAACGTCCCGGGTGAAAAAAATCATATTTTCCTGATACCGTGAGTAATGTCCAGGGTGAAAAAAGACAGATTTTCATGATACCGTGAGTAACGTCCCGGGTGAAAAAAATCATATTTTCCTGATACCGTGAGTAACGTCCCGGGTGAAAAAAATCATATTTTCCTGATACCGTGAGTAACGTCCAGGGTGAAAAAAATCCGATTTTCCTGATACCGTGAGACACGTCCAGGGTGAAAAAAATCTGATTTTCCTGATACCGTGAGTAACGAACAGGGTGAAAAAAATCCGATTTTCCTGATACCATGAGTAATGTCCAGGGTGAAAAAAATCCTATTTTCCTGATACCGTGAGTCACGTCCAGGGTGAAAAAAATCCGATTTTCCTGATACCGTGCGACACGTCCAGGGTGAAAAAAAATCTAATTTTCCTGATACCGTGAGTAACGTACAGGGTGAAAAAAATCATATTCCTGATTCCGTGAGTAAAGTCCAGGGTGAAAAAAATCAGATTTTCCTGATACCATGAGTAAGGTCCAGGGTGAAAAAAATCAGATTTTCCTGATACCGTGAGTAACGTCCCGGGTGAAAAAAATCATATTTTCCTGATACCGTGAGTAAAGTCCAGGGTGAAAAAAATCAGATTTTCCTGATACCGTGAGTAACGTCCCGGGTGAAAAAAAATCCTATTTTCCTGATACCGTGAGTAAAGTCCCGGGTGAAAAAAATCCGATTTTCCTGATACCGTGAGCAACGTCCAGGGTGAAAAAAATCCGATTTTCCTGATACCGTGAGAAACATCCAGGGTGAAAAAAATCTAATTTTCCTGATACCGTGAGTAACGTACAGGGTGAAAAAAATCCGATTTTCCTGATACCATGAGTAATGTCCAGGGTGAAAAAAATCCGATTTTCCTGATACCGTGAGTCACGTCCAGGGTGAAAAAAATCAGATTTTCCTGATACCGTGAGTAACGTCCCGGGTGAAAAAAATCATATTTTCCTGATACCGTGAGTAAAGTCCAGGGTGAAAAAAATCATATTTTCCTGATACCGTGAGTAAAGTCCAGGGTGAAAAAAATTCAAATTTTCATGATACCATGGATAATAGTCCAGGTGAAAAAAATCCGATTTTCCTGATACCGTGAGTCACGTCCAGGGTGAAAAAAATCAGATTTTCCATATACCGTGAGTTATGTCCAGGGTGAAAAATATCAGATTTTCTTGATACCGTAAGTAAAGTCCAGGGTGAAAAAAATTCAAATTTTCATGATACCATGGATAATAGTCCAGGTGAAAAAAATCCGATTTTCCTGATACCGTGAGTCACTTCCAGGGTGAAAAAAATCATATTTTCCTGATACCGTGAGTAACGTCCCGGGTGAAAAAAAATCATATTTTCCTGATACCGTGAGTAAAGTCCATGGTGAAAAATATCAGATTTTCCTGATACCGTGAGTAACGTCCCGGGTGAAAAAAATTAGATTTTCCCGATACCGTGAGTAACGTCCCTGGGTGAAAAAAATACGATTTTCCTGATACCGTGAGTAACGTCCCGGGTGAAAAAAATTAGATTTTCCCGATACCGTGAGTAACGTCCCGGGTGAAAAAAATCATATTTTCCTGATACCGTGAGTAATGTCCAGGGTGAAAAAAGACAGATTTTCATGATACCGTGAGTAACGTCCCGGGTGAAAAAAATCATATTTTCCTGATACCGTGAGTAACGTCCCGGGTTAAAAAAATCATATTTTCCTGATACCGTGAGTAACGTCCAGGGTGAAAAAAATCCGATTTTCCTGATACCGTGAGACACGTCCAGGGTGAAAAAAATCTGATTTTCCTGATACCGTGAGTAACGAACAGGGTGAAAAAAATCCGATTTTCCTGATACCATGAGTAATGTCCAGGGTGAAAAAAATCCTATTTTCCTGATACCGTGAGTCACGTCCAGGGTGAAAAAAATCAGATTTTCCTGATACCGTGAGTAACGTCCCGGGTGAAAAAAAAACATATTTTCCTGATACCGTGAGTAAAGTCCCGGGTGAAAAAAATCCGATTTTCCTGATACCGTGAGTAACGTCCAGGGTGAAAAAAATCCGATTTTCCTGATACCGTGAGACACGTCCAGGGTGAAAAAAATCTAATTTTCCTGATACCGTGTGTAACGTACAGGGTGAAAAAAATCATATTCCTGATTCCGTGAGTAAAGTCCTGGGTGAAAAAAATCAGATTTTCCTGATACCATGAGTAAGGTCCAGGGTGAAAAAAATCAGATTTTCCTGATACCGTGAGTAACGTCCCGGGTGAAAAAAATCATATTTTCCTGATACCGTGAGTAAAGTCCAGGGTGAAAAAAATCAGATTTTCCTGATACCGTGAGTAACGTCCCAGGTGAAAAAAAATCATATTTTCCTGATACCGTGAGTAAAGTCCCGGGTGAAAAAAATCCGATTTTCCTGATACCGTGAGCAACATCCAGGGTGAAAAAAATCCGATTTTCCTGATACCGTGAGAAACATCCAGGGTGAAAAAAATCTAATTTTCCTGATACCGTGAGTAACGTACAGGGTGAAAAAAATCCGATTTTCCTGATACCATGAGTAATGTCCAGGGTGAAAAAAATCCGATTTTCCTGATACCGTGAGTCACGTCCAGGGCGAAAAAAATCAGATTTTCCTGATACCGTGAGTAACGTCCCGGGTGAAAAAAATCATATTTTGCTGATACCGTGAGTAAAGTCCAGGGTGAAAAAAATCATATTTTCCTGATACCGTGAGTAAAGTCCAGGGTGAAAAAAATTCAAATTTTCATGATACCATGGATAATAGTCCAGGTGAAAAAAATCCAATTTTCCTGATACCGTGAGTCACGTCCAGGGTGAAAAAAATCAGATTTTCCAGATACCGTGAGTTATGTCCAGGGTGAAAAATATCAGATTTTCTTGATACCGTAAGTAAAGTCCGGGGTGAAAAAAATTCAAATTTTCATGATACCATGGATAATAGTCCAGGTGAAAAAAATCCGATTTTCCTGATACCGTGAGTCACGTCCAGGGTGAAAAAAATCATATTTTCCTGATACCGTGAGTAACGTCCCGGGTTAAAAAAATCATATTTTCCTGATACCGTGAGTAACGTCCAGGGTGAAAAAAATCCGATTTTCCTGATACCGTGAGACACGTCCAGGGTGAAAAAAATCTAATTTTCCTGATACCGTGAGTAACGTACAGGGTGAAAAAAATCCGATTTTCCTGATACCATGAGTAATGTCCAGGGTGAAAAAAGACAGATTTTCATGATACCGTGAGTAACGTCCCGGGCGAAAAAAACCATATTTTCCTGATACCGTGAGTAACGTCCCGGGTGAAAAAAATCATATTTTCCTGATACTGTGAGTAACGTCCCGGGTGAAAAAAATCCGATTTTCCTGATACCGTGAGTAACGTCCAGGGTGAAAAAAATCCGATTTTCCTGATACCGTGAGACACGTCCAGGGTGAAAAAAATCTGATTTTCCTGATACCGTGAGTAACGAACAGGGTGAAAAAAATTCGATTTTCCTGATACCATGAGTAATGTCCAGGGTGAAAAAAATCCTATTTTCCTGATACCGTGAGTAAAGTCCAGGGTGAAAAAAATTCAAATTTTCATGATACCATGGATAATAGTCCAGGTGAAAAAAATCCGATTTTCCTGATACCGTGAGTCACGTCCAGGGTGAAAAAAATCAGATTTTCCAGATACCGTGAGTTATGTCCAGGGTGAAATATATCAGATTTTCTTGATACCGTAAGTAAAGTCCAGGGTGAAAAAAATTCAAATTTTCATGATACCATGGATAATAGTCCAGGTGAAAAAAATCCGATTTTCCTGATACCGTGAGTCACGTCCAGGGTGAAAAAAAATCATATTTTCCTGATACCGTGAGTAAAGTCCATGGTGAAAAATATCAGATTTTCCTGATACCGTGAGTAACGTCCCGGGTGAAAAAAATTAGAATTTCCCGATACCGTGAGTAACGTCCCGTGTGAAAAAAATACGATTTTCCTGATACCGTGAGACACGTCCAGGGTGAAAAAAATCTGATTTTCCTGATACCGTGAGTAACGTACAGGGTGAAAAAATTCGATTTTCCTGATACCATGAGTAATGTCCAGGGTGAAAAAAATCCTATTTTCCTGATACTGTGAGTCACGTCCAGGGTGAAAAAAATCACATTTTCCTGATACCGTGAGTAACGTCCCGGGTGAAAAAAAATCATATTTTCCTGATACCGTGAGTAAAGTCCCGGGTGAAAAAAATCCGATTTTCCTGATACCGTGAGTAACGTCCAGGGTGAAAAAAATCCGATTTTCCTGATACCATGAGTAATGTCCAGGGTGAAAAAAATCCGATTTTCCTGATACCGTGAGTCACGTCCAGGGCGAAAAAAATCAGATTTTCCTGATACCGTGAGTAACGTCCCGGGTGAAAAAAATCATATTTTCCTGATACCGTGAGTAAAGTCCAGGGTGAAAAAAATCATATTTTCCTGATACTGTGAGTAAAGTCCAGGGTGAAAAAAATTCAAATTTTCATGATACCATGGATAATAGTCCAGGTGAAAAAAATCCGATTTTCCTGATACCGTGAGTCACGTCCAGGGTGAAAAAAATCAGATTTTCCAGATACCGTGAGTTATGTCCAGGGTGAAAAATATCAGATTTTCTTGATACCGTAAGTAAAGTGCAGGGTGAAAAAAATTCAAATTTTCATGATACCATGGATAATAGTCCAGGGTGAAAAAAATCCGATTTTCCTGATACCGTGAGTCACGTCCAGGGTGAAAAATATGAGATTTTCCTGATACCGTGAGTAACGTTCCGGGTGAAAAAAAATCATATTTTCCTGATACCGTGAGTAAAGTCCAGGGTGAAAAAAATCATATTTTCCTGATACTGTGAGTAAAGTCCAGGGTGAAAAAAATTCAAATTTTCATGATACCATGGATAATAGTCCAGGGTGAAAAAAATCCGATTTTCCTGATACCGTGAGTCACGTCCAGGGTGAAAAATATGAGATTTTCCTGATACCGTGAGTAACGTTCCGGGTGAAAAAAATCATATTTTCCTGATACCGTGAGTAAAGTCCAGGGTGAAAAAAATCATATTTTCCAGATACCGTGAGTAACGTCCCGGGTGAAAAAAATCTGATTTTCCTGATACCGTGAGTAACGTCCTGGGTGAAAAAAATCATATTTTCCTGATACCGTGAGTAAAGTCCAGGGTGAAAAAAATCAGATTTTCCTGATACCGTGAGTAAGGTCCAGGGTGAAAAAAATCAGATTTTCCTGATACCGTGAGTAACGTCCCGGGTGAAAAAAATCATATTTTCCTGATACCGTGAGTAAAGTCCAGGGTGAAAAAAGTCAGATTTTCATGATACCATGGGTAACAGTCCAGGTGAAAAAAATCCGATTTTCCTGATACCGTGAGTCACGTCCAGGGTGAAAAAAAATCATATTTTCCTGATACCGTGAGTCACGTCCAGGGTAAAAAAATCAGATTTTCCTGATACCGTGAGTAACGTCCCGGGTGAAAAAAATCATATTTTCCTGATACCGTGAGTAAAGTCCAGGGTGAAAAATATCAGATTTTCGTGATACTGTGAGTAACGTCCCCGGTGAAAAAAATCATATTTTCCTGATACCGTGAGAAATGTACCGGGTGAAAAAAAATCATATTTTCCTGATACCGTGAGTAAAGTCCAGGGTGAAAAAAAATCAAATTTTCATGATACCATGGGTAATAGTCCAGGTGAAAAAAATCCGATTTTCCTGATACCGTGAGTCACGTCCAGGGTGAAAAAAATCAGATTTTCCAGATACCGTGAGTTATGTCCAGGGTGAAAAATATCAGATTTTCGTGATACCGTGAGTAAGGTCCAGGGTGAAAAAAATTATATTTTCCTGATACCTTGAGTTTAGTCCAGGTGAAAAAAAGTGATTTTCATGATACCATGAAAAAAGTTTAGGGTGAAAAAAATCCGATATTCCTGATACCGTGAGTAAGGTCCAGGGTGAAAAAAAACATATTTTCCTGATACCGTGAGTAATGTCCAGGGTGAAAAAAGACAGATTTTCATGATACTGTGAGTAACGTCCCGGGTGAAAAAAATCATATTTTCCTGATACCGTGAGTAACGTCCCGGGTGAAAAAAATCATATTTTCCTGATACCGTGTGTAACGTCCAGGGTGAAAAAAATCCGATTTTCCTGATACCGTGAGTAATGTCCTGGGTGAAAAAAATCCTATTTTCCTGATACCGTGAGTCACGTCCCGGGTGAAAAAAATCAGATTTTCCTGATACCGTGAGTAACGTCCCGGGTGAAAAAAAATCATATTTTCCTGATACCGTGAGTAAAGTCCCGGGTGAAAAAAATCCGATTTTCCTGATACCGTGAGTAACATCCAGGGTGAAAAAAATCCGATTTTCCTGATACCGTGAGACACGTCCAGGGTGAAAAAAATCTAATTTTCCTGATACCGTGAGTAACGTACAGGGTGAAAAAAAATCATATTCCTGATTCCGTGAGTAAAGTCCAGGGTGAAAAAAATCATATTTTCCTGATACCGTGAGTAAAGTCCATGGTGAAAAATATCAGATTTTCCTGATACCGTGAGTAACGTCCCGGGTGAAAAAAATTAGAATTTCCCGATACCGTGAGTAACGTCCCGTGTGAAAAAAATACGATTTTCCTGATACCGTGAGACACGTCCAGGGTGAAAAAAATCTGATTTTCCTGATACCGTGAGTAACGTACAGGGTGAAAAAAATTCGATTTTCCTGATACCATGAGTAATGTCCAGGGTGAAAAAAATCCTATTTTCCTGATACAGTGAGTCACGTCCAGGGTGAAAAAAATCACATTTTCCTGATACCGTGAGTAACGTCCCGGGTGAAAAAAAATCATATTTTCCTGATACCGTGAGTAAAGTCCCGGGTGAAAAAAATCCGATTTTCCTGATACCGTGAGTAACGTCCAGGGTGAAAAAAATCCGATTTTCCTGATACCGTGAGACACGTCCAGGGTGAAAAAAAATCTAATTTTCCTGATACCGTGAGTAACGTACAGGGTGAAAAAAATCCGATTTTCCTGATACCATGAGTAATGTCCAGGGTGAAAAAAATCTGATTTTCCTGATACCGTGAGTCACGTCCAGGGCGAAAAAAATCAGATTTTCCTGATACCGTGAGTAACGTCCCGGGTGAAAAAAATCATATTTTCCTGATACCGTGAGTAAAGTCCAGGGTGAAAAAAATCATATTTTCCTGATACTGTGAGTAAAGTCCAGGGTGAAAAAAATTCAAATTTTCATGATACCATGGATAATAGTCCAGGTGAAAAAAATCCGATTTTCCTGATACCGTGAGTCACGTCCAGGGTGAAAAAAATCAGATTTTCCAGATACCGTGAGTTATGTCCAGGGTGAAAAATATCAGATTTTCTTGATACCGTAAGTAAAGTGCAGGGTGAAAAAAATTCAAATTTTCATGATACCATGGATAATAGTCCAGGGTGAAAAAAATCCGATTTTCCTGATACCGTGAGTCACGTCCAGGGTGAAAAATATGAGATTTTCCTGATACCGTGAGTAACGTTCCGGGTGAAAAAAATCATATTTTCCTGATACCGTGAGTAAAGTCCAGGGTGAAAAAAATCATATTTTCCTGATACTGTGAGTAAAGTCCAGGGTGAAAAAAATTCAAATTTTCATGATACCATGGATAATAGTCCAGGGTGAAAAAAATCCGATTTTCCTGATATCGTGAGTCACGTCCAGGGTGAAAAATATGAGATTTTCCTGATACCGTGAGTAACGTTCCGGGTGAAAAAAATCATATTTTCCTGATACCGTGAGTAAAGTCCAGGGTGAAAAAAATCATATTTTCCAGATACCGTGAGTAACGTCCCGGGTGAAAAAAATCTGATTTTCCTGATACCGTGAGTAACGTCCTGGGTGAAAAAAATCATATTTTCCTGATACCGTGAGTAAAGTCCAGGGTGAAAAAAATCAGATTTTCCTGATACCGTGAGTAAGGTCCAGGGTGAAAAAAATCAGATTTTCCTGATACCGTGAGTAACGTCCCGGGTGAAAAAAATCATATTTTCCTGATACCGTGAGTAAAGTCCAGGGTGAAAAAAGTCAGATTTTCATGATACCATGGGTAACAGTCCAGGTGAAAAAAATCCGATTTTCCTGATACCGTGAGTCACGTCCAGGGTGAAAAAAAATCATATTTTCCTGATACCCTGAGTCACGTCCAGGGTGAAAAAAATCAGATTTTCCTGATACCGTGAGTAACGTCCCGGGTGAAAAAAATCATATTTTCCTGATACCGTGAGTAAAGTCCAGGGTGAAAAATATCAGATTTTCGTGATACTGTGAGTAACGTCCCCGGTGAAAAAAATCATATTTTCCTGATACCGTGAGAAATGTACCGGGTGAAAAAAAATCATATTTTCCTGATACCGTGAGTAAAGTCCAGGGTGAAAAAAAATCAAATTTTCATGATACCATGGGTAATAGTCCAGGTGAAAAAAATCCGATTTTCCTGATACCGTGAGTCACGTCCAGGGTGAAAAAAATCAGATTTTCCAGATACCGTGAGTTATGTCCAGGGTGAAAAATATCAGATTTTCGTGATACCGTGAGTAAGGTCCAGGGTGAAAAAAATTATATTTTCCTGATACCTTGAGTTTAGTCCAGGTGAAAAAAAGTGATTTTCATGATACCATGAAAAAAGTTTAGGGTGAAAAAAATCCGATATTCCTGATACCGTGAGTAAGGTCCAGGGTGAAAAAAAACATATTTTCCTGATACCGTGAGTAAAGTCCAGGGTGACAAAAGTCAGATTTTCATGATACCGTGAGTAACGTCCCGGGTGAAAAAAAACATATTTTCCTGATACCGTGAGTAACGTCCCGGGTGAAAAAAATCATATTCCTGATACCGTGAGTAAAGTCCAGGGTGAAAAAAATCAGATTTTCCTGATACCGTGAGTAAGGTCCAGGGTGAAAAAAATCAGATTTTCCTGATACCGTGAGTAACGTCCCAGGTGAAAAAAAATCATATTTTCCTGATACCATGAGTAATGTCCAGGGTGAAAAAAGACAGATTTTCATGATACTGTGAGTAACGTCCCGGGTGAAAAAAATCATATTTTCCTGATACCGTGAGTAACGTCCCGGGTGAAAAAAATCCGATTTTCCTGATACCGTGAGCAACATCCAGGGTGAAAAAAATCCGATTTTCCTGATACCGTGAGAAACATCCAGGGTGAAAAAAATCTAATTTTCCTGATACCGTGAGTAACGTACAGGGTGAAAAAAATCCGATTTTCCTGATACCATGAGTAATGTCCAGGGTGAAAAAAATCCGATTTTCCTGATACCGTGAGTCACGTCCAGGGCGAAAAAAATCAGATTTTCCTGATACCGTGAGTAACGTCCCGGGTGAAAAAAATCATATTTTGCTGATACCGTGAGTAAAGTCCAGGGTGAAAAAAATCATATTTTCCTGATACCGTGAGTAAAGTCCAGGGTGAAAAAAATTCAAATTTTCATGATACCATGGATAATAGTCCAGGTGAAAAAAATCCAATTTTCCTGATACCGTGAGTCACGTCCAGGGTGAAAAAAATCAGATTTTCCAGATACCGTGAGTTATGTCCAGGGTGAAAAATATCAGATTTTCTTGATACCGTAAGTAAAGTCCGGGGTGAAAAAAATTCAAATTTTCATGATACCATGGATAATAGTCCAGGTGAAAAAAATCCGATTTTCCTGATACCGTGAGTCACGTCCAGGGTGAAAAAAATCATATTTTCCTGATACCGTGAGTAACGTCCCGGGTTAAAAAAATCATATTTTCCTGATACCGTGAGTAACGTCCAGGGTGAAAAAAATCCGATTTTCCTGATACCGTGAGACACGTCCAGGGTGAAAAAAATCTAATTTTCCTGATACCGTGAGTAACGTACAGGGTGAAAAAAATCCGATTTTCCTGATACCATGAGTAATGTCCAGGGTGAAAAAAGACAGATTTTCATGATACCGTGAGTAACGTCCCGGGCGAAAAAAACCATATTTTCCTGATACCGTGAGTAACGTCCCGGGTGAAAAAAATCATATTTTCCTGATACTGTGAGTAACGTCCCGGGTGAAAAAAATCCGATTTTCCTGATACCGTGAGTAACGTCCAGGGTGAAAAAAATCCGATTTTCCTGATACCGTGAGACACGTCCAGGGTGAAAAAAATCTGATTTTCCTGATACCGTGAGTAACGAACAGGGTGAAAAAAATTCGATTTTCCTGATACCATGAGTAATGTCCAGGGTGAAAAAAATCCTATTTTCCTGATACCGTGAGTAAAGTCCAGGGTGAAAAAAATTCAAATTTTCATGATACCATGGATAATAGTCCAGGTGAAAAAAATCCGATTTTCCTGATACCGTGAGTCACGTCCAGGGTGAAAAAAATCAGATTTTCCAGATACCGTGAGTTATGTCCAGGGTGAAATATATCAGATTTTCTTGATACCGTAAGTAAAGTCCAGGGTGAAAAAAATTCAAATTTTCATGATACCATGGATAATAGTCCAGGTGAAAAAAATCCGATTTTCCTGATACCGTGAGTCACGTCCAGGGTGAAAAAAAATCATATTTTCCTGATACCGTGAGTAAAGTCCATGGTGAAAAATATCAGATTTTCCTGATACCGTGAGTAACGTCCCGGGTGAAAAAAATTAGAATTTCCCGATACCGTGAGTAACGTCCCGTGTGAAAAAAATACGATTTTCCTGATACCGTGAGACACGTCCAGGGTGAAAAAAATCTGATTTTCCTGATACCGTGAGTAACGTACAGGGTGAAAAAATTCGATTTTCCTGATACCATGAGTAATGTCCAGGGTGAAAAAAATCCTATTTTCCTGATACTGTGAGTCACGTCCAGGGTGAAAAAAATCACATTTTCCTGATACCGTGAGTAACGTCCCGGGTGAAAAAAAATCATATTTTCCTGATACCGTGAGTAAAGTCCCGGGTGAAAAAAATCCGATTTTCCTGATACCGTGAGTAACGTCCAGGGTGAAAAAAATCCGATTTTCCTGATACCGTGAGACACGTCCAGGGTGAAAAAAAATCTAATTTTCCTGATACCGTGAGTAACGTACAGGGTGAAAAAAATCCGATTTTCCTGATACCATGAGTAATGTCCAGGGTGAAAAAAATCCGATTTTCCTGATACCGTGAGTCACGTCCAGGGCGAAAAAAATCAGATTTTCCTGATACCGTGAGTAACGTCCCGGGTGAAAAAAATCATATTTTCCTGATACCGTGAGTAAAGTCCAGGGTGAAAAAAATCATATTTTCCTGATACTGTGAGTAAAGTCCAGGGTGAAAAAAATTCAAATTTTCATGATACCATGGATAATAGTCCAGGTGAAAAAAATCCGATTTTCCTGATACCGTGAGTCACGTCCAGGGTGAAAAAAATCAGATTTTCCAGATACCGTGAGTTATGTCCAGGGTGAAAAATATCAGATTTTCTTGATACCGTAAGTAAAGTGCAGGGTGAAAAAAATTCAAATTTTCATGATACCATGGATAATAGTCCAGGGTGAAAAAAATCCGATTTTCCTGATACCGTGAGTCACGTCCAGGGTGAAAAATATGAGATTTTCCTGATACCGTGAGTAACGTTCCGGGTGAAAAAAAATCATATTTTCCTGATACCGTGAGTAAAGTCCAGGGTGAAAAAAATCATATTTTCCTGATACTGTGAGTAAAGTCCAGGGTGAAAAAAATTCAAATTTTCATGATACCATGGATAATAGTCCAGGGTGAAAAAAATCCGATTTTCCTGATACCGTGAGTCACGTCCAGGGTGAAAAATATGAGATTTTCCTGATACCGTGAGTAACGTTCCGGGTGAAAAAAATCATATTTTCCTGATACCGTGAGTAAAGTCCAGGGTGAAAAAAATCATATTTTCCAGATACCGTGAGTAACGTCCCGGGTGAAAAAAATCTGATTTTCCTGATACCGTGAGTAACGTCCTGGGTGAAAAAAATCATATTTTCCTGATACCGTGAGTAAAGTCCAGGGTGAAAAAAATCAGATTTTCCTGATACCGTGAGTAAGGTCCAGGGTGAAAAAAATCAGATTTTCCTGATACCGTGAGTAACGTCCCGGGTGAAAAAAATCATATTTTCCTGATACCGTGAGTAAAGTCCAGGGTGAAAAAAGTCAGATTTTCATGATACCATGGGTAACAGTCCAGGTGAAAAAAATCCGATTTTCCTGATACCGTGAGTCACGTCCAGGGTGAAAAAAAATCATATTTTCCTGATACCGTGAGTCACGTCCAGGGTAAAAAAATCAGATTTTCCTGATACCGTGAGTAACGTCCCGGGTGAAAAAAATCATATTTTCCTGATACCGTGAGTAAAGTCCAGGGTGAAAAATATCAGATTTTCGTGATACTGTGAGTAACGTCCCCGGTGAAAAAAATCATATTTTCCTGATACCGTGAGAAATGTACCGGGTGAAAAAAAATCATATTTTCCTGATACCGTGAGTAAAGTCCAGGGTGAAAAAAAATCAAATTTTCATGATACCATGGGTAATAGTCCAGGTGAAAAAAATCCGATTTTCCTGATACCGTGAGTCACGTCCAGGGTGAAAAAAATCAGATTTTCCAGATACCGTGAGTTATGTCCAGGGTGAAAAATATCAGATTTTCGTGATACCGTGAGTAAGGTCCAGGGTGAAAAAAATTATATTTTCCTGATACCTTGAGTTTAGTCCAGGTGAAAAAAAGTGATTTTCATGATACCATGAAAAAAGTTTAGGGTGAAAAAAATCCGATATTCCTGATACCGTGAGTAAGGTCCAGGGTGAAAAAAAACATATTTTCCTGATACCGTGAGTAATGTCCAGGGTGAAAAAAGACAGATTTTCATGATACTGTGAGTAACGTCCCGGGTGAAAAAAATCATATTTTCCTGATACCGTGAGTAACGTCCCGGGTGAAAAAAATCATATTTTCCTGATACCGTGTGTAACGTCCAGGGTGAAAAAAATCCGATTTTCCTGATACCGTGAGTAATGTCCTGGGTGAAAAAAAATCCTATTTTCCTGATACCGTGAGTCACGTCCCGGGTGAAAAAAATCAGATTTTCCTGATACCGTGAGTAACGTCCCGGGTGAAAAAAAATCATATTTTCCTGATACCGTGAGTAAAGTCCCGGGTGAAAAAAATCCGATTTTCCTGATACCGTGAGTAACATCCAGGGTGAAAAAAATCCGATTTTCCTGATACCGTGAGACACGTCCAGGGTGAAAAAAATCTAATTTTCCTGATACCGTGAGTAACGTACAGGGTGAAAAAAAATCATATTCCTGATTCCGTGAGTAAAGTCCAGGGTGAAAAAAATCATATTTTCCTGATACCGTGAGTAAAGTCCATGGTGAAAAATATCAGATTTTCCTGATACCGTGAGTAACGTCCCGGGTGAAAAAAATTAGAATTTCCCGATACCGTGAGTAACGTCCCGTGTGAAAAAAATACGATTTTCCTGATACCGTGAGACACGTCCAGGGTGAAAAAAATCTGATTTTCCTGATACCGTGAGTAACGTACAGGGTGAAAAAAATTCGATTTTCCTGATACCATGAGTAATGTCCAGGGTGAAAAAAATCCTATTTTCCTGATACAGTGAGTCACGTCCAGGGTGAAAAAAATCACATTTTCCTGATACCGTGAGTAACGTCCCGGGTGAAAAAAAATCATATTTTCCTGATACCGTGAGTAAAGTCCCGGGTGAAAAAAATCCGATTTTCCTGATACCGTGAGTAACGTCCAGGGTGAAAAAAATCCGATTTTCCTGATACCGTGAGACACGTCCAGGGTGAAAAAAAATCTAATTTTCCTGATACCGTGAGTAACGTACAGGGTGAAAAAAATCCGATTTTCCTGATACCATGAGTAATGTCCAGGGTGAAAAAAATCCGATTTTCCTGATACCGTGAGTCACGTCCAGGGCGAAAAAAATCAGATTTTCCTGATACCGTGAGTAACGTCCCGGGTGAAAAAAATCATATTTTCCTGATACCGTGAGTAAAGTCCAGGGTGAAAAAAATCATATTTTCCTGATACTGTGAGTAAAGTCCAGGGTGAAAAAAATTCAAATTTTCATGATACCATGGATAATAGTCCAGGTGAAAAAAATCCGATTTTCCTGATACCGTGAGTCACGTCCAGGGTGAAAAAAATCAGATTTTCCAGATACCGTGAGTTATGTCCAGGGTGAAAAATATCAGATTTTCTTGATACCGTAAGTAAAGTGCAGGGTGAAAAAAATTCAAATTTTCATGATACCATGGATAATAGTCCAGGGTGAAAAAAATCCGATTTTCCTGATACCGTGAGTCACGTCCAGGGTGAAAAATATGAGATTTTCCTGATACCGTGAGTAACGTTCCGGGTGAAAAAAATCATATTTTCCTGATACCGTGAGTAAAGTCCAGGGTGAAAAAAATCATATTTTCCTGATACTGTGAGTAAAGTCCAGGGTGAAAAAAATTCAAATTTTCATGATACCATGGATAATAGTCCAGGGTGAAAAAAATCCGATTTTCCTGATACCGTGAGTCACGTCCAGGGTGAAAAATATGAGATTTTCCTGATACCGTGAGTAACGTTCCGGGTGAAAAAAATCATATTTTCCTGATACCGTGAGTAAAGTCCAGGGTGAAAAAAATCATATTTTCCAGATACCGTGAGTAACGTCCCGGGTGAAAAAAATCTGATTTTCCTGATACCGTGAGTAACGTCCTGGGTGAAAAAAATCATATTTTCCTGATACCGTGAGTAAAGTCCAGGGTGAAAAAAATCAGATTTTCCTGATACCGTGAGTAAGGTCCAGGGTGAAAAAAATCAGATTTTCCTGATACCGTGAGTAACGTCCCGGGTGAAAAAAATCATATTTTCCTGATACCGTGAGTAAAGTCCAGGGTGAAAAAAGTCAGATTTTCATGATACCATGGGTAACAGTCCAGGTGAAAAAAATCCGATTTTCCTGATACCGTGAGTCACGTCCAGGGTGAAAAAAAATCATATTTTCCTGATACCGTGAGTCACGTCCAGGGTGAAAAAAATCAGATTTTCCTGATACCGTGAGTAACGTCCCGGGTGAAAAAAATCATATTTTCCTGATACCGTGAGTAAAGTCCAGGGTGAAAAATATCAGATTTTCGTGATACTGTGAGTAACGTCCCCGGTGAAAAAAATCATATTTTCCTGATACCGTGAGAAATGTACCGGGTGAAAAAAAATCATATTTTCCTGATACCGTGAGTAAAGTCCAGGGTGAAAAAAAATCAAATTTTCATGATACCATGGGTAATAGTCCAGGTGAAAAAAATCCGATTTTCCTGATACCGTGAGTCACGTCCAGGGTGAAAAAAATCAGATTTTCCAGATACCGTGAGTTATGTCCAGGGTGAAAAATATCAGATTTTCGTGATACCGTGAGTAAGGTCCAGGGTGAAAAAAATTATATTTTCCTGATACCTTGAGTTTAGTCCAGGTGAAAAAAAGTGATTTTCATGATACCATGAAAAAAGTTTAGGGTGAAAAAAATCCGATATTCCTGATACCGTGAGTAAGGTCCAGGGTGAAAAAAAACATATTTTCCTGATACCGTGAGTAAAGTCCAGGGTGACAAAAGTCAGATTTTCATGATACCGTGAGTAACGTCCCGGGTGAAAAAAAACATATTTTCCTGATACCGTGAGTAACGTCCCGGGTGAAAAAAATCATATTCCTGATACCGTGAGTAAAGTCCAGGGTGAAAAAAATCAGATTTTCCTGATACCGTGAGTAAGGTCCAGGGTGAAAAAAATCAGATTTTCCTGATACCGTGAGTAACGTCCCAGGTGAAAAAAAATCATATTTTCCTGATACCGTGAGTAATGTCCAGGGTGAAAAAAGACAGATTTTCATGATACTGTGAGTAACGTCCCGGGTGAAAAAAATCATATTTTCCTGATACCGTGAGTAACGTCCCGGGTGAAAAAAATCATATTTTCCTGATACCGTGTGTAACGTCCAGGGTGAAAAAAATCCGATTTTCCTGATACCGTGAGTAATGTCCTGGGTGAAAAAAATCCTATTTTCCTGATACCGTGAGTCACGTCCAGGGTGAAAAAAATCAGATTTTCCTGATACCGTGAGTAACGTCCCGGGTGAAAAAAAATCATATTTTCCTGATACCGTGAGTAAAGTCCCGGGTGAAAAAAATCCGATTTTCCTGATACCGTGAGTAACATCCAGGGTGAAAAAAATCCGATTTTCCTGATACCGTGAGACACGTCCAGGGTGAAAAAAATCTAATTTTCCTGATACCGTGAGTAACGTACAGGGTGAAAAAAAATCATATTCCTGATTCCGTGAGTAAAGTCCAGGGTGAAAAAAATCAGATTTTCCTGATACCATGAGTAAGGTCCAGGGTGAAAAAAATCAGATTTTCCTGATACCGTGAGTAACGTCCCTGGTGAAAAAAATCATATTTTCCTGATACCGTGAGTAAAGTCCAGGTTGAAAAAAGTCAGATTTTAATGATACCGTGAGTAACGTCCCGGGTGAAAAAAATCATATTTTCCTGATACCGTGAGACACGTCCAGGGTGAAAAAAATCTAATTTTCCTGATACCGTGAGTAACGTACAGGGTGAAAAATAATCCGATTTTCCTGATACCATGAGTAATGTCCAGGGTGAAAAAAATCCGATTTTCCTGATACCGTGAGTCACGTCTAGGGCGGAAAAAAATCAGATTTTCCTGATACCGTGAGTAACGTCCCGGGTGAAAAAAATCATATTTTCCTGATACCGTGAGTAAAGTCCAGGGTGAAAAAAATCATATTTTCCTGATACCGTGAGTAAAGTCCAGGGTGAAAAAAATTCAAATTTTCATGATACCATGGATAATAGTCCAGTTGAAAAAAATCCGATTTTCCTGATACCGTGAGTCACGTCCAGGGTGAAAAAAATCAGATTTTCCTGATACCGTGAGTAACGTCCCGGGTGAAAAAAATCATATTTTCCTGATACCGTGAGAAACGTCCCGGGTGAAAAAAATCATATTTTCCTGATACCGTGAGTAAAGTCCAGGGTGAAAAATATCAGATTTTCTTGAAACCGTAAGTAAAGTCCAGGGTGAAAAAATTCAAATTTTCATGATACCATGGATAATAGTCCAGGTGAAAAAAATCCGATTTTCCTGATACCGTGAGTCACGTCCAGGGTGAAAAAAATCCGATTTTCCTGATACCGTGAGTAACGTCCAGGGTGAAAAAAATCCGATTTTCCTGATACCATGAGTAATGTCCAGGGCGAAAAAAATCTGATTTTCCTGATACCGTGAGTCACGTCCAGGGTGAAAAAAATCAGATTTTCCTGATACCGTGAGTAACGTCCCGGGTGAAAAAAATCATATTTTCCAGATACCGTGAGTTATGTCCAGGGTGAAAAATATCAGATTTTCTTGATACCGTAAGTAAAGTCCAGGGTGAAAAAATTCAAATTTTCATGATACCATGGATAATAGTCCAGGTGAAAAAAATCCGATTTTCCTGATACCGTGAGTCACGTCCAGGGTGAAAAAAATCATATTTTCCTGATACCGTGAGTAAAGTCCCGGGTGAAAAAAATCCGATTTTCCTGATACCGTGAGTAATGTCCAGGGCGAAAAAAATCTGATTTTCCTGATACCGTGAGTCACGTCCAGGGTGAAAAAAATCATATTTTCCTGATACCGTGAGTAAAGTCCAGGGTGAAAAAAATCAGATTTTCCAGATACCGTGAGTAACGTCCCGGGTGAAAAAAATCCGATTTTCCTGATACCGTGAGTAACGTCCAGGGTGAAAAAAATCCGATTTTCCTGATACCGTGAGACACGTCCAGGGTGAAAAAATCTGATTTTCCTGATACCGTGAGTAACGAACAGGGTGAAAAAAATCCGATTTTCCTGATACCATGAGTAATGTCCAGGGTGAAAAAAATCCTATTTTCCTGATACCGTGAGTCACGTCCAGGGTGAAAAAAATCAAATTTTCCTGATACCGTGAGTAACGTCCCGGGTGAAAAAATATCATATTTTCCTGATACCGTGAGTAACGTCCCGGGTGAAAAAAATCATATTTTCCAGATACCGTGAGTTATGTCCAGGGTGAAAAATATCAGATTTTCTTGATACCGTAAGTAAAGTCCAGGGTGAAAAAATTCAAATTTTCATGATACCATGGATAATAGTCCAGGTGAAAAAAATCCGATTTTCCTGATACCGTGAGTCATGTCCAGGGTGAAAAAAATCATATTTTCCTGATACCGTGAGTAAAGTCCCGGGTGAAAAAAATCCGATTTTCCTGATACCGTGAGTAATGTCCAGGGCGAAAAAAATCTGATTTTCCTGATACCGTGAGTAACGTCCCGGGTGAAAAAAATCATATTTTCCTGATACCGTGAGTAAAGTCCAGGGTGAAAAAAATCAGATTTTCCAGATACCGTGAGTAACGTCCCGGGTGAAAAAAATCCGATTTTCCTGATACCGTGAGTAACGTCCAGGGTGAAAAAAATCCGATTTTCCTGATACCGTGAGACACGTCCAGGGTGAAAAAATCTGATTTTCCTGATACCGTGAGTAACGAACAGGGTGAAAAAAATCCGATTTTCCTGATACCATGAGTAATGTCCAGGGTGAAAAAAATCCTATTTTCCTGATACCGTGAGTCACGTCCAGGGTGAAAAAAATCAAATTTTCCTGATACCGTGAGTAACGTCCCGGGTGAAAAAATATCATATTTTCCTGATACCGTGAGTAAAGTCCCGGGTGAAAAAAATCCGATTTTCCTGATACCATGAGTAAGGTCCAGGGTGAAAAAAATCAGATTTTCCTGATACCGTGAGTAACGTCCCTGGTGAAAAAAATCATATTTTCCTGATACCGTGAGTAAAGTCCAGGGTGAAAAAAGTCAGATTTTCATGATACCGTGAGTAACGTCCCGGGTGAAAAAAATCATATTTTCCTGATACCGTGAGACACGTCCAGGGTGAAAAAAATCTAATTTTCCTGATACCGTGAGTAACGTACAGGGTGAAAAATAATCCGATTTTCCTGATACCATGAGTAATGTCCAGGGTGAAAAAAATCCGATTTTCCTGATACCGTGAGTCACGTCTAGGGCGAAAAAAATCAGATTTTCCTGATACCGTGAGTAACGTCCCGGGTGAAAAAAATCATATTTTCCTGATACCGTGAGTAAAGTCCAGGGTGAAAAAAATCATATTTTCCTGATACCGTGAGTAAAGTCCAGGGTGAAAAAAATTCAAATTTTCATGATACCATGGATAATAGTCCAGTTGAAAAAAATCCGATTTTCCTGATACCGTGAGTCACGTCCAGGGTGAAAAAAATCAGATTTTCCTGATACCGTGAGTAACGTCCCGGGTGAAAAAAATCATATTTTCCTGATACCGTGAGAAACGTCCCGGGTGAAAAAAATCATATTTTCCTGATACCGTGAGTAAAGTCCAGGGTGAAAAAAATCCGATTTTCCTGATACCGTGAGTAACGTCCAGGGTGAAAAAAATCCGATTTTCCTGATACCATGAGTAATGTCCAGGGCGAAAAAAATCTGATTT
Source organism: Bradypodion pumilum (assembly GCA_035047305.1). Lineage (NCBI taxonomy): Eukaryota > Metazoa > Chordata > Lepidosauria > Squamata > Chamaeleonidae > Bradypodion > Bradypodion pumilum. Next base: position 187,796,763 of record JAWDJD010000003.1, read on the forward strand.
TCCTGATACCGTGAGTCACGTCCAGGGTGAAAAAAATCAGATTTTCCTGATACCGTGAGTAACGTCCCGGGTGAAAAAAATCATATTTTCCAGATACCGTGAGTTATGTCCAGGGTGAAAAATATCAGATTTTCTTGATACCGTAAGTAAAGTCCAGGGTGAAAAAATTCAAATTTTCATGATACCATGGATAATAGTCCAGGTGAAAAAAATCCGATTTTCCTGATACCGTGAGTCACGTCCAGGGTGAAAAAAATCATATTTTCCTGATACCGTGAGTAAAGTCCTGGGTGAAAAAAATCCGATTTTCCTGATACCGTGAGTAATGTCCAGGGCGAAAAAAATCTGATTTTCCTGATACCGTGAGTCACGTCCAGGGTGAAAAAAATCAGATTTTCCTGATACCGTGAGTAACGTCCCGGGTGAAAAAAATCATATTTTCCTGATACCGTGAGTAAAGTCCAGGGTGAAAAAAATCAGATTTTCCAGATACCGTGAGTAACGTCCCGGGTGAAAAAAATCCGATTTTCCTGATACCGTGAGTAACGTCCAGGGTGAAAAAAATCCAATTTTCCTGATACCGTGAGACACGTCCAGGGTGAAAAAATCTGATTTTCCTGATACCGTGAGTAACGAACAGGGTGAAAAAAATCCGATTTTCCTGATACCATGAGTAATGTCCAGGGTGAAAAAAATCCTATTTTCCTGATACCGTGAGTCACGTCCAGGGTGAAAAAAATCAAATTTTCCTGATACCGTGAGTAACGTCCCGGGTGAAAAAATATCATATTTTCCTGATACCGTGAGTAAAGTCCCGGGTGAAAAAAAATCCGATTTTCCTGATACCGTGAGTCACGTCCAGGGTGAAAAAAATCAGATTTTCCTGATACCGTGAGTAACGTCCCGGGTGAAAAAAATCATATTTTCCTGATACCGTGAGTAACGTCCCGGGTGAAAAAAATTAGATTTTCCCGATACCGTGAGTAACGTCCCGGGTGAAAAAAATACGATTTTCCTGATACCGTGAGTAACGTCCAGGGTGAAAAAAATCCGATTTTCCTGATACCGTGAGACACGTCCAGGGTGAAAAGTATCTAATTTTCCTGATACCGTGAGTAACGTACAGGGTGAAAAAAATCCGATTTTCCTGATACCATGAGTAATGTCCAGGGTGAAAAAAATCCGATTTTCCTGATACCGTGAGTCACGTCCAGGGTGAAAAATATGAGATTTTCTTGATACCGTAAGTAAAGTCCAGGGTGAAAAAATTCAAATTTTCATGATACCATGGATAATAGTCCAGGTGAAAAAAATCCGATTTTCCTGATACCGTGAGTCACGTCCAGGGTGAAAAAAATCATATTTTCCTGATACCGTGAGTAAAGTCCTGGGTGAAAAAAATCCGATTTTCCTGATACCGTGAGTAATGTCCAGGGCGAAAAAAATCTGATTTTCCTGATACCGTGAGTCACGTCCAGGGTGAAAAAAATCAGATTTTCCTGATACCGTGAGTAACGTCCCGGGTGAAAAAAATCATATTTTCCAGATACCGTGAGTTATGTCCAGGGTGAAAAATATCAGATTTTCTTGATACCGTAAGTAAAGTCCAGGGTGAAAAAATTCAAATTTTCATGATACCATGGATAATAGTCCAGGTGAAAAAAATCCGATTTTCCTGATACCGTGAGTCACGTCCAGGGTGAAAAAAATCATATTTTCCTGATACCGTGAGTAAAGTCCCGGGTGAAAAAAATCCGATTTTCCTGATACCGTGAGTAATGTCCAGGGCGAAAAAAATCTGATTTTCCTGATACCGTGAGTCACGTCCAGGGTGAAAAAAATCAGATTTTCCTGATACCGTGAGTAACGTCCCGGGTGAAAAAAATCATATTTTCCTGATACCGTGAGTAAAGTCCAGGGTGAAAAAAATCAGATTTTCCAGATACCGTGAGTAACGTCCCGGGTGAAAAAAATCCGATTTTCCTGATACCGTGAGTAACGTCCAGGGTGAAAAAAATCCGATTTTCCTGATACCGTGAGACACGTCCAGGGTGAAAAAATCTGATTTTCCTGATACCGTGAGTAACGAACAGGGTGAAAAAAATCCGATTTTCCTGATACCATGAGTAATGTCCAGGGTGAAAAAAATCCTATTTTCCTGATACCGTGAGTCACGTCCAGGGTGAAAAAAATCAAATTTTCCTGATACCGTGAGTAACGTCCCGGGTGAAAAAATATCATATTTTCCTGATACCGTGAGTAAAGTCCCGGGTGAAAAAAATCCGATTTTCCTGATACCATGAGTAAGGTCCAGGGTGAAAAAAATCAGATTTTCCTGATACCGTGAGTAACGTCCCTGGTGAAAAAAATCATATTTTCCTGATACCGTGAGTAAAGTCCAGGGTGAAAAAAGTCAGATTTTCATGATACCGTGAGTAACGTCCCGGGTGAAAAAAATCATATTTTCCTGATACCGTGAGACACGTCCAGGGTGAAAAAAATCTAATTTTCCTGATACCGTGAGTAACGTACAGGGTGAAAAATAATCCGATTTTCCTGATACCATGAGTAATGTCCAGGGTGAAAAAAATCCGATTTTCCTGAGACCGTGAGTCACGTCTAGGGCGAAAAAAATCAGATTTTCCTGATACCGTGAGTAACGTCCAGGGTGAAAAAAATCATATTTTCCTGATACCGTGAGTAAAGTCCAGGGTGAAAAAAATCATATTTTCCTGATACCGTGAGTAAAGTCCAGGGTGAAAAAAATTCAAATTTTCATGATACCATGGATAATAGTCCAGTTGAAAAAAATCCGATTTTCCTGATACCGTGAGTCACGTCCAGGGTGAAAAAAATCAGATTTTCCTGATACCGTGAGTAACGTCCCGGGTGAAAAAAATCATATTTTCCTGATACCGTGAGAAACGTCCCGGGTGAAAAAAATCATATTTTCCTGATACCGTGAGTAAAGTCCAGGGTGAAAAATATCAGATTTTCTTGATACCGTAAGTAAAGTCCAGGGTGAAAAAATTCAAATTTTCATGATACCATGGATAATAGTCCAGGTGAAAAAAATCCGATTTTCCTCATACCGTGAGTCACGTCCAGGGTGAAAAAAATCATATTTTCCTGATACCGTGAGTAAAGTCCCGGGTGAAAAAAATCCGATTTTCCTGATACCGTGAGTAACGTCCAGGGTGAAAAAAATCCGATTTTCCTGATACCATGAGTAATGTCCAGGGCGAAAAAAATCTGATTTTCCTGATACCGTGAGTCACGTCCAGGGTGAAAAAAATCAGATTTTCCTGATACCGTGAGTAACGTCCCGGGTGAAAAAAATCATATTTTCCAGATACCGTGAGTTATGTCCAGGGTGAAAAATATCAGATTTTCTTGACACCGTAAGTAAAGTCCAGGGTGAAAAAATTCAAATTTTCATGATACCATGGATAATAGTCCAGGTGAAAAAAATCCGATTTTCCTGATACCGTGAGTCACGTCCAGGGTGAAAAAAATCATATTTTCCTGATACCGTGAGTAAAGTCCTGGGTGAAAAAAATCCGATTTTCCTGATACCGTGAGTAATGTCCAGGGCGAAAAAAATCTGATTTTCCTGATACCGTGAGTCACGTGCAGGGTGAAAAAAATCAGATTTTCCTGATACCGTGAGTAACGTCCCGGGTGAAAAAAATCATATTTTCCTGATACCGTGAGTAAAGTCCAGGGTGAAAAAAATCAGATTTTCCAGATACCGTGAGTAACGTCCCGGGTGAAAAAAATCCGATTTTCCTGATACCGTGAGTAACGTCCAGGGTGAAAAAAATCCAATTTTCCTGATACCGTGAGACACGTCCAGGGTGAAAAAATCTGATTTTCCTGATACCGTGAGTAACGAACAGGGTGAAAAAAATCCGATTTTCCTGATACCATGAGTAATGTCCAGGGTGAAAAAAATCCTATTTTCCTGATACCGTGAGTCACGTCCAGGGTGAAAAAAATCAAATTTTCCTGATACCGTGAGTAACGTCCCGGGTGAAAAAATATCATATTTTCCTGATACCGTGAGTAAAGTCCCGGGTGAAAAAAAATCCGATTTTCCTGATACCGTGAGTCACGTCCAGGGTGAAAAAAATCAGATTTTCCTGATACCGTGAGTAACGTCCCGGGTGAAAAAAATCATATTTTCCTGATACCGTGAGTAACGTCCCGGGTGAAAAAAATTAGATTTTCCCGATACCGTGAGTAAAGTCCCGGGTGAAAAAAATACGATTTTCCTGATACCGTGAGTAACGTCCAGGGTGAAAAAAATCCGATTTTCCTGATACCGTGAGACACGTCCAGGGTGAAAAGAATCTAATTTTCCTGATACCGTGAGTAACGTACAGGGTGAAAAAAATCCGATTTTCCTGATACCATGAGTAATGTCCAGGGTGAAAAAAATCCGATTTTCCTGATACCGTGAGTCACGTCCAGGGTGAAAAATATGAGATTTTCCTGATACCGTGAGTAACGTTCCGGGTGAAAAAAATCATATTTTCCTGATACCGTGAGTAAAGTCCAGGGTGAAAAAAATCATATTTTCCTGATACCGTGAGTAAAGTCCCGGGTGAAAAAAATCCGATTTTCCTGATACCGTGAGTAATGTCCAGGGCGAAAAAAATCTGATTTTCCTGATACCGTGAGTCACGTCCAGGGTGAAAAAAATCAGATTTTCCTGATACCGTGAGTAACGTCCCGGGGGAAAAAAATCATATTTTCCTGATACCGTGAGTAAAGTCCAGGGTGAAAAAAATCAGATTTTCCAGATACCGTGAGTAATGTCCCGGGTGAAAAAAATCCGATTTTCCTGATACCGTGAGTAACGTCCAGGGTGAAAAAAATCCAATTTTCCTGATACCGTGAGACACGTCCAGGGTGAAAAAATCTGATTTTCCTGATACCGTGAGTAACGAACAGGGTGAAAAAAATCCGATTTTCCTGATACCATGAGTAATGTCCAGGGTGAAAAAAATCCTATTTTCCTGATACCGTGAGTCACGTCCAGGGTGAAAAAAATCAAATTTTCCTGATACCGTGAGTAACGTCCCGGGTGAAAAAATATCATATTTTCCTGATACCGTGAGTAAAGTCCCGGGTGAAAAAAAATCCGATTTTCCTGATACCGTGAGTCACGTCCAGGGTGAAAAAAATCAGATTTTCCTGATACCGTGAGTAACGTCCCGGGTGAAAAAAATCATATTTTCCTGATACCGTGAGTAACGTCCCGGGTGAAAAAAATTAGATTTTCCCGATACCGTGAGTAACGTCCCGGGTGAAAAAAATACGATTTTCCTGATACCGTGAGTAACGTCCAGGGTGAAAAAAATCCGATTTTCCTGATACCGTGAGACACGTCCAGGGTGAAAAGAATCTAATTTTCCTGATACCGTGAGTAACGTACAGGGTGAAAAAATTCCGATTTTCCTGATACCATGAGTAATGTCCAGGGTGAAAAAAATCCGATTTTCCTGATACCGTGAGTCACGTCCAGGGTGAAAAATATGAGATTTTCCTGATACCGTGAGTAACGTTCCGGGTGAAAAAAATCATATTTTCCTGATACCGTGAGTAAAGTCCAGGGTGAAAAAAATCATATTTTCCAGATACCGTGAGTAACGTTCCGGGTGAAAAAAATCTGATTTTCCTGATACCGTGAGTAACGTCCTGGGTGAAAAAAATCATATTTTCCTGATACCGTGAGTAAAGTCCAGGGTGAAAAAAATCAGATTTTCCTGATACCGTGAGTAAGGTCCAGGGTGAAAAAAATCAGATTTTCCTGATACCGTGAGTAACGTCCCGGGTGAAAAAAAATCATATTTTCCTGATACCGTGAGTAAAGTCCAGGGTGAAAAAAGTCAGATTTTCATGATACCATGGGTAACAGTCCAGGTGAAAAAAATCCGATTTTCCTGATACCGTGAGTCACGTCCAGGGTGAAAAAAAATCATATTTTCCTGATACCGTGAGTCACGTCCAGGGTGAAAAAAATCAGATTTTCCTGATACCGTGAGTAACGTCCCGGGTGAAAAAAATCATATTTTCCTGATACCGTGAGTAAAGTCCAGGGTGAAAAATATCAGATTTTCGTGATACTGTGAGTAACGTCCCCGGTGAAAAAAATCATATTTTCCTGATACCGTGAGAAATGTACCGGGTGAAAAAAAATCATATTTTCCTGATACCGTGAGTAAAGTCCAGGGTGAAAAAAAATCAAATTTTCATGATACCATGGGTAATAGTCCAGGTGAAAAAAATCCAATTTTCCTGATACCGTGAGTCACGTCCAGGGTGAAAAAAATCAGATTTTCCAGATACCGTGAGTTATGTCCAGGGTGAAAAATATCAGATTTTCGTGATACCATGAGTAAGGTCCAGGGTGAAAAAAATTATATTTTCCTGATACCTTGAGTTTAGTCCAGGTGAAAAAAAGTGATTTTCATGATACCATGAAAAAAGTTTAGGGTGAAAAAAATCCGATATTCCTGATACCGTGAGTAAGGTCCAGGGTGAAAAAAAACATATTTTCCTGATACCGTGAGTAAAGTCCAGGGTGACAAAAGTCAGATTTTCATGATACCGTGAGTAACGTCCCGGGTGAAAAAAAACATATTTTCCTGATACCGTGAGTAACGTCCCGGGTGAAAAAAATCATATTCCTGATACCGTGAGTAAAGTCCAGGGTGAAAAAAATCAGATTTTCCTGATACCATGAGTAAGGTCCAGGGTGAAAAAAATCAGATTTTCCTGATACCGTGAGTAACGTCACGGGTGAAAAAAAATCATATTTTCCTGATACCGTGAGTAATGTCCAGGGTGAAAAAAGACAGATTTTCATGATACTGTGAGTAACGTCCCGGGTGAAAAAAATCATATTTTCCTGATACCGTGAGTAACGTCCCGGGTGAAAAAAATCAGATTTTCCTGATACCGTGAGTAACGTCCCGGGTGAAAAAAATCATATTTTCCTGATACCGTGAGTAAAGTCCAGGGTGAAAAAAGTCAGATTTTCATGATACCATGGGTAACAGTCCAGGTGAAAAAAATCCGATTTTCCTGATACCGTGAGTCACGTCCAGGGTGAAAAAAAATCATATTTTCCTGATACCGTGAGTCACGTCCAGGGTGAAAAAAATCAGATTTTCCTGATACCGTGAGTAACGTCCCGGGTGAAAAAAATCATATTTTCCTGATACCGTGAGTAAAGTCCAGGGTGAAAAATATCAGATTTTCGTGATACTGTGAGTAACGTCCCCGATGAAAAAAATCATATTTTCCTGATACCGTGAGAAATGTACCGGGTGAAAAAAAATCATATTTTCCTGATACCGTGAGTAAAGTCCAGGGTGAAAAAAAATCAAATTTTCATGATACCATGGGTAATAGTCCAGGTGAAAAAAATCCGATTTTCCTGATACCGTGAGTCACGTCCAGGGTGAAAAAAATCAGATTTTCCAGATACCGTGAGTTATGTCCAGGGTGAAAAATATCAGATTTTCGTGATACCGTGAGTAAGGTCCAGGGTGAAAAAAATTATATTTTCCTGATACCTTGAGTTTAGTCCAGGTGAAAAAAAGTGATTTTCATGATACCATGAAAAAAGTTTAGGGTGAAAAAAATCCGATATTCCTGATACCGTGAGTAAGGTCCAGGGTGAAAAAAAACATATTTTCCTGATACCGTGAGTAAAGTCCAGGGTGACAAAAGTCAGATTTTCATGATACCGTGAGTAACGTCCCGGGTGAAAAAAAACATATTTTCCTGATACCGTGAGTAACGTCCCGGGTGAAAAAAATCATATTCCTGATACCGTGAGTAAAGTCCAGGGTGAAAAAAATCAGATTTTCCTGATACCGTGAGTAAGGTCCAGGGTGAAAAAAATCAGATTTTCCTGATACCGTGAGTAACGTCCCGGGTGAAAAAAAATCATATTTTCCTGATACCGTGAGTAATGTCCAGGGTGAAAAAAGACAGATTTTCATGATACTGTGAGTAACGTCCCGGGTGAACAAAATCATATTTTCCTGATACCGTGAGTAACGTCCCGGGTGAAAAAAATCATATTTTCCTGATACCGTGTGTAACGTCCAGGGTGAAAAAAATCCGATTTTCCTGATACCGTGAGTAATGTCCTGGGTGAAAAAAATCCTATTTTCCTGATACCGTGAGTCACGTCCAGGGTGAAAAAAATCAGATTTTCCTGATACCGTGAGTAACGTCCCGGGTGAAAAAAAATCATATTTTCCTGATACCGTGAGTAAAGTCCCGGGTGAAAAAAATCCGATTTTCCTGATACCGTGAGTAACATCCAGGGTGAAAAAAATCCGATTTTCCTGATACCGTGAGACACGTCCAGGGTGAAAAAAATCTAATTTTCCTGATACCGTGAGTAACGTACAGGGTGAAAAAAAATCATATTCCTGATTCCGTGAGTAAAGTCCAGGGTGAAAAAAATCAGATTTTCCTGATACCATGAGTAAGGTCCAGGGTGAAAAAAATCAGATTTTCCTGATACCGTGAGTAACGTCCCTGGTGAAAAAAATCATATTTTCCTGATACCGTGAGTAAAGTCCAGGGTGAAAAAAGTCAGATTTTCATGATACCGTGAGTAACGTCCCGGGTGAAAAAAATCATATTTTCCTGATACCGTGAGACACGTCCAGGGTGAAAAAAATCTAATTTTCCTGATACCGTGAGTAACGTACAGGGTGAAAAATAATCCGATTTTCCTGATACCATGAGTAATGTCCAGGGTGAAAAAAATCCGATTTTCCTGATACCGTGAGTCACGTCTAGGGCGAAAAAAATCAGATTTTCCTGATACCGTGAGTAACGTCCCGGGTGAAAAAAATCAGATTTTCCTGATACCGTGAGTAAAGTCCAGGGTGAAAAAAATCATATTTTCCTGATACCGTGAGTAAAGTCCAGGGTGAAAAAAATTCAAATTTTCATGATACCATGGATAATAGTCCAGTTGAAAAAAATCCGATTTTCCTGATACCGTGAGTCACGTCCAGGGTGAAAAAAATCAGATTTTCCTGATACCGTGAGTAACGTCCCGGGTGAAAAAAATCATATTTTCCTGATACCGTGAGAAACGTCCCGGGTGAAAAAAATCATATTTTCCTGATACCGTGAGTAAAGTCCAGGGTGAAAAATATCAGATTTTCTTGATACCGTAAGTAAAGTCCAGGGTGAAAAAATTCAAATTTTCATGATACCATGGATAATAGTCCAGGTGAAAAAAATCCGATTTTCCTGATACCGTGAGTCACGTCCAGGGTGAAAAAAATCATATTTTCCTGATACTGTGAGTAAAGTCCCGGGTGAAAAAAATCCGATTTTCCTGATACCGTGAGTAACGTCCAGGGTGAAAAAAATCCGATTTTCCTGATACCATGAGTAATGTCCAGGGCGAAAAAAATCTGATTTTCCTGATACCGTGAGTCACGTCCAGGGTGAAAAAAATCAGATTTTCCTGATACGGTGAGTAACGTCCCGGGTGAAAAAAATCATATTTTCCAGATACCGTGAGTTATGTCCAGGGTGAAAAATATCAGATTTTCTTGATACCGTAAGTAAAGTCCAGGGTGAAAAAATTCAAATTTTCATGATACCATGGATAATAGTCCAGGTGAAAAAAATCCGATTTTCCTGATACCGTGAGTCACGTCCAGGGTGAAAAAAATCATATTTTCCTGATACCGTGACTAAAGTCCCGGGTGAAAAAAATCCGATTTTCCTGATACCGTGAGTAATGTCCAGGGCGAAAAAAATCTGATTTTCCTGATACCGTGAGTCACGTCCAGGGTGAAAAAAATCAGATTTTCCTGATACCGTGAGTAACGTCCCGGGTGAAAAAAATCATATTTTCCTGATACCGTGAGTAAAGTCCAGGGTGAAAAAAATCAGATTTTCCAGATACCGTGAGTAACGTCCCGGGTGAAAAAAATCCGATTTTCCTGATACCGTGAGTAACGTCCAGGGTGAAAAAAATCCGATTTTCCTGATACCGTGAGACACGTCCAGGGTGAAAAAATCTGATTTTCCTGATACCGTGAGTAACGAACAGGGTGAAAAAAATCCGATTTTCCTGATACCATGAGTAATGTCCAGGGTGAAAAAAATCCTATTTTCCTGATACCGTGAGTCACGTCCAGGGTGAAAAAAATCAAATTTTCCTGATACCGTGAGTAACGTCCCGGGTGAAAAAATATCATATTTTCCTGATACCGTGAGTAAAGTCCCGGGTGAAAAAAATCAGATTTTCCTGATACCATGAGTAAGGTCCAGGGTGAAAAAAATCAGATTTTCCTGATACCGTGAGTAACGTCCCTGGTGAAAAAAATCATATTTTCCTGATACCGTGAGTAAAGTCCAGGGTGAAAAAAGTCAGATTTTCATGATACCGTGAGTAACGTCCCGGGTGAAAAAAATCATATTTTCCTGATACCGTGAGACACGTCCAGGGTGAAAAAAATCTAATTTTCCTGATACCGTGAGTAACGTACAGGGTGAAAAATAATCCGATTTTCCTGATACCATGAGTAATGTCCAGGGTGAAAAAAATCCGATTTTCCTGATACCGTGAGTCACGTCTAGGGCGAAAAAAATCAGATTTTCCTGATACCGTGAGTAACGTCCCGGGTGAAAAAAATCATATTTTCCTGATACCGTGAGTAAAGTCCAGGGTGAAAAAAATCATATTTTCCTGATACCGTGAGTAAAGTCCAGGGTGAAAAAAATTCAAATTTTCATGATACCATGGATAATAGTCCAGTTGAAAAAAATCCGATTTTCCTGATACCGTGAGTCAAGTCCAGGGTGAAAAAAATCAGATTTTCCTGATACCGTGAGTAACGTCCCGGGTGAAAAAAATCATATTTTCCTGATACCGTGAGAAACGTCCCGGGTGAAAAAAATCATATTTTCCTGATACCGTGAGTAAAGTCCAGGGTGAAAAATATCAGATTTTCTTGATACCGTAAGTAAAGTCCAGGGTGAAAAAATTCAAATTTTCATGATACCATGGATAATAGTCCAGGTGAAAAAAATCCGATTTTCCTCATACCGTGAGTCACGTCCAGGGTGAAAAAAATCATATTTTCCTGATACCGTGAGTAAAGTCCCGGGTGAAAAAAATCCGATTTTCCTGATACCGTGAGTAACGTCCAGGGTGAAAAAAATCCGATTTTCCTGATACCATGAGTAATGTCCAGGGCGAAAAAAATCTGATTTTCCTGATACCGTGAGTCACGTCCAGGGTGAAAAAAATCAGATTTTCCTGATACCGTGAGTAACGTCCCGGGTGAAAAAAATCATATTTTCCAGATACCGTGAGTTATGTCCAGGGTGAAAAATATCAGATTTTCTTGATACCGTAAGTAAAGTCCAGGGTGAAAAAATTCAAATTTTCATGATACCATGGATAATAGTCCAGGTGAAAAAAATCCGATTTTCCTGATACCGTGAGTCACGTCCAGGGTGAAAAAAATCATATTTTCCTGATACCGTGAGTAAAGTCCCGGGTGAAAAAAATCCGATTTTCCTGATACCGTGAGTAATGTCCAGGGCGAAAAAAATCTGATTTTCCTGATACCGTGAGTCACGTCCAGGGTGAAAAAAATCAGATTTTCCTGATACCTTGAGTAACGTCCCGGGTGAAAAAAATCATATTTTCCTGATACCGTGAGTAAAGTCCAGGGTGAAAAAAATCAGATTTTCCAGATACCGTGAGTAACGTCCCGGGTGAAAAAAATCCGATTTTCCTGATACCGTGAGTAACGTCCAGGGTGAAAAAAATCCGATTTTCCTGATACCGTGAGACACGTCCAGGGTGAAAAAATCTGATTTTCCTGATACCGTGAGTAACGAACAGGGTGAAAAAAAATCCGATTTTCCTGATACCATGAGTAATGTCCAGGGTGAAAAAAATCCTATTTTCCTGATACCGTGAGTCACGTCCAGGGTGAAAAAAATCAAATTTTCCTGATACCGTGAGTAACGTCCCGGGTGAAAAAATATCATATTTTCCTGATACCGTGAGTAAAGTCCCGGGTGAAAAAAAATCCGATTTTCCTGATACCGTGAGTCACGTCCAGGGTGAAAAAAATCAGATTTTCCTGATACCGTGAGTAACGTCCCGGGTGAAAAAAATCATATTTTCCTGATACCGTGAGTAACGTCCCGGGTGAAAAAAATTAGATTTTCCCGATACCGTGAGTAACGTCCCGGGTGAAAAAAATACGATTTTCCTGATTCCGTGAGTAACGTCCAGGGTGAAAAAAATCCGATTTTCCTGATACCGTGAGACACGTCCAGGGTGAAAAGAATCTAATTTTCCTGATACCGTGAGTAACGTACAGGGTGAAAAAAATCCGATTTTCCTGATACCATGAGTAATGTCCAGGGTGAAAAAAATCCGATTTTCCTGATACCGTGAGTCACGTCCAGGGTGAAAAATATGAGATTTTCCTGATACCGTGAGTAACGTTCCGGGTGAAAAAAATCATATTTTCCTGATACCGTGAGTAAAGTCCAGGGTGAAAAAAATCATATTTTCCAGATACCGTGAGTAACGTCCCGGGTGAAAAAAATCTGATTTTCCTGATACCGTGAGTAACGTCCTGGGTGAAAAAAATCATATTTTCCTGATACCGTGAGTAAAGTCCAGGGTGAAAAAAATCAGATTTTCCTGATACCGTGAGTAAGGTCCAGGGTGAAAAAAATCAGATTTTCCTGATACCGTGAGTAACGTCCCGGGTGAAAAAAATCATATTTTCCTGATACCGTGAGTAAAGTCCAGGGTGAAAAAAGTCAGATTTTCATGATACCATGGGTAACAGTCCAGGTGAAAAAAATCCGATTTTCCTGATACCGTGAGTCACGTCCAGGGTGAAAAAAAATCATATTTTCCTGATACCGTGAGTCACGTCCAGGGTGAAAAAAATCAGATTTTCCTGATACCGTGAGTAACGTCCCGGGTGAAAAAAATCATATTTTCCTGATACCGTGAGTAAAGTCCAGGGTGAAAAATATCAGATTTTCGTGATACTGTGAGTAACGTCCCCGGTGAAAAAAATCATATTTTCCTGATACCGTGAGAAATGTACCGGGTGAAAAAAAATCATATTTTCCTGATACCGTGAGTAAAGTCCAGGGTGAAAAAAAATCAAATTTTCATGATACCATGGGTAATAGTCCAGGTGAAAAAAATCCGATTTTCCTGATACCGTGAGTCACGTCCAGGGTGAAAAAAATCAGATTTTCCAGATACCGTGAGTTATGTCCAGGGTGAAAAATATCAGATTTTCGTGATACCGTGAGTAAGGTCCAGGGTGAAAAAAATTATATTTTCCTGATACCTTGAGTTTAGTCCAGGTGAAAAAAAGTGATTTTCATGATACCATGAAAAAAGTTTAGGGTGAAAAAAAATCCGATATTCCTGATACCGTGAGTAAGGTCCAGGGTGAAAAAAAACATATTTTCCTGATACCGTGAGTAAAGTCCAGGGTGACAAAAGTCAGATTTTCATGATACCGTGAGTAACGTCCCGGGTGAAAAAAAACATATTTTCCTGATACCGTGAGTAACGTCCCGGGTGAAAAAAATCATATTCCTGATACCGTGAGTAACGTCCCGGGTGAAAAAAATCATATTCCTGATACCGTGAGTAAAGTCCAGGGTGAAAAAAATCAGATTTTCCTGATACCGTGAGTAACGTCCCGGGTGAAAAAAATCATATTTTCCAGATACCGTGAGTTATGTCCAGGGTGAAAAATATCAGATTTTCTTGATACCGTATGTAAAGTCCAGGGTGAAAAAATTCAAATTTTCATGATACCATGGATAATAGTCCAGGTGAAAAAAATCCGATTTTCCTGATACCGTGAGTCACGTCCAGGGTGAAAAAAATCATATTTTCCTGATACCGTGAGTAAAGTCCCGGGTGAAAAAAATCCGATTTTCCTGATACCGTGAGTAATGTCCAGGGCGAAAAAAATCTGATTTTCCTGATACCGTGAGTCACGTCCAGGGTGAAAAAAATCAGATTTTCCTGATACCTTGAGTAACGTCCCGGGTGAAAAAAATCATATTTTCCTGATACCGTGAGTAAAGTCCAGGGTGAAAAAAATCAGATTTTCCAGATACCGTGAGTAACGTCCCGGGTGAAAAAAATCCGATTTTCCTGATACCGTGAGTAACGTCCAGGGTGAAAAAAATCCGATTTTCCTGATACCGTGAGACACGTCCAGGGTGAAAAAATCTGATTTTCCTGATACCGTGAGTAACGAACAGGGTGAAAAAAATCCGATTTTCCTGATACCATGAGTAATGTCCAGGGTGAAAAAAATCCTATTTTCCTGATACCGTGAGTCACGTCCAGGGTGAAAAAAATCAAATTTTCCTGATACCGTGAGTAACGTCCCGGGTGAAAAAATATCATATTTTCCTGATACCGTGAGTAAAGTCCCGGGTGAAAAAAAATCCGATTTTCCTGATACCGTGAGTCACGTCCAGGGTGAAAAAAATCAGATTTTCCTGATACCGTGAGTAACGTCCCGGGTGAAAAAAATCATATTTTCCTGATACCGTGAGTAACGTCCCGGGTGAAAAAAATTAGATTTTCCCGATACCGTGAGTAACGTCCCGGGTGAAAAAAATACGATTTTCCTGATTCCGTGAGTAACGTCCAGGGTGAAAAAAATCCGATTTTCCTGATACCGTGAGTCACGTCCAGGGTGAAAAATATGAGATTTTCCTGATACCGTGAGTAACGTTCCGGGTGAAAAAAATCATATTTTCCTGATACCGTGAGTAAAGTCCAGGGTGAAAAGAATCTAATTTTCCTGATACCGTGAGTAACGTACAGGGTGAAAAAAATCCGATTTTCCTGATACCATGAGTAATGTCCAGGGTGAAAAAAATCCGATTTTCCTGATACCGTGAGTCACGTCCAGGGTGAAAAATATGAGATTTTCCTGATACCGTGAGTAACGTTCCGGGTGAAAAAAATCATATTTTCCTGATACCGTGAGTAAAGTCCAGGGTGAAAAAAATCATATTTTCCAGATACCGTGAGTAACGTCCCGGGTGAAAAAAATCTGATTTTCCTGATACCGTGAGTAACGTCCTGGGTGAAAAAAATCATATTTTCCTGATACCGTGAGTAAAGTCCAGGGTGAAAAAAATCAGATTTTCCTGATACCGTGAGTAAGGTCCAGGGTGAAAAAAATCAGATTTTCCTGATACCGTGAGTAACGTCCCGGGTGAAAAAAATCATATTTTCCTGATACCGTGAGTAAAGTCCAGGGTGAAAAAAGTCAGATTTTCATGATACCATGGGTAACAGTCCAGGTGAAAAAAATCCGATTTTCCTGATACCGTGAGTCACGTCCAGGGTGAAAAAAAATCATATTTTCCTGATACCGTGAGTCACGTCCAGGGTGAAAAAAATCAGATTTTCCTGATACCGTGAGTAACGTCCCGGGTGAAAAAAATCATATTTTCCTGATACCGTGAGTAAAGTCCAGGGTGAAAAATATCAGATTTTCGTGATACTGTGAGTAACGTCCCCGGTGAAAAAAATCATATTTTCCTGATACCGTGAGAAATGTACCGGGTGAAAAAAAATCATATTTTCCTGATACCGTGAGTAAAGTCCAGGGTGAAAAAAAATCAAATTTTCATGATACCATGGGTAATAGTCCAGGTGAAAAAAATCCGATTTTCCTGATACCGTGAGTCACGTCCAGGGTGAAAAAAATCAGATTTTCCAGATACCGTGAGTTATGTCCAGGGTGAAAAATATCAGATTTTCGTGATACCGTGAGTAAGGTCCAGGGTGAAAAAAATTATATTTTCCTGATACCTTGAGTTTAGTCCAGGTGAAAAAAAGTGATTTTCATGATACCATGAAAAAAGTTTAGGGTGAAAAAAAATCCGATATTCCTGATACCGTGAGTAAGGTCCAGGGTGAAAAAAAACATATTTTCCTGATACCGTGAGTAAAGTCCAGGGTGACAAAAGTCAGATTTTCATGATACCGTGAGTAACGTCCCGGGTGAAAAAAAACATATATTCCTGATACCGTGAGTAACGTCCCGGGTGAAAAAAATCATATTCCTGATACCGTGAGTAAAGTCCAGAGTGAAAAAAATCAGATTTTCCTGATACCATGAGTAAGGTCCAGGGTGAAAAAAATCAGATTTTCCTGATACCGTGAGTAACGTCACGGGTGAAAAAAAATCATATTTTCCTGATACCGTGAGTAATGTCCAGGGTGAAAAAAGACAGATTTTCATGATACTGTGAGTAACGTCCCGGGTGAAAAAAATCATATTTTCCTGATACCGTGAGTAACGTCCCGGGTGAAAAAAATCAGATTTTCCTGATACCGTGAGTAACGTCCCGGGTGAAAAAAATCATATTTTCCTGATACCGTGAGTAAAGTCCAGGGTGAAAAAAGTCAGATTTTCATGATACCATGGGTAACAGTCCAGGTGAAAAAAATCCGATTTTCCTGATACCGTGAGTCACGTCCAGGGTGAAAAAAAATCATATTTTCCTGATACCGTGAGTCACGTCCAGGGTGAAAAAAATCAGATTTTCCTGATACCGTGAGTAACGTCCCGGGTGAAAAAAATCATATTTTCCTGATACCGTGAGTAAAGTCCAGGGTGAAAAATATCAGATTTTCGTGATACTGTGAGTAACGTCCCCGGTGAAAAAAATCATATTTTCCTGATACCGTGAGAAATGTACCGGGTGAAAAAAAAATCATATTTTCCTGATACCGTGAGTAAAGTCCAGGGTGAAAAAAAATCAAATTTTCATGATACCATGGGTAATAGTCCAGGTGAAAAAAATCCGATTTTCCTGATACCGTGAGTCACGTCCAGGGTGAAAAAAATCATATTCCTGATACCGTGAGTAACGTCCCGGGTGAAAAAAATCATATTCCTGATACCGTGAGTAAAGTCCAGGGTGAAAAAAATCAGATTTTCCTGATACCGTGAGTAACGTCCCGGGTGAAAAAAATCATATTTTCCAGATACCGTGAGTTATGTCCAGGGTGAAAAATATCAGATTTTCTTGATACCGTAAGTAAAGTCCAGGGTGAAAAAATTCAAATTTTCATGATACCATGGATAATAGTCCAGGTGAAAAAAATCCGATTTTCCTGATACCGTGAGTCACGTCCAGGGTGAAAAAAATCATATTTTCCTGATACCGTGAGTAAAGTCCCGGGTGAAAAAAATCCGATTTTCCTGATACCGTGAGTAATGTCCAGGGCGAAAAAAATCTGATTTTCCTGATACCGTGAGTCACGTCCAGGGTGAAAAAAATCAGATTTTCCTGATACCTTGAGTAACGTCCCGGGTGAAAAAAATCATATTTTCCTGATACCGTGAGTAAAGTCCAGGGTGAAAAAAATCAGATTTTCCAGATACCGTGAGTAACGTCCCGGGTGAAAAAAATCCGATTTTCCTGATACCGTGAGTAACGTCCAGGGTGAAAAAAATCCGATTTTCCTGATACCGTGAGACACGTCCAGGGTGAAAAAATCTGATTTTCCTGATACCGTGAGTAACGAACAGGGTGAAAAAAATCCGATTTTCCTGATACCATGAGTAATGTCCAGGGTGAAAAAAATCCTATTTTCCTGATACCGTGAGTCACGTCCAGGGTGAAAAAAATCAAATTTTCCTGATACCGTGAGTAACGTCCCGGGTGAAAAAATATCATATTTTCCTGATACCGTGAGTAAAGTCCCGGGTGAAAAAAAATCCGATTTTCCTGATACCGTGAGTCACGTCCAGGGTGAAAAAAATCAGATTTTCCTGATACCGTGAGTAACGTCCCGGGTGAAAAAAATCATATTTTCCTGATACCGTGAGTAACGTCCCGGGTGAAAAAAATTAGATTTTCCCGATACCGTGAGTAACGTCCCGGGTGAAAAAAATACGATTTTCCTGATTCCGTGAGTAACGTCCAGGGTGAAAAAAATCCGATTTTCCTGATACCGTGAGTCACGTCCAGGGTGAAAAATATGAGATTTTCCTGATACCGTGAGTAACGTTCCGGGTGAAAAAAATCATATTTTCCTGATACCGTGAGTAAAGTCCAGGGTGAAAAGAATCTAATTTTCCTGATACCGTGAGTAACGTACAGGGTGAAAAAAATCCGATTTTCCTGATACCATGAGTAATGTCCAGGGTGAAAAAAATCCGATTTTCCTGATACCGTGAGTCACGTCCAGGGTGAAAAATATGAGATTTTCCTGATACCGTGAGTAACGTTCCGGGTGAAAAAATTCATATTTTCCTGATACCGTGAGTAAAGTCCAGGGTGAAAAAAATCATATTTTCCAGATACCGTGAGTAACGTCCCGGGTGAAAAAAATCTGATTTTCCTGATACCGTGAGTAACGTCCTGGGTGAAAAAAATCATATTTTCCTGATACCGTGAGTAAAGTCCAGGGTGAAAAAAATCAGATTTTCCTGATACCGTGAGTAAGGTCCAGGGTGAAAAAAATCAGATTTTCCTGATACCGTGAGTAACGTCCCGGGTGAAAAAAATCATATTTTCCTGATACCGTGAGTAAAGTCCAGGGTGAAAAAAGTCAGATTTTCATGATACCATGGGTAACAGTCCAGGTGAAAAAAATCCGATTTTCCTGATACCGTGAGTCACGTCCAGGGTGAAAAAAAATCATATTTTCCTGATACCGTGAGTCACGTCCAGGGTGAAAAAAATCAGATTTTCCTGATACCGTGAGTAACGTCCCGGGTGAAAAAAATCATATTTTCCTGATACCGTGAGTAAAGTCCAGGGTGAAAAATATCAGATTTTCGTGATACTGTGAGTAACGTCCCCGGTGAAAAAAATCATATTTTCCTGATACCGTGAGAAATGTACCGGGTGAAAAAAAATCATATTTTCCTGATACCGTGAGTAAAGTCCAGGGTGAAAAAAAATCAAATTTTCATGATACCATGGGTAATAGTCCAGGTGAAAAAAATCCGATTTTCCTGATACCGTGAGTCACGTCCAGGGTGAAAAAAATCAGATTTTCCAGATACCGTGAGTTATGTCCAGGGTGAAAAATATCAGATTTTCGTGATACCGTGAGTAAGGTCCAGGGTGAAAAAAATTATATTTTCCTGATACCTTGAGTTTAGTCCAGGTGAAAAAAAGTGATTTTCATGATACCATGAAAAAAGTTTAGGGTGAAAAAAAATCCGATATTCCTGATACCGTGAGTAAGGTCCAGGGTGAAAAAAAACATATTTTCCTGATACCGTGAGTAAAGTCCAGGGTGACAAAAGTCAGATTTTCATGATACCGTGAGTAACGTCCCGGGTGAAAAAAAACATATTTTCCTGATACCGTGAGTAACGTCCCGGGTGAAAAAAATCATATTCCTGATACCGTGAGTAAAGTCCAGGGTGAAAAAAATCAGATTTTCCTGATACCATGAGTAAGGTCCAGGGTGAAAAAAATCAGATTTTCCTGATACCGTGAGTAACGTCACGGGTGAAAAAAAATCATATTTTCCTGATACCGTGAGTAATGTCCAGGGTGAAAAAAGACAGATTTTCATGATACTGTGAGTAACGTCCCGGGTGAAAAAAATCATATTTTCCTGATACCGTGAGTAACGTCCCGGGTGAAAAAAATCAGATTTTCCTGATACCGTGAGTAACGTCCCGGGTGAAAAAAATCATATTTTCCTGATACCGTGAGTAAAGTCCAGGGTGAAAAAAGTCAGATTTTCATGATACCATGGGTAACAGTCCAGGTAAAAAAAATCCGATTTTCCTGATACCGTGAGTCACGTCCAGGGTGAAAAAAAATCATATTTTCCTGATACCGTGAGTCACGTCCAGGGTGAAAAAAATCAGATTTTCCTGATACCGTGAGTAACGTCCCGGGTGAAAAAAATCATATTTTCCTGATACCGTGAGTAAAGTCCAGGGTGAAAAATATCAGATTTTCGTGATACTGTGAGTAACGTCCCCGGTGAAAAAAATCATATTTTCCTGATACCGTGAGAAATGTACCGGGTGAAAAAAAAATCATATTTTCCTGATACCGTGAGTAAAGTCCAGGGTGAAAAAAAATCAAATTTTCATGATACCATGGGTAATAGTCCAGGTGAAAAAAATCCGATTTTCCTGATACCGTGAGTCACGTCCAGGGTGAAAAAAATCAGATTTTCCAGATACCGTGAATTATGTCCAGGGTGAAAAATATCAGATTTTCGTGATACCGTGAGTAAGGTCCAGGGTGAAAAAAATTATATTTTCCTGATACCTTGAGTTTAGTCCAGGTGAAAAAAAGTGATTTTCATGATACCATGAAAAAAGTTTAGGGTGAAAAAAATCCGATATTCCTGATACCGTGAGTAAGGTCCAGGGTGAAAAAAAACATATTTTCCTGATACCGTGAGTAAAGTCCAGGGTGACAAAAGTCAGATTTTCATGATACCGTGAGTAACGTCCCGGGTGAAAAAAAACATATTTTCCTGATACCGTGAGTAACGTCCCGGGTGAAAAAAATCATATTCCTGATACCGTGAGTAAAGTCCAGGGTGAAAAAAATCAGATTTTCCTGATACCGTGAGTAAGGTCCAGGGTGAAAAAAAATCATATTTTCCTGATACCGTGAGTAATGTCCAGGGTGAAAAAAGACAGATTTTCATGATACTGTGAGTAACGTCCCGGGTGAAAAAAATCATATTTTCCTGATACCGTGAGTAACGTCCCGGGTGAAAAAAATCATATTTTCCTGATACCGTGTGTAACGTCCCGGGTGAAAAAAATCCGATTTTCCTGATACCGTGAGTAATGTCCAGGGTGAAAAAAATCCTATTTTCCTGATACCGTGAGTCACGTCCAGGGTGAAAAAAATCAGATTTTCCTGATACCGTGAGTAACGTCCCGGGTGAAAAAAAATCATATTTTCCTGATACCGTGAGTAAAGTCCCGGGTGAAAAAAATCCGATTTTCCTGATACCGTGAGTAACGTCCAGGGTGAAAAAAATCCGATTTTCCTGATACCGTGAGACACGTCCAGGGTGAAAAAAATCTAATTTTCCTGATACCGTGAGTAACGTACAGGGTGAAAAAAATCATATTCCTGATTCCGTGAGTAAAGTCCAGGGTGAAAAAAATCAGATTTTCCTGATACCATGAGTAAGGTCCAGGGTGAAAAAAATCAGATTTTCCTGATACCGTGAGTAACGTCCCTGGTGAAAAAAATCATATTTTCCTGATACCGTGAGTAAAGTCCAGGGTAAAAAAAGTCAGATTTTCATGATACCGTGAGTAACGTCCCGGGTGAAAAAAATCATATTTTCCTGATACCGTGAGACACGTCCAGGGTGAAAAAAATCTAATTTTCCTGATACCGTGAGTAACGTACAGGGTGAAAAATAATCCGATTTTCCTGATACCATGAGTAATGTCCAGGGTGAAAAAAATCCGATTTTCCTGATACCGTGAGTCACGTCTAGGGCGAAAAAAATCAGATTTTCCTGATACCGTGAGTAACGTCCCGGGTGAAAAAAATCATATTTTCCTGATACCGTGAGTAAAGTCCAGGGTGAAAAAAATCATATTTTCCTGATACCGTGAGTAAAGTCCAGGGTGAAAAAAATTCAAATTTTCATGATACCATGGATAATAGTCCAGGTGAAAAAAATCCGATTTTCCTGATACCGTGAGTCACGTCCAGGGTGAAAAAAATCAGATTTTCCAGATACCGTGAGTTATGTCCAGGGTGAAAAATATCAGATTTTCTTGATACCGTAAGTAAAGTCCAGGGTGAAAAAATTCAAATTTTCATGATACCATGGATAATAGTCCAGGTGAAAAAAATCCGATTTTCCTGATACCGTGAGTAACGTCCAGGGTGAAAAAAATCCGATTTTCCTGATACCGTGAGTAAAGTCCCGGGTGAAAAAAATCCGATTTTCCTGATACCGTGAGTAACGTCCAGGGTGAAAAAAATCCGATTTTCCTGATACCATGAGTAATGTCCAGGGCGAAAAAAATCTGATTTTCCTGATACCGTGAGTCACGTCCAGGGTGAAAAAAATCAGATTTTCCTGATACCGTGAGTAACGTCCCGGGTGAAAAAAATCATATTTTCCTGATACCGTGAGTAAAGTCCAGGGTGAAAAAAATCAGATTTTCCAGATACCGTGAGTAACGTCCCGGGTGAAAAAAATCCGATTTTCCTGATACCGTGAGTAACGTCCAGGGTGAAAAAAATCCGATTTTCCTGATACCGTGAGACACGTCCAGGGTGAAAAAAATCTGATTTTCCTGATACCGTGAGTAACGAACAGGGTGAAAAAAATCCGATTTTCCTGATACCATGAGTAATGTCCAGGGTGAAAAAAATCCTATTTTCCTGATACCGTGAGTCACGTCCAGGGTGAAAAAAATCAAATTTTCCTGATACCGTGAGTAACGTCCCGGGTGAAAAAATATCATATTTTCCTGATACCGTGAGTAAAGTCCCGGGTGAAAAAAATCCGATTTTCCTGATACCGTGAGTAACGTCCAGGGTGAAAAAAATCCAATTTTCCTGATACCGTGAGACACGTCCAGGGTGAAAAAAATCTAATTTTCCTGATACCGTGAGTAACGTACAGGGTGAAAAATATCATATTCCTGATTCCGTGAGTAAAGTCCAGGGTGAAAAAAATCAGATTTTCCTGATACCATGAGTAAGGTCCAGGGTGAAAAAAATCAGATTTTCCTGATACCATGAGTAACGTCCCGGGTGAAAAAAATCATATTTTCCTGATACCGTGAGTAAAGTCCAGGGTGAAAAAAGTCAGATTTTCATGATACCGTGAGTAACGTCCCGGGTGAAAAAAATCATATTTTCCTGATACCGTGAGTAACGTCCCGGGTGAATAAAATCCGATTTTCCTGATACCGTGAGAGACGTCCAGGGTGAAAAAAATCTGATTTTCCTGATACCGTGAGTAACGTACAGGGTGAAAAAAATTCGATTTTCCTGATACCATGAGTAATGTCCAGGGTGAAAAAAATCGTATTTTCCTGATACCGTGAGTCACGTCCAGGGTGAAAAAAATCAGATTTTCCTGATACCGTGAGTAACGTCCCGGGTGAAAAAAAATCATATTTTCCTGATACCGTGAGTAACCTCCAGGGTGAAAAAAATCCGATTTTCCTGATACCGTGAGACACGTCCAGGGTGAAAAAAATCTAATTTTCCTGATACCGTGAGTAACGTACAGGGTGAAAAAAATCCAATTTTCCTGATACCATGAGTAATGTCCAGGGTGAAAAAAATCCGATTTTCCTGATACCGTGAGTCACGTCCAGGGCAAAAAAAATCAGATTTTCCTGATACCATGAGTAACGTCCCGGGTGAAAAAAATCATATTTTCCTGATACCGTGAGTAAAGTCCAGGGTGAAAAAAATCATATTTTCCTGATACCGTGAGTAAAGTTCAGGGTGAAAAAAATTCAAATTTTCATGATACCATGGATAATAGTCCAGGTGAAAAAAATCCGATTTTCCTGATACCGTGAGTCACGTCCAGGGTGAAAAAAATCAGATTTTCCAGATACCGTGAGTTATGTCCAGGGTGAAAAATATCAGATTTTCTTGATACCGTAAGTAAAGTCCAGGGTGAAAAAAATTCAAATTTTCATGATACCATGGATAATAGTCCAGGTGAAAAAAATCCGATTTTCCTGATACCGTGAGTCACGTCCAGGGTGAAAAAAATCATATTTTCCTGATACTGTGAGTAAAGTCCCGGGTGAAAAAAATCCGATTTTCCTGATACCGTGAGTAACGTCCCGGGTGAAAAAAATCATATTTTCCTGATACCGTGAGTAAAGTCCAGGGTGAAAAAAAATCAGATTTTCCAGATACCGTGAGTTATGTCCAGGGTGAAAAATATCAGATTTTCTTGATACCGTAAGTAAAGTCCAGGGTGAAAAAAATTCAAATTTTCATGATACCATGGATAATAGTCCAGGTGGAAAAAATCCGATTTTCCTGATACCGTGAGTCACGTCCAGGGTGAAAAAAATCATATTTTCCTGATACCGTGAGTAAGGTCCAGGGTGAAAAAAATCAGATTTTCCTGATACCGTGAGTAACGTCCCGGGTGAAAAAAATCATATTTTCCTGATACCGTGAGTAAAGTCCAGGGTGAAAAAAGTCAGATTTTCATGATACCATGGGTAACAGTCCAGGTGAAAAAAATCCGATTTTCCTGATACCGTGAGTCACGTCCAGGGTGAAAAAAAATCATATTTTCCTGATACCGTGAGTCACGTCCAGGGTGAAAAAAATCAGATTTTCCTGATACCGTGAGTAACGTCCCGGGTGAAAAAAATCATATTTTCCTGATACCGTGAGTAAAGTCCAGGGTGAAAAATATCAGATTTTCGTGATACTGTGAGTAACGTCCCCGGTGAACAAAATCATATTTTCCTGATACCGTGAGAAATGTACCGGGTGAAAAAAAATCATATTTTCCTGATACCGTGAGTAAAGTCCAGGGTGAAAAAAAATCAAATTTTCATGATACCATGGGTAATAGTCCAGGTGAAAAAAATCCGATTTTCCTGATACCGTGAGTCACGTCCAGGGTGAAAAAAAATCAGATTTTCCAGATACCGTGAGTTATGTCCAGGGTGAAAAATATCAGATTTTCGTGATACCGTAAGTAAAGTCCAGGGTGAAAAAATTCAAATTTTCATGATACCATGGATAATAGTCCAGGTGAAAAAAATCCGATTTTCCTGATACCGTGAGTAACGTCCAGGGTGAAAAAAATCCGATTTTCCTGATACCGTGAGTAAAGTCCCGGGTGAAAAAAATCCGATTTTCCTGATACCGTGAGTAACGTCCAGGGTGAAAAAAATCCGATTTTCCTGATACCATGAGTAATGTCCAGGGCGAAAAAAATCTGATTTTCCTGATACCGTGAGTCACGTCCAGGGTGAAAAAAATCAGATTTTCCTGATACCGTGAGTAACGTCCCGGGTGAAAAAAATCATATTTTCCTGATACCGTGAGTAAAGTCCAGGGTGAAAAAAATCAGATTTTCCAGATACCGTGAGTAACGTCCCGGGTGAAAAAAATCCGATTTTCCTGATACCGTGAGTAACGTCCAGGGTGAAAAAAATCCGATTTTCCTGATACCGTGAGACACGTCCAGGGTGAAAAAAATCTGATTTTCCTGATACCGTGAGTAACGAACAGGGTGAAAAAAATCCGATTTTCCTGATACCATGAGTAATGTCCAGGGTGAAAAAAATCCTATTTTCCTGATACCGTGAGTCACGTCCAGGGTGAAAAAAATCAAATTTTCCTGATACCGTGAGTAACGTCCCGGGTGAAAAAATATCATATTTTCCTGATACCGTGAGTAAAGTCCCGGGTGAAAAAAATCCGATTTTCCTGATACCGTGAGTAACGTCCAGGGTGAAAAAAATCCAATTTTCCTGATACCGTGAGACACGTCCAGGGTGAAAAAAATCTAATTTTCCTGATACCGTGAGTAACGTACAGGGTGAAAAATATCATATTCCTGATTCCGTGAGTAAAGTCCAGGGTGAAAAAAATCAGATTTTCCTGATACCATGAGTAAGGTCCAGGGTGAAAAAAATCAGATTTTCCTGATACCATGAGTAACGTCCCGGGTGAAAAAAATCATATTTTCCTGATACCGTGAGTAAAGTCCAGGGTGAAAAAAGTCAGATTTTCATGATACCGTGAGTAACGTCCCGGGTGAAAAAAATCATATTTTCCTGATACCGTGAGTAACGTCCCGGGTGAATAAAATCCGATTTTCCTGATACCGTGAGAGACGTCCAGGGTGAAAAAAATCTGATTTTCCTGATACCGTGAGTAACGTACAGGGTGAAAAAAATTCGATTTTCCTGATACCATGAGTAATGTCCAGGGTGAAAAAAATCGTATTTTCCTGATACCGTGAGTCACGTCCAGGGTGAAAAAAATCAGATTTTCCTGATACCGTGAGTAACGTCCCGGGTGAAAAAAAATCATATTTTCCTGATACCGTGAGTAACCTCCAGGGTGAAAAAAATCCGATTTTCCTGATACCGTGAGACACGTCCAGGGTGAAAAAAATCTAATTTTCCTGATACCGTGAGTAACGTACAGGGTGAAAAAAATCCAATTTTCCTGATACCATGAGTAATGTCCAGGGTGAAAAAAATCCGATTTTCCTGATACCGTGAGTCACGTCCAGGGCAAAAAAAATCAGATTTTCCTGATACCATGAGTAACGTCCCGGGTGAAAAAAATCATATTTTCCTGATACCGTGAGTAAAGTCCAGGGTGAAAAAAATCATATTTTCCTGATACCGTGAGTAAAGTTCAGGGTGAAAAAAATTCAAATTTTCATGATACCATGGATAATAGTCCAGGTGAAAAAAATCCGATTTTCCTGATACCGTGAGTCACGTCCAGGGTGAAAAAAATCATATTTTCCTGATACTGTGAGTAAAGTCCCGGGTGAAAAAAATCCGATTTTCCTGATACCGTGAGTAACGTCCCGGGTGAAAAAAATCATATTTTCCTGATACCGTGAGTAAAGTCCAGGGTGAAAAAAAATCAGATTTTCCAGATACCGTGAGTTATGTCCAGGGTGAAAAATATCAGATTTTCTTGATACCGTAAGTAAAGTCCAGGGTGAAAAAAATTCAAATTTTCATGATACCATGGATAATAGTCCAGGTGGAAAAAATCCGATTTTCCTGATACCGTGAGTCACGTCCAGGGTGAAAAAAATCATATTTTCCTGATACCGTGAGTAAGGTCCAGGGTGAAAAAAATCAGATTTTCCTGATACCGTGAGTAACGTCCCGGGTGAAAAAAATCATATTTTCCTGATACCGTGAGTAAAGTCCAGGGTGAAAAAAGTCAGATTTTCATGATACCATGGGTAACAGTCCAGGTGAAAAAAATCCGATTTTCCTGATACCGTGAGTCACGTCCAGGGTGAAAAAAAATCATATTTTCCTGATACCGTGAGTCACGTCCAGGGTGAAAAAAATCAGATTTTCCTGATACCGTGAGTAACGTCCCGGGTGAAAAAAATCATATTTTCCTGATACCGTGAGTAAAGTCCAGGGTGAAAAATATCAGATTTTCGTGATACTGTGAGTAACGTCCCCGGTGAAAAAAATCATATTTTCCTGATACCGTGAGAAATGTACCGGGTGAAAAAAAATCATATTTTCCTGATACCGTGAGTAAAGTCCAGGGTGAAAAAAAATCAAATTTTCATGATACCATGGGTAATAGTCCAGGTGAAAAAAATCCGATTTTCCTGATACCGTGAGTCACGTCCAGGGTGAAAAAAAATCAGATTTTCCAGATACCGTGAGTTATGTCCAGGGTGAAAAATATCAGATTTTCGTGATACCATGAGTAAGGTCCAGGGTGAAAAAAATTATATTTTCCTGATACCTTGAGTTTAGTCCAGGTGAAAAAAAGTGATTTTCATGATACCATGAAAAAAGTTTAGGGTGAAAAAAATCCGATATTCCTGATACCGTGAGTAAGGTCCAGGGTGAAAAAAAACATATTTTCCTGATACCGTGAGTAAAGTCCAGGGTGACAAAAGTCAGATTTTCATGATACCGTGAGTAACGTCCCGGGTGAAAAAAAAACATATTTTCCTGATACCGTGAGTAACGTCCCGGGTGAAAAAAATCATATTCCTGATACCGTGAGTAAAGTCCAGGGTGAAAAAAATCAGATTTTCCTGATACCATGAGTAAGGTCCAGGGTGAAAAAAATCAGATTTTCCTGATACCGTGAGTAACGTCACGGGTGAAAAAAAATCATATTTTCCTGATACCGTGAGTAATGTCCAGGGTGAAAAAAGACAGATTTTCATGATACTGTGAGTAACGTCCCGGGTGAAAAAAATCATATTTTCCTGATACCGTGAGTAACGTCCCGGGTGAAAAAAATCAGATTTTCCTGATACCGTGAGTAACGTCCCGGGTGAAAAAAATCATATTTTCCTGATACCGTGAGTAAAGTCCAGGGTGAAAAAAGTCAGATTTTCATGATACCATGGGTAACAGTCCAGGTGAAAAAAATCCGATTTTCCTGATACCGTGAGTCACGTCCAGGGTGAAAAAAAATCATATTTTCCTGATACCGTGAGTCACGTCCAGGGTGAAAAAAATCAGATTTTCCTGATACCGTGAGTAACGTCCCGGGTGAAAAAAATCATATTTTCCTGATACCGTGAGTAAAGTCCAGGGTGAAAAATATCAGATTTTCGTGATACTGTGAGTAACGTCCCCGGTGAAAAAAATCATATTTTCCTGATACCGTGAGAAATGTACCGGGTGAAAAAAAATCATATTTTCCTGATACCGTGAGTAAAGTCCAGGGTGAAAAAAAATCAAATTTTCATGATACCATGGGTAATAGTCCAGGTGAAAAAAATCCGATTTTCCTGATACCGTGAGTCACGTCCAGGGTGAAAAAAATCAGATTTTCCAGATACCGTGAGTTATGTCCAGGGTGAAAAATATCAGATTTTCGTGATACCGTGAGTAAGGTCCAGGGTGAAAAAAATTATATTTTCCTGATACCTTGAGTTTAGTCCAGGTGAAAAAAAGTGATTTTCATGATACCATGAAAAAAGTTTAGGGTGAAAAAAATCCGATATTCCTGATACCGTGAGTAAGGTCCAGGGTGAAAAAAAACATATTTTCCTGATACCGTGAGTAAAGTCCAGGGTGACAAAAGTCAGATTTTCATGATACCGTGAGTAACGTCCCGGGTGAAAAAAAACATATTTTCCTGATACCGTGAGTAACGTCCCGGGTGAAAAAAATCATATTCCTGATACCGTGAGTAAAGTCCAGGGTGAAAAAAATCAGATTTTCCTGATACCGTGAGTAAGGTCCAGGGTGAAAAAAATCAGATTTTCCTGATACCGTGAGTAACGTCCCGGGTGAAAAAAAATCATATTTTCCTGATACCGTGAGTAATGTCCAGGGTGAAAAAAGACAGATTTTCATGATACTGTGAGTAACGTCCCGGGTGAACAAAATCATATTTTCCTGATACCGTGAGTAACGTCCCGGGTGAAAAAAATCATATTTTCCTGATACCGTGTGTAACGTCCAGGGTGAAAAAAATCCGATTTTCCTGATACCGTGAGTAATGTCCTGGGTGAAAAAAATCCTATTTTCCTGATACCGTGAGTCACGTCCAGGGTGAAAAAAATCAGATTTTCCTGATACCGTGAGTAACGTCCCGGGTGAAAAAAAATCATATTTTCCTGATACCGTGAGTAAAGTCCCGGGTGAAAAAAATCCGATTTTCCTGATACCGTGAGTAACATCCAGGGTGAAAAAAATCCGATTTTCCTGATACCGTGAGACACGTCCAGGGTGAAAAAAATCTAATTTTCCTGATACCGTGAGTAACGTACAGGGTGAAAAAAAATCATATTCCTGATTCCGTGAGTAAAGTCCAGGGTGAAAAAAATCAGATTTTCCTGATACCATGAGTAAGGTCCAGGGTGAAAAAAATCAGATTTTCCTGATACCGTGAGTAACGTCCCTGGTGAAAAAAATCATATTTTCCTGATACCGTGAGTAAAGTCCAGGGTGAAAAAAGTCAGATTTTCATGATACCGTGAGTAACGTCCCGGGTGAAAAAAATCATATTTTCCTGATACCGTGAGACACGTCCAGGGTGAAAAAAATCTAATTTTCCTGATACCGTGAGTAACGTACAGGGTGAAAAATAATCCGATTTTCCTGATACCATGAGTAATGTCCAGGGTGAAAAAAATCCGATTTTCCTGATACCGTGAGTCACGTCTAGGGCGAAAAAAATCAGATTTTCCTGATACCGTGAGTAACGTCCCGGGTGAAAAAAATCAGATTTTCCTGATACCGTGAGTAAAGTCCAGGGTGAAAAAAATCATATTTTCCTGATACCGTGAGTAAAGTCCAGGGTGAAAAAAATTCAAATTTTCATGATACCATGGATAATAGTCCAGTTGAAAAAAATCCGATTTTCCTGATACCGTGAGTCACGTCCAGGGTGAAAAAAATCAGATTTTCCTGATACCGTGAGTAACGTCCCGGGTGAAAAAAATCATATTTTCCTGATACCGTGAGAAACGTCCCGGGTGAAAAAAATCATATTTTCCTGATACCGTGAGTAAAGTCCAGGGTGAAAAATATCAGATTTTCTTGATACCGTAAGTAAAGTCCAGGGTGAAAAAATTCAAATTTTCATGATACCATGGATAATAGTCCAGGTGAAAAAAATCCGATTTTCCTGATACCGTGAGTCACGTCCAGGGTGAAAAAAATCATATTTTCCTGATACTGTGAGTAAAGTCCCGGGTGAAAAAAATCCGATTTTCCTAATACCGTGAGTAACGTCCAGGGTGAAAAAAATCCGATTTTCCTGATACCATGAGTAATGTCCAGGGCGAAAAAAATCTGATTTTCCTGATACCGTGAGTCACGTCCAGGGTGAAAAAAATCAGATTTTCCTGATACCGTGAGTAACGTCCCGGGTGAAAAAAATCATATTTTCCAGATACCGTGAGTTATGTCCAGGGTGAAAAATATCAGATTTTCTTGATACCGTAAGTAAAGTCCAGGGTGAAAAAATTCAAATTTTCATGATACCATGGATAATAGTCCAGGTGAAAAAAATCCGATTTTCCTGATACCGTGAGTCACGTCCAGGGTGAAAAAAATCATATTTTCCTGATACCGTGACTAAAGTCCCGGGTGAAAAAAATCCGATTTTCCTGATACCGTGAGTAATGTCCAGGGCGAAAAAAATCTGATTTTCCTGATACCGTGAGTCACGTCCAGGGTGAAAAAAATCAGATTTTCCTGATACCGTGAGTAACGTCCCGGGTGAAAAAAATCATATTTTCCTGATACCGTGAGTAAAGTCCAGGGTGAAAAAAATCAGATTTTCCAGATACCGTGAGTAACGTCCCGGGTGAAAAAAATCCGATTTTCCTGATACCGTGAGTAACGTCCAGGGTGAAAAAAATCCGATTTTCCTGATACCGTGAGACACGTCCAGGGTGAAAAAATCTGATTTTCCTGATACCGTGAGTAACGAACAGGGTGAAAAAAATCCGATTTTCCTGATACCATGAGTAATGTCCAGGGCGAAAAAAATCTGATTTTCCTGATACCGTGAGTCACGTCCAGGGTGAAAAAAATCAAATTTTCCTGATACCGTGAGTAACGTCCCGGGTGAAAAAATATCATATTTTCCTGATACCGTGAGTAAAGTCCCGGGTGAAAAAAATCAGATTTTCCTGATACCATGAGTAAGGTCCAGGGTGAAAAAAATCAGATTTTCCTGATACCGTGAGTAACGTCCCTGGTGAAAAAAATCATATTTTCCTGATACCGTGAGTAAAGTCCAGGGTGAAAAAAGTCAGATTTTCATGATACCGTGAGTAACGTCCCGGGTGAAAAAAATCATATTTTCCTGATACCGTGAGACACGTCCAGGGTGAAAAAAATCTAATTTTCCTGATACCGTGAGTAACGTACAGGGTGAAAAATAATCCGATTTTCCTGATACCATGAGTAATGTCCAGGGTGAAAAAAATCCGATTTTCCTGATACCGTGAGTCACGTCTAGGGCGAAAAAAATCAGATTTTCCTGATACCGTGAGTAACGTCCCGGGTGAAAAAAATCATATTTTCCTGATACCGTGAGTAAAGTCCAGGGTGAAAAAAATCATATTTTCCTGATACCGTGAGTAAAGTCCAGGGTGAAAAAAATTCAAATTTTCATGATACCATGGATAATAGTCCAGTTGAAAAAAATCCGATTTTCCTGATACCGTGAGTCACGTCCAGGGTGAAAAAAATCAGATTTTCCTGATACCGTGAGTAACGTCCCGGGTGAAAAAAATCATATTTTCCTGATACCGTGAGAAACGTCCCGGGTGAAAAAAATCATATTTTCCTGATACCGTGAGTAAAGTCCAGGGTGAAAAATATCAGATTTTCCTGATACCGTGAGTAAAGTCCAGGGTGAAAAAAATTCAAATTTTCATGATACCATGGATAATAGTCCAGTTGAAAAAAATCCGATTTTCCTGATACCGTGAGTCACGTCCAGGGTGAAAAAAATCAGATTTTCCTGATACCGTGAGTAACGTCCCGGGTGAAAAAAATCATATTTTCCTGATACCGTGAGAAACGTCCCGGGTGAAAAAAATCATATTTTCCTGATACCGTGAGTAAAGTCCAGGGTGAAAAATATCAGATTTTCTTGATACCGTAAGTAAAGTCCAGGGTGAAAAAATTCAAATTTTCATGATACCATGGATAATAGTCCAGGTGAAAAAAATCCGATTTTCCTGATACTGTGAGTCACGTCCAGGGTGAAAAAAATCATATTTTCCTGATACTGTGAGTAAAGTCCCGGGTGAAAAAAATCCGATTTTCCTGATACCGTGAGTAACGTCCAGGGTGAAAAAAATCCGATTTTCCTGATACCATGAGTAATGTCCAGGGCGAAAAAAATCTGATTTTCCTGATACCGTGAGTCACGTCCAGGGTGAAAAAAATCAGATTTTCCTGATACCGTGAGTAACGTCCCGGGTGAAAAAAATCATATTTTCCAGATACCGTGAGTTATGTCCAGGGTGAAAAATATCAGATTTTCTTGATACCGTAAGTAAAGTCCAGGGTGAAAAAATTCAAATTTTCATGATACCATGGATAATAGTCCAGGTGAAAAAAATCCGATTTTCCTGATACCGTGAGTCACGTCCAGGGTGAAAAAAATCATATTTTCCTGATACCGTGACTAAAGTCCCGGGTGAAAAAAATCCGATTTTCCTGATACCGTGAGTAATGTCCAGGGCGAAAAAAATCTGATTTTCCTGATACCGTGAGTCACGTCCAGGGTGAAAAAAATCAGATTTTCCTGATACCGTGAGTAACGTCCCGGGTGAAAAAAATCATATTTTCCTGATACCGTGAGTAAAGTCCAGGGTGAAAAAAATCAGATTTTCCAGATACCGTGAGTAACGTCCCGGGTGAAAAAAATCCGATTTTCCTGATACCGTGAGTAACGTCCAGGGTGAAAAAAATCCGATTTTCCTGATACCGTGAGACACGTCCAGGGTGAAAAAATCTGATTTTCCTGATACCGTGAGTAACGAACAGGGTGAAAAAAATCCGATTTTCCTGATACCATGAGTAATGTCCAGGGTGAAAAAAATCCTATTTTCCTGATACCGTGAGTCACGTCCAGGGTGAAAAAAATCAAATTTTCCTGATACCGTGAGTAACGTCCCGGGTGAAAAAATATCATATTTTCCTGATACCGTGAGTAAAGTCCCGGGTGAAAAAAATCAGATTTTCCTGATACCATGAGTAAGGTCCAGGGTGAAAAAAATCAGATTTTCCTGATACCGTGAGTAACGTCCCTGGTGAAAAAAATCATATTTTCCTGATACCGTGAGTAAAGTCCAGGGTGAAAAAAGTCAGATTTTCATGATACCGTGAGTAACGTCCCGGGTGAAAAAAATCATATTTTCCTGATACCGTGAGACACGTCCAGGGTGAAAAAAATCTAATTTTCCTGATACCGTGAGTAACGTACAGGGTGAAAAATAATCCGATTTTCCTGATACCATGAGTAATGTCCAGGGTGAAAAAAATCCGATTTTCCTGATACCGTGAGTCACGTCTAGGGCGAAAAAAATCAGATGTTCCTGATACCGTGAGTAACGTCCCGGGTGAAAAAAATCATATTTTCCTGATACCGTGAGTAAAGTCCAGGGTGAAAAAAATCATATTTTCCTGATACCGTGAGTAAAGTCCAGGGTGAAAAAAATTCAAATTTTCATGATACCATGGATAATAGTCCAGTTGAAAAAAATCCGATTTTCCTGATACCGTGAGTCACGTCCAGGGTGAAAAAAATCAGATTTTCCTGATACCGTGAGTAACGTCCCGGGTGAAAAAAATCATATTTTCCTGATACCGTGAGAAACGTCCCGGGTGAAAAAAATCATATTTTCCTGATACCGTGAGTAAAGTCCAGGGTGAAAAATATCAGATTTTCTTGATACCGTAAGTAAAGTCCAGGGTGAAAAAATTCAAATTTTCATGATACCATGGATAATAGTCCAGGTGAAAAAAATCCGATTTTCCTCATACCGTGAGTCACGTCCAGGGTGAAAAAAATCATATTTTCCTGATACCGTGAGTAAAGTCCCGGGTGAAAAAAATCCGATTTTCCTGATACCGTGAGTAACGTCCAGGGTGAAAAAAATCCGATTTTCCTGATACCATGAGTAATGTCCAGGGCGAAAAAAATCTGATTTTCCTGATACCGTGAGTCACGTCCAGGGTGAAAAAAATCAGATTTTCCTGATACCGTGAGTAACGTCCCGGGTGAAAAAAATCATATTTTCCAGATACCGTGAGTTATGTCCAGGGTGAAAAATATCAGATTTTCTTGATACCGTAAGTAAAGTCCAGGGTGAAAAAATTCAAATTTTCATGATACCATGGATAATAGTCCAGGTGAAAAAAATCCGATTTTCCTGATACCGTGAGTCACGTCCAGGGTGAAAAAAATCATATTTTCCTGATACCGTGAGTAAAGTCCCGGGTGAAAAAAATCCGATTTTCCTGATACCGCGAGTAATGTCCAGGGCGAAAAAAATCTGATTTTCCTGATACCGTGAGTCACGTCCAGGGTGAAAAAAATCAGATTTTCCTGATACCGTGAGTAACGTCCCGGGTGAAAAAAATCATATTTTCCTGATACCGTGAGTAAAGTCCCGGGTGAAAAAAATCAGATTTTCCAGATACCGTGAGTAACGTCCCGGGTGAAAAAAATCCGATTTTCCTGATACCGTGAGTAACGTCCAGGGTGAAAAAAATCCGATTTTCCTGATACCGTGAGTCACGTCCAGGGTGAAAAAAATCATATTTTCCTGATACCGTGACTAAAGTCCCGGGTGAAAAAAATCCGATTTTCCTGATACCGTGAGTAATGTCCAGGGCGAAAAAAATCTGATTTTCCTGATACCGTGAGTCACGTCCAGGGTGAAAAAAATCAGATTTTCCTGATACCGTGAGTAACGTCCCGGGTGAAAAAAATCATATTTTCCTGATACCGTGAGTAAAGTCCAGGGTGAAAAAAATCAGATTTTCCAGATACCGTGAGTAACGTCCCGGGTGAAAAAAATCCGATTTTCC
Source organism: Bradypodion pumilum (assembly GCA_035047305.1). Lineage (NCBI taxonomy): Eukaryota > Metazoa > Chordata > Lepidosauria > Squamata > Chamaeleonidae > Bradypodion > Bradypodion pumilum. Next base: position 187,832,090 of record JAWDJD010000003.1, read on the forward strand.
TGATACCGTGAGTAACGTCCAGGGTGAAAAAAATCCGATTTTCCTGATACCGTGAGACACGTCCAGGGTGAAAAAATCTGATTTTCCTGATACCGTGAGTAACGAACAGGGTGAAAAAAATCCGATTTTCCTGATACCATGAGTAATGTCCAGGGTGAAAAAAATCCTATTTTCCTGATACCGTGAGTCACGTCCAGGGTGAAAAAAATCAAATTTTCCTGATACCGTGAGTAACGTCCCGGGTGAAAAAATATCATATTTTCCTGATACCGTGAGTAAAGTCCCGGGTGAAAAAAATCAGATTTTCCTGATACCATGAGTAAGGTCCAGGGTGAAAAAAATCAGATTTTCCTGATACCGTGAGTAACGTCCCTGGTGAAAAAAATCATATTTTCCTGATACCGTGAGTAAAGTCCAGGGTGAAAAAAGTCAGATTTTCATGATACCGTGAGTAACGTCCCGGGTGAAAAAAATCATATTTTCCTGATACCGTGAGACACGTCCAGGGTGAAAAAAATCTAATTTTCCTGATACCGTGAGTAACGTACAGGGTGAAAAATAATCCGATTTTCCTGATACCATGAGTAATGTCCAGGGTGAAAAAAATCCGATTTTCCTGATACCGTGAGTCACGTCCAGGGTGAAAAAAATCAGATTTTCCAGATACCGTGAGTTATGTCCAGGGTGAAAAATATCAGATTTTCGTGATACCGTGAGTAAGGTCCAGGGTGAAAAAAATCATATTTTCCTGATACCGTGAGTAAAGTCCAGGGTGAAAAATATCAGATTTTCGTGATACTGTGAGTAACGTCCCCGGTGAAAAAAATCATATTTTCCTGATACCGTGAGAAATGTACCGGGTGAAAAAAAATCATATTTTCCTGATACCGTGAGTAAAGTCCAGGGTGAAAAAAAATCAAATTTTCATGATACCATGGATAATAGTCCAGGTGAAAAAAATCCGATTTTCCTGATACCGTGAGACACGTCCAGGGTGAAAAAATCTGATTTTCCTGATACCGTGACTAAAGTCCCGGGTGAAAAAAATCCGATTTTCCTGATACCGTGAGTAATGTCCAGGGCGAAAAAAATCTGATTTTCCTGATACCGTGAGTCACGTCCAGGGTGAAAAAAATCAGATTTTCCTGATACCGTGAGTAACGTCCCGGGTGAAAAAAATCATATTTTCCTGATACCGTGAGTAAAGTCCAGGGTGAAAAAAATCAGATTTTCCAGATACCGTGAGTAACGTCCCGGGTGAAAAAAATCCGATTTTCCTGATACCGTGAGTAACGTCCAGGGTGAAAAAAATCCGATTTTCCTGATACCGTGAGACACGTCCAGGGTGAAAAAATCTGATTTTCCTGATACCGTGAGTAACGAACAGGGTGAAAAAAATCCGATTTTCCTGATACCATGAGTAATGTCCAGGGTGAAAAAAATCCTATTTTCCTGATACCGTGAGTCACGTCCAGGGTGAAAAAAATCAAATTTTCCTGATACCGTGAGTAACGTCCCGGGTGAAAAAATATCATATTTTCCTGATACCGTGAGTAAAGTCCCGGGTGAAAAAAATCAGATTTTCCTGATACCATGAGTAAGGTCCAGGGTGAAAAAAATCAGATTTTCCTGATACCGTGAGTAACGTCCCTGGTGAAAAAAATCATATTTTCCTGATACCGTGAGTAAAGTCCAGGGTGAAAAAAGTCAGATTTTCATGATACCGTGAGTAACGTCCCGGGTGAAAAAAATCATATTTTCCTGATACCGTGAGACACGTCCAGGGTGAAAAAAATCTAATTTTCCTGATACCGTGAGTAACGTACAGGGTGAAAAATAATCCGATTTTCCTGATACCATGAGTAATGTCCAGGGTGAAAAAAATCCGATTTTCCTGATACCGTGAGTCACGTCTAGGGCGAAAAAAATCAGATGTTCCTGATACCGTGAGTAACGTCCCGGGTGAAAAAAATCATATTTTCCTGATACCGTGAGTAAAGTCCAGGGTGAAAAAAATCATATTTTCCTGATACCGTGAGTAAAGTCCAGGGTGAAAAAAATTCAAATTTTCATGATACCATGGATAATAGTCCAGTTGAAAAAAATCCGATTTTCCTGATACCGTGAGTCACGTCCAGGGTGAAAAAAATCAGATTTTCCTGATACCGTGAGTAACGTCCCGGGTGAAAAAAATCATATTTTCCTGATACCGTGAGAAACGTCCCGGGTGAAAAAAATCATATTTTCCTGATACCGTGAGTAAAGTCCAGGGTGAAAAATATCAGATTTTCTTGATACCGTAAGTAAAGTCCAGGGTGAAAAAATTCAAATTTTCATGATACCATGGATAATAGTCCAGGTGAAAAAAATCCGATTTTCCTCATACCGTGAGTCACGTCCAGGGTGAAAAAAATCATATTTTCCTGATACCGTGAGTAAAGTCCCGGGTGAAAAAAATCCGATTTTCCTGATACCGTGAGTAACGTCCAGGGTGAAAAAAATCCGATTTTCCTGATACCATGAGTAATGTCCAGGGCGAAAAAAATCTGATTTTCCTGATACCGTGAGTCACGTCCAGGGTGAAAAAAATCAGATTTTCCTGATACCGTGAGTAACGTCCCGGGTGAAAAAAATCATATTTTCCAGATACCGTGAGTTATGTCCAGGGTGAAAAATATCAGATTTTCTTGATACCGTAAGTAAAGTCCAGGGTGAAAAAATTCAAATTTTCATGATACCATGGATAATAGTCCAGGTGAAAAAAATCCGATTTTCCTGATACCGTGAGTCACGTCCAGGGTGAAAAAAATCATATTTTCCTGATACCGTGAGTAAAGTCCCGGGTGAAAAAAATCCGATTTTCCTGATACCGCGAGTAATGTCCAGGGCGAAAAAAATCTGATTTTCCTGATACCGTGAGTCACGTCCAGGGTGAAAAAAATCAGATTTTCCTGATACCGTGAGTAACGTCCCGGGTGAAAAAAATCATATTTTCCTGATACCGTGAGTAAAGTCCCGGGTGAAAAAAATCAGATTTTCCAGATACCGTGAGTAACGTCCCGGGTGAAAAAAATCCGATTTTCCTGATACCGTGAGTAACGTCCAGGGTGAAAAAAATCCGATTTTCCTGATACCGTGAGACACGTCCAGGGTGAAAAAATCTGATTTTCCTGATACCGTGAGTAACGAACAGGGTGAAAAAAATCCGATTTTCCTGATACCATGAGTAATGTCCAGGGTGAAAAAAATCCTATTTTCCTGATACCGTGAGTCACGTCCAGGGTGAAAAAAATCAAATTTTCCTGATACCGTGAGTAACGTCCCGGGTGAAAAAATATCATATTTTCCTGATACCGTGAGTAAAGTCCCGGGTGAAAAAAAATCCGATTTTCCTGATACCGTGAGTCACGTCCAGGGTGAAAAAAATCAGATTTTCCTGATACCGTGAGTAACGTCCCGGGTGAAAAAAATCATATTTTCCTGATACCGTGAGTAACGTCCCGGGTGAAAAAAATTAGATTTTCCCGATACCGTGAGTAACGTCCCGGGTGAAAAAAATACGATTTTCCTGATTCCGTGAGTAACGTCCAGGGTGAAAAAAATCCGATTTTCCTGATACCGTGAGACACGTCCAGGGTGAAAAGAATCTAATTTTCCTGATACCGTGAGTAACGTACAGGGTGAAAAAAATCCGATTTTCCTGATACCATGAGTAATGTCCAGGGTGAAAAAAATCCGATTTTCCTGATACCGTGAGTCACGTCCAGGGTGAAAAATATGAGATTTTCCTGATACCGTGAGTAACGTTCCGGGTGAAAAAAATCATATTTTCCTGATACCGTGAGTAAAGTCCAGGGTGAAAAAAATCATATTTTCCAGATACCGTGAGTAACGTCCCGGGTGAAAAAAATCTGATTTTCCTGATACCGTGAGTAACGTCCTGGGTGAAAAAAATCATATTTTCCTGATACCGTGAGTAAAGTCCAGGGTGAAAAAAATCAGATTTTCCTGATACCGTGAGTAAGGTCCAGGGTGAAAAAAATCAGATTTTCCTGATACCGTGAGTAACGTCCCGGGTGAAAAAAATCATATTTTCCTGATACCGTGAGTAAAGTCCAGGGTGAAAAAAGTCAGATTTTCATGATACCATGGGTAACAGTCCAGGTGAAAAAAATCCGATTTTCCTGATACCGTGAGTCACGTCCAGGGTGAAAAAAAATCATATTTTCCTGATACCGTGAGTCACGTCCAGGGTGAAAAAAATCAGATTTTCCTGATACCGTGAGTAACGTCCCGGGTGAAAAAAATCATATTTTCCTGATACCGTGAGTAAAGTCCAGGGTGAAAAAAAATCAAATTTTCATGATACCATGGGTAATAGTCCAGGTGAAAAAAATCCGATTTTCCTGATACCGTGAGTCACGTCCAGGGTGAAAAAAATCAGATTTTCCAGATACCGTGAGTTATGTCCAGGGTGAAAAATATCAGATTTTCGTGATACCGTGAGTAAGGTCCAGGGTGAAAAAAATTATATTTTCCTGATACCTTGAGTTTAGTCCAGGTGAAAAAAAGTGATTTTCATGATACCATGAAAAAAGTTTAGGGTGAAAAAAAATCCGATATTCCTGATACCGTGAGTAAGGTCCAGGGTGAAAAAAAACATATTTTCCTGATACCGTGAGTAAAGTCCAGGGTGACAAAAGTCAGATTTTCATGATACCGTGAGTAACGTCCCGGGTGAAAAAAAACATATTTTCCTGATACCGTGAGTAACGTCCCGGGTGAAAAAAATCATATTCCTGATACCGTGAGTAAAGTCCAGGGTGAAAAAAATCAGATTTTCCTGATACCATGAGTAAGGTCCAGGGTGAAAAAAATCAGATTTTCCTGATACCGTGAGTAACGTCACGGGTGAAAAAAAATCATATTTTCCTGATACCGTGAGTAATGTCCAGGGTGAAAAAAGACAGATTTTCATGATACTGTGAGTAACGTCCCGGGTGAAAAAAATCATATTTTCCTGATACCGTGAGTAACGTCCCGGGTGAAAAAAATCAGATTTTCCTGATACCGTGAGTAACGTCCCGGGTGAAAAAAATCATATTTTCCTGATACCGTGAGTAAAGTCCAGGGTGAAAAAAGTCAGATTTTCATGATACCATGGGTAACAGTCCAGGTGAAAAAAATCCGATTTTCCTGATACCGTGAGTCACGTCCAGGGTGAAAAAAAATCATATTTTCCTGATACCGTGAGTCACGTCCAGGGTGAAAAAAATCAGATTTTCCTGATACCGTGAGTAACGTCCCGGGTGAAAAAAATCATATTTTCCTGATACCGTGAGTAAAGTCCAGGGTGAAAAATATCAGATTTTCGTGATACTGTGAGTAACGTCCCCGGTGAAAAAAATCATATTTTCCTGATACCGTGAGAAATGTACCGGGTGAAAAAAAATCATATTTTCCTGATACCGTGAGTAAAGTCCAGGGTGAAAAAAAATCAAATTTTCATGATACCATGGGTAATAGTCCAGGTGAAAAAAATCCGATTTTCCTGATACCGTGAGTCACGTCCAGGGTGAAAAAAATCAGATTTTCCAGATACCGTGAATTATGTCCAGGGTGAAAAATATCAGATTTTCGTGATACCGTGAGTAAGGTCCAGGGTGAAAAAAATTATATTTTCCTGATACCTTGAGTTTAGTCCAGGTGAAAAAAAGTGATTTTCATGATACCATGAAAAAAGTTTAGGGTGAAAAAAATCCGATATTCCTGATACCGTGAGTAAGGTCCAGGGTGAAAAAAAACATATTTTCCTGATACCGTGAGTAAAGTCCAGGGTGACAAAAGTCAGATTTTCATGATACCATGAGTAACGTCCCGGGTGAAAAAAAACATATTTTCCTGATACCGTGAGTAACGTCCCGGGTGAAAAAAATCATATTCCTGATACCGTGAGTAAAGTCCAGGGTGAAAAAAATCAGATTTTCCTGATACCGTGAGTAAGGTCCAGGGTGAAAAAAATCAGATTTTCCTGATACCGTGAGTAACGTCACGGGTGAAAAAAAATCATATTTTCCTGATACCGTGAGTAATGTCCAGGGTGAAAAAAGACAGATTTTCATGATACTGTGAGTAACGTCCCGGGTGAAAAAAATCATATTTTCCTGATACCGTGAGTAACGTCCCGGGTGAAAAAAATCATATTTTCCTGATACCGTGTGTAACGTCCCGGGTGAAAAAAATCCGATTTTCCTGATACCGTGAGTAATGTCCAGGGTGAAAAAAATCCTATTTTCCTGATACCGTGAGTCACGTCCAGGGTGAAAAAAATCAGATTTTCCTGATACCGTGAGTAACGTCCCGGGTGAAAAAAAATCATATTTTCCTGATACCGTGAGTAAAGTCCCGGGTGAAAAAAATCCGATTTTCCTGATACCGTGAGTAACGTCCAGGGTGAAAAAAATCCGATTTTCCTGATACCGTGAGACACGTCCAGGGGGAAAAAAATCTAATTTTCCTGATACCGTGAGTAACGTACAGGGTGAAAAAAATCATATTCCTGATTCCGTGAGTAAAGTCCAGGGTGAAAAAAATCAGATTTTCCTGATACCATGAGTAAGGTCCAGGGTGAAAAAAATCAGATTTTCCTGATACCGTGAGTAACGTCCCTGGTGAAAAAAATCATATTTTCCTGATACCGTGAGTAAAGTCCAGGGTAAAAAAAGTCAGATTTTCATGATACCGTGAGTAACGTCCCGGGTGAAAAAAATCATATTTTCCTGATACCGTGAGACACGTCCAGGGTGAAAAAAATCTAATTTTCCTGATACCGTGAGTAACGTACAGGGTGAAAAATAATCCGATTTTCCTGATACCATGAGTAATGTCCAGGGTGAAAAAAATCCGATTTTCCTGATACCGTGAGTCACGTCTAGGGCGAAAAAAATCAGATTTTCCTGATACCGTGAGTAACGTCCCGGGTGAAAAAAATCATATTTTCCTGATACCGTGAGTAAAGTCCAGGGTGAAAAAAAATCATATTTTCCTGATACCGTGAGTAACGTCCAGGGTGAAAAAAATCCGATTTTCCTGATACCGTGAGACACGTCCAGGGGGAAAAAAATCTAATTTTCCTGATACCGTGAGTAACGTACAGGGTGAAAAAAATCATATTCCTGATTCCGTGAGTAAAGTCCAGGGTGAAAAAAATCAGATTTTCCTGATACCATGAGTAAGGTCCAGGGTGAAAAAAATCCGATTTTCCTGATACCGTGAGTCACGTCCAGGGTGAAAAAAATCAGATTTTCCAGATACCGTGAGTTATGTCCAGGGTGAAAAATATCAGATTTTCTTGATACCGTAAGTAAAGTCCAGGGTGAAAAAATTCAAATTTTCATGATACCATGGATAATAGTCCAGGTGAAAAAAATCCGATTTTCCTGATACCGTGAGTCACGTCCAGGGTGAAAAAAATCATATTTTCCTGATACCGTGAGTAAAGTCCCGGGTGAAAAAAATCCGATTTTCCTGATACCGTGAGTAACGTCCACGGTGAAAAAAATCCGATTTTCCTGATACCATGAGTAATGTCCAGGGCGAAAAAAATCTGATTTTCCTGATACCGTGAGTCACGTCCAGGGTGAAAAAAATCAGATTTTCCTGATACCGTGAGTAACGTCCCGGGTGAAAAAAATCATATTTTCCTGATACCGTGAGTAAAGTCCAGGGTGAAAAAAATCAGATTTTCCAGATACCGTGAGTAACGTCCCGGGTGAAAAAAATCCGATTTTCCTGATACCGTGAGTAACGTCCAGGGTGAAAAAAATCCGATTTTCCTGATACCGTGAGACACGTCCAGGGTGAAAAAAATCTGATTTTCCTGATACCGTGAGTAACGAACAGGGTGAAAAAAATCCGATTTTCCTGATACCATGAGTAATGTCCAGGGTGAAAAAAATCCTATTTTCCTGATACCGTGAGTCACGTCCAGGGTGAAAAAAATCAAATTTTCCTGATACCGTGAGTAACGTCCCGGGTGAAAAAATATCATATTTTCCTGATACCGTGAGTAAAGTCCCGGGTGAAAAAAATCCGATTTTCCTGATACCGTGAGTAACGTCCAGGGTGAAAAAAATCCGATTTTCCTGATACCGTGAGACACGTCCAGGGTGAAAAAAATCTAATTTTCCTGATACCGTGAGTAACGTACAGGGTGAAAAATATCATATTCCTGATTCCGTGAGTAAAGTCCAGGGTGAAAAAAATCAGATTTTCCTGATACCATGAGTAAGGTCCAGGGTGAAAAAAATCAGATTTTCCTGATACCATGAGTAACGTCCCGGGTGAAAAAAATCATATTTTCCTGATACCGTGAGTAAAGTCCAGGGTGAAAAAAGTCAGATTTTCATGATACCGTGAGTAACGTCCCGGGTGAAAAAAATCATATTTTCCTGATACCGTGAGTAACGTCCCGGGTGAATAAAATCCGATTTTCCTGATACTGTGAGAGACGTCCAGGGTGAAAAAAATCTGATTTTCCTGATACCGTGAGTAACGTACAGGGTGAAAAAAATCCAATTTTCCTGATACCGTGAGTCACGTACAGGGTGAAAAAAATCCGATTTTCCTGATACCATGAGTAATGTCCAGGGTGAAAAAAATCCGATTTTCCTGATACCGTGAGTCACGTCCAGGGTGAAAAATATGAGATTTTCCTGATACCGTGAGTAACGTTCCGGGTGAAAAAAATCATATTTTCCTGATACCGTGAGTAAAGTCCAGGGTGAAAAAAATCATATTTTCCAGATACCGTGAGTAACGTCCCGGGTGAAAAAAATCTGATTTTCCTGATACCGTGAGTAACGTCCTGGGTGAAAAAAATCATATTTTCCTGATACCGTGAGTAAAGTCCAGGGTGAAAAAAATCAGATTTTCCTGATACCGTGAGTAAGGTCCAGGGTGAAAAAAATCAGATTTTCCTGATACCGTGAGTAACGTCCCGGGTGAAAAAAATCATATTTTCCTGATACCGTGAGTAAAGTCCAGGGTGAAAAAAGTCAGATTTTCATGATACCATGGGTAACAGTCCAGGTGAAAAAAATCATATTTTCCTGATACCGTGAGTCACGTCCAGGGTGAAAAAAAATCATATTTTCCTGATACCGTGAGTCACGTCCAGGGTGAAAAAAATCAGATTTTCCTGATACCGTGAGTAACGTCCCGGGTGAAAAAAATCATATTTTCCTGATACCGTGAGTAAAGTCCAGGGTGAAAAATATCAGATTTTCGTGATACTGTGAGTAACGTCCCCGGTGAAAAAAATCATATTTTCCTGATACCGTGAGAAATGTACCGGGTGAAAAAAAATCATATTTTCCTGATACCGTGAGTAACGTCCCGGGTGAATAAAATCCGATTTTCCTGATACTGTGAGAGACGTCCAGGGTGAAAAAAATCTGATTTTCCTGATACCGTGAGTAACGTACAGGGTGAAAAAAATCCAATTTTCCTGATACCGTGAGTCACGTACAGGGTGAAAAAAATCCGATTTTCCTGATACCATGAGTAATGTCCAGGGTGAAAAAAATCCGATTTTCCTGATACCGTGAGTCACGTCCAGGGTGAAAAATATGAGATTTTCCTGATACCGTGAGTAACGTTCCGGGTGAAAAAAATCATATTTTCCTGATACCGTGAGTAAAGTCCAGGGTGAAAAAAATCATATTTTCCAGATACCGTGAGTAACGTCCCGGGTGAAAAAAATCTGATTTTCCTGATACCGTGAGTAACGTCCTGGGTGAAAAAAATCATATTTTCCTGATACCGTGAGTAAAGTCCAGGGTGAAAAAAATCAGATTTTCCTGATACCGTGAGTAAGGTCCAGGGTGAAAAAAATCAGATTTTCCTGATACCGTGAGTAACGTCCCGGGTGAAAAAAATCATATTTTCCTGATACCGTGAGTAAAGTCCAGGGTGAAAAAAGTCAGATTTTCATGATACCATGGGTAACAGTCCAGGTGAAAAAAATCATATTTTCCTGATACCGTGAGTCACGTCCAGGGTGAAAAAAAATCATATTTTCCTGATACCGTGAGTCACGTCCAGGGTGAAAAAAATCAGATTTTCCTGATACCGTGAGTAACGTCCCGGGTGAAAAAAATCATATTTTCCTGATACCGTGAGTAAAGTCCAGGGTGAAAAATATCAGATTTTCGTGATACTGTGAGTAACGTCCCCGGTGAAAAAAATCATATTTTCCTGATACCGTGAGAAATGTACCGGGTGAAAAAAAATCATATTTTCCTGATACCGTGAGTAAAGTCCAGGGTGAAAAAAATCCGATTTTCCTGATACCGTGAGTCACGTCCAGGGTGAAAAATATGAGATTTTCCTGATACCGTGAGTAACGTTCCGGGTGAAAAAAATCATATTTTCCTGATACCGTGAGTAAAGTCCAGGGTGAAAAAAATCATATTTTCCAGATACCGTGAGTAACGTCCCGGGTGAAAAAAATCTGATTTTCCTGATACCGTGAGTAACGTCCTGGGTGAAAAAAATCATATTTTCCTGATACCGTGAGTAAAGTCCAGGGTGAAAAAAATCAGATTTTCCTGATACCGTGAGTAAGGTCCAGGGTGAAAAAAATCAGATTTTCCTGATACCGTGAGTAACGTCCCGGGTGAAAAAAATCATATTTTCCTGATACCGTGAGTAAAGTCCAGGGTGAAAAAAGTCAGATTTTCATGATACCATGGGTAACAGTCCAGGTGAAAAAAATCATATTTTCCTGATACCGTGAGTCACGTCCAGGGTGAAAAAAAATCATATTTTCCTGATACCGTGAGTCACGTCCAGGGTGAAAAAAATCAGATTTTCCTGATACCGTGAGTAACGTCCCGGGTGAAAAAAATCATATTTTCCTGATACCGTGAGTAAAGTCCAGGGTGAAAAATATCAGATTTTCGTGATACTGTGAGTAACGTCCCCGGTGAAAAAAATCATATTTTCCTGATACCGTGAGAAATGTACCGGGTGAAAAAAAATCATATTTTCCTGATACCGTGAGTAAAGTCCAGGGTGAAAAAAAATCAAATTTTCATGATACCATGGGTAATAGTCCAGGTGAAAAAAATCCGATTTTCCTGATACCGTGAGTCACGTCCAGGGTGAAAAAAATCAGATTTTCCAGATACCGTGAGTTATGTCCAGGGTGAAAAATATCAGATTTTCGTGATACCGTGAGTAAGGTCCAGGGTGAAAAAAATTATATTTTCCTGATACCTTGAGTTTAGTCCAGGTGAAAAAAAGTGATTTTCATGATACCATGAAAAAAGTTTAGGGTGAAAAAAAATCCGATATTCCTGATACCGTGAGTAAGGTCCAGGGTGAAAAAAAACATATTTTCCTGATACCGTGAGTAAAGTCCAGGGTGACAAAAGTCAGATTTTCATGATACCGTGAGTAACGTCCCGGGTGAAAAAAAACATATTTTCCTGATACCGTGAGTAACGTCCCGGGTGAAAAAAATCATATTCCTGATACCGTGAGTAAAGTCCAGGGTGAAAAAAATCAGATTTTCCTGATACCATGAGTAAGGTCCAGGGTGAAAAAAATCAGATTTTCCTGATACCGTGAGTAACGTCACGGGTGAAAAAAAATCATATTTTCCTGATACCGTGAGTAATGTCCAGGGTGAAAAAAGACAGATTTTCATGATACTGTGAGTAACGTCCCGGGTGAAAAAAATCATATTTTCCTGATACCGTGAGTAACGTCCCGGGTGAAAAAAATCAGATTTTCCTGATACCGTGAGTAACGTCCCGGGTGAAAAAAATCATATTTTCCTGATACCGTGAGTAAAGTCCAGGGTGAAAAAAGTCAGATTTTCATGATACCATGGGTAACAGTCCAGGTGAAAAAAATCCGATTTTCCTGATACTGTGAGTCACGTCCAGGGTGAAAAAAAATCATATTTTCCTGATACCGTGAGTCACGTCCAGGGTGAAAAAAATCAGATTTTCCTGATACCGTGAGTAACGTCCCGGGTGAAAAAAATCATATTTTCCTGATACCGTGAGTAAAGTCCAGGGTGAAAAATATCAGATTTTCGTGATACTGTGAGTAACGTCCCCGGTGAAAAAAATCATATTTTCCTGATACCGTGAGAAATGTACCGGGTGAAAAAAAATCATATTTTCCTGATACCGTGAGTAAAGTCCAGGGTGAAAAAAAATCAAATTTTCATGATACCATGGGTAATAGTCCAGGTGAAAAAAATCCGATTTTCCTGATACCGTGAGTCACGTCCAGGGTGAAAAAAATCAGATTTTCCAGATACCGTGAATTATGTCCAGGGTGAAAAATATCAGATTTTCGTGATACCGTGAGTAAGGTCCAGGGTGAAAAAAATTATATTTTCCTGATACCTTGAGTTTAGTCCAGGTGAAAAAAAGTGATTTTCATGATACCATGAAAAAAGTTTAGGGTGAAAAAAATCCGATATTCCTGATACCGTGAGTAAGGTCCAGGGTGAAAAAAAACATATTTTCCTGATACCGTGAGTAAAGTCCAGGGTGACAAAAGTCAGATTTTCATGATACCGTGAGTAACGTCCCGGGTGAAAAAAAACATATTTTCCTGATACCGTGAGTAACGTCCCGGGTGAAAAAAATCATATTCCTGATACCGTGAGTAAAGTCCAGGGTGAAAAAAATCAGATTTTCCTGATACCGTGAGTAAGGTCCAGGGTGAAAAAAATCAGATTTTCCTGATACCGTGAGTAACGTCACGGGTGAAAAAAAATCATATTTTCCTGATACCGTGAGTAATGTCCAGGGTGAAAAAAGACAGATTTTCATGATACTGTGAGTAACGTCCCGGGTGAAAAAAATCATATTTTCCTGATACCGTGAGTAACGTCCCGGGTGAAAAAAATCATATTTTCCTGATACCGTGTGTAACGTCCCGGGTGAAAAAAATCCGATTTTCCTGATACCGTGAGTAACGTCCCGGGTGAAAAAAAATCATATTTTCCTGATACCGTGAGTAAAGTCCCGGGTGAAAAAAATCCGATTTTCCTGATACCGTGAGTAACGTCCAGGGTGAAAAAAATCCGATTTTCCTGATACCGTGAGACACGTCCAGGGGGAAAAAAATCTAATTTTCCTGATACCGTGAGTAACGTACAGGGTGAAAAAAATCATATTCCTGATTCCGTGAGTAAAGTCCAGGGTGAAAAAAATCAGATTTTCCTGATACCATGAGTAAGGTCCAGGGTGAAAAAAATCAGATTTTCCTGATACCGTGAGTAACGTCCCTGGTGAAAAAAATCATATTTTCCTGATACCGTGAGTAAAGTCCAGGGTAAAAAAAGTCAGATTTTCATGATACCGTGAGTAACGTCCCGGGTGAAAAAAATCATATTTTCCTGATACCGTGAGACACGTCCAGGGTGAAAAAAATCTAATTTTCCTGATACCGTGAGTAACGTACAGGGTGAAAAATAATCCGATTTTCCTGATACCATGAGTAATGTCCAGGGTGAAAAAAATCCGATTTTCCTGATACCGTGAGTCACGTCTAGGGCGAAAAAAATCAGATTTTCCTGATACCGTGAGTAACGTCCCGGGTGAAAAAAATCATATTTTCCTGATACCGTGAGTAAAGTCCAGGGTGAAAAAAATCATATTTTCCTGATACCGTGAGTAACGTCCAGGGTGAAAAAAATCCGATTTTCCTGATACCGTGAGACACGTCCAGGGGGAAAAAAATCTAATTTTCCTGATACCGTGAGTAACGTACAGGGTGAAAAAAATCATATTCCTGATTCCGTGAGTAAAGTCCAGGGTGAAAAAAATCAGATTTTCCTGATACCATGAGTAAGGTCCAGGGTGAAAAAAATCCGATTTTCCTGATACCGTGAGTCACGTCCAGGGTGAAAAAAATCAGATTTTCCAGATACCGTGAGTTATGTCCAGGGTGAAAAATATCAGATTTTCTTGATACCGTAAGTAAAGTCCAGGGTGAAAAAATTCAAATTTTCATGATACCATGGATAATAGTCCAGGTGAAAAAAATCCGATTTTCCTGATACCGTGAGTCACGTCCAGGGTGAAAAAAATCATATTTTCCTGATACCGTGAGTAATGTCCCGGGTGAAAAAAATCCGATTTTCCTGATACCGTGAGTAACGTCCAGGGTGAAAAAAATCCGATTTTCCTGATACCATGAGTAATGTCCAGGGCGAAAAAAATCTGATTTTCCTGATACCGTGAGTCACGTCCAGGGTGAAAAAAATCAGATTTTCCTGATACCGTGAGTAACGTCCCGGGTGAAAAAAATCATATTTTCCTGATACCGTGAGTAAAGTCCAGGGTGAAAAAAATCAGATTTTCCAGATACCGTGAGTAACGTCCCGGGTGAAAAAAATCCGATTTTCCTGATACCGTGAGTAACGTCCAGGGTGAAAAAAATCCGATTTTCCTGATACCGTGAGACACGTCCAGGGTGAAAAAAATCTGATTTTCCTGATACCGTGAGTAACGAACAGGGTGAAAAAAATCCGATTTTCCTGATACCATGAGTAATGTCCAGGGTGAAAAAAATCCTATTTTCCTGATACCGTGAGTCACGTCCAGGGTGAAAAAAATCAAATTTTCCTGATACCGTGAGTAACGTCCCGGGTGAAAAAATATCATATTTTCCTGATACCGTGAGTAAAGTCCCGGGTGAAAAAAATCCGATTTTCCTGATACCGTGAGTAACGTCCAGGGTGAAAAAAATCCGATTTTCCTGATACCGTGAGACACGTCCAGGGTGAAAAAAATCTAATTTTCCTGATACCGTGAGTAACGTACAGGGTGAAAAATATCATATTCCTGATTCCGTGAGTAAAGTCCAGGGTGAAAAAAATCAGATTTTCCTGATACCATGAGTAAGGTCCAGGGTGAAAAAAATCAGATTTTCCTGATACCATGAGTAACGTCCCGGGTGAAAAAAATCATATTTTCCTGATACCGTGAGTAAAGTCCAGGGTGAAAAAAGTCAGATTTTCATGATACCGTGAGTAACGTCCCGGGTGAAAAAAATCATATTTTCCTGATACCGTGAGTAACGTCCCGGGTGAATAAAATCCGATTTTCCTGATACCGTGAGAGACGTCCAGGGTGAAAAAAATCTGATTTTCCTGATACCGTGAGTAACGTACAGGGTGAAAAAAATCCTATTTTCCTGATACCGTGAGTCACGTCCAGGGTGAAAAAAATCAGATTTTCCTGATACCGTGAGTAACGTCCCGGGTGAAAAAAAATCATATTTTCCTGATACCGTGAGTAACCTCCAGGGTGAAAAAAATCCGATTTTCCTGATACCGTGAGACACGTCCAGGGTGAAAAAAATCTAATTTTCCTGATACCGTGAGTAACGTACAGGGTGAAAAAAATCCGATTTTCCTGATACCATGAGTAATGTCCAGGGTGAAAAAAATCCGATTTTCCTGATACCGTGAGTCACGTCCAGGGCAAAAAAAATCAGATTTTCCTGATACCATGAGTAACGTCCCGGGTGAAAAAAATCATATTTTCCTGATACCGTGAGTAAAGTCCAGGGTGAAAAAAATCATATTTTCCTGATACCGTGAGTAAAGTTCAGGGTGAAAAAAATTCAAATTTTCATGATACCATGGACAATAGTCCAGGTGAAAAAAATCCGATTTTCCTGATACCGTGAGTCACGTCCAGGGTGAAAAAAATCAGATTTTCCAGATACCGTGAGTTATGTCCAGGGTGAAAAATATCAGATTTTCTTGATACCGTAAGTAAAGTCCAGGGTGAAAAAAATTCAAATTTTCATGATACCATGGATAATAGTCCAGGTGAAAAAAATCCGATTTTCCTGATACCGTGAGTCACGTCCAGGGTGAAAAAAATCATATTTTCCTGATACTGTGAGTAAAGTCCCGGGTGAAAAAAATCCGATTTTCCTGATACCGTGAGTAACGTCCCGGGTGAAAAAAATCATATTTTCCTGATACCGTGAGTAAAGTCCAGGGTGAAAAAAAATCAGATTTTCCAGATACCGTGAGTTATGTCCAGGGTGAAAAATATCAGATTTTCTTGATACCGTAAGTAAAGTCCAGGGTGAAAAAAATTCAAATTTTCATGATACCATGGATAATAGTCCAGGTGAAAAAAATCCGATTTTCCTGATACCGTGAGTAACGTCCCGGGTGAAAAAAATTAGATTTTCCCGATACCGTGAGTAACGTCCCGGGTGAAAAAAATACGATTTTCCTGATACCGTGAGACACGTCCAGGGTGAAAAAAATCTGATTTTCCTGATACCGTGAGTAACGTACAGGGTGAAAAAAATTCGATTTTCCTGATACCATGAGTAATGTCCAGGGTGAAAAAAATCCTATTTTCCTGATACCGTGAGTCACGTCCAGGGTGAAAAAAATCAGATTTTCCTGATACCGTGAGTAACGTCCCGGGTGAAAAAAAATCATATTTTCCTGATACCGTGAATAAAGTCCCGGGTGAAAAAAATCCGATTTTCCTGATACCGTGAGTAACGTCCAGGGTGAAAAAAATCCGATTTTCCTGATACCGTGAGACACGTGCAGGGTGAAAAAAATCTAATTTTCCTGATACCGTGAGTAACGTACAGGGTGAAAAAAATCCGATTTTCCTGATACCATGAGTAATGTCCAGGGTGAAAAAAATCCGATTTTCCTGATACCGTGAGTCACGTCCAGGGCGAAAAAAATCAGATTTTCCTGATACCGTGAGTAACGTCCCGGGTGAAAAAAATCATATTTTCCTGATACCGTGAGTAAAGTCCAGGGTGAAAAAAATCATATTTTCCTGATACCGTGAGTAAAGTCCAGGGTGAAAAAAATTCAAATTTTCATGATACCATGGATAATAGTCCAGGTGAAAAAAATCCGATTTTCCTGATACCGTGAGTCACGTCCAGGGTGAAAAAAATCAGATTTTCCAGATACCGTGAGTTATGTCCAGGGTGAAAAATATCAGATTTTCTTGATACCGTGAGTAAAGTCCATGGTGAAAAATATCAGATTTTCCTGATACCGTGAGTAACGTCCCGGGTGAAAAAAATTAGATTTTCCCGATACCGTGAGTAACGTCCCGGGTGAAAAAAATACGATTTTCCTGATACCATGAGTAACGTGCAGGGTGAAAAAAATCCGATTTTCCTGATACCGTGAGACACGTCCAGGGTGAAAAGAATCTAATTTTCCTGATACCGTGAGTAACGTACAGGGTGAAAAAAATCCGATTTTCCTGATACCATGAGTAATGTCCAGGGTGAAAAAAATCCGATTTTCCTGATACCGTGAGTCACGTCCAGGGTGAAAAATATGAGATTTTCCTGATACCGTGAGTAACGTTCCGGGTGAAAAAAATCATATTTTCCTGATACCGTGAGTAAAGTCCAGGGTGAAAAAAATCATATTTTCCAGATACCGTGAGTAACGTCCCGGGTGAAAAAAATCATATTTTCCTGATACCGTGAGAAACGTCCCGCGTGAAAAAAATCATATTTTCCTGATACCGTGAGTAAAGTCCAGGGTGAAAAAAATTCAAATTTTCATACCATGGATAATAGTCCAGGTGAAAAAAATCCGATTTTCTTGATACCGTGAGTAAGGTCCAGGGTGAAAAAAATTATATTTTCCTGATACCTTGAGTTTAGTCCAAGTGAAAAAAAAGAGATTTTCATGATACCATGAAAAAAGTTTAGGGTGAAAAAAATCCGATATTCCTGATACCGTGAGTAAGGTCTAGGGTGAAAAAAATCTGATTTTCCTGATACCGTGAGTAACGTCCCGGGTGAAAAAAATTATATTTTCCTGATACCGTGAGTAAAGTCCAGGGTGAAAAAAGTCAGATTTTCATGATACCGTGAGTAACATCCCTGTGTGAAAAAAATCATATTTTCCTGATGCCGTGAGTAACGTCCCGGGTGAAAAAAATCCAATTTTCCTGATACCGTGAGTAAAGTCTAGGGTGAAAAAAATCAAATTTTCATGATACCATGGATAATAGTCCAGGTGAAAAAAAATCCGATTTTCCTGATACCGTGAGTCACGTCCAGGGTGAAAAAAATCAGATTTTCCAGATACCGTGAGTCACGTCCAGGGTGAAAAATATCAGATTTTCTTGATACCGTGAGTAAGGTCCAGGGTGAAAAAAATTATATTTTCCTGATACCTTGAGTTTAGTCCAAGTGAAAAAAAAAGAGATTTTCATGATACAATGAAAAAAGTTTAGGGTGAAAAAAATCCGATATTCCTGATACCGTGAGTAAGGTCTAGGGTGAATAAAATCTGATTTTCCTGATACTGTGAGTAACGTCCCGGGTGAAAAAAAATCATATTTTCCTGATACCGTGAGTTTAGTCCAAGTGAAAAAAAAGAGATTTTCATGATACCATGAAAAAAGTTTAGGGTGAAAAAAATCCGATATTCCTGATACCGTGAGTAAGGTCTAGGGTGAATAAAATCTGATTTACCTGATACCGTGAGTAACGTCCCGGGTGAAAAAAAATCATATTTTCCTGATACCGTGAGTAAAGTCCAGGGTGAAAAAAGTCAGATTTTCATGATACCGTGAGTAACGTCCCGGGTGAAAAAAAATCATATTTTCCTGATACCGTGAGTAACATCACGGGTGAAAAAAATCCAATTTTCCTGATACCGTGAGTAACGTCCAGGGTGAAAAAAAATCCGATTTTCCTGATACCGTGAGACACGTCCAGGGTGAAAAAAATCTGATTTTCCTGATACCGTGAGACACGTCCAGGGTGAAAAAAATCTGATTTTCCTGATACCGTGAGTAACGTCCAGGGTGAAAAAAATCAGATTTCACTGATACCATGTGTAACATCCTGGGTGAAAAAAATCAGATTTTCCTGATAACGTGAGTAACGTCCCGGGTGAAAAAAATCATATTCCTGATTCCGTGAGTAAAGTCCAGGGTGAAAAAAATCATATTTTCCTGATACCGTGAGTAACGTCCAGGGTGAAAAAAATCAGATTTTCCTGATACCGTGAGTAACGTCCAAGGTGAAAAAAATCCGATTTTCCTTATACCGTGAGACACATCCAGGGTGAAAATAATCTGATTTTCGTGATACCGTGAGTAACGTACAAGGTGAAAAAAATCCGATTTTCCTGATACCATGAGTAATGTCCAGGGTGAAAAAAATCCGATTTTCCTGATACCGTGAGTCACGTCCAGGGTGAAAACAATCAGATGATCCTGATACCGTGAGTAACGTTCCGGGTGAAAAAAATCAGATTTTCCTGATACCGTGAGTAAAGTCCAGGGTGAAAAATATCAGATTTTCCTGATACTGTGAGTAAAGTCCCGGGTGAAATAATTTATTTTCCTGATACCTTGAGTTTAGTCCAGCTGAAAAAAAAGAGATTTTCATGATACCATGAAAAAAGTTTAGGGTGAAAAAAATCCGATATTCCTGATACCGTGAGTAACATCCAGGGTGAAAAAAATCAGATTTTCCTGATACCGTGAGTAACGTCCTGGGTGAAAAAAATCATATTTTCCTGATACCGTGAGTAAAGTCCAGGGTGAAAAAAATCAGATTTTCCTGATACCGTGAGTAACGTCCCGGGTGAAAAAAATCATATTCCTGATTCCGTGAGTAAAGTCCAGGGTGAAAAAAATCATATTTTCCTGATACCGTGAGTAAGGTCCAGGGTGAAAAAAATCAGATTTTCCTGATACCGTGAGTAACGTCCCGGGTGAAAAAAATCATATTTTCCTGATACCGTGAGTAAAGTCCAGGGTGAAAAAAGTCAGATTTTCATGATACCATGAGTAACGTCCCGGGTGAAAAAAATCATATTTTCCTGATACCGTGAGTAACGTCCCGGGTGAAAAAAATCCAATTTTCCTGATACCGTGAGTAACGTCCAGGGTGAAAAAAATCGGATTTTCCTGATACCATGAGACACATCCAGGGTGAAAATCATCTGATTTTCCTGATACCGTGAGTAACGTACAGGGTGAAAAAAATCCGATTTTCCTGATACCATGAGTAATGTCCAGGGTGAAAAAAATCCGATTTTCCTGATACTGTGAGTCACGTCCAGGGTGAAAAAAATCAGATTTTCCTGATACCGTGAGTAACGTCCCGGGTGAAATAAATCAGATTTTCCTGATACCGTGAGTAAAGTCCCAGGTGAAAAAAATTATATTTTCCTGATACCTCGAGTTT
Organism: Bradypodion pumilum; assembly: GCA_035047305.1. NCBI lineage: Eukaryota > Metazoa > Chordata > Lepidosauria > Squamata > Chamaeleonidae > Bradypodion > Bradypodion pumilum. The sequence goes on from JAWDJD010000003.1 coordinate 187,852,352, forward strand.
AGTCCAGGTGAAAAAAAAGAGATTTTCATGATACCATGAAAAAAGTTTAGGGTGAAAAAAATCCGATATTCCTGATACCGTGAGTAACATCCAGGGTGAAAAAAATCAGATTTTCCTGATACCGTGAGTAACATCCCGGGTGAAAAAAATTATATTTTCCTGATACCTTGAGTTTAGTCCAGGTGAAAAAAAAGAGATTTTCATGATACCATGTAAAAAGTTTAGGGTGAAAAAAATCCGATATTCCTGATACCGTGAGTAAGGTCTAGGGTGAAAAAAATCTGATTTTCCTGATACCGTGAGTAACGTCCCGGGTGAAAAAAATCATATTTTCCTGATACCGTGAGTAAAGTCCAGGGTGAAAAAAGTCAGATTTTCATGATACCGTGAGTAAAGTCCAGGGTGAAAAAAATCATATTTTCCTGATACCGTGAGTAAAGTCCAGGGTGAAAAAAATTCAAATTTTCATGATACCATGGATAATAGTCCAGGTGAAAAAAATCCGATTTTCCTGATACCGTGAGTCACGTCCAGGGTGAAAAAAATCAGATTTTCCAGATACCGTGAGTTATGTCCAGGGTGAAAAATATCAGATTTTCTTGATACCGTGAGTAAAGTCCATGGTGAAAAATATCAGATTTTCCTGATACCGTGAGTAACGTCCCGGGTGAAAAAAATTAGATTTTCCCGATACCGTGAGTAACGTCCCGGGTGAAAAAAATACGATTTTCCTGATACCATGAGTAACGTGCAGAGTGAAAAAAATCCGATTTTCCTGATACCGTGAGACACGTCCAGGGTGAAAAGAATCTAATTTTCCTGATACCGTGAGTAACGTACAGGGTGAAAAAAATCCGATTTTCCTGATACCATGAGTAATGTCCAGGGTGAAAAAAATCCGATTTTCCTGATACCGTGAGTCACGTCCAGGGTGAAAAATATGAGATTTTCCTGATACCGTGAGTAACGTTCCGGGTGAAAAAAATCATATTTTCCTGATACCGTGAGTAAAGTCCAGGGTGAAAAAAATCATATTTTCCAGATACCGTGAGTAACGTCCCGGGTGAAAAAAATCATATTTTCCTGATACCGTGAGAAACGTCCCGCGTGAAAAAAATCATATTTTCCTGATACCGTGAGTAAAGTCCAGGGTGAAAAAAATTCAAATTTTCATACCATGGATAATAGTCCAGGTGAAAAAAATCCGATTTTCCTGATACCGTGAGTCACGTCCAGGGTGAAAAATATCAGATTTTCTTGATACCGTGAGTAAGGTCCAGGGTGAAAAAAATTATATTTTCCTGATACCTTGAGTTTAGTCCAAGTGAAAAAAAAGAGATTTTCATGATACCATGAAAAAAGTTTAGGGTGAAAAAAATCCGATATTCCTGATACCGTGAGTAAGGTCTAGGGTGAAAAAAATCTGATTTTCCTGATACCGTGAGTAACGTCCCGGGTGAAAAAAATTATATTTTCCTGATACCGTGAGTAAAGTCCAGGGTGAAAAAAGTCAGATTTTCATGATACCGTGAGTAACATCCCTGTGTGAAAAAAATCATATTTTCCTGATGCCGTGAGTAACGTCCCGGGTGAAAAAAATCCAATTTTCCTGATACCGTGAGTAAAGTCTAGGGTGAAAAAAATCAAATTTTCATGATACCATGGATAATAGTCCAGGTGAAAAAAAATCCGATTTTCCTGATACCGTGAGTCACGTCCAGGGTGAAAAAAATCAGATTTTCCAGATACCGTGAGTTATGTCCAGGGTGAAAAATATCAGATTTTCTTGATACCGTGAGTAAGGTCCAGGGTGAAAAAAATTATATTTTCCTGATACCTTGAGTTTAGTCCAAGTGAAAAAAAAAGAGATTTTCATGATACAATGAAAAAAGTTTAGGGTGAAAAAAATCCGATATTCCTGATACCGTGAGTAAGGTCTAGGGTGAATAAAATCTGATTTTCCTGATACTGTGAGTAACGTCCCGGGTGAAAAAAAATCATATTTTCCTGATACCGTGAGTTTAGTCCAAGTGAAAAAAAAGAGATTTTCATGATACCATGAAAAAAGTTTAGGGTGAAAAAAATCCGATATTCCTGATACCGTGAGTAAGGTCTAGGGTGAATAAAATCTGATTTTCCTGATACCGTGAGTAACGTCCCGGGTGAAAAAAAATCATATTTTCCTGATACCGTGAGTAAAGTCCAGGGTGAAAAAAGTCAGATTTTCATGATACCGTGAGTAACGTCCCGGGTGAAAAAAATCATATTTTCCTGATACCGTGAGTAACATCACGGGTGAAAAAAATCCAATTTTCCTGATACCGTGAGTAACGTCCAGGGTGAAAAAAAATCCGATTTTCCTGATACCGTGAGACACGTCCAGGGTGAAAAAAATCTGATTTTCCTGATACCGTGAGACACGTCCAGGGTGAAAAAAATCTGATTTTCCTGATACCGTGAGTAACGTCCAGGGTGAAAAAAATCAGATTTTCCTGATACCATGTGTAACATCCTGGGTGAAAAAAATCAGATTTTCCTGATAACGTGAGTAACGTCCCGGGTGAAAAAAATCATATTCCTGATTCCGTGAGTAAAGTCCAGGGTGAAAAAAATCATATTTTCCTGATACCGTGAGTAAGGTCCAGGGTGAAAAAAATCAGATTTTCCTGATACCGTGAGTAACGTCCAAGGTGAAAAAAATCCGATTTTCCTTATACCGTGAGACACATCCAGGGTGAAAATAATCTGATTTTCGTGATACCGTGAGTAACGTACAAGGTGAAAAAAATCCGATTTTCCTGATACCATGAGTAATGTCCAGGGTGAAAAAAATCCGATTTTCCTGATACCGTGAGTCACGTCCAGGGTGAAAAAAATCAGATGATCCTGATACCGTGAGTAACGTTCCGGGTGAAAAAAATCAGATTTTCCTGATACCGTGAGTAAAGTCCAGGGTGAAAAATATCAGATTTTCCTGATACTGTGAGTAAAGTCCCGGGTGAAATAATTTATTTTCCTGATACCTTGAGTTTAGTCCAGCTGAAAAAAAAGAGATTTTCATGATACCATGAAAAAAGTTTAGGGTGAAAAAAATCCGATATTCCTGATACCGTGAGTAACATCCAGGGTGAAAAAAATCAGATTTTCCTGATACCGTGAGTAACGTCCTGGGTGAAAAAAATCATATTTTCCTGATACCGTGAGTAAAGTCCAGGGTGAAAAAAATCAGATTTTCCTGATACCGTGAGTAACGTCCCGGGTGAAAAAAATCATATTCCTGATTCCGTGAGTAAAGTCCAGGGTGAAAAAAATCATATTTTCCTGATACCGTGAGTAAGGTCCAGGGTGAAAAAAATCAGATTTTCCTGATACCGTGAGTAACGTCCCGGGTGAAAAAAATCATATTTTCCTGATACCGTGAGTAAAGTCCAGGGTGAAAAAAGTCAGATTTTCATGATACCATGAGTAACGTCCCGGGTGAAAAAAATCATATTTTCCTGATACCGTGAGTAACGTCCCGGGTGAAAAAAATCCAATTTTCCTGATACCGTGAGTAACGTCCAGGGTGAAAAAAATCGGATTTTCCTGATACCATGAGACACATCCAGGGTGAAAATCATCTGATTTTCCTGATACCGTGAGTAACGTACAGGGTGAAAAAAATCCGATTTTCCTGATACCATGAGTAATGTCCAGGGTGAAAAAAATCCGATTTTCCTGATACTGTGAGTCACGTCCAGGGTGAAAAAAATCAGATTTTCCTGATACCGTGAGTAACGTCCCGGGTGAAATAAATCAGATTTTCCTGATACCGTGAGTAAAGTCCAGGGTGAAAAATATCAGATTTTCCTGATACTGTGAGTAAAGTCCCAGGTGAAAAAAATTATATTTTCCTGATACCTCGAGTTTAGTCCAGGTGAAAAAAAAGAGATTTTCCTGATACCATGAAAAAAGTTTAGGGTGAAAAAAATCCGATATTCCTGATACCGTGAATAACATCCAGGGTGAAAAAAATCAGATTTTCCTGATACCGTGAGTAACATCCCGGGTGAAAAAAATTATATTTTCCTGATACCTTGAGTTTAGTCCAGGTGAAAAAAAAGAGATTTTCATGATACCATGTAAAAAGTTTAGGGTGAAAAAAATCCGATATTCCTGATACCGTGAGTAAGGTCTAGGGTGAAAAAAATCTGATTTTCCTGATACCGTGAGTAACGTCCCGGGTGAAAAAAATCATATTTTCCTGATACCGTGAGTAAAGTCCAGGGTGAAAAAAGTCAGATTTTCATGATACCGTGAGTAAAGTCCAGGGTGAAAAAAATCATATTTTCCTGATACCGTGAGTAAAGTCCAGGGTGAAAAAAATTCAAATTTTCATGATACCATGGATAATAGTCCAGGTGAAAAAAATCCGATTTTCCTGATACCGTGAGTCACGTCCAGGGTGAAAAAAATCAGATTTTCCAGATACCGTGAGTTATGTCCAGGGTGAAAAATATCAGATTTTCTTGATACCGTGAGTAAAGTCCATGGTGAAAAATATCAGATTTTCCTGATACCGTGAGTAACGTCCCGGGTGAAAAAAATTAGATTTTCCCGATACCGTGAGTAACGTCCCGGGTGAAAAAAATACGATTTTCCTGATACCATGAGTAACGTGCAGGGTGAAAAAAATCCGATTTTCCTGATACCGTGAGACACGTCCAGGGTGAAAAGAATCTAATTTTCCTGATACCGTGAGTAACGTACAGGGTGAAAAAAATCCGATTTTCCTGATACCATGAGTAATGTCCAGGGTGAAAAAAATCCGATTTTCCTGATACCGTGAGTCACGTCCAGGGTGAAAAATATGAGATTTTCCTGATACCGTGAGTAACGTTCCGGGTGAAAAAAATCATATTTTCCTGATACCGTGAGTAAAGTCCAGGGTGAAAAAAATCATATTTTCCAGATACCGTGAGTAACGTCCCGGGTGAAAAAAATCATATTTTCCTGATACCGTGAGAAACGTCCCGCGTGAAAAAAATCATATTTTCCTGATACCGTGAGTAAAGTCCAGGGTGAAAAAAATTCAAATTTTCATACCATGGATAATAGTCCAGGTGAAAAAAATCCGATTTTCCTGATACCGTGAGTCACGTCCAGGGTGAAAAATATCAGATTTTCTTGATACCGTGAGTAAGGTCCAGGGTGAAAAAAATTATATTTTCCTGATACCTTGAGTTTAGTCCAAGTGAAAAAAAAGAGATTTTCATGATACCATGAAAAAAGTTTAGGGTGAAAAAAATCCGATATTCCTGATACCGTGAGTAAGGTCTAGGGTGAAAAAAATCTGATTTTCCTGATACCGTGAGTAACGTCCCGGGTGAAAAAAATTATATTTTCCTGATACCGTGAGTAAAGTCCAGGGTGAAAAAAGTCAGATTTTCATGATACCGTGAGTAACATCCCTGTGTGAAAAAAATCATATTTTCCTGATGCCGTGAGTAACGTCCCGGGTGAAAAAAATCCAATTTTCCTGATACCGTGAGTAAAGTCTAGGGTGAAAAAAATCAAATTTTCATGATACCATGGATAATAGTCCAGGTGAAAAAAAATCCGGTTTTCCTGATACCGTGAGTCACGTCCAGGGTGAAAAAAAACAGATTTTCCAGATACCGTGAGTTATGTCCAGGGTGAAAAATATCAGATTTTCTTGATACCGTGAGTAAGGTCCAGGGTGAAAAAAATTATATTTTCCTGATACCTTGAGTTTAGTCCAAGTGAAAAAAAAAGAGATTTTCATGATACAATGAAAAAAGTTTAGGGTGAAAAAAATCCGATATTCCTGATACCGTGAGTAAGGTCTAGGGTGAATAAAATCTGATTTTCCTGATACTGTGAGTAACGTCCCGGGTGAAAAAAAATCATATTTTCCTGATACCGTGAGTAAAGTCCAGGGTGAAAAAAGTCAGATTTTCATGATACCGTGAGTAACGTCCCGGGTGAAAAAAATCATATTTTCCTGATACCGTGAGTAACATCACGGGTGAAAAAATTTTTCCTGATACCGTGAATAACGTCCAGGGTGAAAAAAAATCCGATTTTCCTGATACCGTGAGACACGTCCAGGGTGAAAAAAATCTGATTTTCCTGATACCGTGAGACACGTCCAGGGTGAAAAAAATCTGATTTTCCTGATACCGTGAGTAACGTCCAGGGTGAAAAAAATCAGATTTTCCTGATACCATGTGTAACATCCTGGGTGAAAAAAATCAGATTTTCCTGATAACGTGAGTAACGTCCCGGGTGAAAAAAATCATATTCCTGATTCCGTGAGTAAAGTCCAGGGTGAAAAAAATCATATTTTCCTGATACCGTGAGTAAGGTCCAGGGTGAAAAAAATCAGATTTTCCTGATACCGTGAGTAACGTCCAAGGTGAAAAAAATCCGATTTTCCTTATACCGTGAGACACATCCAGGGTGAAAATAATCTGATTTTCGTGATACCGTGAGTAACGTACAAGGTGAAAAAAATCCGATTTTCCTGATACCATGAGTAATGTCCAGGGTGAAAAAAATGCGATTTTCCTGATACCGTGAGTCACGTCCAGGGTGAAAAAAATCAGATGATCCTGATACCGTGAGTAACGTTCCGGGTGAAAAAAATCAGATTTTCCTGATACCGTGAGTAAAGTCCAGGGTGAAAAATATCAGATTTTCCTGATACTGTGAGTAAAGTCCCGGGTGAAATAATTTATTTTCCTGATACCTTGAGTTTAGTCCAGCTGAAAAAAAAGAGATTTTCATGATACCATGAAAAAAGTTTAGGGTGAAAAAAATCCAATATTCCTGATACCGTGAGTAACATCCAGGGTGAAAAAAATCAGATTTTCCTGATACCGTGAGTAACGTCCTGGGTGAAAAAAATCATATTTTCCTGATACCGTGAGTAAAGTCCAGGGTGAAAAAAATCAGATTTTCCTGATACCGTGAGTAACGTCCCGGGTGAAAAAAATCATATTCCTGATTCCGTGAGTAAAGTCCAGGGTGAAAAAAATCATATTTTCCTGATACCGTGAGTAAGGTCCAGGGTGAAAAAAATCAGATTTTCCTGATACCGTGAGTAACGTCCCGGGTGAAAAAAATCATATTTTCCTGATACCGTGAGTAAAGTCCAGGGTGAAAAAAGTCAGATTTTCATGATACCATGAGTAACGTCCCGGGTGAAAAAAATCATATTTTCCTGATACCGTGAGTAACGTCCCGGGTGAAAAAAATCCAATTTTCCTGATACCGTGAGTAACGTCCAGGGTGAAAAAAATCGGATTTTCCTGATACCATGAGACACATCCAGGGTGAAAATCATCTAATTTTCCTGATACCGTGAGTAACGTACAGGGTGAAAAAAATCCGATTTTCCTGATACCATGAGTAATGTCCAGGGTGAAAAAAATCCGATTTTCCTGATACTGTGAGTCACGTCCAGGGTGAAAAAAATCAGATTTTCCTGATACCGTGAGTAACGTCCCGGGTGAAATAAATCAGATTTTCCTGATACCGTGAGTAAAGTCCAGGGTGAAAAATATCAGATTTTCCTGATACTGTGAGTAAAGTCCCAGGTGAAAAAAAGTTATATTTTCCTGATACCTCGAGTTTAGTCCAGGTGAAAAAAAAGAGATTTTCATGATACCATGAAAAAAGTTTAGGGTGAAAAAAATCCGATATTCCTGATACCGTGAGTAACATCCAGGGTGAAAAAAATCAGATTTTCCTGATACCGTGAGTAACATCCCGGGTGAAAAAAATTATATTTTCCTGATACCTTGAGTTTAGTCCAGGTGAAAAAAAAGAGATTTTCATGATACCATGTAAAAAGTTTAGGGTGAAAAAAATCCGATATTCCTGATACCGTGAGTAAGGTCTAGGGTGAAAAAAATCTGATTTTCCTGATACCGTGAGTAACGTCCCGGGTGAAAAAAATCATATTTTCCTGATACCGTGAGTAAAGTCCAGGGTGAAAAAAGTCAGATTTTCATGATACCGTGAGTAACATCCCTGTGTGAAAAAAATCATATTTTCCTGATGCCGTGAGTAACGTCCCGGGTGAAAAAAATCCAATTTTCCTGATACCGTGAGTAAAGTCTAGGGTGAAAAAAATCAAATTTTCATGATACCATGGATAATAGTCCAGGTGAAAAAAATCCGATTTTCCTGATACCGTGAGTCACGTCCAGGGTGAAAAAAATCAGATTTTCCAGATACCGTGAGTTATGTCCAGGGTGAAAAATATCAGATTTTCTTGATACCGTGAGTAAGGTCCAGGGTGAAAAAAATTATATTTTCCTGATACCTTGAGTTTAGTCCAAGTGAAAAAAAAAGAGATTTTCATGATACCATGAAAAAAGTTTAGGGTGAAAAAAATCCGATATTCCTGATACCGTGAGTAAGGTCTAGGGTGAATAAAATCTGATTTTCCTGATACTGTGAGTAACGTCCCGGGTGAAAAAAAATCATATTTTCCTGATACCGTGAGTAAAGTCCAGGGTGAAAAAAGTCAGATTTTCATGATACCGTGAGTAACGTCCCGGGTGAAAAAAATCATATTTTCCTGATACCGTGAGTAACATCACGGGTGAAAAAAATCCAATTTTCCTGATACCGTGAGTAACGTCCAGGGTGAAAAAAAATCCGATTTTCCTGATACCGTGAGACACGTCCAGGGTGAAAAAAATCTGATTTTCCTGATACCGTGAGACACGTCCAGGGTGAAAAAAATCTGATTTTCCTGATACCGTGAGTAACATCCAGGGTGAAAAAAATCAGATTTTCCTGATACCATGTGTAACATCCTGGGTGAAAAAAATCAGATTTTCCTGATAACGTGAGTAACGTCCCGGGTGAAAAAAATCATATTCCTGATTCCGTGAGTAAAGTCCAGGGTGAAAAAAATCATATTTTCCTGATACCGTGAGTAAGGTCCAGGGTGAAAAAAATCAGATTTTCCTGATACCGTGAGTAACGTCCAAGGTGAAAAAAATCCGATTTTCCTTATACCGTGAGACACATCCAGGGTGAAAATAATCTGATTTTCGTGATACCGTGAGTAACGTACAAGGTGAAAAAAATCCGATTTTCCTGATACCATGAGTAATGTCCAGGGTGAAAAAAATCCGATTTTCCTGATACCGTGAGTCACGTCCAGGGTGAAAAAAATCAGATGATCCTGATACCGTGAGTAACGTTCCGGGTGAAAAAAATCAGATTTTCCTGATACCGTGAGTAAAGTCCAGGGTGAAAAATATCAGATTTTCCTGATACTGTGAGTAAAGTCCCGGGTGAAATAATTTATTTTCCTGATACCTTGAGTTTAGTCCAGCTGAAAAAAAAGAGATTTTCATGATACCATGAAAAAAGTTTAGGGTGAAAAAAATCCGATATTCCTGATACCGTGAGTAACATCCAGGGTGAAAAAAATCAGATTTTCCTGATACCGTGAGTAACGTCCTGGGTGAAAAAAATCATATTTTCCTGATACCGTGAGTAAAGTCCAGGGTGAAAAAAATCAGATTTTCCTGATACCGTGAGTAACGTCCCGGGTGAAAAAAATCATATTCCTGATTCCGTGAGTAAAGTCCAGGGTGAAAAAAATCATATTTTCCTGATACCGTGAGTAAGGTCCAGGGTGAAAAAAATCAGATTTTCCTGATACCGTGAGTAACGTCCCGGGTGAAAAAAATCATATTTTCCTGATACCGTGAGTAAAGTCCAGGGTGAAAAAAGTCAGATTTTCATGATACCATGAGTAACGTCCCGGGTGAAAAAAATCATATTTTCCTGATACCGTGAGTAACGTCCCGGGTGAAAAAAATCCAATTTTCCTGATACCGTGAGTAACGTCCAGGGTGAAAAAAATCGGATTTTCCTGATACCATGAGACACATCCAGGGTGAAAATCATCTGATTTTCCTGATACCGTGAGTAACGTACAGGGTGAAAAAAATCCGATTTTCCTGATACCATGAGTAATGTCCAGGGTGAAAAAAATCCGATTTTCCTGATACTGTGAGTCACGTCCAGGGTGAAAAAAATCAGATTTTCCTGATACCGTGAGTAACGTCCCGGGTGAAATAAATCAGATTTTCCTGATACCGTGAGTAAAGTCCAGGGTGAAAAATATCAGATTTTCCTGATACTGTGAGTAAAGTCCCAGGTGAAAAAAATTATATTTTCCTGATACCTCGAGTTTAGTCCAGGTGAAAAAAAAGAGATTTTCATGATACCATGAAAAAAGTTTAGGGTGAAAAAAAATCCGATATTCCTGATACCGTGAGTAACATCCAGGGTGAAAAAAATCAGATTTTCCTGATACCGTGAGTAACATCCCGGGTGAAAAAAATTATATTTTCCTGATACCTTGAGTTTAGTCCAGGTGAAAAAAAAGAGATTTTCATGATACCATGTAAAAAGTTTAGGGTGAAAAAAATCCGATATTCCTGATACCGTGAGTAACGTCCAGGGTGAAAAAAATCAGATTTTCCTGATACCGTGAGTAACGTCCTGGGTGAAAAAAATCATATTTTCCTGATACCGTGAGTAACGTCCAGGGTGAAAAAAATCATATTTTCCTGATACCGTGAGTAACGTCCCGGGTGAAAAAAATCATATTCCTGATTCCGTGAGTAAAGTCCAGGGTGAAAAAAAATCTAATTTTCATGATACCATGGGTAATAGTGCAGGTGAAAAAAATCCGATTTTCCTGATACCGTGAGTAACGTCCAGGGTGAAAAAAATCAGATTTTCCAGATACCGTGAGTTATGTCCAGGGTGAAAAATATCAGATTTTCCTGATACCGTGAGTAACGTCCAGGGTGAAAAAAATCCAATTTTCCTGATACCGTGAGTTATGTCCAGGGTGAAAAATATCAGATTTTCTTGATACCGTGAGTAAGGTCCAGGGTGAAAAAAATTATATTTTCCTGATACCTTGAGTTTAGTCCAAGTGAAAAAAAAGAGATTTTCATGATACCATGAAAAAAGTTTAGGGTGAAAAAAATCCGATATTCCTGATACCGTGAGTAAGGTCTAGGGTGAATAAAATCTGATTTTCCTGATACCGTGAGTAACGTCCCGGGTGAAAAAAAATCATATTTTCCTGATACCGTGAGTAAAGTCCAGGGTGAAAAAAGTCAGATTTTCATGATACCGTGAGTAACGTCCCGGGTGAAAAAAATCATATTTTCCTGATACCGTGAGTAACATCACGGGTGAAAAAAATCCAATTTTCCTGATACCGTGAGTAACGTCCAGGGTGAAAAAAAATCCGATTTTCCTGATACCGTGAGACACGTCCAGGGTGCAAAAAATCTGATTTTCCTGATACCGTGAGACACGTCCAGGGTGAAAAAAATCTGATTTTCCTGATACCGTGAGTAACGTCCAGGGTGAAAAAAATCAGATTTTCCTGATATCATGTGTAACATCCAGGGTGAAAATAATCTGATTTTCGTGATACCGTGAGTAACGTACAAGGTGAAAAAAATCCGATTTTCCTGATACCGTGAGTAAAGTCCAGGGTGAAAAAAATCATATTTTCCTGATACCGTGAGTAAGGTCCAGGGTGAAAAAAATCAGATTTTCCTGATACCATGAGTAACGTCCCGGGTGAAAAAAAAATCATATTTTCCTGATACCGTGAGTAAAGTCCAGGGTGAAAAAAGTCAGATTTTCATGATACCGTGAGTAACGTCCCGGGTGAAAAAAATCATATTTTCCTGATGCCGTGAGTAACGTCCCGGGTGAAAAAATCCAATTTTCCTGATACCGTGAGTAACGTCCAAGGTGAAAAAAATCCGATTTTCCTGATACCGTGAGACACATCCAGGGTGAAAATAATCTGATTTTCGTGATACCGTGAGTAACGTACAAGGTGAAAAAAATCCGATTTTCCTGATACCATGAGTAATGTCCAGGGTGAAAAAAATCCGATTTTCCTGATACCGTGAGTCACGTCCAGGGTGAAAAAAATCAGATGATCCTGATACCGTGAGTAACGTTCCGGGTGAAAAAAATCAGATTTTCCTGATACCGTGAGTAAAGTCCAGGGTGAAAAATATCAGATTTTCCTGATACTGTGAGTAAAGTCCCGGGTGAAATAATTTATTTTCCTGATACCTTGAGTTTAGTCCAGCTGAAAAAAAAAGAGATTTTCATGATACCATGAAAAAAGTTTAGGGTGAAAAAAATCCGATATTCCTGATACCGTGAGTAACATCCAGGGTGAAAAAAATCAGATTTTCCTGATACCGTGAGTAACGTCCTGGGTGAAAAAAATCTGATTTTCCTGATACCGTGAGTAAAGTCCAGGGTGAAAAAAATCAGATTTTCCTGATACCGTGAGTAACGTCCCGGGTGAAAAAAATCATATTCCTGATTCCGTGAGTAAAGTCGAGGGTGAAAAAAATCATATTTTCCTGATACCGTGAGTAAGGTCCAGGGTGAAAAAAATCAGATTTTCCTGATACCGTGAGTAACGTCCCGGGTGAAAAAAATCAGATTTTCCTGATATCATGTGTAACATCCTGGGTGAAAAAAATCAGATTTTCCTGATAACTTGAGTAACGTCCCGGGTGAAAAAAATCATATTCCTGATTCCGTGAGTAAAGTCCAGGGTGAAAAAAATCATATTTTCCTGATACCGTGAGTAAGGTCCAGGGTGAAAAAAATCAGATTTTCCTGATACCGTGAGTAACGTCCCGGGTGAAAAAAATCATATTTTCCTGATACCGTGAGTAAAGTCCAGGGTGAAAAAAGTCAGATTTTCATGATACCGTGAGTAACATCCCTGTGTGAAAAAAATCATATTTTCCTGATGCCGTGAGTAACGTCCCGGGCGAAAAAAATCCAATTTTCCTGATACCGTGAGTCACGTCCAGGGTGAAAAAAATCAGATTTTCCAGATACCGTGAGTTATGTCCAGGGTGAAAAATATCAGATTTTCTTGATACCGTGAGTAAGGTCCAGGGTGAAAAAAATTATATTTTCCTGATACCTTGAGTTTAGTCCAAGTGAAAAAAAAGAGATTTTCATGATACCATGAAAAAAGTTTAGGGTGAAAAAAATCCGATATTCCTGATACCGTGAGTAAGGTCTAGGGTGAAAAAAAATCTGATTTTCCTGATACCGTGAGTAACGTCCCGGGTGAAAAAAATCATATTTTCCTGATACCGTGAGTAAAGTCCAGGGTGAAAAAAGTCAGATTTTCATGATACCGTGAGTAACGTCCCGGGTGAAAAAAATCATATTTTCCTGATACCGTGAGTAACATCACGGGTGAAAAAAATCCAATTTTCCTGATACCGTGAGTAACGTCCAGGATGAAAAAAAATCCGATTTTCCTGATACTGTGAGACACGTCCAGGGTGAAAAAAATCTGATTTTCCTGATACCGTGAGACACGTCCAGGGTGAAAAAAATCTGATTTTCCTGATACCGTGAGTAACGTCCAGGGTGAAAAAAATCAGATTTTCCTGATATCATGTGTAACATCCTGGGTGAAAAAAATCAGATTTTCCTGATAACGTGAGTAACGTCCCGGGTGAAAAAAATCATATTCCTGATTCCGTGAGTACAGTCCAGGGTGAAAAAAATCATATTTTCCTGATACCGTGAGTAAGGTCCAGGGTGAAAAAAATCAGATTTTCCTGATACCGTGAGTAACGTCCCGGGTGAAAAAAATCATATTTTCCTGATACCGTGAGTAAAGTCCAGGGTGAAAAAAGTCAGATTTTCATGATACCGTGAGTAACGTCCCAGGTGAAAAAAATCATATTTTCCTGATGCCGTGAGTAACGTCCCGGGTGAAAAAAATCCAATTTTCCTGATACCGTGAGTAAAGTCCAGGGTGAAAAAAATCAAATTTTCATGATACCATGGATAATAGTCCAGGTGAAAAAAATCCGATTTTCCTGATACCGTGAGTCACGTCCAGGGTGAAAAATATCATATTTTCTTGATACCGTGAGTAAGGTCCAGGGTGAAAAAAATCATATTTTCCTGATGCCGTGAGTAACGTCCCGGGTGAAAAAAATCCAATTTTCCTGATACCGTGAGTAACGTCCAAGGTGAAAAAAATCCGATTTTCCTGATACCGTGAGACACATCCAGGGTGAAAATAATCTGATTTTCGTGATACCGTGAGTAACGTACAAGGTGAAAAAAATCCGATTTTCCTGATACCATGAGTAAAGTCCAGGGTGAAAAAAATCAGATTTTCCTGATACCGTGAGTAACGTCCCGGGTGAAAAAAATCATATTCCTGATTCCGTGAGTAAAGTCCAGGGTGAAAAAAATCATATTTTCCTGATACCGTGAGTAAGGTCCAGGGTGAAAAAAATCAGATTTTCCTGATACCGTGAGTAACGTCCCGGGTGAAAAAAATCATATTTTCCTGATACCGTGAGTAAAGTCCAGGGTGAAAAAAGTCAGATTTTCATGATACCATGAGTAACGTCCCGGGTGAAAAGAATCATATTTTCCTGATACCGTGAGTAACGTCCCGGGTGAAAAAAATCCAATTTTCCTGATACCGTGAGTAACGTCCAGGGTGAAAAAAATCGGATTTTCCTGATACCATGAGACACATCCAGGGTGAAAATCATCTGATTTTCCTGATACCGTGAGTAACGTACAGGGTGAAAAATATCCGATTTTCCTGATACCATGAGTAATGTCCAGGGTGAAAAAAATCCGATTTTCCTGATACCGTGAGTCACGTCCAGGGTGAAAAAAATCAGATTTTCCTGATACCGTGAGTAACGTCCCGGGTGAAATAAATCAGATTTTCCTGATACCGTGAGTAAAGTCCAGGGTGAAAAATATCAGATTTTCCTGATACTGTGAGTAAAGTCCCAGGTGAAAAAAATTATATTTTCCTGATACCTCGAGTTTAGTCCAGGTGAAAAAAAAGAGATTTTCATGATACCATGAAAAAAGTTTAGGGTGAAAAAAATCCGATATTCCTGATACCGTGAGTAACATCCAGGGTGAAAAAAACTCAGATTTTCCTGATACCGTGAGCAACGTCCTGGGTGAAAAAAAATCATATTTTCCTGATACCGTGAGTAAAGTCCAGGGTGAAAAAAATCAGATTTTCCTGATACGGTGAGTAACGTCCCGGGTGAAAAAATCATATTCCTGATTCCGTGAGTAAAGTCCAGGGTGAAAAAAATCAGATTTTCCTGATACCGTGAGTAACATCCCGGGTGAAAAAAATTATATTTTCCTGATACCTTGAGTTTAGTCCAGGTGGAAAAAAAAGAGATTTTCATGATACCATGTAAAAAGTTTAGGGTGAAAAAAATCCGATATTCCTGATACCGTGAGTAACGTCCAGGGTGAAAAAAATCAGATTTTCCTGATACCGTGAGTAACGTCCTGGGTGAAAAAAATCATATTTTCCTGATACCGTGAGTAACGTCCAGGGTGAAAAAAATCATATTTTCCTGATACCGTGAGTAACGTCCCGGGTGAAAAAAATCATATTCCTGATTCCGTGAGTAAAGTCCAGGGTGAAAAAAAATCAAATTTTCATGATACCATGGGTAATAGTGCAGGTGAAAAAAATCCGATTTTCCTGATACCGTGAGTAACGTCCAGGGTGAAAAAAATCAGATTTTCCAGATACCGTGAGTTATGTCCAGGGTGAAAAATATCAGATTTTCCTGATACCGTGAGTAACGTCCAGGGTGAAAAAAATCCAATTTTCCTGATACCGTGAGTTATGTCCAGGGTGAAAAATATCAGATTTTCTTGATACCGTGAGTAAGGTCCAGGGTGAAAAAAATTATATTTTCCTGATACCTTGAGTTTAGTCCAAGTGAAAAAAAAAGAGATTTTCATGATACCATGAAAAAAGTTTAGGGTGAAAAAATTCCGATATTCCTGATACCGTGAGTAAGGTCTAGGGTGAATAAAATCTGATTTTCCTGATACCGTGAGTAACGACCCGGGTGAAAAAAAATCATATTTTCCTGATACCGTGAGTAAAGTCCAGGGTGAAAAAAGTCAGATTTTCATGATACCGTGAGTAACGTCCCGGGTGAAAAAAATCATATTTTCCTGATACCGTGAGTAACATCACGGGTGAAAAAAATCCAATTTTCCTGATACCGTGAGTAACGTCCAGGGTGAAAAAAAATCCGATTTTCCTGATACCGTGAGACACGTCCAGGGTGAAAAAAATCTGATTTTCCTGATACCGTGAGACACGTCCAGGGTCAAAAAAATCTGATTTTCCTGATACCGTGAGTAACGTCCAGGGTGAAAAAAATCAGATTTTCCTGATATCATGTGTAACATCCTGGGTGAAAAAAATCAGATTTTCCTGATAACGTGAGTAACGTCCCGGGTGAAAAAAATCATATTCCTGATTCCGTGAGTAAAGTCCAGGGTGAAAAAAATCATATTTTCCTGATACCGTGAGTAAGGTCCAGGGTGAAAAAAATCAGATTTTCCTGATACCGTGAGTAACGTCCCGGGTGAAAAAAAATCATATTTTCCTGATACCGTGAGTAAAGTCCAGGGTGAAAAAAGTCAGATTTTCATGATACCGTGAGTAACGTCCCGGGTGAAAAAAATCATATTTTCCTGATGCCGTGAGTAACGTCCCGGGTGAAAAAAATCCAATTTTCCTGATACCGTGAGTAACGTCCAAGGTGAAAAAAATCCGATTTTCCTGATACCGTGAGACACATCCAGGGTGAAAATAATCTGATTTTCGTGATACCGTGAGTAACGTACAAGGTGAAAAAAATCCGATTTTCCTGATACCGTGAGTAATGTCCAGGGTGAAAAAAATCCGATTTTCCTGATACCGTGAGTCACGTCCAGGGTGAAAAAAATCAGATGATCCTGATACCGTGAGTAACGTTCCGGGTGAAAAAAATCAGATTTTCCTGATACCGTGAGTAAAGTCCAGGGTGAAAAATATCAGATTTTCCTGATACTGTGAGTAAAGTCCCGGGTGAAATAATTTATTTTCCTGATACCTTGAGTTTAGTCCAGCTGAAAAAAAAGAGATTTTCATGATACCATGAAAAAAGTTTAGGGTGAAAAAAATCCGATATTCCTGATACCGTGAGTAACATCCAGGGTGAAAAAAATCAGATTTTCCTGATACCGTGAGTAACGTCCTGGGTGAAAAAAATCATATTTTCCTGATACCGTGAGTAAAGTCCAGGGTGAAAAAAATCAGATTTTCCTGATACCGTGAGTAACGTCCCGGGTGAAAAAAATCATATTCCTGATTCCGTGAGTAAAGTCCAGGGTGAAAAAAATCATATTTTCCTGATACCGTGAGTAAGGTCCAGGGTGAAAAAAATCAGATTTTCCTGATACCGTGAGTAACGTCCCGGGTGAAAAAAATCATATTTTCCTGATACCGTGAGTAAAGTCCAGGGTGAAAAAAGTCAGATTTTCATGATACCATGAGTAACGTCCCGGGTGAAAAAAATCATATTTTCCTGATACCGTGAGTAACGTCCCGGGTGAAAAAAATCCAATTTTCCTGATACCGTGAGTAACGTCCAGGGTGAAAAAAATCGGATTTTCCTGATACCATGAGACACATCCAGGGTGAAAATCATCTGATTTTCCTGATACCGTGAGTAACGTACAGGGTGAAAAAAATCCGATTTTCCTGATACCATGAGTAATGTCCAGGGTGAAAAAAATCCGATTTTCCTGATACCGTGAGTCACGTCCAGGGTGAAAAAAATCAGATTTTCCTGATACCGTGAGTAACGTCCCGGGTGAAATAAATCAGATTTTCCTGATACCGTGAGTAAAGTCCAGGGTGAAAAATATCAGATTTTCCTGATACTGTGAGTAAAGTCCCAGGTGAAAAAAATTATATTTTCCTGATACCTCGAGTTTAGTCCAGGTGAAAAAAAAGAGATTTTCATGATACCATGAAAAAAGTTTAGGGTGAAAAAAATCCGATATTCCTGATACCGTGAGTAACATCCAGGGTGAAAAAAATCAGATTTTCCTGATACCGTGAGCAACGTCCTGGGTGAAAAAAATCATATTTTCCTGATACCGTGAGTAAAGTCCAGGGTGAAAAAAATCAGATTTTCCTGATACGGTGAGTAACGTCCCGGGTGAAAAAATCATATTCCTGATTCCGTGAGTAAAGTCCAGGGTGAAAAAAATCAGATTTTCCTGATACCGTGAGTAACATCCCGGGTGAAAAAAATTATATTTTCCTGATACCTTGAGTTTAGTCCAGGTGAAAAAAAAAGAGATTTTCATGATACCATGTAAAAAGTTTAGGGTGAAAAAAATCCGATATTCCTGATACCGTGAGTAACGTCCAGGGTGAAAAAAATCAGATTTTCCTGATACCGTGAGTAACGTCCTGGGTGAAAAAAATCATATTTTCCTGATACCGTGAGTAACGTCCAGGGTGAAAAAAATCATATTTTCCTGATACCGTGAGTAACGTCCCGGGTGAAAAAAATCATATTCCTGATTCCGTGAGTAAAGTCCAGGGTGAAAAAAAATCAAATTTTCATGATACCATGGGTAATAGTGCAGGTGAAAAAAATCCGAATTCCTGATACCGTGAGTAACGTCCAGGGTGAAAAAAATCAGATTTTCCAGATACCATGAGTAACGTCCAGGGTGAAAAAAATCCAATTTTCCTGATACCGTGAGTTATGTCCAGGGTGAAAAATATCAGATTTTCTTGATACCGTGAGTAAGGTCCAGGGTGAAAAAAATTATATTTTCCTGATACCTTGAGTTTAGTCCAAGTGAAAAAAAAGAGATTTTCATGATACCATGAAAAAAGTTTAGGGTGAAAAAAATCCGATATTCCTGATACCGTGAGTCAGGTCTAGGGTGAATAAAATCTTATTTTCCTGATACCGTGAGTAACGTCCCGGGTGAAAAAAAATCATATTTTCCTGATACCGTGAGTAAAGTCCAGGGTGAAAAAAGTCAGATTTTCATGATACCGTGAGTAACGTCCCGGGTGAAAAAAATCATATTTTCCTGATACCGTGAGTAACATCACGGGTGAAAAAAATCCAATTTTCCTGATACCGTGAGTAACGTCCAGGGTGAAAAAAAATCCGATTTTCCTGATACCATGAGACGTCCAGGGTGAAAAAAATCTGATTTTCCTGATACCGTGAGACACGTCCAGGGTGAAAAAAATCTGATTTTCCTGATACCGTGAGTAACGTCCAGGGTGAAAAAAATCAGATTTTCCTGATAACGTGAGTAACGTCCCGGGTGAAAAAAATCATATTCTTGATTCCGTGAGTAAAGTCCAGGGTGAAAAAAATCATATTTTCCTGATACCGTGAGTAAGGTCCAGGGTGAAAAAAATCAGATTTTCCTGATACCGTGAGTAACGTCCCGGGTGAAAAAAAAATCATATTTTCCTGATACCGTGAGTAAAGTCCAGGGTGAAAAAAGTCAGATTTTCATGATAACGTGAGTAACGTCCCGGGTGAAAAAAATCATATTTTCCTGATGCCGTGAGTAACGTCCCGGGTGAAAAAAATCCAATTTTCCTGATACCGTGAGTAACGTCCAAGGTGAAAAAAATTCGATTTTCCTGATACCGTGAGACACATCCAGGGTGAAAATAATCTGATTTTCGTGATACCGTGAGTAACGTACAAGGGGAAAAAAATCCGATTTTCCTGATACCATGAGTAATGTCCAGGGTGAAAAAAATCCGATTTTCCTGATACCGTGAGTCACGTCCAGGGTGAAAAAAATCAGATGATCCTGATACCGTGAGTAACGTTCCGGGTGAAAAAAATCAGATTTTCCTGATACCGTGAGTAAAGTCCAGGGTGAAAAATATCAGATTTTCCTGATACTGTGAGTAAAGTCCCGGGTGAAATAATTTATTTTCCTGATACCTTGAGTTTAGTCCAGCTGAAAAAAAAGAGATTTTCATGATACCATGAAAAAAGTTTAGGGTGAAAAAAATCCGATATTCCTGATACCGTGAGTAACATCCAGGGTGAAAAAAATCAGATTTTCCTGATACCGTGAGTAACGTCCAGGGTGAAAAAAATCAGATTTTCCAGATACCGTGAGTTATGTCCAGGGTGAAAAATATCAGATTTTCCTGATACCGTGAGTTATGTCCAGGGTGAAAAATATCAGATTTTCTTGATACCGTGAGTAAGGTCCAGGGTGAAAAAAATTATATTTTCCTGATACCTTGAGTTTAGTCCAAGTGAAAAAAAAGAGATTTTCATGATACCATGAAAAAAGTTTAGGGTGAAAAAAATCATATTTTCCTGATGCCGTGAGTAACGTCCCGGGTGAAAAAAATCCAATTTTCCTGATACCGTGAGTAACGTCCAAGGTGAAAAAAATCCGATTTTCCTGATACCGTGAGACACATCCAGGGTGAAAATAATCTGATTTTCGTGATACCGTGAGTAACGTACAAGGTGAAAAAAATCCGATTTTCCTGATACCATGAGTAATGTCCAGGGTGAAAAAAATCCAATTTTCCTGATACCGTGAGTAACGTCCAGGGTGAAAAAAAATCCGATTTTCCTGATACCGTGAGACACGTCCAGGGTGCAAAAAATCTGATTTTCCTGATACCGTGAGACACGTCCAGGGTGAAAAAAATCTGATTTTCCTGATACCGTGAGTAACGTCCAGGGTGAAAAAAATCAGATTTTCCTGATATCATGTGTAACATCCAGGGTGAAAATAATCTGATTTTCGTGATACCGTGAGTAACGTACAAGGTGAAAAAAATCCGATTTTCCTGATACCGTGAGTAAAGTCCAGGGTGAAAAAAATCATATTTTCCTGATACCGTGAGTAAGGTCCAGGGTGAAAAAAATCAGATTTTCCTGATACCATGAGTAACGTCCAGGGTGAAAAAAAATCATATTTTCCTGATACCGTGAGTAAAGTCCAGGGTGAAAAAAGTCAGATTTTCATGATACCGTGAGTAACGTCCCGGGTGAAAAAAATCATATTTTCCTGATGCCGTGAGTAACGTCCCGGGTGAAAAAAATCCAATTTTCCTGATACCGTGAGTAACGTCCAAGGTGAAAAAAATCCGATTTTCCTGATACCGTGAGACACATCCAGGGTGAAAATAATCTGATTTTCGTGATACCGTGAGTAACGTACAAGGTGAAAAAAATCCGATTTTCCTGATACCATGAGTAATGTCCAGGGTGAAAAAAATCCGATTTTCCTGATACCGTGAGTCACGTCCAGGGTGAAAAAAATCAGATGATCCTGATACCGTGAGTAACGTTCCGGGTGAAAAAAATCAGATTTTCCTGATACCGTGAGTAAAGTCCAGGGTGAAAAATATCAGATTTTCCTGATACTGTGAGTAAAGTCCCGGGTGAAATAATTTATTTTCCTGATACCTTGAGTTTAGTCCAGCTGAAAAAAAAGAGATTTTCATGATACCATGAAAAAAGTTTAGGGTGAAAAAAATCCGATATTCCTGATACCGTGAGTTATGTCCAGGGTGAAAAATATCAGATTTTCTTGATACCGTGAGTAAGGTCCAGGGTGAAAAAAATTATATTTTCCTGATACCTTGAGTTTAGTCCAAGTGAAAAAAAAAAGAGATTTTCATGATACCATGAAAAAAGTTTAGGGTGAAAAAAATCCGATATTCCTGATACCGTGAGTAAGGTCTAGGGTGAATAAAATCTGATTTTCCTGATACCGTGAGTAACGACCCGGGTGAAAAAAAATCATATTTTCCTGATACCGTGAGTAAAGTCCAGGGTGAAAAAAGTCAGATTTTCATGATACCGTGAGTAACGTCCCGGGTGAAAAAAATCATATTTTCCTGATACCGTGAGTAACATCACGGGTGAAAAAAATCCAATTTTCCTGATACCGTGAGTAACGTCCAGGGTGAAAAAAAATCCGATTTTCCTGATACCGTGAGACACGTCCAGGGTGAAAAAAATCTGATTTTCCTGATACCGTGAGACACGTCCAGGGTGAAAAAAATCTGATTTTCCTGATACCGTGAGTAACGTCCAGGGTGAAAAAAATCAGATTTTCCTGATATCATGTGTAACATCCTGGGTGAAAAAAATCAGATTTTCCTGATAACGTGAGTAACGTCCCGGGTGAAAAAAATCATATTCCTGATTCCGTGAGTAAAGTCCAGGGTGAAAAAAATCATATTTTCCTGATACCGTGAGTAAGGTCCAGGGTGAAAAAAATCAGATTTTCCTGATACCGTGAGTAACGTCCCGGGTGAAAAAAAATCATATTTTCCTGATACCGTGAGTAAAGTCCAGGGTGAAAAAAGTCAGATTTTCATGATACCGTGAGTAACGTCCCGGGTGAAAAAAATCATATTTTCCTGATGCCGTGAGTAACGTCCCGGGTGAAAAAAATCCAATTTTCCTGATACCGTGAGTAACGTCCAAGGTGAAAAAAATCCGATTTTCCTGATACCGTGAGACACATCCAGGGTGAAAATAATCTGATTTTCGTGATACCGTGAGTAACGTACAAGGTGAAAAAAATCCGATTTTCCTGATACCATGAGTAATGTCCAGGGTGAAAAAAATCATATTTTCCTGATACCGTGAGTAAGGTCCAGGGTGAAAAAAATCAGATTTTCCTGATACCATGAGTAACGTCCAGGGTGAAAAAAAATCATATTTTCCTGATACCGTGAGTAAAGTCCAGGGTGAAAAAAGTCAGATTTTCATGATACCGTGAGTAACGTCCCGGGTGAAAAAAATCATATTTTCCTGATGCCGTGAGTAACGTCCCGGGTGAAAAAAATCCAATTTTCCTGATACCGTGAGTAACGTCCAAGGTGAAAAAAATCCGATTTTCCTGATACCGTGAGACACATCCAGGGTGAAAATAATCTGATTTTCGTGATACCGTGAGTAACGTACAAGGTGAAAAAAATCCGATTTTCCTGATACCATGAGTAATGTCCAGGGTGAAAAAAATCCGATTTTCCTGATACCGTGAGTCACGTCCAGGGTGAAAAAAATCAGATGATCCTGATACCGTGAGTAACGTTCCGGGTGAAAAAAATCAGATTTTCCTGATACCGTGAGTAAAGTCCAGGGTGAAAAATATCAGATTTTCCTGATACTGTGAGTAAAGTCCCGGGTGAAATAATTTATTTTCCTGATACCTTGAGTTTAGTCCAGCTGAAAAAAAAGAGATTTTCATGATACCATGAAAAAAGTTTAGGGTGAAAAAAATCCGATATTCCTGATACCGTGAGTTATGTCCAGGGTGAAAAATATCAGATTTTCTTGATACCGTGAGTAAGGTCCAGGGTGAAAAAAATTATATTTTCCTGATACCTTGAGTTTAGTCCAAGTGAAAAAAAAAAGAGATTTTCATGATACCATGAAAAAAGTTTAGGGTGAAAAAAATCCGATATTCCTGATACCGTGAGTAAGGTCTAGGGTGAATAAAATCTGATTTTCCTGATACCGTGAGTAACGACCCGGGTGAAAAAAAATCATATTTTCCTGATACCGTGAGTAAAGTCCAGGGTGAAAAAAGTCAGATTTTCATGATACCGTGAGTAACGTCCCGGGTGAAAAAAATCATATTTTCCTGATACCGTGAGTAACATCACGGGTGAAAAAAATCCAATTTTCCTGATACCGTGAGTAACGTCCAGGGTGAAAAAAAATCCGATTTTCCTGATACCGTGAGACACGTCCAGGGTGAAAAAAATCTGATTTTCCTGATACCGTGAGACACGTCCAGGGTGAAAAAAATCTGATTTTCCTGATACCGTGAGTAACGTCCAGGGTGAAAAAAATCAGATTTTCCTGATATCATGTGTAACATCCTGGGTGAAAAAAATCAGATTTTCCTGATAACGTGAGTAACGTCCCGGGTGAAAAAAATCATATTCCTGATTCCGTGAGTAAAGTCCAGGGTGAAAAAAATCATATTTTCCTGATACCGTGAGTAAGGTCCAGGGTGAAAAAAATCAGATTTTCCTGATACCGTGAGTAACGTCCCGGGTGAAAAAAAATCATATTTTCCTGATACCGTGAGTAAAGTCCAGGGTGAAAAAAGTCAGATTTTCATGATACCGTGAGTAACGTCCCGGGTGAAAAAAATCATATTTTCCTGATGCCGTGAGTAACGTCCCGGGTGAAAAAAATCCAATTTTCCTGATACCGTGAGTAACGTCCAAGGTGAAAAAAATCCGATTTTCCTGATACCGTGAGACACATCCAGGGTGAAAATAATCTGATTTTCGTGATACCGTGAGTAACGTACAAGGTGAAAAAAATCCGATTTTCCTGATACCATGAGTAATGTCCAGGGTGAAAAAAATCCGATTTTCCTGATACCGTGAGTAAGGTCCAGGGTGAAAAAAATCAGATTTTCCTGATACCGTGAGTAACGTTCCGGGTGAAAAAAACCAGATTTTCCTGATACCGTGAGTAAAGTCCAGGGTGAAAAATATCAGATTTTCCTGATACTGTGAGTAAAGTCCCGGGTGAAATAATTTATTTTCCTGATACCTTGAGTTTAGTCCAGCTGAAAAAAAAGAGATTTTCATGATACCATGAAAAAAGTTTAGGGTGAAAAAAATCCGATATTCCTGATACCGTGAGTAACATCCAGGGTGAAAAAAATCAGATTTTCCTGATACCGTGAGTAACGTCCTGGGTGAAAAAAATCATATTTTCCTGATACCGTGAGTAAAGTCCAGGGTGAAAAAAATCAGATTTTCCTGATACCGTGAGTAACGTCCCGGGTGAAAAAAATCATATTCCTGATTCCGTGAGTAAAGTCCAGGGTGAAAAAAATCATATTTTCCTGATACCGTGAGTAAGGTCCAGGGTGAAAAAAATCAGATTTTCCTGATACCGTGAGTAACGTCCCGGGTGAAAAAAATCATATTTTCCTGATACCGTGAGTAAAGTCCAGGGTGAAAAAAGTCAGATTTTCATGATACCATGAGTAACTTCCCGGGTGAAAAAAATCATATTTTCCTGATACCGTGAGTAACGTCCCGGGTGAAAAAAATCCAATTTTCCTGATACCGTGAGTAACGTCCAGGGTGAAAAAAATCGGATTTTCCTGATACCATGAGACACATCCAGGGTGAAAATCATCTGATTTTCCTGATACCGTGAGTAACGTACAGGGTGAAAAAAATCCGATTTTCCTGATACCATGAGTAATGTCCAGGGTGAAAAAAATCCGATTTTCCTGATACCGTGAGTCACGTCCAGGGTGAAAAAAATCAGATTTTCCTGATACCGTGAGTAACGTCCCGGGTGAAATAAATCAGATTTTCCTGATACCGTGAGTAAAGTCCAGGGTGAAAAATATCAGATTTTCCTGATACTGTGAGTAAAGTCCCAGGTGAAAAAAATTATATTTTCCTGATACCTCGAGTTTAGTCCAGGTGAAAAAAAAGAGATTTTCATGATACCATGAAAAAAGTTTAGGGTGAAAAAAATCCGATATTCCTGATACCGTGAGTAACATCCAGGGTGAAAAAAATCAGATTTTCCTGATACCGTGAGCAACGTCCTGGGTGAAAAAAATCATATTTTCCTGATACCGTGAGTAAAGTCCAGGGTGAAAAAAATCAGATTTTCCTGATACGGTGAGTAACGTCCCGGGTGAAAAAATCATATTCCTGATTCCGTGAGTAAAGTCCAGGGTGAAAAAAATCAGATTTTCCTGATACCGTGAGTAACATCCCGGGTGAAAAAAATTATATTTTCCTGATACCTTGAGTTTAGTCCAGGTGAAAAAAAAAGAGATTTTCATGATACCATGTAAAAAGTTTAGGGTGAAAAAAATCCGATATTCCTGATACCGTGAGCAACGTCCAGGGTGAAAAAAATCAGATTTTCCTGATACCGTGAGTAACGTCCTGGGTGAAAAAAATCATATTTTCCTGATACCGTGAGTAACGTCCAGGGTGAAAAAAATCATATTTTCCTGATACCGTGAGTAACATCCCGGGTGAAAAAAATCATATTCCTGATTCCGTGAGTAAAGTCCAGGGTGAAAAAAAATCAAATTTTCATGATACCATGGGTAATAGTGCAGGTGAAAAAAATCCGAATTCCTGATACCGTGAGTAACGTCCAGGGTGAAAAAAATCAGATTTTCCAGATACCGTGAGTTATGTCCAGGGTGAAAAATATCAGATTTTTCTGATACCATGAGTAACGTCCAGGGTGAAAAAAATCCAATTTTCCTGATACCGTGAGTTATGTCCAGGGTGAAAAATATCAGATTTTCTTGATACCGTGAGTAAGGTCCAGGGTGAAAAAAATTATATTTTCCTGATACCTTGAGTTTAGTCCAAGTGAAAAAAAAGAGATTTTCATGATACCATGAAAAAAGTTTAGGGTGAAAAAAATCCGATATTCCTGATACCGTGAGTCAGGTCTAGGGTGAATAAAATCTTATTTTCCTGATACCGTGAGTAACGTCCCGGGTGAAAAAAAATCATATTTTCCTGATACCGTGAGTAAAGTCCAGGGTGAAAAAAGTCAGATTTTCATGATACCGTGAGTAACGTCCCGGGTGAAAAAAATCATATTTTCCTGATACCGTGAGTAACATCACGGGTGAAAAAAATCCAATTTTCCTGATACCGTGAGTAACGTCCAGGGTGAAAAAAAATCCGATTTTCCTGATACCGTGAGACACGTCCAGGGTGAAAAAAATCTGATTTTCCTGATACCGTGAGACACGTCCAGGGTGAAAAAAATCTGATTTTCCTGATACCGTGAGTAACGTCCAGGGTGAAAAAAATCAGATTTTCCTGATATCATGTGTAACATCCTGGGTGAAAAAATCAGATTTTCCTGATAACGTGAGTAACGTCCCGGGTGAAAAAAAACATATTCTTGATTCCGTGAGTAAAGTACAGGGTGAAAAAAATCATATTTTCCTGATACCGTGAGTAAGGTCCAGGGTGAAAAAAATCAGATTTTCCTGATACCGTGAGTAACGTCCCGGGTGAAAAAAAATCATATTTTCCTGATACCGTGAGTAAAGTCCAGGGTGAAAAAAGTCAGATTTTCATGATAACGTGAGTAACGTCCCGGGTGAAAAAAATCATATTTTCCTGATGCCGTGAGTAACGTCCCGGGTGAAAAAAATCCAATTTTCCTGATACCGTGAGTAACGTCCAAGGTGAAAAAATCCGATTTTCCTGATACCGTGAGACACATCCAGGGTGAAAATAATCTGATTTTCGTGATACCGTGAGTAACGTACAAGGTGAAAAAAATCCGATTTTCCTGATACCATGAGTAATGTCCAGGGTGAAAAAAATCCAATTTTCCTGATACCGTAAGTCACGTCCAGGGTGAAAAAAATCAGATGATCCTGATACCGTGAGTAACGTTCCGGGTGAAAAAAATCAGATTTTCCTGATACCGTGAGTAAAGTCCAGGGTGAAAAATATCAGATTTTCCTGATACTGTGAGTAAAGTCCCGGGTGAAATAATTTATTTTCCTGATACCTTGAGTTTAGTCTAGCTGAAAAAAAAGAGATTTTCATGATACCATGAAAAAAGTTTAGGGTGAAAAAAATCCGATATTCCTGATACCGTGAGTAACATCCAGGGTGAAAAAAATCAGATTTTCCTGATACCGTGAGTAACGTCCAGGGTGAAAAAAATCAGATTTTCCAGATACCGTGAGTTATGTCCAGGGTGAAAAATATCAGATTTTCCTGATACCGTGAGTAACGTCCAGGGTGAAAAAAATCCAATTTTCCTGATACCGTGAGTTATGTCCAGGGTGAAAAATATCAGATTTTCTTGATACCGTGAGTAAGGTCCAGGGTGAAAAAAATTATATTTTCCTGATACCTTGAGTTTAGTCCAAGTGAAAAAAAAGAGATTTTCATGATACCATGAAAAAAGTTTAGGGTGAAAAAAATCCGATATTCCTGATACCGTGAGTAAGGTCTAGGGTGAATAAAATCTGATTTTCCTGATACCGTGAGTAACGTCCCGGGTGAAAAAAAATCATATTTTCCTGATACTGTGAGTAAAGTCCAGGGTGAAAAAAGTCAGATTTTCATGATACCGTGAGTAACGTCCCGGGTGAAAAAAATCATATTTTCCTGATACCGTGAGTAACATCACGGGTGAAAAAAATCCAATTTTCCTGATACCGTGAGTAACGTCCAGGGTGAAAAAAAATCCGATTTTCCTGATACCGTGAGACACGTCCAGGGTGCAAAAAATCTGATTTTCCTGATACCGTGAGACACGTCCAGGGTGAAAAAAATCTGATTTTCCTGATACCGTGAGTAACGTCCAGGGTGAAAAAAATCAGATTTTCCTGATATCATGTGTAACATCCAGGGTGAAAATAATCTGATTTTCGTGATACCGTGAGTAACGTACAAGGTGAAAAAAATCCGATTTTCCTGATACCGTGAGTAAAGTCCAGGGTGAAAAAAATCATATTTTCCTGATACCGTGAGTAAGGTCCAGGGTGAAAAAAATCAGATTTTCCTGATACCATGAGTAACGTCCCGGGTGAAAAAAAATCATATTTTCCTGATACCGTGAGTAAAGTCCAGGGTGAAAAAAGTCAGATTTTCATGATACCGTGAGTAACGTCCCGGGTGAAAAAAATCATATTTTCCTGATGCCGTGAGTAACGTCCCGGGTGAAAAAAATCCAATTTTCCTGATACCGTGAGTAACGTCCAAGGTGAAAAAAATCCGATTTTCCTGATACCGTGAGACACATCCAGGGTGAAAATAATCTGATTTTCGTGATACCGTGAGTAACGTACAAGGTGAAAAAAATCCGATTTTCCTGATACCATGAGTAATGTCCAGGGTGAAAAAAATCCGATTTTCCTGATACCGTGAGTCACGTCCAGGGTGAAAAAAATCAGATGATCCTGATACCGTGAGTAACGTTCCGGGTGAAAAAAATCAGATTTTCCTGATACCGTGAGTAAAGTCCAGGGTGAAAAATATCAGATTTTCCTGATACTGTGAGTAAAGTCCCGGGTGAAATAATTTTTTTTCCTGATACCTTGAGTTTAGTCCAGCTGAAAAAAAAGAGATTTTCATGATACCATGAAAAAAGTTTAGGGTGAAAAAAATCCGATATTCCTGATACCGTGAGTAACATCCAGGGTGAAAAAAATCAGATTTTCCTGATACCGTGAGTAACGTCCTGGGTGAAAAAAATCTGATTTTCCTGATACCGTGAGTAAAGTCCAGGGTGAAAAAAATCAGATTTTCCTGATACCGTGAGTAACGTCCCGGGTGAAAAAAATCATATTCCTGATTCCGTGAGTAAAGTCCAGGGTGAAAAAAATCATATTTTCCTGATACCGTGAGTAAGGTCCAGGGTGAAAAAAATCAGATTTTCCTGATACCGTGAGTAACGTCCCGGGTGAAAAAAATCAGATTTTCCTGATATCATGTGTAACATCCTGGGTGAAAAAAATCAGATTTTCCTGATAACTTGAGTAACGTCCCGGGTGAAAAAAATCATATTCCTGATACCGTGAGTAACGTCCCGGGTGAAAAAAATCATATTTTCCTGATACCGTGAGTAAAGTCCAGGGTGAAAAAAGTCAGATTTTCATGATACCGTGAGTAACATCCCTGTGTGAAAAAAATCATATTTTCCTGATGCCGTGAGTAACGTCCCGGGCGAAAAAAATCAAATTTTCATGATACCATGGATAATAGTCCAGGTGAAAAAAATCCGATTTTCCTGATACCGTGAGTCACGTCCAGGGTGAAAAAAATCAGATTTTCCAGATACCGTGAGTTATGTCCAGGGTGAAAAATATCAGATTTTCTTGATACCGTGAGTAAGGTCCAGGGTGAAAAAAATTATATTTTCCTGATACCTTGAGTTTAGTCCAAGTGAAAAAAGAGAGATTTTCATGATACCATGAAAAAAGTTTAGGGTGAAAAAAATCCGATATTCCTGATACCGTGAGTAAGGTCTAGGGTGAAAAAAAATCTGATTTTCCTGATACCGTGAGTAACGTCCCGGGTGAAAAAAATCATATTTTCCTGATACCGTGAGTAAAGTCCAGGGTGAAAAAAGTCAGATTTTCATGATACCGTGAGTAACGTCCCGGGTGAAAAAAATCATATTTTCCTGATACCGTGAGTAACATCACGGGTGAAAAAAATCCAATTTTCCTGATACCGTGAGTAACGTCCAGGATGAAAAAAAATCCGATTTTCCTGATACTGTGAGACACGTCCAGGGTGAAAAAAATCTGATTTTCCTGATACCGTGAGACACGTCCAGGGTGAAAAAAATCTGATTTTCCTGATACCGTGAGTAACGTCCAGGGTGAAAAAAATCAGATTTTCCTGATATCATGTGTAACATCCTGGGTGAAAAAAATCAGATTTTCCTGATAACGCGAGTAACGTCCCGGGTGAAAAAAATCATATTCCTGATTCCGTGAGTACAGTCCAGGGTGAAAAAAATCATATTTTCCTGATACCGTGAGTAAGGTCCAGGGTGAAAAAAATCAGATTTTCCTGATACCGTGAGTAACGTCCCGGGTGAAAAAAATCATATTTTCCTGATACCGTGAGTAAAGTCCAGGGTGAAAAAAGTCAGATTTTCATGATACCGTGAGTAACGTCCAAGGTGAAAAAAATCATATTTTCCTGATGCCGTGAGTAACGTCCCGGGTGAAAAAAATCCAATTTTCCTGATACCGTGAGTAAAGTCCAGGGTGAAAAAAATCAAAATTTCATGATACCATGGATAATAGTCCAGGTGAAAAAAATCCGATTTTCCTGATACCGTGAGTCACGTCCAGGGTGAAAAATATCAGATTTTCTTGATACCGTGAGTAAGGTCCAGGGTGAAAAAAATTATATTTTCCTGATACCTTGAGTTTAGTCCAAGTGAAAAAAAAGAGATTTTCATGATACCATGAAAAAAGTTTAGGGTGAAAAAAATCCGATATTCCTGATACCGTGAGTAAGGTCTAGGGTGAATAAAATCTGATTTTCCTGATACCGTGAGTAAAGTCCAGGGTGAAAAAAGTCAGATTTTCATGATACCGTGAGTAACGTCCCGGGTGAAAAAAAACATATTTTCCTGATGCCGTGAGTAACGTCCCGGGTGAAAAAAATCCAATTTTCCTGATACCGTGAGTAACGTCCAAGGTGAAAAAAATCCGATTTTCCTGATACCGTGAGACACATCCAGGGTGAAAATAATCTGATTTTCGTGATACCGTGAGTAACGTACAAGGTGAAAAAAATCCGATTTTCCTGATACCATGAGTAATGTCCAGGGTGAAAAAAATCCGATTTTCCTGATACCGTGAGTCACGTCCAGGGTGAAAAAAATCATATTCCTGATTCCGTGAGTAAAGTCCAGGGTGAAAAAAATCATATTTTCCTGATACCGTGAGTAAGGTCCAGGGTGAAAAAAATCAGATTTTCCTGATACCGTGAGTAACGTCCCGGGTGAAAAAAATCCCATTTTCCTGATACCATGAGTAATGTCCAGGGTGAAAAAAATCCGATTTTCCTGATACCGTGAGTCACGTCCAGGGTGAAAAAAATCAGATGATCCTGATACCGTGAGTAACGTTCCGGGTGAAAAAAATCAGATTTTCCTGATACCGTGAGTAAAGTCCAGGGTGAAAAATATCAGATTTTCCTGATACCGTGAGTAACGTCCTGGGTGAAAAAAATCATATTTTCCTGATACCGTGAGTAAAGTCCAGGGTGAAAAAAATCAGATTTTCCTGATACCGTGAGTAACGTCCCGGGTGAAAAAAATCATATTCCTGATTCCGTGAGTAAAGTCCAGGGTGAAAAAAATCATATTTTCCTGATACCGTGAGTAAGGTCCAGGGTGAAAAATATCAGATTTTCCTGATACTGTGAGTAAAGTCCCGGGTGAAATAATTTATTTTCCTGATACCTTGAGTTTAGTCCAGCTGAAAAAAAAGAGATTTTCATGATACCATGAAAAAAGTTTAGGGTGAAAAAAATCCGATATTCCTGATACCGTGAGTAACATCCAGGGTGAAAAAAATCAGATTTTCCTGATACCGTGAGTAACGTCCTGGGTGAAAAAAATCATATTTTCCTGATACCGTGAGTAAAGTCCAGGGTGAAAAAAATCAGATTTTCCTGATACCGTGAGTAACGTCCCGGGTGAAAAAAATCATATTCCTGATTCCGTGAGTAAAGTCCAGGGTGAAAAAAATCATATTTTCCTGATACCGTGAGTAAGGTCCAGGGTGAAAAAAATCAGATTTTCCTGATACCGTGAGTAACGTCCCGGGTGAAAAAAAATCATATTTTCCTGATACCGTGAGTAAAGTCCAGGGTGAAAAAAGTCAGATTTTCATGATACCATGAGTAACGTCCAGGGTGAAAAAAATCATATTTTCCTGATACCGTGAGTAACGTCCCGGGTGAAAAAAATCCAATTTTCCTGATACCGTGAGTAACGTCCAGGGTGAAAAAAATCGGATTTTCCTGATACCATGAGACACATCCAGGGTGAAAATCATCTGATTTTCCTGATACCGTGAGTAACGTACAGGGTGAAAAAAATCCGATTTTCCTGATACCATGAGTAATGTCCAGGGTGAAAAAAATCCGATTTTCCTGATACCGTGAGTCACGTCCAGGGTGAAAAAAATCAGATTTTCCTGATACCGTGAGTAACGTCCCGGGTGAAATAAATCAGATTTTCCTGATACCGTGAGTAAAGTCCAGGGTGAAAAATATCAGATTTTCCTGATACTGTGAGTAAAGTCCCAGGTGAAAAAAATTATATTTTCCTGATACCTCGAGTTTAGTCCAGGTGAAAAAAAAGAGATTTTCATGATACCATGAAAAAAGTTTAGGGTGAAAAAAATCCGATATTCCTGATACCGTGAGTAACATCCAGGGTGAAAAAAATCAGATTTTCCTGATACCGTGAGCAACGTCCTGGGTGAAAAAAATCATATTTTCCTGATACCGTGAGTAAAGTCCAGGGTGAAAAAAATCAGATTTTCCTGATACGGTGAGTAACGTCCCGGGTGAAAAAATCATATTCCTGATTCCGTGAGTAAAGTCCAGGGTGAAAAAAATCAGATTTTCCTGATACCGTGAGTAACATCCCGGGTGAAAAAAATTATATTTTCCTGATACCTTGAGTTTAGTCCAGGTGAAAAAAAAAGAGATTTTCATGATACCATGTAAAAAGTTTAGGGTGAAAAAAATCCGATATTCCTGATACCGTGAGTAACGTCCAGGGTGAAAAAAATCAGATTTTCCTGATACCGTGAGTAACGTCCTGGGTGAAAAAAATCATATTTTCCTGATACCGTGAGTAACGTCCAGGGTGAAAAAAATCATATTTTCCTGATACCGTGAGTAACGTCCCGGGTGAAAAAAATCATATTCCTGATTCCGTGAGTAAAGTCCAGGGTGAAAAAAAATCAAATTTTCATGATACCATGGGTAATAGTGCAGGTGAAAAAAATCCGAATTCCTGATACCGTGAGTAACGTCCAGGGTGAAAAAAATCAGATTTTCCAGATACCGTGAGTTATGTCCAGGGTGAAAAATATCAGATTTTTCTGATACCATGAGTAACGTCCAGGGTGAAAAAAATCCAATTTTCCTGATACCGTGAGTTATGTCCAGGGTGAAAAATATCAGATTTTCTTGATACCGTGAGTAAGGTCCAGGGTGAAAAAAATTATATTTTCCTGATACCTTGAGTTTAGTCCAAGTGAAAAAAAAGAGATTTTCATGATACCATGAAAAAAGTTTAGGGTGAAAAAAATCCGATATTCCTGATACCGTGAGTCAGGTCTAGGGTGAATAAAATCTTATTTTCCTGATACCGTGAGTAACGTCCCGGGTGAAAAAAAATCATATTTTCCTGATACCGTGAGTAAAGTCCAGGGTGAAAAAAGTCAGATTTTCATGATACCATGAGTAACGTCCCGGGTGAAAAAAATCATATTTTCCTGATACCGTGAGTAACATCACGGGTGAAAAAAATCCAATTTTCCTGATACCGTGAGTAACGTCCAGGGTGAAAAAAAATCCGATTTTCCTGATACCGTGAGACACGTCCAGGGTGAAAAAAATCTGATTTTCCTGATACCGTGAGACACGTCCAGGGTGAAAAAAATCTGATTTTCCTGATACCGTGAGTAACGTCCAGGGTGAAAAAAATCAGATTTTCCTGATATCATGTGTAACATCCTGGGTGAAAAAAATCAGATTTTCCTGATAACGTGAGTAACGTCCCGGGTGAAAAAAATCATATTCTTGATTCCGTGAGTAAAGTCCAGGGTGAAAAAAATCATATTTTCCTGATACCGTGAGTAAGGTCCAGGGTGAAAAAAATCAGATTTTCCTGATACCGTGAGTAACGTCCCGGGTGAAAAAAAATCATATTTTCCTGATACCGTGAGTAAAGTCCAGGGTGAAAAAAGTCAGATTTTCATGATAACGTGAGTAACGTCCCGGGTGAAAAAAATCATATTTTCCTGATGCCGTGAGTAACGTCCCGGGTGAAAAAAATCCAATTTTCCTGATACCGTGAGTAACGTCCAAGGTGAAAAAAATCCGATTTTCCTGATACCGTGAGACACATCCAGGGTGAAAATAATCTGATTTTCGTGATACCGTGAGTAACGTACAAGGTGAAAAAAATCCGATTTTCCTGATACCATGAGTAATGTCCAGGGTGAAAAAAATCCGATTTTCCTGATACCGTGAGTCATGTCCAGGGTGAAAAAAATCAGATGATCCTGATACCGTGAGTAACGTTCCGGGTGAAAAAAATCAGATTTTCCTGATACCGTGAGTAAAGTCCAGGGTGAAAAATATCAGATTTTCCTGATACTGTGAGTAAAGTCCCGGGTGAAATAATTTATTTTCCTGATACCTTGAGTTTAGTCCAGCTGAAAAAAAAGAGATTTTCATGATACCATGAAAAAAGTTTAGGGTGAAAAAAATCCGATATTCCTGATACCGTGAGTAACATCCAGGGTGAAAAAAATCAGATTTTCCTGATACCGTGAGTAACGTCCTGGGTGAAAAAATCATATTTTCCTGATACCGTGAGTAAAGTCCAGGGTGAAAAAAATCAGATTTTCCTGATACCGTGAGTAACGTCCCGGGTGAAAAAAATCATATTTTCCTGATACCGTGAGTAAAGTCCAGGGTGAAAAAAGTCAGATTTTCATGATACCATGAGTAACGTCCCGGGTGAAAAAAATCATATTTTCCTGATACCGTGAGTAACGTCCCGGGTGAAAAAAATCCAATTTTCCTGATACCGTGAGTAACGTCCAGGGTGAAAAATATCGGATTTTCCTGATACCATGAGACACATCCAGGGTGAAAATCATCTGATTTTCCTGATACCGTGAGTAACCTACAGGGTGAAAAAAATCCGATTTTCCTGATACCATGAGTAATGTCCAGGGTGAAAAAAATCCGATTTTCCTGATACCGTGAGTCACGTCCAGGGTGAAAAAAATCAGATTTTCCTGATACCGTGAGTAACGTCCCGGGTGAAATAAATCAGATTTTCCTGATACCGTGAGTAAAGTCCAGGGTGAAAAATATCAGATTTTCCTGATACTGTGAGTAAAGTCCCAGGTGAAAAAAATTATATTTTCCTGATACCTCGAGTTTAGTCCAGGTGAAAAAAAAGAGATTTTCATGATACCATGAAAAAAGTTTAGGGTGAAAAAAATCCGATATTCCTGATACCGTGAGTAACATCCAGGGTGAAAAAAATCAGATTTTCCTGATACCGTGAGCAACGTCCTGGGTGAAAAAAATCATATTTTCCTGATACCGTGAGTAAAGTCCAGGGTGAAAAAAATCAGATTTTCCTGATACGGTGAGTAACGTCCCGGGTGAAAAAATCATATTCCTGATTCCGTGAGTAAAGTCCAGGGTGAAAAAAATCAGATTTTCCTGATACCGTGAGTAACATCCCGGGTGAAAAAAATTATATTTTCCTGATACCTTGAGTTTAGTCCAGGTGAAAAAAAAAGAGATTTTCATGATACCATGTAAAAAGTTTAGGGTGAAAAAAATCCGATATTCCTGATACCGTGAGTAACGTCCAGGGTGAAAAAAATCAGATTTTCCTGATACCGTGAGTAACGTCCTGGGTGAAAAAAATCATATTTTCCTGATACCGTGAGTAACGTCCAGGTTGAAAAAAATCATATTTTCCTGATACCGTGAGTAACGTCCCGGGTGAAAAAAAATCATATTCCTGATTCCGTGAGTAAAGTCCAGGGTGAAAAAAAAATCAAATTTTCATGATACCATGGGTAATAGTCCAGGTGAAAAAAATCCGATTTTCCTGATACCGTGAGTAACGTCCAGGGTGAAAAAAATCAGATTTTCCAGATACCGTGAGTTATGTCCAGGGTGAAAGATATCAGATTTTCCTGATACCGTGAGTAACGTCCAGGGTGAAAAAAATCCAATTTACCTGATACCGTGAGTAACGTCCAGGGTGAAAAAAATCCGATTTTCCTGATACCGTGAGACACGTCCAGGGTGAAAAAAATCTGATTTTCCTGATACCGTGAGACACGTCCAGGGTGAAAAAAATCTGATTTTCCTGATACCGTGAGTCACGTCCCGGGTGAAAAAAATCATATTTTCCTGATACCGTGAGTCACGTCCAGGGTGAAAAAATCAGATTTTCCTGATACCGTGAGACACGTCCAGCATGAAAAAAATCAGATTTTCCTGATACCGTGAGTAACGTCCCCGGTGAAAAAAATCAAATTTTCCTGATACCGTGAGTAATGTACAGGGTGAAAAAAATCCGATTTTCCTGATACCGTGAGTCACGTCCAGGGTGAAAAAAATCAGATTTTCCAGATACCGTAATTAAATTCCAGGTTGAAAAAGTCAGATTTTCATGATACCGTGAGTAAAGTCCAGGTTGAAAAAAGTCAGATTTTTATGATACCGTGAGTAACGTCCCGGGTGAAAAAAATCGGATTTTCCTGATACCGTGAGTAACGTCCCGGGTGAAAAAAATCATATTTTCCTGATACCGTGAGTCACGTACAGGGTGAAAAAAATCAGATTTTCCTGATACCGTGAGTAACGTCCCGGGTGAAAAAAATCATATTTTCCTGATACCATGAGTAAAGTCCAGGGTGAAAAAAATCAGATTTTCCTGATACCGTGAGTAACGTCCCCGGTGAAAAAAATCAAATTTTCCTGATACCGTGAGTAATGTACAGGGTGAAAAAAATCAGATTTTCCTGATACCGTGAGTAACGTCCTGGGTGAAAAAATCATATTTTCCTGATACCGTGAGTAAAGTCCAGGGTGAAAAAAATCAGATTTTCCTGATACCGTGAGTAACGTCCCGGGTGAAAAAAATCATATTTTCCTGATACCGTGAGTAAAGTCCAGGGTGAAAAAAGTCAGATTTTCATGATACCATGAGTAACGTCCCGGGTGAAAAAAATCATATTTTCCTGATACCGTGAGTAACGTCCCGGGTGAAAAAAATCCAATTTTCCTGATACCGTGAGTAACGTCCAGGGTGAAAAATATCGGATTTTCCTGATACCATGAGACACATCCAGGGTGAAAATCATCTGATTTTCCTGATACCGTGAGTAACCTACAGGGTGAAAAAAATCCGATTTTCCTGATACCATGAGTAATGTCCAGGGTGAAAAAAATCCGATTTTCCTGATACCGTGAGTCACGTCCAGGGTGAAAAAAATCAGATTTTCCTGATACCGTGAGTAACGTCCCGGGTGAAATAAATCAGATTTTCCTGATACCGTGAGTAAAGTCCAGGGTGAAAAATATCAGATTTTCCTGATACTGTGAGTAAAGTCCCAGGTGAAAAAAATTATATTTTCCTGATACCTCGAGTTTAGTCCAGGTGAAAAAAAAGAGATTTTCATGATACCATGAAAAAAGTTTAGGGTGAAAAAAATCCGATATTCCTGATACCGTGAGTAACATCCAGGGTGAAAAAAATCAGATTTTCCTGATACCGTGAGCAACGTCCTGGGTGAAAAAAATCATATTTTCCTGATACCGTGAGTAAAGTCCAGGGTGAAAAAAATCAGATTTTCCTGATACGGTGAGTAACGTCCCGGGTGAAAAAATCATATTCCTGATTCCGTGAGTAAAGTCCAGGGTGAAAAAAATCAGATTTTCCTGATACCGTGAGTAACATCCCGGGTGAAAAAAATTATATTTTCCTGATACCTTGAGTTTAGTCCAGGTGAAAAAAAAAGAGATTTTCATGATACCATG
The DNA here is from genome assembly GCA_035047305.1 of Bradypodion pumilum. Lineage (NCBI taxonomy): Eukaryota > Metazoa > Chordata > Lepidosauria > Squamata > Chamaeleonidae > Bradypodion > Bradypodion pumilum. Next base: position 187,890,660 of record JAWDJD010000003.1, read on the forward strand.
TAAAAAGTTTAGGGTGAAAAAAATCCGATATTCCTGATACCGTGAGTAACGTCCAGGGTGAAAAAAATCAGATTTTCCTGATACCGTGAGTAACGTCCTGGGTGAAAAAAATCATATTTTCCTGATACCGTGAGTAACGTCCAGGTTGAAAAAAATCATATTTTCCTGATACCGTGAGTAACGTCCCGGGTGAAAAAAAATCATATTCCTGATTCCGTGAGTAAAGTCCAGGGTGAAAAAAAAATCAAATTTTCATGATACCATGGGTAATAGTCCAGGTGAAAAAAATCCGATTTTCCTGATACCGTGAGTAACGTCCAGGGTGAAAAAAATCAGATTTTCCAGATACCGTGAGTTATGTCCAGGGTGAAAGATATCAGATTTTCCTGATACCGTGAGTAACGTCCAGGGTGAAAAAAATCCAATTTACCTGATACCGTGAGTAACGTCCAGGGTGAAAAAAATCCGATTTTCCTGATACCGTGAGACACGTCCAGGGTGAAAAAAATCTGATTTTCCTGATACCGTGAGACACGTCCAGGGTGAAAAAAATCTGATTTTCCTGATACCGTGAGTCACGTCCCGGGTGAAAAAAATCATATTTTCCTGATACCGTGAGTCACGTCCAGGGTGAAAAAAATCAGATTTTCCTGATACCGTGAGACACGTCCAGCATGAAAAAAATCAGATTTTCCTGATACCGTGAGTAACGTCCCCGGTGAAAAAAATCAAATTTTCCTGATACCGTGAGTAATGTACAGGGTGAAAAAAATCCGATTTTCCTGATACCGTGAGTCACGTCCAGGGTGAAAAAAATCAGATTTTCCAGATACCGTAATTAAATTCCAGGTTGAAAAAGTCAGATTTTCATGATACCGTGAGTAAAGTCCAGGTTGAAAAAAGTCAGATTTTTATGATACCGTGAGTAACGTCCCGGGTGAAAAAAATCGGATTTTCCTGATACCGTGAGTAACGTCCCGGGTGAAAAAAATCATATTTTCCTGATACCGTGAGTCACGTACAGGGTGAAAAAAATCAGATTTTCCTGATACCGTGAGTAACGTCCCGGGTGAAAAAAATCATATTTTCCTGATACCATGAGTAAAGTCCAGGGTGAAAAAAATCAGATTTTCCTGATACCGTGAGTAACGTCCCCGGTGAAAAAAATCAAATTTTCCTGATACCGTGAGTAATGTACAGGGTGAAAAAAATCCGATTTTCCTGATACCGTGAGTCACGTCCAGGGTAAAAAAAATCAGATTTTCCAGATACCGTAAGTTATGTCCAGGGTGAAAAATATCAGATTTTCGTGATACCGTGAGTAAGGTCCAGGGTGAAAAAAATTATATTTTCCTGATACCTTGAGTTTAGTCCAGGTGAAAAAAAAGAGATTTTCATGATACCATGAAAAAAGTTTAGGGTGAAAAAAATCCGATATTCCTGATACCGTGAGTAACATCCAGGGTGAAAAAGTCAGATTTTCATGATACCATGAGTAAAGTCCAGGTTGAAAAAAGTCAGATTTTCATGATACCGTGAGTAACGTCCCGGGTGAAAAAAATCATATTTTCCTGATACCGTGAGTAACGTCCCGGGTGAAAAAAAAATCATATTCCTGATAATGTGAGTAAAGTCCAGTGTGAAAAAAATCAGATTTTCCTGATACCGTGAGTAACGTCCCGTGTGAAAAAACTCATATTTTCCTGATACCGTGAGTCACGTCCAGGGTGAAAAAAATCAGATTTTCCTGATACCGTGAGTAACGTCCCGGGTGAAAAAAATCATATTTTCCTGATACCATGAGTAAAGTCCACGGTGAAAAAAATCAGATTTTCCTGATACCGTGAGTAACGTCCCCGGTGAAAAAAATGAAATTTTCCTGATACCGTGAGTAATGTACAGGGTGAAAAAAATCATATTTTCCTGATACCGTGAGTAACGTCCAGGGTGAAAAAAATCATATTTTCCTGATACCGTGAGTAACGTCCCGGGTGAAAAAAATCATATTCCTGATTCCGTGAGTAAAGTCCAGGGTGAAAAAAATCAGATTTTCCTGATACCGTGAGTAACGTCCCCGGTGAAAAAAATGAAATTTTCCTGATACCGTGAGTAATGTACAGGGTGAAAAAAATCATATTTTCCTGATACCGTGAGTAACGTCCAGGGTGAAAAAAATCATATTTTCCTGATACCGTGAGTAACGTCCCGGGTGAAAAAAATCATATTCCTGATTCCGTGAGTAAAGTCCAGGGTGAAAAAAAATCAAATTTTCATGATACCATGGGTAATAGTCCAGGTGAAAAAAATCCGATTTTCCTGATACCGTGAGTAACGTCCAGGGTGAAAAAAATCCGATTTTCCTGATACCGTGAGTAACGTCCAGGGTGAAAAAAATCAGATTTTCCAGATACCGTGAGTTATGTCCAGGGTGAAAAAAATCAGATTTTCCAGATACCGTAAGTAAAGTCCAGGTTGAAAAAAGTCAGATTTTTATGATACCGTGAGTAACGTCCCGGGTGAAAAAAATCATATTTTCCTGATACCGTGAGTAACGTCCCGGGTGAAAAAAATCATATTCCTGATTCCGTGAGTAAAGTACAGTGTGAAAAAAATAAGATTTTCCTGATACCGTGAGTAACGTCCCGGGTGAAAAAAATCATATTTTCCTGATACCGTGAGTCACGTCCAGGGTGAAAAAAATCAGATTTTCCTGATACCGTGAGTAACGTCCCGGGTGAAAAAAATCATATTTTCCTGATACCATGAGTAAAGTCCAGGGTGAAAAAAATCAGATTTTCCTGATACCGTGAGTAACGTCCCCGGTGAAAAAAATCAAATTTTCCTGATACCGTGAGTAATGTACAGGGTGAAAAAATCCGATTTTCCTGATACCGTGAGTCACGTCCAGGGTAAAAAAAATCAGATTTTCCAGATACCGTAAGTTATGTCCAGGGTGAAAAATATCAGATTTTCGTGATACCGTGAGTAAGGTCCAGGGTGAAAAAAATTATATTTTCCTGATACCTTGAGTTTAGTCCAGGTGAAAAAAAAGAGATTTTCATGATACCATGAAAAAAGTTTAGGGTGAAAAAAATCCGATATTCCTGATACCGTGAGTAACATCCAGGGGGAAAAAGTCAGATTTTCATGATACCATGAGTAAAGTCCAGGTTGAAAAAAGTCAGATTTTCATGATACCGTGAGTAACGTCCCGGGTGAAAAAAATCATATTTTCCTGATACCGTGAGTAACGTCCCGGGTGAAAAAAATCATATTCCTGATTCCGTGAGTAAAGTCCAGTGTGAAAAAAATCAGATTTTCCTGATACCGTGAGTAACGTCCCGGGTGAAAAAAATCATATTTTCCTGATACCGTGAGTCACGTCCAAGGTGAAAAAAATCAGATTTTCCTGATACCGTGAGTAACGTCCTGGGTGAAAAAAATCATATTTTCCTGATACCATGAGTAAAGTCCCCGGTGAAAAAAATGAAATTTTCCTGATACCGTGAGTAATGTACAGGGTGAAAAAAATCCGATTTTCCTGATACCGTGAGTCACGTCCAGGGTGAAAAAAATCAGATTTTCCAGATACCGTAAGTTATGTCCAGGGTGAAAAATATCAGATTTTCGTGATACCGTGAGTAAGGTCCAGGGTGAAAAAAATTATATTTTCCTGATACCTTGAGTTTAGTCCAGGTGAAAAAAAAGAGATTTTCATGGTACCATGTAAAAAGTTTAGGGTGAAAAAAATCCGATATTCCTGATACCGTGAGTAACATCCAGGGTGAAAAAAATCAGATTTTCCTGATACCGTGAGCAACGTCCTGGGTGAAAAAAATCATATTTTCCTGATACCGTGAGTAAAGTCCAGGGTGAAAAAAATCAGATTTTCCTGATACTGTGAGTAACATCCCGGGTGAAAAAAATTATATTTTCCTGATACCTTGAGTTTAGTCCAGGTGAAAAAAAAGAGATTTTCATGATACCATGTAAAAAGTTTAGGGTGAAAAAAATCCGATATTCCTGATACCGTGAGTAACGTCCAGGGTGAAAAAAATCAGATTTTCCTGATACCGTGAGTAACGTCCTGGGTGAAAAAATCATATTTTCCTGATACCGTGAGTAACGTCCAGGGTGAAAAAAATCATATTTTCCTGATACCATGAGTAACGTCCCGGGTGAAAAAAATCATATTCCTGATTCCGTGAGTGAAGTCCAGGGTGAAAAAAAATCAAATTTTCATGATACCATGGGTAATAGTCCAGGTGAAAAAAATCCGATTTTCCTGATACTGTGAGTAACGTCCAGGGTGAAAAAAATCAGATTTTCCAGATACCGTGAGTTATGTCCAGGGTGAAAAATATCAGATTTTCCTGATACCGTGAGTAACGTCCAGGGTGAAAAAAATCCAATTTTCCTGATACCGTGAGTAACGTCCAGGGTGAAAAAAATCCGATTTTCCTGATACCGTGAGACACGTCCAGGGTGAAAAAAATCTGATTTTCCTGATACCGTGAGACACGTCCAGGGTGAAAAAAATCTGATTTTCCTGATACCGTGAGTCACGTCCCGGGTGAAAAGAATGATATTTTCCTGATACCGTGAGTCACGTCCAGGGTGAAAAAAATCAGATTTTCCTGATACCGTGAGTAACGTCCCGGGTGAAAAGAATGATATTTTCCTGATACCGTGAGTCACGTCCAGGGTGAAAAAAATCAGATTTTCCTGATACCGTGAGTCATGTCCCGGGTGAAAAGAATGATATTTTCCTGATACCATGAGTAATGTCCAGGGTGAAAAAAATCCGATTTTCCTGATACCGTGAGACACGTCCAGGGTGAAAAAAATCTGATTTTCCTGATACCGTGAGACACGTCCAGGGTGAAAAAAATCTGATTTTCCTGATACCGTGAGTCACGTCCCTGGTGAAAAAAATCATATTTTCCTGATACCGTGAGTCACGTCCAGGGTGAAAAAAATCAGATTTTCCTGATACCGTGAGACACGTCCAGCGTGAAAAAAATCAGATTTTCCTGATACCGTGAGTAACGTCCCCGGTGAAAAAAATCAAATTTTCCTGATACCGTGAGTAATGTACAGGGTGAAAAAAATCCGATTTTCCTGATACCGTGAGTCACGTCCAGGGTGAAAAAAATCAGATTTTCCAGATACCGTAAGTAAATTCCAGGTTGAAAAAGTCAGATTTTCATGATACCGTGAGTAAAGTCCAGGTTGAAAAAAGTCAGATTTTTATGATACCGTGAGTAACGTCCCGGGTGAAAAAAATCAGATTTTCCTGATACCGTGAGTAACGTCCCGGGTGAAAAAAATCATATTTTCCTGATACCGTGAGTCACGTCCAGGGTGAAAAAAATCAGATTTTCCTGATACCGTGAGTAACGTCCCGGGTGAAAAAAATCATATTTTCCTGATACCATGAGTAAAGTCCAGGGTGAAAAAAATCAGATTTTCCTGATACCGTGAGTAACGTCCCCGGTGAAAAAAATCAAATTTTCCTGATACCGTGAGTAATGTACAGGGTGAAAAAAATCCGATTTTCCTGATACCGTGAGTCATGTCCAGGGTAAAAAAAATCAGATTTTCCAGATACCGTAAGTTATGTCCAGGGTGAAAAATATCAGATTTTCGTGATACCGTGAGTAAGGTCCAGGGTGAAAAAAATTATATTTTCCTGATACCTTGAGTTTAGTCCAGGTGAAAAAAAAGAGATTTTCATGATACCATGAAAAAAGTTTAGGGTGAAAAAAATCCGATATTCCTGATACCGTGAGTAACATCCAGGGTGAAAAAGTCAGATTTTCATGATACCATGAGTAACGTCCAGGTTGAAAAAAGTCAGATTTTCATGATACCGTGAGTAACGTCCCGGGTGAAAAAAATCATATTTTCCTGATACCGTGAGTAACGTCCCGGGTGAAAAAAAATCATATTCCTGATAATGTGAGTAAAGTCCAGTGTGAAAAAAATCAGATTTTCCTGATACCGTGAGTAACGTCCCGTGTGAAAAAAATCATATTTTCCTGATACCGTGAGTCACGTCCAGGGTGAAAAAAATCAGATTTTCCTGATACCGTGAGTAACGTCCCGGGTGAAAAAAATCATATTTTCCTGATACCATGAGTAAAGTCCACGGTGAAAAAAATCAGATTTTCCTGATACCGTGAGTAACGTCCCCGGTGAAAAAAATGAAATTTTCCTGATACCGTGAGTAATGTACAGGGTGAAAAAAATCATATTTTCCTGATACCGTGAGTAACGTCCAGGGTGAAAAAAATCATATTTTCCTGATACCGTGAGTAACGTCCCGGGTGAAAAAAATCATATTCCTGATTCCGTGAGTAAAGTCCAGGGTGAAAAAAAATCAAATTTTCATGATACCATGGGTAATAGTCCAGGTGAAAAAAATCCGATTTTCCTGATACCGTGAGTAACGTCCAGGGTGAAAAAAATCAGATTTTCCAGATACCGTGAGTTATGTCCAGGGTGAAAAATATCAGATTTTCCTGATACCGTGAGTAACGTCCAGGGTGAAAAAAATCCAATTTTCCTGATACCGTGAGTAACGTCCAGGGTGAAAAAAATCTGATTTTCCTGATACCGTGACACACGTCCAGGGTGAAAAAAATCTGATTTTCCTGATACCGTGAGACACGTCCAGGGTGAAAAAAATCTGATTTTCCTGATACCGTGAGTCACGTCCCGGGTGAAAAAAATCATATTTTCCTGATACCGTGAGTCACGTCCAGGGTGAAAAAAATCAGATTTTCCTGATACCGTGAGACACGTCCAGCGTGAAAAAAATCAGATTTTCCTGATACCGTGAGTAACGTCCCCGGTGAAAAAAATCAAATTTTCCTGATACCGTGAGTAATGTACAGGGTGAAAAAAATCCGATTTTCCTGATACCGTGAGTCACGTCCAGGGTGAAAAAAATCAGATTTTCCAGATACCGTAAGTAAAGTCCAGGTTGAAAAAGTCAGATTTTCATGATACCGTGAGTAAAGTCCAGGTTGAAAAAAGTCAGATTTTTATGATACCGTGAGTAACGTCCCGGGTGAAAAAAATCATATTTTCCTGATACCGTGAGTAACGTCCCGGGTGAAAAAAATCATATTCCTGATTCCATGAGTAAAGTACAGTGTGAAAAAAATAAGATTTTCCTGATACCGTGAGTAACGTCCCGGGTGAAAAAAATCATATTTTCCTGATACCGTGAGTCACGTCCAGGGTGAAAAAAATCTGATTTTCCTGATACCGTGAGTAACGTCCCGGGTGAAAAAAATCATATTTTCCTGATACCATGAGTAAAGTCCAGGGTGAAAAAAATCAGATTTTCCTGATACCGTGAGTAACGTCCCCGGTGAAAAAAATCAAATTTTCCTGATACCGTGAGTAATGTACAGGGTGAAAAAATCCGATTTTCCTGATACCGTGAGTCACGTCCAGGGTAAAAAAAATCAGATTTTCCAGATACCGTAAGTTATGTCCAGGGTGAAAAATATCAGATTTTCGTGATACCGTGAGTAAGGTCCAGGGTGAAAAAAATTATATTTTCCTGATACCTTGAGTTTAGTCCAGGTGAAAAAAAAGAGATTTTCATGATACCATGAAAAAAGTTTAGGGTGAAAAAAATCCGATATTCCTGATACCGTGAGTAACATCCAGGGTGAAAAAGTCAGATTTTCATGATACCATGAGTAAAGTCCAGGTTGAAAAAAGTCAGATTTTCATGATACCGTGAGTAACGTCCCGGGTGAAAAAAATCATATTTTCCTGATACCGTGAGTAACGTCCCGGGTGAAAAAAATCATATTCCTGATTCCGTGAGTAAAGTCCAGTGTGAAAAAAATCAGATTTTCCTGATACCGTGAGTAACGTCCCGGGTGAAAAAAATCATATTTTCCTGATACCGTGAGTCACGTCCAGGGTGAAAAAAATCAGATTTTCCTGATACCGTGAGTAACGTCCTGGGTGAAAAAAATCATATTTTCCTGATACCATGAGTAAAGTCCCCGGTGAAAAAAATGAAATTTTCCTGATACCGTGAGTAATGTAAAGGGTGAAAAAAATCCGATTTTCCTGATACCGTGAGTCACGTCCAGGGTGAAAAAAATCAGATTTTCCAGATACCGTAAGTTATGTCCAGGGTGAAAAATATCAGATTTTCGTGATACCGTGAGTTTAGTCCAGGTGAAAAAAAAGAGATTTTCATGGTACCATGTAAAAAGTTTAGGGTGAAAAAAATCCGATATTCCTGATACCGTGAGTAACATCCAGGGTGAAAAAAATCAGATTTTCCTGATACCGTGAGCAACGTCCTGGGTGAAAAAAATCATATTTTCCTGATACCGTGAGTAAAGTCCAGGGTGAAAAAAATCAGATTTTCCTGATACTGTGAGTAACATCCCGGGTGAAAAAAATTATATTTTCCTGATACCTTGAGTTTAGTCCAGGTGAAAAAAAAAGAGATTTTCATGATACCATGTAAAAAGTTTAGGGTGAAAAAAATCCGATATTCCTGATACCGTGAGTAACGTCCAGGGTGAAAAAAATCAGATTTTCCTGATACCGTGAGTAACGTCCTGGGTGAAAAAATCATATTTTCCTGATACCGTGAGTAACGTCCAGGGTGAAAAAAATCATATTTTCCTGATACCGTGAGTAACGTCCCGGGTGAAAAAAATCATATTCCTGATTCCGTGAGTGAAGTCCAGGGTGAAAAAAAATCAAATTTTCATGATACCATGGGTAATAGTCCAGGTGAAAAAAATCCGATTTTCCTGATACTGTGAGTAACGTCCAGGGTGAAAAAAATCAGATTTTGCAGATACCGTGAGTTATGTCCAGGGTGAAAAATATCAGATTTTCCTGATACCGTGAGTAACGTCCAGGGTGAAAAAAATCCAATTTTCCTGATACCGTGAGTAACGTCCAGGGTGAAAAAAATCCGATTTTCCTGATACCGTGAGACACGTCCAGGGTGAAAAAAATCTGATTTTCCTGATACCGTGAGACACGTCCAGGGTGAAAAAAATCTGATTTTCCTGATACCGTGAGTCACGTCCCGGGTGAAAAGAATGATATTTTCCTGATACCGTGAGTCACGTCCAGGGTGAAAAAAATCAGATTTTCCTGATACCGTGAGTAACGTCCCGGGTGAAAAAAATCATATTTTCCTGATACCATGAGTAAAGTCCAGGGTGAAAAAAATCAGATTTTCCTGATACCGTGAGTAACGTCCCCAGTGAAAAAAATCAAATTTTCCTGATACCGTGAGTAATGTACAGGGTGAAAAAAATCCGATTTTCCTGATACCGTGAGTCACGTCCAGAGTGAAAAAAAATCAGATTTTCCAGATACCATAAGTTATGTCCAGGGTGAAAAATATCAGATTTTCGTGATACCGTGAGTAAGGTCCAGGGTGAAAAAAATTATATTTTCCTGATACCTTGAGTTTAGTCCAGGTGAAAAAAAAGAGATTTTCATGATACCATGAAAAAAGTTTAGGGTGAAAAAAATCCGATATCCCTGATACCGACAGTAACATCCAGGGTGAAAAAGTCAGATTTTCATGATACCGTGAGTAAAGTCCAGGTTGAAAAAAGTCAGATTTTCATGATACCGTGAGTAACGTCCCGGGTGAAAAAAATCATATTTTCCTGATACCGTGAGTAATGTCCCGGGTGAAAAAAATCATATTCCTGATTCCGTGAGTAAAGTCCCGGGTGAAAAAAATCATATTTTCCTGATACCGTGAGTCACGTCCAGGGTGAAAAAAATCAGATTTTCCTGATACCGTGAGTAACGTCCCGGGTGAAAAAAATCATATTTTCCTGATACCATGAGTAAAGTCCAGGGTGAAAAAAATCAGATTTTCCTGATACCGTAAGTTATGTCCAGGGTGAAAAATATCAGATTTTCGTGATACCGTGAGTAAGGTCCAGGGTGAAAAAAATTATATTTTCCTGATACCTTGAGTTTAGTCCAGGTGAAAAAAAAGAGATTTTCATGATACCATGAAAAAAGTTTAGGGTGAAAAAAATACGATATTCCTGATACCGTGAGTAACATCCAGGGTGAATAAGTCAGATTTTCATGATACCGTGAGTAAAGTCCAGGTTGAAAAAAGTCAGATTTTCATGATACCGTGAGTAACGTCCCGGGTGAAAAAAATCATATTTTCCTGATACCGTGAGTAACGTCCAGTGTGAAAAAAATCAGATTTTCCTGATACCGTGAGTAACGTCCCGGGTGAAAAAAATCATATTTTCCTGATACCGTGAGTCACGTCCAGGGTGAAAAAAATCAGATTTTCCTGATACCGTGAGTAACGTCCCGGGTGAAAAAAATCATATTTTCCTGATACCATGAGTAAAGTCCACGGTGAAAAAAATCAGATTTTCCTGATACCGTGAGTAACGTCCCCGGTGAAAAAAATGAAATTTTCCTGATACCGTGAGTAATGTACAGGGTGAAAAAAATCCGATTTTCCTCATACCGTGAGTCACGTCCAGGGTGAAAAAAATCAGATTTTCCAGATACCGTAAGTTATGTCCAGGGTGAAAAATATCAGATTTTCGTGATACCGTGAGTAAGGTCCAGGGTGAAAAAAATTATATTTTCCTGATACCTTGAGTTTAGTCCAGGTGAAAAAAAAGAGATTTTCATGATACCATGAAAAAATGTTAGGGTGAAAAAAATCCGATATTCCTGATACCGTGAGTTACATCCAGGGTGAAAAAAATCAGATTTTCCTGATACCGAGAGCAACGTCCTGGGTGAAAAAAACCATATTTTCCTGATACCGTGAGTAAAGTCCAGGGTGAAAAAAATCAGATTTTCCTGATACGGTGAGTAACGTCCCGGGTGAAAAAATCATATTCCTGATTCCGTGAGTAAAGTCCAGGGTGAAAAAAATCAGATTTTCCTGATACTGTGAGTAACATCCCGGGTGAAAAAAATTATATTTTCCTGATACCTTGAGTTTAGTCCAGGTGAAAAAAAAAGAGATTTTCATGATACCATGTAAAAAGTTTAGGGTGAAAAAAAATCCGATATTCCTGATACCGTGAGTAACGTCCAGGGTGAAAAAAATCAGATTTTCCTGATACCGTGAGTAACGTCCTGGGTGAAAAAAATCATATTTTCCTGATACCGTGAGTAACGTCCAGGGTGAAAAAAATCATATTTTCCTGATACCGTGAGTAACGTCCCGGGTGAAAAAAATCATATTCCTGATTCCGTGAGTAAAGTCCAGGGTGAAAAAAAAATCAAATTTTCATGATACCATGGGTAATAGTCCAGGTGAAAAAAATCCGATTTTCCTGATACCGTGAGTAACGTCCAGGGTGAAAAAAATCAGATTTTCCAGATACCGTGAGTTATGTCCAGGGTGAAAAATATCACATTTTCCTGATACCGTGAGTAACGTCCAGGGTGAAAAAAATCCAATTTTCCTGATACCGTGAGTAACGTCCAGGGTGAAAAAAATCCGATTTTCCTGATACCGTGAGACACGTCCAGGGTGAAAAAAATCTGATTTTCCTGATACCGTGAGACACGTCCAGGGTGAAAAAAACATGATTTTCCTGATACCGTGAGTCACGTCCCGGGTGAAAAAAATCATATTTTCCTGATACCGTGAGTCACGTCCAGGGTGAAAAAAATCAGATTTTCCTGATACCGTGAGTAACGTCCCGGGTGAAAAAAATCATATTTTCCTGATACCATGAGTAAAGTCCAGGGTGAAAAAAAATCAGATTTTCCTGATACCGTGAGAAACGTCCCCGGTGAAAAAAATCAGATTTTCCAGATACCGTAAGTTATGTCCAGGGTGAAAAATATCAGATTTTCGTGATACCGTGAGTAAGGTCCAGGGTGAAAAAAATTATATTTTCCTGATACCTTGAGTTTAGTCCAGGTGAAAAAAAAGAGATTTTCATGATACCATGAAAAAAGTTTAGGGTGAAAAAAATCCGATATTCCTGACACCGTGAGTAACATCCAGGGTGAAAAAGTCAGATTTTCATGATACCGTGGAAAAAGTCAGATTTTCATGATACCGTGAGTAACGTCCCGGGTGAAAAAAATCATATTTTCCTGATACCGTGAGTAACGTCCCGGGTGAAAAAAATCATATTCCTGATTCCGTGAGTAAAGTCCAGTGTGAAAAAAATCTGATTTTCCTGATACCGTGAGTAACGTCCCGGGTGAAAAAAATCTGATTTTCCTGATACCGTGAGTAACGTACAGGGGAAAAAAATCCTATTTTCCTGATACCGTGAGACACGTCCAGGGTGAAAAAAATCTGATTTTCCTGATACCGTGAGTAACGTACAGGGTGAAAAAAATCCGATTTTCCTGATACCATGAGTAATGTCCAGGGTGAAAAAAATTCCTATTTTCCTGATACCGTGAGTCACGTCCAGGGTGAAAAAAATCATATTTTCCTGATACCGTGAGTAACGTCCCGGGTGAAAAAAAATCATATTTTCCTGATACCGTGAGTAAAGTCCAGTGTGAAAAAAATCTGATTTTCCTGATACCGTGAGTAACGTCCCGGGTGAAAAAAATCTGATTTTCCTGATACCGTGAGTAACGTACAGGGGGAAAAAAATCCGATATTCCTGATACCGTGAGTAACATCCAGGGTGAAAAAGTCAGATTTTCATGATACCGTGGAAAAAGTCAGATTTTCCTGATACCGTGAGTAACGTCCCGGGTGAAAAAAATTAGATTTTCCGGATACCGTGAGTAACGTCCCGGGTGAAAAAAATCCGATTTTCCTGATACCGTGAGTAACGTCCAGGGTGAAAAAAATCCGATTTTCCTGATACCGTGAGACACGTCCAGGGTGAAAAAAATCTAATTTTCCTGATACCATGAGTAACGTACAGGGTGAAAAAAATCCGATTTTCCTGATACCATGAGTAATGTCCAGGGTGAAAAAAATCCGATTTTCCTGATACCGTGAGTCACGTCCAGGGTGAAAAATATGAGATTTTCCTGATACCGTGAGTAACGTCCAGGGTGAAAAAAATCCGATTTTCCTGATACCGTGAGACACGTCCCGGATGAAAAAAAATCATATTTTCCTGATACCGTGAGTAAAGTCCAGGGTGAAAAAAGTCAGATTTTCATGATACCGTGAGTAACGTCCCGGGTGAAAAAAATCTGATTTTCCTGATACCGTGAGTAACGTACAGGGGGAAAAATCGATTTTCCTGATACCGTGAGACACGTCCAGGGTGAAAAAAATCTGATTTTCCTGATACCGTGAGTAACGTACAGGGTGAAAAAAAATCCGATTTTCCTGATACCATGAGTAATGTCCAGGGTGAAAAAAATCCTATTTTCCTGATACCGTGAGTCACGTCCAGGGTGAAAAAAATCATATTTTCCTGATACCGTGAGTAACGTCCCGGGTGAAAAAAAATCATATTTTCCTGATACCGTGAGTAAAGTCCATGGTGAAAAATATCAGATTTTCCTGATACCGTGAGTAACGTCCCGGGTGAAAAAAATTAGATTTTCCCGATACCGTGAGTAACGTCCCGGGTGAAAAAAATCCGATTTTCCTGATACCATGAGTAATGTCCAGGGTGAAAAAAATCCGATTTTCCTGATACCGTGAGTCACGTCCAGGGTGAAAAATATGAGATTTTCCTGATACCGTGAGTAACGTTCCGGGTGAAAAATATCATATTTTCCTGATACCGTGAGTAACGTCCCGGGTGAAAAAAATCATATTTTCCTGATACCGTGAGAAACGTCCCGCGTGAAAAAAATCATATTTTCCTGATACCGTGAGTAATGTCCAGGGTGAAAAAAATTCAAATTTTCATACCATGGATAATAGTGCAGGTGAAAAAAATCCAATTTTGCTGATACCGTGAGTAACGTCCAGGGTGAAAAAAATCCGATTTTCCTGATACAGTGAGACACGTCCAGGGTGAAAAAAATCTGATTTTCCTGATACCGTGAGTAACGTCCTGGGTGAAAAAAATCATATTTTCCTGATACCGTGAGTAAAGTCCAGGGTGAAAAAAATCAGATTTTCCTGATACCATGAGTAACGTCCCGGGTGAAAAAAATCATATTTTCCTGATACCGTGAGTAAAGTCCAGGGTGAAAAAAGTCAGATTTTCATGATACCATGGGTAACAGTCCAGGTGAAAAAAATCCGATTTTCCTGATACCGTGAGTCACGTCCAGGGTGAAAAAAAATCATATTTTCCTGATACCGTGAGTCACGTCCAGGGTGAAAAAAATCAGATTTTCCTGATACCGTGAGTAACGTCCCGGGTGAAAAAAAATCAGATTTTCCTGATACCGTGAGCAACGTCCTGGGTGAAAAAAATCATATTTTCCTGATACCGTGAGTAACGTCCTGGGTGAAAAAAATCATATTTTCCTGATACCGTGAGTAACGTCCAGGGTGAAAAAAAATCATATTTTCCTGATACCGTGAGTAACGTCCCGGGTGAAAAAAATCATATTCCTGATTCCGTGAGTAAAGTCCAGGGTGAAAAAAAATCAAATTTTCATGATACCATGGGTGATAGTCCAGGTGAAAAAAATGCGATTTTCCTGATACCGTGAGTAACGTCCAGGGTGAAAAAAATCAGATTTTCCAGATACCGTGAGTTATGTCCAGGGTGAAAAATATCAGATTTTCCTGATACCGTTAGTAACGTCCAGGGTGAAAAAAATCCAATTTTCCTGATACCGTGAGTAACGTCCAGGGTGAAAAAAATCCGATTTTCCTGATACCGTGAGACACGTCCAGGGTGAAAAAAATCTGATTTTCCTGATACCGTGAGACACGTCCAGGGTGAAAAAAATCTGATTTTCCTGATACCGTGAGTCACGTCCCGGGTGAAAAAAATCATATTTTCCTGATATCATGAGTCACGTCCAGGGTGAAAAAAATCAGATTTTCCTGATACCGTGAGTAACGTCCCGGGTGAAAAAAATCATATTTTTCTGATACCATGAGTAAAGTCCAGGGTGAAAAAAATCAGATTTTCCTGATACCGTGAGTAATGTCCCCGGTGAAAAAAATCAAATTTTCCTGATACCGTGAGTAATGTACAGGGTGAAAAAAATCCGATTTTCCTGATACCGTAAGTTATGTCCAGGGTGAAAAATATCAGATTTTCGTGATACCGTGAGTAAGGTCCAGGGTGAAAAAAATTATATTTTCCTGATACCTTGAGTTTAGTCCAGGTGAAAAAAAAGAGATTTTCATGATACCATGAAAAAAGTTTAGGGTGAAAAAAATTTGATATTCCTGATACCGTGAGTAACATCCAGGGTGAAAAAGTCAGATTTTCATGATACCGGGAAAAAAGTCAGATTTTCATGATACCGTGAGTAACGTCCCGGGTGAAAAAAATCATATTTTCCTGATACCGTGAGTAACGTCCCGGGTGAAAAACATTATATTCCTGATTCCGTGAGTAAAGTCCAGTGTGAAAAAAATCTGATTTTCCTGATACCGTGAGTAACGTCCCGGGTGAAAAAAATCTGATTTTCCTGATACCGTGAGTAACGTACAGGGGGAAAAAATCCGATTTTCCTGATACCGTGAGACACGTCCAGGGTGAAAAAAATCTGATTTTCCTGATACCGTGAGTAACGTACAGGGTGAAAAAAATCCGATTTTCCTGATACCATGAGTAATGTCCAGGGTGAAAAAAATCCTATTTTCCTGATACCATGAGTAAAGTCCAGGGTGAAAAAAATCAGATTTTCCTGATACCGTGAGTAATGTCCCCGGTGAAAAAAATCAAATTTTCCTGATACCGTGAGTAATGTACAGGGTGAAAAAAATCCGATTTTCCTGATACCGTAAGTTATGTCCAGGGTGAAAAATATCAGATTTTCGTGATACCGTGAGTAAGGTCCAGGGTGAAAAAAATTATATTTTCCTGATACCTTGAGTTTAGTCCAGGTGAAAAAAAAGAGATTTTCATGATACCATGAAAAAAGTTTAGGGTGAAAAAAATTTGATATTCCTGATACCGTGAGTAACATCCAGGGTGAAAAAGTCAGATTTTCATGATACCGGGAAAAAAGTCAGATTTTCATGATACCGTGAGTAACGTCCCGGGTGAAAAAAATCATATTTTCCTGATACCGTGAGTAACGTCCCGGGTGAAAAACATTATATTCCTGATTCCGTGAGTAAAGTCCAGTGTGAAAAAAATCTGATTTTCCTGATACCGTGAGTAACGTCCCGGGTGAAAAAAATCTGATTTTCCTGATACCGTGAGTAACGTACAGGGGGAAAAAATCCGATTTTCCTGATACCGTGAGACACGTCCAGGGTGAAAAAAATCTGATTTTCCTGATACCGTGAGTAACGTACAGGGTGAAAAAAATCCGATTTTCCTGATACCATGAGTAATGTCCAGGGTGAAAAAAATCCTATTTTCCTGATACCGTGAGTCACGTCCAGGGTGAAAAAAATCATATTTTCCTGATACCGTGAGTAACGTCCCGGGTGAAAAAAAATCATATTTTCCTGATACAGTGAGTAAAGTCCATGGTGAAAAATATCAGATTTTCCTGATACCGTGAGTAACGTCCCGGGTGAAAAAAATTAGATTTTCCTGATACCGTGAGACACGTCCAGGGTGAAAAAAATCTGATTTTCCTGATACCGTGAGTAACGTACAGGGTGAAAAAAATTCAATTTTCCTGATACCATGAGTAATGTCCAGGGTGAAAAAAATCCTATTTTCCTGATACCGTGAGTCACGTCCAGGGTGAAAAAAATCAGATTTTCCTGATACCGTGAGTAACGTCCCGGGTGAAAAAAAATCATATTTTCCTGATACCGTGAGTAAAGTCCCGGGTGAAAAAAATCCGATTTTCCTGATACCGTGAGTAACGTCCAGGGTGAAAAAAATCCGATTTTCCTGATACCGTGAG
This sequence comes from Bradypodion pumilum, assembly GCA_035047305.1. Lineage (NCBI taxonomy): Eukaryota > Metazoa > Chordata > Lepidosauria > Squamata > Chamaeleonidae > Bradypodion > Bradypodion pumilum. Next base: position 187,907,619 of record JAWDJD010000003.1, read on the forward strand.
AAACGTCCAGGGTGAAAAAAATCTAATTTTCCTGATACCGTGAGTAACGTACAGGGTGAAAAAAATCCGATTTTCCTGATACCATGAGTAATGTCCAGGGTGAAAAAAATCCGATTTTCCTGATACCGTGAGTCACGTCAAGGGCGAAAAAAATCAGATTTTCCTGATACCGTGAGTAACGTCCCGGGTGAAAAAAATCATATTTTCCTGATACCGTGAGTCACGTCCAGGGTGAAAAAAATCATATTTTCCTGATACCGTGAGTAACGTCCCGGGTGAAAAAAATCATATTTTCCTGATACCATGAGTAAAGTCCACGGTGAAAAAAATCAGATTTTCCTGATACCGTGAGTAACGTCCCCGGTGAAAAAAATCCGATTTTCCTCATACCGTGAGTCACGTCCAGGGTGAAAAAAATCAGATTTTCCAGATACCGTAAGTTATGTCCAGGGTGAAAAATATCAGATTTTCGTGATACCGTGAGTAAGGTCCAGGGTGAAAAAAATTATATTTTCCTGATACCTTGAGTTTAGTCCAGGTGAAAAAAAAGAGATTTTCATGATACCATGATAAAAGGTTAGGGTGAAAAAAATCCGATATTCCTGATACCGTGAGTAACATCCAGGGTGAAAAAAATCAGATTTTCCTGATACCGAGAGCAACGTCCTGGGTGAAAAAAACCATATTTTCCTGATACCGTGAGTAAAGTCCAGGGTGAAAAAAATCAGATTTTCCTGATACGGTGAGTAACGTCCCGGGTGAAAAAATCATATTCCTGATTCCGTGAGTAAAGTCCAGGGTGAAAAAAAATCAGATTTTCCTGATACTGTGAGTAACATCCCGGGTGAAAAAAATTATATTTTCCTGATACCTTGAGTTTAGTCCAGGTGAAAAAAAAAGAGATTTTCATGATACCATGTAAAAAGTTTAGGGTGAAAAAAAATCCGATATTCCTGATACCGTGAGTAACGTCCAGGGTGAAAAAAATCAGATTTTCCTGATACCGTGAGTAACGTCCTGGGTGAAAAAAATCATATTTTCCTGATACCATGAGTAACGTCCAGGGTGAAAAAAATCATATTTTCCTGATACCGTGAGTAACGTCCCGGGTGAAAAAAATCATATTCCTGATTCCGTGAGTAAAGTCCAGGGTGAAAAAAAAATCAAATTTTCATGATACCATGGGTAATAGTCCAGGTGAAAAAAATCCGATTTTCCTGATACCGTGAGTAACGTCCAGGGTGAAAAAAATCAGATTTTCCAGATACCGTGAGTTATGTCCAGGGTGAAAAATATCACATTTTCCTGATACCGTGAGTAACGTCCAGGGTGAAAAAAATCCGATTTTCCTGATACCGTGAGACACGTCCAGGGTGAAAAAAATCTGATTTTCCTGATACCGTGAGACACGTCCAGGGTGAAAAAAACATGATTTTCCTGATACCGTGAGTCACGTCCCGGGTGAAAAAAATCATATTTTCCTGATACCGTGAGTCACGTCCAGGGTGAAAAAAATCAGATTTTCCTGATACCGTGAGTAACGTCCCGGGTGAAAAAAAATCATATTTTCCTGATACCATGAGTAAAGTCCAGGGTGAAAAAAATCAGATTTTCCTGATACCGTGAGAAACGTCCCCGGTGAAAAAAATCAGATTTTCCAGATGCCGTAAGTTATGTCCAGGGTGAAAAATATCAGATTTTCGTGATACCGTGAGTAAGGTCCAGGGTGAAAAAAATTATATTTTCCTGATACCTTGAGTTTAGTCCAGGTGAAAAAAAAGAGATTTTCATGATACCATGAAAAAAGTTTAGGGTGAAAAAAATCCGATATTCCTGACACCGTGAGTAACATCCAGGGTGAAAAAGTCAGATTTTCATGATACCGTGGAAAAAGTCAGATTTTCATGATACCGTGAGTAACGTCCCGGGTGAAAAAAATCATATTTTCCTGATACCGTGAGTAACGTCCCGGGTGAAAAAAATCATATTCCTGATTCCGTGAGTAAAGTCCAGTGTGAAAAAAATCTGATTTTCCTGATACCGTGAGTAACGTCCCGGGTGAAAAAAATCTGATTTTCCTGATACCGTGAGTAACGTACAGGGGGAAAAAAATCCTATTTTCCTGATACCGTGAGACACGTCCAGGGTGAAAAAAATCTGATTTTCCTGATACCGTGAGTAACGTACAGGGTGAAAAAAATCCGATTTTCCTGATACCATGAGTAATGTCCAGGGTGAAAAAAATTCCTATTTTCCTGATACCGTGAGACACGTCCAGGGTGAAAAAAATCATATTTTCCTGATACCGTGAGTAACGTCCCGGGTGAAAAAAAATCATATTTTCCTGATACCGTGAGTAAAGTCCATGGTGAAAAATATCAGATTTTCCTGATACCGTGAGTAACGTCCCGGGTGAAAAAAATTAGATTTTCCGGATACCGTGAGTAACGTCCCGGGTGAAAAAAATCCGATTTTCCTGATACCGTGAGTAACGTCCAGGGTGAAAAAAATCCGATTTTCCTGATACCGTGAGACACGTCCAGGGTGAAAAAAATCTAATTTTCCTGATACCGTGAGTAACGTACAGGGTGAAAAAAATCCGATTTTCCTGATACCATGAGTAATGTCCAGGGTGAAAAAAATCCGATTTTCCTGATACCGTGAGTCACGTCCAGGGTGAAAAATATGAGATTTTCCTGATACCGTGAGTAACGTCCAGGGTGAAAAAAATCCGATTTTCCTGATACCGTGAGACACGTCCCGGATGAAAAAAAATCATATTTTCCTGATACCGTGAGTAAAGACCAGGGTGAAAAAAGTCAGATTTTCATGATACCGTGAGTAACGTCCCGGGTGAAAAAAATCTGATTTTCCTGATACCGTGAGTAACGTACAGGGGGAAAAAATCGATTTTCCTGATACCGTGAGACACGTCCAGGGTGAAAAAAATCTGATTTTCCTGATACCGTGAGTAACGTACAGGGTGAAAAAAAATCCGATTTTCCTGATACCATGAGTAATGTCCAGGGTGAAAAAAATCCTATTTTCCTGATACCGTGAGTCACGTCCAGGGTGAAAAAAATCATATTTTCCTGATACCGTGAGCAACATCCCGGGTGAAAAAAATCATATTCCTGATTCCGTGAGTAAAGTCCAGGGTGAAAAAAAAATCAAATTTTCATGATACCATGGGTAATAGTCCAGGTGAAAAAAATCCGATTTTCCTGATACCGTGAGTAACGTCCAGGGTGAAAAAAATCAGATTTTCCAGATACCGTGAGTTATGTCCAGGGTGAAAAATATCACATTTTCCTGATACCGTGAGTAACGTCCAGGGTGAAAAAAATCCAATTTTCCTGATACCGTGAGTAACATCCAGGGTGAAAAAAATCCGATTTTCCTGATACCGTGAGACACGTCCAGGGTGAAAAAAATCTGATTTTCCTGATACCGTGAGACACGTCCAGGGTGAAAAAAATCTGATTTTCCTGATACCGTGAGTCACGTCCCGGGTGAAAAAAATCATATTTTCCTGATACCGTGAGTCACGTCCAGGGTGAAAAAAATCAGATTTTCCTGATACCGTGAGTAACGTCCCGGGTGAAAAAAATCATATTTTCCTGATACCATGAGTAAAGTCCAGGGTGAAAAAAATCAGATTTTCCTGATACCGTGAGTAACGTCCCCGGTGAAAAAAATCAGATTTTCCAGATACCGTAAGTTATGTCCAGGGTGAAAAATATCAGATTTTCGTGATACCGTGAGTAAGGTCCAGGGTGAAAAAAATTATATTTTCCTGATACCTTGAGTTTAGTCCAGGTGAAAAAAAAAGAGATTTTCATGATACCATGAAAAAAGTTTAGGGTGAAAAAATCCGATATTCCTGATACCGTGAGTAACATCCAGGGTGAAAAAGTCAGATTTTCATGACACCGTGGAAAAAGTCAGATTTTCATGATACCGTGAGTAACGTCCCGGGTGAAAAAAATCATATTTTCCTGATACCGTAAGTAACGTCCCGGGTGAAAAAAATCATATTCCTGATTCCGTGAGTAAAGTCCAGTGTGAAAAAAATCTGATTTTCCTGATACCGTGAGTAATGTCCCGGGTGAAAAAAATCTGATTTTCCTGATACCGTGAGTAACGTACAGGGGGGAAAAATCCGATATTCCTGATACCGTGAGTAACATCCAGGGTGAAAAAGTCAGATTTTCATGATACCGTGGAAAAAGTCAGATTTTCCTGATACCGTGAGTAACGTCCCGGGTGAAAAAAATTAGATTTTCCGGATACCGTGAGTAACGTCCCGGGTGAAAAAAATCCGATTTTCCTGATACCGTGAGTAACGTCCAGGGTGAAAAAAATCCGATTTTCCTGATACCGTGAGACACGTCCAGGGTGAAAAAAATCTAATTTTCCTGATACCGTGAGTAACGTACAGGGTGAAAAAAATCCGATTTTCCTGATACCATGAGTAATGTCCAGGGTGAAAAAAATCCGATTTTCCTGATACCGTGAGTCACGTCCAGGGTGAAAAATATGAGATTTTCCTGATACCGTGAGTAACGTCCAGGGTGAAAAAAATCCGATTTTCCTGATACCGTGAGACACGTCCCAGATGAAAAAAAATCATATTTTCCTGATACCGTGAGTAAAGTCCAGGGTGAAAAAAGTCAGATTTTCATGATACCGTGAGTAACGTCCCGGGTGAAAAAAATCTGATTTTCCTGATACCGTGAGTAACGTACAGGGGGAAAAATCTATTTTCCTGATACCGTGAGACACGTCCAGGGTGAAAAAAATCTGATTTTCCTGATACCGTGAGTAACGTACAGGGTGAAAAAAAATCCGATTTTCCTGATACCATGAGTAATGTCCAGGGTGAAAAAAATCCTATTTTCCTGATACCGTGAGTCACGTCCAGGGTGAAAAAAATCATATTTTCCTGATACCGTGAGTAACGTCCCGGGTGAAAAAAAATCATATTTTCCTGATACCGTGAGTAAAGTCCATGGTGAAAAATATCAGATTTTCCTGATACCGTGAGTAACGTCCCGGGTGAAAAAAATTAGATTTTCCCGATACCGTGAGTAACGTCCCGGGTGAAAAAAATCCGATTTTCCTGATACTGTGTGTAACGTCCAGGGTGAAAAAAATCCGATTTTCCTGATACCGTGAGACACGTCCAGGGTGAAAAAAATCTAATTTTCCTGATACCGTGAGTAACGTACAGGGTGAAAAAAATCCGATTTTCCTGATACCATGAGTAACGTTCCGTGTGAAAAAAATCATATTTTCCTGATACCGTGAGTAAAGTCCAGGGTGAAAAAAATCATATTTTCCAGATACCGTGAGTAACGTCCCGGGTGAAAAAAATCATATTTTCCTGATACCGTGAGAAACGTCCCGCGTGAAAAAAATCATATTTTCCTGATACCGTGAGTAATGTCCAGGGTGAAAAAAATTCAAATTTTCATACCATGGATAATAGTGCAGGTGAAAAAAATCCAATTTTGCTGATACCGTGAGTAACGTCCAGGGTGAAAAAAATCCGATTTTCCTGATACAGTGAGACACGTCCAGGGTGAAAAAAATCTGATTTTCCTGATACCGTGAGTAACGTCCTGGGTGAAAAAAATCATATTTTCCTGATACCGTGAGTAAAGTCCAGGGTGAAAAAAATCAGATTTTCCTGATACCGTGAGTAACGTCCCGGGTGAAAAAAATCATATTTTCCTGATACCGTGAGTAAAGTCCAGGGTGAAAAAAGTCAGATTTTCATGATACCATGGGTAACAGTCCAGGTGAAAAAAAATCCGATTTTCCTGATACCGTGAGTCACGTCCAGGGTGAAAAAAAATCATATTTTCCTGATACCGTGAGTCACGTCCAGGGTGAAAAAAATCAGATTTTCCTGATACCGTGAGTAACGTCCCGGGTGAAAAAAAATCAGATTTTCCTGATACCGTGAGCAACGTCCTGGGTGAAAAAAATCTGATTTTCCTGATACCGTGAGTAACGTACAGGGTGAAAAAAAATCCGATTTTCCTGATACCATGAGTAATGTCCAGGGTGAAAAAAATCCTATTTTCCTGATACCGTGAGTCACGTCCAGGGTGAAAAAAATCATATTTTCCTGATACCGTGAGCAACATCCCGGGTGAAAAAAATCATATTCCTGATTCCGTGAGTAAAGTCCAGGGTGAAAAAAAAATCAAATTTTCATGATACCATGGGTAATAGTCCAGGTGAAAAAAATCCGATTTTCCTGATACCGTGAGTAACGTCCAGGGTGAAAAAAATCAGATTTTCCAGATACCGTGAGTTATGTCCAGGGTGAAAAATATCACATTTTCCTGATACCGTGAGTAACGTCCAGGGTGAAAAAAATCCAATTTTCCTGATACCGTGAGTAACGTCCAGGGTGAAAAAAATCCGATTTTCCTGATACCGTGAGACACGTCCAGGGTGAAAAAAATCTGATTTTCCTGATACCGTGAGACACGTCCAGGGTGAAAAAAATCTGATTTTCCTGATACCGTGAGTCACGTCCCGGGTGAAAAAAATCATATTTTCCTGATACCGTGAGTCACGTCCAGGGTGAAAAAAATCAGATTTTCCTGATACCGTGAGTAACGTCCCGGGTGAAAAAAATCATATTTTCCTGATACCATGAGTAAAGTCCAGGGTGAAAAAAATCAGATTTTCCTGATACCGTGAGTAACGTCCCCGGTGAAAAAAAATCAGATTTTCCAGATACCGTAAGTTATGTCCAGGGTGAAAAATATCAGATTTTCGTGATACCGTGAGTAAGGTCCAGGGTGAAAAAAATTATATTTTCCTGATACCTTGAGTTTAGTCCAGGTGAAAAAAAAAGAGATTTTCATGATACCATGAAAAAAGTTTAGGGTGAAAAAATCCGATATTCCTGATACCGTGAGTAACATCCAGGGTGAAAAAGTCAGATTTTCATGACACCGTGGAAAAAGTCAGATTTTCATGATACCGTGAGTAACGTCCCGGGTGAAAAAAATCATATTTTCCTGATACCGTGAGTAACGTCCCGGGTGAAAAAAATCATATTCCTGATTCCGTGAGTAAAGTCCAGTGTGAAAAAAATCTGATTTTCCTGATACCGTGAGTAACGTCCCGGGTGAAAAAAATCTGATTTTCCTGATACCGTGAGTAATGTACAGGGGGAAAAAATCCGATATTCCTGATACCGTGAGTAACATCCAGGGTGAAAAAGTCAGATTTTCATGATACCGTGGAAAAAGTCAGATTTTCCTGATACCGTGAGTAACGTCCCGGGTGAAAAAAATTAGATTTTCCGGATACCGTGAGTAACGTCCCGGGTGAAAAAAATCCGATTTTCCTGATACCGTGAGTAACGTCCAGGGTGAAAAAAATCCGATTTTCCTGATACCGTGAGACACGTCCAGGGTGAAAAAAATCTAATTTTCCTGATACCGTGAGTAACGTACAGGGTGAAAAAAATCCGATTTTCCTGATACCATGAGTAATGTCCAGGGTGAAAAAAATCCGATTTTCCTGATACCGTGAGTCACGTCCAGGGTGAAAAATATGAGATTTTCCTGATACCGTGAGTAACGTCCAGGGTGAAAAAAATCCGATTTTCCTGATACCGTGAGACACGTCCCAGATGAAAAAAAATCATATTTTCCTGATACCGTGAGTAAAGTCCAGGGTGAAAAAAGTCAGATTTTCATGATACCGTGAGTAACGTCCCGGGTGAAAAAAATCTGATTTTCCTGATACCGTGAGTAACGTACAGGGGGAAAAATCTATTTTCCTGATACCGTGAGACACGTCCAGGGTGAAAAAAATCTGATTTTCCTGATACCGTGAGTAACGTACAGGGTGAAAAAAAATCCGATTTTCCTGATACCATGAGTAATGTCCAGGGTGAAAAAAATCCTATTTTCCTGATACCGTGAGTCACGTCCAGGGTGAAAAAAATCATATTTTCCTGATACCGTGAGTAACGTCCCGGGTGAAAAAAAATCATATTTTCCTGATACCGTGAGTAAAGTCCATGGTGAAAAATATCAGATTTTCCTGATACCGTGAGTAACGTCCCGGGTGAAAAAAATTAGATTTTCCCGATACCGTGAGTAACGTCCCGGGTGAAAAAAATCCGATTTTCCTGATACTGTGTGTAACGTCCAGGGTGAAAAAAATCCGATTTTCCTGATACCGTGAGACACGTCCAGGGTGAAAAAAATCTAATTTTCCTGATACCGTGAGTAACGTACAGGGTGAAAAAAATCCGATTTTCCTGATACCATGAGTAATGTCCAGGGTGAAAAAAATCCGATTTTCCTGATACCGTGAGTCACGTCCAGGGTGAAAAATATGAGATTTTCCTGATACCGTGAGTAACGTTCCGTGTGAAAAAAATCATATTTTCCTGATACCGTGAGTAAAGTCCAGGGTGAAAAAAATCATATTTTCCAGATACCGTGAGTAACGTCCCGGGTGAAAAAAATCATATTTTCCTGATACCGTGAGAAACGTCCCGCGTGAAAAAAATCATATTTTCCTGATACCGTGAGTAATGTCCAGGGTGAAAAAAATTCAAATTTTCATACCATGGATAATAGTGCAGGTGAAAAAAATCCAATTTTGCTGATACCGTGAGTAACGTCCAGGGTGAAAAAAATCCGATTTTCCTGATACAGTGAGACACGTCCAGGGTGAAAAAAATCTGATTTTCCTGATACCGTGAGTAACGTCCTGGGTGAAAAAAATCATATTTTCCTGATACCGTGAGTAAAGTCCAGGGTGAAAAAAATCAGATTTTCCTGATACCGTGAGTAACGTCCCGGGTGAAAAAAATCATATTTTCCTGATACCGTGAGTAAAGTCCAGGGTGAAAAAAGTCAGATTTTCATGATACCATGGGTAACAGTCCAGGTGAAAAAAAATCCGATTTTCCTGATACCGTGAGTCACGTCCAGGGTGAAAAAAAATCATATTTTCCTGATACCGTGAGTCACGTCCAGGGTGAAAAAAATCAGATTTTCCTGATACCGTGAGTAACGTCCCGGGTGAAAAAAAATCAGATTTTCCTGATACCGTGAGCAACGTCCTGGGTGAAAAAAATCATATTTTCCTGATACCGTGAGTAAAGTCCAGGGTGAAAAAATCAGATTTTCCTGATACGGTGGGTAACGTCCCGGGTGAAAAAATCATATTCCTGATTCCGTGAGTAAAGTCCAGGGTGAAAAAAATCAGATTTTCCTGATACCGTGAGTAACATCCCGGGTGAAAAAAATTATATTTTCCTGATACCTTGAGTTTAGTCCAGGTGAAAAAAAAAGAGATTTTCATGATACCATGTAAAAAGTTTAGGGTGAAAAAAATCCGATATTCCTGATACCGTGAGTAACGTCCAGGGTGAAAAAAATCATATTTTCCTGATACCGTGAGTAACGTCCTGGGTGAAAAAAATCATATTTTCCTGATACCGTGAGTAACGTCCAGGGTGAAAAAAATCATATTTTCCTGATACCATGAGTAACGTCCCGGGTGAAAAAAATCATATTCCTGATTCCGTGAGTAAAGTCCAGGGTGAAAAAAAATCAAATTTTCATGATACCATGGGTGATAGTCCAGGTGAAAAAAATGCGATTTTCCTGATACCGTGAGTAACGTCCAGGGTGAAAAAAATCAGATTTTCCAGATACCGTGAGTTATGTCCAGGGTGAAAAATATCAGATTTTCCTGATACGGTTAGTAACGTCCAGGGTGAAAAAAATCCAATTTTCCTGATACCGTGAGTAACGTCCAGGGTGAAAAAAATCCGATTTTCCTGATACCGTGAGACACGTCCAGGGTGAAAAAAATCTGATTTTCCTGATACCGTGAGACACGTCCAGGGTGAAAAAAATCTGATTTTCCTGATACCGTGAGTCACGTCCCGGGTGAAAAAAATCATATTTTCCTGATACCGTGAGTCACGTCCAGGGTGAAAAAAATCAGATTTTCCTGATACCGTGAGTAACGTCCCGGGTGAAAAAAAATCATATTTTCCTGATACCATGAGTAAAGTCCAGGGTGAAAAAAATCAGATTTTCCTGATACCGTGAGAAACGTCCCCGGTGAAAAAAATCAGATTTTCCAGATACCGTAAGTTATGTCCAGGGTGAAAAATATCAGATTTTCGTGATACCGTGAGTAAGGTCCAGGGTGAAAAAAATTATATTTTCCTGATACCTTGAGTTTAGTCCAGGTGAAAAAAAAGAGATTTTCATGATACCATGAAAAAAGTTTAGGGTGAAAAAAATTTGATATTCCTGATACCGTGAGTAACATCCAGGGTGAAAAAGTCAGATTTTCATGATACCGTGAAAAAAGTCAGATTTTCATGATACCGTGAGTAACGTCCCGGGTGAAAAAAATCATATTTTCCTGATACTGTGAGTAACGTCCCGGGTGAAAAACATCATATTCCTGATTCCGTGAGTAAAGTCCAGTGTGAAAAAAATCTGATTTTCCTGATACCGTGAGTAACGTCCCGGGTGAAAAAAATCTGATTTTCCTGATACCGTGAGTAACGTACAGGGGGAAAAAATCCGATTTTCCTGATACCGTGAGACACGTCCAGGGTGAAAAAAATCTGATTTTCCTGATACCGTGAGTAACGTACAGGGTGAAAAAAATCCGATTTTCCTGATACCATGAGTAATGTCCAGGGTGAAAAAAATCCTATTTTCCTGATACCATGAGTCACGTCCAGGGTGAAAAAAATCATATTTTCCTGATACCGTGAGTAACGTCCCGGGTGAAAAAAAATCATATTTTCCTGATACCGTGAGTAAAGTCCATGGTGAAAAATATCAGATTTTCCTGATACCGTGAGTAACGTCCCGGGTGAAAAAAATTAGATTTTCCGGATACCGTGAGTAACGTCCCGGGTGAAAAAAATCCGATTTTCCTGATACCGTGAGTAACGTCCAGGGTGAAAAAAATCCGATTTTCCTGATACCGTGAGACACGTCCAGGGTGAAAAAAATCTAATTTTCCTGATACCGTGAGTAACGTACAGGGTGAAAAAAATCCGATTTTCCTGATACCATGAGTAATGTCCAGGGTGAAAAAAATCCGATTTTCCTGATACCGTGAGTCACGTCCAGGGTGAAAAATATGAGATTTTCCTGATACCGTGAGTAACGTCCAGGGTGAAAAAAATCCGATTTTCCTGATACCGTGAGACACGTCCCGGGTGAAAAAAAATCATATTTTCCTGATACCGTGAGTAAAGTCCAGGGTGAAAAAAGTCAGATTTTCATGATACCGTGAGTAACGTCCTGGGTGAAAAAAATCTGATTTTCCTGATACCGTGAGTAACGTACAGGGGGAAAAAATCGATTTTCCTGATACCGTGAGACACGTCCAGGGTGAAAAAAATCTGATTTTCCTGATACCGTGAGTAACGTACAGGGTGAAAAAAAATCCGATTTTCCTGATACCATGAGTAATGTCCAGGGTGAAAAAAATCTTATTTTCCTGATACCATGAGTCACGTCCAGGGTGAAAAAAATCATATTTTGCTGATACCGTGAGTAACGTCCCGGGTGAAAAAAAATCATATTTTCCTGATACCGTGAGTAAAGTCCATGGTGAAAAATATCAGATTTTCCTGATACCATGAGTAACGTCCCGGGTGAAAAAAATTAGATTTTCCCGATACCGTGAGTAACGTCCCGGGTGAAAAAAATCCGATTTTCCTGATACCGTGAGTAACGTCCAGGGTGAAAAAAATCCGATTTTCCTGATACCGTGAGACACATCCAGGGTGAAAAAAATCTAATTTTCCTGATACCGTGAGTAACGTACAGGGTGAAAAAAATCCGATTTTCCTGATACCATGAGTAATGTCCAGGGTGAAAAAAATCATATTTTCCTGATACCGTGAGTAAAGTCCAGGGTGAAAAAAATCATATTTTCCAGATACCGTGAGAAACGTCCCGCGTGAAAAAAATCATATTTTCCTGATACCGTGAGTAATGTCCAGGGTGAAAAAAATTCAAATTTTCATACCATGGATAATAGTGCAGGTGAAAAAAATCCAATTTTGCTGATACCATGAGTAACGTCCAGGGTGAAAAAAATCCGATTTTCCTGATACAGTGAGACACGTCCAGGGTGAAAAAAATCCAATTTTGCTGATACCGTGAGTAAAGTCCAGGGTGAAAAAAATCCGATTTTCCTGATACCGTGAGTAACGTCCTGGGTGAAAAAAATCATATTTTCCTGATACCGTGAGTAAAGTCCAGGGTGAAAAAAATCAGATTTTCCTGATACCGTGAGTAAGGTCCAGGGTGAAAAAAATCAGATTTTCCTGATACCGTGAGTAACGTCCCGGGTGAAAAAAATCATATTTTCCTGATACCGTGAGTCACGTCCAGGGTGAAAAAAATCCGATTTTCCTGATGCCGTGAGTAACGTCCTGGGTGAAAAAAATCATATTTTCCTGATACCGTGAGTAAAGTCCAGGGTGAAAAAAATCAGATTTTCCTGATACCGTGAGTAAGGTCCAGGGTGAAAAAAATCAGATTTTCCTGATACCGTGAGTAACGTCCCGGGTGAAAAAAATCATATTTTCCTGATACCGTGAGTCACGTCCAGGGTGAAAAAAATCAGATTTTCCTGATACCGTGAGTAACGTCCCGGGTGAAAAAAATCATATTTTCCTGATACCGTGAGTAAAGTCCAGGGTGAAAAAAATCAGATTTTCCTGATACCGTGAGTAACGTCTCCGGTGAAAAAAATCATATTTTCCTGATACCGTGAGAAACGTACCGGGTGAAAAAAAATCATATTTTCCTGATACCGTGAGTAAAGTCCAGGGTGAAAAAAAATCAAATTTTCATGATACCATGGGTAATAGTCCAGGTGAAAAAAATCCGATTTTCCTGATACCGTGAGTAAGGTCCAGGGTGAAAAAAATCATATTTTCCTGATACCGTGAGTAAAGTCCAGGGTGAAAAAAGTCAGATTTTCATGATACCGTGAGTAACGTCCCGGGTGAAAAAAAACATATTTTCCTGATACCGTGAGTAACGTCCCGGGTGAAAAAAAATCATATTCCTGATTCCGTGAGTAAAGTCCAGGGTGAAAAAAATCAGATTTTCCTGATACTGTGAGTAAGGTCCAGGGTGAAAAAAATCAGATTTTCCTGATACCGTGAGTAACGTCCCGGGTGAAAAAAAATCATATTTTCCTGATACCGTGAGTAATGTCCAGGGTGAAAAAAATCCGATTTTCCTGATACCGTGAGTCACGTCCAGGGTGAAAAATATGAGATTTTCCTGATACCGTGAGTAACGTTCCGGGTGTAAAAAATCATATTTTCCTGATACCGTGAGTAAAGTCCAGGGTGAAAAAAATCATATTTTCCAGATACCGTGAGTAACGTTCCGGGTGAAAAAAATCATATTTTCCTGATACCGTGAGAAACGTCCCGCGTGAAAAAAATCATATTTTCCTGATACCATGAGTAACGTCCCGGGTGAAAAAAATCATATTCCTGATTCCGTGAGTAAAGTCCAGGGTGAAAAAAAATCAAATTTTCATGATACCATGGGTGATAGTCCAGGTGAAAAAAATGCGATTTTCCTGATACCGTGAGTAATGTCCAGGGTGAAAAAAATCAGATTTTCCAGATACCGTGAGTTATGTCCAGGGTGAAAAATATCAGATTTTCCTGATACGGTTAGTAACGTCCAGGGTGAAAAAAATCCAATTTTCCTGATACCGTGAGTAACGTCCAGGGTGAAAAAAATCCGATTTTCCTGATACCGTGAGACACGTCCAGGGTGAAAAAAATCTGATTTTCCTGATACCGTGAGACACGTCCAGGGTGAAAAAAATCTGATTTTCCTGATACCGTGAGTCACGTCCCGGGTGAAAAAAATCATATTTTCCTGATATCGTGAGTCACGTCCAGGGTGAAAAAAATCAGATTTTCCTGATACCGTGAGTAACGTCCCGGGTGAAAAAAATCATATTTTCCTGATACCATGAGTAAAGTCCAGGGTGAAAATAATCAGATTTTCCTGATACCGTGAGTAACGTCCCCGGTGAAAAAAATCAAATTTTCCTGATACCGTGAGTAATGTACAGGGTGAAAAAAATCCGATTTTCCTGATACCGTAAGTTATGTCCAGGGTGAAAAATATCAGATTTTCGTGATACCGTGAGTAAGGTCCAGGGTGAAAAAAATTATATTTTCCTGATACCTTGAGTTTAGTCCAGGTGAAAAAAAAGAGATTTTCATGATACCATGAAAAAAGTTTAGGGTGAAAAAAATTTGATATTCCTGATACCGTGAGTAACATCCAGGGTGAAAAAGTCAGATTTTCATGATACCGTGAAAAAAGTCAGATTTTCATGATACCGTGAGTAACGTCCCGGGTGAAAAAAATCATATTTTCCTGATACTGTGAGTAACGTCCCGGGTGAAAAACATCATATTCCTGATTCCGTGAGTAAAGTCCAGTGTGAAAAAAATCTGATTTTCCTGATACCGTGAGTAACGTCCCGGGTGAAAAAAATCTGATTTTCCTGATACCGTGAGTAACGTACAGGGGGAAAAAATCCGATTTTCCTGATACCGTGAGACACGTCCAGGGTGAAAAAAATCTGATTTTCCTGATACCGTGAGTAACGTACAGGGTGAAAAAAATCCGATTTTCCTGATACCATGAGTAATGTCCAGGGTGAAAAAAATCCTATTTTCCTGATACCGTGAGTCACGTCCAGGGTGAAAAAAATCATATTTTCCTGATACCGTGAGTAACGTCCCGGGTGAAAAAAAATCATATTTTCCTGATACCGTGAGTAAAGTCCATGGTGAAAAATATCAGATTTTCCTGATACCGTGAGTAACGTCCCGGGTGAAAAAAATTAGATTTTCCGGATACCGTGAGTAACGTCCCGGGTGAAAAAAATCCGATTTTCCTGATACCGTGAGTAACGTCCAGGGTGAAAAAAATCCGATTTTCCTGATACCGTGAGACACGTCCAGGGTGAAAAAAATCTAATTTTCCTGATACCGTGAGTAACGTCCAGGGTGAAAAAAATCCGATTTTCCTGATACCATGAGTAATGTCCAGGGTGAAAAAAATCCGATTTTCCTGATACCGTGAGTCACGTCCAGGGTGAAAAATATGAGATTTTCCTGATACCGTGAGTAACGTCCAGGGTGAAAAAAATCCGATTTTCCTGATACCGTGAGACACGTCCCGGGTGAAAAAAAATCATATTTTCCTGATACCGTGAGTAAAGTCCAGGGTGAAAAAAGTCAGATTTTCATGATACCGTGAGTAACGTCCTGGGTGAAAAAAATCTGATTTTCCTGATACCGTGAGTAACGTACAGGGGGAAAAAATCGATTTTCCTGATACCGTGAGACACGTCCAGGGTGAAAAAAATCTGATTTTCCTGATACCATGAGTAACGTACAGGGTGAAAAAAAATCCGATTTTCCTGATACCATGAGTAATGTCCAGGGTGAAAAAAATCCTATTTTCCTGATACCATGAGTCACGTCCAGGGTGAAAAAAATCATATTTTGCTGATACCGTGAGTAACGTCCCGGGTGAAAAAAAATCATATTTTCCTGATACCGTGAGTAAAGTCCATGGTGAAAAATATCAGATTTTCCTGATACCATGAGTAACGTCCCGGGTGAAAAAAATTAGATTTTCCCGATACCGTGAGTAACGTCCCGGGTGAAAAAAATCCGATTTTCCTGATACCGTGAGTAACGTCCAGGGTGAAAAAAATCCGATTTTCCTGATACCGTGAGACACATCCAGGGTGAAAAAAATCTAATTTTCCTGATACCGTGAGTAACGTACAGGGTGAAAAAAATCCGATTTTCCTGATACCATGAGTAATGTCCAGGGTGAAAAAAATCCGATTTTCCTGATACCGTGAGTCACGTCCAGGGTGAAAAATATGAGATTTTCCTGATACCGTGAGTAACGTTCCGGGTGAAAAAAATCATATTTTCCTGATACCGTGAGTAAAGTCCAGGGTGAAAAAAATCATATTTTCCAGATACCGTGAGTAACGTCCCGGGTGAAAAAAATCATATTTTCCTGATACCGTGAGAAACGTCCCGCGTGAAAAAAATCATATTTTCCTGATACCGTGAGTAATGTCCAGGGTGAAAAAAATTCAAATTTTCATACCATGGATAATAGTGCAGGTGAAAAAAATCCAATTTTGCTGATACCATGAGTAACGTCCAGGGTGAAAAAAATCCGATTTTCCTGATACCGTGAGTAAAGTCCAGGGTGAAAAAAATCATATTTTCCAGATACCGTGAGTAACGTTCCGGGTGAAAAAAATCATATTTTCCTGATACCGTGAGAAACGTCCCACGTAAAAAAAATCATATTTTCCTGATACCGTGAGTAAAGTCCAGGGTGAAAAAAATTCAAATTTTCATACCATGGATAATAGTCCAGGTGAAAAAAATCCAATTTTGCTGATACCGTGAGTAACGTCCAGGGTGAAAAAAATCCAATTTTCTTGATACCATGAGACACGTCCAGGGCGAAAAAAATCTGATTTTCCTGATACCGTGAGTAACGTCCTGGGTGAAAAAATCATATTTTCCTGATACCGTGAGTAATGTCCAGGGTGAAAAAAATCAGATTTTCCTGATACCGTGAGTAACGTCCCGGGTGAAAAAAATCATATTTTACTGATACCGTGAGTAAAGTCCAGGGTGAAAAAAGTCAGATTTTCATGATACCATGGGTAACAGTCCAGGTGAAAAAAATCCGATTTTCCTGATACCGTGAGTCACGTCCAGGGTGAAAAAAATCATATTTTCCTGATACCGTGAGTCACGTCCAGGGTGAAAAAAATCCGATTTTCCTGATACCGTGAGACACGTCCAGGGTGAAAAAAATCTGATTTTCCTGATACCGTGAGACACGTCCAGGGTGAAAAAAATCTGATTTTCCTGATACCGTGAGTCACGTCCCGGGTGAAAAAAATTATATTTTCCTGATACCTTGAGTTTAGTCCAGGTGAAAAAAAGTGATTTTCATGATACCATGAAAAAAGTTTAGGGTGAAAAAAATCCGATATTCCTGATACCGTGAGTAAGGTCCAGGGTGAAAAAAATCATATTTTCCTGATACCGTGAGTAAATTCCAGGGTGAAAAAAGTCAGATTTTTATGATACCGTGAGTAACGTCCCGGGTGAAAAAAAACATATTTTCCTGATACCGTGAGTAACGTCCCGGGTGAAAAAAATCATATTCCTGATTCCGTGAGTAAAGTCCAGGGTGAAAAAAATCAGATTTTCCTGATACCGTGAGTAAGGTCCAGGGTGAAAAAAATCAGATTTTCCTGATAACGTGAGTAACGTCCCGGGTGAAAAAAATCATATTTTCCTGATAAGGTGAGTAATGTCCAGGGTGAAAAAAGACAGATTTTCATGATACCGTGAGTAACGTCCCGGGTGAAAAAAATCATATTTTCCTGATACCGTGAGTAACGTCCCGGGTGAAAAAAAACATATTTTCCTGATACCGTGAGTAACGTCCCGGGTGAAAAAAATCATATTCCTGATTCCGTGAGTAAAGTCCAGGGTGAAAAAAATCAGATTTTCCTGATACCGTGAGTAAGGTCCAGGGTGAAAAAAATCAGATTTTCCTGATACCGTGAGTAACGTCCCGGGTGAAAAAAATCATATTTTCCTGATACCGTGAGTAATGTCCAGGGTGAAAAAAGACAGATTTTCATGATACCGTGAGTAACGTCCCGGGTGAAAAAAATCATATTTTCCTGATACCGTGAGTAACGTCCCGGGTGAAAAAAATCATATTTTCCTGATACCGTGAGTAACGTCCCGGGTGAAAAAAATCCGATTTTCCTGATACCGTGAGTAATGTCCAGGGTGAAAAAAATCTGATTTTCCTGATACCGTGAGACACGTCCAGGGTGAAAAAAATCTGATTTTCCTGATACCGTGAGTAACGAACAGGGTGAAAAAAATCCGATTTTCCTGATACCATGAGTAATGTCCAGGGTGAAAAAAATCCTATTTTCCTGATACCGTGAGTCACGTCCAGGGTGAAAAAAATCAGATTTTCCTGATACCGTGAGTAACGTCCCGGGTGAAAAAAAATCAGATTTTCCTGATACCGTGAGTAACGTCCCGGGTGAAAAAAATCATATTTTCCTGATACCGTGAGTAATGTCCAGGGTGAAAAAAGACAGATTTTCATGATACCGTGAGTAACGTCCCGGGTGAAAAAAATCATATTTTCCTGATACCGTGAGTAACGTCCCGGGTGAAAAAAATCATATTTTCCTGATACCGTGAGTAACGTCCAGGGTGAAAAAAATCCGATTTTCCTGATACCGTGAGACATGTCCAGGGTGAAAAAAATCTGATTTTCCTGATACCGTGAGTAACGAACAGGGTGAAAAAAATCCGATTTTCCTGATACCATGAGTAATGTCCAGGGTGAAAAAAATCCTATTTTCCTGATACCGTGAGTCACGTCCAGGGTGAAAAAAATCAGATTTTCCTGATACCGTGAGTAACGTCCCGGGTGAAAAAAAATCATATTTTCCTGATACCGTGAGTAAAGTCCCGGGTGAAAAAAATCCGATTTTCCTGATACCGTGAGTAACGTCCAGGGTGAAAAAAATCCGATTTTCCTGATACCGTGAGACACGTCCAGGGTGAAAAAAATCTAATTTTCCTGATACCGTGAGTAACGTACAGGGTGAAAAAAATCATATTCCTGATTCCGTGAGTAAAGTCCAGGGTGAAAAAAATCAGATTTTCCTGATACCATGAGTAAGGTCCAGGGTGAAAAAAATCAGATTTTCCTGATACCGTGAGTAACGTCCCGGGTGAAAAAAATCATATTTTCCTGATACCGTGAGTAAAGTCCAGGGTGAAAAAAGTCAGATTTTCATGATACCGTGAGTAACGTCCCGGGTGAAAAAAATCATATTTTCCTGATACCGTGAGTAACGTCCCGGGTGAATAAAATCCGATTTTCCTGATACCGTGAGACACGTCCAGGGTGAAAAAAATCTGATTTTCCTGATACCGTGAGTAACGTACAGGGTGAAAAAAATTCAATTTTCCTGATACCATGAGTAATGTCCCGGGTGAAAAAAATCATATTTTCCTGATACCGTGAGTCACGTCCAGGGTGAAAAAAATCAGATTTTCCTGATACCGTGAGTAACGTCCCGGGTGAAAAAAATCATATTTTCCTGATACCGTGAGTAAAGTCCAGGGTGAAAAAAATCAGATTTTCCTGATACCGTGAGTAACGTCTCCGGTGAAAAAAAATCATATTTTCCTGATACCGTGAGAAACGTACCGGGTGAAAAAAAATCATATTTTCCTGATACCGTGAGTAAAGTCCAGGGTGAAAAAAAATCAAATTTTCATGATACCATGGGTAATAGTCCAGGTGAAAAAAATCCGATTTTCCTGATACCGTGAGTAAGGTCCAGGGTGAAAAAAATCATATTTTCCTGATACCGTGAGTAACGTCCCGGGTGAAAAAAATCATATTTTCCTGATACCGTGAGTAATGTCCAGGGTGAAAAAAGACAGATTTTCATGATACCGTGAGTAACGTCCCGGGTGAAAAAAATCATATTTTCCTGATACCGTGAGTAACGTCCCGGGTGAAAAAAATCATATTTTCCTGATACCGTGAGTAACGTCCAGGGTGAAAAAAATCCGATTTTCCTGATACCGTGAGACATGTCCAGGGTGAAAAAAATCTGATTTTCCTGATACCGTGAGTAACGAACAGGGTGAAAAAAATCCGATTTTCCTGATACCATGAGTAATGTCCAGGGTGAAAAAAATCCTATTTTCCTGATACCGTGAGTCACGTCCAGGGTGAAAAAAATCAGATTTTCCTGATACCGTGAGTAACGTCCCGGGTGAAAAAAAATCATATTTTCCTGATACCGTGAGTAAAGTCCCGGGTGAAAAAAATCCGATTTTCCTGATACCGTGAGTAACGTCCAGGGTGAAAAAAATCCGATTTTCCTGATACCGTGAGACACGTCCAGGGTGAAAAAAATCTAATTTTCCTGATACCGTGAGTAACGTACAGGGTGAAAAAAATCATATTCCTGATTCCGTGAGTAAAGTCCAGGGTGAAAAAAATCAGATTTTCCTGATACCATGAGTAAGGTCCAGGGTGAAAAAAATCAGATTTTCCTGATACCGTGAGTAACGTCCCGGGTGAAAAAAATCATATTTTCCTGATACCGTGAGTAAAGTCCAGGGTGAAAAAAGTCAGATTTTCATGATACCGTGAGTAACGTCCCGGGTGAAAAAAATCATATTTTCCTGATACCGTGAGTAACGTCCCGGGTGAATAAAATCCGATTTTCCTGATACCGTGAGACACGTCCAGGGTGAAAAAAATCTGATTTTCCTGATACCGTGAGTAACGTACAGGGTGAAAAAAATTCAATTTTCCTGATACCATGAGTAATGTCCCGGGTGAAAAAAATCATATTTTCCTGATACCGTGAGTCACGTCCAGGGTGAAAAAAATCAGATTTTCCTGATACCGTGAGTAACGTCCCGGGTGAAAAAAATCATATTTTCCTGATACCGTGAGTAAAGTCCAGGGTGAAAAAAATCAGATTTTCCTGATACCGTGAGTAACGTCTCCGGTGAAAAAAAATCATATTTTCCTGATACCGTGAGAAACGTACCGGGTGAAAAAAAATCATATTTTCCTGATACCGTGAGTAAAGTCCAGGGTGAAAAAAAATCAAATTTTCATGATACCATGGGTAATAGTCCAGGTGAAAAAAATCCGATTTTCCTGATACCGTGAGTAAGGTCCAGGGTGAAAAAAATCATATTTTCCTGATACCGTGAGTAAAGTCCAGGGTGAAAAAAGTCAGATTTTCATGATACCGTGAGTAACGTCCCGGGTGAAAAAAAACATATTTTCCTGATACCGTGAGTAAAGTCCATGGTGAAAAATATCAGATTTTCCTGATACCGTGAGTAACGTCCCGGGTGAAAAAAATTAGATTTTCCGGATACCGTGAGTAACGTCCCGGGTGAAAAAAATCCGATTTTCCTGATACCGTGAGTAACGTCCAGGGTGAAAAAAATCCGATTTTCCTGATACCGTGAGACACGTCCAGGGTGAAAAAAATCTAATTTTCCTGATACCGTGAGTAACGTACAGGGTGAAAAAAATCCGATTTTCCTGATACCATGAGTAATGTCCAGGGTGAAAAAAATCCGATTTTCCTGATACCGTGAGTCACGTCCAGGGTGAAAAATATGAGATTTTCCTGATACCGTGAGTAACGTCCAGGGTGAAAAAAATCCGATTTTCCTGATACCGTGAGACACGTCCCGGGTGAAAAAAAATCATATTTTCCTGATACCGTGAGTAAAGTCCAGGGTGAAAAAAGTCAGATTTTCATGATACCGTGAGTAACGTCCTGGGTGAAAAAAATCTGATTTTCCTGATACCGTGAGTAACGTACAGGGGGAAAAAATCGATTTTCCTGATACCGTGAGACACGTCCAGGGTGAAAAAAATCTGATTTTCCTGATACCGTGAGTAACGTACAGGGTGAAAAAAAATCCGATTTTCCTGATACCATGAGTAATGTCCAGGGTGAAAAATAATCCTATTTTCCTGATACCATGAGTCACGTCCAGGGTGAAAAAAATCATATTTTGCTGATACCGTGAGTAACGTCCCGGGTGAAAAAAAATCATATTTTCCTGATACCGTGAGTAAAGTCCATGGTGAAAAATATCAGATTTTCCTGATACCATGAGTAACGTCCCGGGTGAAAAAAATTAGATTTTCCCGATACCGTGAGTAACGTCCCGGGTGAAAAAAATCCGATTTTCCTGATACCGTGAGTAACGTCCAGGGTGAAAAAAATCCGATTTTCCTGATACCGTGAGACACATCCAGGGTGAAAAAAATCTAATTTTCCTGATACCGTGAGTAACGTACAGGGTGAAAAAAATCCGATTTTCCTGATACCATGAGTAATGTCCAGGGTGAAAAAAATCCGATTTTCCTGATACCGTGAGTCACGTCCAGGGTGAAAAATATGAGATTTTCCTGATACCGTGAGTAACGTTCCGGGTGAAAAAAATCATATTTTCCTGATACCGTGAGTAAAGTCCAGGGTGAAAAAAATCATATTTTCCAGATACCGTGAGTAACGTCCCGGGTGAAAAAAATCATATTTTCCTGATACCGTGAGAAACGTCCCGCGTGAAAAAAATCATATTTTCCTGATACCGTGAGTAATGTCCAGGGTGAAAAAAATTCAAATTTTCATACCATGGATAATAGTGCAGGTGAAAAAAATCCAATTTTGCTGATACCATGAGTAACGTCCAGGGTGAAAAAAATCCGATTTTCCTGATACCGTGAGTAAAGTCCAGGGTGAAAAAAATCATATTTTCCAGATACCGTGAGTAACGTTCCGGGTGAAAAAAATCATATTTTCCTGATACCGTGAGAAACGTCCCACGTAAAAAAAATCATATTTTCCTGATACCGTGAGTAAAGTCCAGGGTGAAAAAAATTCAAATTTTTATACCATGGATAATAGTCCAGGTGAAAAAAATCCAATTTTGCTGATACCGTGAGTAACGTCCAGGGTGAAAAAAATCCAATTTTCTTGATACCATGAGACACGTCCAGGGCGAAAAAAATCTGATTTTCCTGATACCGTGAGTAACGTCCTGGGTGAAAAAATCATATTTTCCTGATACCGTGAGTAAAGTCCAGGGTGAAAAAAATCAGATTTTCCTGATACCGTGAGTAACGTCCCGGGTGAAAAAAATCATATTTTACTGATACCGTGAGTAAAGTCCAGGGTGAAAAAAGTCAGATTTTCATGATACCATGGGTAACAGTCCAGGTGAAAAAAATCCGATTTTCCTGATACCGTGAGTCACGTCCAGGGTGAAAAAAATCATATTTTCCTGATACCGTGAGTCACGTCCAGGGTGAAAAAAATCCGATTTTCCTGATACCGTGAGACACGTCCAGGGTGAAAAAAATCTGATTTTCCTGATACCGTGAGACACGTCCAGGGTGAAAAAAATCTGATTTTCCTGATACCGTGAGTCACGTCCCGGGTGAAAAAAATTATATTTTCCTGATACCTTGAGTTTAGTCCAGGTGAAAAAAAGTGATTTTCATGATACCATGAAAAAAGTTTAGGGTGAAAAAAATCCGATATTCCTGATACCGTGAGTAAGGTCCAGGGTGAAAAAAATCATATTTTCCTGATACCGTGAGTAAATTCCAGGGTGAAAAAAATCATATTTTCCTGATAAGGTGAGTAATGTCCAGGGTGAAAAAAGACAGATTTTCATGATACCGTGAGTAACGTCCCGGGTGAAAAAAATCATATTTTCCTGATACCGTGAGTAACGTCCCGGGTGAAAAAAAACATATTTTCCTGATACCGTGAGTAACGTCCCGGGTGAAAAAAATCATATTCCTGATTCCGTGAGTAAAGTCCAGGGTGAAAAAAATCAGATTTTCCTGATACCGTGAGTAAGGTCCAGGGTGAAAAAAATCAGATTTTCCTGATACCGTGAGTAACGTCCCGGGTGAAAAAAATCATATTTTCCTGATACCGTGAGTAATGTCCAGGGTGAAAAAAGACAGATTTTCATGATACCGTGAGTAACGTCCCGGGTGAAAAAAATCATATTTTCCTGATACCGTGAGTAACGTCCCGGGTGAAAAAAATCATATTTTCCTGATACCGTGAGTAACGTCCCGGGTGAAAAAAATCCGATTTTCCTGATACCGTGAGTAATGTCCAGGGTGAAAAAAATCTGGTTTTCCTGATACCGTGAGACACGTCCAGGGTGAAAAAAATCTGATTTTCCTGATACCGTGAGTAACGAACAGGGTGAAAAAAATCCGATTTTCCTGATACCATGAGTAATGTCCAGGGTGAAAAAAATCCTATTTTCCTGATACCGTGAGTCACGTCCAGGGTGAAAAAAATCAGATTTTCCTGATACCGTGAGTAACGTCCCGGGTGAAAAAAAATCAGATTTTCCTGATACCGTGAGTAACGTCCCGGGTGAAAAAAATCATATTTTCCTGATACCGTGAGTAATGTCCAGGGTGAAAAAAGACAGATTTTCATGATACCGTGAGTAACGTCCCGGGTGAAAAAAATCATATTTTCCTGATACCGTGAGTAACGTCCCGGGTGAAAAAAATCATATTTTCCTGATACCGTGAGTAACGTCCAGGGTGAAAAAAATCCGATTTTCCTGATACCGTGAGACATGTCCAGGGTGAAAAAAATCTGATTTTCCTGATACCGTGAGTAACGAACAGGGTGAAAAAAATCCGATTTTCCTGATACCATGAGTAATGTCCAGGGTGAAAAAAATCCTATTTTCCTGATACCGTGAGTCACGTCCAGGGTGAAAAAAATCAGATTTTCCTGATACCGTGAGTAACGTCCCGGGTGAAAAAAAATCATATTTTCCTGATACCGTGAGTAAAGTCCCGGGTGAAAAAAATCCGATTTTCCTGATACCGTGAGTAACGTCCAGGGTGAAAAAAATCCGATTTTCCTGATACCGTGAGACACGTCCAGGGTGAAAAAAATCTAATTTTCCTGATACCGTGAGTAACGTACAGGGTGAAAAAAATCATATTCCTGATTCCGTGAGTAAAGTCCAGGGTGAAAAAAATCAGATTTTCCTGATACCATGAGTAAGGTCCAGGGTGAAAAAAATCAGATTTTCCTGATACCGTGAGTAACGTCCCGGGTGAAAAAAATCATATTTTCCTGATACCGTGAGTAAAGTCCAGGGTGAAAAAAGTCAGATTTTCATGATACCGTGAGTAACGTCCCGGGTGAAAAAAATCATATTTTCCTGATACCGTGAGTAACGTCCCGGGTGAATAAAATCCGATTTTCCTGATACCGTGAGACACGTCCAGGGTGAAAAAAATCTGATTTTCCTGATACCGTGAGTAACGTACAGGGTGAAAAAAATTCAATTTTCCTGATACCATGAGTAATGTCCCGGGTGAAAAAAATCATATTTTCCTGATACCGTGAGTCACGTCCAGGGTGAAAAAAATCAGATTTTCCTGATACCGTGAGTAACGTCCCGGGTGAAAAAAATCATATTTTCCTGATACCGTGAGTAAAGTCCAGGGTGAAAAAAATCAGATTTTCCTGATACCGTGAGTAACGTCTCCGGTGAAAAAAAATCATATTTTCCTGATACCGTGAGAAACGTACCGGGTGAAAAAAAATCATATTTTCCTGATACCGTGAGTAAAGTCCAGGGTGAAAAAAAATCAAATTTTCATGATACCATGGGTAATAGTCCAGGTGAAAAAAATCCGATTTTCCTGATACCGTGAGTAAGGTCCAGGGTGAAAAAAATCATATTTTCCTGATACCGTGAGTAAAGTCCAGGGTGAAAAAAGTCAGATTTTCATGATACCGTGAGTAACGTCCCGGGTGAAAAAAAACATATTTTCCTGATACCGTGAGTAACGTCCCGGGTGAAAAAAAATCATATTCCTGATTCCATGAGTAAAGTCCAGGGTGAAAAAAATCAGATTTTCCTGATACCGTGAGTAAGGTCCAGGGTGAAAAAAATCAGATTTTCCTGATACCGTGAGTAACGTCCCGGGTGAAAAAAAATCATATTTTCCTGATACCGTGAGTAATGTCCAGGGTGAAAAAAATCCGATTTTCCTGATACCGTGAGTCACGTCCAGGGTGAAAAATATGAGATTTTCCCGATACCGTGAGTAACGTTCCGGGTGTAAAAAATCATATTTTCCTGATACCGTGAGTAAAGTCCAGGGTGAAAAAAATCATATTTTCCAGATACCGTGAGTAACGTTCCGGGTGAAAAAAATCATATTTTCCTGATACCGTGAGAAACGTCCCGCGTGAAAAAAATCATATTTTCCTGATACCGTGAGTAAAGTCCAGGGTGAAAAAAATTCAAATTTTCATACCATGGATAATAGCCCAGGTTAAAAAAATCCAATTTTGCTGATACCGTGAGTAACGTCCAGGGTGAAAAAAATCCGATTTTCCTGATACCGTGAGACACGTCCAGGGTGAAAAAAATCTGATTTTCCTGATACCGTGAGTAACGTCCTGTGTGAAAAAAATCATATTTTAATGATACCGTGAGTAAAGACCAGGGTGAAAAAAATCAGATTTTCCTGATACCGTGAGTAAGGTCCAGGGTGAAAAAAATCAGATTTTCCTGATACCGTGAGTAATGTCCCGGGTGAAAAAAATCATATTTTACTGATACCGTGAGTAAAGTCCAGGGTGAAAAAAGTCAGATTTTCATGATACCATGGGTAACAGTCCAGGTGAAAAAAATCCGATTTTCCTGATACCGTGAGTCACGTCCAGGGTGAAAAAAATCATATTTTCCTGATACCGTGAGTCACGTCCCGGGTGAAAAAAATCATATTTTCCTGATACCGTGAGTAATGTCCAGGGTGAAAAAAAATCTGATTTTCCTGATACCGTGAGACACGTCCAGGGTGAAAAATATGAGATTTTCCTGATACCGTGAGTAACGTTCCGGGTGAAAAAAATCATATTTTCCTGATACCGTGAGTAAAGTCCAGGGTGAAAAAAATCATATTTTCCAGATACCGTGAGTAACGTCCCACGTAAAAAAAATCATATTTTCCTGATACCGTGAGTAAAGTCCAGGGTGAAAAAAATTCAAATTTTCATACCATGGATAATAGTCCAGGTGAAAAAAATCCAATTTTGCTGATACCGTGAGTAACGTCCAGGGTGAAAAAAATCCAATTTTCCTGATACCATGAGACACGTCCAGGGCGAAAAAAATCTGATTTTCCTGATACCGTGAGTAACGTCCTGGGTGAAAAAATCATATTTTCCTGATACCGTGAGTAAAGTCCAGGGTGAAAAAAATCAGATTTTCCTGATACCGTGAGTAACGTCCCGGGTGAAAAAAATCATATTTTACTGATACCGTGAGTAAAGTCCAGGGTGAAAAAAGTCAGATTTTCATGATACCATGGGTAACAGTCCAGGTGAAAAAAATCCGATTTTCCTGATACCGTGAGTCACGTCCAGGGTGAAAAAAATCATATTTTCCTGATACCGTGAGTCACGTCCAGGGTGAAAAAAATCCGATTTTCCTGATACCGTGAGACACGTCCAGGGTGAAAAAAATCTGATTTTCCTGATACCGTGAGACACGTCCAGGGTGAAAAAAATCTGATTTTCCTGATACCGTGAGTCACGTCCCGGGTGAAAAAAATTATATTTTCCTGATACCTTGAGTTTAGTCCAGGTGAAAAAAAGTGATTTTCATGATACCATGAAAAAAGTTTAGGGTGAAAAAAATCCGATATTCCTGATACCGTGAGTAAGGTCCAGGGTGAAAAAAATCATATTTTCCTGATACCGTGAGTAAATTCCAGGGTGAAAAAAGTCAGATTTTTATGATACCGTGAGTAACGTCCCGGGTGAAAAAAAACATATTTTCCTGATACCGTGAGTAACGTCCCGGGTGAAAAAAATCATATTCCTGATTCCGTGAGTAAAGTCCAGGGTGAAAAAAATCAGATTTTCCTGATACCGTGAGTAAGGTCCAGGGTGAAAAAAATCAGATTTTCCTGATAACGTGAGTAACGTCCCAGGTGAAAAAAATCATATTTTCCTGATACCGTGAGTAATGTCCAGGGTGAAAAAAGACAGATTTTCATGATACCGTGAGTAACGTCCCGGGTGAAAAAAATCATATTTTCCTGATACCGTGAGTAACGTCCCAGGTGAAAAAAAACATATTTTCCTGATACCGTGAGTAACGTCCCGGGTGAAAAAAATCATATTCCTGATTCCGTGAGTAAAGTCCAGGGTGAAAAAAATCAGATTTTCCTGATACCGTGAGTAAGGTCCAGGGTGAAAAAAATCATATTTTCCTGATACCGTGAGTAATGTCCAGGGTGAAAAAAGACAGATTTTCATGATACCGTGAGTAACGTCCCGGGTGAAAAAAATCATATTTTCCTGATACCGTGAGTAACGTCCCGGGTGAAAAAAATCATATTTTCCTGATACCGTGAGTAACGTCCCGGGTGAAAAAAATCCGATTTTCCTGATACCGTGAGTAATGTCCAGGGTGAAAAAATCTGATTTTCCTGATACCGTGAGACACGTCCAGGGTGAAAAAAATCTGATTTTCCTGATACCGTGAGTAACGAACAGGGTGAAAAAAATCCGATTTTCCTGATACCATGAGTAATGTCCAGGGTGAAAAAAATCCTATTTTCCTGATACCGTGAGTCACGTCCAGGGTGAAAAAAATCAGATTTTCCTGATACCGTGAGTAACGTCCCGGGTGAAAAAAAATCAGATTTTCCTGATACCGTGAGTAACGTCCCGGGTGAAAAAAATCATATTTTCCTGATACCGTGAGTAATGTCCAGGGTGAAAAAAGACAGATTTTCATGATACCGTGAGTAACGTCCCGGGTGAAAAAAAATCATATTTTCCTGATACCGTGAGTAACGTCCCGGGTGAAAAAAATCATATTTTCCTGATACCGTGAGTAACGTCCAGGGTGAAAAAAATCCGATTTTCCTGATACCGTGAGACACGTCCAGGGTGAAAAAAATCTGATTTTCCTGATACCGTGAGTAACGAACAGGGTGAAAAAAATCCGATTTTCCTGATACCATGAGTAATGTCCAGGGTGAAAAAAATCCTATTTTCCTGATACCGTGAGTAAAGTCCCGGGTGAAAAAAATCCGATTTTCCTGATACCGTGAGTAACGTCCAGGGTGAAAAAAATCCAATTTTCCTGATACCGTGAGACACGTCCAGGGTGAAAAAAATCTAATTTTCCTGATACCGTGAGTAACGTACAGGGTGAAAAAAATCATATTCCTGATTCCGTGAGTAAAGTCCAGGGTGAAAAAAATCAGATTTTCCTGATACCATGAGTAAGGTCCAGGGTGAAAAAAATCAGATTTTCCTGATACCGTGAGTAACGTCCCGGGTGAAAAAAAATCATATTTTCCTGATACCGTGAGTAAAGTCCAGGGTGAAAAAAGTCAGATTTTCATGATACCGTGAGTAACGTCCCGGGTGAAAAAAATCATATTTTCCTGATACCGTGAGTAACGTCCCGGGTGAATAAAATCCGATTTTCCTGATACCGTGAGACACGTCCAGGGTGAAAAAAATCTGATTTTCCTGATACCGTGAGTAACGTACAGGGTGAAAAAAATTCAATTTTCCTGATACCATGAGTAATGTCCAGGGTGAAAAAAATCCTATTTTCCTGATACCGTGAGTCACGTCCAGGGTGAAAAAAATCAGATTTTCCTGATACCGTGAGTAACGTCCCGGGTGAAAAAAAATCATATTTTCCTGATACCGTGAGTAAAGTCCCGGGTGAAAAAAATCCGATTTTCCTGATACCGTGAGTAACGTCCAGGGTGAAAAAAATCCGATTTTCCTGATACCGTGAGAAACGTCCAGGGTGAAAAAAATCTAATTTTCCTGATACCGTGAGTAACGTACAGGGTGAAAAAAATCCGATTTTCCTGATACCATGAGTAATGTCCAGGGTGAAAAAAATCCGATTTTCCTGATACCGTGAGTCACGTCCAGGGCGAAAAAAATCAGATTTTCCTGATACCGTGAGTAACGTCCCGGGTGAAAAAAATCATATTTTCCTGATACCGTGAGTAAAGTCCAGGGTGAAAAAAATCATATTTTCCTGATACCGTGAGTAAAGTCCAGGGTGAAAAAAATTCAAATTTTCATGATACCATGGATAATAGTCCAGGTGAAAAAAATCCGATTTTCCTGATACCGTGAGTCACGTCCAGGGTGAAAAAAATCAGATTTTCCAGATACCGTGAGTTATGTCCAGGGTGAAAAATATCAGATTTTCTTGATACCGTAAGTAAAGTCCAGGGTGAAAAAAAATCATATTTTCCTGATACCGTGAGTAAAGTCCAGGGTGAAAAAAATCATATTTTCCTGATACCGTGAGTAAAGTCCATGGTGAAAAATATCAGATTTTCCTGATACCGTGAGCAATGTCCCGGGTGAAAAATATCAGATTTTCTTGATACCGTAAGTAAAGTCCAGGGTGAAAAAAAATCATATTTTCATGATACCATTGATAATAGTCCAGGTGAAAAAAATCCGATTTTCCTGATACCGTGAGTCACGTCCAGGGTGAAAAAAATCATATTTTCCTAATACCGTGAGTAACGTCCCGGGTGAAAAAAAATCATATTTTCCTGATACCGTGAGTAAAGTCCATGGTGAAAAATATCAGATTTTCCTGATACCGTGAGCAATGTCCCGGGTGAAAAAAATTAGATTTTCCCGATACCGTGAGTAACGTCCCGGGTGAAAAAAATACGATTTTCCTGATACCGTGAGACACGTCCAGGGTGAAAAAAATCTGATTTTCCTGATACCGTGAGTAACGTACAGGGTGAAAAAAATTCGATTTTCCTGATACCATGAGTAATGTCCAGGGTGAAAAAAATCCTATTTTCCTGATACCGTGAGTCACGTCCAGGGTGAAAAAAATCAGATTTTCCAGATACCGTGAGTAACGTCCCGGGTGAAAAAAAATCATATTTAACTGATACCGTGAGTAAAGTCCCGGGTGAAAAAAATCCGATTTTCCTGATACCGTGAGTAACGTCCAGGGTGAAAAAAATCCGATTTTCCTGATACCGTGAGACACGTCCAGGGTGAAAAAAATCTAATTTTCCTGATACCGGGAGTAACGTACAGGGTGAAAAAAATCCGATTTTCCTGATACCATGAGTAATGTCCAGGGTGAAAAAAATCTGATTTTCCTGATACCGTGAGTCACGTCCAGGGCGAAAAAAACCAGATTTTCCTGATACCGTGAGTAACGTCCCGGGTGAAAAAAATCATATTTTCCTGATACCGTGAGTAAAGTCCAGGGTGAAAAAAATCATATTTTCCTGATACTGTGAGTAAAGTCCAGGGTGAAAAAAATTCAAATTTTCATGATACCATGGATAATAGTCCAGGTGAAAAAAATCCGATTTTCCTGATACCGTGAGTCACGTCCAGGGTGAAAAAAATCAGATTTTCCAGATACCGTGAGTTATGTCCAGGGTGAAAAATATCAGATTTTCTTGATACCGTAAGTAAAGTGCAGGGTGAAAAAAATTCAAATTTTCATGATACCATGGATAATAGTCCAGGTGAAAAAAATCCGATTTTCCTGATACCGTGAGTCACGTCCAGGGTGAAAAAAATCATATTTTCCTGATACCGTGAGTAACGTCCCGGGTGAAAAAAATTAGATTTTCCCGATACCGTGAGTAACGTCCCGGGTGAAAAAAATACGATTTTCCTGATACCGTGAGTAACGTCCAGGGTGAAAAAAATCCGATTTTCCTGATACCGTGAGACACGTCCAGGGTGAAAAGAATCTAATTTTCCTGATACCGTGAGTAACGTACAGGGTGAAAAAAATCCGATTTTCCTGATACCATGAGTAATGTCCAGGGTGAAAAAAATCCGATTTTCCTGATACCGTGAGTCACGTCCAGGGTGAAAAATATGAGATTTTCCTGATACCGTGAGTAACGTTCCGGGTGAAAAAAATCATATTTTCCTGATACCGTGAGTAAAGTCCAGGGTGAAAAAAATCATATTTTCCAGATACCGTGAGTAACGTCCCGGGTGAAAAAAATCTGATTTTCCTGATACCGTGAGTAACGTCCTGGGTGAAAAAAATCATATTTTCCTGATACCGTGAGTAAAGTCCAGGGTGAAAAAAATCAGATTTTCCTGATACCGTGAGTAAGGTCCAGGGTGAAAAAAATCAGATTTTCCTGATACCGTGAGTAACGTCCCGGGTGAAAAAAATCATATTTTCCTGATACCGTGAGTAAAGTCCAGGGTGAAAAAAGTCAGATTTTCATGATACCATGGGTAACAGTCCAGGTGAAAAAAATCCGATTTTCCTGATACCGTGAGTCACGTCCAGGGTGAAAAAAAATCATATTTTCCTGATACCGTGAGTCACGTCCAGGGTGAAAAAAATCAGATTTTCCTGATACCGTGAGTAACGTCCCGGGTGAAAAAAATCATATTTTCCTGATACCGTGAGTAAAGTCCAGGGTGAAAAATATCAGATTTTCGTGATACTGTGAGTAACGTCCCCGGTGAAAAAAATCATATTTTCCTGATACCGTGAGAAACGTACCGGGTGAAAAAAAATCATATTTTCCTGATACCGTGAGTAAAGTCCAGGGTGAAAAAAAATCAAATTTTCATGATACCATGGGTAATAGTCCAGGTGAAAAAAATCCGATTTTCCTGATACCGTGAGTCACGTCCAGGGTGAAAAAAATCAGATTTTCCAGATACCGTGAGTTATGTCCAGGGTGAAAAATATCAGATTTTCATGATACCGTGAGTAAGGTCCAGGGTGAAAAAAATTATATTTTCCTGATACCTTGAGTTTAGTCCAGGTGAAAAAAAGTGATTTTCATGATACCATGAAAAAAGTTTAGGGTGAAAAAAATCCGATATTCCTGATACCGTGAGTAAGGTCCAGGGTGAAAAAAAACATATTTTCCTGATACCGTGAGTAAAGTCCAGGGTGAAAAAAATCATATTCCTGATACCGTGAGTAAAGTCCAGGGTGAAAAAAATCAGATTTTCCTGATACCGTGAGTAAGGTCCAGGGTGAAAAAAATCAGATTTTCCTGATACCGTGAGTAATGTCCAGGGTGAAAAAAGACAGATTTTCATGATACCGTGAGTAACGTCCCGGGTGAAAAAAATCATATTTTCCTGATACCGTGAGTAACGTCCCGGGTGAAAAAAATCATATTTTCCTGATACCGTGTGTAACGTCCCGGGTGAAAAAAATCCGATTTTCCTGATACCGTGAGTAATGTCCAGGGTGAAAAAAATCCTATTTTCCTGATACCGTGAGTCACGTCCAGGGTGAAAAAAATCAGATTTTCCTGATACCGTGAGTAACGTCCCGGGTGAAAAAAAATCATATTTTCCTGATACCGTGAGTAAAGTCCCGGGTGAAAAAAATCCGATTTTCCTGATACCGTGAGTAACGTCCAGGGTGAAAAAAATCCGATTTTCCTGATACCGTGAGACACGTCCAGGGTGAAAAAAATCTAATTTTCCTGATACCGTGAGTAACGTACAGGGTGAAAAAAATCATATTCCTGATTCCGTGAGTAAAGTCCAGGGTGAAAAAAATCAGATTTTCCTGATACCATGGGTAAGGTCCAGGGTGAAAAAAATCAGATTTTCCTGATACCGTGAGTAAAGTCCAGGGTGAAAAATGTCAGATTTTCATGATACCGTGAGTAACGTCCCGGGTGAAAAAAATCATATTTTCCTGATACCGTGAGACACATCCAGGGTGAAAAAAATCTAATTTTCCTGATACCGTGAGTAACGTACAGGGTGAAAAATAATCCGATTTTCCTGATACCATGAGTAATGTCCAGGGTGAAAAAAATCCGATTTTCCTGATACCGTGAGTCACGTCTAGGGTGAAAAAAATCAGATTTTCCTGATACCGTGAGTAACGTCCCGGGTGAAAAAAATCATATTTTCCTGATACCGTGAGTAAAGTCCAGGGTGAAAAAAATCATATTTTCCTGATACCGTGAGTAAAGTCCAGGGTGAAAAAAATTCAAATTTTCATGATACCATGGATAATAGTCCAGGTGAAAAAAATCCGATTTTCCTGATACCGTGAGTCACGTCCAGGGTGAAAAAAATCAGATTTTCCAGATACCGTGAGTTATGTCCAGGGTGAAAAATATCAGATTTTCTTGATACCGTAAGTAAAGTCCAGGGTGAAAAAATTCAAATTTTCATGATACCATGGATAATAGTCCAGGTGAAAAAAATCCGATTTTCCTGATACCGTGAGTCACGTCCAGGGTGAAAAAAATCATATTTTCCTGATACCGTGAGTAAAGTCCCGGGTGAAAAAAATCCGATTTTTCTGATACCGTGAGTAACGTCAAGGGTGAAAAAAATCCGATTTTCCTGATACCATGAGTAATGTCCAGGGCGAAAAAAATCTGATTTTCCTGATACCGTGAGTCACGTCCAGGGTGAAAAAAATCAGATTTTCCTGATACCGTGAGTAACGTCCCGGGTGAAAAAAATCATATTTTCCTGATACCGTGAGTAAAGTCCAGGGTGAAAAAAATCAGATTTTCCAGATACCGTGAGTAACGTCCCGGGTGAAAAAAATCCGATTTTCCTGATACCGTGAGTAACGTCCAGGGTGAAAAAAATCCGATTTTCCTGATACCGTGAGACACGTCCAGGGTGAAAAAAATCTGATTTTCCTGATACCGTGAGTAACGAACAGGGTGAAAAAAATCCGATTTTCCTGATACCATGAGTAATGTTCAGGGTGGAAAAAAATCCTATTTTCCTGATACCGTGAGTCACGTCCAGGGTGAAAAAAATCAAATTTTCCTGATACCGTGAGTAACGTACAGGGTGAAAAATATCATATTCCTGATTCCGTGAGTAAAGTCCAGGGTGAAAAAAATCAGATTTTCCTGATACCATGAGTAAGGTCCAGGGTGAAAAAAATCAGATTTTCCTGATACCGTGAGTAACGTCCCGGGTGAAAAAAATCATATTTTCCTGATACCGTGAGTAAAGTCCAGGGTGAAAAAAGTCAGATTTTCATGATACCGTGAGTAACGTCCCGGGTGAAAAAAATCATATTTTCCTGATACCGTGAGTAACGTCCCGGGTGAATAAAATCCGATTTTCCTGATACCGTGAGACACGTCCAGGGTGAAAAAAATCTGATTTTCCTGATACCGTGAGTAACGTACAGGGTGAAAAAAATTCAATTTTCCTGATACCATGAGTAATGTCCAGGGTGAAAAAAATCCTATTTTCCTGATACCGTGAGTCACGTCCAGGGTGAAAAAAATCAGATTTTCCTGATACCGTGAGTAACGTCCCGGGTGAAAAAAAATCATATTTTCCTGATACCGTGAGTAAAGTCCCGGGTGAAAAAAATCCGATTTTCCTGATACCGTGAGTAACATCCAGGGTGAAAAAAATCCGATTTTCCTGATACCGTGAGAAACGTCCAGGGTGAAAAAAATCTAATTTTCCTGATACCGTGAGTAACGTACAGGGTGAAAAAAATCCGATTTTCCTGATACCATGAGTAATGTCCAGGGTGAAAAAAATCCGATTTTCCTGATACCGTGAGTCACGTCCAGGGCGAAAAAAATCAGATTTTCCTGATACCGTGAGTAACGTCCCGGGTGAAAAAAATCATATTTTCCTGATACCGTGAGTAAAGTCCAGGGTGAAAAAAATCATATTTTCCTGATACCGTGAGTAAAGTCCAGGGTGAAAAAAATTCAAATTTTCATGTTACCATGGATAATAGTCCAGGTGAAAAAAATCCGATTTTCCTGATACCGTGAGTCACGTCCAGGGTGAAAAAAATCAGATTTTCCAGATACCGTGAGTTATGTCCAGGGTGAAAAATATCAGATTTTCTTGATACCGTAAGTAAAGTCCAGGGTGAAAAAAATTCCAATTTTCATGATACCATTGATAATAGTCCAGGTGAAAAAAATCCGATTTTCCTGATACCGTGAGTCACGTCCAGGGTGAAAAAAATCATATTTTCCTGATACCGTGAGTAACGTCCCGGGTGAAAAAAAATCATATTTTCCTGATACCGTGAGTAAAGTCCATGGTGAAAAATATCAGATTTTCCTGATACCGTGAGCAATGTCCCGGGTGAAAAAAATTAGATTTTCCCGATACCGTGAGTAACGTCCCGGGTGAAAAAAATACGATTTTCCTGATACCGTGAGACACGTCCAGGGTGAAAAAAATCTGATTTTCCTGATACCGTGAGTAACGTACAGGGTGAAAAAAATCCTATTTTCCTGATACCGTGAGTCACGTCCAGGGTGAAAAAAATCAGATTTTCCAGATACCGTGAGTAACGTCCCGGGTGAAAAAAAATCATATTTAACTGATACCGTGAGTAAAGTCCCGGGTGAAAAAAATCCGATTTTCCTGATACCGTGAGTAACGTCCAGGGTGAAAAAAATCCGATTTTCCTGATACCGTGAGACACGTCCAGGGTGAAAAAAATCTAATTTTCCTGATACCGGGAGTAACGTACAGGGTGAAAAAAATCCGATTTTCCTGATACCATGAGTAATGTCCAGGGTGAAAAAAATCTGATTTTCCTGATACCGTGAGTCACGTCCAGGGCGAAAAAAACCAGATTTTCCTGATACCGTGAGTAACGTCCCGGGTGAAAAAAATCATATTTTCCTGATACCGTGAGTAAAGTCCAGGGTGAAAAAAATCATATTTTCCTGATACTGTGAGTAAAGTCCAGGGTGAAAAAAATTCAAATTTTCATGATACCATGGATAATAGTCCAGGTGAAAAAAATCCGATTTTCCTGATACCGTGAGTCACGTCCAGGGTGAAAAAAATCAGATTTTCCAGATACCGTGAGTTATGTCCAGGGTGAAAAATATCAGATTTTCTTGATACCGTAAGTAAAGTGCAGGGTGAAAAAAATTCAAATTTTCATGATACCATGGATAATAGTCCAGGTGAAAAAAATCCGATTTTCCTGATACCGTGAGTCACGTCCAGGGTGAAAAAAATCATATTTTCCTGATACCGTGAGTAACGTCCCGGGTGAAAAAAATTAGATTTTCCCGATACCGTGAGTAACGTCCCGGGTGAAAAAAATACGATTTTCCTGATACCGTGAGTAACGTCCAGGGTGAAAAAAATCCGATTTTCCTGATACCGTGAGACACGTCCAGGGTGAAAAGAATCTAATTTTCCTGATACCGTGAGTAACGTACAGGGTGAAAAAAATCCGATTTTCCTGATACCATGAGTAATGTCCAGGGTGAAAAAAATCCGATTTTCCTGATACCGTGAGTCACGTCCAGGGTGAAAAATATGAGATTTTCCTGATACCGTGAGTAACGTTCCGGGTGAAAAAAATCATATTTTCCTGATACCGTGAGTAAAGTCCAGGGTGAAAAAAATCATATTTTCCAGATACCGTGAGTAACGTCCCGGGTGAAAAAAATCTGATTTTCCTGATACCGTGAGTAACGTCCTGGGTGAAAAAAATCATATTTTCCTGATACCGTGAGTAAAGTCCAGGGTGAAAAAAATCAGATTTTCCTGATACCGTGAGTAACGTCCCGGGTGAAAAAAATCATATTTTCCTGATACCGTGAGTAAAGTCCAGGGTGAAAAAAGTCAGATTTTCATGATACCATGGGTAACAGTCCAGGTGAAAAAAATCCGATTTTCCTGATACCGTGAGTCACGTCCAGGGTGAAAAAAAATCATATTTTCCTGATACCGTGAGTCACGTCCAGGGTGAAAAAAATCAGATTTTCCTGATACCGTGAGTAACGTCCCGGGTGAAAAAAATCATATTTTCCTGATACCGTGAGTAAAGTCCAGGGTGAAAAATATCAGATTTTCGTGATACTGTGAGTAACGTCCCCGGTGAAAAAAATCATATTTTCCTGATACCGTGAGAAACGTACCGGGTGAAAAAAAATCATATTTTCCTGATACCGTGAGTAACGTCCAGGGTGAAAAAAATCCGATTTTCCTGATACCGTGAGACACGTCCAGGGTGAAAAGAATCTAATTTTCCTGATACCGTGAGTAACGTACAGGGTGAAAAAAATCCGATTTTCCTGATACCATGAGTAATGTCCAGGGTGAAAAAAATCCGATTTTCCTGATACCGTGAGTCACGTCCAGGGTGAAAAATATGAGATTTTCCTGATACCGTGAGTAACGTTCCGGGTGAAAAAAATCATATTTTCCTGATACCGTGAGTAAAGTCCAGGGTGAAAAAAATCATATTTTCCAGATACCGTGAGTAACGTCCCGGGTGAAAAAAATCTGATTTTCCTGATACCGTGAGTAACGTCCTGGGTGAAAAAAATCATATTTTCCTGATACCGTGAGTAAAGTCCAGGGTGAAAAAAATCAGATTTTCCTGATACCGTGAGTAACGTCCCGGGTGAAAAAAATCATATTTTCCTGATACCGTGAGTAAAGTCCAGGGTGAAAAAAGTCAGATTTTCATGATACCATGGGTAACAGTCCAGGTGAAAAAAATCCGATTTTCCTGATACCGTGAGTCACGTCCAGGGTGAAAAAAAATCATATTTTCCTGATACCGTGAGTCACGTCCAGGGTGAAAAAAATCAGATTTTCCTGATACCGTGAGTAACGTCCCGGGTGAAAAAAATCATATTTTCCTGATACCGTGAGTAAAGTCCAGGGTGAAAAATATCAGATTTTCGTGATACTGTGAGTAACGTCCCCGGTGAAAAAAATCATATTTTCCTGATACCGTGAGAAACGTACCGGGTGAAAAAAAATCATATTTTCCTGATACCGTGAGTAAAGTCCAGGGTGAAAAAAAATCAAATTTTCATGATACCATGGGTAATAGTCCAGGTGAAAAAAATCCGATTTTCCTGATACCGTGAGTCACGTCCAGGGTGAAAAAAATCAGATTTTCCAGATACCGTGAGTTATGTCCAGGGTGAAAAATATCAGATTTTCATGATCCCGTGAGTAAGGTCCAGGGTGAAAAAAATTATATTTTCCTGATACCTTGAGTTTAGTCCAGGTGAAAAAAAGTGATTTTCATGATACCATGAAAAAAGTTTAGGGTGAAAAAAATCCGATATTCCTGATACCGTGAGTAAGGTCCAGGGTGAAAAAAAACATATTTTCCTGATACCGTGAGTAAAGTCCAG
This sequence comes from Bradypodion pumilum, assembly GCA_035047305.1. Taxonomy (NCBI): domain Eukaryota; kingdom Metazoa; phylum Chordata; class Lepidosauria; order Squamata; family Chamaeleonidae; genus Bradypodion; species Bradypodion pumilum. The sequence continues at coordinate 187,946,564 of JAWDJD010000003.1, forward strand.
GGTGAAAAAAATCATATTCCTGATACCGTGAGTAAAGTCCAGGGTGAAAAAAATCAGATTTTCCTGATACCGTGAGTAAGGTCCAGGGTGAAAAAAATCAGATTTTCCTGATACCGTGAGTAACGTCCCGGGTGAAAAAATAATCATATTTTCCTGATACCGTGAGTAATGTCCAGGGTGAAAAAAGACAGATTTTCATGATACCGTGAGTAACGTCCCGGGTGAAAAAAATCATATTTTCCTGATACCGTGAGTAACGTCCCGGGTGAAAAAAATCATATTTTCCTGATACCGTGTGTAACGTCCCGGGTGAAAAAAATCCGATTTTCCTGATACCGTGAGTAATGTCCAGGGTGAAAAAAATCCTATTTTCCTGATACCGTGAGTCACGTCCAGGGTGAAAAAAATCAGATTTTCCTGATACCGTGAGTAACGTCCCGGGTGAAAAAAAATCATATTTTCCTGATACCGTGAGTAAAGTCCCGGGTGAAAAAAATCCGATTTTCCTGATACCGTGAGTAACGTCCAGGGTGAAAAAAATCCGATTTTCCTGATACCGTGAGACACGTCCAGGGTGAAAAAAATCTAATTTTCCTGATACCGTGAGTAACGTACAGGGTGAAAAAAATCATATTCCTGATTCCGTGAGTAAAGTCCAGGGTGAAAAAAATCAGATTTTCCTGATACCATGGGTAAGGTCCAGGGTGAAAAAAATCAGATTTTCCTGATACCGTGAGTAACGTCCCTGGTGAAAAAAATCATATTTTCCTGATACCGTGAGTAAAGTCCAGGGTGAAAAAAGTCAGATTTTCATGATACCGTGAGTAACGTCCCGGGTGAAAAAAATCATATTTTCCTGATACCGTGAGACACATCCAGGGTGAAAAAAATCTAATTTTCCTGATACCGTGAGTAACGTACAGGGTGAAAAATAATCCGATTTTCCTGATACCATGAGTAATGTCCAGGGTGAAAAAAATCCGATTTTCCTGATACCGTGAGTCACGTCTAGGGCGAAAAAAATCAGATTTTCCTGATACCGTGAGTAAAGTCCCGGGTGAAAAAAATCATATTTTCCTGATACCGTGAGTAAAGTCCAGGGTGAAAAAAATCATATTTTCCTGATACCGTGAGTAAAGTCCAGGGTGAAAAAAATTCAAATTTTCATGATACCATGGATAATAGTCCAGGTGAAAAAAATCCGATTTTCCTGATACCGTGAGTCACGTCCAGGGTGAAAAAAATCAGATTTTCCAGATACCGTGAGTTATGTCCAGGGTGAAAAATATCAGATTTTCTTGATACCGTAAGTAAAGTCCAGGGTGAAAAAATTCAAATTTTCATGATACCATGGATAATAGTCCAGGTGAAAAGAATCCGATTTTCCTGATACCGTGAGTCACGTCCAGGGTGAAAAAAATCATATTTTCCTGATACCGTGAGTAAAGTCCCGGGTGAAAAAAATCCGATTTTTCTGATACCGTGAGTAACGTCCAGGGTGAAAAAAATCCGATTTTCCTGATACCATGAGTAATGTCCAGGGCGAAAAAAATCTGATTTTCCTGATACCGTGAGTCACGTCCAGGGTGAAAAAAATCAGATTTTCCTGATACCGTGAGTAACGTCCCGGGTGAAAAAAATCATATTTTCCTGATACCGTGAGTAAAGTCCAGGGTGAAAAAAATCAGATTTTCCAGATACCGTGAGTAACGTCCCGGGTGAAAAAAATCCGATTTTCCTGATACCGTGAGTAACGTCCAGGGTGAAAAAAATCCGATTTTCCTGATACCGTGAGACACGTCCAGGGTGAAAAAAATCTGATTTTCCTGATACCGTGAGTAACGAACAGGGTGAAAAAAATCCGATTTTCCTGATACCATGAGTAATGTTCAGGGTGAAAAAAATCCTATTTTCCTGATACCGTGAGTCACGTCCAGGGTGAAAAAAATCAAATTTTCCTGATACCGTGAGTAACGTACAGGGTGAAAAATATCATATTCCTGATTCCGTGAGTAAAGTCCAGGGTGAAAAAAATCAGATTTTCCTGATGCCATGAGTAAGGTCCAGGGTGAAAAAAATCAGATTTTCCTGATACCGTGAGTAACGTCCCGGGTGAAAAAAATCATATTTTCCTGATACCGTGAGTAAAGTCCAGGGTGAAAAAAGTCAGATTTTCATGATACCGTGAGTAACGTCCCGGGTGAAAAAAATCATATTTTCCTGATACCGTGAGTAACGTCCCGGGTGAATATAATCCGATTTTCCTGATACCGTGAGACACGTCCAGGGTGAAAAAAATCTGATTTTCCTGATACCGTGAGTAACGTACAGGGTGAAAAAAATTCGATTTTCCTGATACCATGAGTAATGTCCAGGGTGAAAAAAATCCTATTTTCCTGATACCGTGAGTCACGTCCAGGGTGAAAAAAATCAGATTTTCCTGATACCGTGAGTAACGTCCCGGGTGAAAAAAAATCATATTTTCCTGATACCGTGAGTAAAGTCCCGGGTGAAAAAAATCCGATTTTCCTGATACCGTGAGTAACCTCCAGGGTGAAAAAAATCCGATTTTCCTGATACCGTGAGACACGTCCAGGGTGAAAAAAATCTAATTTTCCTGATACCGTGAGTAACGTACAGGGTGAAAAAAATCCGATTTTCCTGATACCATGAGTAATGTCCAGGGTGAAAAAAATCCGATTTTCCTGATACCGTGAGTCACGTCCAGGGCAAAAAAAATCAGATTTTCCTGATACCGTGAGTAACGTCCCGGGTGAAAAAAATCATATTTTCCTGATACCGTGAGTAAAGTCCAGGGTGAAAAAAATCATATTTTCCTGATACCGTGAGTAAAGTCCAGGGTGAAAAAAATTCAAATTTTCATGATACCATGGATAATAGTCCAGGTGAAAAAAATCCGATTTTCCTGATACCGTGAGTCACGTCCAGGGTGAAAAAAATCAGATTTTCCAGATACCGTGAGTTATGTCCAGGGTGAAAAATATCAGATTTTCTTGATACCGTAAGTAAAGTCCAGGGTGAAAAAAATTCAAATTTTCATGATACCATGGATAATAGTCCAGGTGAAAAAAATCCGATTTTCCTGATACCGTGAGTCACGTCCAGGGTGAAAAAAATCCGATTTTCCTGATACCGTGAGACACGTCCAGGGTGAAAAGAATCTAATTTTCCTGATACCGTGAGTAACGTACAGGGTGAAAAAAATCCGATTTTCCTGATACCATGAGTAATGTCCAGGGTGAAAAAAATCCGATTTTCCTGATACCGTGAGTCACGTCCAGGGTGAAAAATATGAGATTTTCCTGATACCGTGAGTAACGTTCCGGGTGAAAAAAATCATATTTTCCTGATACCGTGAGTAAAGTCCATGGTGAAAAAAATCATATTTTCCAGATACCGTGAGTAACGTCCCGGGTGAAAAAAATCATATTTTCCTGATACCGTGAGAAACGTCCCGCGTGAAAAAAATCTAATTTTCCTGATACCGTGAGTAACGTACAGGGTGAAAAAAATCCGATTTTCCTGATACCATGAGTAATGTCCAGGGTGAAAAAAATCATATTTTCCTGATACCGTGAGTAACGTCCATGGTGAAAAAAATCCGATTTTCCTGATACAGTGAGACACGTCCAGGGTGAAAAAAATCTGATTTTCCTGATACCGTGAGTAACGTCCTGGGTGAAAAAAATCATATTTTCCTGATACCGTGAGTAAAGTCCAGGGTGAAAAAAATCAGATTTTCCTGATACCATGAGTAAGGTCCAGGGTGAAAAAAATCAGATTTTCCTGATACCGTGAGTAACGTCCCGGGTGAAAAAAATCATATTTTCCTGATACCGTGAGTAAAGTCCAGGGTGAAAAAAGTCAGATTTTCATGATACCATGGGTAACAGTCCAGGTGAAAAAAATCCGATTTTCCTGATACCGTGAGTCACGTCCAGGGTGAAAAAAAATCATATTTTCCTGATACCGTGAGTCACGTCCAGGGTGAAAAAAATCAGATTTTCCTGATACCGTGAGTAACGTCCCGGGTGAAAAAAATCAGATTTTCCTGATACCGTGAGTAACGTCCCGGGTGAAAAAAATCATATTTTCCTGATACCGTGAGTAACGTCCCGGGTGAAAAAAATCATATTTTCCTGATACCGTGAGTAACGTCCCGGGTGAAAAAAATCCGATTTTCCTGATACCGTGAGTAACGTCCAGGGTGAAAAAAATCCGATTTTCCTGATACCGTGAGACACGTCCAGGGTGAAAAAAATCTGATTTTCCTGATACCGTGAGTAACGAACAGGGTGAAAAAAATCCGATTTTCCTGATACCATGAGTAATGTCCAGGGTGAAAAAAATCCTATTTTCCTGATACCGTGAGTCACGTCCAGGGTGAAAAAAATCAGATTTTCCTGATACCGTGAGTAACGTCCCGGGTGAAAAAAAATCATATTTTCCTGATACCGTGAGTAAAGTCCCGGGTGAAAAAAATCCGATTTTCCTGATACCGTGAGTAACGTCCAGGGTGAAAAAAATCTGATTTTCCTGATACCGTGAGACACGTCCAGGGTGAAAAAAATCTAATTTTCCTGATACCGTGAGTAACGTACAGGGTGAAAAAAATCATATTCCTGATTCCGTGAGTAAAGTCCAGGGTGAAAAAAAAACAGATTTTCCTGATACCATGAGTAAGGTCCAGGGTGAAAAAAATCATATTTTCCTGATACCGTGAGTAACGTCCCGGGTGAAAAAAATCATATTTTCCTGATACCGTGAGTAAAGTCCAGGGTGAAAAAAGTCAGATTTTCATGATACCGTGAGTAACGTCCCGGGTGAAAAAAATCATATTTTCCTGATACCGTGAGTAACGTCCCGGGTGAATAAAATCCGATTTTCCTGATACCGTGAGTAATGTCCAGGGTGAAAAAAATCCTATTTTCCTGATACCGTGAGTCACGTCCAGGGTGAAAAAAATCAGATTTTCCTGATACCGTGAGTAAAGTCCCGGGTGAAAAAAATCCGATTTTCCTGATACCGTGAGTAACGTCCAGGGTGAAAAAAATCCGATTTTCCTGATACCGTGAGACACGTCCAGGGTGAAAAAAATCTAATTTTCCTGATACCGTGAGTAACGTACAGGGTGAAAAAAATCCGATTTTCCTGATACCATGAGTAATGTCCAGGGTGAAAAAAATCTGATTTTCCTGATACCGTGAGTCACGTCCTGGGTGAAAAAAATTATATTTTTCTGATACCTTGAGTTTAGTCCAGGTGAAAAAAAGTGATTTTCATGATACCATGAAAAAAGTTTAGGGTGAAAAAAATCTGATTTTCCTGATACCGTGAGTAAGGTCCCGGGTGAAAAAAATCAGATTTTCCTGATACCGTGAGTAACGTCCCGGGTGAAAAAAATCATATTTTCCTGATACCATGAGTAATGTCCAGGGTGAAAAAAATCCGATTTTCCTGATACAGTGAGACACGTCCAGGGTGAAAAAAATCCGATTTTCCTGATACCGTGAGTAACGTCCTGGGTGAAAAAAATCATATTTTCCTGATACCGTGAGTAAAGTCCAGGGTGAAAAAAATCAGATTTTCCTGATACCGTGAGTAAGGTCCAGGGTGAAAAAAATCAGATTTTCCTGATACCGTGAGTAACGTCCCGGGTGAAAAAAATCATATTTTCCTGATACCGTGAGTAAAGTCCAGGGTGAAAAAAGTCAGATTTTCATGATACCATGGGTAACAGTCCAGGTGAAAAAAATCCGATTTTCCTGATACCGTGAGTCACGTCCAGGGTGAAAAAAAATCATATTTTCCTGATACCGTGAGTCACGTCCAGGGTGAAAAAAATCAGATTTTCCTGATACCGTGAGTAACGTCCCGGGTGAAAAAAATCATATTTTCCTGATACCGTGAGTCACGTCCAGGGCGAAAAAAATCCGATTTTCCTGATACCATGAGTAACGTGCAGGGAGAAAAAAATCCGATTTTCCTGATACCGTGAGACACGTCCAGGGTGAAAAGAATCTAATTTTCCTGATACCGTGAGTAACGTACAGGGTGAAAAAAATCCGATTTTCCTGATACCATGAGTAATGTCCAAGGTGAAAAAAAATCCGATTTTCCTGATACCGTGAGTCACGTCCAGGGTGAAAAATATGAGATTTTCCTGATACCGTGAGTAACGTTCCGGGTGAAAAAAATCATATTTTCCTGATACCGTGAGTAAAGTCCAGGGTGAAAAAAATCATATTTTCCAGATACCGTGAGTAACGTCCCGGGTGAAAAAAATCATATTTTCCTGATACCGTGAGAAACGTCCCGCGTGAAAAAAATCATATTTTCCTGATACCGTGAGTAAAGTCCAGGGTGAAAAAAATTCAAATTTTCATACCATGGATAATAGTGCAGGTGAAAAAAATCCAATTTTGCTGATACCGTGAGTAACGTCCATGGTGAAAAAATCCGATTTTCCTGATACAGTGAGACACGTCCAGGGTGAAAAAAATCTGATTTTCCTGATACCGTGAGTAACGTCCTGGGTGAAAAAAATCAGATTTTCCTGATACCGTGAGTAACGTCCCGGGTGAAAAAAATCATATTTTCCTGATACCGTGAGTAAAGTCCAGGGTGAAAAAAGTCAGATTTTCATGATACCATGGGTAACAGTCCAGGTGAAAAAAATCCGATTTTCCTGATACCGTGAGTCACGTCCAGGGTGAAAAAAAATCATATTTTCCTGATACCGTGAGTCACGTCCAGGGTGAAAAAAATCAGATTTTCCTGATACCGTGAGTAACGTCCCGGGTGAAAAAAATCATATTTTCCTGATACCGTGAGTAAAGTCCAGGGTGAAAAAAATCAGATTTTCCTGATACCGTGAGTAACGTCCCGGGTGAAAAAAATCATATTTTCCTGATACCGTGAGTAACGTCCCGGGTGAAAAAAATCATATTTTCCTGATACCGTGAGTAATGTCCCGGGTGAAAAAAATCCGATTTTCCTGATACCGTGAGTAACGTCCAGGGTGAAAAAAATCCGATTTTCCTGATACCATGAGACACGTCCAGGGTGAAAAAAATCTGATTTTCCTGATACCGTGAGTAACGAACAGGGTGAAAAAAATCCGATTTTCCTGATACCATGAGTAATGTCCAGGGTGAAAAAAATCCTATTTTCCTGATACCGTGAGTCACGTCCAGGGTGAAAAAAATCAGATTTTCCTGATACCGTGAGTAACGTCCCGGGTGAAAAAAAATCATATTTTCCTGATACCGTGAGTAAAGTCCCGGGTGAAAAAAATCTGATTTTCCTGATACCGTGAGTAACGTCCAGGGTGAAAAAAATCCGATTTTCCTGATACCGTGAGACACGTCCAGGGTGAAAAAAATCTAATTTTCCTGATACCGTGAGTAACGTACAGGGTGAAAAAAATCATATTCCTGATTCCGTGAGTAAAGTCCAGGGTGAAAAAAATCAGATTTTCCTGATACCATGAGTAAGGTCCAGGGTGAAAAAAATCATATTTTCCTGATACCGTGAGTAACGTCCCGGGTGAAAAAAATCATATTTTCCTGATACCGTGAGTAAAGTCCAGGGTGAAAAAAGTCAGATTTTCATGATACCGTGAGTAACGTCCCGGGTGAAAAAAATCATATTTTCCTGATACCGTGAGTAACGTCCCGGGTGAATAAAATCCGATTTTCCTGATACCGTGAGACACGTCCAGGGTGAAAAAAATCTTATTTTCCTGATACCGTGAGTAACGTACAGGGTGAAAAAAATCCGATTTTCCTGATACCATGAGTAATGTCCAGGGTGAAAAAAATCCGATTTTCCTGATACCGTGAGTCACGTCCAGGGCGAAAAAAATCAGATTTTCCTGATACCGTGAGTAACGTCCCGGGTGAAAAAAATCATATTTTCCTGATACCGTGAGTAAAGTCCAGGGTGAAAAAAATCAGATTTTCCAGATACCGTGAGTTATGTCCAGGGTGAAAAATATCAGATTTTCTTGATACCGTAAGTAAAGTCCAGGGTGAAAAAAATTCAAATTTTCATGATACCATGGATAATAGTCCAGGTGAAAAAAATCCGATTTTCCTGATACCGTGAGTAACGTCCCGGGTGAAAAAAATTAGATTTTCCCGATACCGTGAGTAACGTCCCGGGTGAAAAAAATACGATTTTCCTGATACCGTGAGACACGTCCAGGGTGAAAAAAATCTGATTTTCCTGATACCGTGAGTAACGTACAGGGTGAAAAAAATTCGATTTTCCTGATACCATGAGTAATGTCCAGGGTGAAAAAAATCCTATTTTCCTGATACCGTGAGTCACGTCCAGGGTGAAAAAAATCAGATTTTCCTGATACCGTGAGTAACGTCCCGGGTGAAAAAAATCCGATTTTCCTGATACCGTGAGTAACGTCCAGGGTGAAAAAAATCCGATTTTCCTGATACCGTGAGACACGTCCAGGGTGAAAAAAATCTAATTTTCCTGATACCGTGAGTAACGTACAGGGTGAAAAAAATCCGATTTTCCTGATACCATGAGTAATGTCCAGGGTGAAAAAAATCCGATTTTCCTGATACCGTGAGTCACGTCTAGGGCGAAAAAAATCAGATGTTCCTGATACCGTGAGTAACGTCCCGGGTGAAAAAAATCATATTTTCCTGATACCGTGAGTAAAGTCCAGGGTGAAAAAAATCATATTTTCCTGATACCGTGAGTAAAGTCCAGGGTGAAAAAAATTCAAATTTTCATGATACCATGGATAATAGTCCAGTTGAAAAAAATCCGATTTTCCTGATACCGTGAGTCACGTCCAGGGTGAAAAAAATCAGATTTTCCTGATACCGTGAGTAACGTCCCGGGTGAAAAAAATCATATTTTCCTGATACCGTGAGAAACGTCCCGGGTGAAAAAAATCATATTTTCCTGATACCGTGAGTAAAGTCCAGGGTGAAAAATATCAGATTTTCTTGATACCGTAAGTAAAGTCCAGGGTGAAAAAATTCAAATTTTCATGATACCATGGATAATAGTCCAGGTGAAAAAAATCCGATTTTCCTCATACCGTGAGTCACGTCCAGGGTGAAAAAAATCATATTTTCCTGATACCGTGAGTAAAGTCCCGGGTGAAAAAAATCCGATTTTCCTGATACCGTGAGTAACGTCCAGGGTGAAAAAAATCCGATTTTCCTGATACCATGAGTAATGTCCAGGGCGAAAAAAATCTGATTTTCCTGATACCGTGAGTCACGTCCAGGGTGAAAAAAATCAGATTTTCCTGATACCGTGAGTAACGTCCCGGGTGAAAAAAATCATATTTTCCAGATACCGTGAGTTATGTCCAGGGTGAAAAATATCAGATTTTCTTGATACCGTAAGTAAAGTCCAGGGTGAAAAAATTCAAATTTTCATGATACCATGGATAATAGTCCAGGTGAAAAAAATCCGATTTTCCTGATACCGTGAGTCACGTCCAGGGTGAAAAAAATCATATTTTCCTGATACCGTGAGTAAAGTCCCGGGTGAAAAAAATCCGATTTTCCTGATACCGCGAGTAATGTCCAGGGCGAAAAAAATCTGATTTTCCTGATACCGTGAGTCACGTCCAGGGTGAAAAAAATCAGATTTTCCTGATACCGTGAGTAACGTCCCGGGTGAAAAAAATCATATTTTCCTGATACCGTGAGTAAAGTCCCGGGTGAAAAAAATCAGATTTTCCAGATACCGTGAGTAACGTCCCGGGTGAAAAAAATCCGATTTTCCTGATACCGTGAGTAACGTCCAGGGTGAAAAAAATCCGATTTTCCTGATACCGTGAGACACGTCCAGGGTGAAAAAATCTGATTTTCCTGATACCGTGAGTAACGAACAGGGTGAAAAAAATCCGATTTTCCTGATACCATGAGTAATGTCCAGGGTGAAAAAAATCCTATTTTCCTGATACCGTGAGTCACGTCCAGGGTGAAAAAAATCAAATTTTCCTGATACCGTGAGTAACGTCCCGGGTGAAAAAATATCATATTTTCCTGATACCGTGAGTAAAGTCCCGGGTGAAAAAAAATCCGATTTTCCTGATACCGTGAGTCACGTCCAGGGTGAAAAAAATCAGATTTTCCTGATACCGTGAGTAACGTCCCGGGTGAAAAAAATCATATTTTCCTGATACCGTGAGTAACGTCCCGGGTGAAAAAAATTAGATTTTCCCGATACCGTGAGTAACGTCCCGGGTGAAAAAAATACGATTTTCCTGATTCCGTGAGTAACGTCCAGGGTGAAAAAAATCCGATTTTCCTGATACCGTGAGACACGTCCAGGGTGAAAAGAATCTAATTTTCCTGATACCGTGAGTAACGTACAGGGTGAAAAAAATCCGATTTTCCTGATACCATGAGTAATGTCCAGGGTGAAAAAAATCCGATTTTCCTGATACCGTGAGTCACGTCCAGGGTGAAAAATATGAGATTTTCCTGATACCGTGAGTAACGTTCCGGGTGAAAAAAATCATATTTTCCTGATACCGTGAGTAAAGTCCAGGGTGAAAAAAATCATATTTTCCAGATACCGTGAGTAACGTCCCGGGTGAAAAAAATCTGATTTTCCTGATACCGTGAGTAACGTCCTGGGTGAAAAAAATCATATTTTCCTGATACCGTGAGTAAAGTCCAGGGTGAAAAAAATCAGATTTTCCTGATACCGTGAGTAAGGTCCAGGGTGAAAAAAATCAGATTTTCCTGATACCGTGAGTAACGTCCCGGGTGAAAAAAATCATATTTTCCTGATACCGTGAGTAAAGTCCAGGGTGAAAAAAGTCAGATTTTCATGATACCATGGGTAACAGTCCAGGTGAAAAAAATCCGATTTTCCTGATACCGTGAGTCACGTCCAGGGTGAAAAAAAATCATATTTTCCTGATACCGTGAGTCACGTCCAGGGTGAAAAAAATCAGATTTTCCTGATACCGTGAGTAACGTCCCGGGTGAAAAAAATCATATTTTCCTGATACCGTGAGTAAAGTCCAGGGTGAAAAAAAATCAAATTTTCATGATACCATGGGTAATAGTCCAGGTGAAAAAAATCCGATTTTCCTGATACCGTGAGTCACGTCCAGGGTGAAAAAAATCAGATTTTCCAGATACCGTGAGTTATGTCCAGGGTGAAAAATATCAGATTTTCGTGATACCGTGAGTAAGGTCCAGGGTGAAAAAAATTATATTTTCCTGATACCTTGAGTTTAGTCCAGGTGAAAAAAAGTGATTTTCATGATACCATGAAAAAAGTTTAGGGTGAAAAAAAATCCGATATTCCTGATACCGTGAGTAAGGTCCAGGGTGAAAAAAAACATATTTTCCTGATACCGTGAGTAAAGTCCAGGGTGACAAAAGTCAGATTTTCATGATACCGTGAGTAACGTCCCGGGTGAAAAAAAACATATTTTCCTGATACCGTGAGTAACGTCCCGGGTGAAAAAAATCATATTCCTGATACCGTGAGTAAAGTCCAGGGTGAAAAAAATCAGATTTTCCTGATACCATGAGTAAGGTCCAGGGTGAAAAAAATCAGATTTTCCTGATACCGTGAGTAACGTCACGGGTGAAAAAAAATCATATTTTCCTGATACCGTGAGTAATGTCCAGGGTGAAAAAAGACAGATTTTCATGATACTGTGAGTAACGTCCCGGGTGAAAAAAATCATATTTTCCTGATACCGTGAGTAACGTCCCGGGTGAAAAAAATCAGATTTTCCTGATACCGTGAGTAACGTCCCGGGTGAAAAAAATCATATTTTCCTGATACCGTGAGTAAAGTCCAGGGTGAAAAAAGTCAGATTTTCATGATACCATGGGTAACAGTCCAGGTGAAAAAAATCCGATTTTCCTGATACCGTGAGTCACGTCCAGGGTGAAAAAAAATCATATTTTCCTGATACCGTGAGTCACGTCCAGGGTGAAAAAAATCAGATTTTCCTGATACCGTGAGTAACGTCCCGGGTGAAAAAAATCATATTTTCCTGATACCGTGAGTAAAGTCCAGGGTGAAAAATATCAGATTTTCGTGATACTGTGAGTAACGTCCCCGGTGAAAAAAATCATATTTTCCTGATACCGTGAGAAATGTACCGGGTGAAAAAAAATCATATTTTCCTGATACCGTGAGTAAAGTCCAGGGTGAAAAAAAATCAAATTTTCATGATACCATGGGTAATAGTCCAGGTGAAAAAAATCCGATTTTCCTGATACCGTGAGTCACGTCCAGGGTGAAAAAAATCAGATTTTCCAGATACCGTGAATTATGTCCAGGGTGAAAAATATCAGATTTTCGTGATACCGTGAGTAAGGTCCAGGGTGAAAAAAATTATATTTTCCTGATACCTTGAGTTTAGTCCAGGTGAAAAAAAGTGATTTTCATGATACCATGAAAAAAGTTTAGGGTGAAAAAAATCCGATATTCCTGATACCGTGAGTAAGGTCCAGGGTGAAAAAAAACATATTTTCCTGATACCGTGAGTAAAGTCCAGGGTGACAAAAGTCAGATTTTCATGATACCATGAGTAACGTCCCGGGTGAAAAAAAACATATTTTCCTGATACCGTGAGTAACGTCCCGGGTGAAAAAAATCATATTCCTGATACCGTGAGTAAAGTCCAGGGTGAAAAAAATCAGATTTTCCTGATACCGTGAGTAAGGTCCAGGGTGAAAAAAATCAGATTTTCCTGATACCGTGAGTAACGTCACGGGTGAAAAAAAATCATATTTTCCTGATACCGTGAGTAATGTCCAGGGTGAAAAAAGACAGATTTTCATGATACTGTGAGTAACGTCCCGGGTGAAAAAAATCATATTTTCCTGATACCGTGAGTAACGTCCCGGGTGAAAAAAATCATATTTTCCTGATACCGTGTGTAACGTCCCGGGTGAAAAAAATCCGATTTTCCTGATACCGTGAGTAATGTCCAGGGTGAAAAAAATCCTATTTTCCTGATACCGTGAGTCACGTCCAGGGTGAAAAAAATCAGATTTTCCTGATACCGTGAGTAACGTCCCGGGTGAAAAAAAATCATATTTTCCTGATACCGTGAGTAAAGTCCCGGGTGAAAAAAATCCGATTTTCCTGATACCGTGAGTAACGTCCAGGGTGAAAAAAATCCGATTTTCCTGATACCGTGAGACACGTCCAGGGGGAAAAAAATCTAATTTTCCTGATACCGTGAGTAACGTACAGGGTGAAAAAAATCATATTCCTGATTCCGTGAGTAAAGTCCAGGGTGAAAAAAATCAGATTTTCCTGATACCATGAGTAAGGTCCAGGGTGAAAAAAATCAGATTTTCCTGATACCGTGAGTAACGTCCCTGGTGAAAAAAATCATATTTTCCTGATACCGTGAGTAAAGTCCAGGGTAAAAAAAGTCAGATTTTCATGATACCGTGAGTAACGTCCCGGGTGAAAAAAATCATATTTTCCTGATACCGTGAGACACGTCCAGGGTGAAAAAAATCTAATTTTCCTGATACCGTGAGTAACGTACAGGGTGAAAAATAATCCGATTTTCCTGATACCATGAGTAATGTCCAGGGTGAAAAAAATCCGATTTTCCTGATACCGTGAGTCACGTCTAGGGCGAAAAAAATCAGATTTTCCTGATACCGTGAGTAACGTCCCGGGTGAAAAAAATCATATTTTCCTGATACCGTGAGTAAAGTCCAGGGTGAAAAAAAATCATATTTTCCTGATACCGTGAGTAACGTCCAGGGTGAAAAAAATCCGATTTTCCTGATACCGTGAGACACGTCCAGGGGGAAAAAAATCTAATTTTCCTGATACCGTGAGTAACGTACAGGGTGAAAAAAATCATATTCCTGATTCCGTGAGTAAAGTCCAGGGTGAAAAAAATCAGATTTTCCTGATACCATGAGTAAGGTCCAGGGTGAAAAAAATCCGATTTTCCTGATACCGTGAGTCACGTCCAGGGTGAAAAAAATCAGATTTTCCAGATACCGTGAGTTATGTCCAGGGTGAAAAATATCAGATTTTCTTGATACCGTAAGTAAAGTCCAGGGTGAAAAAATTCAAATTTTCATGATACCATGGATAATAGTCCAGGTGAAAAAAATCCGATTTTCCTGATACCGTGAGTCACGTCCAGGGTGAAAAAAATCATATTTTCCTGATACCGTGAGTAAAGTCCCGGGTGAAAAAAATCCGATTTTCCTGATACCGTGAGTAACGTCCACGGTGAAAAAAATCCGATTTTCCTGATACCATGAGTAATGTCCAGGGCGAAAAAAATCTGATTTTCCTGATACCGTGAGTCACGTCCAGGGTGAAAAAAATCAGATTTTCCTGATACCGTGAGTAACGTCCCGGGTGAAAAAAATCATATTTTCCTGATACCGTGAGTAAAGTCCAGGGTGAAAAAAATCAGATTTTCCAGATACCGTGAGTAACGTCCCGGGTGAAAAAAATCCGATTTTCCTGATACCGTGAGTAACGTCCAGGGTGAAAAAAATCCGATTTTCCTGATACCGTGAGACACGTCCAGGGTGAAAAAAATCTGATTTTCCTGATACCGTGAGTAACGAACAGGGTGAAAAAAATCCGATTTTCCTGATACCATGAGTAATGTCCAGGGTGAAAAAAATCCTATTTTCCTGATACCGTGAGTCACGTCCAGGGTGAAAAAAATCAAATTTTCCTGATACCGTGAGTAACGTCCCGGGTGAAAAAATATCATATTTTCCTGATACCGTGAGTAAAGTCCCGGGTGAAAAAAATCCGATTTTCCTGATACCGTGAGTAACGTCCAGGGTGAAAAAAATCCGATTTTCCTGATACCGTGAGACACGTCCAGGGTGAAAAAAATCTAATTTTCCTGATACCGTGAGTAACGTACAGGGTGAAAAATATCATATTCCTGATTCCGTGAGTAAAGTCCAGGGTGAAAAAAATCAGATTTTCCTGATACCATGAGTAAGGTCCAGGGTGAAAAAAATCAGATTTTCCTGATACCATGAGTAACGTCCCGGGTGAAAAAAATCATATTTTCCTGATACCGTGAGTAAAGTCCAGGGTGAAAAAAGTCAGATTTTCATGATACCGTGAGTAACGTCCCGGGTGAAAAAAATCATATTTTCCTGATACCGTGAGTAACGTCCCGGGTGAATAAAATCCGATTTTCCTGATACTGTGAGAGACGTCCAGGGTGAAAAAAATCTGATTTTCCTGATACCGTGAGTAACGTACAGGGTGAAAAAAATCCAATTTTCCTGATACCGTGAGTCACGTACAGGGTGAAAAAAATCCGATTTTCCTGATACCATGAGTAATGTCCAGGGTGAAAAAAATCCGATTTTCCTGATACCGTGAGTCACGTCCAGGGTGAAAAATATGAGATTTTCCTGATACCGTGAGTAACGTCACGGGTGAAAAAAAATCATATTTTCCTGATACCGTGAGTAATGTCCAGGGTGAAAAAAGACAGATTTTCATGATACTGTGAGTAACGTCCCGGGTGAAAAAAATCATATTTTCCTGATACCGTGAGTAACGTCCCGGGTGAAAAAAATCATATTTTCCTGATACCGTGTGTAACGTCCCGGGTGAAAAAAATCCGATTTTCCTGATACCGTGAGTAATGTCCAGGGTGAAAAAAATCCTATTTTCCTGATACCGTGAGTCACGTCCAGGGTGAAAAAAATCAGATTTTCCTGATACCGTGAGTAACGTCCCGGGTGAAAAAAAATCATATTTTCCTGATACCGTGAGTAAAGTCCCGGGTGAAAAAAATCCGATTTTCCTGATACCGTGAGTAACGTCCAGGGTGAAAAAAATCCGATTTTCCTGATACCGTGAGACACGTCCAGGGGGAAAAAAATCTAATTTTCCTGATACCGTGAGTAACGTACAGGGTGAAAAAAATCATATTCCTGATTCCGTGAGTAAAGTCCAGGGTGAAAAAAATCAGATTTTCCTGATACCATGAGTAAGGTCCAGGGTGAAAAAAATCAGATTTTCCTGATACCGTGAGTAACGTCCCTGGTGAAAAAAATCATATTTTCCTGATACCGTGAGTAAAGTCCAGGGTAAAAAAAGTCAGATTTTCATGATACCGTGAGTAACGTCCCGGGTGAAAAAAATCATATTTTCCTGATACCGTGAGACACGTCCAGGGTGAAAAAAATCTAATTTTCCTGATACCGTGAGTAACGTACAGGGTGAAAAATAATCCGATTTTCCTGATACCATGAGTAATGTCCAGGGTGAAAAAAATCCGATTTTCCTGATACCGTGAGTCACGTCTAGGGCGAAAAAAATCAGATTTTCCTGATACCGTGAGTAACGTCCCGGGTGAAAAAAATCATATTTTCCTGATACCGTGAGTAAAGTCCAGGGTGAAAAAAAATCATATTTTCCTGATACCGTGAGTAACGTCCAGGGTGAAAAAAATCCGATTTTCCTGATACCGTGAGACACGTCCAGGGGGAAAAAAATCTAATTTTCCTGATACCGTGAGTAACGTACAGGGTGAAAAAAATCATATTCCTGATTCCGTGAGTAAAGTCCAGGGTGAAAAAAATCAGATTTTCCTGATACCATGAGTAAGGTCCAGGGTGAAAAAAATCCGATTTTCCTGATACCGTGAGTCACGTCCAGGGTGAAAAAAATCAGATTTTCCAGATACCGTGAGTTATGTCCAGGGTGAAAAATATCAGATTTTCTTGATACCGTAAGTAAAGTCCAGGGTGAAAAAATTCAAATTTTCATGATACCATGGATAATAGTCCAGGTGAAAAAAATCCGATTTTCCTGATACCGTGAGTCACGTCCAGGGTGAAAAAAATCATATTTTCCTGATACCGTGAGTAAAGTCCCGGGTGAAAAAAATCCGATTTTCCTGATACCGTGAGTAACGTCCACGGTGAAAAAAATCCGATTTTCCTGATACCATGAGTAATGTCCAGGGCGAAAAAAATCTGATTTTCCTGATACCGTGAGTCACGTCCAGGGTGAAAAAAATCAGATTTTCCTGATACCGTGAGTAACGTCCCGGGTGAAAAAAATCATATTTTCCTGATACCGTGAGTAAAGTCCAGGGTGAAAAAAATCAGATTTTCCAGATACCGTGAGTAACGTCCCGGGTGAAAAAAATCCGATTTTCCTGATACCGTGAGTAACGTCCAGGGTGAAAAAAATCCGATTTTCCTGATACCGTGAGACACGTCCAGGGTGAAAAAAATCTGATTTTCCTGATACCGTGAGTAACGAACAGGGTGAAAAAAATCCGATTTTCCTGATACCATGAGTAATGTCCAGGGTGAAAAAAATCCTATTTTCCTGATACCGTGAGTCACGTCCAGGGTGAAAAAAATCAAATTTTCCTGATACCGTGAGTAACGTCCCGGGTGAAAAAATATCATATTTTCCTGATACCGTGAGTAAAGTCCCGGGTGAAAAAAATCCGATTTTCCTGATACCGTGAGTAACGTCCAGGGTGAAAAAAATCCGATTTTCCTGATACCGTGAGACACGTCCAGGGTGAAAAAAATCTAATTTTCCTGATACCGTGAGTAACGTACAGGGTGAAAAATATCATATTCCTGATTCCGTGAGTAAAGTCCAGGGTGAAAAAAATCAGATTTTCCTGATACCATGAGTAAGGTCCAGGGTGAAAAAAATCAGATTTTCCTGATACCATGAGTAACGTCCCGGGTGAAAAAAATCATATTTTCCTGATACCGTGAGTAAAGTCCAGGGTGAAAAAAGTCAGATTTTCATGATACCGTGAGTAACGTCCCGGGTGAAAAAAATCATATTTTCCTGATACCGTGAGTAACGTCCCGGGTGAATAAAATCCGATTTTCCTGATACTGTGAGAGACGTCCAGGGTGAAAAAAATCTGATTTTCCTGATACCGTGAGTAACGTACAGGGTGAAAAAAATCCAATTTTCCTGATACCGTGAGTCACGTACAGGGTGAAAAAAATCCGATTTTCCTGATACCATGAGTAATGTCCAGGGTGAAAAAAATCCGATTTTCCTGATACCGTGAGTCACGTCCAGGGTGAAAAATATGAGATTTTCCTGATACCGTGAGTAACGTTCCGGGTGAAAAAAATCATATTTTCCTGATACCGTGAGTAAAGTCCAGGGTGAAAAAAATCATATTTTCCAGATACCGTGAGTAACGTCCCGGGTGAAAAAAATCTGATTTTCCTGATACCGTGAGTAACGTCCTGGGTGAAAAAAATCATATTTTCCTGATACCGTGAGTAAAGTCCAGGGTGAAAAAAATCAGATTTTCCTGATACCGTGAGTAAGGTCCAGGGTGAAAAAAATCAGATTTTCCTGATACCGTGAGTAACGTCCCGGGTGAAAAAAATCATATTTTCCTGATACCGTGAGTAAAGTCCAGGGTGAAAAAAGTCAGATTTTCATGATACCATGGGTAACAGTCCAGGTGAAAAAAATCATATTTTCCTGATACCGTGAGTCACGTCCAGGGTGAAAAAAAATCATATTTTCCTGATACCGTGAGTCACGTCCAGGGTGAAAAAAATCAGATTTTCCTGATACCGTGAGTAACGTCCCGGGTGAAAAAAATCATATTTTCCTGATACCGTGAGTAAAGTCCAGGGTGAAAAATATCAGATTTTCGTGATACTGTGAGTAACGTCCCCGGTGAAAAAAATCATATTTTCCTGATACCGTGAGAAATGTACCGGGTGAAAAAAAATCATATTTTCCTGATACCGTGAGTAAAGTCCAGGGTGAAAAAAATCCGATTTTCCTGATACCGTGAGTCACGTCCAGGGTGAAAAATATGAGATTTTCCTGATACCGTGAGTAACGTTCCGGGTGAAAAAAATCATATTTTCCTGATACCGTGAGTAAAGTCCAGGGTGAAAAAAATCATATTTTCCAGATACCGTGAGTAACGTCCCGGGTGAAAAAAATCTGATTTTCCTGATACCGTGAGTAACGTCCTGGGTGAAAAAAATCATATTTTCCTGATACCGTGAGTAAAGTCCAGGGTGAAAAAAATCAGATTTTCCTGATACCGTGAGTAAGGTCCAGGGTGAAAAAAATCAGATTTTCCTGATACCGTGAGTAACGTCCCGGGTGAAAAAAATCATATTTTCCTGATACCGTGAGTAAAGTCCAGGGTGAAAAAAGTCAGATTTTCATGATACCATGGGTAACAGTCCAGGTGAAAAAAATCATATTTTCCTGATACCGTGAGTCACGTCCAGGGTGAAAAAAAATCATATTTTCCTGATACCGTGAGTCACGTCCAGGGTGAAAAAAATCAGATTTTCCTGATACCGTGAGTAACGTCCCGGGTGAAAAAAATCATATTTTCCTGATACCGTGAGTAAAGTCCAGGGTGAAAAATATCAGATTTTCGTGATACTGTGAGTAACGTCCCCGGTGAAAAAAATCATATTTTCCTGATACCGTGAGAAATGTACCGGGTGAAAAAAAATCATATTTTCCTGATACCGTGAGTAAAGTCCAGGTTGAAAAAAAATCAAATTTTCATGATACCATGGGTAATAGTCCAGGTGAAAAAAATCCGATTTTCCTGATACCGTGAGTCACGTCCAGGGTGAAAAAAATCAGATTTTCCAGATACCGTGAGTTATGTCCAGGGTGAAAAATATCAGATTTTCGTGATACCGTGAGTAAGGTCCAGGGTGAAAAAAATTATATTTTCCTGATACCTTGAGTTTAGTCCAGGTGAAAAAAAGTGATTTTCATGATACCATGAAAAAAGTTTAGGGTGAAAAAAAATCCGATATTCCTGATACCGTGAGTAAGGTCCAGGGTGAAAAAAAACATATTTTCCTGATACCGTGAGTAAAGTCCAGGGTGACAAAAGTCAGATTTTCATGATACCGTGAGTAACGTCCCGGGTGAAAAAAAACATATTTTCCTGATACCGTGAGTAACGTCCCGGGTGAAAAAAATCATATTCCTGATACCGTGAGTAAAGTCCAGGGTGAAAAAAATCAGATTTTCCTGATACCATGAGTAAGGTCCAGGGTGAAAAAAATCAGATTTTCCTGATACCGTGAGTAACGTCACGGGTGAAAAAAAATCATATTTTCCTGATACCGTGAGTAATGTCCAGGGTGAAAAAAGACAGATTTTCATGATACTGTGAGTAACGTCCCGGGTGAAAAAAATCATATTTTCCTGATACCGTGAGTAACGTCCCGGGTGAAAAAAATCAGATTTTCCTGATACCGTGAGTAACGTCCCGGGTGAAAAAAATCATATTTTCCTGATACCGTGAGTAAAGTCCAGGGTGAAAAAAGTCAGATTTTCATGATACCATGGGTAACAGTCCAGGTGAAAAAAATCCGATTTTCCTGATACCGTGAGTCACGTCCAGGGTGAAAAAAAATCATATTTTCCTGATACCGTGAGTCACGTCCAGGGTGAAAAAAATCAGATTTTCCTGATACCGTGAGTAACGTCCCGGGTGAAAAAAATCATATTTTCCTGATACCGTGAGTAAAGTCCAGGGTGAAAAATATCAGATTTTCGTGATACTGTGAGTAACGTCCCCGGTGAAAAAAATCATATTTTCCTGATACCGTGAGAAATGTACCGGGTGAAAAAAAATCATATTTTCCTGATACCGTGAGTAAAGTCCAGGGTGAAAAAAAATCAAATTTTCATGATACCATGGGTAATAGTCCAGGTGAAAAAAATCCGATTTTCCTGATACCGTGAGTCACGTCCAGGGTGAAAAAAATCAGATTTTCCAGATACCGTGAATTATGTCCAGGGTGAAAAATATCAGATTTTCGTGATACCGTGAGTAAGGTCCAGGGTGAAAAAAATTATATTTTCCTGATACCTTGAGTTTAGTCCAGGTGAAAAAAAGTGATTTTCATGATACCATGAAAAAAGTTTAGGGTGAAAAAAATCCGATATTCCTGATACCGTGAGTAAGGTCCAGGGTGAAAAAAAACATATTTTCCTGATACCGTGAGTAAAGTCCAGGGTGACAAAAGTCAGATTTTCATGATACCGTGAGTAACGTCCCGGGTGAAAAAAAACATATTTTCCTGATACCGTGAGTAACGTCCCGGGTGAAAAAAATCATATTCCTGATACCGTGAGTAAAGTCCAGGGTGAAAAAAATCAGATTTTCCTGATACCGTGAGTAAGGTCCAGGGTGAAAAAAATCAGATTTTCCTGATACCGTGAGTAACGTCACGGGTGAAAAAAAATCATATTTTCCTGATACCGTGAGTAATGTCCAGGGTGAAAAAAGACAGATTTTCATGATACTGTGAGTAACGTCCCGGGTGAAAAAAATCATATTTTCCTGATACCGTGAGTAACGTCCCGGGTGAAAAAAATCATATTTTCCTGATACCGTGTGTAACGTCCCGGGTGAAAAAAATCCGATTTTCCTGATACCGTGAGTAATGTCCAGGGTGAAAAAAATCCTATTTTCCTGATACCGTGAGTCACGTCCAGGGTGAAAAAAATCAGATTTTCCTGATACCGTGAGTAACGTCCCGGGTGAAAAAAAATCATATTTTCCTGATACCGTGAGTAAAGTCCCGGGTGAAAAAAATCCGATTTTCCTGATACCGTGAGTAACGTCCAGGGTGAAAAAAATCCGATTTTCCTGATACCGTGAGACACGTCCAGGGGGAAAAAAATCTAATTTTCCTGATACCGTGAGTAACGTACAGGGTGAAAAAAATCATATTCCTGATTCCGTGAGTAAAGTCCAGGGTGAAAAAAATCAGATTTTCCTGATACCATGAGTAAGGTCCAGGGTGAAAAAAATCAGATTTTCCTGATACCGTGAGTAACGTCCCTGGTGAAAAAAATCATATTTTCCTGATACCGTGAGTAAAGTCCAGGGTAAAAAAAGTCAGATTTTCATGATACCGTGAGTAACGTCCCGGGTGAAAAAAATCATATTTTCCTGATACCGTGAGACACGTCCAGGGTGAAAAAAATCTAATTTTCCTGATACCGTGAGTAACGTACAGGGTGAAAAATAATCCGATTTTCCTGATACCATGAGTAATGTCCAGGGTGAAAAAAATCCGATTTTCCTGATACCGTGAGTCACGTCTAGGGCGAAAAAAATCAGATTTTCCTGATACCGTGAGTAACGTCCCGGGTGAAAAAAATCATATTTTCCTGATACCGTGAGTAAAGTCCAGGGTGAAAAAAATCATATTTTCCTGATACCGTGAGTAACGTCCAGGGTGAAAAAAATCCGATTTTCCTGATACCGTGAGACACGTCCAGGGGGAAAAAAATCTAATTTTCCTGATACCGTGAGTAACGTACAGGGTGAAAAAAATCATATTCCTGATTCCGTGAGTAAAGTCCAGGGTGAAAAAAATCAGATTTTCCTGATACCATGAGTAAGGTCCAGGGTGAAAAAAATCCGATTTTCCTGATACCGTGAGTCACGTCCAGGGTGAAAAAAATCAGATTTTCCAGATACCGTGAGTTATGTCCAGGGTGAAAAATATCAGATTTTCTTGATACCGTAAGTAAAGTCCAGGGTGAAAAAATTCAAATTTTCATGATACCATGGATAATAGTCCAGGTGAAAAAAATCCGATTTTCCTGATACCGTGAGTCACGTCCAGGGTGAAAAAAATCATATTTTCCTGATACCGTGAGTAATGTCCCGGGTGAAAAAAATCCGATTTTCCTGATACCGTGAGTAACGTCCAGGGTGAAAAAAATCCGATTTTCCTGATACCATGAGTAATGTCCAGGGCGAAAAAAATCTGATTTTCCTGATACCGTGAGTCACGTCCAGGGTGAAAAAAATCAGATTTTCCTGATACCGTGAGTAACGTCCCGGGTGAAAAAAATCATATTTTCCTGATACCGTGAGTAAAGTCCAGGGTGAAAAAAATCAGATTTTCCAGATACCGTGAGTAACGTCCCGGGTGAAAAAAATCCGATTTTCCTGATACCGTGAGTAACGTCCAGGGTGAAAAAAATCCGATTTTCCTGATACCGTGAGACACGTCCAGGGTGAAAAAAATCTGATTTTCCTGATACCGTGAGTAACGAACAGGGTGAAAAAAATCCGATTTTCCTGATACCATGAGTAATGTCCAGGGTGAAAAAAATCCTATTTTCCTGATACCGTGAGTCACGTCCAGGGTGAAAAAAATCAAATTTTCCTGATACCGTGAGTAACGTCCCGGGTGAAAAAATATCATATTTTCCTGATACCGTGAGTAAAGTCCCGGGTGAAAAAAATCCGATTTTCCTGATACCGTGAGTAACGTCCAGGGTGAAAAAAATCCGATTTTCCTGATACCGTGAGACACGTCCAGGGTGAAAAAAATCTAATTTTCCTGATACCGTGAGTAACGTACAGGGTGAAAAATATCATATTCCTGATTCCGTGAGTAAAGTCCAGGGTGAAAAAAATCAGATTTTCCTGATACCATGAGTAAGGTCCAGGGTGAAAAAAATCAGATTTTCCTGATACCATGAGTAACGTCCCGGGTGAAAAAAATCATATTTTCCTGATACCGTGAGTAAAGTCCAGGGTGAAAAAAGTCAGATTTTCATGATACCGTGAGTAACGTCCCGGGTGAAAAAAATCATATTTTCCTGATACCGTGAGTAACGTCCCGGGTGAATAAAATCCGATTTTCCTGATACCGTGAGAGACGTCCAGGGTGAAAAAAATCTGATTTTCCTGATACCGTGAGTAACGTACAGGGTGAAAAAAATCCTATTTTCCTGATACCGTGAGTCACGTCCAGGGTGAAAAAAATCAGATTTTCCTGATACCGTGAGTAACGTCCCGGGTGAAAAAAAATCATATTTTCCTGATACCGTGAGTAACCTCCAGGGTGAAAAAAATCCGATTTTCCTGATACCGTGAGACACGTCCAGGGTGAAAAAAATCTAATTTTCCTGATACCGTGAGTAACGTACAGGGTGAAAAAAATCCGATTTTCCTGATACCATGAGTAATGTCCAGGGTGAAAAAAATCCGATTTTCCTGATACCGTGAGTCACGTCCAGGGCAAAAAAAATCAGATTTTCCTGATACCATGAGTAACGTCCCGGGTGAAAAAAATCATATTTTCCTGATACCGTGAGTAAAGTCCAGGGTGAAAAAAATCATATTTTCCTGATACCGTGAGTAAAGTTCAGGGTGAAAAAAATTCAAATTTTCATGATACCATGGACAATAGTCCAGGTGAAAAAAATCCGATTTTCCTGATACCGTGAGTCACGTCCAGGGTGAAAAAAATCAGATTTTCCAGATACCGTGAGTTATGTCCAGGGTGAAAAATATCAGATTTTCTTGATACCGTAAGTAAAGTCCAGGGTGAAAAAAATTCAAATTTTCATGATACCATGGATAATAGTCCAGGTGAAAAAAATCCGATTTTCCTGATACCGTGAGTCACGTCCAGGGTGAAAAAAATCATATTTTCCTGATACTGTGAGTAAAGTCCCGGGTGAAAAAAATCCGATTTTCCTGATACCGTGAGTAACGTCCCGGGTGAAAAAAATCATATTTTCCTGATACCGTGAGTAAAGTCCAGGGTGAAAAAAAATCAGATTTTCCAGATACCGTGAGTTATGTCCAGGGTGAAAAATATCAGATTTTCTTGATACCGTAAGTAAAGTCCAGGGTGAAAAAAATTCAAATTTTCATGATACCATGGATAATAGTCCAGGTGAAAAAAATCCGATTTTCCTGATACCGTGAGTAACGTCCCGGGTGAAAAAAATTAGATTTTCCCGATACCGTGAGTAACGTCCCGGGTGAAAAAAATACGATTTTCCTGATACCGTGAGACACGTCCAGGGTGAAAAAAATCTGATTTTCCTGATACCGTGAGTAACGTACAGGGTGAAAAAAATTCGATTTTCCTGATACCATGAGTAATGTCCAGGGTGAAAAAAATCCTATTTTCCTGATACCGTGAGTCACGTCCAGGGTGAAAAAAATCAGATTTTCCTGATACCGTGAGTAACGTCCCGGGTGAAAAAAAATCATATTTTCCTGATACCGTGAATAAAGTCCCGGGTGAAAAAAATCCGATTTTCCTGATACCGTGAGTAACGTCCAGGGTGAAAAAAATCCGATTTTCCTGATACCGTGAGACACGTGCAGGGTGAAAAAAATCTAATTTTCCTGATACCGTGAGTAACGTACAGGGTGAAAAAAATCCGATTTTCCTGATACCATGAGTAATGTCCAGGGTGAAAAAAATCCGATTTTCCTGATACCGTGAGTCACGTCCAGGGCGAAAAAAATCAGATTTTCCTGATACCGTGAGTAACGTCCCGGGTGAAAAAAATCATATTTTCCTGATACCGTGAGTAAAGTCCAGGGTGAAAAAAATCATATTTTCCTGATACCGTGAGTAAAGTCCAGGGTGAAAAAAATTCAAATTTTCATGATACCATGGATAATAGTCCAGGTGAAAAAAATCCGATTTTCCTGATACCGTGAGTCACGTCCAGGGTGAAAAAAATCAGATTTTCCAGATACCGTGAGTTATGTCCAGGGTGAAAAATATCAGATTTTCTTGATACCGTGAGTAAAGTCCATGGTGAAAAATATCAGATTTTCCTGATACCGTGAGTAACGTCCCGGGTGAAAAAAATTAGATTTTCCCGATACCGTGAGTAACGTCCCGGGTGAAAAAAATACGATTTTCCTGATACCATGAGTAACGTGCAGGGTGAAAAAAATCCGATTTTCCTGATACCGTGAGACACGTCCAGGGTGAAAAGAATCTAATTTTCCTGATACCGTGAGTAACGTACAGGGTGAAAAAAATCCGATTTTCCTGATACCATGAGTAATGTCCAGGGTGAAAAAAATCCGATTTTCCTGATACCGTGAGTCACGTCCAGGGTGAAAAATATGAGATTTTCCTGATACCGTGAGTAACGTTCCGGGTGAAAAAAATCATATTTTCCTGATACCGTGAGTAAAGTCCAGGGTGAAAAAAATCATATTTTCCAGATACCGTGAGTAACGTCCCGGGTGAAAAAAATCATATTTTCCTGATACCGTGAGAAACGTCCCGCGTGAAAAAAATCATATTTTCCTGATACCGTGAGTAAAGTCCAGGGTGAAAAAAATTCAAATTTTCATACCATGGATAATAGTCCAGGTGAAAAAAATCCGATTTTCTTGATACCGTGAGTAAGGTCCAGGGTGAAAAAAATTATATTTTCCTGATACCTTGAGTTTAGTCCAAGTGAAAAAAAAGAGATTTTCATGATACCATGAAAAAAGTTTAGGGTGAAAAAAATCCGATATTCCTGATACCGTGAGTAAGGTCTAGGGTGAAAAAAATCTGATTTTCCTGATACCGTGAGTAACGTCCCGGGTGAAAAAAATTATATTTTCCTGATACCGTGAGTAAAGTCCAGGGTGAAAAAAGTCAGATTTTCATGATACCGTGAGTAACATCCCTGTGTGAAAAAAATCATATTTTCCTGATGCCGTGAGTAACGTCCCGGGTGAAAAAAATCCAATTTTCCTGATACCGTGAGTAAAGTCTAGGGTGAAAAAAATCAAATTTTCATGATACCATGGATAATAGTCCAGGTGAAAAAAAATCCGATTTTCCTGATACCGTGAGTCACGTCCAGGGTGAAAAAAATCAGATTTTCCAGATACCGTGAGTCACGTCCAGGGTGAAAAATATCAGATTTTCTTGATACCGTGAGTAAGGTCCAGGGTGAAAAAAATTATATTTTCCTGATACCTTGAGTTTAGTCCAAGTGAAAAAAAAAGAGATTTTCATGATACAATGAAAAAAGTTTAGGGTGAAAAAAATCCGATATTCCTGATACCGTGAGTAAGGTCTAGGGTGAATAAAATCTGATTTTCCTGATACTGTGAGTAACGTCCCGGGTGAAAAAAAATCATATTTTCCTGATACCGTGAGTTTAGTCCAAGTGAAAAAAAAGAGATTTTCATGATACCATGAAAAAAGTTTAGGGTGAAAAAAATCCGATATTCCTGATACCGTGAGTAAGGTCTAGGGTGAATAAAATCTGATTTACCTGATACCGTGAGTAACGTCCCGGGTGAAAAAAAATCATATTTTCCTGATACCGTGAGTAAAGTCCAGGGTGAAAAAAGTCAGATTTTCATGATACCGTGAGTAACGTCCCGGGTGAAAAAAATCATATTTTCCTGATACCGTGAGTAACATCACGGGTGAAAAAAATCCAATTTTCCTGATACCGTGAGTAACGTCCAGGGTGAAAAAAAATCCGATTTTCCTGATACCGTGAGACACGTCCAGGGTGAAAAAAATCTGATTTTCCTGATACCGTGAGACACGTCCAGGGTGAAAAAAATCTGATTTTCCTGATACCGTGAGTAACGTCCAGGGTGAAAAAAATCAGATTTCACTGATACCATGTGTAACATCCTGGGTGAAAAAAATCAGATTTTCCTGATAACGTGAGTAACGTCCCGGGTGAAAAAAATCATATTCCTGATTCCGTGAGTAAAGTCCAGGGTGAAAAAAATCATATTTTCCTGATACCGTGAGTAACGTCCAGGGTGAAAAAAATCAGATTTTCCTGATACCGTGAGTAACGTCCAAGGTGAAAAAAATCCGATTTTCCTTATACCGTGAGACACATCCAGGGTGAAAATAATCTGATTTTCGTGATACCGTGAGTAACGTACAAGGTGAAAAAAATCCGATTTTCCTGATACCATGAGTAATGTCCAGGGTGAAAAAAATCCGATTTTCCTGATACCGTGAGTCACGTCCAGGGTGAAAAAAATCAGATGATCCTGATACCGTGAGTAACGTTCCGGGTGAAAAAAATCAGATTTTCCTGATACCGTGAGTAAAGTCCAGGGTGAAAAATATCAGATTTTCCTGATACTGTGAGTAAAGTCCCGGGTGAAATAATTTATTTTCCTGATACCTTGAGTTTAGTCCAGCTGAAAAAAAAGAGATTTTCATGATACCATGAAAAAAGTTTAGGGTGAAAAAAATCCGATATTCCTGATACC
This sequence comes from Bradypodion pumilum, assembly GCA_035047305.1. Classification (NCBI taxonomy): domain Eukaryota; kingdom Metazoa; phylum Chordata; class Lepidosauria; order Squamata; family Chamaeleonidae; genus Bradypodion; species Bradypodion pumilum. The sequence continues at coordinate 187,974,624 of JAWDJD010000003.1, forward strand.
GTGAGTAACATCCAGGGTGAAAAAAATCAGATTTTCCTGATACCGTGAGTAACGTCCTGGGTGAAAAAAATCATATTTTCCTGATACCGTGAGTAAAGTCCAGGGTGAAAAAAATCAGATTTTCCTGATACCGTGAGTAACGTCCCGGGTGAAAAAAATCATATTCCTGATTCCGTGAGTAAAGTCCAGGGTGAAAAAAATCATATTTTCCTGATACCGTGAGTAAGGTCCAGGGTGAAAAAAATCAGATTTTCCTGATACCGTGAGTAACGTCCCGGGTGAAAAAAATCATATTTTCCTGATACCGTGAGTAAAGTCCAGGGTGAAAAAAGTCAGATTTTCATGATACCATGAGTAACGTCCCGGGTGAAAAAAATCATATTTTCCTGATACCGTGAGTAACGTCCCGGGTGAAAAAAATCCAATTTTCCTGATACCGTGAGTAACGTCCAGGGTGAAAAAAATCGGATTTTCCTGATACCATGAGACACATCCAGGGTGAAAATCATCTGATTTTCCTGATACCGTGAGTAACGTACAGGGTGAAAAAAATCCGATTTTCCTGATACCATGAGTAATGTCCAGGGTGAAAAAAATCCGATTTTCCTGATACTGTGAGTCACGTCCAGGGTGAAAAAAATCAGATTTTCCTGATACCGTGAGTAACGTCCCGGGTGAAATAAATCAGATTTTCCTGATACCGTGAGTAAAGTCCAGGGTGAAAAATATCAGATTTTCCTGATACTGTGAGTAAAGTCCCAGGTGAAAAAAATTATATTTTCCTGATACCTCGAGTTTAGTCCAGGTGAAAAAAAAGAGATTTTCATGATACCATGAAAAAAGTTTAGGGTGAAAAAAATCCGATATTCCTGATACCGTGAGTAACATCCAGGGTGAAAAAAATCAGATTTTCCTGATACCGTGAGTAACATCCCGGGTGAAAAAAATTATATTTTCCTGATACCTTGAGTTTAGTCCAGGTGAAAAAAAAGAGATTTTCATGATACCATGTAAAAAGTTTAGGGTGAAAAAAATCCGATATTCCTGATACCGTGAGTAAGGTCTAGGGTGAAAAAAATCTGATTTTCCTGATACCGTGAGTAACGTCCCGGGTGAAAAAAATCATATTTTCCTGATACCGTGAGTAAAGTCCAGGGTGAAAAAAGTCAGATTTTCATGATACCGTGAGTAAAGTCCAGGGTGAAAAAAATCATATTTTCCTGATACCGTGAGTAAAGTCCAGGGTGAAAAAAATTCAAATTTTCATGATACCATGGATAATAGTCCAGGTGAAAAAAATCCGATTTTCCTGATACCGTGAGTCACGTCCAGGGTGAAAAAAATCAGATTTTCCAGATACCGTGAGTTATGTCCAGGGTGAAAAATATCAGATTTTCTTGATACCGTGAGTAAAGTCCATGGTGAAAAATATCAGATTTTCCTGATACCGTGAGTAACGTCCCGGGTGAAAAAAATTAGATTTTCCCGATACCGTGAGTAACGTCCCGGGTGAAAAAAATACGATTTTCCTGATACCATGAGTAACGTGCAGAGTGAAAAAAATCCGATTTTCCTGATACCGTGAGACACGTCCAGGGTGAAAAGAATCTAATTTTCCTGATACCGTGAGTAACGTACAGGGTGAAAAAAATCCGATTTTCCTGATACCATGAGTAATGTCCAGGGTGAAAAAAATCCGATTTTCCTGATACCGTGAGTCACGTCCAGGGTGAAAAATATGAGATTTTCCTGATACTGTGAGTAACGTTCCGGGTGAAAAAAATCATATTTTCCTGATACCGTGAGTAAAGTCCAGGGTGAAAAAAATCATATTTTCCAGATACCGTGAGTAACGTCCCGGGTGAAAAAAATCATATTTTCCTGATACCGTGAGAAACGTCCCGCGTGAAAAAAATCATATTTTCCTGATACCGTGAGTAAAGTCCAGGGTGAAAAAAATTCAAATTTTCATACCATGGATAATAGTCCAGGTGAAAAAAATCCGATTTTCCTGATACCGTGAGTCACGTCCAGGGTGAAAAATATCAGATTTTCTTGATACCGTGAGTAAGGTCCAGGGTGAAAAAAATTATATTTTCCTGATACCTTGAGTTTAGTCCAAGTGAAAAAAAAGAGATTTTCATGATACCATGAAAAAAGTTTAGGGTGAAAAAAATCCGATATTCCTGATACCGTGAGTAAGGTCTAGGGTGAAAAAAATCTGATTTTCCTGATACCGTGAGTAACGTCCCGGGTGAAAAAAATTATATTTTCCTGATACCGTGAGTAAAGTCCAGGGTGAAAAAAGTCAGATTTTCATGATACCGTGAGTAACATCCCTGTGTGAAAAAAATCATATTTTCCTGATGCCGTGAGTAACGTCCCGGGTGAAAAAAATCCAATTTTCCTGATACCGTGAGTAAAGTCTAGGGTGAAAAAAATCAAATTTTCATGATACCATGGATAATAGTCCAGGTGAAAAAAAATCCGATTTTCCTGATACCGTGAGTCACGTCCAGGGTGAAAAAAATCAGATTTTCCAGATACCGTGAGTTATGTCCAGGGTGAAAAATATCAGATTTTCTTGATACCGTGAGTAAGGTCCAGGGTGAAAAAAATTATATTTTCCTGATACCTTGAGTTTAGTCCAAGTGAAAAAAAAAGAGATTTTCATGATACAATGAAAAAAGTTTAGGGTGAAAAAAATCCGATATTCCTGATACCGTGAGTAAGGTCTAGGGTGAATAAAATCTGATTTTCCTGATACTGTGAGTAACGTCCCGGGTGAAAAAAAATCATATTTTCCTGATACCGTGAGTTTAGTCCAAGTGAAAAAAAAGAGATTTTCATGATACCATGAAAAAAGTTTAGGGTGAAAAAAATCCGATATTCCTGATACCGTGAGTAAGGTCTAGGGTGAATAAAATCTGATTTTCCTGATACCGTGAGTAACGTCCCGGGTGAAAAAAAATCATATTTTCCTGATACCGTGAGTAAAGTCCAGGGTGAAAAAAGTCAGATTTTCATGATACCGTGAGTAACGTCCCGGGTGAAAAAAATCATATTTTCCTGATACCGTGAGTAACATCACGGGTGAAAAAAATCCAATTTTCCTGATACCGTGAGTAACGTCCAGGGTGAAAAAAAATCCGATTTTCCTGATACCGTGAGACACGTCCAGGGTGAAAAAAATCTGATTTTCCTGATACCGTGAGACACGTCCAGGGTGAAAAAAATCTGATTTTCCTGATACCGTGAGTAACGTCCAGGGTGAAAAAAATCAGATTTTCCTGATACCATGTGTAACATCCTGGGTGAAAAAAATCAGATTTTCCTGATAACGTGAGTAACGTCCCGGGTGAAAAAAATCATATTCCTGATTCCGTGAGTAAAGTCCAGGGTGAAAAAAATCATATTTTCCTGATACCGTGAGTAAGGTCCAGGGTGAAAAAAATCAGATTTTCCTGATACCGTGAGTAACGTCCAAGGTGAAAAAAATCCGATTTTCCTTATACCGTGAGACACATCCAGGGTGAAAATAATCTGATTTTCGTGATACCGTGAGTAACGTACAAGGTGAAAAAAATCCGATTTTCCTGATACCATGAGTAATGTCCAGGGTGAAAAAAATCCGATTTTCCTGATACCGTGAGTCACGTCCAGGGTGAAAAAAATCAGATGATCCTGATACCGTGAGTAACGTTCCGGGTGAAAAAAATCAGATTTTCCTGATACCGTGAGTAAAGTCCAGGGTGAAAAATATCAGATTTTCCTGATACTGTGAGTAAAGTCCCGGGTGAAATAATTTATTTTCCTGATACCTTGAGTTTAGTCCAGCTGAAAAAAAAGAGATTTTCATGATACCATGAAAAAAGTTTAGGGTGAAAAAAATCCGATATTCCTGATACCGTGAGTAACATCCAGGGTGAAAAAAATCAGATTTTCCTGATACCGTGAGTAACGTCCTGGGTGAAAAAAATCATATTTTCCTGATACCGTGAGTAAAGTCCAGGGTGAAAAAAATCAGATTTTCCTGATACCGTGAGTAACGTCCCGGGTGAAAAAAATCATATTCCTGATTCCGTGAGTAAAGTCCAGGGTGAAAAAAATCATATTTTCCTGATACCGTGAGTAAGGTCCAGGGTGAAAAAAATCAGATTTTCCTGATACCGTGAGTAACGTCCCGGGTGAAAAAAATCATATTTTCCTGATACCGTGAGTAAAGTCCAGGGTGAAAAAAGTCAGATTTTCATGATACCATGAGTAACGTCCCGGGTGAAAAAAATCATATTTTCCTGATACCGTGAGTAACGTCCCGGGTGAAAAAAATCCAATTTTCCTGATACCGTGAGTAACGTCCAGGGTGAAAAAAATCGGATTTTCCTGATACCATGAGACACATCCAGGGTGAAAATCATCTGATTTTCCTGATACCGTGAGTAACGTACAGGGTGAAAAAAATCCGATTTTCCTGATACCATGAGTAATGTCCAGGGTGAAAAAAATCCGATTTTCCTGATACTGTGAGTCACGTCCAGGGTGAAAAAAATCAGATTTTCCTGATACCGTGAGTAACGTCCCGGGTGAAATAAATCAGATTTTCCTGATACCGTGAGTAAAGTCCAGGGTGAAAAATATCAGATTTTCCTGATACTGTGAGTAAAGTCCCAGGTGAAAAAAAAGAGATTTTCCTGATACCATGAAAAAAGTTTAGGGTGAAAAAAATCCGATATTCCTGATACCGTGAATAACATCCAGGGTGAAAAAAATCAGATTTTCCTGATACCGTGAGTAACATCCCGGGTGAAAAAAATTATATTTTCCTGATACCTTGAGTTTAGTCCAGGTGAAAAAAAAGAGATTTTCATGATACCATGTAAAAAGTTTAGGGTGAAAAAAATCCGATATTCCTGATACCGTGAGTAAGGTCTAGGGTGAAAAAAATCTGATTTTCCTGATACCGTGAGTAACGTCCCGGGTGAAAAAAATCATATTTTCCTGATACCGTGAGTAAAGTCCAGGGTGAAAAAAGTCAGATTTTCATGATACCGTGAGTAAAGTCCAGGGTGAAAAAAATCATATTTTCCTGATACCGTGAGTAAAGTCCAGGGTGAAAAAAATTCAAATTTTCATGATACCATGGATAATAGTCCAGGTGAAAAAAATCCGATTTTCCTGATACCGTGAGTCACGTCCAGGGTGAAAAAAATCAGATTTTCCAGATACCGTGAGTTATGTCCAGGGTGAAAAATATCAGATTTTCTTGATACCGTGAGTAAAGTCCATGGTGAAAAATATCAGATTTTCCTGATACCGTGAGTAACGTCCCGGGTGAAAAAAATTAGATTTTCCCGATACCGTGAGTAACGTCCCGGGTGAAAAAAATACGATTTTCCTGATACCATGAGTAACGTGCAGGGTGAAAAAAATCCGATTTTCCTGATACCGTGAGACACGTCCAGGGTGAAAAGAATCTAATTTTCCTGATACCGTGAGTAACGTACAGGGTGAAAAAAATCCGATTTTCCTGATACCATGAGTAATGTCCAGGGTGAAAAAAATCCGATTTTCCTGATACCGTGAGTCACGTCCAGGGTGAAAAATATGAGATTTTCCTGATACCGTGAGTAACGTTCCGGGTGAAAAAAATCATATTTTCCTGATACCGTGAGTAAAGTCCAGGGTGAAAAAAATCATATTTTCCAGATACCGTGAGTAACGTCCCGGGTGAAAAAAATCATATTTTCCTGATACCGTGAGAAACGTCCCGCGTGAAAAAAATCATATTTTCCTGATACCGTGAGTAAAGTCCAGGGTGAAAAAAATTCAAATTTTCATACCATGGATAATAGTCCAGGTGAAAAAAATCCGATTTTCCTGATACCGTGAGTCACGTCCAGGGTGAAAAATATCAGATTTTCTTGATACCGTGAGTAAGGTCCAGGGTGAAAAAAATTATATTTTCCTGATACCTTGAGTTTAGTCCAAGTGAAAAAAAAGAGATTTTCATGATACCATGAAAAAAGTTTAGGGTGAAAAAAATCCGATATTCCTGATACCGTGAGTAAGGTCTAGGGTGAAAAAAATCTGATTTTCCTGATACCGTGAGTAACGTCCCGGGTGAAAAAAATTATATTTTCCTGATACCGTGAGTAAAGTCCAGGGTGAAAAAAGTCAGATTTTCATGATACCGTGAGTAACATCCCTGTGTGAAAAAAATCATATTTTCCTGATGCCGTGAGTAACGTCCCGGGTGAAAAAAATCCAATTTTCCTGATACCGTGAGTAAAGTCTAGGGTGAAAAAAATCAAATTTTCATGATACCATGGATAATAGTCCAGGTGAAAAAAAATCCGATTTTCCTGATACCGTGAGTCACGTCCAGGGTGAAAAAAAACAGATTTTCCAGATACCGTGAGTTATGTCCAGGGTGAAAAATATCAGATTTTCTTGATACCGTGAGTAAGGTCCAGGGTGAAAAAAATTATATTTTCCTGATACCTTGAGTTTAGTCCAAGTGAAAAAAAAAGAGATTTTCATGATACAATGAAAAAAGTTTAGGGTGAAAAAAATCCGATATTCCTGATACCGTGAGTAAGGTCTAGGGTGAATAAAATCTGATTTTCCTGATACTGTGAGTAACGTCCCGGGTGAAAAAAAATCATATTTTCCTGATACCGTGAGTAAAGTCCAGGGTGAAAAAAGTCAGATTTTCATGATACCGTGAGTAACGTCCCGGGTGAAAAAAATCATATTTTCCTGATACCGTGAGTAACATCACGGGTGAAAAAAATTTTCCTGATACCGTGAATAACGTCCAGGGTGAAAAAAAATCCGATTTTCCTGATACCGTGAGACACGTCCAGGGTGAAAAAAATCTGATTTTCCTGATACCGTGAGACACGTCCAGGGTGAAAAAAATCTGATTTTCCTGATACCGTGAGTAACGTCCAGGGTGAAAAAAATCAGATTTTCCTGATACCATGTGTAACATCCTGGGTGAAAAAAATCAGATTTTCCTGATAACGTGAGTAACGTCCCGGGTGAAAAAAATCATATTCCTGATTCCGTGAGTAAAGTCCAGGGTGAAAAAAATCATATTTTCCTGATACCGTGAGTAAGGTCCAGGGTGAAAAAAATCAGATTTTCCTGATACCGTGAGTAACGTCCAAGGTGAAAAAAATCCGATTTTCCTTATACCGTGAGACACATCCAGGGTGAAAATAATCTGATTTTCGTGATACCGTGAGTAACGTACAAGGTGAAAAAAATCCGATTTTCCTGATACCATGAGTAATGTCCAGGGTGAAAAAAATGCGATTTTCCTGATACCGTGAGTCACGTCCAGGGTGAAAAAAATCAGATGATCCTGATACCGTGAGTAACGTTCCGGGTGAAAAAAATCAGATTTTCCTGATACCGTGAGTAAAGTCCAGGGTGAAAAATATCAGATTTTCCTGATACTGTGAGTAAAGTCCCGGGTGAAATAATTTATTTTCCTGATACCTTGAGTTTAGTCCAGCTGAAAAAAAAGAGATTTTCATGATACCATGAAAAAAGTTTAGGGTGAAAAAAATCCAATATTCCTGATACCGTGAGTAACATCCAGGGTGAAAAAAATCAGATTTTCCTGATACCGTGAGTAACGTCCTGGGTGAAAAAAATCATATTTTCCTGATACCGTGAGTAAAGTCCAGGGTGAAAAAAATCAGATTTTCCTGATACCGTGAGTAACGTCCCGGGTGAAAAAAATCATATTCCTGATTCCGTGAGTAAAGTCCAGGGTGAAAAAAATCATATTTTCCTGATACCGTGAGTAAGGTCCAGGGTGAAAAAAATCAGATTTTCCTGATACCGTGAGTAACGTCCCGGGTGAAAAAAATCATATTTTCCTGATACCGTGAGTAAAGTCCAGGGTGAAAAAAGTCAGATTTTCATGATACCATGAGTAACGTCCCGGGTGAAAAAAATCATATTTTCCTGATACCGTGAGTAACGTCCCGGGTGAAAAAAATCCAATTTTCCTGATACCGTGAGTAACGTCCAGGGTGAAAAAAATCGGATTTTCCTGATACCATGAGACACATCCAGGGTGAAAATCATCTAATTTTCCTGATACCGTGAGTAACGTACAGGGTGAAAAAAATCCGATTTTCCTGATACCATGAGTAATGTCCAGGGTGAAAAAAATCCGATTTTCCTGATACTGTGAGTCACGTCCAGGGTGAAAAAAATCAGATTTTCCTGATACCGTGAGTAACGTCCCGGGTGAAATAAATCAGATTTTCCTGATACCGTGAGTAAAGTCCAGGGTGAAAAATATCAGATTTTCCTGATACTGTGAGTAAAGTCCCAGGTGAAAAAAAGTTATATTTTCCTGATACCTCGAGTTTAGTCCAGGTGAAAAAAAAGAGATTTTCATGATACCATGAAAAAAGTTTAGGGTGAAAAAAATCCGATATTCCTGATACCGTGAGTAACATCCAGGGTGAAAAAAATCAGATTTTCCTGATACCGTGAGTAACATCCCGGGTGAAAAAAATTATATTTTCCTGATACCTTGAGTTTAGTCCAGGTGAAAAAAAAGAGATTTTCATGATACCATGTAAAAAGTTTAGGGTGAAAAAAATCCGATATTCCTGATACCGTGAGTAAGGTCTAGGGTGAAAAAAATCTGATTTTCCTGATACCGTGAGTAACGTCCCGGGTGAAAAAAATCATATTTTCCTGATACCGTGAGTAAAGTCCAGGGTGAAAAAAGTCAGATTTTCATGATACCGTGAGTAACATCCCTGTGTGAAAAAAATCATATTTTCCTGATGCCGTGAGTAACGTCCCGGGTGAAAAAAATCCAATTTTCCTGATACCGTGAGTAAAGTCTAGGGTGAAAAAAATCAAATTTTCATGATACCATGGATAATAGTCCAGGTGAAAAAAATCCGATTTTCCTGATACCGTGAGTCACGTCCAGGGTGAAAAAAATCAGATTTTCCAGATACCGTGAGTTATGTCCAGGGTGAAAAATATCAGATTTTCTTGATACCGTGAGTAAGGTCCAGGGTGAAAAAAATTATATTTTCCTGATACCTTGAGTTTAGTCCAAGTGAAAAAAAAAGAGATTTTCATGATACCATGAAAAAAGTTTAGGGTGAAAAAAATCCGATATTCCTGATACCGTGAGTAAGGTCTAGGGTGAATAAAATCTGATTTTCCTGATACTGTGAGTAACGTCCCGGGTGAAAAAAAATCATATTTTCCTGATACCGTGAGTAAAGTCCAGGGTGAAAAAAGTCAGATTTTCATGATACCGTGAGTAACGTCCCGGGTGAAAAAAATCATATTTTCCTGATACCGTGAGTAACATCACGGGTGAAAAAAATCCAATTTTCCTGATACCGTGAGTAACGTCCAGGGTGAAAAAAAATCCGATTTTCCTGATACCGTGAGACACGTCCAGGGTGAAAAAAATCTGATTTTCCTGATACCGTGAGACACGTCCAGGGTGAAAAAAATCTGATTTTCCTGATACCGTGAGTAACATCCAGGGTGAAAAAAATCAGATTTTCCTGATACCATGTGTAACATCCTGGGTGAAAAAAATCAGATTTTCCTGATAACGTGAGTAACGTCCCGGGTGAAAAAAATCATATTCCTGATTCCGTGAGTAAAGTCCAGGGTGAAAAAAATCATATTTTCCTGATACCGTGAGTAAGGTCCAGGGTGAAAAAAATCAGATTTTCCTGATACCGTGAGTAACGTCCAAGGTGAAAAAAATCCGATTTTCCTTATACCGTGAGACACATCCAGGGTGAAAATAATCTGATTTTCGTGATACCGTGAGTAACGTACAAGGTGAAAAAAATCCGATTTTCCTGATACCATGAGTAATGTCCAGGGTGAAAAAAATCCGATTTTCCTGATACCGTGAGTCACGTCCAGGGTGAAAAAAATCAGATGATCCTGATACCGTGAGTAACGTTCCGGGTGAAAAAAATCAGATTTTCCTGATACCGTGAGTAAAGTCCAGGGTGAAAAATATCAGATTTTCCTGATACTGTGAGTAAAGTCCCGGGTGAAATAATTTATTTTCCTGATACCTTGAGTTTAGTCCAGCTGAAAAAAAAGAGATTTTCATGATACCATGAAAAAAGTTTAGGGTGAAAAAAATCCGATATTCCTGATACCGTGAGTAACATCCAGGGTGAAAAAAATCAGATTTTCCTGATACCGTGAGTAACGTCCTGGGTGAAAAAAATCATATTTTCCTGATACCGTGAGTAAAGTCCAGGGTGAAAAAAATCAGATTTTCCTGATACCGTGAGTAACGTCCCGGGTGAAAAAAATCATATTCCTGATTCCGTGAGTAAAGTCCAGGGTGAAAAAAATCATATTTTCCTGATACCGTGAGTAAGGTCCAGGGTGAAAAAAATCAGATTTTCCTGATACCGTGAGTAACGTCCCGGGTGAAAAAAATCATATTTTCCTGATACCGTGAGTAAAGTCCAGGGTGAAAAAAGTCAGATTTTCATGATACCATGAGTAACGTCCCGGGTGAAAAAAATCATATTTTCCTGATACCGTGAGTAACGTCCCGGGTGAAAAAAATCCAATTTTCCTGATACCGTGAGTAACGTCCAGGGTGAAAAAAATCGGATTTTCCTGATACCATGAGACACATCCAGGGTGAAAATCATCTGATTTTCCTGATACCGTGAGTAACGTACAGGGTGAAAAAAATCCGATTTTCCTGATACCATGAGTAATGTCCAGGGTGAAAAAAATCCGATTTTCCTGATACTGTGAGTCACGTCCAGGGTGAAAAAAATCAGATTTTCCTGATACCGTGAGTAACGTCCCGGGTGAAATAAATCAGATTTTCCTGATACCGTGAGTAAAGTCCAGGGTGAAAAATATCAGATTTTCCTGATACTGTGAGTAAAGTCCCAGGTGAAAAAAATTATATTTTCCTGATACCTCGAGTTTAGTCCAGGTGAAAAAAAAGAGATTTTCATGATACCATGAAAAAAGTTTAGGGTGAAAAAAATCCGATATTCCTGATACCGTGAGTAACATCCAGGGTGAAAAAAATCAGATTTTCCTGATACCGTGAGTAACATCCCGGGTGAAAAAAATTATATTTTCCTGATACCTTGAGTTTAGTCCAGGTGAAAAAAAAGAGATTTTCATGATACCATGTAAAAAGTTTAGGGTGAAAAAAATCCGATATTCCTGATACCGTGAGTAACGTCCAGGGTGAAAAAAATCAGATTTTCCTGATACCGTGAGTAACGTCCTGGGTGAAAAAAATCATATTTTCCTGATACCGTGAGTAACGTCCAGGGTGAAAAAAATCATATTTTCCTGATACCGTGAGTAACGTCCCGGGTGAAAAAAATCATATTCCTGATTCCGTGAGTAAAGTCCAGGGTGAAAAAAAATCTAATTTTCATGATACCATGGGTAATAGTGCAGGTGAAAAAAATCCGATTTTCCTGATACCGTGAGTAACGTCCAGGGTGAAAAAAATCAGATTTTCCAGATACCGTGAGTTATGTCCAGGGTGAAAAATATCAGATTTTCCTGATACCGTGAGTAACGTCCAGGGTGAAAAAAATCCAATTTTCCTGATACCGTGAGTTATGTCCAGGGTGAAAAATATCAGATTTTCTTGATACCGTGAGTAAGGTCCAGGGTGAAAAAAATTATATTTTCCTGATACCTTGAGTTTAGTCCAAGTGAAAAAAAAGAGATTTTCATGATACCATGAAAAAAGTTTAGGGTGAAAAAAATCCGATATTCCTGATACCGTGAGTAAGGTCTAGGGTGAATAAAATCTGATTTTCCTGATACCGTGAGTAACGTCCCGGGTGAAAAAAAATCATATTTTCCTGATACCGTGAGTAAAGTCCAGGGTGAAAAAAGTCAGATTTTCATGATACCGTGAGTAACGTCCCGGGTGAAAAAAATCATATTTTCCTGATACCGTGAGTAACATCACGGGTGAAAAAAATCCAATTTTCCTGATACCGTGAGTAACGTCCAGGGTGAAAAAAAATCCGATTTTCCTGATACCGTGAGACACGTCCAGGGTGCAAAAAATCTGATTTTCCTGATACCGTGAGACACGTCCAGGGTGAAAAAAATCTGATTTTCCTGATACCGTGAGTAACGTCCAGGGTGAAAAAAATCAGATTTTCCTGATATCATGTGTAACATCCAGGGTGAAAATAATCTGATTTTCGTGATACCGTGAGTAACGTACAAGGTGAAAAAAATCCGATTTTCCTGATACCGTGAGTAAAGTCCAGGGTGAAAAAAATCATATTTTCCTGATACCGTGAGTAAGGTCCAGGGTGAAAAAAATCAGATTTTCCTGATACCATGAGTAACGTCCCGGGTGAAAAAAAAATCATATTTTCCTGATACCGTGAGTAAAGTCCAGGGTGAAAAAAGTCAGATTTTCATGATACCGTGAGTAACGTCCCGGGTGAAAAAAATCATATTTTCCTGATGCCGTGAGTAACGTCCCGGGTGAAAAAATCCAATTTTCCTGATACCGTGAGTAACGTCCAAGGTGAAAAAAATCCGATTTTCCTGATACCGTGAGACACATCCAGGGTGAAAATAATCTGATTTTCGTGATACCGTGAGTAACGTACAAGGTGAAAAAAATCCGATTTTCCTGATACCATGAGTAATGTCCAGGGTGAAAAAAATCCGATTTTCCTGATACCGTGAGTCACGTCCAGGGTGAAAAAAATCAGATGATCCTGATACCGTGAGTAACGTTCCGGGTGAAAAAAATCAGATTTTCCTGATACCGTGAGTAAAGTCCAGGGTGAAAAATATCAGATTTTCCTGATACTGTGAGTAAAGTCCCGGGTGAAATAATTTATTTTCCTGATACCTTGAGTTTAGTCCAGCTGAAAAAAAAAGAGATTTTCATGATACCATGAAAAAAGTTTAGGGTGAAAAAAATCCGATATTCCTGATACCGTGAGTAACATCCAGGGTGAAAAAAATCAGATTTTCCTGATACCGTGAGTAACGTCCTGGGTGAAAAAAATCTGATTTTCCTGATACCGTGAGTAAAGTCCAGGGTGAAAAAAATCAGATTTTCCTGATACCGTGAGTAACGTCCCGGGTGAAAAAAATCATATTCCTGATTCCGTGAGTAAAGTCGAGGGTGAAAAAAATCATATTTTCCTGATACCGTGAGTAAGGTCCAGGGTGAAAAAAATCAGATTTTCCTGATACCGTGAGTAACGTCCCGGGTGAAAAAAATCAGATTTTCCTGATATCATGTGTAACATCCTGGGTGAAAAAAATCAGATTTTCCTGATAACTTGAGTAACGTCCCGGGTGAAAAAAATCATATTCCTGATTCCGTGAGTAAAGTCCAGGGTGAAAAAAATCATATTTTCCTGATACCGTGAGTAAGGTCCAGGGTGAAAAAAATCAGATTTTCCTGATACCGTGAGTAACGTCCCGGGTGAAAAAAATCATATTTTCCTGATACCGTGAGTAAAGTCCAGGGTGAAAAAAGTCAGATTTTCATGATACCGTGAGTAACATCCCTGTGTGAAAAAAATCATATTTTCCTGATGCCGTGAGTAACGTCCCGGGCGAAAAAAATCCAATTTTCCTGATACCGTGAGTCACGTCCAGGGTGAAAAAAATCAGATTTTCCAGATACCGTGAGTTATGTCCAGGGTGAAAAATATCAGATTTTCTTGATACCGTGAGTAAGGTCCAGGGTGAAAAAAATTATATTTTCCTGATACCTTGAGTTTAGTCCAAGTGAAAAAAAAGAGATTTTCATGATACCATGAAAAAAGTTTAGGGTGAAAAAAATCCGATATTCCTGATACCGTGAGTAAGGTCTAGGGTGAAAAAAAATCTGATTTTCCTGATACCGTGAGTAACGTCCCGGGTGAAAAAAATCATATTTTCCTGATACCGTGAGTAAAGTCCAGGGTGAAAAAAGTCAGATTTTCATGATACCGTGAGTAACGTCCCGGGTGAAAAAAATCATATTTTCCTGATACCGTGAGTAACATCACGGGTGAAAAAAATCCAATTTTCCTGATACCGTGAGTAACGTCCAGGATGAAAAAAAATCCGATTTTCCTGATACTGTGAGACACGTCCAGGGTGAAAAAAATCTGATTTTCCTGATACCGTGAGACACGTCCAGGGTGAAAAAAATCTGATTTTCCTGATACCGTGAGTAACGTCCAGGGTGAAAAAAATCAGATTTTCCTGATATCATGTGTAACATCCTGGGTGAAAAAAATCAGATTTTCCTGATAACGTGAGTAACGTCCCGGGTGAAAAAAATCATATTCCTGATTCCGTGAGTACAGTCCAGGGTGAAAAAATCATATTTTCCTGATACCGTGAGTAAGGTCCAGGGTGAAAAAAATCAGATTTTCCTGATACCGTGAGTAACGTCCCGGGTGAAAAAAATCATATTTTCCTGATACCGTGAGTAAAGTCCAGGGTGAAAAAAGTCAGATTTTCATGATACCGTGAGTAACGTCCCAGGTGAAAAAAATCATATTTTCCTGATGCCGTGAGTAACGTCCCGGGTGAAAAAAATCCAATTTTCCTGATACCGTGAGTAAAGTCCAGGGTGAAAAAAATCAAATTTTCATGATACCATGGATAATAGTCCAGGTGAAAAAAATCCGATTTTCCTGATACCGTGAGTCACGTCCAGGGTGAAAAATATCATATTTTCTTGATACCGTGAGTAAGGTCCAGGGTGAAAAAAATCATATTTTCCTGATGCCGTGAGTAACGTCCCGGGTGAAAAAAATCCAATTTTCCTGATACCGTGAGTAACGTCCAAGGTGAAAAAAATCCGATTTTCCTGATACCGTGAGACACATCCAGGGTGAAAATAATCTGATTTTCGTGATACCGTGAGTAACGTACAAGGTGAAAAAAATCCGATTTTCCTGATACCATGAGTAAAGTCCAGGGTGAAAAAAATCAGATTTTCCTGATACCGTGAGTAACGTCCCGGGTGAAAAAAATCATATTCCTGATTCCGTGAGTAAAGTCCAGGGTGAAAAAAATCATATTTTCCTGATACCGTGAGTAAGGTCCAGGGTGAAAAAAATCAGATTTTCCTGATACCGTGAGTAACGTCCCGGGTGAAAAAAATCATATTTTCCTGATACCGTGAGTAAAGTCCAGGGTGAAAAAAGTCAGATTTTCATGATACCATGAGTAACGTCCCGGGTGAAAAGAATCATATTTTCCTGATACCGTGAGTAACGTCCCGGGTGAAAAAAATCCAATTTTCCTGATACCGTGAGTAACGTCCAGGGTGAAAAAAATCGGATTTTCCTGATACCATGAGACACATCCAGGGTGAAAATCATCTGATTTTCCTGATACCGTGAGTAACGTACAGGGTGAAAAATATCCGATTTTCCTGATACCATGAGTAATGTCCAGGGTGAAAAAAATCCGATTTTCCTGATACCGTGAGTCACGTCCAGGGTGAAAAAAATCAGATTTTCCTGATACCGTGAGTAACGTCCCGGGTGAAATAAATCAGATTTTCCTGATACCGTGAGTAAAGTCCAGGGTGAAAAATATCAGATTTTCCTGATACTGTGAGTAAAGTCCCAGGTGAAAAAAATTATATTTTCCTGATACCTCGAGTTTAGTCCAGGTGAAAAAAAAGAGATTTTCATGATACCATGAAAAAAGTTTAGGGTGAAAAAAATCCGATATTCCTGATACCGTGAGTAACATCCAGGGTGAAAAAAACTCAGATTTTCCTGATACCGTGAGCAACGTCCTGGGTGAAAAAAAATCATATTTTCCTGATACCGTGAGTAAAGTCCAGGGTGAAAAAAATCAGATTTTCCTGATACGGTGAGTAACGTCCCGGGTGAAAAAATCATATTCCTGATTCCGTGAGTAAAGTCCAGGGTGAAAAAAATCAGATTTTCCTGATACCGTGAGTAACATCCCGGGTGAAAAAAATTATATTTTCCTGATACCTTGAGTTTAGTCCAGGTGGAAAAAAAAGAGATTTTCATGATACCATGTAAAAAGTTTAGGGTGAAAAAAATCCGATATTCCTGATACCGTGAGTAACGTCCAGGGTGAAAAAAATCAGATTTTCCTGATACCGTGAGTAACGTCCTGGGTGAAAAAAATCATATTTTCCTGATACCGTGAGTAACGTCCAGGGTGAAAAAAATCATATTTTCCTGATACCGTGAGTAACGTCCCGGGTGAAAAAAATCATATTCCTGATTCCGTGAGTAAAGTCCAGGGTGAAAAAAAATCAAATTTTCATGATACCATGGGTAATAGTGCAGGTGAAAAAAATCCGATTTTCCTG
Source organism: Bradypodion pumilum (assembly GCA_035047305.1). Classification (NCBI taxonomy): domain Eukaryota; kingdom Metazoa; phylum Chordata; class Lepidosauria; order Squamata; family Chamaeleonidae; genus Bradypodion; species Bradypodion pumilum. The sequence continues at coordinate 187,990,993 of JAWDJD010000003.1, forward strand.
ATACCGTGAGTAACGTCCAGGGTGAAAAAAATCAGATTTTCCAGATACCGTGAGTTATGTCCAGGGTGAAAAATATCAGATTTTCCTGATACCGTGAGTAACGTCCAGGGTGAAAAAAATCCAATTTTCCTGATACCGTGAGTTATGTCCAGGGTGAAAAATATCAGATTTTCTTGATACCGTGAGTAAGGTCCAGGGTGAAAAAAATTATATTTTCCTGATACCTTGAGTTTAGTCCAAGTGAAAAAAAAAGAGATTTTCATGATACCATGAAAAAAGTTTAGGGTGAAAAAATTCCGATATTCCTGATACCGTGAGTAAGGTCTAGGGTGAATAAAATCTGATTTTCCTGATACCGTGAGTAACGACCCGGGTGAAAAAAAATCATATTTTCCTGATACCGTGAGTAAAGTCCAGGGTGAAAAAAGTCAGATTTTCATGATACCGTGAGTAACGTCCCGGGTGAAAAAAATCATATTTTCCTGATACCGTGAGTAACATCACGGGTGAAAAAAATCCAATTTTCCTGATACCGTGAGTAACGTCCAGGGTGAAAAAAAATCCGATTTTCCTGATACCGTGAGACACGTCCAGGGTGAAAAAAATCTGATTTTCCTGATACCGTGAGACACGTCCAGGGTCAAAAAAATCTGATTTTCCTGATACCGTGAGTAACGTCCAGGGTGAAAAAAATCAGATTTTCCTGATATCATGTGTAACATCCTGGGTGAAAAAAATCAGATTTTCCTGATAACGTGAGTAACGTCCCGGGTGAAAAAAATCATATTCCTGATTCCGTGAGTAAAGTCCAGGGTGAAAAAAATCATATTTTCCTGATACCGTGAGTAAGGTCCAGGGTGAAAAAAATCAGATTTTCCTGATACCGTGAGTAACGTCCCGGGTGAAAAAAAATCATATTTTCCTGATACCGTGAGTAAAGTCCAGGGTGAAAAAAGTCAGATTTTCATGATACCGTGAGTAACGTCCCGGGTGAAAAAAATCATATTTTCCTGATGCCGTGAGTAACGTCCCGGGTGAAAAAAATCCAATTTTCCTGATACCGTGAGTAACGTCCAAGGTGAAAAAAATCCGATTTTCCTGATACCGTGAGACACATCCAGGGTGAAAATAATCTGATTTTCGTGATACCGTGAGTAACGTACAAGGTGAAAAAAATCCGATTTTCCTGATACCATGAGTAATGTCCAGGGTGAAAAAAATCCGATTTTCCTGATACCGTGAGTCACGTCCAGGGTGAAAAAAATCAGATGATCCTGATACCGTGAGTAACGTTCCGGGTGAAAAAAATCAGATTTTCCTGATACCGTGAGTAAAGTCCAGGGTGAAAAATATCAGATTTTCCTGATACTGTGAGTAAAGTCCCGGGTGAAATAATTTATTTTCCTGATACCTTGAGTTTAGTCCAGCTGAAAAAAAAGAGATTTTCATGATACCATGAAAAAAGTTTAGGGTGAAAAAAATCCGATATTCCTGATACCGTGAGTAACATCCAGGGTGAAAAAAATCAGATTTTCCTGATACCGTGAGTAACGTCCTGGGTGAAAAAAATCATATTTTCCTGATACCGTGAGTAAAGTCCAGGGTGAAAAAAATCAGATTTTCCTGATACCGTGAGTAACGTCCCGGGTGAAAAAAATCATATTCCTGATTCCGTGAGTAAAGTCCAGGGTGAAAAAAATCATATTTTCCTGATACCGTGAGTAAGGTCCAGGGTGAAAAAAATCAGATTTTCCTGATACCGTGAGTAACGTCCCGGGTGAAAAAAATCATATTTTCCTGATACCGTGAGTAAAGTCCAGGGTGAAAAAAGTCAGATTTTCATGATACCATGAGTAACGTCCCGGGTGAAAAAAATCATATTTTCCTGATACCGTGAGTAACGTCCCGGGTGAAAAAAATCCAATTTTCCTGATACCGTGAGTAACGTCCAGGGTGAAAAAAATCGGATTTTCCTGATACCATGAGACACATCCAGGGTGAAAATCATCTGATTTTCCTGATACCGTGAGTAACGTACAGGGTGAAAAAAATCCGATTTTCCTGATACCATGAGTAATGTCCAGGGTGAAAAAAATCCGATTTTCCTGATACCGTGAGTCACGTCCAGGGTGAAAAAAATCAGATTTTCCTGATACCGTGAGTAACGTCCCGGGTGAAATAAATCAGATTTTCCTGATACCGTGAGTAAAGTCCAGGGTGAAAAATATCAGATTTTCCTGATACTGTGAGTAAAGTCCCAGGTGAAAAAAATTATATTTTCCTGATACCTCGAGTTTAGTCCAGGTGAAAAAAAAGAGATTTTCATGATACCATGAAAAAAGTTTAGGGTGAAAAAAATCCGATATTCCTGATACCGTGAGTAACATCCAGGGTGAAAAAAATCAGATTTTCCTGATACCGTGAGCAACGTCCTGGGTGAAAAAAATCATATTTTCCTGATACCGTGAGTAAAGTCCAGGGTGAAAAAAATCAGATTTTCCTGATACGGTGAGTAACGTCCCGGGTGAAAAAATCATATTCCTGATTCCGTGAGTAAAGTCCAGGGTGAAAAAAATCAGATTTTCCTGATACCGTGAGTAACATCCCGGGTGAAAAAAATTATATTTTCCTGATACCTTGAGTTTAGTCCAGGTGAAAAAAAAAGAGATTTTCATGATACCATGTAAAAAGTTTAGGGTGAAAAAAATCCGATATTCCTGATACCGTGAGTAACGTCCAGGGTGAAAAAAATCAGATTTTCCTGATACCGTGAGTAACGTCCTGGGTGAAAAAAATCATATTTTCCTGATACCGTGAGTAACGTCCAGGGTGAAAAAAATCATATTTTCCTGATACCGTGAGTAACGTCCCGGGTGAAAAAAATCATATTCCTGATTCCGTGAGTAAAGTCCAGGGTGAAAAAAAATCAAATTTTCATGATACCATGGGTAATAGTGCAGGTGAAAAAAATCCGAATTCCTGATACCGTGAGTAACGTCCAGGGTGAAAAAAATCAGATTTTCCAGATACCATGAGTAACGTCCAGGGTGAAAAAAATCCAATTTTCCTGATACCGTGAGTTATGTCCAGGGTGAAAAATATCAGATTTTCTTGATACCGTGAGTAAGGTCCAGGGTGAAAAAAATTATATTTTCCTGATACCTTGAGTTTAGTCCAAGTGAAAAAAAAGAGATTTTCATGATACCATGAAAAAAGTTTAGGGTGAAAAAAATCCGATATTCCTGATACCGTGAGTCAGGTCTAGGGTGAATAAAATCTTATTTTCCTGATACCGTGAGTAACGTCCCGGGTGAAAAAAAATCATATTTTCCTGATACCGTGAGTAAAGTCCAGGGTGAAAAAAGTCAGATTTTCATGATACCGTGAGTAACGTCCCGGGTGAAAAAAATCATATTTTCCTGATACCGTGAGTAACATCACGGGTGAAAAAAATCCAATTTTCCTGATACCGTGAGTAACGTCCAGGGTGAAAAAAAATCCGATTTTCCTGATACCATGAGACGTCCAGGGTGAAAAAAATCTGATTTTCCTGATACCGTGAGACACGTCCAGGGTGAAAAAAATCTGATTTTCCTGATACCGTGAGTAACGTCCAGGGTGAAAAAAATCAGATTTTCCTGATAACGTGAGTAACGTCCCGGGTGAAAAAAATCATATTCTTGATTCCGTGAGTAAAGTCCAGGGTGAAAAAAATCATATTTTCCTGATACCGTGAGTAAGGTCCAGGGTGAAAAAAATCAGATTTTCCTGATACCGTGAGTAACGTCCCGGGTGAAAAAAAAATCATATTTTCCTGATACCGTGAGTAAAGTCCAGGGTGAAAAAAGTCAGATTTTCATGATAACGTGAGTAACGTCCCGGGTGAAAAAAATCATATTTTCCTGATGCCGTGAGTAACGTCCCGGGTGAAAAAAATCCAATTTTCCTGATACCGTGAGTAACGTCCAAGGTGAAAAAAATCCGATTTTCCTGATACCGTGAGACACATCCAGGGTGAAAATAATCTGATTTTCGTGATACCGTGAGTAACGTACAAGGGGAAAAAAATCCGATTTTCCTGATACCATGAGTAATGTCCAGGGTGAAAAAAATCCGATTTTCCTGATACCGTGAGTCACGTCCAGGGTGAAAAAAATCAGATGATCCTGATACCGTGAGTAACGTTCCGGGTGAAAAAAATCAGATTTTCCTGATACCGTGAGTAAAGTCCAGGGTGAAAAATATCAGATTTTCCTGATACTGTGAGTAAAGTCCCGGGTGAAATAATTTATTTTCCTGATACCTTGAGTTTAGTCCAGCTGAAAAAAAAGAGATTTTCATGATACCATGAAAAAAGTTTAGGGTGAAAAAAATCCGATATTCCTGATACCGTGAGTAACATCCAGGGTGAAAAAAATCAGATTTTCCTGATACCGTGAGTAACGTCCAGGGTGAAAAAAATCAGATTTTCCAGATACCGTGAGTTATGTCCAGGGTGAAAAATATCAGATTTTCCTGATACCGTGAGTTATGTCCAGGGTGAAAAATATCAGATTTTCTTGATACCGTGAGTAAGGTCCAGGGTGAAAAAAATTATATTTTCCTGATACCTTGAGTTTAGTCCAAGTGAAAAAAAAGAGATTTTCATGATACCATGAAAAAAGTTTAGGGTGAAAAAAATCATATTTTCCTGATGCCGTGAGTAACGTCCCGGGTGAAAAAAATCCAATTTTCCTGATACCGTGAGTAACGTCCAAGGTGAAAAAAATCCGATTTTCCTGATACCGTGAGACACATCCAGGGTGAAAATAATCTGATTTTCGTGATACCGTGAGTAACGTACAAGGTGAAAAAAATCCGATTTTCCTGATACCATGAGTAATGTCCAGGGTGAAAAAAATCCAATTTTCCTGATACCGTGAGTAACGTCCAGGGTGAAAAAAAATCCGATTTTCCTGATACCGTGAGACACGTCCAGGGTGCAAAAAATCTGATTTTCCTGATACCGTGAGACACGTCCAGGGTGAAAAAAATCTGATTTTCCTGATACCGTGAGTAACGTCCAGGGTGAAAAAAATCAGATTTTCCTGATATCATGTGTAACATCCAGGGTGAAAATAATCTGATTTTCGTGATACCGTGAGTAACGTACAAGGTGAAAAAAATCCGATTTTCCTGATACCGTGAGTAAAGTCCAGGGTGAAAAAAATCATATTTTCCTGATACCGTGAGTAAGGTCCAGGGTGAAAAAAATCAGATTTTCCTGATACCATGAGTAACGTCCAGGGTGAAAAAAAATCATATTTTCCTGATACCGTGAGTAAAGTCCAGGGTGAAAAAAGTCAGATTTTCATGATACCGTGAGTAACGTCCCGGGTGAAAAAAATCATATTTTCCTGATGCCGTGAGTAACGTCCCGGGTGAAAAAAATCCAATTTTCCTGATACCGTGAGTAACGTCCAAGGTGAAAAAAATCCGATTTTCCTGATACCGTGAGACACATCCAGGGTGAAAATAATCTGATTTTCGTGATACCGTGAGTAACGTACAAGGTGAAAAAAATCCGATTTTCCTGATACCATGAGTAATGTCCAGGGTGAAAAAAATCCGATTTTCCTGATACCGTGAGTCACGTCCAGGGTGAAAAAAATCAGATGATCCTGATACCGTGAGTAACGTTCCGGGTGAAAAAAATCAGATTTTCCTGATACCGTGAGTAAAGTCCAGGGTGAAAAATATCAGATTTTCCTGATACTGTGAGTAAAGTCCCGGGTGAAATAATTTATTTTCCTGATACCTTGAGTTTAGTCCAGCTGAAAAAAAAGAGATTTTCATGATACCATGAAAAAAGTTTAGGGTGAAAAAAATCCGATATTCCTGATACCGTGAGTTATGTCCAGGGTGAAAAATATCAGATTTTCTTGATACCGTGAGTAAGGTCCAGGGTGAAAAAAATTATATTTTCCTGATACCTTGAGTTTAGTCCAAGTGAAAAAAAAAAGAGATTTTCATGATACCATGAAAAAAGTTTAGGGTGAAAAAAATCCGATATTCCTGATACCGTGAGTAAGGTCTAGGGTGAATAAAATCTGATTTTCCTGATACCGTGAGTAACGACCCGGGTGAAAAAAAATCATATTTTCCTGATACCGTGAGTAAAGTCCAGGGTGAAAAAAGTCAGATTTTCATGATACCGTGAGTAACGTCCCGGGTGAAAAAAATCATATTTTCCTGATACCGTGAGTAACATCACGGGTGAAAAAAATCCAATTTTCCTGATACCGTGAGTAACGTCCAGGGTGAAAAAAAATCCGATTTTCCTGATACCGTGAGACACGTCCAGGGTGAAAAAAATCTGATTTTCCTGATACCGTGAGACACGTCCAGGGTGAAAAAAATCTGATTTTCCTGATACCGTGAGTAACGTCCAGGGTGAAAAAAATCAGATTTTCCTGATATCATGTGTAACATCCTGGGTGAAAAAAATCAGATTTTCCTGATAACGTGAGTAACGTCCCGGGTGAAAAAAATCATATTCCTGATTCCGTGAGTAAAGTCCAGGGTGAAAAAAATCATATTTTCCTGATACCGTGAGTAAGGTCCAGGGTGAAAAAAATCAGATTTTCCTGATACCGTGAGTAACGTCCCGGGTGAAAAAAAATCATATTTTCCTGATACCGTGAGTAAAGTCCAGGGTGAAAAAAGTCAGATTTTCATGATACCGTGAGTAACGTCCCGGGTGAAAAAAATCATATTTTCCTGATGCCGTGAGTAACGTCCCGGGTGAAAAAAATCCAATTTTCCTGATACCGTGAGTAACGTCCAAGGTGAAAAAAATCCGATTTTCCTGATACCGTGAGACACATCCAGGGTGAAAATAATCTGATTTTCGTGATACCGTGAGTAACGTACAAGGTGAAAAAAATCCGATTTTCCTGATACCATGAGTAATGTCCAGGGTGAAAAAAATCCGATTTTCCTGATACCGTGAGTAAGGTCCAGGGTGAAAAAAATCAGATTTTCCTGATACCGTGAGTAACGTTCCGGGTGAAAAAAATCAGATTTTCCTGATACCGTGAGTAAAGTCCAGGGTGAAAAATATCAGATTTTCCTGATACTGTGAGTAAAGTCCCGGGTGAAATAATTTATTTTCCTGATACCTTGAGTTTAGTCCAGCTGAAAAAAAAGAGATTTTCATGATACCATGAAAAAAGTTTAGGGTGAAAAAAATCCGATATTCCTGATACCGTGAGTAACATCCAGGGTGAAAAAAATCAGATTTTCCTGATACCGTGAGTAACGTCCTGGGTGAAAAAAATCATATTTTCCTGATACCGTGAGTAAAGTCCAGGGTGAAAAAAATCAGATTTTCCTGATACCGTGAGTAACGTCCCGGGTGAAAAAAATCATATTCCTGATTCCGTGAGTAAAGTCCAGGGTGAAAAAAATCATATTTTCCTGATACCGTGAGTAAGGTCCAGGGTGAAAAAAATCAGATTTTCCTGATACCGTGAGTAACGTCCCGGGTGAAAAAAATCATATTTTCCTGATACCGTGAGTAAAGTCCAGGGTGAAAAAAGTCAGATTTTCATGATACCATGAGTAACTTCCCGGGTGAAAAAAATCATATTTTCCTGATACCGTGAGTAACGTCCCGGGTGAAAAAAATCCAATTTTCCTGATACCGTGAGTAACGTCCAGGGTGAAAAAAATCGGATTTTCCTGATACCATGAGACACATCCAGGGTGAAAATCATCTGATTTTCCTGATACCGTGAGTAACGTACAGGGTGAAAAAAATCCGATTTTCCTGATACCATGAGTAATGTCCAGGGTGAAAAAAATCCGATTTTCCTGATACCGTGAGTCACGTCCAGGGTGAAAAAAATCAGATTTTCCTGATACCGTGAGTAACGTCCCGGGTGAAATAAATCAGATTTTCCTGATACCGTGAGTAAAGTCCAGGGTGAAAAATATCAGATTTTCCTGATACTGTGAGTAAAGTCCCAGGTGAAAAAAATTATATTTTCCTGATACCTCGAGTTTAGTCCAGGTGAAAAAAAAGAGATTTTCATGATACCATGAAAAAAGTTTAGGGTGAAAAAAATCCGATATTCCTGATACCGTGAGTAACATCCAGGGTGAAAAAAATCAGATTTTCCTGATACCGTGAGCAACGTCCTGGGTGAAAAAAATCATATTTTCCTGATACCGTGAGTAAAGTCCAGGGTGAAAAAAATCAGATTTTCCTGATACGGTGAGCAACGTCCCGGGTGAAAAAATCATATTCCTGATTCCGTGAGTAAAGTCCAGGGTGAAAAAAATCAGATTTTCCTGATACCGTGAGTAACATCCCGGGTGAAAAAAATTATATTTTCCTGATACCTTGAGTTTAGTCCAGGTGAAAAAAAAAGAGATTTTCATGATACCATGTAAAAAGTTTAGGGTGAAAAAAATCCGATATTCCTGATACCGTGAGCAACGTCCAGGGTGAAAAAAATCAGATTTTCCTGATACCGTGAGTAACGTCCTGGGTGAAAAAAATCATATTTTCCTGATACCGTGAGTAACGTCCAGGGTGAAAAAAATCATATTTTCCTGATACCGTGAGTAACATCCCGGGTGAAAAAAATCATATTCCTGATTCCGTGAGTAAAGTCCAGGGTGAAAAAAAATCAAATTTTCATGATACCATGGGTAATAGTGCAGGTGAAAAAAATCCGAATTCCTGATACCGTGAGTAACGTCCAGGGTGAAAAAAATCAGATTTTCCAGATACCGTGAGTTATGTCCAGGGTGAAAAATATCAGATTTTTCTGATACCATGAGTAACGTCCAGGGTGAAAAAAATCCAATTTTCCTGATACCGTGAGTTATGTCCAGGGTGAAAAATATCAGATTTTCTTGATACCGTGAGTAAGGTCCAGGGTGAAAAAAATTATATTTTCCTGATACCTTGAGTTTAGTCCAAGTGAAAAAAAAGAGATTTTCATGATACCATGAAAAAAGTTTAGGGTGAAAAAAATCCGATATTCCTGATACCGTGAGTCAGGTCTAGGGTGAATAAAATCTTATTTTCCTGATACCGTGAGTAACGTCCCGGGTGAAAAAAAATCATATTTTCCTGATACCGTGAGTAAAGTCCAGGGTGAAAAAAGTCAGATTTTCATGATACCGTGAGTAACGTCCCGGGTGAAAAAAATCATATTTTCCTGATACCGTGAGTAACATCACGGGTGAAAAAAATCCAATTTTCCTGATACCGTGAGTAACGTCCAGGGTGAAAAAAAATCCGATTTTCCTGATACCGTGAGACACGTCCAGGGTGAAAAAAATCTGATTTTCCTGATACCGTGAGACACGTCCAGGGTGAAAAAAATCTGATTTTCCTGATACCGTGAGTAACGTCCAGGGTGAAAAAAATCAGATTTTCCTGATATCATGTGTAACATCCTGGGTGAAAAAATCAGATTTTCCTGATAACGTGAGTAACGTCCCGGGTGAAAAAAAACATATTCTTGATTCCGTGAGTAAAGTACAGGGTGAAAAAAATCATATTTTCCTGATACCGTGAGTAAGGTCCAGGGTGAAAAAAATCAGATTTTCCTGATACCGTGAGTAACGTCCCGGGTGAAAAAAAATCATATTTTCCTGATACCGTGAGTAAAGTCCAGGGTGAAAAAAGTCAGATTTTCATGATAACGTGAGTAACGTCCCGGGTGAAAAAAATCATATTTTCCTGATGCCGTGAGTAACGTCCCGGGTGAAAAAAATCCAATTTTCCTGATACCGTGAGTAACGTCCAAGGTGAAAAAATCCGATTTTCCTGATACCGTGAGACACATCCAGGGTGAAAATAATCTGATTTTCGTGATACCGTGAGTAACGTACAAGGTGAAAAAAATCCGATTTTCCTGATACCATGAGTAATGTCCAGGGTGAAAAAAATCCAATTTTCCTGATACCGTGAGTCACGTCCAGGGTGAAAAAAATCAGATGATCCTGATACCGTGAGTAACGTTCCGGGTGAAAAAAATCAGATTTTCCTGATACCGTGAGTAAAGTCCAGGGTGAAAAATATCAGATTTTCCTGATACTGTGAGTAAAGTCCCGGGTGAAATAATTTATTTTCCTGATACCTTGAGTTTAGTCCAGCTGAAAAAAAAGAGATTTTCATGATACCATGAAAAAAGTTTAGGGTGAAAAAAATCCGATATTCCTGATACCGTGAGTAACATCCAGGGTGAAAAAAATCAGATTTTCCTGATACCGTGAGTAACGTCCAGGGTGAAAAAAATCAGATTTTCCAGATACCGTGAGTTATGTCCAGGGTGAAAAATATCAGATTTTCCTGATACCGTGAGTAACGTCCAGGGTGAAAAAAATCCAATTTTCCTGATACCGTGAGTTATGTCCAGGGTGAAAAATATCAGATTTTCTTGATACCGTGAGTAAGGTCCAGGGTGAAAAAAATTATATTTTCCTGATACCTTGAGTTTAGTCCAAGTGAAAAAAAAGAGATTTTCATGATACCATGAAAAAAGTTTAGGGTGAAAAAAATCCGATATTCCTGATACCGTGAGTAAGGTCTAGGGTGAATAAAATCTGATTTTCCTGATACCGTGAGTAACGTCCCGGGTGAAAAAAAATCATATTTTCCTGATACTGTGAGTAAAGTCCAGGGTGAAAAAAGTCAGATTTTCATGATACCGTGAGTAACGTCCCGGGTGAAAAAAATCATATTTTCCTGATACCGTGAGTAACATCACGGGTGAAAAAAATCCAATTTTCCTGATACCGTGAGTAACGTCCAGGGTGAAAAAAAATCCGATTTTCCTGATACCGTGAGACACGTCCAGGGTGCAAAAAATCTGATTTTCCTGATACCGTGAGACACGTCCAGGGTGAAAAAAATCTGATTTTCCTGATACCGTGAGTAACGTCCAGGGTGAAAAAAATCAGATTTTCCTGATATCATGTGTAACATCCAGGGTGAAAATAATCTGATTTTCGTGATACCGTGAGTAACGTACAAGGTGAAAAAAATCCGATTTTCCTGATACCGTGAGTAAAGTCCAGGGTGAAAAAAATCATATTTTCCTGATACCGTGAGTAAGGTCCAGGGTGAAAAAAATCAGATTTTCCTGATACCATGAGTAACGTCCCGGGTGAAAAAAAATCATATTTTCCTGATACCGTGAGTAAAGTCCAGGGTGAAAAAAGTCAGATTTTCATGATACCGTGAGTAACGTCCCGGGTGAAAAAAATCATATTTTCCTGATGCCGTGAGTAACGTCCCGGGTGAAAAAAATCCAATTTTCCTGATACCGTGAGTAACGTCCAAGGTGAAAAAAATCCGATTTTCCTGATACCGTGAGACACATCCAGGGTGAAAATAATCTGATTTTCGTGATACCGTGAGTAACGTACAAGGTGAAAAAAATCCGATTTTCCTGATACCATGAGTAATGTCCAGGGTGAAAAAAATCCGATTTTCCTGATACCGTGAGTCACGTCCAGGGTGAAAAAAATCAGATGATCCTGATACCGTGAGTAACGTTCCGGGTGAAAAAAATCAGATTTTCCTGATACCGTGAGTAAAGTCCAGGGTGAAAAATATCAGATTTTCCTGATACTGTGAGTAAAGTCCCGGGTGAAATAATTTTTTTTCCTGATACCTTGAGTTTAGTCCAGCTGAAAAAAAAGAGATTTTCATGATACCATGAAAAAAGTTTAGGGTGAAAAAAATCCGATATTCCTGATACCGTGAGTAACATCCAGGGTGAAAAAAATCAGATTTTCCTGATACCGTGAGTAACGTCCTGGGTGAAAAAAATCTGATTTTCCTGATACCGTGAGTAAAGTCCAGGGTGAAAAAAATCAGATTTTCCTGATACCGTGAGTAACGTCCCGGGTGAAAAAAATCATATTCCTGATTCCGTGAGTAAAGTCCAGGGTGAAAAAAATCATATTTTCCTGATACCGTGAGTAAGGTCCAGGGTGAAAAAAATCAGATTTTCCTGATACCGTGAGTAACGTCCCGGGTGAAAAAAATCAGATTTTCCTGATATCATGTGTAACATCCTGGGTGAAAAAAATCAGATTTTCCTGATAACTTGAGTAACGTCCCGGGTGAAAAAAATCATATTCCTGATACCGTGAGTAACGTCCCGGGTGAAAAAAATCATATTTTCCTGATACCGTGAGTAAAGTCCAGGGTGAAAAAAGTCAGATTTTCATGATACCGTGAGTAACATCCCTGTGTGAAAAAAATCATATTTTCCTGATGCCGTGAGTAACGTCCCGGGCGAAAAAAATCAAATTTTCATGATACCATGGATAATAGTCCAGGTGAAAAAAATCCGATTTTCCTGATACCGTGAGTCACGTCCAGGGTGAAAAAAATCAGATTTTCCAGATACCGTGAGTTATGTCCAGGGTGAAAAATATCAGATTTTCTTGATACCGTGAGTAAGGTCCAGGGTGAAAAAAATTATATTTTCCTGATACCTTGAGTTTAGTCCAAGTGAAAAAAGAGAGATTTTCATGATACCATGAAAAAAGTTTAGGGTGAAAAAAATCCGATATTCCTGATACCGTGAGTAAGGTCTAGGGTGAAAAAAAATCTGATTTTCCTGATACCGTGAGTAACGTCCCGGGTGAAAAAAATCATATTTTCCTGATACCGTGAGTAAAGTCCAGGGTGAAAAAAGTCAGATTTTCATGATACCGTGAGTAACGTCCCGGGTGAAAAAAATCATATTTTCCTGATACCGTGAGTAACATCACGGGTGAAAAAAATCCAATTTTCCTGATACCGTGAGTAACGTCCAGGATGAAAAAAAATCCGATTTTCCTGATACTGTGAGACACGTCCAGGGTGAAAAAAATCTGATTTTCCTGATACCGTGAGACACGTCCAGGGTGAAAAAAATCTGATTTTCCTGATACCGTGAGTAACGTCCAGGGTGAAAAAAATCAGATTTTCCTGATATCATGTGTAACATCCTGGGTGAAAAAAATCAGATTTTCCTGATAACGCGAGTAACGTCCCGGGTGAAAAAAATCATATTCCTGATTCCGTGAGTACAGTCCAGGGTGAAAAAAATCATATTTTCCTGATACCGTGAGTAAGGTCCAGGGTGAAAAAAATCAGATTTTCCTGATACCGTGAGTAACGTCCCGGGTGAAAAAAATCATATTTTCCTGATACCGTGAGTAAAGTCCAGGGTGAAAAAAGTCAGATTTTCATGATACCGTGAGTAACGTCCAAGGTGAAAAAAATCATATTTTCCTGATGCCGTGAGTAACGTCCCGGGTGAAAAAAATCCAATTTTCCTGATACCGTGAGTAAAGTCCAGGGTGAAAAAAATCAAAATTTCATGATACCATGGATAATAGTCCAGGTGAAAAAAATCCGATTTTCCTGATACCGTGAGTCACGTCCAGGGTGAAAAATATCAGATTTTCTTGATACCGTGAGTAAGGTCCAGGGTGAAAAAAATTATATTTTCCTGATACCTTGAGTTTAGTCCAAGTGAAAAAAAAGAGATTTTCATGATACCATGAAAAAAGTTTAGGGTGAAAAAAATCCGATATTCCTGATACCGTGAGTAAGGTCTAGGGTGAATAAAATCTGATTTTCCTGATACCGTGAGTAAAGTCCAGGGTGAAAAAAGTCAGATTTTCATGATACCGTGAGTAACGTCCCGGGTGAAAAAAAACATATTTTCCTGATGCCGTGAGTAACGTCCCGGGTGAAAAAAATCCAATTTTCCTGATACCGTGAGTAACGTCCAAGGTGAAAAAAATCCGATTTTCCTGATACCGTGAGACACATCCAGGGTGAAAATAATCTGATTTTCGTGATACCGTGAGTAACGTACAAGGTGAAAAAAATCCGATTTTCCTGATACCATGAGTAATGTCCAGGGTGAAAAAAATCCGATTTTCCTGATACCGTGAGTCACGTCCAGGGTGAAAAAAATCATATTCCTGATTCCGTGAGTAAAGTCCAGGGTGAAAAAAATCATATTTTCCTGATACCGTGAGTAAGGTCCAGGGTGAAAAAAATCAGATTTTCCTGATACCGTGAGTAACGTCCCGGGTGAAAAAAATCCCATTTTCCTGATACCATGAGTAATGTCCAGGGTGAAAAAAATCCGATTTTCCTGATACCGTGAGTCACGTCCAGGGTGAAAAAAATCAGATGATCCTGATACCGTGAGTAACGTTCCGGGTGAAAAAAATCAGATTTTCCTGATACCGTGAGTAAAGTCCAGGGTGAAAAATATCAGATTTTCCTGATACCGTGAGTAACGTCCTGGGTGAAAAAAATCATATTTTCCTGATACCGTGAGTAAAGTCCAGGGTGAAAAAAATCAGATTTTCCTGATACCGTGAGTAACGTCCCGGGTGAAAAAAATCATATTCCTGATTCCGTGAGTAAAGTCCAGGGTGAAAAAAATCATATTTTCCTGATACCGTGAGTAAGGTCCAGGGTGAAAAATATCAGATTTTCCTGATACTGTGAGTAAAGTCCCGGGTGAAATAATTTATTTTCCTGATACCTTGAGTTTAGTCCAGCTGAAAAAAAAGAGATTTTCATGATACCATGAAAAAAGTTTAGGGTGAAAAAAATCCGATATTCCTGATACCGTGAGTAACATCCAGGGTGAAAAAAATCAGATTTTCCTGATACCGTGAGTAACGTCCTGGGTGAAAAAAATCATATTTTCCTGATACCGTGAGTAAAGTCCAGGGTGAAAAAAATCAGATTTTCCTGATACCGTGAGTAACGTCCCGGGTGAAAAAAATCATATTCCTGATTCCGTGAGTAAAGTCCAGGGTGAAAAAAATCATATTTTCCTGATACCGTGAGTAAGGTCCAGGGTGAAAAAAATCAGATTTTCCTGATACCGTGAGTAACGTCCCGGGTGAAAAAAAATCATGTTTTCCTGATACCGTGAGTAAAGTCCAGGGTGAAAAAAGTCAGATTTTCATGATACCATGAGTAACGTCCAGGGTGAAAAAAATCATATTTTCCTGATACCGTGAGTAACGTCCCGGGTGAAAAAAATCCAATTTTCCTGATACCGTGAGTAACGTCCAGGGTGAAAAAAATCGGATTTTCCTGATACCATGAGACACATCCAGGGTGAAAATCATCTGATTTTCCTGATACCGTGAGTAACGTACAGGGTGAAAAAAATCCGATTTTCCTGATACCATGAGTAATGTCCAGGGTGAAAAAAATCCGATTTTCCTGATACCGTGAGTCACGTCCAGGGTGAAAAAAATCAGATTTTCCTGATACCGTGAGTAACGTCCCGGGTGAAATAAATCAGATTTTCCTGATACCGTGAGTAAAGTCCAGGGTGAAAAATATCAGATTTTCCTGATACTGTGAGTAAAGTCCCAGGTGAAAAAAATTATATTTTCCTGATACCTCGAGTTTAGTCCAGGTGAAAAAAAAGAGATTTTCATGATACCATGAAAAAAGTTTAGGGTGAAAAAAATCCGATATTCCTGATACCGTGAGTAACATCCAGGGTGAAAAAAATCAGATTTTCCTGATACCGTGAGCAACGTCCTGGGTGAAAAAAATCATATTTTCCTGATACCGTGAGTAAAGTCCAGGGTGAAAAAAATCAGATTTTCCTGATACGGTGAGTAACGTCCCGGGTGAAAAAATCATATTCCTGATTCCGTGAGTAAAGTCCAGGGTGAAAAAAATCAGATTTTCCTGATACCGTGAGTAACATCCCGGGTGAAAAAAATTATATTTTCCTGATACCTTGAGTTTAGTCCAGGTGAAAAAAAAAGAGATTTTCATGATACCATGTAAAAAGTTTAGGGTGAAAAAAATCCGATATTCCTGATACCGTGAGTAACGTCCAGGGTGAAAAAAATCAGATTTTCCTGATACCGTGAGTAACGTCCTGGGTGAAAAAAATCATATTTTCCTGATACCGTGAGTAACGTCCAGGGTGAAAAAAATCATATTTTCCTGATACCGTGAGTAACGTCCCGGGTGAAAAAAATCATATTCCTGATTCCGTGAGTAAAGTCCAGGGTGAAAAAAAATCAAATTTTCATGATACCATGGGTAATAGTGCAGGTGAAAAAAATCCGAATTCCTGATACCGTGAGTAACGTCCAGGGTGAAAAAAATCAGATTTTCCAGATACCGTGAGTTATGTCCAGGGTGAAAAATATCAGATTTTTCTGATACCATGAGTAACGTCCAGGGTGAAAAAAATCCAATTTTCCTGATACCGTGAGTTATGTCCAGGGTGAAAAATATCAGATTTTCTTGATACCGTGAGTAAGGTCCAGGGTGAAAAAAATTATATTTTCCTGATACCTTGAGTTTAGTCCAAGTGAAAAAAAAGAGATTTTCATGATACCATGAAAAAAGTTTAGGGTGAAAAAAATCCGATATTCCTGATACCGTGAGTCAGGTCTAGGGTGAATAAAATCTTATTTTCCTGATACCGTGAGTAACGTCCCGGGTGAAAAAAAATCATATTTTCCTGATACCGTGAGTAAAGTCCAGGGTGAAAAAAGTCAGATTTTCATGATACCATGAGTAACGTCCCGGGTGAAAAAAATCATATTTTCCTGATACCGTGAGTAACATCACGGGTGAAAAAAATCCAATTTTCCTGATACCGTGAGTAACGTCCAGGGTGAAAAAAAATCCGATTTTCCTGATACCGTGAGACACGTCCAGGGTGAAAAAAATCTGATTTTCCTGATACCGTGAGACACGTCCAGGGTGAAAAAAATCTGATTTTCCTGATACCGTGAGTAACGTCCAGGGTGAAAAAAATCAGATTTTCCTGATATCATGTGTAACATCCTGGGTGAAAAAAATCAGATTTTCCTGATAACGTGAGTAACGTCCCGGGTGAAAAAAATCATATTCTTGATTCCGTGAGTAAAGTCCAGGGTGAAAAAAATCATATTTTCCTGATACCGTGAGTAAGGTCCAGGGTGAAAAAAATCAGATTTTCCTGATACCGTGAGTAACGTCCCGGGTGAAAAAAAATCATATTTTCCTGATACCGTGAGTAAAGTCCAGGGTGAAAAAAGTCAGATTTTCATGATAACGTGAGTAACGTCCCGGGTGAAAAAAATCATATTTTCCTGATGCCGTGAGTAACGTCCCGGGTGAAAAAAATCCAATTTTCCTGATACCGTGAGTAACGTCCAAGGTGAAAAAAATCCGATTTTCCTGATACCGTGAGACACATCCAGGGTGAAAATAATCTGATTTTCGTGATACCGTGAGTAACGTACAAGGTGAAAAAAATCCGATTTTCCTGATACCATGAGTAATGTCCAGGGTGAAAAAAATCCGATTTTCCTGATACCGTGAGTCATGTCCAGGGTGAAAAAAATCAGATGATCCTGATACCGTGAGTAACGTTCCGGGTGAAAAAAATCAGATTTTCCTGATACCGTGAGTAAAGTCCAGGGTGAAAAATATCAGATTTTCCTGATACTGTGAGTAAAGTCCCGGGTGAAATAATTTATTTTCCTGATACCTTGAGTTTAGTCCAGCTGAAAAAAAAGAGATTTTCATGATACCATGAAAAAAGTTTAGGGTGAAAAAAATCCGATATTCCTGATACCGTGAGTAACATCCAGGGTGAAAAAAATCAGATTTTCCTGATACCGTGAGTAACGTCCTGGGTGAAAAAATCATATTTTCCTGATACCGTGAGTAAAGTCCAGGGTGAAAAAAATCAGATTTTCCTGATACCGTGAGTAACGTCCCGGGTGAAAAAAATCATATTTTCCTGATACCGTGAGTAAAGTCCAGGGTGAAAAAAGTCAGATTTTCATGATACCATGAGTAACGTCCCGGGTGAAAAAAAATCATATTTTCCTGATACCGTGAGTAACGTCCCGGGTGAAAAAAATCCAATTTTCCTGATACCGTGAGTAACGTCCAGGGTGAAAAATATCGGATTTTCCTGATACCATGAGACACATCCAGGGTGAAAATCATCTGATTTTCCTGATACCGTGAGTAACCTACAGGGTGAAAAAAATCCGATTTTCCTGATACCATGAGTAATGTCCAGGGTGAAAAAAATCCGATTTTCCTGATACCGTGAGTCACGTCCAGGGTGAAAAAAATCAGATTTTCCTGATACCGTGAGTAACGTCCCGGGTGAAATAAATCAGATTTTCCTGATACCGTGAGTAAAGTCCAGGGTGAAAAATATCAGATTTTCCTGATACTGTGAGTAAAGTCCCAGGTGAAAAAAATTATATTTTCCTGATACCTCGAGTTTAGTCCAGGTGAAAAAAAAGAGATTTTCATGATACCATGAAAAAAGTTTAGGGTGAAAAAAATCCGATATTCCTGATACCGTGAGTAACATCCAGGGTGAAAAAAATCAGATTTTCCTGATACCGTGAGCAACGTCCTGGGTGAAAAAAATCATATTTTCCTGATACCGTGAGTAAAGTCCAGGGTGAAAAAAATCAGATTTTCCTGATACGGTGAGTAACGTCCCGGGTGAAAAAATCATATTCCTGATTCCGTGAGTAAAGTCCAGGGTGAAAAAAATCAGATTTTCCTGATACCGTGAGTAACATCCCGGGTGAAAAAAATTATATTTTCCTGATACCTTGAGTTTAGTCCAGGTGAAAAAAAAAGAGATTTTCATGATACCATGTAAAAAGTTTAGGGTGAAAAAAATCCGATATTCCTGATACCGTGAGTAACGTCCAGGGTGAAAAAAATCAGATTTTCCTGATACCGTGAGTAACGTCCTGGGTGAAAAAAATCATATTTTCCTGATACCGTGAGTAACGTCCAGGTTGAAAAAAATCATATTTTCCTGATACCGTGAGTAACGTCCCGGGTGAAAAAAAATCATATTCCTGATTCCGTGAGTAAAGTCCAGGGTGAAAAAAAAATCAAATTTTCATGATACCATGGGTAATAGTCCAGGTGAAAAAAATCCGATTTTCCTGATACCGTGAGTAACGTCCAGGGTGAAAAAAATCAGATTTTCCAGATACCGTGAGTTATGTCCAGGGTGAAAGATATCAGATTTTCCTGATACCGTGAGTAACGTCCAGGGTGAAAAAAATCCAATTTACCTGATACCGTGAGTAACGTCCAGGGTGAAAAAAATCCGATTTTCCTGATACCGTGAGACACGTCCAGGGTGAAAAAAATCTGATTTTCCTGATACCGTGAGACACGTCCAGGGTGAAAAAAATCTGATTTTCCTGATACCGTGAGTCACGTCCCGGGTGAAAAAAATCATATTTTCCTGATACCGTGAGTCACGTCCAGGGTGAAAAAATCAGATTTTCCTGATACCGTGAGACACGTCCAGCATGAAAAAAATCAGATTTTCCTGATACCGTGAGTAACGTCCCCGGTGAAAAAAATCAAATTTTCCTGATACCGTGAGTAATGTACAGGGTGAAAAAAATCCGATTTTCCTGATACCGTGAGTCACGTCCAGGGTGAAAAAAATCAGATTTTCCAGATACCGTAATTAAATTCCAGGTTGAAAAAGTCAGATTTTCATGATACCGTGAGTAAAGTCCAGGTTGAAAAAAGTCAGATTTTTATGATACCGTGAGTAACGTCCCGGGTGAAAAAAATCGGATTTTCCTGATACCGTGAGTAACGTCCCGGGTGAAAAAAATCATATTTTCCTGATACCGTGAGTCACGTACAGGGTGAAAAAAATCAGATTTTCCTGATACCGTGAGTAACGTCCCGGGTGAAAAAAATCATATTTTCCTGATACCATGAGTAAAGTCCAGGGTGAAAAAAATCAGATTTTCCTGATACCGTGAGTAACGTCCCCGGTGAAAAAAATCAAATTTTCCTGATACCGTGAGTAATGTACAGGGTGAAAAAAATCAGATTTTCCTGATACCGTGAGTAACGTCCTGGGTGAAAAAATCATATTTTCCTGATACCGTGAGTAAAGTCCAGGGTGAAAAAAATCAGATTTTCCTGATACCGTGAGTAACGTCCCGGGTGAAAAAAATCATATTTTCCTGATACCGTGAGTAAAGTCCAGGGTGAAAAAAGTCAGATTTTCATGATACCATGAGTAACGTCCCGGGTGAAAAAAATCATATTTTCCTGATACCGTGAGTAACGTCCCGGGTGAAAAAAATCCAATTTTCCTGATACCGTGAGTAACGTCCAGGGTGAAAAATATCGGATTTTCCTGATACCATGAGACACATCCAGGGTGAAAATCATCTGATTTTCCTGATACCGTGAGTAACGTCCTGGGTGAAAAAATCATATTTTCCTGATACCGTGAGTAAAGTCCAGGGTGAAAAAAATCAGATTTTCCTGATACCGTGAGTAACGTCCCGGGTGAAAAAAATCATATTTTCCTGATACCGTGAGTAAAGTCCAGGGTGAAAAAAGTCAGATTTTCATGATACCATGAGTAACGTCCCGGGTGAAAAAAATCATATTTTCCTGATACCGTGAGTAACGTCCCGGGTGAAAAAAATCCAATTTTCCTGATACCGTGAGTAACGTCCAGGGTGAAAAATATCGGATTTTCCTGATACCATGAGACACATCCAGGGTGAAAATCATCTGATTTTCCTGATACCGTGAGTAACCTACAGGGTGAAAAAAATCCGATTTTCCTGATACCATGAGTAATGTCCAGGGTGAAAAAAATCCGATTTTCCTGATACCGTGAGTCACGTCCAGGGTGAAAAAAATCAGATTTTCCTGATACCGTGAGTAACGTCCCGGGTGAAATAAATCAGATTTTCCTGATACCGTGAGTAAAGTCCAGGGTGAAAAATATCAGATTTTCCTGATACTGTGAGTAAAGTCCCAGGTGAAAAAAATTATATTTTCCTGATACCTCGAGTTTAGTCCAGGTGAAAAAAAAGAGATTTTCATGATACCATGAAAAAAGTTTAGGGTGAAAAAAATCCGATATTCCTGATACCGTGAGTAACATCCAGGGTGAAAAAAATCAGATTTTCCTGATACCGTGAGCAACGTCCTGGGTGAAAAAAATCATATTTTCCTGATACCGTGAGTAAAGTCCAGGGTGAAAAAAATCAGATTTTCCTGATACGGTGAGTAACGTCCCGGGTGAAAAAATCATATTCCTGATTCCGTGAGTAAAGTCCAGGGTGAAAAAAATCAGATTTTCCTGATACCGTGAGTAACATCCCGGGTGAAAAAAATTATATTTTCCTGATACCTTGAGTTTAGTCCAGGTGAAAAAAAAAGAGATTTTCATGATACCATGTAAAAAGTTTAGGGTGAAAAAAATCCGATATTCCTGATACCGTGAGTAACGTCCAGGGTGAAAAAAATCAGATTTTCCTGATACCGTGAGTAACGTCCTGGGTGAAAAAAATCATATTTTCCTGATACCGTGAGTAACGTCCAGGTTGAAAAAAATCATATTTTCCTGATACCGTGAGTAACGTCCCGGGTGAAAAAAAATCATATTCCTGATTCCGTGAGTAAAGTCCAGGGTGAAAAAAAAATCAAATTTTCATGATACCATGGGTAATAGTCCAGGTGAAAAAAATCCGATTTTCCTGATACCGTGAGTAACGTCCAGGGTGAAAAAAATCAGATTTTCCAGATACCGTGAGTTATGTCCAGGGTGAAAGATATCAGATTTTCCTGATACCGTGAGTAACGTCCAGGGTGAAAAAAATCCAATTTACCTGATACCGTGAGTAACGTCCAGGGTGAAAAAAATCCGATTTTCCTGATACCGTGAGACACGTCCAGGGTGAAAAAAATCTGATTTTCCTGATACCGTGAGACACGTCCAGGGTGAAAAAAATCTGATTTTCCTGATACCGTGAGTCACGTCCCGGGTGAAAAAAATCATATTTTCCTGATACCGTGAGTCACGTCCAGGGTGAAAAAATCAGATTTTCCTGATACCGTGAGACACGTCCAGCATGAAAAAAATCAGATTTTCCTGATACCGTGAGTAACGTCCCCGGTGAAAAAAATCAAATTTTCCTGATACCGTGAGTAATGTACAGGGTGAAAAAAATCCGATTTTCCTGATACCGTGAGTCACGTCCAGGGTGAAAAAAATCAGATTTTCCAGATACCGTAATTAAATTCCAGGTTGAAAAAGTCAGATTTTCATGATACCGTGAGTAAAGTCCAGGTTGAAAAAAGTCAGATTTTTATGATACCGTGAGTAACGTCCCGGGTGAAAAAAATCGGATTTTCCTGATACCGTGAGTAACGTCCCGGGTGAAAAAAATCATATTTTCCTGATACCGTGAGTCACGTACAGGGTGAAAAAAATCAGATTTTCCTGATACCGTGAGTAACGTCCCGGGTGAAAAAAATCATATTTTCCTGATACCATGAGTAAAGTCCAGGGTGAAAAAAATCAGATTTTCCTGATACCGTGAGTAACGTCCCCGGTGAAAAAAATCAAATTTTCCTGATACCGTGAGTAATGTACAGGGTGAAAAAAATCAGATTTTCCTGATACCGTGAGTAACGTCCTGGGTGAAAAAATCATATTTTCCTGATACCGTGAGTAAAGTCCAGGGTGAAAAAAATCAGATTTTCCTGATACCGTGAGTAACGTCCCGGGTGAAAAAAATCATATTTTCCTGATACCGTGAGTAAAGTCCAGGGTGAAAAAAGTCAGATTTTCATGATACCATGAGTAACGTCCCGGGTGAAAAAAATCATATTTTCCTGATACCGTGAGTAACGTCCCGGGTGAAAAAAATCCAATTTTCCTGATACCGTGAGTAACGTCCAGGGTGAAAAATATCGGATTTTCCTGATACCATGAGACACATCCAGGGTGAAAATCATCTGATTTTCCTGATACCGTGAGTAACCTACAGGGTGAAAAAAATCCGATTTTCCTGATACCATGAGTAATGTCCAGGGTGAAAAAAATCCGATTTTCCTGATACCGTGAGTCACGTCCAGGGTGAAAAAAATCAGATTTTCCTGATACCGTGAGTAACGTCCCGGGTGAAATAAATCAGATTTTCCTGATACCGTGAGTAAAGTCCAGGGTGAAAAATATCAGATTTTCCTGATACTGTGAGTAAAGTCCCAGGTGAAAAAAATTATATTTTCCTGATACCTCGAGTTTAGTCCAGGTGAAAAAAAAGAGATTTTCATGATACCATGAAAAAAGTTTAGGGTGAAAAAAATCCGATATTCCTGATACCGTGAGTAACATCCAGGGTGAAAAAAATCAGATTTTCCTGATACCGTGAGCAACGTCCTGGGTGAAAAAAATCATATTTTCCTGATACCGTGAGTAAAGTCCAGGGTGAAAAAAATCAGATTTTCCTGATACGGTGAGTAACGTCCCGGGTGAAAAAATCATATTCCTGATTCCGTGAGTAAAGTCCAGGGTGAAAAAAATCAGATTTTCCTGATACCGTGAGTAACATCCCGGGTGAAAAAAATTATATTTTCCTGATACCTTGAGTTTAGTCCAGGTGAAAAAAAAAGAGATTTTCATGATACCATGTAAAAAGTTTAGGGTGAAAAAAATCCGATATTCCTGATACCGTGAGTAACGTCCAGGGTGAAAAAAATCAGATTTTCCTGATACCGTGAGTAACGTCCTGGGTGAAAAAAATCATATTTTCCTGATACCGTGAGTAACGTCCAGGTTGAAAAAAATCATATTTTCCTGATACCGTGAGTAACGTCCCGGGTGAAAAAAAATCATATTCCTGATTCCGTGAGTAAAGTCCAGGGTGAAAAAAAAATCAAATTTTCATGATACCATGGGTAATAGTCCAGGTGAAAAAAATCCGATTTTCCTGATACCGTGAGTAACGTCCAGGGTGAAAAAAATCAGATTTTCCAGATACCGTGAGTTATGTCCAGGGTGAAAGATATCAGATTTTCCTGATACCGTGAGTAACGTCCAGGGTGAAAAAAATCCAATTTACCTGATACCGTGAGTAACGTCCAGGGTGAAAAAAATCCGATTTTCCTGATACCGTGAGACACGTCCAGGGTGAAAAAAATCTGATTTTCCTGATACCGTGAGACACGTCCAGGGTGAAAAAAATCTGATTTTCCTGATACCGTGAGTCACGTCCCGGGTGAAAAAAATCATATTTTCCTGATACCGTGAGTCACGTCCAGGGTGAAAAAAATCAGATTTTCCTGATACCGTGAGACACGTCCAGCATGAAAAAAATCAGATTTTCCTGATACCGTGAGTAACGTCCCCGGTGAAAAAAATCAAATTTTCCTGATACCGTGAGTAATGTACAGGGTGAAAAAAATCCGATTTTCCTGATACCGTGAGTCACGTCCAGGGTGAAAAAAATCAGATTTTCCAGATACCGTAATTAAATTCCAGGTTGAAAAAGTCAGATTTTCATGATACCGTGAGTAAAGTCCAGGTTGAAAAAAGTCAGATTTTTATGATACCGTGAGTAACGTCCCGGGTGAAAAAAATCGGATTTTCCTGATACCGTGAGTAACGTCCCGGGTGAAAAAAATCATATTTTCCTGATACCGTGAGTCACGTACAGGGTGAAAAAAATCAGATTTTCCTGATACCGTGAGTAACGTCCCGGGTGAAAAAAATCATATTTTCCTGATACCATGAGTAAAGTCCAGGGTGAAAAAAATCAGATTTTCCTGATACCGTGAGTAACGTCCCCGGTGAAAAAAATCAAATTTTCCTGATACCGTGAGTAATGTACAGGGTGAAAAAAATCCGATTTTCCTGATACCGTGAGTCACGTCCAGGGTAAAAAAAATCAGATTTTCCAGATACCGTAAGTTATGTCCAGGGTGAAAAATATCAGATTTTCGTGATACCGTGAGTAAGGTCCAGGGTGAAAAAAATTATATTTTCCTGATACCTTGAGTTTAGTCCAGGTGAAAAAAAAGAGATTTTCATGATACCATGAAAAAAGTTTAGGGTGAAAAAAATCCGATATTCCTGATACCGTGAGTAACATCCAGGGTGAAAAAGTCAGATTTTCATGATACCATGAGTAAAGTCCAGGTTGAAAAAAGTCAGATTTTCATGATACCGTGAGTAACGTCCCGGGTGAAAAAAATCATATTTTCCTGATACCGTGAGTAACGTCCCGGGTGAAAAAAAAATCATATTCCTGATAATGTGAGTAAAGTCCAGTGTGAAAAAAATCAGATTTTCCTGATACCGTGAGTAACGTCCCGTGTGAAAAAAATCATATTTTCCTGATACCGTGAGTCACGTCCAGGGTGAAAAAAATCAGATTTTCCTGATACCGTGAGTAACGTCCCGGGTGAAAAAAATCATATTTTCCTGATACCATGAGTAAAGTCCACGGTGAAAAAAATCAGATTTTCCTGATACCGTGAGTAACGTCCCCGGTGAAAAAAATGAAATTTTCCTGATACCGTGAGTAATGTACAGGGTGAAAAAAATCATATTTTCCTGATACCGTGAGTAACGTCCAGGGTGAAAAAAATCATATTTTCCTGATACCGTGAGTAACGTCCCGGGTGAAAAAAATCATATTCCTGATTCCGTGAGTAAAGTCCAGGGTGAAAAAAATCAGATTTTCCTGATACCGTGAGTAACGTCCCCGGTGAAAAAAATGAAATTTTCCTGATACCGTGAGTAATGTACAGGGTGAAAAAAATCATATTTTCCTGATACCGTGAGTAACGTCCAGGGTGAAAAAAATCATATTTTCCTGATACCGTGAGTAACGTCCCGGGTGAAAAAAATCATATTCCTGATTCCGTGAGTAAAGTCCAGGGTGAAAAAAAATCAAATTTTCATGATACCATGGGTAATAGTCCAGGTGAAAAAAATCCGATTTTCCTGATACCGTGAGTAACGTCCAGGGTGAAAAAAATCAGATTTTCCAGATACCGTGAGTTATGTCCAGGGTGAAAAAAATCAGATTTTCCAGATACCGTAAGTAAAGTCCAGGTTGAAAAAAGTCAGATTTTTATGATACCGTGAGTAACGTCCCGGGTGAAAAAAATCATATTTTCCTGATACCGTGAGTAACGTCCCGGGTGAAAAAAATCATATTCCTGATTCCGTGAGTAAAGTACAGTGTGAAAAAAATAAGATTTTCCTGATACCGTGAGTAACGTCCCGGGTGAAAAAAATCATATTTTCCTGATACCGTGAGTCACGTCCAGGGTGAAAAAAATCAGATTTTCCTGATACCGTGAGTAACGTCCCGGGTGAAAAAAATCATATTTTCCTGATACCATGAGTAAAGTCCAGGGTGAAAAAAATCAGATTTTCCTGATACCGTGAGTAACGTCCCCGGTGAAAAAAATCAAATTTTCCTGATACCGTGAGTAATGTACAGGGTGAAAAAATCCGATTTTCCTGATACCGTGAGTCACGTCCAGGGTAAAAAAAATCAGATTTTCCAGATACCGTAAGTTATGTCCAGGGTGAAAAATATCAGATTTTCGTGATACCGTGAGTAAGGTCCAGGGTGAAAAAAATTATATTTTCCTGATACCTTGAGTTTAGTCCAGGTGAAAAAAAAGAGATTTTCATGATACCATGAAAAAAGTTTAGGGTGAAAAAAATCCGATATTCCTGATACCGTGAGTAACATCCAGGGGGAAAAAGTCAGATTTTCATGATACCATGAGTAAAGTCCAGGTTGAAAAAAGTCAGATTTTCATGATACCGTGAGTAACGTCCCGGGTGAAAAAAATCATATTTTCCTGATACCGTGAGTAACGTCCCGGGTGAAAAAAATCATATTCCTGATTCCGTGAGTAAAGTCCAGTGTGAAAAAAATCAGATTTTCCTGATACCGTGAGTAACGTCCCGGGTGAAAAAAATCATATTTTCCTGATACCGTGAGTCACGTCCAAGGTGAAAAAAATCAGATTTTCCTGATACCGTGAGTAACGTCCTGGGTGAAAAAAATCATATTTTCCTGATACCATGAGTAAAGTCCCCGGTGAAAAAAATGAAATTTTCCTGATACCGTGAGTAATGTACAGGGTGAAAAAAATCCGATTTTCCTGATACCGTGAGTCACGTCCAGGGTGAAAAAAATCAGATTTTCCAGATACCGTAAGTTATGTCCAGGGTGAAAAATATCAGATTTTCGTGATACCGTGAGTAAGGTCCAGGGTGAAAAAAATTATATTTTCCTGATACCTTGAGTTTAGTCCAGGTGAAAAAAAAGAGATTTTCATGGTACCATGTAAAAAGTTTAGGGTGAAAAAAATCCGATATTCCTGATACCGTGAGTAACATCCAGGGTGAAAAAAATCAGATTTTCCTGATACCGTGAGCAACGTCCTGGGTGAAAAAAATCATATTTTCCTGATACCGTGAGTAAAGTCCAGGGTGAAAAAAATCAGATTTTCCTGATACTGTGAGTAACATCCCGGGTGAAAAAAATTATATTTTCCTGATACCTTGAGTTTAGTCCAGGTGAAAAAAAAGAGATTTTCATGATACCATGTAAAAAGTTTAGGGTGAAAAAAATCCGATATTCCTGATACCGTGAGTAACGTCCAGGGTGAAAAAAATCAGATTTTCCTGATACCGTGAGTAACGTCCTGGGTGAAAAAATCATATTTTCCTGATACCGTGAGTAACGTCCAGGGTGAAAAAAATCATATTTTCCTGATACCATGAGTAACGTCCCGGGTGAAAAAAATCATATTCCTGATTCCGTGAGTGAAGTCCAGGGTGAAAAAAAATCAAATTTTCATGATACCATGGGTAATAGTCCAGGTGAAAAAAATCCGATTTTCCTGATACTGTGAGTAACGTCCAGGGTGAAAAAAATCAGATTTTCCAGATACCGTGAGTTATGTCCAGGGTGAAAAATATCAGATTTTCCTGATACCGTGAGTAACGTCCAGGGTGAAAAAAATCCAATTTTCCTGATACCGTGAGTAACGTCCAGGGTGAAAAAAATCCGATTTTCCTGATACCGTGAGACACGTCCAGGGTGAAAAAAATCTGATTTTCCTGATACCGTGAGACACGTCCAGGGTGAAAAAAATCTGATTTTCCTGATACCGTGAGTCACGTCCCGGGTGAAAAGAATGATATTTTCCTGATACCGTGAGTCACGTCCAGGGTGAAAAAAATCAGATTTTCCTGATACCGTGAGTAACGTCCCGGGTGAAAAGAATGATATTTTCCTGATACCGTGAGTCACGTCCAGGGTGAAAAAAATCAGATTTTCCTGATACCGTGAGTCATGTCCCGGGTGAAAAGAATGATATTTTCCTGATACCATGAGTAATGTCCAGGGTGAAAAAAATCCGATTTTCCTGATACCGTGAGACACGTCCAGGGTGAAAAAAATCTGATTTTCCTGATACCGTGAGACACGTCCAGGGTGAAAAAAATCTGATTTTCCTGATACCGTGAGTCACGTCCCTGGTGAAAAAAATCATATTTTCCTGATACCGTGAGTCACGTCCAGGGTGAAAAAAATCAGATTTTCCTGATACCGTGAGACACGTCCAGCGTGAAAAAAATCAGATTTTCCTGATACCGTGAGTAACGTCCCCGGTGAAAAAAATCAAATTTTCCTGATACCGTGAGTAATGTACAGGGTGAAAAAAATCCGATTTTCCTGATACCGTGAGTCACGTCCAGGGTGAAAAAAATCAGATTTTCCAGATACCGTAAGTAAATTCCAGGTTGAAAAAGTCAGATTTTCATGATACCGTGAGTAAAGTCCAGGTTGAAAAAAGTCAGATTTTTATGATACCGTGAGTAACGTCCCGGGTGAAAAAAATCAGATTTTCCTGATACCGTGAGTAACGTCCCGGGTGAAAAAAATCATATTTTCCTGATACCGTGAGTCACGTCCAGGGTGAAAAAAATCAGATTTTCCTGATACCGTGAGTAACGTCCCGGGTGAAAAAAATCATATTTTCCTGATACCATGAGTAAAGTCCAGGGTGAAAAAAATCAGATTTTCCTGATACCGTGAGTAACGTCCCCGGTGAAAAAAATCAAATTTTCCTGATACCGTGAGTAATGTACAGGGTGAAAAAAATCCGATTTTCCTGATACCGTGAGTCATGTCCAGGGTAAAAAAAATCAGATTTTCCAGATACCGTAAGTTATGTCCAGGGTGAAAAATATCAGATTTTCGTGATACCGTGAGTAAGGTCCAGGGTGAAAAAAATTATATTTTCCTGATACCTTGAGTTTAGTCCAGGTGAAAAAAAAGAGATTTTCATGATACCATGAAAAAAGTTTAGGGTGAAAAAAATCCGATATTCCTGATACCGTGAGTAACATCCAGGGTGAAAAAGTCAGATTTTCATGATACCATGAGTAACGTCCAGGTTGAAAAAAGTCAGATTTTCATGATACCGTGAGTAACGTCCCGGGTGAAAAAAATCATATTTTCCTGATACCGTGAGTAACGTCCCGGGTGAAAAAAAATCATATTCCTGATAATGTGAGTAAAGTCCAGTGTGAAAAAAATCAGATTTTCCTGATACCGTGAGTAACGTCCCGTGTGAAAAAAATCATATTTTCCTGATACCGTGAGTCACGTCCAGGGTGAAAAAAATCAGATTTTCCTGATACCGTGAGTAACGTCCCGGGTGAAAAAAATCATATTTTCCTGATACCATGAGTAAAGTCCACGGTGAAAAAAATCAGATTTTCCTGATACCGTGAGTAACGTCCCCGGTGAAAAAAATGAAATTTTCCTGATACCGTGAGTAATGTACAGGGTGAAAAAAATCATATTTTCCTGATACCGTGAGTAACGTCCAGGGTGAAAAAAATCATATTTTCCTGATACCGTGAGTAACGTCCCGGGTGAAAAAAAACCTATTCCTGATTCCGTGAGTAAAGTCCAGGGTGAAAAAAAATCAAATTTTCATGATACCATGGGTAATAGTCCAGGTGAAAAAAATCCGATTTTCCTGATACCGTGAGTAACGTCCAGGGTGAAAAAAATCAGATTTTCCAGATACCGTGAGTTATGTCCAGGGTGAAAAATATCAGATTTTCCTGATACCGTGAGTAACGTCCAGGGTGAAAAAAATCCAATTTTCCTGATACCGTGAGTAACGTCCAGGGTGAAAAAAATCTGATTTTCCTGATACCGTGACACACGTCCAGGGTGAAAAAAATCTGATTTTCCTGATACCGTGAGACACGTCCAGGGTGAAAAAAATCTGATTTTCCTGATACCGTGAGTCACGTCCCGGGTGAAAAAAATCATATTTTCCTGATACCGTGAGTCACGTCCAGGGTGAAAAAAATCAGATTTTCCTGATACCGTGAGACACGTCCAGCGTGAAAAAAATCAGATTTTCCTGATACCGTGAGTAACGTCCCCGGTGAAAAAAATCAAATTTTCCTGATACCGTGAGTAATGTACAGGGTGAAAAAAATCCGATTTTCCTGATACCGTGAGTCACGTCCAGGGTGAAAAAAATCAGATTTTCCAGATACCGTAAGTAAAGTCCAGGTTGAAAAAGTCAGATTTTCATGATACCGTGAGTAAAGTCCAGGTTGAAAAAAGTCAGATTTTTATGATACCGTGAGTAACGTCCCGGGTGAAAAAAATCATATTTTCCTGATACCGTGAGTAACGTCCCGGGTGAAAAAAATCATATTCCTGATTCCATGAGTAAAGTACAGTGTGAAAAAAATAAGATTTTCCTGATACCGTGAGTAACGTCCCGGGTGAAAAAAATCATATTTTCCTGATACCGTGAGTCACGTCCAGGGTGAAAAAAATCTGATTTTCCTGATACCGTGAGTAACGTCCCGGGTGAAAAAAATCATATTTTCCTGATACCATGAGTAAAGTCCAGGGTGAAAAAAATCAGATTTTCCTGATACCGTGAGTAACGTCCCCGGTGAAAAAAATCAAATTTTCCTGATACCGTGAGTAATGTACAGGGTGAAAAAATCCGATTTTCCTGATACCGTGAGTCACGTCCAGGGTAAAAAAAATCAGATTTTCCAGATACCGTAAGTTATGTCCAGGGTGAAAAATATCAGATTTTCGTGATACCGTGAGTAAGGTCCAGGGTGAAAAAAATTATATTTTCCTGATACCTTGAGTTTAGTCCAGGTGAAAAAAAAGAGATTTTCATGATACCATGAAAAAAGTTTAGGGTGAAAAAAATCCGATATTCCTGATACCGTGAGTAACATCCAGGGTGAAAAAGTCAGATTTTCATGATACCATGAGTAAAGTCCAGGTTGAAAAAAGTCAGATTTTCATGATACCGTGAGTAACGTCCCGGGTGAAAAAAATCATATTTTCCTGATACCGTGAGTAACGTCCCGGGTGAAAAAAATCATATTCCTGATTCCGTGAGTAAAGTCCAGTGTGAAAAAAATCAGATTTTCCTGATACCGTGAGTAACGTCCCGGGTGAAAAAAATCATATTTTCCTGATACCGTGAGTCACGTCCAGGGTGAAAAAAATCAGATTTTCCTGATACCGTGAGTAACGTCCTGGGTGAAAAAAATCATATTTTCCTGATACCATGAGTAAAGTCCCCGGTGAAAAAAATGAAATTTTCCTGATACCGTGAGTAATGTAAAGGGTGAAAAAAATCCGATTTTCCTGATACCGTGAGTCACGTCCAGGGTGAAAAATATCAGATTTTCCAGATACCGTAAGTTATGTCCAGGGTGAAAAATATCAGATTTTCGTGATACCGTGAGTTTAGTCCAGGTGAAAAAAAAGAGATTTTCATGGTACCATGTAAAAAGTTTAGGGTGAAAAAAATCCGATATTCCTGATACCGTGAGTAACATCCAGGGTGAAAAAAATCAGATTTTCCTGATACCGTGAGCAACGTCCTGGGTGAAAAAAATCATATTTTCCTGATACCGTGAGTAAAGTCCAGGGTGAAAAAAATCAGATTTTCCTGATACTGTGAGTAACATCCCGGGTGAAAAAAATTATATTTTCCTGATACCTTGAGTTTAGTCCAGGTGAAAAAAAAAGAGATTTTCATGATACCATGTAAAAAGTTTAGGGTGAAAAAAATCCGATATTCCTGATACCGTGAGTAACGTCCAGGGTGAAAAAAATCAGATTTTCCTGATACCGTGAGTAACGTCCTGGGTGAAAAAATCATATTTTCCTGATACCGTGAGTAACGTCCAGGGTGAAAAAAATCATATTTTCCTGATACCGTGAGTAACGTCCCGGGTGAAAAAAATCATATTCCTGATTCCGTGAGTGAAGTCCAGGGTGAAAAAAAATCAAATTTTCATGATACCATGGGTAATAGTCCAGGTGAAAAAAATCCGATTTTCCTGATACTGTGAGTAACGTCCAGGGTGAAAAAAATCAGATTTTGCAGATACCGTGAGTTATGTCCAGGGTGAAAAATATCAGATTTTCCTGATACCGTGAGTAACGTCCAGGGTGAAAAAAATCCAATTTTCCTGATACCGTGAGTAACGTCCAGGGTGAAAAAAATCCGATTTTCCTGATACCGTGAGACACGTCCAGGGTGAAAAAAATCTGATTTTCCTGATACCGTGAGACACGTCCAGGGTGAAAAAAATCTGATTTTCCTGATACCGTGAGTCACGTCCCGGGTGAAAAGAATGATATTTTCCTGATACCGTGAGTCACGTCCAGGGTGAAAAAAATCAGATTTTCCTGATACCGTGAGTAACGTCCCGGGTGAAAAAAATCATATTTTCCTGATACCATGAGTAAAGTCCAGGGTGAAAAAAATCAGATTTTCCTGATACCGTGAGTAACGTCCCCAGTGAAAAAAATCAAATTTTCCTGATACCGTGAGTAATGTACAGGGTGAAAAAAATCCGATTTTCCTGATACCGTGAGTCACGTCCAGAGTGAAAAAAAATCAGATTTTCCAGATACCATAAGTTATGTCCAGGGTGAAAAATATCAGATTTTCGTGATACCGTGAGTAAGGTCCAGGGTGAAAAAAATTATATTTTCCTGATACCTTGAGTTTAGTCCAGGTGAAAAAAAAGAGATTTTCATGATACCATGAAAAAAGTTTAGGGTGAAAAAAATCCGATATCCCTGATACCGACAGTAACATCCAGGGTGAAAAAGTCAGATTTTCATGATACCGTGAGTAAAGTCCAGGTTGAAAAAAGTCAGATTTTCATGATACCGTGAGTAACGTCCCGGGTGAAAAAAATCATATTTTCCTGATACCGTGAGTAATGTCCCGGGTGAAAAAAATCATATTCCTGATTCCGTGAGTAAAGTCCCGGGTGAAAAAAATCATATTTTCCTGATACCGTGAGTCACGTCCAGGGTGAAAAAAATCAGATTTTCCTGATACCGTGAGTAACGTCCCGGGTGAAAAAAATCATATTTTCCTGATACCATGAGTAAAGTCCAGGGTGAAAAAAATCAGTTTTTCCTGATACCGTAAGTTATGTCCAGGGTGAAAAATATCAGATTTTCGTGATACCGTGAGTAAGGTCCAGGGTGAAAAAAATTATATTTTCCTGATACCTTGAGTTTAGTCCAGGTGAAAAAAAAGAGATTTTCATGATACCATGAAAAAAGTTTAGGGTGAAAAAAATACGATATTCCTGATACCGTGAGTAACATCCAGGGTGAATAAGTCAGATTTTCATGATACCGTGAGTAAAGTCCAGGTTGAAAAAAGTCAGATTTTCATGATACCGTGAGTAACGTCCCGGGTGAAAAAAATCATATTTTCCTGATACCGTGAGTAACGTCCAGTGTGAAAAAAATCAGATTTTCCTGATACCGTGAGTAACGTCCCGGGTGAAAAAAATCATATTTTCCTGATACCGTGAGTCACGTCCAGGGTGAAAAAAATCAGATTTTCCTGATACCGTGAGTAACGTCCCGGGTGAAAAAAATCATATTTTCCTGATACCATGAGTAAAGTCCACGGTGAAAAAAATCAGATTTTCCTGATACCGTGAGTAACGTCCCCGGTGAAAAAAATGAAATTTTCCTGATACCGTGAGTAATGTACAGGGTGAAAAAAATCCGATTTTCCTCATACCGTGAGTCACGTCCAGGGTGAAAAAAATCAGATTTTCCAGATACCGTAAGTTATGTCCAGGGTGAAAAATATCAGATTTTCGTGATACCGTGAGTAAGGTCCAGGGTGAAAAAAATTATATTTTCCTGATACCTTGAGTTTAGTCCAGGTGAAAAAAAAGAGATTTTCATGATACCATGAAAAAATGTTAGGGTGAAAAAAATCCGATATTCCTGATACCGTGAGTTACATCCAGGGTGAAAAAAATCAGATTTTCCTGATACCGAGAGCAACGTCCTGGGTGAAAAAAACCATATTTTCCTGATACCGTGAGTAAAGTCCAGGGTGAAAAAAATCAGATTTTCCTGATACGGTGAGTAACGTCCCGGGTGAAAAAATCATATTCCTGATTCCGTGAGTAAAGTCCAGGGTGAAAAAAATCAGATTTTCCTGATACTGTGAGTAACATCCCGGGTGAAAAAAATTATATTTTCCTGATACCTTGAGTTTAGTCCAGGTGAAAAAAAAAGAGATTTTCATGATACCATGTAAAAAGTTTAGGGTGAAAAAAAATCCGATATTCCTGATACCGTGAGTAACGTCCAGGGTGAAAAAAATCAGATTTTCCTGATACCGTGAGTAACGTCCTGGGTGAAAAAAATCATATTTTCCTGATACCGTGAGTAACGTCCAGGGTGAAAAAAATCATATTTTCCTGATACCGTGAGTAACGTCCCGGGTGAAAAAAATCATATTCCTGATTCCGTGAGTAAAGTCCAGGGTGAAAAAAAAATCAAATTTTCATGATACCATGGGTAATAGTCCAGGTGAAAAAAATCCGATTTTCCTGATACCGTGAGTAACGTCCAGGGTGAAAAAAATCAGATTTTCCAGATACCGTGAGTTATGTCCAGGGTGAAAAATATCACATTTTCCTGATACCGTGAGTAACGTCCAGGGTGAAAAAAATCCAATTTTCCTGATACCGTGAGTAACGTCCAGGGTGAAAAAAATCCGATTTTCCTGATACCGTGAGACACGTCCAGGGTGAAAAAAATCTGATTTTCCTGATACCGTGAGACACGTCCAGGGTGAAAAAAACATGATTTTCCTGATACCGTGAGTCACGTCCCGGGTGAAAAAAATCATATTTTCCTGATACCGTGAGTCACGTCCAGGGTGAAAAAAATCAGATTTTCCTGATACCGTGAGTAACGTCCCGGGTGAAAAAAATCATATTTTCCTGATACCATGAGTAAAGTCCAGGGTGAAAAAAAATCAGATTTTCCTGATACCGTGAGAAACGTCCCCGGTGAAAAAAATCAGATTTTCCAGATACCGTAAGTTATGTCCAGGGTGAAAAATATCAGATTTTCGTGATACCGTGAGTAAGGTCCAGGGTGAAAAAAATTATATTTTCCTGATACCTTGAGTTTAGTCCAGGTGAAAAAAAAGAGATTTTCATGATACCATGAAAAAAGTTTAGGGTGAAAAAAATCCGATATTCCTGACACCGTGAGTAACATCCAGGGTGAAAAAGTCAGATTTTCATGATACCGTGGAAAAAGTCAGATTTTCATGATACCGTGAGTAACGTCCCGGGTGAAAAAAATCATATTTTCCTGATACCGTGAGTAACGTCCCGGGTGAAAAAAATCATATTCCTGATTCCGTGAGTAAAGTCCAGTGTGAAAAAAATCTGATTTTCCTGATACCGTGAGTAACGTCCCGGGTGAAAAAAATCTGATTTTCCTGATACCGTGAGTAACGTACAGGGGAAAAAAAATCCTATTTTCCTGATACCGTGAGACACGTCCAGGGTGAAAAAAATCTGATTTTCCTGATACCGTGAGTAACGTACAGGGTGAAAAAAATCCGATTTTCCTGATACCATGAGTAATGTCCAGGGTGAAAAAAATTCCTATTTTCCTGATACCGTGAGTCACGTCCAGGGTGAAAAAAATCATATTTTCCTGATACCGTGAGTAACGTCCCGGGTGAAAAAAAATCATATTTTCCTGATACCGTGAGTAAAGTCCAGTGTGAAAAAAATCTGATTTTCCTGATACCGTGAGTAACGTCCCGGGTGAAAAAAATCTGATTTTCCTGATACCGTGAGTAACGTACAGGGGGAAAAAATCCGATATTCCTGATACCGTGAGTAACATCCAGGGTGAAAAAGTCAGATTTTCATGATACCGTGGAAAAAGTCAGATTTTCCTGATACCGTGAGTAACGTCCCGGGTGAAAAAAATTAGATTTTCCGGATACCGTGAGTAACGTCCCGGGTGAAAAAAATCCGATTTTCCTGATACCGTGAGTAACGTCCAGGGTGAAAAAAATCCGATTTTCCTGATACCGTGAGACACGTCCAGGGTGAAAAAAATCTAATTTTCCTGATACCATGAGTAACGTACAGGGTGAAAAAAATCCGATTTTCCTGATACCATGAGTAATGTCCAGGGTGAAAAAAATCCGATTTTCCTGATACCGTGAGTCACGTCCAGGGTGAAAAATATGAGATTTTCCTGATACCGTGAGTAGCGTCCAGGGTGAAAAAAATCCGATTTTCCTGATACCGTGAGACACGTCCCGGATGAAAAAAAATCATATTTTCCTGATACCGTGAGTAAAGTCCAGGGTGAAAAAAGTCAGATTTTCATGATACCGTGAGTAACGTCCCGGGTGAAAAAAATCTGATTTTCCTGATACCGTGAGTAACGTACAGGGGGAAAAATCGATTTTCCTGATACCGTGAGACACGTCCAGGGTGAAAAAAATCTGATTTTCCTGATACCGTGAGTAACGTACAGGGTGAAAAAAAATCCGATTTTCCTGATACCATGAGTAATGTCCAGGGTGAAAAAAATCCTATTTTCCTGATACCGTGAGTCACGTCCAGGGTGAAAAAAATCATATTTTCCTGATACCGTGAGTAACGTCCCGGGTGAAAAAAAATCATATTTTCCTGATACCGTGAGTAAAGTCCATGGTGAAAAATATCAGATTTTCCTGATACCGTGAGTAACGTCCCGGGTGAAAAAAATTAGATTTTCCCGATACCGTGAGTAACGTCCCGGGTGAAAAAAATCCGATTTTCCTGATACCATGAGTAATGTCCAGGGTGAAAAAAATCCGATTTTCCTGATACCGTGAGTCACGTCCAGGGTGAAAAATATGAGATTTTCCTGATACCGTGAGTAACGTTCCGGGTGAAAAATATCATATTTTCCTGATACCGTGAGTAAAGTCCAGGGTTAAAAAAATCATATTTTCCAGATACCGTGAGTAACGTCCCGGGTGAAAAAAATCATATTTTCCTGATACCGTGAGAAACGTCCCGCGTGAAAAAAATCATATTTTCCTGATACCGTGAGTAATGTCCAGGGTGAAAAAAATTCAAATTTTCATACCATGGATAATAGTGCAGGTGAAAAAAATCCAATTTTGCTGATACCGTGAGTAACGTCCAGGGTGAAAAAAATCCGATTTTCCTGATACAGTGAGACACGTCCAGGGTGAAAAAAATCTGATTTTCCTGATACCGTGAGTAACGTCCTGGGTGAAAAAAATCATATTTTCCTGATACCGTGAGTAAAGTCCAGGGTGAAAAAAATCAGATTTTCCTGATACCATGAGTAACGTCCCGGGTGAAAAAAATCATATTTTCCTGATACCGTGAGTAAAGTCCAGGGTGAAAAAAGTCAGATTTTCATGATACCATGGGTAACAGTCCAGGTGAAAAAAATCCGATTTTCCTGATACCGTGAGTCACGTCCAGGGTGAAAAAAAATCATATTTTCCTGATACCGTGAGTCACGTCCAGGGTGAAAAAAATCAGATTTTCCTGATACCGTGAGTAACGTCCCGGGTGAAAAAAAATCAGATTTTCCTGATACCGTGAGCAACGTCCTGGGTGAAAAAAATCATATTTTCCTGATACCGTGAGTAACGTCCTGGGTGAAAAAAATCATATTTTCCTGATACCGTGAGTAACGTCCAGGGTGAAAAAAAATCATATTTTCCTGATACCGTGAGTAACGTCCCGGGTGAAAAAAATCATATTCCTGATTCCGTGAGTAAAGTCCAGGGTGAAAAAAAATCAAATTTTCATGATACCATGGGTGATAGTCCAGGTGAAAAAAATGCGATTTTCCTGATACCGTGAGTAACGTCCAGGGTGAAAAAAATCAGATTTTCCAGATACCGTGAGTTATGTCCAGGGTGAAAAATATCAGATTTTCCTGATACCGTTAGTAACGTCCAGGGTGAAAAAAATCCAATTTTCCTGATACCGTGAGTAACGTCCAGGGTGAAAAAAATCCGATTTTCCTGATACCGTGAGACACGTCCAGGGTGAAAAAAATCTGATTTTCCTGATACCGTGAGACACGTCCAGGGTGAAAAAAATCTGATTTTCCTGATACCGTGAGTCACGTCCCGGGTGAAAAAAATCATATTTTCCTGATATCATGAGTCACGTCCAGGGTGAAAAAAATCAGATTTTCCTGATACCGTGAGTAACGTCCCGGGTGAAAAAAATCATATTTTCCTGATACCATGAGTAAAGTCCAGGGTGAAAAAAATCAGATTTTCCTGATACCGTGAGTAATGTCCCCGGTGAAAAAAATCAAATTTTCCTGATACCGTGAGTAATGTACAGGGTGAAAAAAATCCGATTTTCCTGATACCGTAAGTTATGTCCAGGGTGAAAAATATCAGATTTTCGTGATACCGTGAGTAAGGTCCAGGGTGAAAAAAATTATATTTTCCTGATACCTTGAGTTTAGTCCAGGTGAAAAAAAAGAGATTTTCATGATACCATGAAAAAAGTTTAGGGTGAAAAAAATTTGATATTCCTGATACCGTGAGTAACATCCAGGGTGAAAAAGTCAGATTTTCATGATACCGGGAAAAAAGTCAGATTTTCATGATACCGTGAGTAACGTCCCGGGTGAAAAAAATCATATTTTCCTGATACCGTGAGTAACGTCCCGGGTGAAAAACATTATATTCCTGATTCCGTGAGTAAAGTCCAGTGTGAAAAAAATCTGATTTTCCTGATACCGTGAGTAACGTCCCGGGTGAAAAAAATCTGATTTTCCTGATACCGTGAGTAACGTACAGGGGGAAAAAATCCGATTTTCCTGATACCGTGAGACACGTCCAGGGTGAAAAAAATCTGATTTTCCTGATACCGTGAGTAACGTACAGGGTGAAAAAAATCCGATTTTCCTGATACCATGAGTAATGTCCAGGGTGAAAAAAATCCTATTTTCCTGATACCGTGAGTCACGTCCAGGGTGAAAAAAATCATATTTTCCTGATACCGTGAGTAACGTCCCGGGTGAAAAAAAATCATATTTTCCTGATACAGTGAGTAAAGTCCATGGTGAAAAATATCAGATTTTCCTGATACCGTGAGTAACGTCCCGGGTGAAAAAAATTAGATTTTCCTGATACCGTGAGACACGTCCAGGGTGAAAAAAATCTGATTTTCCTGATACCGTGAGTAACGTACAGGGTGAAAAAAATTCAATTTTCCTGATACCATGAGTAATGTCCAGGGTGAAAAAAATCCTATTTTCCTGATACCGTGAGTCACGTCCAGGGTGAAAAAAATCAGATTTTCCTGATACCGTGAGTAACGTCCCGGGTGAAAAAAAATCATATTTTCCTGATACCGTGAGTAAAGTCCCGGGTGAAAAAAATCCGATTTTCCTGATACCGTGAGTAACGTCCAGGGTGAAAAAAATCCGATTTTCCTGATACCGTGAGAAACGTCCAGGGTGAAAAAAATCTAATTTTCCTGATACCGTGAGTAACGTACAGGGTGAAAAAAATCCGATTTTCCTGATACCATGAGTAATGTCCAGGGTGAAAAAAATCCGATTTTCCTGATACCGTGAGTCACGTCAAGGGCGAAAAAAATCAGATTTTCCTGATACCGTGAGTAACGTCCCGGGTGAAAAAAATCATATTTTCCTGATACCGTGAGTCACGTCCAGGGTGAAAAAAATCATATTTTCCTGATACCGTGAGTAACGTCCCGGGTGAAAAAAATCATATTTTCCTGATACCATGAGTAAAGTCCACGGTGAAAAAAATCAGATTTTCCTGATACCGTGAGTAACGTCCCCGGTGAAAAAAATCCGATTTTCCTCATACCGTGAGTCACGTCCAGGGTGAAAAAAATCAGATTTTCCAGATACCGTAAGTTATGTCCAGGGTGAAAAATATCAGATTTTCGTGATACCGTGAGTAAGGTCCAGGGTGAAAAAAATTATATTTTCCTGATACCTTGAGTTTAGTCCAGGTGAAAAAAAAGAGATTTTCATGATACCATGATAAAAGGTTAGGGTGAAAAAAATCCGATATTCCTGATACCGTGAGTAACATCCAGGGTGAAAAAAATCAGATTTTCCTGATACCGAGAGCAACGTCCTGGGTGAAAAAAACCATATTTTCCTGATACCGTGAGTAAAGTCCAGGGTGAAAAAAATCAGATTTTCCTGATACGGTGAGTAACGTCCCGGGTGAAAAAATCATATTCCTGATTCCGTGAGTAAAGTCCAGGGTGAAAAAAAATCAGATTTTCCTGATACTGTGAGTAACATCCCGGGTGAAAAAAATTATATTTTCCTGATACCTTGAGTTTAGTCCAGGTGAAAAAAAAAGAGATTTTCATGATACCATGTAAAAAGTTTAGGGTGAAAAAAAATCCGATATTCCTGATACCGTGAGTAACGTCCAGGGTGAAAAAAATCAGATTTTCCTGATACCGTGAGTAACGTCCTGGGTGAAAAAAATCATATTTTCCTGATACCATGAGTAACGTCCAGGGTGAAAAAAATCATATTTTCCTGATACCGTGAGTAACGTCCCGGGTGAAAAAAATCATATTCCTGATTCCGTGAGTAAAGTCCAGGGTGAAAAAAAAATCAAATTTTCATGATACCATGGGTAATAGTCCAGGTGAAAAAAATCCGATTTTCCTGATACCGTGAGTAACGTCCAGGGTGAAAAAAATCAGATTTTCCAGATACCGTGAGTTATGTCCAGGGTGAAAAATATCACATTTTCCTGATACCGTGAGTAACGTCCAGGGTGAAAAAAATCCGATTTTCCTGATACCGTGAGACACGTCCAGGGTGAAAAAAATCTGATTTTCCTGATACCGTGAGACACGTCCAGGGTGAAAAAAACATGATTTTCCTGATACCGTGAGTCACGTCCCGGGTGAAAAAAATCATATTTTCCTGATACCGTGAGTCACGTCCAGGGTGAAAAAAATCAGATTTTCCTGATACCGTGAGTAACGTCCCGGGTGAAAAAAAATCATATTTTCCTGATACCATGAGTAAAGTCCACGGTGAAAAAAATCAGATTTTCCTGATACCGTGAGAAACGTCCCCGGTGAAAAAAATCAGATTTTCCAGATGCCGTAAGTTATGTCCAGGGTGAAAAATATCAGATTTTCGTGATACCGTGAGTAAGGTCCAGGGTGAAAAAAATTATATTTTCCTGATACCTTGAGTTTAGTCCAGGTGAAAAAAAAGAGATTTTCATGATACCATGAAAAAAGTTTAGGGTGAAAAAAATCCGATATTCCTGACACCGTGAGTAACATCCAGGGTGAAAAAGTCAGATTTTCATGATACCGTGGAAAAAGTCAGATTTTCATGATACCGTGAGTAACGTCCCGGGTGAAAAAAATCATATTTTCCTGATACCGTGAGTAACGTCCCGGGTGAAAAAAATCATATTCCTGATTCCGTGAGTAAAGTCCAGTGTGAAAAAAAT
The DNA here is from genome assembly GCA_035047305.1 of Bradypodion pumilum. Taxonomy (NCBI): domain Eukaryota; kingdom Metazoa; phylum Chordata; class Lepidosauria; order Squamata; family Chamaeleonidae; genus Bradypodion; species Bradypodion pumilum. The sequence continues at coordinate 188,032,772 of JAWDJD010000003.1, forward strand.
CTGATTTTCCTGATACCGTGAGTAACGTCCCGGGTGAAAAAAATCTGATTTTCCTGATACCGTGAGTAACGTACAGGGGGAAAAAAATCCTATTTTCCTGATACCGTGAGACACGTCCAGGGTGAAAAAAATCTGATTTTCCTGATACCGTGAGTAACGTACAGGGTGAAAAAAATCCGATTTTCCTGATACCATGAGTAATGTCCAGGGTGAAAAAAATTCCTATTTTCCTGATACCGTGAGACACGTCCAGGGTGAAAAAAATCATATTTTCCTGATACCGTGAGTAACGTCCCGGGTGAAAAAAAATCATATTTTCCTGATACCGTGAGTAAAGTCCATGGTGAAAAATATCAGATTTTCCTGATACCGTGAGTAACGTCCCGGGTGAAAAAAATTAGATTTTCCGGATACCGTGAGTAACGTCCCGGGTGAAAAAAATCCGATTTTCCTGATACCGTGAGTAACGTCCAGGGTGAAAAAAATCCGATTTTCCTGATACCGTGAGACACGTCCAGGGTGAAAAAAATCTAATTTTCCTGATACCGTGAGTAACGTACAGGGTGAAAAAAATCCGATTTTCCTGATACCATGAGTAATGTCCAGGGTGAAAAAAATCCGATTTTCCTGATACCGTGAGTCACGTCCAGGGTGAAAAATATGAGATTTTCCTGATACCGTGAGTAACGTCCAGGGTGAAAAAAATCCGATTTTCCTGATACCGTGAGACACGTCCCGGATGAAAAAAAATCATATTTTCCTGATACCGTGAGTAAAGACCAGGGTGAAAAAAGTCAGATTTTCATGATACCGTGAGTAACGTCCCGGGTGAAAAAAATCTGATTTTCCTGATACCGTGAGTAACGTACAGGGGGAAAAAATCGATTTTCCTGATACCGTGAGACACGTCCAGGGTGAAAAAAATCTGATTTTCCTGATACCGTGAGTAACGTACAGGGTGAAAAAAAATCCGATTTTCCTGATACCATGAGTAATGTCCAGGGTGAAAAAAATCCTATTTTCCTGATACCGTGAGTCACGTCCAGGGTGAAAAAAATCATATTTTCCTGATACCGTGAGCAACATCCCGGGTGAAAAAAATCATATTCCTGATTCCGTGAGTAAAGTCCAGGGTGAAAAAAAAATCAAATTTTCATGATACCATGGGTAATAGTCCAGGTGAAAAAAATCCGATTTTCCTGATACCGTGAGTAACGTCCAGGGTGAAAAAAATCAGATTTTCCAGATACCGTGAGTTATGTCCAGGGTGAAAAATATCACATTTTCCTGATACCGTGAGTAACGTCCAGGGTGAAAAAAATCCAATTTTCCTGATACCGTGAGTAACATCCAGGGTGAAAAAAATCCGATTTTCCTGATACCGTGAGACACGTCCAGGGTGAAAAAAATCTGATTTTCCTGATACCGTGAGACACGTCCAGGGTGAAAAAAATCTGATTTTCCTGATACCGTGAGTCACGTCCCGGGTGAAAAAAATCATATTTTCCTGATACCGTGAGTCACGTCCAGGGTGAAAAAAATCAGATTTTCCTGATACCGTGAGTAACGTCCCGGGTGAAAAAAATCATATTTTCCTGATACCATGAGTAAAGTCCAGGGTGAAAAAAATCAGATTTTCCTGATACCGTGAGTAACGTCCCCGGTGAAAAAAATCAGATTTTCCAGATACCGTAAGTTATGTCCAGGGTGAAAAATATCAGATTTTCGTGATACCGTGAGTAAGGTCCAGGGTGAAAAAAATTATATTTTCCTGATACCTTGAGTTTAGTCCAGGTGAAAAAAAAAGAGATTTTCATGATACCATGAAAAAAGTTTAGGGTGAAAAAATCCGATATTCCTGATACCGTGAGTAACATCCAGGGTGAAAAAGTCAGATTTTCATGACACCGTGGAAAAAGTCAGATTTTCATGATACCGTGAGTAACGTCCCGGGTGAAAAAAATCATATTTTCCTGATACCGTAAGTAACGTCCCGGGTGAAAAAAATCATATTCCTGATTCCGTGAGTAAAGTCCAGTGTGAAAAAAATCTGATTTTCCTGATACCGTGAGTAATGTCCCGGGTGAAAAAAATCTGATTTTCCTGATACCGTGAGTAACGTACAGGGGGGAAAAATCCGATATTCCTGATACCGTGAGTAACATCCAGGGTGAAAAAGTCAGATTTTCATGATACCGTGGAAAAAGTCAGATTTTCCTGATACCGTGAGTAACGTCCCGGGTGAAAAAAATTAGATTTTCCGGATACCGTGAGTAACGTCCCGGGTGAAAAAAATCCGATTTTCCTGATACCGTGAGTAACGTCCAGGGTGAAAAAAATCCGATTTTCCTGATACCGTGAGACACGTCCAGGGTGAAAAAAATCTAATTTTCCTGATACCGTGAGTAACGTACAGGGTGAAAAAAATCCGATTTTCCTGATACCATGAGTAATGTCCAGGGTGAAAAAAATCCGATTTTCCTGATACCGTGAGTCACGTCCAGGGTGAAAAATATGAGATTTTCCTGATACCGTGAGTAACGTCCAGGGTGAAAAAAATCCGATTTTCCTGATACCGTGAGACACGTCCCAGATGAAAAAAAATCATATTTTCCTGATACCGTGAGTAAAGTCCAGGGTGAAAAAAGTCAGATTTTCATGATACCGTGAGTAACGTCCCGGGTGAAAAAAATCTGATTTTCCTGATACCGTGAGTAACGTACAGGGGGAAAAATCTATTTTCCTGATACCGTGAGACACGTCCAGGGTGAAAAAAATCTGATTTTCCTGATACCGTGAGTAACGTACAGGGTGAAAAAAAATCCGATTTTCCTGATACCATGAGTAATGTCCAGGGTGAAAAAAATCCTATTTTCCTGATACCGTGAGTCACGTCCAGGGTGAAAAAAATCATATTTTCCTGATACCGTGAGTAACGTCCCGGGTGAAAAAAAATCATATTTTCCTGATACCGTGAGTAAAGTCCATGGTGAAAAATATCAGATTTTCCTGATACCGTGAGTAACGTCCCGGGTGAAAAAAATTAGATTTTCCCGATACCGTGAGTAACGTCCCGGGTGAAAAAAATCCGATTTTCCTGATACTGTGTGTAACGTCCAGGGTGAAAAAAATCCGATTTTCCTGATACCGTGAGACACGTCCAGGGTGAAAAAAATCTAATTTTCCTGATACCGTGAGTAACGTACAGGGTGAAAAAAATCCGATTTTCCTGATACCATGAGTAACGTTCCGTGTGAAAAAAATCATATTTTCCTGATACCGTGAGTAAAGTCCAGGGTGAAAAAAATCATATTTTCCAGATACCGTGAGTAACGTCCCGGGTGAAAAAAATCATATTTTCCTGATACCGTGAGAAACGTCCCGCGTGAAAAAAATCATATTTTCCTGATACCGTGAGTAATGTCCAGGGTGAAAAAAATTCAAATTTTCATACCATGGATAATAGTGCAGGTGAAAAAAATCCAATTTTGCTGATACCGTGAGTAACGTCCAGGGTGAAAAAAATCCGATTTTCCTGATACAGTGAGACACGTCCAGGGTGAAAAAAATCTGATTTTCCTGATACCGTGAGTAACGTCCTGGGTGAAAAAAATCATATTTTCCTGATACCGTGAGTAAAGTCCAGGGTGAAAAAAATCAGATTTTCCTGATACCGTGAGTAACGTCCCGGGTGAAAAAAATCATATTTTCCTGATACCGTGAGTAAAGTCCAGGGTGAAAAAAGTCAGATTTTCATGATACCATGGGTAACAGTCCAGGTGAAAAAAAATCCGATTTTCCTGATACCGTGAGTCACGTCCAGGGTGAAAAAAAATCATATTTTCCTGATACCGTGAGTCACGTCCAGGGTGAAAAAAATCAGATTTTCCTGATACCGTGAGTAACGTCCCGGGTGAAAAAAAATCAGATTTTCCTGATACCGTGAGCAACGTCCTGGGTGAAAAAAATCTGATTTTCCTGATACCGTGAGTAACGTACAGGGTGAAAAAAAATCCGATTTTCCTGATACCATGAGTAATGTCCAGGGTGAAAAAAATCCTATTTTCCTGATACCGTGAGTCACGTCCAGGGTGAAAAAAATCATATTTTCCTGATACCGTGAGCAACATCCCGGGTGAAAAAAATCATATTCCTGATTCCGTGAGTAAAGTCCAGGGTGAAAAAAAAATCAAATTTTCATGATACCATGGGTAATAGTCCAGGTGAAAAAAATCCGATTTTCCTGATACCGTGAGTAACGTCCAGGGTGAAAAAAATCAGATTTTCCAGATACCGTGAGTTATGTCCAGGGTGAAAAATATCACATTTTCCTGATACCGTGAGTAACGTCCAGGGTGAAAAAAATCCAATTTTCCTGATACCGTGAGTAACGTCCAGGGTGAAAAAAATCCGATTTTCCTGATACCGTGAGACACGTCCAGGGTGAAAAAAATCTGATTTTCCTGATACCGTGAGACACGTCCAGGGTGAAAAAAATCTGATTTTCCTGATACCGTGAGTCACGTCCCGGGTGAAAAAAATCATATTTTCCTGATACCGTGAGTCACGTCCAGGGTGAAAAAAATCAGATTTTCCTGATACCGTGAGTAACGTCCCGGGTGAAAAAAATCATATTTTCCTGATACCATGAGTAAAGTCCAGGGTGAAAAAAATCAGATTTTCCTGATACCGTGAGTAACGTCCCCGGTGAAAAAAAATCAGATTTTCCAGATACCGTAAGTTATGTCCAGGGTGAAAAATATCAGATTTTCGTGATACCGTGAGTAAGGTCCAGGGTGAAAAAAATTATATTTTCCTGATACCTTGAGTTTAGTCCAGGTGAAAAAAAAAGAGATTTTCATGATACCATGAAAAAAGTTTAGGGTGAAAAAATCCGATATTCCTGATACCGTGAGTAACATCCAGGGTGAAAAAGTCAGATTTTCATGACACCGTGGAAAAAGTCAGATTTTCATGATACCGTGAGTAACGTCCCGGGTGAAAAAAATCATATTTTCCTGATACCGTGAGTAACGTCCCGGGTGAAAAAAATCATATTCCTGATTCCGTGAGTAAAGTCCAGTGTGAAAAAAATCTGATTTTCCTGATACCGTGAGTAACGTCCCGGGTGAAAAAAATCTGATTTTCCTGATACCGTGAGTAATGTACAGGGGGAAAAAATCCGATATTCCTGATACCGTGAGTAACATCCAGGGTGAAAAAGTCAGATTTTCATGATACCGTGGAAAAAGTCAGATTTTCCTGATACCGTGAGTAACGTCCCGGGTGAAAAAAATTAGATTTTCCGGATACCGTGAGTAACGTCCCGGGTGAAAAAAATCCGATTTTCCTGATACCGTGAGTAACGTCCAGGGTGAAAAAAATCCGATTTTCCTGATACCGTGAGACACGTCCAGGGTGAAAAAAATCTAATTTTCCTGATACCGTGAGTAACGTACAGGGTGAAAAAAATCCGATTTTCCTGATACCATGAGTAATGTCCAGGGTGAAAAAAATCCGATTTTCCTGATACCGTGAGTCACGTCCAGGGTGAAAAATATGAGATTTTCCTGATACCGTGAGTAACGTCCAGGGTGAAAAAAATCCGATTTTCCTGATACCGTGAGACACGTCCCAGATGAAAAAAAATCATATTTTCCTGATACCGTGAGTAAAGTCCAGGGTGAAAAAAGTCAGATTTTCATGATACCGTGAGTAACGTCCCGGGTGAAAAAAATCTGATTTTCCTGATACCGTGAGTAACGTACAGGGGGAAAAATCTATTTTCCTGATACCGTGAGACACGTCCAGGGTGAAAAAAATCTGATTTTCCTGATACCGTGAGTAACGTACAGGGTGAAAAAAAATCCGATTTTCCTGATACCATGAGTAATGTCCAGGGTGAAAAAAATCCTATTTTCCTGATACCGTGAGTCACGTCCAGGGTGAAAAAAATCATATTTTCCTGATACCGTGAGTAACGTCCCGGGTGAAAAAAAATCATATTTTCCTGATACCGTGAGTAAAGTCCATGGTGAAAAATATCAGATTTTCCTGATACCGTGAGTAACGTCCCGGGTGAAAAAAATTAGATTTTCCCGATACCGTGAGTAACGTCCCGGGTGAAAAAAATCCGATTTTCCTGATACTGTGTGTAACGTCCAGGGTGAAAAAAATCCGATTTTCCTGATACCGTGAGACACGTCCAGGGTGAAAAAAATCTAATTTTCCTGATACCGTGAGTAACGTACAGGGTGAAAAAAATCCGATTTTCCTGATACCATGAGTAATGTCCAGGGTGAAAAAAATCCGATTTTCCTGATACCGTGAGTCACGTCCAGGGTGAAAAATATGAGATTTTCCTGATACCGTGAGTAACGTTCCGTGTGAAAAAAATCATATTTTCCTGATACCGTGAGTAAAGTCCAGGGTGAAAAAAATCATATTTTCCAGATACCGTGAGTAACGTCCCGGGTGAAAAAAATCATATTTTCCTGATACCGTGAGAAACGTCCCGCGTGAAAAAAATCATATTTTCCTGATACCGTGAGTAATGTCCAGGGTGAAAAAAATTCAAATTTTCATACCATGGATAATAGTGCAGGTGAAAAAAATCCAATTTTGCTGATACCGTGAGTAACGTCCAGGGTGAAAAAAATCCGATTTTCCTGATACAGTGAGACACGTCCAGGGTGAAAAAAATCTGATTTTCCTGATACCGTGAGTAACGTCCTGGGTGAAAAAAATCATATTTTCCTGATACCGTGAGTAAAGTCCAGGGTGAAAAAAATCAGATTTTCCTGATACCGTGAGTAACGTCCCGGGTGAAAAAAATCATATTTTCCTGATACCGTGAGTAAAGTCCAGGGTGAAAAAAGTCAGATTTTCATGATACCATGGGTAACAGTCCAGGTGAAAAAAAATCCGATTTTCCTGATACCGTGAGTCACGTCCAGGGTGAAAAAAAATCATATTTTCCTGATACCGTGAGTCACGTCCAGGGTGAAAAAAATCAGATTTTCCTGATACCGTGAGTAACGTCCCGGGTGAAAAAAAATCAGATTTTCCTGATACCGTGAGCAACGTCCTGGGTGAAAAAAATCATATTTTCCTGATACCGTGAGTAAAGTCCAGGGTGAAAAAATCAGATTTTCCTGATACGGTGGGTAACGTCCCGGGTGAAAAAATCATATTCCTGATTCCGTGAGTAAAGTCCAGGGTGAAAAAAATCAGATTTTCCTGATACCGTGAGTAACATCCCGGGTGAAAAAAATTATATTTTCCTGATACCTTGAGTTTAGTCCAGGTGAAAAAAAAAGAGATTTTCATGATACCATGTAAAAAGTTTAGGGTGAAAAAAATCCGATATTCCTGATACCGTGAGTAACGTCCAGGGTGAAAAAAATCATATTTTCCTGATACCGTGAGTAACGTCCTGGGTGAAAAAAATCATATTTTCCTGATACCGTGAGTAACGTCCAGGGTGAAAAAAATCATATTTTCCTGATACCATGAGTAACGTCCCGGGTGAAAAAAATCATATTCCTGATTCCGTGAGTAAAGTCCAGGGTGAAAAAAAATCAAATTTTCATGATACCATGGGTGATAGTCCAGGTGAAAAAAATGCGATTTTCCTGATACCGTGAGTAACGTCCAGGGTGAAAAAAATCAGATTTTCCAGATACCGTGAGTTATGTCCAGGGTGAAAAATATCAGATTTTCCTGATACGGTTAGTAACGTCCAGGGTGAAAAAAATCCAATTTTCCTGATACCGTGAGTAACGTCCAGGGTGAAAAAAATCCGATTTTCCTGATACCGTGAGACACGTCGAGGGTGAAAAAAATCTGATTTTCCTGATACCGTGAGACACGTCCAGGGTGAAAAAAATCTGATTTTCCTGATACCGTGAGTCACGTCCCGGGTGAAAAAAATCATATTTTCCTGATACCGTGAGTCACGTCCAGGGTGAAAAAAATCAGATTTTCCTGATACCGTGAGTAACGTCCCGGGTGAAAAAAAATCATATTTTCCTGATACCATGAGTAAAGTCCAGGGTGAAAAAAATCAGATTTTCCTGATACCGTGAGAAACGTCCCCGGTGAAAAAAATCAGATTTTCCAGATACCGTAAGTTATGTCCAGGGTGAAAAATATCAGATTTTCGTGATACCGTGAGTAAGGTCCAGGGTGAAAAAAATTATATTTTCCTGATACCTTGAGTTTAGTCCAGGTGAAAAAAAAGAGATTTTCATGATACCATGAAAAAAGTTTAGGGTGAAAAAAATTTGATATTCCTGATACCGTGAGTAACATCCAGGGTGAAAAAGTCAGATTTTCATGATACCGTGAAAAAAGTCAGATTTTCATGATACCGTGAGTAACGTCCCGGGTGAAAAAAATCATATTTTCCTGATACTGTGAGTAACGTCCCGGGTGAAAAACATCATATTCCTGATTCCGTGAGTAAAGTCCAGTGTGAAAAAAATCTGATTTTCCTGATACCGTGAGTAACGTCCCGGGTGAAAAAAATCTGATTTTCCTGATACCGTGAGTAACGTACAGGGGGAAAAAATCCGATTTTCCTGATACCGTGAGACACGTCCAGGGTGAAAAAAATCTGATTTTCCTGATACCGTGAGTAACGTACAGGGTGAAAAAAATCCGATTTTCCTGATACCATGAGTAATGTCCAGGGTGAAAAAAATCCTATTTTCCTGATACCATGAGTCACGTCCAGGGTGAAAAAAATCATATTTTCCTGATACCGTGAGTAACGTCCCGGGTGAAAAAAAATCATATTTTCCTGATACCGTGAGTAAAGTCCATGGTGAAAAATATCAGATTTTCCTGATACCGTGAGTAACGTCCCGGGTGAAAAAAATTAGATTTTCCGGATACCGTGAGTAACGTCCCGGGTGAAAAAAATCCGATTTTCCTGATACCGTGAGTAACGTCCAGGGTGAAAAAAATCCGATTTTCCTGATACCGTGAGACACGTCCAGGGTGAAAAAAATCTAATTTTCCTGATACCGTGAGTAACGTACAGGGTGAAAAAAATCCGATTTTCCTGATACCATGAGTAATGTCCAGGGTGAAAAAAATCCGATTTTCCTGATACCGTGAGTCACGTCCAGGGTGAAAAATATGAGATTTTCCTGATACCGTGAGTAACGTCCAGGGTGAAAAAAATCCGATTTTCCTGATACCGTGAGACACGTCCCGGGTGAAAAAAAATCATATTTTCCTGATACCGTGAGTAAAGTCCAGGGTGAAAAAAGTCAGATTTTCATGATACCGTGAGTAACGTCCTGGGTGAAAAAAATCTGATTTTCCTGATACCGTGAGTAACGTACAGGGGGAAAAAATCGATTTTCCTGATACCGTGAGACACGTCCAGGGTGAAAAAAATCTGATTTTCCTGATACCGTGAGTAACGTACAGGGTGAAAAAAAATCCGATTTTCCTGATACCATGAGTAATGTCCAGGGTGAAAAAAATCTTATTTTCCTGATACCATGAGTCACGTCCAGGGTGAAAAAAATCATATTTTGCTGATACCGTGAGTAACGTCCCGGGTGAAAAAAAATCATATTTTCCTGATACCGTGAGTAAAGTCCATGGTGAAAAATATCAGATTTTCCTGATACCATGAGTAACGTCCCGGGTGAAAAAAATTAGATTTTCCCGATACCGTGAGTAACGTCCCGGGTGAAAAAAATCCGATTTTCCTGATACCGTGAGTAACGTCCAGGGTGAAAAAAATCCGATTTTCCTGATACCGTGAGACACATCCAGGGTGAAAAAAATCTAATTTTCCTGATACCGTGAGTAACGTACAGGGTGAAAAAAATCCGATTTTCCTGATACCATGAGTAATGTCCAGGGTGAAAAAAATCATATTTTCCTGATACCGTGAGTAAAGTCCAGGGTGAAAAAAATCATATTTTCCAGATACCGTGAGAAACGTCCCGCGTGAAAAAAATCATATTTTCCTGATACCGTGAGTAATGTCCAGGGTGAAAAAAATTCAAATTTTCATACCATGGATAATAGTGCAGGTGAAAAAAATCCAATTTTGCTGATACCATGAGTAACGTCCAGGGTGAAAAAAATCCGATTTTCCTGATACAGTGAGACACGTCCAGGGTGAAAAAAATCCAATTTTGCTGATACCGTGAGTAAAGTCCAGGGTGAAAAAAATCCGATTTTCCTGATACCGTGAGTAACGTCCTGGGTGAAAAAAATCATATTTTCCTGATACCGTGAGTAAAGTCCAGGGTGAAAAAAATCAGATTTTCCTGATACCGTGAGTAAGGTCCAGGGTGAAAAAAATCAGATTTTCCTGATACCGTGAGTAACGTCCCGGGTGAAAAAAATCATATTTTCCTGATACCGTGAGTCACGTCCAGGGTGAAAAAAATCCGATTTTCCTGATGCCGTGAGTAACGTCCTGGGTGAAAAAAATCATATTTTCCTGATACCGTGAGTAAAGTCCAGGGTGAAAAAAATCAGATTTTCCTGATACCGTGAGTAAGGTCCAGGGTGAAAAAAATCAGATTTTCCTGATACCGTGAGTCACGTCCAGGGTGAAAAAAATCAGATTTTCCTGATACCGTGAGTAACGTCCCGGGTGAAAAAAATCATATTTTCCTGATACCGTGAGTAAAGTCCAGGGTGAAAAAAATCAGATTTTCCTGATACCGTGAGTAACGTCTCCGGTGAAAAAAATCATATTTTCCTGATACCGTGAGAAACGTACCGGGTGAAAAAAAATCATATTTTCCTGATACCGTGAGTAAAGTCCAGGGTGAAAAAAAATCAAATTTTCATGATACCATGGGTAATAGTCCAGGTGAAAAAAATCCGATTTTCCTGATACCGTGAGTAAGGTCCAGGGTGAAAAAAATCATATTTTCCTGATACCGTGAGTAAAGTCCAGGGTGAAAAAAGTCAGATTTTCATGATACCGTGAGTAACGTCCCGGGTGAAAAAAAACATATTTTCCTGATACCGTGAGTAACGTCCCGGGTGAAAAAAAATCATATTCCTGATTCCGTGAGTAAAGTCCAGGGTGAAAAAAATCAGATTTTCCTGATACTGTGAGTAAGGTCCAGGGTGAAAAAAATCAGATTTTCCTGATACCGTGAGTAACGTCCCGGGTGAAAAAAAATCATATTTTCCTGATACCGTGAGTAATGTCCAGGGTGAAAAAAATCCGATTTTCCTGATACCGTGAGTCACGTCCAGGGTGAAAAATATGAGATTTTCCTGATACCGTGAGTAACGTTCCGGGTGTAAAAAATCATATTTTCCTGATACCGTGAGTAAAGTCCAGGGTGAAAAAAATCATATTTTCCAGATACCGTGAGTAACGTTCCGGGTGAAAAAAATCATATTTTCCTGATACCGTGAGAAACGTCCCGCGTGAAAAAAATCATATTTTCCTGATACCATGAGTAACGTCCCGGGTGAAAAAAATCATATTCCTGATTCCGTGAGTAAAGTCCAGGGTGAAAAAAAATCAAATTTTCATGATACCATGGGTGATAGTCCAGGTGAAAAAAATGCGATTTTCCTGATACCGTGAGTAATGTCCAGGGTGAAAAAAATCAGATTTTCCAGATACCGTGAGTTATGTCCAGGGTGAAAAATATCAGATTTTCCTGATACGGTTAGTAACGTCCAGGGTGAAAAAAATCCAATTTTCCTGATACCGTGAGTAACGTCCAGGGTGAAAAAAATCCGATTTTCCTGATACCGTGAGACACGTCCAGGGTGAAAAAAATCTGATTTTCCTGATACCGTGAGACACGTCCAGGGTGAAAAAAATCTGATTTTCCTGATACCGTGAGTCACGTCCCGGGTGAAAAAAATCATATTTTCCTGATATCGTGAGTCACGTCCAGGGTGAAAAAAATCAGATTTTCCTGATACCGTGAGTAACGTCCCGGGTGAAAAAAATCATATTTTCCTGATACCATGAGTAAAGTCCAGGGTGAAAATAATCAGATTTTCCTGATACCGTGAGTAACGTCCCCGGTGAAAAAAATCAAATTTTCCTGATACCGTGAGTAATGTACAGGGTGAAAAAAATCCGATTTTCCTGATACCGTAAGTTATGTCCAGGGTGAAAAATATCAGATTTTCGTGATACCGTGAGTAAGGTCCAGGGTGAAAAAAATTATATTTTCCTGATACCTTGAGTTTAGTCCAGGTGAAAAAAAAGAGATTTTCATGATACCATGAAAAAAGTTTAGGGTGAAAAAAATTTGATATTCCTGATACCGTGAGTAACATCCAGGGTGAAAAAGTCAGATTTTCATGATACCGTGAAAAAAGTCAGATTTTCATGATACCGTGAGTAACGTCCCGGGTGAAAAAAATCATATTTTCCTGATACTGTGAGTAACGTCCCGGGTGAAAAACATCATATTCCTGATTCCGTGAGTAAAGTCCAGTGTGAAAAAAATCTGATTTTCCTGATACCGTGAGTAACGTCCCGGGTGAAAAAAATCTGATTTTCCTGATACCGTGAGTAACGTACAGGGGGAAAAAATCCGATTTTCCTGATACCGTGAGACACGTCCAGGGTGAAAAAAATCTGATTTTCCTGATACCGTGAGTAACGTACAGGGTGAAAAAAATCCGATTTTCCTGATACCATGAGTAATGTCCAGGGTGAAAAAAATCCTATTTTCCTGATACCGTGAGTCACGTCCAGGGTGAAAAAAATCATATTTTCCTGATACCGTGAGTAACGTCCCGGGTGAAAAAAAATCATATTTTCCTGATACCGTGAGTAAAGTCCATGGTGAAAAATATCAGATTTTCCTGATACCGTGAGTAACGTCCCGGGTGAAAAAAATTAGATTTTCCGGATACCGTGAGTAACGTCCCGGGTGAAAAAAATCCGATTTTCCTGATACCGTGAGTAACGTCCAGGGTGAAAAAAATCCGATTTTCCTGATACCGTGAGACACGTCCAGGGTGAAAAAAATCTAATTTTCCTGATACCGTGAGTAACGTCCAGGGTGAAAAAAATCCGATTTTCCTGATACCATGAGTAATGTCCAGGGTGAAAAAAATCCGATTTTCCTGATACCGTGAGTCACGTCCAGGGTGAAAAATATGAGATTTTCCTGATACCGTGAGTAACGTCCAGGGTGAAAAAAATCCGATTTTCCTGATACCGTGAGACACGTCCCGGGTGAAAAAAAATCATATTTTCCTGATACCGTGAGTAAAGTCCAGGGTGAAAAAAGTCAGATTTTCATGATACCGTGAGTAACGTCCTGGGTGAAAAAAATCTGATTTTCCTGATACCGTGAGTAACGTACAGGGGGAAAAAATCGATTTTCCTGATACCGTGAGACACGTCCAGGGTGAAAAAAATCTGATTTTCCTGATACCATGAGTAACGTACAGGGTGAAAAAAAATCCGATTTTCCTGATACCATGAGTAATGTCCAGGGTGAAAAAAATCCTATTTTCCTGATACCATGAGTCACGTCCAGGGTGAAAAAAATCATATTTTGCTGATACCGTGAGTAACGTCCCGGGTGAAAAAAAATCATATTTTCCTGATACCGTGAGTAAAGTCCATGGTGAAAAATATCAGATTTTCCTGATACCATGAGTAACGTCCCGGGTGAAAAAAATTAGATTTTCCCGATACCGTGAGTAACGTCCCGGGTGAAAAAAATCCGATTTTCCTGATACCGTGAGTAACGTCCAGGGTGAAAAAAATCCGATTTTCCTGATACCGTGAGACACATCCAGGGTGAAAAAAATCTAATTTTCCTGATACCGTGAGTAACGTACAGGGTGAAAAAAATCCGATTTTCCTGATACCATGAGTAATGTCCAGGGTGAAAAAAATCCGATTTTCCTGATACCGTGAGTCACGTCCAGGGTGAAAAATATGAGATTTTCCTGATACCGTGAGTAACGTTCCGGGTGAAAAAAATCATATTTTCCTGATACCGTGAGTAAAGTCCAGGGTGAAAAAAATCATATTTTCCAGATACCGTGAGTAACGTCCCGGGTGAAAAAAATCATATTTTCCTGATACCGTGAGAAACGTCCCGCGTGAAAAAAATCATATTTTCCTGATACCGTGAGTAATGTCCAGGGTGAAAAAAATTCAAATTTTCATACCATGGATAATAGTGCAGGTGAAAAAAATCCAATTTTGCTGATACCATGAGTAACGTCCAGGGTGAAAAAAATCCGATTTTCCTGATACCGTGAGTAAAGTCCAGGGTGAAAAAAATCATATTTTCCAGATACCGTGAGTAACGTTCCGGGTGAAAAAAATCATATTTTCCTGATACCGTGAGAAACGTCCCACGTAAAAAAAATCATATTTTCCTGATACCGTGAGTAAAGTCCAGGGTGAAAAAAATTCAAATTTTCATACCATGGATAATAGTCCAGGTGAAAAAAATCCAATTTTGCTGATACCGTGAGTAACGTCCAGGGTGAAAAAAATCCAATTTTCTTGATACCATGAGACACGTCCAGGGCGAAAAAAATCTGATTTTCCTGATACCGTGAGTAACGTCCTGGGTGAAAAAATCATATTTTCCTGATACCGTGAGTAAAGTCCAGGGTGAAAAAAATCAGATTTTCCTGATACCGTGAGTAACGTCCCGGGTGAAAAAAATCATATTTTACTGATACCGTGAGTAAAGTCCAGGGTGAAAAAAGTCAGATTTTCATGATACCATGGGTAACAGTCCAGGTGAAAAAAATCCGATTTTCCTGATACCGTGAGTCACGTCCAGGGTGAAAAAAATCATATTTTCCTGATACCGTGAGTCACGTCCAGGGTGAAAAAAATCCGATTTTCCTGATACCGTGAGACACGTCCAGGGTGAAAAAAATCTGATTTTCCTGATACCGTGAGACACGTCCAGGGTGAAAAAAATCTGATTTTCCTGATACCGTGAGTCACGTCCCGGGTGAAAAAAATTATATTTTCCTGATACCTTGAGTTTAGTCCAGGTGAAAAAAAGTGATTTTCATGATACCATGAAAAAAGTTTAGGGTGAAAAAAATCCGATATTCCTGATACCGTGAGTAAGGTCCAGGGTGAAAAAAATCATATTTTCCTGATACCGTGAGTAAATTCCAGGGTGAAAAAAGTCAGATTTTTATGATACCGTGAGTAACGTCCCGGGTGAAAAAAAACATATTTTCCTGATACCGTGAGTAACGTCCCGGGTGAAAAAAATCATATTCCTGATTCCGTGAGTAAAGTCCAGGGTGAAAAAAATCAGATTTTCCTGATACCGTGAGTAAGGTCCAGGGTGAAAAAAATCAGATTTTCCTGATAACGTGAGTAACGTCCCGGGTGAAAAAAATCATATTTTCCTGATAAGGTGAGTAATGTCCAGGGTGAAAAAAGACAGATTTTCATGATACCGTGAGTAACGTCCCGGGTGAAAAAAATCATATTTTCCTGATACCGTGAGTAACGTCCCGGGTGAAAAAAAACATATTTTCCTGATACCGTGAGTAACGTCCCGGGTGAAAAAAATCATATTCCTGATTCCGTGAGTAAAGTCCAGGGTGAAAAAAATCAGATTTTCCTGATACCGTGAGTAAGGTCCAGGGTGAAAAAAATCAGATTTTCCTGATACCGTGAGTAACGTCCCGGGTGAAAAAAATCATATTTTCCTGATACCGTGAGTAATGTCCAGGGTGAAAAAAGACAGATTTTCATGATACCGTGAGTAACGTCCCGGGTGAAAAAAATCATATTTTCCTGATACCGTGAGTAACGTCCCGGGTGAAAAAAATCATATTTTCCTGATACCGTGAGTAACGTCCCGGGTGAAAAAAATCCGATTTTCCTGATACCGTGAGTAATGTCCAGGGTGAAAAAAATCTGATTTTCCTGATACCGTGAGACACGTCCAGGGTGAAAAAAATCTGATTTTCCTGATACCGTGAGTAACGAACAGGGTGAAAAAAATCCGATTTTCCTGATACCATGAGTAATGTCCAGGGTGAAAAAAATCCTATTTTCCTGATACCGTGAGTCACGTCCAGGGTGAAAAAAATCAGATTTTCCTGATACCGTGAGTAACGTCCCGGGTGAAAAAAAATCAGATTTTCCTGATACCGTGAGTAACGTCCCGGGTGAAAAAAATCATATTTTCCTGATACCGTGAGTAATGTCCAGGGTGAAAAAAGACAGATTTTCATGATACCGTGAGTAACGTCCCGGGTGAAAAAAATCATATTTTCCTGATACCGTGAGTAACGTCCCGGGTGAAAAAAATCATATTTTCCTGATACCGTGAGTAACGTCCAGGGTGAAAAAAATCCGATTTTCCTGATACCGTGAGACATGTCCAGGGTGAAAAAAATCTGATTTTCCTGATACCGTGAGTAACGAACAGGGTGAAAAAAATCCGATTTTCCTGATACCATGAGTAATGTCCAGGGTGAAAAAAATCCTATTTTCCTGATACCGTGAGTCACGTCCAGGGTGAAAAAAATCAGATTTTCCTGATACCGTGAGTAACGTCCCGGGTGAAAAAAAATCATATTTTCCTGATACCGTGAGTAAAGTCCCGGGTGAAAAAAATCCGATTTTCCTGATACCGTGAGTAACGTCCAGGGTGAAAAAAATCCGATTTTCCTGATACCGTGAGACACGTCCAGGGTGAAAAAAATCTAATTTTCCTGATACCGTGAGTAACGTACAGGGTGAAAAAAATCATATTCCTGATTCCGTGAGTAAAGTCCAGGGTGAAAAAAATCAGATTTTCCTGATACCATGAGTAAGGTCCAGGGTGAAAAAAATCAGATTTTCCTGATACCGTGAGTAACGTCCCGGGTGAAAAAAATCATATTTTCCTGATACCGTGAGTAAAGTCCAGGGTGAAAAAAGTCAGATTTTCATGATACCGTGAGTAACGTCCCGGGTGAAAAAAATCATATTTTCCTGATACCGTGAGTAACGTCCCGGGTGAATAAAATCCGATTTTCCTGATACCGTGAGACACGTCCAGGGTGAAAAAAATCTGATTTTCCTGATACCGTGAGTAACGTACAGGGTGAAAAAAATTCAATTTTCCTGATACCATGAGTAATGTCCCGGGTGAAAAAAATCATATTTTCCTGATACCGTGAGTCACGTCCAGGGTGAAAAAAATCAGATTTTCCTGATACCGTGAGTAACGTCCCGGGTGAAAAAAATCATATTTTCCTGATACCGTGAGTAAAGTCCAGGGTGAAAAAAATCAGATTTTCCTGATACCGTGAGTAACGTCTCCGGTGAAAAAAAATCATATTTTCCTGATACCGTGAGAAACGTACCGGGTGAAAAAAAATCATATTTTCCTGATACCGTGAGTAAAGTCCAGGGTGAAAAAAAATCAAATTTTCATGATACCATGGGTAATAGTCCAGGTGAAAAAAATCCGATTTTCCTGATACCGTGAGTAAGGTCCAGGGTGAAAAAAATCATATTTTCCTGATACCGTGAGTAAAGTCCAGGGTGAAAAAAGTCAGATTTTCATGATACCGTGAGTAACGTCCCGGGTGAAAAAAAACATATTTTCCTGATACCGTGAGTAAAGTCCATGGTGAAAAATATCAGATTTTCCTGATACCGTGAGTAACGTCCCGGGTGAAAAAAATTAGATTTTCCGGATACCGTGAGTAACGTCCCGGGTGAAAAAAATCCGATTTTCCTGATACCGTGAGTAACGTCCAGGGTGAAAAAAATCCGATTTTCCTGATACCGTGAGACACGTCCAGGGTGAAAAAAATCTAATTTTCCTGATACCGTGAGTAACGTACAGGGTGAAAAAAATCCGATTTTCCTGATACCATGAGTAATGTCCAGGGTGAAAAAAATCCGATTTTCCTGATACCGTGAGTCACGTCCAGGGTGAAAAATATGAGATTTTCCTGATACCGTGAGTAACGTCCAGGGTGAAAAAAATCCGATTTTCCTGATACCGTGAGACACGTCCCGGGTGAAAAAAAATCATATTTTCCTGATACCGTGAGTAAAGTCCAGGGTGAAAAAAGTCAGATTTTCATGATACCGTGAGTAACGTCCTGGGTGAAAAAAATCTGATTTTCCTGATACCGTGAGTAACGTACAGGGGGAAAAAATCGATTTTCCTGATACCGTGAGACACGTCCAGGGTGAAAAAAATCTGATTTTCCTGATACCGTGAGTAACGTACAGGGTGAAAAAAAATCCGATTTTCCTGATACCATGAGTAATGTCCAGGGTGAAAAATAATCCTATTTTCCTGATACCATGAGTCACGTCCAGGGTGAAAAAAATCATATTTTGCTGATACCGTGAGTAACGTCCCGGGTGAAAAAAAATCATATTTTCCTGATACCGTGAGTAAAGTCCATGGTGAAAAATATCAGATTTTCCTGATACCATGAGTAACGTCCCGGGTGAAAAAAATTAGATTTTCCCGATACCGTGAGTAACGTCCCGGGTGAAAAAAATCCGATTTTCCTGATACCGTGAGTAACGTCCAGGGTGAAAAAAATCCGATTTTCCTGATACCGTGAGACACATCCAGGGTGAAAAAAATCTAATTTTCCTGATACCGTGAGTAACGTACAGGGTGAAAAAAATCCGATTTTCCTGATACCATGAGTAATGTCCAGGGTGAAAAAAATCCGATTTTCCTGATACCGTGAGTCACGTCCAGGGTGAAAAATATGAGATTTTCCTGATACCGTGAGTAACGTTCCGGGTGAAAAAAATCATATTTTCCTGATACCGTGAGTAAAGTCCAGGGTGAAAAAAATCATATTTTCCAGATACCGTGAGTAACGTCCCGGGTGAAAAAAATCATATTTTCCTGATACCGTGAGAAACGTCCCGCGTGAAAAAAATCATATTTTCCTGATACCGTGAGTAATGTCCAGGGTGAAAAAAATTCAAATTTTCATACCATGGATAATAGTGCAGGTGAAAAAAATCCAATTTTGCTGATACCATGAGTAACGTCCAGGGTGAAAAAAATCCGATTTTCCTGATACCGTGAGTAAAGTCCAGGGTGAAAAAAATCATATTTTCCAGATACCGTGAGTAACGTTCCGGGTGAAAAAAATCATATTTTCCTGATACCGTGAGAAACGTCCCACGTAAAAAAAATCATATTTTCCTGATACCGTGAGTAAAGTCCAGGGTGAAAAAAATTCAAATTTTTATACCATGGATAATAGTCCAGGTGAAAAAAATCCAATTTTGCTGATACCGTGAGTAACGTCCAGGGTGAAAAAAATCCAATTTTCTTGATACCATGAGACACGTCCAGGGCGAAAAAAATCTGATTTTCCTGATACCGTGAGTAACGTCCTGGGTGAAAAAATCATATTTTCCTGATACCGTGAGTAAAGTCCAGGGTGAAAAAAATCAGATTTTCCTGATACCGTGAGTAACGTCCCGGGTGAAAAAAATCATATTTTACTGATACCGTGAGTAAAGTCCAGGGTGAAAAAAGTCAGATTTTCATGATACCATGGGTAACAGTCCAGGTGAAAAAAATCCGATTTTCCTGATACCGTGAGTCACGTCCAGGGTGAAAAAAATCATATTTTCCTGATACCGTGAGTCACGTCCAGGGTGAAAAAAATCCGATTTTCCTGATACCGTGAGACACGTCCAGGGTGAAAAAAATCTGATTTTCCTGATACCGTGAGACACGTCCAGGGTGAAAAAAATCTGATTTTCCTGATACCGTGAGTCACGTCCCGGGTGAAAAAAATTATATTTTCCTGATACCTTGAGTTTAGTCCAGGTGAAAAAAAGTGATTTTCATGATACCATGAAAAAAGTTTAGGGTGAAAAAAATCCGATATTCCTGATACCGTGAGTAAGGTCCAGGGTGAAAAAAATCATATTTTCCTGATACCGTGAGTAAATTCCAGGGTGAAAAAAATCATATTTTCCTGATAAGGTGAGTAATGTCCAGGGTGAAAAAAGACAGATTTTCATGATACCGTGAGTAACGTCCCGGGTGAAAAAAATCATATTTTCCTGATACCGTGAGTAACGTCCCGGGTGAAAAAAAACATATTTTCCTGATACCGTGAGTAACGTCCCGGGTGAAAAAAATCATATTCCTGATTCCGTGAGTAAAGTCCAGGGTGAAAAAAATCAGATTTTCCTGATACCGTGAGTAAGGTCCAGGGTGAAAAAAATCAGATTTTCCTGATACCGTGAGTAACGTCCCGGGTGAAAAAAATCATATTTTCCTGATACCGTGAGTAATGTCCAGGGTGAAAAAAGACAGATTTTCATGATACCGTGAGTAACGTCCCGGGTGAAAAAAATCATATTTTCCTGATACCGTGAGTAACGTCCCGGGTGAAAAAAATCATATTTTCCTGATACCGTGAGTAACGTCCCGGGTGAAAAAAATCCGATTTTCCTGATACCGTGAGTAATGTCCAGGGTGAAAAAAATCTGGTTTTCCTGATACCGTGAGACACGTCCAGGGTGAAAAAAATCTGATTTTCCTGATACCGTGAGTAACGAACAGGGTGAAAAAAATCCGATTTTCCTGATACCATGAGTAATGTCCAGGGTGAAAAAAATCCTATTTTCCTGATACCGTGAGTCACGTCCAGGGTGAAAAAAATCAGATTTTCCTGATACCGTGAGTAACGTCCCGGGTGAAAAAAAATCAGATTTTCCTGATACCGTGAGTAACGTCCCGGGTGAAAAAAATCATATTTTCCTGATACCGTGAGTAATGTCCAGGGTGAAAAAAGACAGATTTTCATGATACCGTGAGTAACGTCCCGGGTGAAAAAAATCATATTTTCCTGATACCGTGAGTAACGTCCCGGGTGAAAAAAATCATATTTTCCTGATACCGTGAGTAACGTCCAGGGTGAAAAAAATCCGATTTTCCTGATACCGTGAGACATGTCCAGGGTGAAAAAAATCTGATTTTCCTGATACCGTGAGTAACGAACAGGGTGAAAAAAATCCGATTTTCCTGATACCATGAGTAATGTCCAGGGTGAAAAAAATCCTATTTTCCTGATACCGTGAGTCACGTCCAGGGTGAAAAAAATCAGATTTTCCTGATACCGTGAGTAACGTCCCGGGTGAAAAAAAATCATATTTTCCTGATACCGTGAGTAAAGTCCCGGGTGAAAAAAATCCGATTTTCCTGATACCGTGAGTAACGTCCAGGGTGAAAAAAATCCGATTTTCCTGATACCGTGAGACACGTCCAGGGTGAAAAAAATCTAATTTTCCTGATACCGTGAGTAACGTACAGGGTGAAAAAAATCATATTCCTGATTCCGTGAGTAAAGTCCAGGGTGAAAAAAATCAGATTTTCCTGATACCATGAGTAAGGTCCAGGGTGAAAAAAATCAGATTTTCCTGATACCGTGAGTAACGTCCCGGGTGAAAAAAATCATATTTTCCTGATACCGTGAGTAAAGTCCAGGGTGAAAAAAGTCAGATTTTCATGATACCGTGAGTAACGTCCCGGGTGAAAAAAATCATATTTTCCTGATACCGTGAGTAACGTCCCGGGTGAATAAAATCCGATTTTCCTGATACCGTGAGACACGTCCAGGGTGAAAAAAATCTGATTTTCCTGATACCGTGAGTAACGTACAGGGTGAAAAAAATTCAATTTTCCTGATACCATGAGTAATGTCCCGGGTGAAAAAAATCATATTTTCCTGATACCGTGAGTCACGTCCAGGGTGAAAAAAATCAGATTTTCCTGATACCGTGAGTAACGTCCCGGGTGAAAAAAATCATATTTTCCTGATACCGTGAGTAAAGTCCAGGGTGAAAAAAATCAGATTTTCCTGATACCGTGAGTAACGTCTCCGGTGAAAAAAAATCATATTTTCCTGATACCGTGAGAAACGTACCGGGTGAAAAAAAATCATATTTTCCTGATACCGTGAGTAAAGTCCAGGGTGAAAAAAAATCAAATTTTCATGATACCATGGGTAATAGTCCAGGTGAAAAAAATCCGATTTTCCTGATACCGTGAGTAAGGTCCAGGGTGAAAAAAATCATATTTTCCTGATACCGTGAGTAAAGTCCAGGGTGAAAAAAGTCAGATTTTCATGATACCGTGAGTAACGTCCCGGGTGAAAAAAAACATATTTTCCTGATACCGTGAGTAACGTCCCGGGTGAAAAAAAATCATATTCCTGATTCCATGAGTAAAGTCCAGGGTGAAAAAAATCAGATTTTCCTGATACCGTGAGTAAGGTCCAGGGTGAAAAAAATCAGATTTTCCTGATACCGTGAGTAACGTCCCGGGTGAAAAAAAATCATATTTTCCTGATACCGTGAGTAATGTCCAGGGTGAAAAAAATCCGATTTTCCTGATACCGTGAGTCACGTCCAGGGTGAAAAATATGAGATTTTCCCGATACCGTGAGTAACGTTCCGGGTGTAAAAAATCATATTTTCCTGATACCGTGAGTAAAGTCCAGGGTGAAAAAAATCATATTTTCCAGATACCGTGAGTAACGTTCCGGGTGAAAAAAATCATATTTTCCTGATACCGTGAGAAACGTCCCGCGTGAAAAAAATCATATTTTCCTGATACCGTGAGTAAAGTCCAGGGTGAAAAAAATTCAAATTTTCATACCATGGATAATAGCCCAGGTTAAAAAAATCCAATTTTGCTGATACCGTGAGTAACGTCCAGGGTGAAAAAAATCCGATTTTCCTGATACCGTGAGACACGTCCAGGGTGAAAAAAATCTGATTTTCCTGATACCGTGAGTAACGTCCTGTGTGAAAAAAATCATATTTTAATGATACCGTGAGTAAAGACCAGGGTGAAAAAAATCAGATTTTCCTGATACCGTGAGTAAGGTCCAGGGTGAAAAAAATCAGATTTTCCTGATACCGTGAGTAATGTCCCGGGTGAAAAAAATCATATTTTACTGATACCGTGAGTAAAGTCCAGGGTGAAAAAAGTCAGATTTTCATGATACCATGGGTAACAGTCCAGGTGAAAAAAATCCGATTTTCCTGATACCGTGAGTCACGTCCAGGGTGAAAAAAATCATATTTTCCTGATACCATGAGTCACGTCCCGGGTGAAAAAAATCATATTTTCCTGATACCGTGAGTAATGTCCAGGGTGAAAAAAAATCTGATTTTCCTGATACCGTGAGACACGTCCAGGGTGAAAAATATGAGATTTTCCTGATACCGTGAGTAACGTTCCGGGTGAAAAAAATCATATTTTCCTGATACCGTGAGTAAAGTCCAGGGTGAAAAAAATCATATTTTCCAGATACCGTGAGTAACGTCCCACGTAAAAAAAATCATATTTTCCTGATACCGTGAGTAAAGTCCAGGGTGAAAAAAATTCAAATTTTCATACCATGGATAATAGTCCAGGTGAAAAAAATCCAATTTTGCTGATACCGTGAGTAACGTCCAGGGTGAAAAAAATCCAATTTTCCTGATACCATGAGACACGTCCAGGGCGAAAAAAATCTGATTTTCCTGATACCGTGAGTAACGTCCTGGGTGAAAAAATCATATTTTCCTGATACCGTGAGTAAAGTCCAGGGTGAAAAAAATCAGATTTTCCTGATACCGTGAGTAACGTCCCGGGTGAAAAAAATCATATTTTACTGATACCGTGAGTAAAGTCCAGGGTGAAAAAAGTCAGATTTTCATGATACCATGGGTAACAGTCCAGGTGAAAAAAATCCGATTTTCCTGATACCGTGAGTCACGTCCAGGGTGAAAAAAATCATATTTTCCTGATACCGTGAGTCACGTCCAGGGTGAAAAAAATCCGATTTTCCTGATACCGTGAGACACGTCCAGGGTGAAAAAAATCTGATTTTCCTGATACCGTGAGACACGTCCAGGGTGAAAAAAATCTGATTTTCCTGATACCGTGAGTCACGTCCCGGGTGAAAAAAATTATATTTTCCTGATACCTTGAGTTTAGTCCAGGTGAAAAAAAGTGATTTTCATGATACCATGAAAAAAGTTTAGGGTGAAAAAAATCCGATATTCCTGATACCGTGAGTAAGGTCCAGGGTGAAAAAAATCATATTTTCCTGATACCGTGAGTAAATTCCAGGGTGAAAAAAGTCAGATTTTTATGATACCGTGAGTAACGTCCCGGGTGAAAAAAAACATATTTTCCTGATACCGTGAGTAACGTCCCGGGTGAAAAAAATCATATTCCTGATTCCGTGAGTAAAGTCCAGGGTGAAAAAAATCAGATTTTCCTGATACCGTGAGTAAGGTCCAGGGTGAAAAAAATCAGATTTTCCTGATAACGTGAGTAACGTCCCAGGTGAAAAAAATCATATTTTCCTGATACCGTGAGTAATGTCCAGGGTGAAAAAAGACAGATTTTCATGATACCGTGAGTAACGTCCCGGGTGAAAAAAATCATATTTTCCTGATACCGTGAGTAACGTCCCAGGTGAAAAAAAACATATTTTCCTGATACCGTGAGTAACGTCCCGGGTGAAAAAAATCATATTCCTGATTCCGTGAGTAAAGTCCAGGGTGAAAAAAATCAGATTTTCCTGATACCGTGAGTAAGGTCCAGGGTGAAAAAAATCATATTTTCCTGATACCGTGAGTAATGTCCAGGGTGAAAAAAGACAGATTTTCATGATACCGTGAGTAACGTCCCGGGTGAAAAAAATCATATTTTCCTGATACCGTGAGTAACGTCCCGGGTGAAAAAAATCATATTTTCCTGATACCGTGAGTAACGTCCCGGGTGAAAAAAATCCGATTTTCCTGATACCGTGAGTAATGTCCAGGGTGAAAAAATCTGATTTTCCTGATACCGTGAGACACGTCCAGGGTGAAAAAAATCTGATTTTCCTGATACCGTGAGTAACGAACAGGGTGAAAAAAATCCGATTTTCCTGATACCATGAGTAATGTCCAGGGTGAAAAAAATCCTATTTTCCTGATACCGTGAGTCACGTCCAGGGTGAAAAAAATCAGATTTTCCTGATACCGTGAGTAACGTCCCGGGTGAAAAAAAATCAGATTTTCCTGATACCGTGAGTAACGTCCCGGGTGAAAAAAATCATATTTTCCTGATACCGTGAGTAATGTCCAGGGTGAAAAAAGACAGATTTTCATGATACCGTGAGTAACGTCCCGGGTGAAAAAAAATCATATTTTCCTGATACCGTGAGTAACGTCCCGGGTGAAAAAAATCATATTTTCCTGATACCGTGAGTAACGTCCAGGGTGAAAAAAATCCGATTTTCCTGATACCGTGAGACACGTCCAGGGTGAAAAAAATCTGATTTTCCTGATACCGTGAGTAACGAACAGGGTGAAAAAAATCCGATTTTCCTGATACCATGAGTAATGTCCAGGGTGAAAAAAATCCTATTTTCCTGATACCGTGAGTAAAGTCCCGGGTGAAAAAAATCCGATTTTCCTGATACCGTGAGTAACGTCCAGGGTGAAAAAAATCCAATTTTCCTGATACCGTGAGACACGTCCAGGGTGAAAAAAATCTAATTTTCCTGATACCGTGAGTAACGTACAGGGTGAAAAAAATCATATTCCTGATTCCGTGAGTAAAGTCCAGGGTGAAAAAAATCAGATTTTCCTGATACCATGAGTAAGGTCCAGGGTGAAAAAAATCAGATTTTCCTGATACCGTGAGTAACGTCCCGGGTGAAAAAAAATCATATTTTCCTGATACCGTGAGTAAAGTCCAGGGTGAAAAAAGTCAGATTTTCATGATACCGTGAGTAACGTCCCGGGTGAAAAAAATCATATTTTCCTGATACCGTGAGTAACGTCCCGGGTGAATAAAATCCGATTTTCCTGATACCGTGAGACACGTCCAGGGTGAAAAAAATCTGATTTTCCTGATACCGTGAGTAACGTACAGGGTGAAAAAAATTCAATTTTCCTGATACCATGAGTAATGTCCAGGGTGAAAAAAATCCTATTTTCCTGATACCGTGAGTCACGTCCAGGGTGAAAAAAATCAGATTTTCCTGATACCGTGAGTAACGTCCCGGGTGAAAAAAAATCATATTTTCCTGATACCGTGAGTAAAGTCCCGGGTGAAAAAAATCCGATTTTCCTGATACCGTGAGTAACGTCCAGGGTGAAAAAAATCCGATTTTCCTGATACCGTGAGAAACGTCCAGGGTGAAAAAAATCTAATTTTCCTGATACCGTGAGTAACGTACAGGGTGAAAAAAATCCGATTTTCCTGATACCATGAGTAATGTCCAGGGTGAAAAAAATCCGATTTTCCTGATACCGTGAGTCACGTCCAGGGCGAAAAAAATCAGATTTTCCTGATACCGTGAGTAACGTCCCGGGTGAAAAAAATCATATTTTCCTGATACCGTGAGTAAAGTCCAGGGTGAAAAAAATCATATTTTCCTGATACCGTGAGTAAAGTCCAGGGTGAAAAAAATTCAAATTTTCATGATACCATGGATAATAGTCCAGGTGAAAAAAATCCGATTTTCCTGATACCGTGAGTCACGTCCAGGGTGAAAAAAATCAGATTTTCCAGATACCGTGAGTTATGTCCAGGGTGAAAAATATCAGATTTTCTTGATACCGTAAGTAAAGTCCAGGGTGAAAAAAAATCATATTTTCCTGATACCGTGAGTAAAGTCCAGGGTGAAAAAAATCATATTTTCCTGATACCGTGAGTAAAGTCCATGGTGAAAAATATCAGATTTTCCTGATACCGTGAGCAATGTCCCGGGTGAAAAATATCAGATTTTCTTGATACCGTAAGTAAAGTCCAGGGTGAAAAAAAATCATATTTTCATGATACCATTGATAATAGTCCAGGTGAAAAAAATCCGATTTTCCTGATACCGTGAGTCACGTCCAGGGTGAAAAAAATCATATTTTCCTAATACCGTGAGTAACGTCCCGGGTGAAAAAAAATCATATTTTCCTGATACCGTGAGTAAAGTCCATGGTGAAAAATATCAGATTTTCCTGATACCGTGAGCAATGTCCCGGGTGAAAAAAATTAGATTTTCCCGATACCGTGAGTAACGTCCCGGGTGAAAAAAATACGATTTTCCTGATACCGTGAGACACGTCCAGG
This sequence comes from Bradypodion pumilum, assembly GCA_035047305.1. Lineage (NCBI taxonomy): Eukaryota > Metazoa > Chordata > Lepidosauria > Squamata > Chamaeleonidae > Bradypodion > Bradypodion pumilum. The sequence goes on from JAWDJD010000003.1 coordinate 188,059,867, forward strand.
GTGAAAAAAATCTGATTTTCCTGATACCGTGAGTAACGTACAGGGTGAAAAAAATTCGATTTTCCTGATACCATGAGTAATGTCCAGGGTGAAAAAAATCCTATTTTCCTGATACCGTGAGTCACGTCCAGGGTGAAAAAAATCAGATTTTCCAGATACCGTGAGTAACGTCCCGGGTGAAAAAAAATCATATTTAACTGATACCGTGAGTAAAGTCCCGGGTGAAAAAAATCCGATTTTCCTGATACCGTGAGTAACGTCCAGGGTGAAAAAAATCCGATTTTCCTGATACCGTGAGACACGTCCAGGGTGAAAAAAATCTAATTTTCCTGATACCGGGAGTAACGTACAGGGTGAAAAAAATCCGATTTTCCTGATACCATGAGTAATGTCCAGGGTGAAAAAAATCTGATTTTCCTGATACCGTGAGTCACGTCCAGGGCGAAAAAAACCAGATTTTCCTGATACCGTGAGTAACGTCCCGGGTGAAAAAAATCATATTTTCCTGATACCGTGAGTAAAGTCCAGGGTGAAAAAAATCATATTTTCCTGATACTGTGAGTAAAGTCCAGGGTGAAAAAAATTCAAATTTTCATGATACCATGGATAATAGTCCAGGTGAAAAAAATCCGATTTTCCTGATACCGTGAGTCACGTCCAGGGTGAAAAAAATCAGATTTTCCAGATACCGTGAGTTATGTCCAGGGTGAAAAATATCAGATTTTCTTGATACCGTAAGTAAAGTGCAGGGTGAAAAAAATTCAAATTTTCATGATACCATGGATAATAGTCCAGGTGAAAAAAATCCGATTTTCCTGATACCGTGAGTCACGTCCAGGGTGAAAAAAATCATATTTTCCTGATACCGTGAGTAACGTCCCGGGTGAAAAAAATTAGATTTTCCCGATACCGTGAGTAACGTCCCGGGTGAAAAAAATACGATTTTCCTGATACCGTGAGTAACGTCCAGGGTGAAAAAAATCCGATTTTCCTGATACCGTGAGACACGTCCAGGGTGAAAAGAATCTAATTTTCCTGATACCGTGAGTAACGTACAGGGTGAAAAAAATCCGATTTTCCTGATACCATGAGTAATGTCCAGGGTGAAAAAAATCCGATTTTCCTGATACCGTGAGTCACGTCCAGGGTGAAAAATATGAGATTTTCCTGATACCGTGAGTAACGTTCCGGGTGAAAAAAATCATATTTTCCTGATACCGTGAGTAAAGTCCAGGGTGAAAAAAATCATATTTTCCAGATACCGTGAGTAACGTCCCGGGTGAAAAAAATCTGATTTTCCTGATACCGTGAGTAACGTCCTGGGTGAAAAAAATCATATTTTCCTGATACCGTGAGTAAAGTCCAGGGTGAAAAAAATCAGATTTTCCTGATACCGTGAGTAAGGTCCAGGGTGAAAAAAATCAGATTTTCCTGATACCGTGAGTAACGTCCCGGGTGAAAAAAATCATATTTTCCTGATACCGTGAGTAAAGTCCAGGGTGAAAAAAGTCAGATTTTCATGATACCATGGGTAACAGTCCAGGTGAAAAAAATCCGATTTTCCTGATACCGTGAGTCACGTCCAGGGTGAAAAAAAATCATATTTTCCTGATACCGTGAGTCACGTCCAGGGTGAAAAAAATCAGATTTTCCTGATACCGTGAGTAACGTCCCGGGTGAAAAAAATCATATTTTCCTGATACCGTGAGTAAAGTCCAGGGTGAAAAATATCAGATTTTCGTGATACTGTGAGTAACGTCCCCGGTGAAAAAAATCATATTTTCCTGATACCGTGAGAAACGTACCGGGTGAAAAAAAATCATATTTTCCTGATACCGTGAGTAAAGTCCAGGGTGAAAAAAAATCAAATTTTCATGATACCATGGGTAATAGTCCAGGTGAAAAAAATCCGATTTTCCTGATACCGTGAGTCACGTCCAGGGTGAAAAAAATCAGATTTTCCAGATACCGTGAGTTATGTCCAGGGTGAAAAATATCAGATTTTCATGATACCGTGAGTAAGGTCCAGGGTGAAAAAAATTATATTTTCCTGATACCTTGAGTTTAGTCCAGGTGAAAAAAAGTGATTTTCATGATACCATGAAAAAAGTTTAGGGTGAAAAAAATCCGATATTCCTGATACCGTGAGTAAGGTCCAGGGTGAAAAAAAACATATTTTCCTGATACCGTGAGTAAAGTCCAGGGTGAAAAAAATCATATTCCTGATACCGTGAGTAAAGTCCAGGGTGAAAAAAATCAGATTTTCCTGATACCGTGAGTAAGGTCCAGGGTGAAAAAAATCAGATTTTCCTGATACCGTGAGTAATGTCCAGGGTGAAAAAAGACAGATTTTCATGATACCGTGAGTAACGTCCCGGGTGAAAAAAATCATATTTTCCTGATACCGTGAGTAACGTCCCGGGTGAAAAAAATCATATTTTCCTGATACCGTGTGTAACGTCCCGGGTGAAAAAAATCCGATTTTCCTGATACCGTGAGTAATGTCCAGGGTGAAAAAAATCCTATTTTCCTGATACCGTGAGTCACGTCCAGGGTGAAAAAAATCAGATTTTCCTGATACCGTGAGTAACGTCCCGGGTGAAAAAAAATCATATTTTCCTGATACCGTGAGTAAAGTCCCGGGTGAAAAAAATCCGATTTTCCTGATACCGTGAGTAACGTCCAGGGTGAAAAAAATCCGATTTTCCTGATACCGTGAGACACGTCCAGGGTGAAAAAAATCTAATTTTCCTGATACCGTGAGTAACGTACAGGGTGAAAAAAATCATATTCCTGATTCCGTGAGTAAAGTCCAGGGTGAAAAAAATCAGATTTTCCTGATACCATGGGTAAGGTCCAGGGTGAAAAAAATCAGATTTTCCTGATACCGTGAGTAAAGTCCAGGGTGAAAAATGTCAGATTTTCATGATACCGTGAGTAACGTCCCGGGTGAAAAAAATCATATTTTCCTGATACCGTGAGACACATCCAGGGTGAAAAAAATCTAATTTTCCTGATACCGTGAGTAACGTACAGGGTGAAAAATAATCCGATTTTCCTGATACCATGAGTAATGTCCAGGGTGAAAAAAATCCGATTTTCCTGATACCGTGAGTCACGTCTAGGGTGAAAAAAATCAGATTTTCCTGATACCGTGAGTAACGTCCCGGGTGAAAAAAATCATATTTTCCTGATACCGTGAGTAAAGTCCAGGGTGAAAAAAATCATATTTTCCTGATACCGTGAGTAAAGTCCAGGGTGAAAAAAATTCAAATTTTCATGATACCATGGATAATAGTCCAGGTGAAAAAAATCCGATTTTCCTGATACCGTGAGTCACGTCCAGGGTGAAAAAAATCAGATTTTCCAGATACCGTGAGTTATGTCCAGGGTGAAAAATATCAGATTTTCTTGATACCGTAAGTAAAGTCCAGGGTGAAAAAATTCAAATTTTCATGATACCATGGATAATAGTCCAGGTGAAAAAAATCCGATTTTCCTGATACCGTGAGTCACGTCCAGGGTGAAAAAAATCATATTTTCCTGATACCGTGAGTAAAGTCCCGGGTGAAAAAAATCCGATTTTTCTGATACCGTGAGTAACGTCAAGGGTGAAAAAAATCCGATTTTCCTGATACCATGAGTAATGTCCAGGGCGAAAAAAATCTGATTTTCCTGATACCGTGAGTCACGTCCAGGGTGAAAAAAATCAGATTTTCCTGATACCGTGAGTAACGTCCCGGGTGAAAAAAATCATATTTTCCTGATACCGTGAGTAAAGTCCAGGGTGAAAAAAATCAGATTTTCCAGATACCGTGAGTAACGTCCCGGGTGAAAAAAATCCGATTTTCCTGATACCGTGAGTAACGTCCAGGGTGAAAAAAATCCGATTTTCCTGATACCGTGAGACACGTCCAGGGTGAAAAAAATCTGATTTTCCTGATACCGTGAGTAACGAACAGGGTGAAAAAAATCCGATTTTCCTGATACCATGAGTAATGTTCAGGGTGGAAAAAAATCCTATTTTCCTGATACCGTGAGTCACGTCCAGGGTGAAAAAAATCAAATTTTCCTGATACCGTGAGTAACGTACAGGGTGAAAAATATCATATTCCTGATTCCGTGAGTAAAGTCCAGGGTGAAAAAAATCAGATTTTCCTGATACCATGAGTAAGGTCCAGGGTGAAAAAAATCAGATTTTCCTGATACCGTGAGTAACGTCCCGGGTGAAAAAAATCATATTTTCCTGATACCATGAGTAAAGTCCAGGGTGAAAAAAGTCAGATTTTCATGATACCGTGAGTAACGTCCCGGGTGAAAAAAATCATATTTTCCTGATACCGTGAGTAACGTCCCGGGTGAAAAAAATCATATTTTCCTGATACCGTGAGTAACGTCCAGGGTGAAAAAAATCCGATTTTCCTGATACCGTGAGACACGTCCAGGGTGAAAAAAATCTGATTTTCCTGATACCGTGAGTAACGAACAGGGTGAAAAAAATCCGATTTTCCTGATACCATGAGTAATGTCCATGGTGAAAAAAATCCTATTTTCCTGATACCGTGAGTAAAGTCCCGGGTGAAAAAAATCCGATTTTCCTGATACCGTGAGTAACGTCCAGGGTGAAAAAAATCCGATTTTCCTGATACCGTGAGACACGTCCAGGGTGAAAAAAATCTAATTTTCCTGATACCGTGAGTAACGTACAGGGTGAAAAAAATCATATTCCTGATTCCGTGAGTAAAGTCCAGGGTGAAAAAAATCAGATTTTCCTGATACCATGAGTAAGGTCCAGGGTGAAAAAAATCAGATTTTCCTGATACCGTGAGTAACGTCCCGGGTGAAAAAAATCATATTTTCCTGATACCGTGAGTAAAGTCCAGGGTGAAAAAAGTCAGATTTTCATGATACCGTGAGTAACGTCCCGGGTGAAAAAAATCATATTTTCCTGATACCGTGAGTAACGTCCCGGGTGAATAAAATCCGATTTTCCTGATACCGTGAGACACGTCCAGGGTGAAAAAAATCTGATTTTCCTGATACCGTGAGTAACGTACAGGGTGAAAAAAATTCAATTTTCCTGATACCATGAGTAATGTCCAGGGTGAAAAAAATCCTATTTTCCTGATACCGTGAGTCACGTCCAGGGTGAAAAAAATCAGATTTTCCTGATACCGTGAGTAACGTCCCGGGTGAAAAAAAATCATATTTTCCTGATACCGTGAGTAAAGTCCCGGGTGAAAAAAATCCGATTTTCCTGATACCGTGAGTAACATCCAGGGTGAAAAAAATCCGATTTTCCTGATACCGTGAGAAACGTCCAGGGTGAAAAAAATCTAATTTTCCTGATACCGTGAGTAACGTACAGGGTGAAAAAAATCCGATTTTCCTGATACCATGAGTAATGTCCAGGGTGAAAAAAATCCGATTTTCCTGATACCGTGAGTCACGTCCAGGGCGAAAAAAATCAGATTTTCCTGATACCGTGAGTAACGTCCCGGGTGAAAAAAATCATATTTTCCTGATACCGTGAGTAAAGTCCAGGGTGAAAAAAATCATATTTTCCTGATACCGTGAGTAAAGTCCAGGGTGAAAAAAATTCAAATTTTCATGTTACCATGGATAATAGTCCAGGTGAAAAAAATCCGATTTTCCTGATACCGTGAGTCACGTCCAGGGTGAAAAAAATCAGATTTTCCAGATACCGTGAGTTATGTCCAGGGTGAAAAATATCAGATTTTCTTGATACCGTAAGTAAAGTCCAGGGTGAAAAAAATTCCAATTTTCATGATACCATTGATAATAGTCCAGGTGAAAAAAATCCGATTTTCCTGATACCGTGAGTCACGTCCAGGGTGAAAAAAATCATATTTTCCTGATACCGTGAGTAACGTCCCGGGTGAAAAAAAATCATATTTTCCTGATACCGTGAGTAAAGTCCATGGTGAAAAATATCAGATTTTCCTGATACCGTGAGCAATGTCCCGGGTGAAAAAAATTAGATTTTCCCGATACCGTGAGTAACGTCCCGGGTGAAAAAAATACGATTTTCCTGATACCGTGAGACACGTCCAGGGTGAAAAAAATCTGATTTTCCTGATACCGTGAGTAACGTACAGGGTGAAAAAAATCCTATTTTCCTGATACCGTGAGTCACGTCCAGGGTGAAAAAAATCAGATTTTCCAGATACCGTGAGTAACGTCCCGGGTGAAAAAAAATCATATTTAACTGATACCGTGAGTAAAGTCCCGGGTGAAAAAAATCCGATTTTCCTGATACCGTGAGTAACGTCCAGGGTGAAAAAAATCCGATTTTCCTGATACCGTGAGACACGTCCAGGGTGAAAAAAATCTAATTTTCCTGATACCGGGAGTAACGTACAGGGTGAAAAAAATCCGATTTTCCTGATACCATGAGTAATGTCCAGGGTGAAAAAAATCTGATTTTCCTGATACCGTGAGTCACGTCCAGGGCGAAAAAAACCAGATTTTCCTGATACCGTGAGTAACGTCCCGGGTGAAAAAAATCATATTTTCCTGATACCGTGAGTAAAGTCCAGGGTGAAAAAAATCATATTTTCCTGATACTGTGAGTAAAGTCCAGGGTGAAAAAAATTCAAATTTTCATGATACCATGGATAATAGTCCAGGTGAAAAAAATCCGATTTTCCTGATACCGTGAGTCACGTCCAGGGTGAAAAAAATCAGATTTTCCAGATACCGTGAGTTATGTCCAGGGTGAAAAATATCAGATTTTCTTGATACCGTAAGTAAAGTGCAGGGTGAAAAAAATTCAAATTTTCATGATACCATGGATAATAGTCCAGGTGAAAAAAATCCGATTTTCCTGATACCGTGAGTCACGTCCAGGGTGAAAAAAATCATATTTTCCTGATACCGTGAGTAACGTCCCGGGTGAAAAAAATTAGATTTTCCCGATACCGTGAGTAACGTCCCGGGTGAAAAAAATACGATTTTCCTGATACCGTGAGTAACGTCCAGGGTGAAAAAAATCCGATTTTCCTGATACCGTGAGACACGTCCAGGGTGAAAAGAATCTAATTTTCCTGATACCGTGAGTAACGTACAGGGTGAAAAAAATCCGATTTTCCTGATACCATGAGTAATGTCCAGGGTGAAAAAAATCCGATTTTCCTGATACCGTGAGTCACGTCCAGGGTGAAAAATATGAGATTTTCCTGATACCGTGAGTAACGTTCCGGGTGAAAAAAATCATATTTTCCTGATACCGTGAGTAAAGTCCAGGGTGAAAAAAATCATATTTTCCAGATACCGTGAGTAACGTCCCGGGTGAAAAAAATCTGATTTTCCTGATACCGTGAGTAACGTCCTGGGTGAAAAAAATCATATTTTCCTGATACCGTGAGTAAAGTCCAGGGTGAAAAAAATCAGATTTTCCTGATACCGTGAGTAACGTCCCGGGTGAAAAAAATCATATTTTCCTGATACCGTGAGTAAAGTCCAGGGTGAAAAAAGTCAGATTTTCATGATACCATGGGTAACAGTCCAGGTGAAAAAAATCCGATTTTCCTGATACCGTGAGTCACGTCCAGGGTGAAAAAAAATCATATTTTCCTGATACCGTGAGTCACGTCCAGGGTGAAAAAAATCAGATTTTCCTGATACCGTGAGTAACGTCCCGGGTGAAAAAAATCATATTTTCCTGATACCGTGAGTAAAGTCCAGGGTGAAAAATATCAGATTTTCGTGATACTGTGAGTAACGTCCCCGGTGAAAAAAATCATATTTTCCTGATACCGTGAGAAACGTACCGGGTGAAAAAAAATCATATTTTCCTGATACCGTGAGTAACGTCCAGGGTGAAAAAAATCCGATTTTCCTGATACCGTGAGACACGTCCAGGGTGAAAAGAATCTAATTTTCCTGATACCGTGAGTAACGTACAGGGTGAAAAAAATCCGATTTTCCTGATACCATGAGTAATGTCCAGGGTGAAAAAAATCCGATTTTCCTGATACCGTGAGTCACGTCCAGGGTGAAAAATATGAGATTTTCCTGATACCGTGAGTAACGTTCCGGGTGAAAAAAATCATATTTTCCTGATACCGTGAGTAAAGTCCAGGGTGAAAAAAATCATATTTTCCAGATACCGTGAGTAACGTCCCGGGTGAAAAAAATCTGATTTTCCTGATACCGTGAGTAACGTCCTGGGTGAAAAAAATCATATTTTCCTGATACCGTGAGTAAAGTCCAGGGTGAAAAAAATCAGATTTTCCTGATACCGTGAGTAACGTCCCGGGTGAAAAAAATCATATTTTCCTGATACCGTGAGTAAAGTCCAGGGTGAAAAAAGTCAGATTTTCATGATACCATGGGTAACAGTCCAGGTGAAAAAAATCCGATTTTCCTGATACCGTGAGTCACGTCCAGGGTGAAAAAAAATCATATTTTCCTGATACCGTGAGTCACGTCCAGGGTGAAAAAAATCAGATTTTCCTGATACCGTGAGTAACGTCCCGGGTGAAAAAAATCATATTTTCCTGATACCGTGAGTAAAGTCCAGGGTGAAAAATATCAGATTTTCGTGATACTGTGAGTAACGTCCCCGGTGAAAAAAATCATATTTTCCTGATACCGTGAGAAACGTACCGGGTGAAAAAAAATCATATTTTCCTGATACCGTGAGTAAAGTCCAGGGTGAAAAAAAATCAAATTTTCATGATACCATGGGTAATAGTCCAGGTGAAAAAAATCCGATTTTCCTGATACCGTGAGTCACGTCCAGGGTGAAAAAAATCAGATTTTCCAGATACCGTGAGTTATGTCCAGGGTGAAAAATATCAGATTTTCATGATCCCGTGAGTAAGGTCCAGGGTGAAAAAAATTATATTTTCCTGATACCTTGAGTTTAGTCCAGGTGAAAAAAAGTGATTTTCATGATACCATGAAAAAAGTTTAGGGTGAAAAAAATCCGATATTCCTGATACCGTGAGTAAGGTCCAGGGTGAAAAAAAACATATTTTCCTGATACCGTGAGTAAAGTCCAGGGTGAAAAAAATCATATTCCTGATACCGTGAGTAAAGTCCAGGGTGAAAAAAATCAGATTTTCCTGATACCGTGAGTAAGGTCCAGGGTGAAAAAAATCAGATTTTCCTGATACCGTGAGTAACGTCCCGGGTGAAAAAATAATCATATTTTCCTGATACCGTGAGTAATGTCCAGGGTGAAAAAAGACAGATTTTCATGATACCGTGAGTAACGTCCCGGGTGAAAAAAATCATATTTTCCTGATACCGTGAGTAACGTCCCGGGTGAAAAAAATCATATTTTCCTGATACCGTGTGTAACGTCCCGGGTGAAAAAAATCCGATTTTCCTGATACCGTGAGTAATGTCCAGGGTGAAAAAAATCCTATTTTCCTGATACCGTGAGTCACGTCCAGGGTGAAAAAAATCAGATTTTCCTGATACCGTGAGTAACGTCCCGGGTGAAAAAAAATCATATTTTCCTGATACCGTGAGTAAAGTCCCGGGTGAAAAAAATCCGATTTTCCTGATACCGTGAGTAACGTCCAGGGTGAAAAAAATCCGATTTTCCTGATACCGTGAGACACGTCCAGGGTGAAAAAAAATCTAATTTTCCTGATACCGTGAGTAACGTACAGGGTGAAAAAAATCATATTCCTGATTCCGTGAGTAAAGTCCAGGGTGAAAAAAATCAGATTTTCCTGATACCATGGGTAAGGTCCAGGGTGAAAAAAATCAGATTTTCCTGATACCGTGAGTAACGTCCCTGGTGAAAAAAATCATATTTTCCTGATACCGTGAGTAAAGTCCAGGGTGAAAAAAGTCAGATTTTCATGATACCGTGAGTAACGTCCCGGGTGAAAAAAATCATATTTTCCTGATACCGTGAGACACATCCAGGGTGAAAAAAATCTAATTTTCCTGATACCGTGAGTAACGTACAGGGTGAAAAATAATCCGATTTTCCTGATACCATGAGTAATGTCCAGGGTGAAAAAAATCCGATTTTCCTGATACCGTGAGTCACGTCTAGGGCGAAAAAAATCAGATTTTCCTGATACCGTGAGTAAAGTCCCGGGTGAAAAAAATCATATTTTCCTGATACCGTGAGTAAAGTCCAGGGTGAAAAAAATCATATTTTCCTGATACCGTGAGTAAAGTCCAGGGTGAAAAAAATTCAAATTTTCATGATACCATGGATAATAGTCCAGGTGAAAAAAATCCGATTTTCCTGATACCGTGAGTCACGTCCAGGGTGAAAAAAATCAGATTTTCCAGATACCGTGAGTTATGTCCAGGGTGAAAAATATCAGATTTTCTTGATACCGTAAGTAAAGTCCAGGGTGAAAAAATTCAAATTTTCATGATACCATGGATAATAGTCCAGGTGAAAAAAATCCGATTTTCCTGATACCGTGAGTCACGTCCAGGGTGAAAAAAATCATATTTTCCTGATACCGTGAGTAAAGTCCCGGGTGAAAAAAATCCGATTTTTCTGATACCGTGAGTAACGTCCAGGGTGAAAAAAATCCGATTTTCCTGATACCATGAGTAATGTCCAGGGCGAAAAAAATCTGATTTTCCTGATACCGTGAGTCACGTCCAGGGTGAAAAAAATCAGATTTTCCTGATACCGTGAGTAACGTCCCGGGTGAAAAAAATCATATTTTCCTGATACCGTGAGTAAAGTCCAGGGTGAAAAAAATCAGATTTTCCAGATACCGTGAGTAACGTCCCGGGTGAAAAAAATCCGATTTTCCTGATACCGTGAGTAACGTCCAGGGTGAAAAAAATCCGATTTTCCTGATACCGTGAGACACGTCCAGGGTGAAAAAAATCTGATTTTCCTGATACCGTGAGTAACGAACAGGGTGAAAAAAATCCGATTTTCCTGATACCATGAGTAATGTTCAGGGTGAAAAAAATCCTATTTTCCTGATACCGTGAGTCACGTCCAGGGTGAAAAAAATCAAATTTTCCTGATACCGTGAGTAACGTACAGGGTGAAAAATATCATATTCCTGATTCCGTGAGTAAAGTCCAGGGTGAAAAAAATCAGATTTTCCTGATGCCATGAGTAAGGTCCAGGGTGAAAAAAATCAGATTTTCCTGATACCGTGAGTAACGTCCCGGGTGAAAAAAATCATATTTTCCTGATACCGTGAGTAAAGTCCAGGGTGAAAAAAGTCAGATTTTCATGATACCGTGAGTAACGTCCCGGGTGAAAAAAATCATATTTTCCTGATACCGTGAGTAACGTCCCGGGTGAATATAATCCGATTTTCCTGATACCGTGAGACACGTCCAGGGTGAAAAAAATCTGATTTTCCTGATACCGTGAGTAACGTACAGGGTGAAAAAAATTCGATTTTCCTGATACCATGAGTAATGTCCAGGGTGAAAAAAATCCTATTTTCCTGATACCGTGAGTCACGTCCAGGGTGAAAAAAATCAGATTTTCCTGATACCGTGAGTAACGTCCCGGGTGAAAAAAAATCATATTTTCCTGATACCGTGAGTAAAGTCCCGGGTGAAAAAAATCCGATTTTCCTGATACCGTGAGTAACCTCCAGGGTGAAAAAAATCCGATTTTCCTGATACCGTGAGACACGTCCAGGGTGAAAAAAATCTAATTTTCCTGATACCGTGAGTAACGTACAGGGTGAAAAAAATCCGATTTTCCTGATACCATGAGTAATGTCCAGGGTGAAAAAAATCCGATTTTCCTGATACCGTGAGTCACGTCCAGGGCAAAAAAAATCAGATTTTCCTGATACCGTGAGTAACGTCCCGGGTGAAAAAAATCATATTTTCCTGATACCGTGAGTAAAGTCCAGGGTGAAAAAAATCATATTTTCCTGATACCGTGAGTAAAGTCCAGGGTGAAAAAAATTCAAATTTTCATGATACCATGGATAATAGTCCAGGTGAAAAAAATCCGATTTTCCTGATACCGTGAGTCACGTCCAGGGTGAAAAAAATCAGATTTTCCAGATACCGTGAGTTATGTCCAGGGTGAAAAATATCAGATTTTCTTGATACCGTAAGTAAAGTCCAGGGTGAAAAAAATTCAAATTTTCATGATACCATGGATAATAGTCCAGGTGAAAAAAATCCGATTTTCCTGATACCGTGAGTCACGTCCAGGGTGAAAAAAATCCGATTTTCCTGATACCGTGAGACACGTCCAGGGTGAAAAGAATCTAATTTTCCTGATACCGTGAGTAACGTACAGGGTGAAAAAAATCCGATTTTCCTGATACCATGAGTAATGTCCAGGGTGAAAAAAATCCGATTTTCCTGATACCGTGAGTCACGTCCAGGGTGAAAAATATGAGATTTTCCTGATACCGTGAGTAACGTTCCGGGTGAAAAAAATCATATTTTCCTGATACCGTGAGTAAAGTCCATGGTGAAAAAAATCATATTTTCCAGATACCGTGAGTAACGTCCCGGGTGAAAAAAATCATATTTTCCTGATACTGTGAGAAACGTCCCGCGTGAAAAAAATCTAATTTTCCTGATACCGTGAGTAACGTACAGGGTGAAAAAAATCCGATTTTCCTGATACCATGAGTAATGTCCAGGGTGAAAAAAATCATATTTTCCTGATACCGTGAGTAACGTCCATGGTGAAAAAAATCCGATTTTCCTGATACAGTGAGACACGTCCAGGGTGAAAAAAATCTGATTTTCCTGATACCGTGAGTAACGTCCTGGGTGAAAAAAATCATATTTTCCTGATACCGTGAGTAAAGTCCAGGGTGAAAAAAATCAGATTTTCCTGATACCATGAGTAAGGTCCAGGGTGAAAAAAATCAGATTTTCCTGATACCGTGAGTAACGTCCCGGGTGAAAAAAATCATATTTTCCTGATACCGTGAGTAAAGTCCAGGGTGAAAAAAGTCAGATTTTCATGATACCATGGGTAACAGTCCAGGTGAAAAAAATCCGATTTTCCTGATACCGTGAGTCACGTCCAGGGTGAAAAAAAATCATATTTTCCTGATACCGTGAGTCACGTCCAGGGTGAAAAAAATCAGATTTTCCTGATACCGTGAGTAACGTCCCGGGTGAAAAAAATCAGATTTTCCTGATACCGTGAGTAACGTCCCGGGTGAAAAAAATCATATTTTCCTGATACCGTGAGTAACGTCCCGGGTGAAAAAAATCATATTTTCCTGATACCGTGAGTAACGTCCCGGGTGAAAAAAATCCGATTTTCCTGATACCGTGAGTAACGTCCAGGGTGAAAAAAATCCGATTTTCCTGATACCGTGAGACACGTCCAGGGTGAAAAAAATCTGATTTTCCTGATACCGTGAGTAACGAACAGGGTGAAAAAAATCCGATTTTCCTGATACCATGAGTAATGTCCAGGGTGAAAAAAATCCTATTTTCCTGATACCGTGAGTCACGTCCAGGGTGAAAAAAATCAGATTTTCCTGATACCGTGAGTAACGTCCCGGGTGAAAAAAAATCATATTTTCCTGATACCGTGAGTAAAGTCCCGGGTGAAAAAAATCCGATTTTCCTGATACCGTGAGTAACGTCCAGGGTGAAAAAAATCTGATTTTCCTGATACCGTGAGACACGTCCAGGGTGAAAAAAATCTAATTTTCCTGATACCGTGAGTAACGTACAGGGTGAAAAAAATCATATTCCTGATTCCGTGAGTAAAGTCCAGGGTGAAAAAAAAACAGATTTTCCTGATACCATGAGTAAGGTCCAGGGTGAAAAAAATCATATTTTCCTGATACCGTGAGTAACGTCCCGGGTGAAAAAAATCATATTTTCCTGATACCGTGAGTAACGTCCCGGGTGAATAAAATCCGATTTTCCTGATACCGTGAGTAATGTCCAGGGTGAAAAAAATCCTATTTTCCTGATACCGTGAGTCACGTCCAGGGTGAAAAAAATCAGATTTTCCTGATACCGTGAGTAACGTCCCGGGTGAAAAAAATCATATTTTCCTGATACCGTGAGTAAAGTCCCGGGTGAAAAAAATCCGATTTTCCTGATACCGTGAGTAACGTCCAGGGTGAAAAAAATCCGATTTTCCTGATACCGTGAGACACGTCCAGGGTGAAAAAAATCTAATTTTCCTGATACCGTGAGTAACGTACAGGGTGAAAAAAATCCGATTTTCCTGATACCATGAGTAATGTCCAGGGTGAAAAAAATCTGATTTTCCTGATACCGTGAGTCACGTCCTGGGTGAAAAAAATTATATTTTTCTGATACCTTGAGTTTAGTCCAGGTGAAAAAAAGTGATTTTCATGATACCATGAAAAAAGTTTAGGGTGAAAAAAATCTGATTTTCCTGATACCGTGAGTAAGGTCCCGGGTGAAAAAAATCAGATTTTCCTGATACCGTGAGTAACGTCCCGGGTGAAAAAAATCATATTTTCCTGATACCATGAGTAATGTCCAGGGTGAAAAAAATCCGATTTTCCTGATACAGTGAGACACGTCCAGGGTGAAAAAAATCCGATTTTCCTGATACCGTGAGTAACGTCCTGGGTGAAAAAAATCATATTTTCCTGATACCGTGAGTAAAGTCCAGGGTGAAAAAAATCAGATTTTCCTGATACCGTGAGTAAGGTCCAGGGTGAAAAAAATCAGATTTTCCTGATACCGTGAGTAACGTCCCGGGTGAAAAAAATCATATTTTCCTGATACCGTGAGTAAAGTCCAGGGTGAAAAAAGTCAGATTTTCATGATACCATGGGTAACAGTCCAGGTGAAAAAAATCCGATTTTCCTGATACCGTGAGTCACGTCCAGGGTGAAAAAAAATCATATTTTCCTGATACCGTGAGTCACGTCCAGGGTGAAAAAAATCAGATTTTCCTGATACCGTGAGTAACGTCCCGGGTGAAAAAAATCATATTTTCCTGATACCGTGAGTCACGTCCAGGGCGAAAAAAATCCGATTTTCCTGATACCATGAGTAACGTGCAGGGAGAAAAAAATCCGATTTTCCTGATACCGTGAGACACGTCCAGGGTGAAAAGAATCTAATTTTCCTGATACCGTGAGTAACGTACAGGGTGAAAAAAATCCGATTTTCCTGATACCATGAGTAATGTCCAAGGTGAAAAAAAATCCGATTTTCCTGATACCGTGAGTCACGTCCAGGGTGAAAAATATGAGATTTTCCTGATACCGTGAGTAACGTTCCGGGTGAAAAAAATCATATTTTCCTGATACCGTGAGTAAAGTCCAGGGTGAAAAAAATCATATTTTCCAGATACCGTGAGTAACGTCCCGGGTGAAAAAAATCATATTTTCCTGATACCGTGAGAAACGTCCCGCGTGAAAAAAATCATATTTTCCTGATACCGTGAGTAAAGTCCAGGGTGAAAAAAATTCAAATTTTCATACCATGGATAATAGTGCAGGTGAAAAAAATCCAATTTTGCTGATACCGTGAGTAACGTCCATGGTGAAAAAATCCGATTTTCCTGATACAGTGAGACACGTCCAGGGTGAAAAAAATCTGATTTTCCTGATACCGTGAGTAACGTCCTGGGTGAAAAAAATCAGATTTTCCTGATACCGTGAGTAACGTCCCGGGTGAAAAAAATCATATTTTCCTGATACCGTGAGTAAAGTCCAGGGTGAAAAAAGTCAGATTTTCATGATACCATGGGTAACAGTCCAGGTGAAAAAAATCCGATTTTCCTGATACCGTGAGTCACGTCCAGGGTGAAAAAAAATCATATTTTCCTGATACCGTGAGTCACGTCCAGGGTGAAAAAAATCAGATTTTCCTGATACCGTGAGTAACGTCCCGGGTGAAAAAAATCATATTTTCCTGATACCGTGAGTAAAGTCCAGGGTGAAAAAAATCAGATTTTCCTGATACCGTGAGTAACGTCCCGGGTGAAAAAAATCATATTTTCCTGATACCGTGAGTAACGTCCCGGGTGAAAAAAATCATATTTTCCTGATACCGTGAGTAATGTCCCGGGTGAAAAAAATCCGATTTTCCTGATACCGTGAGTAACGTCCAGGGTGAAAAAAATCCGATTTTCCTGATACCATGAGACACGTCCAGGGTGAAAAAAATCTGATTTTCCTGATACCGTGAGTAACGAACAGGGTGAAAAAAATCCGATTTTCCTGATACCATGAGTAATGTCCAGGGTGAAAAAAATCCTATTTTCCTGATACCGTGAGTCACGTCCAGGGTGAAAAAAATCAGATTTTCCTGATACCGTGAGTAACGTCCCGGGTGAAAAAAAATCATATTTTCCTGATACCGTGAGTAAAGTCCCGGGTGAAAAAAATCTGATTTTCCTGATACCGTGAGTAACGTCCAGGGTGAAAAAAATCCGATTTTCCTGATACCGTGAGACACGTCCAGGGTGAAAAAAATCTAATTTTCCTGATACCGTGAGTAACGTACAGGGTGAAAAAAATCATATTCCTGATTCCGTGAGTAAAGTCCAGGGTGAAAAAAATCAGATTTTCCTGATACCATGAGTAAGGTCCAGGGTGAAAAAAATCATATTTTCCTGATACCGTGAGTAACGTCCCGGGTGAAAAAAATCATATTTTCCTGATACCGTGAGTAAAGTCCAGGGTGAAAAAAGTCAGATTTTCATGATACCGTGAGTAACGTCCCGGGTGAAAAAAATCATATTTTCCTGATACCGTGAGTAACGTCCCGGGTGAATAAAATCCGATTTTCCTGATACCGTGAGACACGTCCAGGGTGAAAAAAATCTTATTTTCCTGATACCGTGAGTAACGTACAGGGTGAAAAAAATCCGATTTTCCTGATACCATGAGTAATGTCCAGGGTGAAAAAAATCCGATTTTCCTGATACCGTGAGTCACGTCCAGGGCGAAAAAAATCAGATTTTCCTGATACCGTGAGTAACGTCCCGGGTGAAAAAAATCATATTTTCCTGATACCGTGAGTAAAGTCCAGGGTGAAAAAAATCAGATTTTCCAGATACCGTGAGTTATGTCCAGGGTGAAAAATATCAGATTTTCTTGATACCGTAAGTAAAGTCCAGGGTGAAAAAAATTCAAATTTTCATGATACCATGGATAATAGTCCAGGTGAAAAAAATCCGATTTTCCTGATACCGTGAGTAACGTCCCGGGTGAAAAAAATTAGATTTTCCCGATACCGTGAGTAACGTCCCGGGTGAAAAAAATACGATTTTCCTGATACCGTGAGACACGTCCAGGGTGAAAAAAATCTGATTTTCCTGATACCGTGAGTAACGTACAGGGTGAAAAAAATTCGATTTTCCTGATACCATGAGTAATGTCCAGGGTGAAAAAAATCCTATTTTCCTGATACCGTGAGTCACGTCCAGGGTGAAAAAAATCAGATTTTCCTGATACCGTGAGTAACGTCCCGGGTGAAAAAAATCCGATTTTCCTGATACCGTGAGTAACGTCCAGGGTGAAAAAAATCCGATTTTCCTGATACCGTGAGACACGTCCAGGGTGAAAAAAATCTAATTTTCCTGATACCGTGAGTAACGTACAGGGTGAAAAAAATCCGATTTTCCTGATACCATGAGTAATGTCCAGGGTGAAAAAAATCTGATTTTCCTGATACCGTGAGTCACGTCCTGGGTGAAAAAAATTATATTTTTCTGATACCTTGAGTTTAGTCCAGGTGAAAAAAAGTGATTTTCATGATACCATGAAAAAAGTTTAGGGTGAAAAAAATCTGATTTTCCTGATACCGTGAGTAAGGTCCAGGGTGAAAAAAATCAGATTTTCCTGATACCGTGAGTAACGTCCCGGGTGAAAAAAATCATATTTTCCTGATACCATGAGTAATGTCCAGGGTGAAAAAAATCCGATTTTCCTGATACAGTGAGACACGTCCAGGGTGAAAAAAATCCGATTTTCCTGATACCGTGAGTAACGTCCTGGGTGAAAAAAATCATATTTTCCTGATACCGTGAGTAAAGTCCAGGGTGAAAAAAATCAGATTTTCCTGATACCGTGAGTAAGGTCCAGGGTGAAAAAAATCAGATTTTCCTGATACCGTGAGTAACGTCCCGGGTGAAAAAAATCATATTTTCCTGATACCGTGAGTAAAGTCCAGGGTGAAAAAAGTCAGATTTTCATGATACCATGGGTAACAGTCCAGGTGAAAAAAATCCGATTTTCCTGATACCGTGAGTCACGTCCAGGGTGAAAAAAAATCATATTTTCCTGATACCGTGAGTCACGTCCAGGGTGAAAAAAATCAGATTTTCCTGATACCGTGAGTAACGTCCCGGGTGAAAAAAATCATATTTTCCTGATACCGTGAGTCACGTCCAGGGCGAAAAAAATCCGATTTTCCTGATACCATGAGTAACGTGCAGGGTGAAAAAAATCCGATTTTCCTGATACCGTGAGACACGTCCAGGGTGAAAAGAATCTAATTTTCCTGATACCGTGAGTAACGTACAGGGTGAAAAAAATCCGATTTTCCTGATACCATGAGTAATGTCCAGGGTGAAAAAAATCCGATTTTCCTGATACCGTGAGTCACGTCCAGGGTGAAAAATATGAGATTTTCCTGATACCGTGAGTAACGTTCCGGGTGAAAAAAATCATATTTTCCTGATACCGTGAGTAAAGTCCAGGGTGAAAAAAATCATATTTTCCAGATACCGTGAGTAACGTCCCGGGTGAAAAAAATCATATTTTCCTGATACCGTGAGAAACGTCCCGCGTGAAAAAAATCATATTTTCCTGATACCGTGAGTAAAGTCCAGGGTGAAAAAAATTCAAATTTTCATACCATGGATAATAGTGCAGGTGAAAAAAATCCAATTTTGCTGATACCGTGAGTAACGTCCATGGTGAAAAAAATCCGATTTTCCTGATACAGTGAGACACGTCCAGGGTGAAAAAAATCTGATTTTCCTGATACCGTGAGTAACGTCCTGGGTGAAAAAAATCATATTTTCCTGATACCGTGAGTAAAGTCCAGGGTGAAAAAAATCAGATTTTCCTGATACCGTGAGTAAGGTCCAGGGTGAAAAAAATCAGATTTTCCTGATACCGTGAGTAACGTCCCGGGTGAAAAAAATCATATTTTCCTGATACCGTGAGTAAAGTCCAGGGTGAAAAAAGTCAGATTTTCATGATACCATGGGTAACAGTCCAGGTGAAAAAAATCCGATTTTCCTGATACCGTGAGTCACGTCCAGGGTGAAAAAATGTCATATTTTCCTGATACCGTGAGTCACGTCCAGGGTGAAAAAAATCAGATTTTCCTGATACCGTGAGTAACGTCCCGGGTGAAAAAAATCATATTTTCCTGATACCGTGAGTAAAGTCCAGGGTGAAAAAAATCAGATTTTCCTGATACCGTGAGTAACGTCCCGGGTGAAAAAAATCATATTTTCCTGATACCGTGAGTAACGTCCCGGGTGAAAAAAAATCATATTTTCCTGATACCGTGAGTAATGTCCCGGGTGAAAAAAATCCGATTTTCCTGATACCGTGAGTAACGTCCAGGGTGAAAAAAATCCGATTTTCCTGATACCGTGAGACACGTCCAGGGTGAAAAAAATCTGATTTTCCTGATACCGTGAGTAACGAACAGGGTGAAAAAAATCCTATTTTCCTGATACCGTGAGTCACGTCCAGGGTGAAAAAAATCAGATTTTCCTGATACCGTGAGTAACGTCCCGGGTGAAAAAAATCCGATTTTCCTGATACCGTGAGACACGTCCAGGGTGAAAAAAATCTGATTTTCCTGATACCATGAGTAATGTCCAGGGTGAAAAAAATCCTATTTTCCTGATACCGTGAGTCACGTCCAGGGTGAAAAAAATCAGATTTTCCTGATACCGTGAGTAACGTCCCGGGTGAAAAAAAATCATATTTTCCTGATACCGTGAGTAAAGTCCCGGGTGAAAAAAATCCGATTTTCCTGATACCGTGAGTAACGTCCAGGGTGAAAAAAATCCGATTTTCCTGATACCGTGAGACACGTCCAGGGTGAAAAAAATCTAATTTTCCTGATACCGTGAGTAACGTACAGGGTGAAAAAAATCACATTCCTGATTCCGTGAGTAAAGTCCAGGGTGAAAAAAATCAGATTTTCCTGATACCATGAGTAAGGTCCAGGGTGAAAAAAATCATATTTTCCTGATACCGTGAGTAACGTCCCGGGTGAAAAAAATCATATTTTCCTGATACCGTGAGTAAAGTCCAGGGTGAAAAAAGTCAGATTTTCATGATACCGTGAGTAACGTCCCGGGTGAAAAAAATCATATTTTCCTGATACCGTGAGTAACGTCCCGGGTGAATAAAATCCGATTTTCCTGATACCGTGAGACACGTCCAGGGTGAAAAAAAATCTGATTTTCCTGATACCGTGAGTAACGTACAGGGTGAAAAAAATCCGATTTTCCTGATACCATGAGTAATGTCCAGGGTGAAAAAAATCCGATTTTCCTGATACCGTGAGTCACGTCCAGGGCGAAAAAAATCAGATTTTCCTGATACCGTGAGTAACGTCCCGGGTGAAAAAAATCATATTTTCCTGATACCGTGAGTAAAGTCCAGGGTGAAAAAAATCAGATTTTCCAGATACCGTGAGTTATGTCCAGGGTGAAAAATATCAGATTTTCTTGATACCGTAAGTAATGTCCAGGGTGAAAAAAATTCAAATTTTCATGATACCATGGATAATAGTCCAGGTGAAAAAAATCCGATTTTCCTGATACCGTGAGTAACGTCCCGGGTGAAAAAAATTAGATTTTCCCGATACCGTGAGTAACGTCCCGGGTGAAAAAAATACGATTTTCCTGATACCGTGAGACACGTCCAGGGTGAAAAAAATCTGATTTTCCTGATACCGTGAGTAACATACAGGGTGAAAAAAATTCGATTTTCCTGATACCATGAGTAATGTCCAGGGTGAAAAAAATCCTATTTTCCTGATACCGTGAGTCACGTCCAGGGTGAAAAAAATCAGATTTTCCTGATACCGTGAGTAACGTCCCGGGTGAAAAAAAATCATATTTTCCTGATACCGTGAGTAAAGTCCCGGGTGAAAAAAATCCGATTTTCCTGATACCGTGAGAAACGTCCAGGGTGAAAAAAATCCGATTTTCCTGATACCGTGAGACACGTCCAGGGTGAAAAAAATCTAATTTTCCTGATACCGTGAGTAACGTACAGGGTGAAAAAAATCCGATTTTCCTGATACCATGAGTAAGGTCCAGGGTGAAAAAAATCATATTTTCCTGATACCGTGAGTAACGTCCCGGGTGAAAAAAATCATATTTTCCTGATACCGTGAGTAAAGTCCAGGGTGAAAAAAGTCAGATTTTCATGATACCGTGAGTAACGTCCCGGGTGAAAAAAATCATATTTTCCTGATACCGTGAGTAACGTCCCGGGTGAATAAAATCCGATTTTCCTGATACCGTGAGACACGTCCAGGGTGAAAAAAAATCTGATTTTCCTGATACCGTGAGTAACGTACAGGGTGAAAAAAATCCGATTTTCCTGATACCATGAGTAATGTCCAGGGTGAAAAAAATCCGATTTTCCTGATACCGTGAGTCACGTCCAGGGCGAAAAAAATCAGATTTTCCTGATACCGTGAGTAACGTCCCGGGTGAAAAAAATCATATTTTCCTGATACCGTGAGTAAAGTCCAGGGTGAAAAAAATCAGATTTTCCAGATACCGTGAGTTATGTCCAGGGTGAAAAATATCAGATTTTCTTGATACCGTAAGTAATGTCCAGGGTGAAAAAAATTCAAATTTTCATGATACCATGGATAATAGTCCAGGTGAAAAAAATCCGATTTTCCTGATACCGTGAGTAACGTCCCGGGTGAAAAAAATTAGATTTTCCCGATACCGTGAGTAACGTCCCGGGTGAAAAAAATACGATTTTCCTGATACCGTGAGACACGTCCAGGGTGAAAAAAATCTGATTTTCCTGATACCGTGAGTAACATACAGGGTGAAAAAAATTCGATTTTCCTGATACCATGAGTAATGTCCAGGGTGAAAAAAATCCTATTTTCCTGATACCGTGAGTCACGTCCAGGGTGAAAAAAATCAGATTTTCCTGATACCGTGAGTAACGTCCCGGGTGAAAAAAAATCATATTTTCCTGATACCGTGAGTAAAGTCCCGGGTGAAAAAAATCCGATTTTCCTGATACCGTGAGAAACGTCCAGGGTGAAAAAAATCCGATTTTCCTGATACCGTGAGACACGTCCAGGGTGAAAAAAATCTAATTTTCCTGATACCGTGAGTAACGTACAGGGTGAAAAAAATCCGATTTTCCTGATACCATGAGTAATGTCCAGGGTGAAAAAAATCCGATTTTCCTGATACCGTGAGTCACGTCCAGGGCGAAAAAAATCTGATTTTCCTGATACCGTGAGTCACGTCCTGGGTGAAAAAAATTATATTTTTCTGATACCTTGAGTTTAGTCCAGGTGAAAAAAAGTGATTTTCATGATACCATGAAAAAAGTTTAGGGTGAAAAAAATCTGATTTTCCTGATACCGTGAGTAAGGTCCAGGGTGAAAAAAATCAGATTTTCCTGATACCGTGAGTAACGTCCCGGGTGAAAAAAAATCATATTTTCCTGATACCGTGAGTAATGTCCAGGGTGAAAAAAGACAGATTTTCATGATACCGTGAGTAACGTCCCGGGTGGAAAAAATCATATTTTCCTGATACCGTGAGTAACGTCCCGGGTGAAAAAAACATATTTTCCTGATACCGTGAGTAACGTCCCGGGTGAAAAAAATCATATTCCTGATTCCGTGAGTAAAGTCCAGGGTGAAAAAAATCAGATTTTCCTGATACCGTGAGTAAGGTCCAGGGTGAAAAAAATCAGATTTTCCTGATACCGAGAGTAACGTCCCGGGTGAAAAAAATCATATTTTCCTGATACCGTGAGTAATGTCCAGGGTGAAAAAAGACAGATTTTCATGATACCGTGAGTAACGTCCCGGGTGAAAAAAATCATATTTTCCTGATACCGTGAGTAACGTCCCGGGTGAAAAAAATCATATTTTCCTGATACCGTGAGTAACGTCCCGGGTGAAAAAAATCCGATTTTCCTGATACCGTGAGTAACGTCCAGGGTGAAAAAAATCCGATTTTCCTGATACCGTGAGACACGTCCAGGGTGAAAAAAATCTGATTTTCCTGATACCGTGAGTAACGAACAGGGTGAAAAAAACCCGATTTTCCTGATACCATGAGTTATGTCCAGGGTGAAAAAAATCCTATTTTCCTGATACCGTGAGTCACGTCCCGGGTGAAAAAAAATCATATTTTCCTGATACCGTGAGTAAAGTCCCGGGTGAAAAAAATCCGATTTTCCTGATACCGTGAGTAACGTCCAGGGTGAAAAAAATCCGATTTTCCTGATACCGTGAGACACGTCCAGGGTGAAAAAAAATCTAATTTTCCTGATACCGTGAGTAACGTACAGGGTGAAAAAAATCATATTCCTGATTCCGTGAGTAAAGTCCAGGGTGAAAAAAATCAGATTTTCCTGATACCATGAGTAAGGTCCAGGGTGAAAAAAATCAGATTTTCCTGATACCATGAGTAACGTCCCGGGTGAAAAAAATCATATTTTCCTGATACCGTGAGTAACGTCCCGGGTGAATAAAATCCGATTTTCCTGATACCGTGAGACACGTCCAGGGTGAAAAAAATCTGATTTTCCTGATACCGTGAGTAACGTACAGGGTGAAAAAAATCCGATTTTCCTGATACCATGAGTAATGTCCAGGGTGAAAAAAATCCGATTTTCCTGATACCGTGAGTCACGTCCAGGGCGAAAAAAATCAGATTTTCCTGATACCGTGAGTAACGTCCCGGGTGAAAAAAATCATATTTTCCTGATACCGTGAGTAAAGTCCAGGGTGAAAAAAATCAGATTTTCCAGATACCGTGAGTTATGTCCAGGGTGAAAAATATCAGATTTTCTTGATACCGTAAGTAAAGTCCAGGGTGAAAAAATTCAAATTTTCATGATACCATGGATAATAGTCCAGGTGAAAAAAATCCGATTTTCCTGATACCGTGAGTAACGTCCCGGGTGAAAAAAATTAGATTTTCCCGATACCGTGAGTAACGTCCCGGGTGAAAAAAATACGATTTTCCTGATACCGTGAGACACGTCCAGGGTGAAAAAAATCTGATTTTCCTGATACCGTGAGTAACGTCCCGGGTGAAAAAAAATCATATTTTCCTGATACCGTGAGTAAAGTCCCGGGTGAAAAAAATCCGATTTTCCTGATACCGTGAGTAACGTCCAGGGTGAAAAAAATCCGATTTTCCTGATACCGTGAGACACGTCCAGGGTGAAAAAAATCTAATTTTCCTGATACCGTGAGTAACGTACAGGGTGAAAAAAATCCGATTTTCCTGATACCATGAGTAATGTCCAGGGTGAAAAAAATCCGATTTTCCTGATACCGTGAGTCACGTCCAGGGCGAAAAAAATCAGATTTTCCTGATACCGTGAGTAACGTCCCGGGTGAAAAAAATCATATTTTCCTGATACCGTGAGTAAAGTCCAGGGTGAAAAAAATCATATTTTCCTGATACCGTGAGTAAAGTCCAGGGTGAAAAAAATTCAAATTTTCATGATACCATGGATAATAGTCCAGGTGAAAAAAATCCGATTTTCCTGATACCGTGAGTCACGTCCAGGGTGAAAAAAATCAGATTTTCCAGATACCGTGAGTTATGTCCAGGGTGAAAAATATCAGATTTTACTGATACCGTGAGTAACGTCCCGGGTGAAAAAAATTAGATTTTCCCGATACCGTGAGTAACGTCCCGGGTGAAAAAAATACGATTTTCCTGATACCATGAGTAACGTCCAGGGTGAAAAAAATCCGATTTTCCTGATACCGTGAGACACGTCCAGGGTGAAAAGAATCTAATTTTCCTGATACCGTGAGTAACGTACAGGGTGAAAAAAATCCGATTTTCCTGATACCATGAGTAATGTCCAGGGTGAAAAAAATCATATTTTCCTGATACCGTGAGTAAAGTCCAGGGTGAAAAAAATCATATTTTCCAGGTACCGTGAGTAACGTCCCGGGTGAAAAAAATCATATTTTCCTGATACCGTGAGAAACGTCCCGCGTGAAAAAAATCATATTTTCCTGATACCGTGAGTAAAGTCCAGGGTGAAAAAAATTCAAATTTTCATACCATGGATAATAGTGCAGGTGAAAAAAATCCAATTTTGCTGATACCGTGAGTAACGTCCAGGGTGAAAAAAATCCGATTTTCCTGATACAGTGAGACACGTCCAGGGTGAAAAAAATCTGATTTTCCTGATACCGTGAATAACGTCCTGGGTGAAAAAAATCATATTTTCCTGATACCGTGAGTAAAGTCCAGGGTGAAAAAAATCAGATTTTCCTGATACCGTGAGTAAGGTCCAGGGTGAAAAAAATCAGATTTTCCTGATACCGTGAGTAACGTCCCGGGTGAAAAAAATCATATTTTCCTGATACCGTGAGTAAAGTCCAGGGTGAAAAAAGTCAGATTTTCATGATACCGTGAGTAACGTCCCGGGTGAAAAAAATCATATTTTCCTGATACCGTGAGTAACGTCCCGGGTGAATAAAATCCGATTTTCCTGATACCGTGAGACACGTCCAGGGTGAAAAAAATCTGATTTTCCTGATACCGTGAGTAACGTACAGGGTGAAAAAAATCCAATTTTCCTGATACCATGAGTAATGTCCAGGGTGAAAAAAATCCGATTTTCCTGATACCGTGAGTCACGTCCAGGGCGAAAAAAATCAGATTTTCCTGATACCGTGAGTAACGTCCCGGGTGAAAAAAATCATATTTTCCTGATACCGTGAGTAAAGTCCAGGGTGAAAAAAATCAGATTTTCCAGATACCGTGAGTTATGTCCAGGGTGAAAAATATCAGATTTTCTTGATACCATAAGTAAAGTCCAGGGTGAAAAAAATTCAAATTTTCATGATACCATGGATAATAGTCCAGGTGAAAAAAATCCGATTTTCCTGATACCGTGAGTAACGTCCCGGGTGAAAAAAATTAGATTTTCCCGATACCGTGAGTAACGTCCCGGGTGAAAAAAATACGATTTTCCTGATACCGTGAGACACGTCCAGGGTGAAAAAAATCTGATTTTCCTGATACCGTGAGTAACGTACAGGGTGAAAAAAATTCGATTTTCCTGATACCATGAGTAATGTCCAGGGTGAAAAAAATCCTATTTTCCTGATACCGTGAGTCACGTCCAGGGTGAAAAAAATCAGATTTTCCTGATACCGTGAGTAACGTCCCGGGTGAAAAAAAATCATATTTTCCTGATACCGTGAGTAAAGTCCCGGGTGAAAAAAATCCGATTTTCCTGATACCGTGAGTAACGTCCAGGGTGAAAAAAATCCGATTTTCCTGATTCCGTGAGACACGTCCAGGGTGAAAAAAATCTAATTTTCCTGATACCGTGAGTAACGTACAGGGTGAAAAAAATCCGATTTTCCTGATACCATGAGTAATGTCCAGGGTGAAAAAAATCCGATTTTCCTGAAACCGTGAGTCACGTCCAGGGCGAAAAATATGAGATTTTCCTGATACCGTGAGTAACGTTCCGGGTGAAAAAATCATATTTTCCTGATACCGTGAGTAAAGTCCAGGGTGAAAAAAATCATATTTTCCAGAGACCGTGAGTAACGTCCCGGGTGAAAAAAAATCATATTTTCCTGATACCGTGAGTAAAGTCCAGGGTGAAAAAAATCAGATTTTCCTGATACCGTGAGTAACGTCCCGGGAGAAAAAAATCATATTTTCCTGATACCGTGAGTAAAGTCCAGGGTGAAAAAAATTATATTTTCCTGATACCTTGAGTTTAGTCCAGGTGAAAAAAAGTGATTTTCATGATACCATGAAAAAAGTTTAGGGTGAAAAAAATCCGATTTTCCTGATACCGTGAGTCACGTCCAGGGTGAAAAAAATCAGATTCTCCAGATACCGTGAGTTATGTCCAGGGTGAAAAATATCAGATTTTCGTGATACCGTGAGTAAGGTCCAGGGTGAAAAAAATTATATTTTCCTGATACCTTGAGTTTAGTCCAGGTGAAAAAAAGTGATTTTCATGATACCATGAAAAAAGTTTAGGGTGAAAAAAATCCGATATTCCTGATACCGTGAGTAAGGTCCAGGGTGAAAAAAATCATATTTTCCTGATACCGTGAGTAAAGTCCAGGGTGAAAAAAGTCAGATTTTCATGATACCGTGAGTAACGTCCCGGGTGAAAAAAAACATATTTTCCTGATACTGTGAGTAACGTCCCGGGTGAAAAAAATCATATTTTCCTGATACCGTGAGTAAAGTCCAGGGTGAAAAAAGTCAGATTTTCATGATACCATGGGTAACAGTCCAGGTGAAAAAAGTCCGATTTTCCTGATACCGTGAGTCACGTCCAGGGTGAAAAAAAAATCATATTTTCCTGACACCGTGAGTCACGTCCAGGGTGAAAAAAATCAGATTTTCCTGATACCGTGAGTAACGTCCCGGGTGAAAAAAATCATATTTTCCTGATACCGTGAGTAAAGTCCAGGGTGAAAAAAAATCAGATTTTCCTGATACCGTGAATAACGTCCCCGGTGAAAAAAATCATATTTTCCTGATACCGTGAGAAACGTACCGGGTGAAAAAAAATCATATTTTCCTGATACCGTGAGTAAAGTCCAGGGTGAAAAAAAATCAAATTTTCATGATACCATGGGTAATAGTCCAGGTGAAAAAAATCCGATTTTCCTGATACCGTGAGTCACGTCCAGGGTGAAAAAAATCAGATTTTCCAGATACCGTGAGTTATGTCCAGGGTGAAAAATATCAGATTTTCGTGATACCGTGAGTAAGGTCCAGGGTGAAAAAAATTATATTTTCCTGATACCTTGAGTTTAGTCCAGGTGAAAAAAAGTGATTTTCATGATACCATGAAAAAAGTTTAGGGTGAAAAAAATCCGATATTCCTGATACCGTGAGTAAGGTCCAGGGTGAAAAAAATCATATTTTCCTGATACCGTGAGTAAAGTCCAGGGTGAAAAAAGTCAGATTTTCATGATACCGTGAGTAACGTCCCGGGTGAAAAAAAACATATTTTCCTGATACCGTGAGTAACGTCCCGGGTGAAAAAAATCATATTCCTGATTCCGTGAGTAAAGTCCAGGGTGAAAAAAATCAGATTTTCCTGATACCGTGAGTAAGGTCCAGGGTGAAAAAAATCAGATTTTCCTGATACCGTGAGTAACGTCCCGGGTGAAAAAAATCATATTTTCCTGATACCGTGAGTAACGTCCCGGGTGAAAAAAATCATATTCCTGATTCCGTGAGTAAAGTCCAGGGTGAAAAAAATCAGATTTTCCTGATACCGTGAGTAAGGTCCAGGGTGAAAAAAATCAGATTTTCCTGATACCGTGAGTAACGTCCCGGGTGAAAAAAATCATATTTTCCTGATACCGTGTGTAATGTCCAGGGTGAAAAAAGACAGATTTTCATGATACCGTGAGTAACGTCCCGGGTGAAAAAAATCATATTTTCCTGATACCGTGAGTAACGTCCCGGGTGAAAAAAATCATATTTTCCTGATACCGTGAGTAACGTTCCGGGTGAAAAAAATCCGATTTTCCTGATACCGTGAGTAATGTCCAGGGTGAAAAAAATCCTATTTTCCTGATACCGTGAGTCACGTCCAGGGTGAAAAAAATCAGATTTTCCTGATACCGTGAGTAACGTCCCGGGTGAAAAAAAAATCATATTTTCCTGATACCGTGAGTAAAGTCCCGGGTGAGAAAAATCCGATTTTCCTGATACCGTGAGTAACGTCCAGGGTGAAAAAAATCCGATTTTCCTGATACCGTGAGACACGTCCAGGGAGAAAAAAATCTAATTTTCCTGATACCGTGAGTAACGTACAGGGTGAAAAAAATCATATTCCTGATTCCGTGAGTAAAGTCCAGGGTGAAAAAAATCAGATTTTCCTGATACCATGAGTAAGGTCCAGGGTAAAAAAAATCAGATTTTCCTGATACCGTGAGTAACGTCCCGGGTGAAAAAAATCATATTTTCCTGATACCGTGAGTAAAGTCCAGGGTGAAAAAAGTCAGATTTTCATGATACCGTGAGTAACGTCCCGGGTGAAAAAAATCATATTTTCCTGATACCGTGAGTAACATCCCGGGTGAATAAAATCCGATTTTCCTGATACCGTGAGACACGTCCAGGGTGAAAAAAATCTGATTTTCCTGATACCGTGAGTAACGTACAGGGTGAAAAAAATTCGATTTTCCTGATACCATGAGTAATGTCCAGGGTGAAAAAAATCCTATTTTCCTGATACCGTGAGTCACGTCCAGGGTGAAAAAAATCAGATTTTCCTGATACCGTGAGTAAAGTCCAGGGTGAAAAATATCAGATTTTCGTGATACCGTGAGTAAGGTCCAGGGTGAAAAAAATTATATTTTCCTGATACCTTGAGTTTAGTCCAGGTGAAAAAAAGTGATTTTCATGATACCATGAAAAAAGTTTAGGGTGAAAAAAATCCGATATTCCTGATACCGTGAGTAAGGTCCAGGGTGAAAAAAATCATATTTTCCTGATACCGTGAGTAAAGTCCAGGGTGAAAAAAGTCAGATTTTCATGATACCGTGAGTAACGTCCCGGGTGAAAAAAAACATATTTTCCTGATACCGTGAGTAACGTCCCGGGTGAAAAAAATCATATTCCTGATTCCGTGAGTAAAGTCCAGGGTGAAAAAAATCAGATTTTCCTGATACCGTGAGTAAGGTCCAGGGTGAAAAAAATCAGATTTTCCTGATACCGTGAGTAACGTCCCGGGTGAAAAAAATCATATTTTCCTGATACCGTGAGTAATGTCCAGGGTGAAAAAAGACAGATTTTCATGATACCGTGAGTAACGTCCCGGGTGAAAAAAATCATATTTTCCTGATACCGTGAGTAACGTCCCGGGTGAAAAAAAACATATTTTCCTGATACCGTGAGTAAAGTCCAGGGTGAAAAAAATCAGATTTTCCTGATACCGTGAGTAAGGTCCAGGGTGAAAAAAATCAGATTTTCCTGATACCGTGAGTAACGTCCCGGGTGAAAAAAATCATATTTTCCTGATACCGTGAGTAATGTCCAGGGTGAAAAAAATCAGATTTTCCTGATACCGTGAGTAAGGTCCAGGGTGAAAAAAATCAGATTTTCCTGATACCGTGAGTAACGTCCCGGGTGAAAAAAATCATATTTTCCTGATACCGTGAGTAATGTCCCGGGTGAAAAAAGACAGATTTTCCTGATACCGTGAGTAACGTCCCGGGTGAAAAAAAAACATATTTTCCTGATACCGTGAGTAAAGTCCAGGGTGAAAAAAATCAGATTTTCCTGATACCGTGAGTAAGGTCCAGGGTGAAAAAAATCAGATTTTCCTGATACCGTGAGTAACGTCCCGGGTGAAAAAAATCATATTTTCCTGATACCGTGAGTAATGTCCAGGGTGAAAAAAGACAGATTTTCATGATACCGTGAGTAACGTCCCGGGTGAAAAAAATCATATTTTCCTGATACCGTGAGTAACGTCCCGGGTGAAAAAAATCATATTTTCCTGATACCGTGAGTAACGTCCCGGGTGAAAAAAATCCGATTTTCCTGATACCGTGAGTAATGTCCAGGGTGAAAAAAATCCTATTTTCCTGATACCGTGAGTCACGTCCAGGGTGAAAAAAATCAGATTTTCCTGATACCGTGAGTAACGTCCCGGGTGAAAAAAAAATCATATTTTCCTGATACCGTGAGTAAAGTCCCGGGTGAAAAAAATCCGATTTTCCTGATACCGTGAGTAACGTCCAGGGTGAAAAAATCCGATTTTCCTGATACCGTGAGACACGTCCAGGGTGAAAAAAATCTAATTTTCCTGATACCGTGAGTAACGTACAGGGTGAAAAAAATCATATTCCTGATTCCGTGAGTAAAGTCCAGGGTGAAAAAAATCAGATTTTCCTGATACCATGAGTAAGGTCCAGGGTGAAAAAAATCAGATTTTCCTGATACCGTGAGTAACGTCCCGGGTGAAAAAAATCATATTTTCCTGATACCGTGAGTAAAGTCCAGGGTGAAAAAAGTCAGATTTTCATGATACCGTGAGTAACGTCCCGGGTGAAAAAAATCATATTTTCCTGATACCGTGAGTAACGTCCCGGGTGAATAAAATCCGATTTTCCTGATACCGTGAGACACGTCCAGGGTGAAAAAAATCTGATTTTCCTGATACCGTGAGTAACGTACAGGGTGAAAAAAATTCGATTTTCCTGATACCATGAGTAATGTCCAGGGTGAAAAAAATCCTATTTTCCTGATACCGTGAGTCACGGCCAGGGTGAAAAAAATCAGATTTTCCTGATACCGTGAGTAAAGTGGAGGGTGAAAAAAGTCAGATTTTCATGATACCATGGGTAACAGTCCAGGTGAAAAAAATCCGATTTTCCTGATACCGTGAGTAACGTACAGGGTGAAAAAAATCATATTCCTGATTCCGTGAGTAAAGTCCAGGGTGAAAAAAATCAGATTTTCCTGATACCATGAGTAAGGTCCAGGGTGAAAAAAATCAGATTTTCCTGATACCGTGAGTAACGTCCCGGGTGAAAAAAATCATATTTTCCTGATACCGTGAGTAAAGTCCAGGGTGAAAAAAGTCAGATTTTCATGATACCGTGAGTAACGTCCCGGGTGAAAAAAATCATATTTTCCTGATACCGTGAGTAACATCCCGGGTGAATAAAATCCGATTTTCCTGATACCGTGAGACACGTCCAGGGTGAAAAAAATCTGATTTTCCTGATACCGTGAGTAACGTACAGGGTGAAAAAAATTCGATTTTCCTGATACCATGAGTAATGTCCAGGGTGAAAAAAATCCTATTTTCCTGATACCGTGAGTCACGTCCAGGGTGAAAAAAATCAGATTTTCCTGATACCGTGAGTAAAGTCCAGGGTGAAAAATATCAGATTTTCGTGATACCGTGAGTAAGGTCCAGGGTGAAAAAAATTATATTTTCCTGATACCTTGAGTTTAGTCCAGGTGAAAAAAAGTGATTTTCATGATACCATGAAAAAAGTTTAGGGTGAAAAAAATCCGATATTCCTGATACCGTGAGTAAGGTCCAGGGTGAAAAAAATCATATTTTCCTGATACCGTGAGTAAAGTCCAGGGTGAAAAAAGTCAGATTTTCATGATACCGTGAGTAACGTCCCGGGTGAACAAAAACATATTTTCCTGATACCGTGAGTAACGTCCCGGGTGAAAAAAATCATATTCCTGATTCCGTGAGTAAAGTCCAGGGTGAAAAAAATCAGATTTTCCTGATACCGTGAGTAAGGTCCAGGGTGAAAAAAATCAGATTTTCCTGATACCGTGAGTAACGTCCCGGGTGAAAAAAATCATATTTTCCTGATACCGTGAGTAATGTCCAGGGTGAAAAAAGACAGATTTTCATGATACCGTGAGTAACGTCCCGGGTGAAAAAAATCACATTTTCCTGATACCGTGAGTAACGTCCCGGGTGAAAAAAAACATATTTTCCTGATACCGTGAGTAACGTCCCGGGTGAAAAAAATCATATTCCCGATTCCGTGAGTAAAGTCCAGGGTGAAAAAAATCAGATTTTCCTGATACCGTGAGTAAGGTCCAGGGTGAAAAAAATCAGATTTTCCTGATACCGTGAGTAACGTCCCGGGTGAAAAAAATCATATTTTCCTGATACCGTGAGTAACGTCCCGGGTGAAAAAAGACAGATTTTCATGATACCGTGAGTAACGTCCCGGGTGAAAAAAATCATATTTCCCTGATACCGTGAGTAACGTCCCGGGTGAAAAAAATCATATTTTCCTGATACCGTGAGTAACGTCCCGGGTGAAAAAAATCCGATTTTCCTGATACCGTGAGTAATGTCCAGGGTGAAAAAAATCCTATTTTCCTGATGCCGTGAGTCACGTCCAGGGTGAAAAAAATCAGATTTTCCTGATACCGTGAGTAACGTCCCGGGTGAAAAAAAAATCATATTTTCCTGATACCGTGAGTAAAGTCCCGGGTGAAAAAAATCCGATTTTCCTGATACCGTGAGTAACGTCCAGGGTGAAAAAAATCCGATTTTCCTGATACCGTGAGACACGTCCAGGGTGAAAAAAATCTAATTTTCCTGATACCGTGAGTAACGTACAGGGTGAAAAAAATCATATTCCTGATTCCGTGAGTAAAGTCCAGGGTGAAAAAAATCAGATTTTCCTGATACCATGAGTAAGGTCCAGGGTGAAAAAAATCAGATTTTCCTGATACCGTGTGTAACGTCCCGGGTGAAAAAAATCATATTTTCCTGATACCGTGAGTAAAGTCCAGGGTGAAAAAAGTCAGATTTTCATGATACCGTGAGTAACGTCCCGGGTGAAAAAAATCATATTTTCCTGATACCGTGAGTAACGTCCCGGGTGAATAAAATCCGATTTTCCTGATACCGTGAGACACGTCCAGGGTGAAAAAAATCTGATTTTCCTGATACCGTGAGTAACGTACAGGGTGAAAAAAATTCGATTTTCCTGATACCATGAGTAATGTCCAGGGTGAAAAAAATCCTATTTTCCTGATACCGTGAGTCACGTCCAGTGTGAAAAAAATCAGATTTTCCTGATACCGTGAGTAAAGTCCAGGGTGAAAAAAGTCAGATTTTCATGATACCATGGGTAACAGTCCAGGTGAAAAAAATCCGATTTTCCTGATACCGTGAGTCACGTCCAGGGTGAAAAAAAATCATATTTTCCTGATACCGTGAGTAACGTCCCGGGTGAAAAAAATCATATTTTCCTGATACCGTGAGTAAAGTCCAGGGTGAAAAAAATCAGATTTTCCTGATACCGTGAGTAACGTCCCCGGTGAAAATAATCATATTTTCCTGATACCGTGAGAAACGTACCGGGTGAAAAAAAATCATATTTTCCTGATACCGTGAGTAAAGTCCAGGGTGAAAAAAATCAGATTTTCCTGATACCGTGAGTCACGTCCAGGGTGAAAAAAATCAGATTTTCCTGATACCGTGAGTAACGTCCAGGGTGAAAAAAGACAGATTTTCATGATACCGTGAGTAACGTCCCGGGTGAAAAAAAATCATATTTTCCTGATACCGTGAGTAACGTCCCGGGTGAAAAAAATCCTATTTTCCTGATACCGTGAGTCACGGCCAGGGTGAAAAAAATCAGATTTTCCTGATACCGTGAGTAAAGTGGAGGGTGAAAAAAGTCAGATTTTCATGATACCATGGGTAACAGTCCAGGTGAAAAAAATCCGATTTTCCTGATACCGTGAGTCACGTCCAGGGTGAAAAAAAATCATATTTTCCTGATACCGTGAGTCACGTCCAGGGTGAAAAAAATCAGATTTTCCTGATACCGTGAGTAACGTCCCGGGTGAAAAAAATCATATTTTCCTGATACCGTGAGTAAAGTCCAGGGTGAAAAAAATCAGATTTTCCTGATACCGTGAGTAACGTCCCCGGTGAAAAAAATCATATTTTCCTGATACCGTGAGAAACGTACCGGGTGAAAAAAAATCATATTTTCCTGATACCGTGAGTAAAGTCCAGGGTGAAAAAAGTCAGATTTTCATGATACCGTGAGTAACGTCCCGGGTGAAAAAAATCATATTTTCCTGATACCGTGAGTAACGTCCCGGGTGAAAAAAATCATATTTTCCTGATACCGTGAGTAAAGTCCAGGGTGAAAAAAGTCAGATTTTCATGATACCGTGAGTAACGTCCCGGGTGAAAAAAATCATATTTTCCTGATACCGTGAGTAACGTCCCGGGTGAATAAAATCCGATTTTCCTGATAGCGTGAGACACGTCCAGGGTGAAAAAAATCTGATTTTCCTGATACCGTGAGTAACGTCCAGGGTGAAAAAAATCCGATTTTCCTGATACCGTGAGACACGTCCAGGGTGAAAAAAATCTAATTTTCCTGATACCGTGAGTAACGTACAGGGTGAAAAAAATCATATTCCTGATTCCGTGAGTAAAGTCCAGGGTGAAAAAAATCAGATTTTCCTGATACCATGAGTAAGGTCCAGGGTGAAAAAAATCAGATTTTCCTGATACCGTGAGTAACGTCCCGGGTGAAAAAAATCATATTTTCCTGATACCGTGAGTAAAGTCCAGGGTGAAAAAAGTCAGATTTTCATGATACCGTGAGTAACGTCCCGGGTGAAAAAAATCATATTTTCCTGATACCGTGAGTAACATCCCGGGTGAATAAAATCCGATTTTCCTGATACCGTGAGACACGTCCAGGGTGAAAAAAATCTGATTTTCCTGATACCGTGAGTAACGTACAGGGTGAAAAAAATTCGATTTTCCTGATACCATGAGTAATGTCCAGGGTGAAAAAAATCCTATTTTCCTGATACCGTGAGTCACGTCCAGGGTGAAAAAAATCAGATTTTCCTGATACCGTGAGTAAAGTCCAGGGTGAAAAATATCAGATTTTCGTGATACCGTGAGTAAGGTCCAGGGTGAAAAAAATTATATTTTCCTGATACCTTGAGTTTAGTCCAGGTGAAAAAAAGTGATTTTCATGATACCATGAAAAAAGTTTAGGGTGAAAAAAATCCGATATTCCTGATACCGTGAGTAAGGTCCAGGGTGAAAAAAATCATATTTTCCTGATACCGTGAGTAAAGTCCAGGGTGAAAAAAGTCAGATTTTCATGATACCGTGAGTAACGTCCCGGGTGAACAAAAACATATTTTCCTGATACCGTGAGTAACGTCCCGGGTGAAAAAAATCATATTCCTGATTCCGTGAGTAAAGTCCAGGGTGAAAAAAATCAGATTTTCCTGATACCGTGAGTAAGGTCCAGGGTGAAAAAAATCAGATTTTCCTGATACCGTGAGTAACGTCCCGGGTGAAAAAAATCATATTTTCCTGATACCGTGAGTAATGTCCAGGGTGAAAAAAGACAGATTTTCATGATACCGTGAGTAACGTCCCGGGTGAAAAAAATCACATTTTCCTGATACCGTGAGTAACGTCCCGGGTGAAAAAAAACATATTTTCCTGATACCGTGAGTAACGTCCCGGGTGAAAAAAATCATATTCCCGATTCCGTGAGTAAAGTCCAGGGTGAAAAAAATCAGATTTTCCTGATACCGTGAGTAAGGTCCAGGGTGAAAAAAATCAGATTTTCCTGATACCGTGAGTAACGTCCCGGGTGAAAAAAATCATATTTTCCTGATACCGTGAGTAACGTCCCGGGTGAAAAAAGACAGATTTTCATGATACCGTGAGTAACGTCCCGGGTGAAAAAAATCATATTTCCCTGATACCGTGAGTAACGTCCCGGGTGAAAAAAATCATATTTTCCTGATACCGTGAGTAACGTCCCGGGTGAAAAAAATCCGATTTTCCTGATACCGTGAGTAATGTCCAGGGTGAAAAAAATCCTATTTTCCTGATACCGTGAGTCACGTCCAGGGTGAAAAAAATCAGATTTTCCTGATACCGTGAGTAACGTCCCGGGTGAAAAAAAAATCATATTTTCCTGATACCGTGAGTAAAGTCCCGGGTGAAAAAAATCCGATTTTCCTGATACCGTGAGTAACGTCCAGGGTGAAAAAAATCCGATTTTCCTGATACCGTGAGACACGTCCAGGGTGAAAAAAATCTAATTTTCCTGATACCGTGAGTAACGTACAGGGTGAAAAAAATCATATTCCTGATTCCGTGAGTAAAGTCCAGGGTGAAAAAAATCAGATTTTCCTGATACCATGAGTAAGGTCCAGGGTGAAAAAAATCAGATTTTCCTGATACCGTGTGTAACGTCCCGGGTGAAAAAAATCATATTTTCCTGATACCGTGAGTAAAGTCCAGGGTGAAAAAAGTCAGATTTTCATGATACCGTGAGTAACGTCCCGGGTGAAAAAAATCATATTTTCCTGATACCGTGAGTAACGTCCCGGGTGAATAAAATCCGATTTTCCTGATACCGTGAGACACGTCCAGGGTGAAAAAATCTGATTTTCCTGATACCGTGAGTAACGTACAGGGTGAAAAAAATTCGATTTTCCTGATACCATGAGTAATGTCCAGGGTGAAAAAAATCCTATTTTCCTGATACCGTGAGTCACGTCCAGTGTGAAAAAAATCAGATTTTCCTGATACCGTGAGTAAAGTCCAGGGTGAAAAAAGTCAGATTTTCATGATACCATGGGTAACAGTCCAGGTGAAAAAAATCCGATTTTCCTGATACCGTGAGTCACGTCCAGGGTGAAAAAAAATCATATTTTCCTGATACCGTGAGTAACGTCCCGGGTGAAAAAAATCATATTTTCCTGATACCGTGAGTAAAGTCCAGGGTGAAAAAAATCAGATTTTCCTGATACCGTGAGTAACGTCCCCGGTGAAAATAATCATATTTTCCTGATACCGTGAGAAACGTACCGGGTGAAAAAAAATCATATTTTCCTGATACCGTGAGTAAAGTCCAGGGTGAAAAAAATCAGATTTTCCTGATACCGTGAGTCACGTCCAGGGTGAAAAAAATCAGATTTTCCTGATACCGTGAGTAACGTCCAGGGTGAAAAAAGACAGATTTTCATGATACCGTGAGTAACGTCCCGGGTGAAAAAAAATCATATTTTCCTGATACCGTGAGTAACGTCCCGGGTGAAAAAAATCATATTTTCCTGATACCGTGAGTAACGTCCCGGGTGAAAAAAATCCGATTTTCCTGATACCGTGAGTAATGTCCAGGGTGAAAAAAATCCTATTTTCCTGATACCGTGAGTCACGTCCAGGGTGAAAAAAATCAGATTTTCCTGATACCGTGAGTAACGTCCCGGGTGAAAAAAAATCATATTTTCCTGATACCGTGAGTAAAGTCCCGGGTGAAAAAAATCCGATTTTCCTGATACCGTGAGTAACGTCCAGGGTGAAAAAAATCCGATTTTCCTGATACCGTGAGACACGTCCAGGGTGAAATAAATCTAATTTTCCTGATACCGTGAGTAACGTACAGGGTGAAAAAAATCATATTCCTGATTCCGTGAGTAAAGTCCAGGGTGAAAAAAATCAGATTTTCCTGATACCATGAGTAAGGTCCAGGGTGAAAAAAATCAGATTTTCCTGATACCGTGAGTAACGTCCCGGGTGAAAAAAATCATATTTTCCTGATACCGTGAGTAAAGTCCAGGGTGAAAAAAGTCAGATTTTCATGATACCGTGAGTAACGTCCCGGGTGAAAAAAATCATATTTTCCTGATACCGTGAGTAACGTCCCGGGTGAATAAAATCCGATTTTCCTGATACCGTGAGACACGTCCAGGGTGAAAAAAATCTGATTTTCCTGATACCGTGAGTAACGTACAGGGTGAAAAAAATTCGATTTTCCTGATACCATGAGTAATGTCCAGGGTGAAAAAAATCCTATTTTCCTGATACCGTGAGTCACGTCCAGGGTGAAAAAAAATCAGATTTTCCTGATACCGTGAGTAACGTCCCGGGTGAAAAAAAATCATATTTTCCTGATACCGTGAGTAAAGTCCCGGGTGAAAAAAATCCGATTTTCCTGATACCATGAGTAATGTCCAGGGTGAAAAAAATCCGATTTTCCTGATACCGTGAGTCACGTCTAGGGCGAAAAAAATCAGATTTTCCTGATACCGTGAGTAACGTCCCGGGTGAAAAAAATCATATTTTCCTGATACCGTGAGTAAAGTCCAGGGTGAAAAAAATCATATTTTCCTGATACCGTGAGTAAAGTCCAGGGTGAAAAAAATTCAAATTTTCATGATACCATGGATAATAGTCCAGGTGAAAAAATCCGATTTTCCTGATACCGTGAGTCACGTCCAGGGTGAAAAAAATCAGATTTTCCAGATACCGTGAGTTATGTCCAGGGTGAAAAATATCAGATTTTCTTGATACCGTAAGTAAAGTCCAGGGTGAAAAAATTCAAATTTTCATGATACCATGGATAATAGTCCAGGTGAAAAAAATCCGATTTTCCTGATACCGTGAGTCACGTCCAGGGTGAAAAAAATCATATTTTCCTGATACCGTGAGTAAAGTCCCGGGTGAAAAAAATCCGATTTTCCTGATACCGTGAGTCACGTCCAGGGTGAAAAAAATCAGATTTTCCTGATACCGTGAGTATCGTCCCGGGTCAAAAAAGTCATATTTTCCTGATACCGTGAGTAAAGTCCAGGGTGAAAAAAATGAGATTTTCCAGATACCGTGAGTAACGTCCCGGGTGAAAAAAATCATATTTTCCTGATACCGTGAGTAAAGTCCAGGGTGAAAAAAATTCAAATTTTCATGATACCATGGATAATAGTCCAGGTGAAAAAAATCCGATTTTCCTGATACCGTGGGTAACGTCCCGGGTGAAAAAAATCCGATTTTCCTGATACCGTGAGTAACGTCCAGGGTGAAAAAAATCCGATTTTCCTGATACCGTGAGACACGTCCAGGGTGAAAAAAATCTGATTTTCCTGATACCGTGAGTAACGAACAGGGTGAAAAAAATCCGATTTTCCTGATACCATGAGTAATGTCCAGGGTGAAAAAAATCCGATTTTCCTGATACCGTGAGTCACGTCCAGGGTGAAAAAAATCAAATTTTCCTGATACCGTGAGTAACGTCCCGGGTGAAAAAAAATCATATTTTCCTGATACAGTGAGTAAAGTCCCGGGTGAAAAAAATCCGATTTTCCTGATACCGTGAGTAACGTCCAGGGTGAAAAAAATCCGATTTTCCTGATACCGTGAGACACGCCCAGGGTGAAAAAAATCTAATTTTCCTGATACCGTGAGTAACGTCCAGGGTGAAAAAAATCATATTCCTGATTCCGTGAGTAAAGTCCAGGGTGAAAAAAATCAGATTTTCCTGATACCATGAGTAAGGTCCAGGGTGAAAAAAATCAGATTTTCCTGATACCGTGAGTAACGTCCCGGGTGAAAAAAATCATATTTTCCTGATACCGTGAGTAAAGTCCAGGGTGAAAAAAGTCAGATTTTCATGATACCGTGAGTAACGTCCCGGGTGAAAAAAATCATATTTTCCTGATACCGTGAGTAACGTCCCGGGTGAATAAAATCCGATTTTCCTGATACCGTGAGACACGTCCAGGGTGAAAAAAATCTGATTTTCCTGATACCGTGAGTAACGTACAGGGTGAAAAAAATTCGATTTTCCTGATACCATGAGTAATGTCCAGGGTGAAAAAAATCCTATTTTCCTGATACCGTGAGTCACGTCCAGGGTGAAAAAAAATCAGATTTTCCTGATACAGTGAGTAACGTCCCGGGTGAAAAAAAATCATATTTTCCTGATACCGTGAGTAAAGTCCCGGGTGAAAAAAATCCGATTTTCCTGATACCATGAGTAATGTCCAGGGTGAAAAAAATCCGATTTTCCTGATACCGTGAGTCACGTCTAGGGCGAAAAAAATCAGATTTTCCTGATACCGTGAGTAACGTCCCGGGTGAAAAAAATCATATTTTCCTGATACCGTGAGTAAAGTCCAGGGTGAAAAAAATCATATTTTCCTGATACCGTGAGTAAAGTCCAGGGTGAAAAAAATTCAAATTTTCATGATACCATGGATAATAGTCCAGGTGAAAAAATCCGATTTTCCTGATACCGTGAGTCACGTCCAGGGTGAAAAAAATCAGATTTTCCAGATACCGTGAGTTATGTCCAGGGTGAAAAATATCAGATTTTCTTGATACCGTAAGTAAAGTCCAGGGTGAAAAAATTCAAATTTTCATGATACCATGGATAATAGTCCAGGTGAAAAAAATCCGATTTTCCTGATACCGTGAGTCACGTCCAGGTTGAAAAAAACATCATATTTTCCTGATACCGTGAGTAAAGTCCCGGGTGAAAAAAATCCGATTTTCCTGATACCGTGAGTCACGTCCAGGGTGAAAAAAATCAGATTTTCCTGATACCGTGAGTATCGTCCCGGGTCAAAAAAGTCATATTTTCCTGATACCGTGAGTAAAGTCCAGGGTGAAAAAAATGAGATTTTCCAGATACCGTGAGTAACGTCCCGGGTGAAAAAAATCATATTTTCCTGATACCGTGAGTAAAGTCCAGGGTGAAAAAAATTCAAATTTTCATGATACCATGGATAATAGTCCAGGTGAAAAAAATCCGATTTTCCTGATACCGTGGGTAACGTCCCGGGTGAAAAAAATCCGATTTTCCTGATACCGTGAGTAACGTCCAGGGTGAAAAAAATCCGATTTTCCTGATACCGTGAGACACGTCCAGGGTGAAAAAAATCTGATTTTCCTGATACCGTGAGTAACGAACAGGGTGAAAAAAATCCGATTTTCCTGATACCATGAGTAATGTCCAGGGTGAAAAAAATCCGATTTTCCTGATACCGTGAGTCACGTCCAGGGTGAAAAAAATCAAATTTTCCTGATACCGTGAGTAACGTCCCGGGTGAAAAAAAATCATATTTTCCTGATACAGTGAGTAAAGTCCCGGGTGAAAAAAATCCGATTTTCCTGATACCGTGAGTAACGTCCAGGGTGAAAAAAATCCGATTTTCCTGATACCGTGAGACACGCCCAGGGTGAAAAAAATCTAATTTTCCTGATACCGTGAGTAACGTCCAGGGTGAAAAAAATCATATTCCTGATTCCGTGAGTAAAGTCCAGGGTGAAAAAAATCAGATTTTCCTGATACCATGAGTAAGGTCCAGGGTGAAAAAAATCAGATTTTCCTGATACCGTGAGTAACGTCCCGGGTGAAAAAAATCATATTTTCCTGATACCGTGAGTAAAGTCCAGGGTGAAAAAAGTCAGATTTTCATGATACCGTGAGTAACGTCCCGGGTGAAAAAAATCATATTTTCCTGATACCGTGAGTAACGTCCCGGGTGAATAAAATCCGATTTTCCTGATACCGTGAGACACGTCCAGGGTGAAAAAAATCTGATTTTCCTGATACCGTGAGTAACGTACAGGGTGAAAAAAATTCGATTTTCCTGATACCATGAGTAATGTCCAGGGTGAAAAAAATCCTATTTTCCTGATACCGTGAGTCACGTCCAGGGTGAAAAAAATCAGATTTTCCTGATACCGTGAGTAACGTCCCGGGTGAAAAAAAATCATATTTTCCTGATACCGTGAGTAACGTACAGGGTGAAAAAAATCCGATTTTCCTGATACCATGAGTAATGTCCAGGGTGAAAAAAATCCGATTTTCCTGATACCGTGAGTAAGGTCCAGGGTGAAAAAAATCAGATTTTCCTGATACCGTGAGTAACGTCCCGGGTGAAAAAAATCATATTTTCCTGATACCGTGAGAAA
This sequence comes from Bradypodion pumilum, assembly GCA_035047305.1. Taxonomy (NCBI): domain Eukaryota; kingdom Metazoa; phylum Chordata; class Lepidosauria; order Squamata; family Chamaeleonidae; genus Bradypodion; species Bradypodion pumilum. The sequence continues at coordinate 188,102,277 of JAWDJD010000003.1, forward strand.
TGTCCAGGGTGAAAAAAGACAGATTTTCATGATACCGTGAGTAACGTCCCGGGTGAAAAAAATCATATTTTCCTGATACCGTGAGTAACGTCCCGGGTGAAAAAAATCATATTTTCCTGATACCGTGAGTAACGTCCCGGGTGAAAAAAATCCGATTTTCCTGATACCGTGAGTAACGTCCAGGGTGAAAAAAATCCGATTTTCCTGATACCGTGAGACACGTCCAGGGTGAAAAAAATCTGATTTTCCTGATACCGTGAGTAACGAACAGGGTGAAAAAAATCCGATTTTCCTGATACCATGAGTAATGTCCAGGGTGAAAAAAATCCTATTTTCCTGATACCGTGAGTCACGTCCAGGGTGAAAAAAATCATATTTTCCTGATACCGTGAGTAAAGTCCAGGGTGAAAAAAATCAGATTTTCCTGATACCATGAGTAAGGTCCAGGGTGAAAAAAATCAGATTTTCCTGATACCGTGAGTAACGTCCCGGGTGAAAAAAATCATATTTTCCTGATACCGTGAGTAAAGTCCAGGGTGAAAAAAGTCAGATTTTCATGATACCGTGAGTAACGTCCCGGGTGAAAAAAATTATATTTTCCTGATACTGTGAGTAACGTCCCGGGTGAAAAAAATCATATTCCTGATTCCGTGAGTAAAGTCCAGGGTGAAAAAAAATCAGATTTTCCTGATACCGTGAGTAATGTCCAGGGTGAAAAAAGACAGATTTTCATGATACCGTGAGTAACGTCCCGGGTGAAAAAAAATCATATTTTCCTGATACCGTGAGTAACGTCCCGGGTGAAAAAAATCATATTTTCATGATACCGTGAGTAACGTCCCGGGTGAAAAAAATCCGATTTTCCTGATACCGTGAGTAATGTCCAGGGTGAAAAAAATCCTATTTTCCTGATACCGTGAGTCACGTCCAGGGTGAAAAAAATCAGATTTTCCTGATACCGTGAGTAACGTCCCGGGTGAAAAAAAATCATATTTTCCTGATACCGTGAGTAAAGTCCCGGGTGAAAAAAATCCAATTTTCCTGATACCGTGAGTAACGTCCAGGGTGAAAAAAATCCGATTTTCCTGATACCGTGAGACACGTCCAGGGTGAAAAAAATCTGATTTTCCTGATACCGTGAGTAACGAACAGGGTGAAAAAAATCCGATTTTCCTGATACCATGAGTAATGTCCAGGGTGAAAAAAATCCGATTTTCCTGATACCGTGAGTCACGTCCAGGGTGAAAAAAATCAAATTTTCCTGATACCGTGAGTAACGTCCCGGGTGAAAAAAAATCATATTTTCCTGATACAGTGAGTAAAGTCCCGGGTGAAAAAAATCCGATTTTCCTGATACCGTGAGTAACGTCCAGGGTGAAAAAAATCCGATTTTCCTGATACCGTGAGACACGCCCAGGGTGAAAAAAATCTAATTTTCCTGATACCGTGAGTAACGTCCAGGGTGAAAAAAATCATATTCCTGATTCCGTGAGTAAAGTCCAGGGTGAAAAAAATCAGATTTTCCTGATACCATGAGTAAGGTCCAGGGTGAAAAAAATCAGATTTTCCTGATACCGTGAGTAACGTCCCGGGTGAAAAAAATCATATTTTCCTGATACCGTGAGTAAAGTCCAGGGTGAAAAAAGTCAGATTTTCATGATACCGTGAGTAACGTCCCGGGTGAAAAAAATCATATTTTCCTGATACCGTGAGTAACGTCCCGGGTGAATAAAATCCGATTTTCCTGATACCGTGAGACACGTCCAGGGTGAAAAAAATCTGATTTTCCTGATACCGTGAGTAACGTACAGGGTGAAAAAAATTCGATTTTCCTGATACCATGAGTAATGTCCAGGGTGAAAAAAATCCTATTTTCCTGATACCGTGAGTCACGTCCAGGGTGAAAAAAATCAGATTTTCCTGATACCGTGAGTAACGTCCCGGGTGAAAAAAAATCATATTTTCCTGATACCGTGAGTAACGTACAGGGTGAAAAAAATCCGATTTTCCTGATACCATGAGTAATGTCCAGGGTGAAAAAAATCCGATTTTCCTGATACCGTGAGTCACGTCCAGGGCGAAAAAAATCATATTTTCCTGATACCGTGAGTAAAGTCCAGGGTGAAAAAAGTCAGATTTTCATGATACCGTGAGTAACGTCCCGGGTGAAAAAAATCATATTTTCCTGATACCGTGAGTAACGTCCCGGGTGAATAAAATCCGATTTTCCTGATACCGTGAGACACGCCCAGGGTGAAAAAAATCTAATTTTCCTGATACCGTGAGTAACGTCCAGGGTGAAAAAAATCATATTCCTGATTCCGTGAGTAAAGTCCAGGGTGAAAAAAATCAGATTTTCCTGATACCATGAGTAAGGTCCAGGGTGAAAAAAATCAGATTTTCCTGATACCGTGAGTAACGTCCCGGGTGAAAAAAATCATATTTTCCTGATACCGTGAGTAAAGTCCAGGGTGAAAAAAGTCAGATTTTCATGATACCGTGAGTAACGTCCCGGGTGAAAAAAATCATATTTTCCTGATACCGTGAGTAACGTCCCGGGTGAATAAAATCCGATTTTCCTGATACCGTGAGACACGTCCAGGGTGAAAAAAATCTGATTTTCCTGATACCGTGAGTAACGTACAGGGTGAAAAAAATTCGATTTTCCTGATACCATGAGTAATGTCCAGGGTGAAAAAAATCCTATTTTCCTGATACCGTGAGTCACGTCCAGGGTGAAAAAAATCAGATTTTCCTGATACCGTGAGTAACGTCCCGGGTGAAAAAAAATCATATTTTCCTGATACCGTGAGTAACGTACAGGGTGAAAAAAATCCGATTTTCCTGATACCATGAGTAATGTCCAGGGTGAAAAAAATCCGATTTTCCTGATACCGTGAGTCACGTCCAGGGCGAAAAAAATCATATTTTCCTGATACCGTGAGTAAAGTCCAGGGTGAAAAAAGTCAGATTTTCATGATACCGTGAGTAACGTCCCGGGTGAAAAAAATCATATTTTCCTGATACCGTGAGTAACGTCCCGGGTGAATAAAATCCGATTTTCCTGATACCGTGAGACACGCCCAGGGTGAAAAAAATCTAATTTTCCTGATACCGTGAGTAACGTACAGGGTGAAAAAAATCATATTCCTGATTCCGTGAGTAAAGTCCAGGGTGAAAAAAATCAGATTTTCCTGATACCATGAGTAAGGTCCAGGGTGAAAAAAATCAGATTTTCCTGATACCGTGAGTAACGTCCCGGGTGAAAAAAATCATATTTTCCTGATACCGTGAGTAAAGTCCAGGGTGAAAAAAGTCAGATTTTCATGATACCGTGAGTAACGTCCCGGGTGAAAAAAATCATATTTTCCTGATACCGTGAGTAACGTCCCGGGTGAATAAAATCCGATTTTCCTGATACCGTGAGACACGTCCAGGGTGAAAAAAATCTGATTTTCCTGATACCGTGAGTAACGTACAGGGTGAAAAAAATTCGATTTTCCTGATACCATGAGTAATGTCCAGGGTGAAAAAAATCCTATTTTCCTGATACCGTGAGTCACGTCCAGGGTGAAAAAAATCAGATTTTCCTGATACCGTGAGTAACGTCCCGGGTGAAAAAAAATCATATTTTCCTGATACCGTGAGTAACGTACAGGGTGAAAAAAATCCGATTTTCCTGATACCATGAGTAATGTCCAGGGTGAAAAAAATCCGATTTTCCTGATACCGTGAGTCACGTCCAGGGCGAAAAAAATCATATTTTCCTGATACCGTGAGTAAAGTCCAGGGTGAAAAAAGTCAGATTTTCATGATACCGTGAGTAACGTCCCGGGTGAAAAAAATCATATTTTCCTGATACCGTGAGTAACGTCCCGGGTGAATAAAATCCGATTTTCCTGATACCGTGAGACACGTCCAGGGTGAAAAAAATCTGATTTTCCTGATACCGTGAGTAACATACAGGGTGAAAAAAATTCGATTTTCCTGATACCATGAGTAATGTCCAGGGTGAAAAAAATCCTATTTTCCTGATACCGTGAGTCACGTCCAGGGTGAAAAAAATCAGATTTTCCTGATACCGTGAGTAACGTCCCGGGTGAAAAAAAATCATATTTTCCTGATACCGTGAGTAAAGTCCAGGGTGAAAAAAATCATATTTTCCTGATACCGTGAGTAAAGTCAAGGGTGAAAAAAATTCAAATTTTCATGATACCATGGATAATAGTCCAGGTGAAAAAAATCCGAGTTTCCTGATACCGTGAGTCACGTCCAGGGTGAAAAAAATCAGATTTTCCAGATACCGTGAGTTATGTCCAGGGTGAAAAATATCAGATTTTCTTGATACCGTAAGTAAAGTCCAGGGTGAAAAAATTCAAATTTTCAAGATACCATGGATAATAGTCCAGGTGAAAAAAATCCGATTTTCCTGATACCGTGAGTCACGTCCAGGGTGAAAAAAATCATACTTTCCTGATACCGTGAGTAACGTCCAGGGTGAAAAAAATCCGATTTTCCTGATACCATGAGTAATGTCCAGGGCGAAAAAAATCCGATTTTCCTGATACCGTGAGTAAAGTCCAGGGTGAAAAAAATCAGATTTTCCTGATACCGTGAGTAAGGTCCAGGGTGAAAAAAATCAGATTTTCCTGATACCGTGAGTAACGTCCCGGGTGAAAAAAATCATATTTTCCTGATACCGTGAGTAATGTCCAGGGTGAAAAAAGACAGATTTTCATGATACCGTGAGTAACGTCCCGGGTGAAAAAAATCATATTTTCCTGATACTGTGAGTAACGTCCCGGGTGAAAAAAATCATATTTTCCTGATACCGTGAGTAACGTCCCGGGTGAAAAAAATCCGATTTTCCTGATACCGTGAGTAACGTCCAGGGTGAAAAAAATCCGATTTTCCTGATACCGTGAGACACGTCCAGGGTGAAAAAAATCTGATTTTCCTGATACCGTGAGTAACGAACAGGGTGAAAAAAATTCGATTTTCCTGATACCATGAGTAATGTCCAGGGTGAAAAAAATCCTATTTTCCTGATACCGTGAGTCACGTCCAGGGTGAAAAAAATCAGATTTTCCTGATACCGTGAGTAAAGTCCAGGGTGAAAAAAATCAGATTTTCCTGATACCATGAGTAAGGTCCAGGGTGAAAAAAATCAGATTTTCCTGATACCGTGAGTAACGTCCCGGGTGAAAAACATCATATTTTCCTGATACCGTGAGTAAAGTCCAGGGTGAAAAAAGTCAGATTTTCATGATACCGTGAGTAACGTCCCGGGTGAAAAAAATTATATTTTCCTGATACCGTGAGTAACGTCCCGGGTGAAAAAAATCATATTCCTGATTCCGTGAGTAAAGTCCAGGGTGAAAAAAAATCAGATTTTCCTGATACCGTGAGTAATGTCCAGGGTGAAAAAAGACAGATTTTCATGATACCGTGAGTAACGTCCCGGGTGAAAAAAAATCATATTTTCCTGATACCGTGAGTAACGTCCCGGGTGAAAAAAATCATATTTTCATGATACCGTGAGTAACGTCCCGGGTGAAAAAAATCCGATTTTCCTGATACCGTGAGTAATGTCCAGGGTGAAAAAAATCCTATTTTCCTGATACCGTGAGTCACGTCCAGGGTGAAAAAAATCAGATTTTCCTGATACCGTGAGTAACGTCCCGGGTGAAAAAAAATCATATTTTCCTGATACCGTGAGTAAAGTCCCGGGTGAAAAAAATCCGATTTTCCTGATACCGTGAGTAACGTCCAGGGTGAAAAAAATCCGATTTTCCTGATACCGTGAGACACGTCCAGGGTGAAAAAAATCTAATTTTCCTGATACCGTGAGTAACGTACAGGGTGAAAAAAATCATATTCCTGATTCCGTGAGTAAAGTCCAGGGTGAAAAAAATCAGATTTTCCTGATACCATGAGTAAGGTCCAGGGTGAAAAAAATCAGATTTTCCTGATACCGTGAGTAACGTCCCGGGTGAAAAAAATCATATTTTCCTGATACCGTGAGTAAAGTCCAGGGTGAAAAAAGTCAGATTTTCATGATACCGTGAGTAACGTCCCGGGTGAAAAAATTCGATTTTCCTGATACCATGAGTAATGTCCAGGGTGAAAAAAATCCTATTTTCCTGATACCGTGAGTCACGTCCAGGGTGAAAAAAATCAGATTTTCCTGATACCGTGAGTAACGTCCCGGGTGAAAAAAAATCATATTTTCCTGATACCGTGAGTAAAGTCCCGGGTGAAAAAAATCCGATTTTCCTGATACCGTGAGTAACGTCCAGGGTGAAAAAAATCCGATTTTCCTGATACCGTGAGACACGTCCAGGGTGAAAAAAATCATATTTTCCTGATACCGTGAGTAAAGTCCAGGGTGAAAAAAATTCAAATTTTCATGATACCATGGATAATAGTCCAGGTGAAAAAAATCCGATTTTCCTGATACCGTGAGTCACGTCCAGGGTGAAAAAAATCAGATTTTCCAGATACCGTGAGTTATGTCCAGGGTGAAAAATATCAGATTTTCTTGATACCGTAAGTAAAGTCCAGGGTGAAAAAATTCAAATTTTCATGATACCATGGATAATAGTTCCAGGTGAAAAAAATCCGATTTTCCTGATACCGTGAGTCACGTCCAGGGTGAAAAAAATCATATTTTCCTGATACCGTGAGTAAAGTCCCGGGTGAAAAAAATCCGATTTTCCTGATACCGTGAGTAACGTCCAGGGTGAAAAAAATCCGATTTTCCTGATACCATGAGTAATGTCCAGGGCGAAAAAAATCCGATTTTCCTGATACCGTGAGTCACGTCCAGGGTGAAAAAAATCAGATTTTCCTGATACCGTGAGTAACGTCCCGGGTGAAAAAAATCATATTTTCCTGATACCGTGAGTAAAGTCCAGGGTGAAAAAAATCAGATTTTCCAGATACCGTGAGTAACGTCCCGGGTGAAAAAAATCATATTTTCCTGATACCGTGAGTAAAGTCCAGGGTGAAAAAAATTCAAATTTTCATGATGCCATGGATAATAGTCCAGGTGAAAAAAATCCGATTTTCCTGATACCGTGAGTAACGTCCCGGGTGAAAAAAATCCGATTTTCCTGATACCGTGAGTAACGTCCAGGGTGAAAAAAATCCGATTTTCCTGATACCGTGAGACACGTCCAGGGTGCAAAAAATCTGATTTTCCTGATACCGTGAGTAACGAACAGGGTGAAAAAAATCCGAATTTCCTGATACCAAGAGTAATGTCCAGGGTGAAAAAAATCCTATTTTCCTGATACCGTGAGTCACGTCCAGGGTGAAAAAAATCAAATTTTCCTGATACCGTGAGTAACGTCCCGGGTGAAAAAAAATCATATTTTCCGGATACCGTGAGTAAAGTCCCGGGTGAAAAAAATCCGATTTTCCTGATACCGTGAGTAACGTCCAGGGTGAAAAAAATCCGATTTTCCTGATACCGTGAGACACGTCCAGGGTGAAAAAAATCTAATTTTCCTGATACCGTGAGTAACGTACAGGGTGAAAAAAATCATATTCCTGATTCCGTGAGTAAAGTCCAGGGTGAAAAAAATCAGATTTTCCTGATACCATGAGTAAGGTCCAGGGTGAAAAAAATCAGATTTTCCTGATACCGTGAGTAACGTCCTGGGTGAAAAAAATCATATTTTCCTGATACCGTGAGTAAAGTCCAGGGTGAAAAAAGTCAGATTTTCATGATACCGTGAGTAACGTCCCGGGTGAAAAAAATCATATTTTCCTGATACCGTGAGTAACGTCCCGGGTGAATAAAATCCGATTTTCCTGATACCGTGAGACACGTCCAGGGTGAAAAAAATCTGATTTTCCTGATACCGTGAGTAACGTACAGGGTGAAAAAAATTCGATTTTCCTGATACCATGAGTAATGTCCAGGGTGAAAAAAATCCTATTTTCCTGATACCGTGAGTCACGTCCAGGGTGAAAAAAATCAGATTTTCCTGATACCGTGAGTAACGTCCCGGGTGAAAAAAAATCATATTTTCCTGATACCGTGAGTAAAGTCCCGGGTGAAAAAAATCCGATTTTCCTGATACCGTGAGTAACGTCCAGGGTGAAAAAAATCCGATTTTCCTGATACCGTGAGACACGTCCAGGGTGAAAAAAATCTAATTTTCCTGATACCGTGAGTAACGTACAGGGTGAAAAAAATCTGATTTTCCTGATACCATGAGTAATGTCCAGGGTGAAAAAAATCCGATTTTCCTGATACCGTGAGTCACGTCCAGGGCGAAAAAAATCAGATTTTCCTGATACCGTGAGTAACGTCCCGGGTGAAAAAAATCATATTTTCCTGATACCGTGAGTAAAGTCCAGGGTGAAAAAAATCATATTTTCCTGATACCGTGAGTAAAGTCCAGGGTGAAAAAAATTCAAATTTTCATGATACCATGGATAATAGTCCAGGTGAAAAAAATCCGAGTTTCCTGATACCGTGAGTCACGTCCAGGGTGAAAAAAATCAGATTTTCCAGATACCGTGAGTTATGTCCAGGGTGAAAAATATCAGATTTTCTTGATACCGTAAGTAAAGTACAGGGTGAAAAAATTCAAATTTTCATGATACCATGGATAATAGTCCAGGTGAAAAAAATCCGATTTTCCTGATACCGTGAGTCACGTCCAGGGTGAAAAAAATCATATTTTCCTGATACCGTGAGTAAAGTCCCGGGTGAAAAAAATCCGATTTTCCTTATACCGTGAGAAACGTCCAGGGTGAAAAAAATCCGATTTTCCTGATACCATGAGTAATGTCCAGGGCGAAAAAAATCCGATTTTCCTGATACCGTGAGTCACGTCCAGGGTGAAAAATATCAGATTTTCCTGATACCGTGAGTAACGTCCCGGGTGAAAAAAATCATATTTTCCTGATACCGTGAGTAAAGTCCAGGGTGAAAAAAATCAGATTTTCCAGATACCGTGAGTAACGTCCCGGGTGAAAAAAATCATATTTTCCTGATACCGTGAGTAAAGTCCAGGGTGAAAAAAATTCAAATTTTCATGATACCATGGATAATAGTCCAGGTGAAAAAAATCCGATTTTCCTGATACCGTGAGTCACGTCCAGGGTGAAAAAAATCAGATTTTCCAGATACCGTGAGTTATGTCCAGGGTGAAAAATATCAGATTTTCTTGATACCGTGAGTAAGGTCCAGGGTGAAAAAAATTATATTTTCCTGATACCTTGAATTTAGTCAAGGTGAAAAAAATGAGATTTTCATGATAGCATGAAAAAAGTTTAGGGTGAAAAAAATCCGATATTTCTGATACCGTGAGTAACGTCCCGGGTGAAAAAAATCATATTTTCCTGATACCGTGAGTAAAGTCCAGGGTGAAAAAAGTCAGATTTTTATGATACCGTGAGTAACGTCCCGGGTGAAAAAAAATCATATTTTCCTGATACCGTGAGTAACGTCACGGGTGAAAAAAATCCGTTTTTGCTGATACCATGAGTAACGTCCAGGGTGAAAAAAATCCGATTTTCCTGATACCGTGAGACACGTCCAGGGTGAAAAAAATCTGATTTTCCTGATACCGTGAGTAACGTCCTGGGTGAAAAAAAATCATATTTTGCTGATACCGTGAGTAAAGTCCAGGGTGAAAAAAATCAGATTTTCCTGATACCGTAAGTAACGTCCCGGGTGAAAAAAATCATATTCCTGATTCCGTGAGTAAAGTCCAGGGTGAAAATAATCAGATTTTCCTGATACCGTGAGAAAGGTCCAGGGTGAAAAAAATCAGATTTTCCTGATACCGTGAGTAACGTCCCGGGTGAAAAAAATCATATTTTACTGATACCATGAGTAAAGTCCAGGGTGAAAAAAGTCAGATTTTCATGATACCGTGAGTAACGTCCTGGGTGAAAAAAATCATATTTTCCTGATACCGTGAGTAACGTCCCGGGTGAAAAAAATCCGATTTTCCTGATACCGTGAGTAACGTCCAGGGTGAAAAAAATCCGATTTTCCTGATACCGTGAGTCACGTCCAGGTGAAAAAAATCCGATTTTCCTGATACCGTGAGTCACGTCCAGGGTGAAAAAAATCAGATTTTCCAGATACCGTGAGTTATGTCCAGGGTGAAAAATATCAGATTTTCTTGATATCGTGAGTAAAGTCCAGGGTGAAAAAAATCATATTTTCCCGATACCGTGAGTCACGTCCAGGGTGAAAAAAATCAGATTTTCCTGATACTGTGAGTAACGTCCCGGGTGAAAAAAATCATATTTTCCAGATACCGTGAGTTATGTCCAGGGTGAAAAATATCAGATTTTCCTGATACCGTGAGTAACGTCCAGGGTGAAAATAATTATATTTTCCTGATACCGTGAGTAACGTCCCGGGTGAAAAAAATCATGTTCCTGATTCCGTGAGTAACGTCCAGGGTGAAAAAAATTATATTTTCGTGATACCTTGAGTTTAGTCCAGGTGAAAAAAAAAGAGATTTTCATGATACCATGAAAAAAGTTTAGGGTGAAAAAAATCCGATATTCCTGATACCGTGAGTTTAGTCCAGGGTGAAAAAAATCAGATTTTCCTGATACCGTGAGTAACGTCCCGGGTGAAAAAAATCATATTTTCCTGATACCGTGAGAAACGTCCCGGGTGAAAAAAATCATATTTTCCTGATACCGTGAGTAAAGTCCAGGGTGAAAAAAATCAAATTTTCATGATACCATGGGTAACAGTCCAGGTGAAAAAAATCCGATTTTCCTGATACCGTGAGTCACGTCCAGGGTGAAAAAAATCAGATTTTCCAGATACCGTGTGTTATGTCCAGGGTGAAAAAAATCTGATTTTCCTGATACCGTGAGACACGTCCAGGGTGAAAAAAATCTGATTTTCCTGATACCGTGAGTAACGTACAGGGTGAAAAAAATCCGATTTTCCTGATACCATGAGTAATGTCCAGGGTGAAAAAAATCCGATTATCCTGATACCGTGAGTCACGTCCAGGGTGAAAAAAATCAGATTTTCCTGATACCGTGAGTAACGTCCCGGGTGAAAAAAATCATATTTTCCTGATACCGTGAGTAAAGTCCAGGGTGAAAAAAGTCAGATTTTCATGATACCGTGAGTAACGTCCCGGGTGAAAAAAATTATATTTTACTGATACCGTGAGTAACGTCCCAGGTGAAAAAAATCTGATTTTCCTGATACCGTGAGTAACATCCAGGGTGAAAAAAATCCGATTTTCCTGATACCATGAGTCACGTCCAGGGTGAAAAAAATCAGATTTTCCAGATACCGTGAGTTATGGCCAGGGTGAAAAAAATCCGATTTTCCCGATACCGTGAGACACGTCCAGGGTGAAAAAAGTCTAATTTTCCTGATACCGTGAGTAACGTACAGGGTGAAAAAAATCCGATTATCCTGATACCATGAGTAATGTCCAGGGTGAAAAAAATCCGATTTTCCTGATACCGTGAGTCACGTCCAGGTGAAAAAAATCCGATTTTCCTGATACCGTGAGTAAAGTCCAGGGTGAAAAAAATCAGATTTTCCAGATACCGTGAGTAACGTCCCGGGAGAAAAAAAATCATATTTTCCTGATACCGTGAGAAACGTCCCGGGTGAAAAAAATCATATTTTCCTGATACCGTGAGTAAAGTCCCGGGTGAAAAAAATCCGATTTTCCTGATACCGTGAGTAACGTCCAGGGTGAAAAAAATCCGATTTTCCTGATACCATGAGTAATGTCCAGGGCGAAAAAAATCCGATTTTCCTGATACCGTGAGTCACGTCCAGGGTGAAAAAAATCAGATTTTCCTGATACCGTGAGTAAAGTCCAGGGTGAAAAAAATCAGATTTTCCAGATACCGTGAGTAACGTCCCGGGTGAAAAAAATCATATTTTCCTGATACCGTGAGTAAAGTCCAGGGTGAAAAAAATTCAAATTTTCATGATACCATGGATAATAGTCCAGGTGAAAAAAATCCGATTTTCCTGATACCGTGAGTCACGTCCAGGGTGAAAAAAATCAGATTTTCCAGATACCGTGAGTTATGTCCAGGGTGAAAAATATCAGATTTTCTTGATACCTTGAATTTAGTCCAGGTGAAAAAAAAGAGATTTTCATGATACCATGAAAAAAGTTTAGGGTGAAAAAAATCCGATATTTCTGATACCGTGAGTAAGGTCCAGGGTGAAAAAAATCTGATTTTCCTGATACCGTGAGTAACGTCCCTGGTGAAAAAAATCATATTCTCCTGATACCGTGAGTAAAGTCCAGGGTGAAAAAAGTCAGATTTTTATGATACCGTGAGTAACGTCCCGGGTGAAAAAAATCATATTTTCCTGATACCGTGAGTAACGTCACGGGTGAAAAAAATCTGATTTTGCTGATACCATGAGTAACGTCCAGGGTGAAAAAAATCCGATTCTCCTGATACCGTGAGACACGTCCAGGGTGAAAAAAATCTGATTTTCCTGATACCGTGAGTAACGTCCTGGGTGAAAAAAATCATATTTTCCTGATACCGTGAGTAAAGTCCAGGGTGAAAAAATCAGATTTTCCTGATACCGTGAGTAACGTCCCGGGTGAAAAAAATCATATTCCTGATTCCGTGAGTAAAGTCCAGGGTGAAAAAAATCAGATTTTCCTGATACCGTGAGAAAGGTCCAGGGTGAAAAAAATCAGATTTTCCTGATACCGTGAGTAACGTCCCGGGTGAAAAAAATCATATTTTACTGATACCATGACTAAAGTCCAGGGTGAAAAAAGTCAGATTTTCATGATACCGTGAGTAACGTCCTGGGTGAAAAAAATCATATTTTCCTGATACCGTGAGCAACGTCCCGGGTGAAAAAAATCCGATTTTCCTGATACCGTGAGTAACGTCCAGGGTGAAAAAAATCCGATTTTCCTGATACCGTGAGACACGTCCAGGGTGAAAAAAATCTGATTTTCCTGATACCGTGAGTAACGTGCAGGGTGAAAAAAATCCGATTTTCCTGATACCATGAGTAATGTCCAGGGTGAAAAAAATCCGATTTTCCTGATACCGTGAGTCACGTCCAGGGTGAAAAAAATCAGATTTTCCTGATACCGTGAGTAACGTCCCGGGTGAAAAAAATCATATTTTCCAGATACCGTGAGTTATGTCCAGGGTGAAAAATATCAGATTTTCCTGATACCGTGAGTCACGTCCAGGGTGAAAAAAATCATATTTTCCTGATACCGTGAGAAACGTCTCGGGTGAAAAAATCATATTTTCCTGATACCGTGAGTAAAGTCCAGGGTGAAAAAAATCAAATTTTCCTGATACCGTGAGTAACGTACAGGGGGAAAAAATCCGATTTTCCTGATACCGTGAGACACGTCCAGGGTGAAAAAAATCTGATTTTCCTGATACCGTGAGTAACGTACAGGGTGAAAAAAATCCGATTTTCCTGATACCATGAGTAATGTCCAGGGTGAAGAAAATCCGATTTTCCTGATACCGTGAGTCACGTCCAGGGTGAAAAATATGAGATTTTCCTGATACCGTGAGTCACGTCCAGGGTGAAAAAAATCATATTTTCCTGATACCGTGAGTAACGTCCCGGGTGAAAAAAAATCATATTTTCCTGATACCGTGAGTAAAGTCCATGGTGAAAAATATCAGATTTTCCTGATACCGTGAGTAACGTCCCGGGTGAAAAAAATTAGATTTTCCCGATACCGTGAGTAACGTCCCGGGTGAAAAAAATCTGATTTTCCTGATACCGTGAGTAACGTCCAGGGTGAAAAAAATCCGATTTTCCTGATACCGTGAGACACGTCCAGGGTGAAAAAAATCTAATTTTCCTGATACCGTGAGTAACGTACAGGGTGAAAAAAATCCGATTTTCCTGATACCATGAGTAATGTCCAGGGTGAAAAAAATCCGATTTTCCTGATACCGTGAGTCACGTCCAGGGTGAAAAATATGAGATTTTCCTGATACCGTGAGTAACGTTCCGGGTGAAAAAAATCATATTTTCCTGATACCGTGAGTAAAGTCCAGGGTGAAAAAAATCATATTTTCCCGATACCGTGAGTAACGTCCCGGGTGAAAAAAATCATATTTTCCTGATACCGTGAGAAACGTCCCGCGTGAAAGAAATCATATTTTCCTGATACCGTGAGTAACGTACAGGGTGAAAAAAATTCAAATTTTCATACCATGGATAATAGTGCAGGTGAAAAAAAATCCAATTTTGCTGATACCGTGAGTAACGTCCAGGGTGAAAAAAATCCGATTTTCCTGATACAGTGAGAGACGTCCAGGGTGAAAAAAATCTGATTTTCATGATACCGTGAGTAACGTCCTGGGTGAAAAAAATCAGATTTTCCTGATACCGTGAGTAACGTCCCGGGTGAAAAAAATCATATTTTCCTGATACCGTGAGTAAAGTCCAGGGTGAAAAAAATCAGATTTTCCTGATACCGTGAGTAACGTCCCCGGTGAAAAAAATCATATTTTCCTGATACCGTGAGAAACGTACCGGGTGAAAAAAAATCATATTTTCCTGATACCGTGAGTAAAATCCAGGGTGAAAAAAAATCAAATTTTCATGATACCATGGGTAATAGTCCAGGTGAAAAAAATCCGATTTTCCTGATACCGTGAGTCACGTCCAGGGTGAAAAAAATCAGATTTTCCAGATACCGTGAGTTATGTCCAGGGTGAAAAATATCAGAATTTCGTGATACCGTGAGTAAGGTCCAGGGTGAAAAAAATTATATTTTCCTGATACCTTGAGTTTAGTCCAGGTGAAAAAAAGTGATTTTCATGATACCATGAAAAAAGTTTAGGGTGAAAAAAATCCGATATTCCTGATACCGTGAGTAAGGTCCAGGGTGAAAAAAATCATATTTTCCTGATACCATGAGTAAAGTCCAGGTTGAAAAAAGTCAGATTTTCATGATACCGTGAGTAACGTCCCGGGTGAAAAAAAACATATTTTCCTGATACCGTGAGTAACGTCCCGGGTGAAAAAAATCATATTTTCCTGATACCGTGAGTAAAGTCCAGGGTGAAAAAAATCAGATTTTCCTGATACCGTGAGTAAGGTCCAGGGTGAAAAAAATCAGATTTTCCTGATACCGTGAGTAACGTCCCGGGTGAAAAAAATCATATTTTCCTGATACCGTGAGTAACGTCCAGGGTGAAAAAAGACAGATTTTCATGATACCGTGAGTAACGTCCCGGGTGAAAAAAAATCATATTTTCCTGATACCGTGAGTAACGTCCCGGGTGAAAAAAATCATATTTTCCTGATACCGTGAGTAACGTCCCGGGTGAAAAAAATCCGATTTTCCTGATACCGTGAGTAATGTCCAGGGTGAAAAAAATCCTATTTTCCTGATACCGTGAGTCACGTCCAGGGTGAAAAAAATCAGATTTTCCTGATACCGTGAGTAACGTCCCGGGTGAAAAAAAATCATATTTTCCTGATACCGTGAGTAAAGTCCCGGGTGAAAAAAATCCGATTTTCCTGATACCGTGAGTAACGTCCAGGGTGAAAAAAATCCGATTTTCCTGATACCGTGAGACACGTCCAGGGTGAAAAAAATCTAATTTTCCTGATACCGTGAGTAACGTACAGGGTGAAAAAAATCATATTCCTGATTCCGTGAGTAAAGTCCAGGGTGAAAAAAATCAGATTTTCCTGATACCATGAGTAAGGTCCAGGGTGAAAAAAATCAGATTTTCCTGATACCGTGAGTAACGTCCCGGGTGAAAAAAATCATATTTTCCTGATACCGTGAGTAAAGTCCAGGGTGAAAAAAGTCAGATTTTCATGATACCGTGAGTAACGTCCCGGGTGAAAAAAATCATATTTTCCTGATACCGTGAGTAACGTCCCGGGTGAATAAAATCCGATTTTCCTGATACCGTGAGACACGTCCAGGGTGAAAAAAATCTGATTTTCCTGATACCGTGAGTAACGTACAGGGTGAAAAAAATTCGATTTTCCTGATACCATGAGTAATGTCCAGGGTGAAAAAAATCATATTTTCCTGATACCGTGAGTAAAGTCCCGGGTGAAAAAAATCCGATTTTCCTGATACCGTGAGTAACGTCCAGGGTGAAAAAAATCCGATTTTCCTGATACCGTGAGACACGTCCACGGTGAAAAAAATCTAATTTTCCTGATACCGTGTGTAACGTACAGGGTGAAAAAAAATCCGATTTTCCTGATACCATGAGTAATGTCCAGGGTGAAAAAAATCCGATTTTCCTGATACCGTGAGTCACGTCTAGGGCGAAAAAAATCAGATTTTCCTGATACCGTGAGTAACGTCCCGGGTGAAAAAAATCATATTTTCCTGATACCGTGAGTAAAGTCCAGGGTGAAAAAAATCATATTTTCCTGATACCGTGAGTAAAGTCCAGGGTGAAAAAAATTCAAATTTTCATGATACCATGGATAATAGTCCAGGTGAAAAAATCCGATTTTCCTGATACCGTGAGTCACGTCCAGGGTGAAAAAAATCAGATTTTCCAGATACCGTGAGTTATGTCCAGGGTGAAAAATATCAGATTTTCTTGATACCGTAAGTAAAGTCCAGGGTGAAAAAATTCAAATTTTCATGATACCATGGATAATAGTCCAGGTGAAAAAAATCCGATTTTCCTGATACCGTGGGTAACGTCCCGGGTGAAAAAAATCCGATTTTCCTGATACCGTGAGTAACGTCCAGGGTGAAAAAAATCCGATTTTCCTGATACCGTGAGACACGTCCAGGGTGAAAAAAATCTGATTTTCCTGATACCGTGAGTAACGTACAAGGTGAAAAAAATCCGATTTTCCTGATACCATGAGTAATGTCCAGGGTGAAAAAAATCCTATTTTCCTGATACCGTGAGTCACGTCCAGGGTGAAAAAAATCAAATTTTCCTGATACCGTGAGTAACGTCCCGGGTGAAAAAAAATCATATTTTCCTGATACAGTGAGTAAAGTCCCGGGTGAAAAAAATCCGATTTTCCTGATACCGTGAGTAACGTCCAGGGTGAAAAAAATCCGATTTTCCTGATACCGTGAGACACGCCCAGGGTGAAAAAAATCTAATTTTCCTGATACCGTGAGTAACGTCCAGGGTGAAAAAAATCATATTCCTGATTCCGTGAGTAAAGTCCAGGGTGAAAAAAATCAGATTTTCCTGATACCATGAGTAAGGTCCAGGGTGAAAAAAATCAGATTTTCCTGATACCGTGAGTAACGTCCCGGGTGAAAAAAATCATATTTTCCTGATACCGTGAGTAAAGTCCAGGGTGAAAAAAGTCAGATTTTCATGATACCGTGAGTAACGTCCCGGGTGAAAAAAATCATATTTTCCTGATACCGTGAGTAACGTCCCGGGTGAATAAAATCCGATTTTCCTGATACCGTGAGACACGTCCAGGGTGAAAAAAATCTGATTTTCCTGATACCGTGAGTAACGTACAGGGTGAAAAAAATTCGATTTTCCTGATACCATGAGTAACGTCCCGGGTGAAGAAAATCCGATTTTCCTGATACCGTGAGTCACGTCCAGGGTGAAAAATATGAGATTTTCCTGATACCGTGAGTCACGTCCAGGGTGAAAAAAATCATATTTTCCTGATACCGTGAGTAACGTCCCGGGTGAAAAAAAATCATATTTTCCTGATACCGTGAGTAAAGTCCATGGTGAAAAATATCAGATTTTCCTGATACCGTGAGTAACGTCCCGGGTGAAAAAAATTAGATTTTCCCGATACCGTGAGTAACGTCCCGGGTGAAAAAAATCTGATTTTCCTGATACCGTGAGTAACGTCCAGGGTGAAAAAAATCCGATTTTCCTGATACCGTGAGACACGTCCAGGGTGAAAAAAATCTAATTTTCCTGATACCGTGAGTAACGTACAGGGTGAAAAAAATCCGATTTTCCTGATACCATGAGTAATGTCCAGGGTGAAAAAAATCCGATTTTCCTGATACCGTGAGTCACGTCCAGGGTGAAAAATATGAGATTTTCCTGATACCGTGAGTAACGTTCCGGGTGAAAAAAATCATATTTTCCTGATACCGTGAGTAAAGTCCAGGGTGAAAAAAATCATATTTTCCCGATACCGTGAGTAACGTCCCGGGTGAAAAAAATCATATTTTCCTGATACCGTGAGAAACGTCCCGCGTGAAAGAAATCATATTTTCCTGATACCGTGAGTAACGTACAGGGTGAAAAAAATTCAAATTTTCATACCATGGATAATAGTGCAGGTGAAAAAAATCCAATTTTGCTGATACCGTGAGTAACGTCCAGGGTGAAAAAAATCCGATTTTCCTGATACAGTGAGAGACGTCCAGGGTGAAAAAAATCTGATTTTCATGATACCGTGAGTAACGTCCTGGGTGAAAAAAATCAGATTTTCCTGATACCGTGAGTAACGTCCCGGGTGAAAAAAATCATATTTTCCTGATACCGTGAGTAAAGTCCAGGGTGAAAAAAATCAGATTTTCCTGATACCGTGAGTAACGTCCCCGGTGAAAAAAATCATATTTTCCTGATACCGTGAGAAACGTACCGGGTGAAAAAAAATCATATTTTCCTGATACCGTGAGTAAAGTCCAGGGTGAAAAAAAATCAAATTTTCATGATACCATGGGTAATAGTCCAGGTGAAAAAAATCCGATTTTCCTGATACCGTGAGTCACGTCCAGGGTGAAAAAAATCAGATTTTCCAGATACCGTGAGTTATGTCCAGGGTGAAAAATATCAGAATTTCGTGATACCGTGAGTAAGGTCCAGGGTGAAAAAAATTATATTTTCCTGATACCTTGAGTTTAGTCCAGGTGAAAAAAAGTGATTTTCATGATACCATGAAAAAAGTTTAGGGTGAAAAAAATCCGATATTCCTGATACCGTGAGTAAGGTCCAGGGTGAAAAAAATCATATTTTCCTGATACCATGAGTAAAGTCCAGGTTGAAAAAAGTCAGATTTTCATGATACCGTGAGTAACGTCCCGGGTGAAAAAAAACATATTTTCCTGATACCGTGAGTAACGTCCCGGGTGAAAAAAATCATATTTTCCTGATACCGTGAGTAAAGTCCAGGGTGAAAAAAATCAGATTTTCCTGATACCGTGAGTAAGGTCCAGGGTGAAAAAAATCAGATTTTCCTGATACCGTGAGTAACGTCCCGGGTGAAAAAAATCATATTTTCCTGATACCGTGAGTAACGTCCAGGGTGAAAAAAGACAGATTTTCATGATACCGTGAGTAACGTCCCGGGTGAAAAAAAATCATATTTTCCTGATACCGTGAGTAACGTCCCGGGTGAAAAAAATCATATTTTCCTGATACCGTGAGTAACGTCCCGGGTGAATAAAATCCGATTTTCCTGATACCGTGAGACACGTCCAGGGTGAAAAAAATCTGATTTTCCTGATACCGTGAGTAACGTACAGGGTGAAAAAAATTCGATTTTCCTGATACCATGAGTAACGTCCCTGGTGAAAAAAAATCATATTTTCCAGATACCGTGAGTTATGTCCAGGGTGAAAAATATCAGATTTTCTTGATACCGTAAGTAAAGTCCAGGGTGAAAAAATTCAAATTTTCATGATACCATGGATAATAGTCCAGGTGAAAAAAATCCGATTTTCCTGATACCGTGAGTCACGTCCAGGGTGAAAAAAATCATACTTTCCTGATACCGTGAGTAACGTCCAGGGTGAAAAAAATCCGATTTTCCTGATACCATGAGTAATGTCCAGGGCGAAAAAAATCCGATTTTCCTGATACCGTGAGTAAAGTCCAGGGTGAAAAAAATCAGATTTTCCTGATACCGTGAGTAAGGTCCAGGGTGAAAAAAATCAGATTTTCCTGATACCGTGAGTAACGTCCCGGGTGAAAAAAATCATATTTTCCTGATACCGTGAGTAATGTCCAGGGTGAAAAAAGACAGATTTTCATGATACCGTGAGTAACGTCCCGGGTGAAAAAAATCATATTTTCCTGATACCGTGAGTAACGTCCCGGGTGAAAAAAATCATATTTTCCTGATACCGTGAGTAACGTCCCGGGTGAAAAAAATCCGATTTTCCTGATACCGTGAGTAACGTCCAGGGTGAAAAAAATCCGATTTTCCTGATACCGTGAGACACGTCCAGGGTGAAAAAAATCTGATTTTCCTGATACCGTGAGTAACGAACAGGGTGAAAAAAATCCGATTTTCCTCATACCATGAGTAATGTCCAGGGTGAAAAAAATCCTATTTTCCTGATACCGTGAGTCACGTCCAGGGTGAAAAAAATCAGATTTTCCTGATACCGTGAGTAAAGTCCAGGGTGAAAAAAATCAGATTTTCCTGATACCATGAGTAAGGTCCAGGGTGAAAAAAATCAGATTTTCCTGATACCGTGAGTAACGTCCCGGGTGAAAAAAATCATATTTTCCTGATACCGTGAGTAAAGTCCAGGGTGAAAAAAGTCAGATTTTCATGATACCGTGAGTAACGTCCCGGGTGAAAAAAATTATATTTTCCTGATACCGTGAGTAACGTCCCGGGTGAAAAAAATCATATTCCTGATTCCGTGAGTAAAGTCCAGGGTGAAAAAAAATCAGATTTTCCTGATACCGTGAGTAATGTCCAGGGTGAAAAAAGACAGATTTTCATGATACCGTGAGTAACGTCCCGGGTGAAAAAAAATCATATTTTCCTGATACCGTGAGTAACGTCCCAGGTGAAAAAAATCATATTTTCATGATACCGTGAGTAACGTCCCGGGTGAAAAAAATCAGATTTTCCTGATACCGTGAGTAACGTCCCGGGTGAAAAAAATCATATTTTCCTGATACCGTGAGTAAAGTCCAGGGTGAAAAAAGTCAGATTTTCATGATACCGTGAGTAACGTCCCGGGTGAAAAAATTCGATTTTCCTGATACCATGAGTAATGTCCAGGGTGAAAAAAATCCTATTTTCCTGATACCGTGAGTCACGTCCAGGGTGAAAAAAATCAGATTTTCCTGATACCGTGAGTAACGTCCCGGGTGAAAAAAAATCATATTTTCCTGATACCGTGAGTAAAGTCCCGGGTGAAAAAAATCCGATTTTCCTGATACCGTGAGTAACGTCCAGGGTGAAAAAAATCCGATTTTCCTGATACCGTGAGACACGTCCAGGGTGAAAAAAATCATATTTTCCTGATACCGTGAGTAAAGTCCAGGGTGAAAAAAATTCAAATTTTCATGATACCATAGATAATAGTCCAGGTGAAAAAAATCCGATTTTCCTGATACCGTGAGTCACGTCCAGGGTGAAAAAAATCAGATTTTCCAGATACCGTGAGTTATGTCCAGGGTGAAAAATATCAGATTTTCTTGATACCGTAAGTAAAGTCCAGGGTGAAAAAATTCAAATTTTCATGATACCATGGATAATAGTTCCAGGTGAAAAAAATCCGATTTTCCTGATACCGTGAGTCACGTCCAGGGTGAAAAAAATCATATTTTCCTGATACCGTGAGTAAAGTCCCGGGTGAAAAAAATCCGATTTTCCTGATACCGTGAGTAACGTCCAGGGTGAAAAAAATCCGATTTTCCTGATACCATGAGTAATGTCCAGGGCGAAAAAAATCCGATTTTCCTGATACCGTGAGTCACGTCCAGGGTGAAAAAAATCCGATTTTCCTGATACCGTGAGACACGTCCAGGGTGAAAAAAATCTGATTTTCCTGATACCGTGAGTAACGAACAGGGTGAAAAAAATCCGAATTTCCTGATACCAAGAGTAATGTCCAGGGTGAAAAAAATCCTATTTTCCTGATACCGTGAGTCACGTCCAGGGTGAAAAAAATCAAATTTTCCTGATACCGTGAGTAACGTCCCGGGTGAAAAAAAATCATATTTTCCTGATACCGTGAGTAAAGTCCCGGGTGAAAAAAATCCGATTTTCCTGATACCGTGAGTAACGTCCAGGGTGAAAAAAATCCGATTTTCCTGATACCGTGAGACACGTCCAGGGTGAAAAAAATCTAATTTTCCTGATACCGTGAGTAACGTACAGGGTGAAAAAAATCATATTCCTGATTCCGTGAGTAAAGTCCAGGGTGAAAAAAATCAGATTTTCCTGATACCATGAGTAAGGTCCAGGGTGAAAAAAATCAGATTTTCCTGATACCGTGAGTAACGTCCTGGGTGAAAAAAATCATATTTTCCTGATACCGTGAGTAAAGTCCAGGGTGAAAAAAGTCAGATTTTCATGATACCGTGAGTAACGTCCCGGGTGAAAAAAATCATATTTTCCTGATACCGTGAGTAACGTCCCGGGTGAATAAAATCCGATTTTCCTGATACCGTGAGACACGTCCAGGGTGAAAAAAATCTGATTTTCCTGATACCGTGAGTAACATACAGGGTGAAAAAAATTCGATTTTCCTGATACCATGAGTAATGTCCAGGGTGAAAAAAATCCTATTTTCCTGATACCGTGAGTCACGTCCAGGGTGAAAAAAATCAGATTTTCCTGATACCGTGAGTAACGTCCCGGGTGAAAAAAAATCATATTTTCCTGATACCGTGAGTAAAGTCCCGGGTGAAAAAAATCCGATTTTCCTGATACCGTGAGTAACGTCCAGGGTGAAAAAAATCCGATTTTCCTGATACCGTGAGACACGTCCAGGGTGAAAAAAATCTAATTTTCCTGATACCGTGAGTAACGTACAGGGTGAAAAAAATCTGATTTTCCTGATACCATGAGTAATGTCCAGGGTGAAAAAAATCCGATTTTCCTGATACCGTGAGTCACGTCCAGGGCGAAAAAAATCAGATTTTCCTGATACCGTGAGTAACGTCCCGGGTGAAAAAAATCATATTTTCCTGATACCGTGAGTAAAGTCCAGGGTGAAAAAAATCATATTTTCCTGATACCGTGAGTAAAGTCCAGGGTGAAAAAAATTCAAATTTTCATGATACCATGGATAATAGTCCAGGTGAAAAAAATTTGAGTTTCCTGATACCGTGAGTCACGTCCAGGGTGAAAAAAATCAGATTTTCCAGATACCGTGAGTTATGTCCAGGGTGAAAAATATCAGATTTTCTTGATACCGTAAGTAAAGTACAGGGTGAAAAAATTCAAATTTTCATGATACCATGGATAATAGTCCAGGTGAAAAAAATCCGATTTTCCTGATACCGTGAGTCACGTCCAGGGTGAAAAAAATCATATTTTCCTGATACCGTGAGTAAAGTCCCGGGTGAAAAAAATCCGATTTTCCTTATACCGTGAGAAACGTCCAGGGTGAAAAAAATCCGATTTTCCTGATACCATGAGTAATGTCCAGGGCGAAAAAAATCCGATTTTCCTGATACCGTGAGTCACGTCCAGGGTGAAAAATATCAGATTTTCCTGATACCGTGAGTAACGTCCCGGGTGAAAAAAATCATATTTTCCTGATACCGTGAGTAAAGTCCAGGGTGAAAAAAATCAGATTTTCCAGATACCGTGAGTAACGTCCCGGGTGAAAAAAATCATATTTTCCTGATACCGTGAGACACGTCCAGGGTGAAAAAAATCATATTTTCCTGATACCGTGAGTAAAGTCCAGGGTGAAAAAAATTCAAATTTTCATGATACCATGGATAATAGTCCAGGTGAAAAAAATCCGATTTTCCTGATACCGTGAGTCACGTCCAGGGTGAAAAAAATCAGATTTTCCAGATACCGTGAGTTATGTCCAGGGTGAAAAATATCAGATTTTCTTGATACCGTAAGTAAAGTCCAGGGTGAAAAAATTCAAATTTTCATGATACCATGGATAATAGTTCCAGGTGAAAAAAATCCGATTTTCCTGATACCGTGAGTCACGTCCAGGGAGAAAAAAATCATATTTTCCTGATACCGTGAGTAAAGTCCCGGGTGAAAAAAATCCGATTTTCCTGATACCGTGAGTAACGTCCAGGGTGAAAAAAATCCGATTTTCCTGATACCATGAGTAATGTCCAGGGCGAAAAAAATCCGATTTTCCTGATACCGTGAGTCACGTCCAGGGTGAAAAAAATCAGATTTTCCTGATACCGTGAGTAACGTCCCGGGTGAAAAAAATCATATTTTCCTGATACCGTGAGTAAAGTCCAGGGTGAAAAAAATCAGATTTTCCAGATACCGTGAGTAACGTCCCGGGTGAAAAAAATCATATTTTCCTGATACCGTGAGTAAAGTCCAGGGTGAAAAAAATTCAAATTTTCATGATGCCATGGATAATAGTCCAGGTGAAAAAAATCCGATTTTCCTGATACCGTGAGTAACGTCCCGGGTGAAAAAAATCCGATTTTCCTGATACCGTGAGTAACGTCCAGGGTGAAAAAAATCCGATTTTCCTGATACCGTGAGACACGTCCAGGGTGAAAAAAGTCTGATTTTCCTGATACCGTGAGTAACGAACAGGGTGAAAAAAATCCGAATTTCCTGATACCAAGAGTAATGTCCAGGGTGAAAAAAATCCTATTTTCCTGATACCGTGAGTCACGTCCAGGGTGAAAAAAATCAAATTTTCCTGATACCGTGAGTAACGTCCCGGGTGAAAAAAAATCATATTTTCCTGATACCGTGAGTAAAGTCCCGGGTGAAAAAAATCCGATTTTCCTGATACCGTGAGTAACGTCCAGGGTGAAAAAAATCCGATTTTCCTGATACCGTGAGACACGTCCAGGGTGAAAAAAATCTAATTTTCCTGATACCGTGAGTAACGTACAGGGTGAAAAAAATCATATTCCTGATTCCGTGAGTAAAGTCCAGGGTGAAAAAAATCAGATTTTCCTGATACCATGAGTAAGGTCCAGGGTGAAAAAAATCAGATTTTCCTGATACCGTGAGTAACGTCCTGGGTGAAAAAAATCATATTTTCCTGATACCGTGAGTAAAGTCCAGGGTGAAAAAAGTCAGATTTTCATGATACCGTGAGTAACGTCCCGGGTGAAAAAAATCATATTTTCCTGATACCGTGAGTAACGTCCCGGGTGAATAAAATCCGATTTTCCTGATACCGTGAGACACGTCCAGGGTGAAAAAAATCTGATTTTCCTGATACCGTGAGTAACATACAGGGTGAAAAAAATTCGATTTTCCTGATACCATGAGTAATGTCCAGGGTGAAAAAAATCCTATTTTCCTGATACCGTGAGTCACGTCCAGGGTGAAAAAAATCAGATTTTCCTGATACCGTGAGTAACGTCCCGGGTGAAAAAAAATCATATTTTCCTGATACCGTGAGTAAAGTCCCGGGTGAAAAAAATCCGATTTTCCTGATACCGTGAGTAACGTCCAGGGTGAAAAAAATCCGATTTTCCTGATACCGTGAGACACGTCCAGGGTGAAAAAAATCTAATTTTCCTGATACCGTGAGTAACGTACAGGGTGAAAAAAATCTGATTTTCCTGATACCATGAGTAATGTCCAGGGTGAAAAAAATCCGATTTTCCTGATACCGTGAGTCACGTCCAGGGCGAAAAAAATCAGATTTTCCTGATACCGTGAGTAACGTCCCGGGTGAAAAAAATCATATTTTCCTGATACCGTGAGTAAAGTCCAGGGTGAAAAAAATCATATTTTCCTGATACCGTGAGTAAAGTCCAGGGTGAAAAAAATTCAAATTTTCATGATACCATGGATAATAGTCCAGGTGAAAAAAATTTGAGTTTCCTGATACCGTGAGTCACGTCCAGGGTGAAAAAAATCAGATTTTCCAGATACCGTGAGTTATGTCCAGGGTGAAAAATATCATATTTTCTTGATACCGTAAGTAAAGTACAGGGTGAAAAAATTCAAATTTTCATGATACCATGGATAATAGTCCAGGTGAAAAAAATCCGATTTTCCTGATACCGTGAGTCACGTCCAGGGTGAAAAAAATCATATTTTCCTGATACCGTGAGTAAAGTCCCGGGTGAAAAAAATCCGATTTTCCTTATACCGTGAGAAACGTCCAGGGTGAAAAAAATCCGATTTTCCTGATACCATGAGTAATGTCCAGGGTGAAAAAAATCCGATTTTCCTGATACCGTGAGTCACGTCCAGGGTGAAAAATATCAGATTTTCCTGATACCGTGAGTAACGTCCCGGGTGAAAAAAATCATATTTTCCTGATACCGTGAGTAAAGTCCAGGGTGAAAAAAATCAGATTTTCCAGATACCGTGAGTAACGTCCCGGGTGAAAAAAATCATATTTTCCTGATACCGTGAGTAAAGTCCAGGGTGAAAAAAATTCAAATTTTCATGATACCATGGATAATAGTCCAGGTGAAAAAAATCCGATTTTCCTGATACCGTGAGTCACGTCCAGGGTGAAAAAAATCAGATTTTCCAGATACCGTGAGTTATGTCCAGGGTGAAAAATATCAGATTTTCTTGATACCGTGAGTAAGGTCCAGGGTGAAAAAAATTATATTTTCCTGATACCTTGAATTTAGTCAAGGTGAAAAAAATGAGATTTTCATGATAGCATGAAAAAAGTTTAGGGTGAAAAAAATCCGATATTTCTGATACCGTGAGTAACGTCCCGGGTGAAAAAAATCATATTTTCCTGATACCGTGAGTAAAGTCCAGGGTGAAAAAAGTCAGATTTTTATGATACCGTGAGTAACGTCCCGGGTGAAAAAAAATCATATTTTCCTGATACCGTGAGTAACGTCACGGGTGAAAAAAATCCGTTTTTGCTGATACCATGAGTAACGTCCAGGGTGAAAAAAATCTGATTTTCCTGATACCGTGAGACACGTCCAGGGTGAAAAAAATCTGATTTTCCTGATACCGTGAGTAACGTCCTGGGTGAAAAAAAATCATATTTTGCTGATACCGTGAGTAAAGTCCAGGGTGAAAAAAATCAGATTTTCCTGATACCGTGAGTAACGTCCCGGGTGAAAAAAATCATATTCCTGATTCCGTGAGTAAAGTCCAGGGTGAAAATAATCCGATTTTCCTGATACCGTGAGAAAGGTCCAGGGTGAAAAAAATCAGATTTTCCTGATACCGTGAGTAACGTCCCGGGTGAAAAAAATCATATTTTACTGATACCATGAGTAAAGTCCAGGGTGAAAAAAGTCAGATTTTCATGATACCGTGAGTAACGTCCTGGGTGAAAAAAATCATATTTTCCTGATACCGTGAGTAACGTCCCGGGTGAAAAAAATCCGATTTTCCTGATACCGTGAGTAACGTCCAGGGTGAAAAAAATCCGATTTTCCTGATACCGTGAGTCACATCCAGGTGAAAAAAATCCGATTTTCCTGATACCGTGAGTCACGTCCAGGGTGAAAAAAATCAGATTTTCCAGATACCGTGAGTTATGTCCAGGGTGAAAAATATCAGATTTTCTTGATATCGTGAGTAAAGTCCAGGGTGAAAAAAATCATATTTTCCCGATACCGTGAGTCACGTCCAGGGTGAAAAAAATCAGATTTTCCTGATACTGTGAGTAACGTCCCGGGTGAAAAAAATCATATTTTCCAGATACCGTGAGTTATGTCCAGGGTGAAAAATATCAGATTTTCCTGATACCGTGAGTAACGTCCAGGGTGAAAATAATTATATTTTCCTGATACCGTGAGTAACGTCCAGGGTGAAAAAAATCCGATTTTCCTGATACCGTGAGACACGTCCAGGGTGAAAAAAATCTAATTTTCCTGATACCGTGAGTAACGTACAGGGTGAAAAAAATCCGATTTTCCTGATACCATGAGTAATGTCCAGGGTGAAAAAAATCTGATTTTCCTGATACCGTGAGTCACGTCCAGGGTGAAAAATATGAGATTTTCCTGATACCGTGAGTAACGTCCCAGGTGAAAAAAATCATATTCCTGATTCCGTGAGTAAAGTCCAGGGTGAAAATAATCAGATTTTCCTGATACCGTGAGAAAGGTCCAGGGTGAAAAAAATCAGATTTTCCTGATACCGTGAGTAACGTCCCGGGTGAAAAAAATCATATTTTACTGATACCATGAGTAAAGTCCAGGGTGAAAAAAGTCAGATTTTCATGATACCGTGAGTAACGTCCCGGGTGAAAAAAATCATATTTTCCTGATACCGTGAGTAACGTCCCGGGTGAAAAAAATCCGATTTTCCTGATACCGTGAGTAACGTCCAGGGTGAAAAAAATCCGATTTTCCTGATACCGTGAGACACGTCCAGGATGAAAAAAATCTGATTTTCCTGATACCGTGTGTAACGTGCAGGGTGAAAAATATCCGATTTTCCTGATACCATGAGTAATGTCCAGGGTGAAAAAAATCCAATTTTCCTGATACCGTGAGTCACGTCCAGGTGAAAAAAATCCGATTGTCCTGATACCGTGAGTCACGTCCAGGGTGAAAAAAATCAGATCTTCCAGATACCGTGAGTTATGTCCAGGGTGAAAAATATCAGATTTTCTTGATACCGTGAGTAAAGTCCAGGGTGAAAAAAATCAGATTTTCCAGATACCGTGAGTAAAGTCCAGGGTGAAAAAAATCATATTTTCCTGATACCGTGAGAAACGTCCCGGGTGAAAAAAATCATATTTTCCTGATACCGTGAGTAACGTCCAGGGTGAAAAAAATCCGATTTTCCTGATACCGTGAGACACGTCCAGGGTGAAAAAAATCTGATTTTCCTGATACCGTGAGTAACGAACAAGGTGAAAAAAATCCGATTTTCCTGATACCATGAGTAATGTCCAGGGTGAAAAAAATCCTATTTTCCTGATACCGTGAGTCACGCCCAGGGTGAAAAAATCAGATTTTCCTGATACCGTGAGTAAGGTCCAGGGTGAAAAAAATCATATTTTCCTGATACCGTGAGTAAAGTCCAGGGTGAAAAAAGTCAGATTTTCATGATACCGTGAGTAACGTCCCGGGTGAAAAAAAACATATTTTCCTGATACCGTGAGTAACGTCCCGGGTGAAAAAAATCATATTCCTGATTCCGTGAGTAAAGTCCAGGGTGAAAAAAATCAGATTTTCCTGATACCGTGAGTAACGTCCCGGGTGAAAAAAATCATATTTTCCTGATACCGTGAGTAACGTCCCGGGTGAAAAAAATCATATTTTCCTGATACCGTGAGTAACATCCCGGGTGAAAAAAATCCGATTTTCCTGATACCGTGAGTAACGTCCAGGGTGAAAAAAATCCGATTTTCCTGATACCGTGAGACACGTCCAGGGTGAAAAAAATCTGATTTTCCTGATACCGTGAGTAACGTCCTGGGTGAAAAAAATCATATTTTCCTGATACCGTGAGTAAAGTCCAGGGTGAAAAAAATCAGATTTTCCTGATACCGTGAGTAACGTCCCAGGTGAAAAAAATCATATTCCTGATTCCGTGAGTAAAGTCCAGGGTGAAAATAATCAGATTTTCCTGATACCGTGAGAAAGGTCCAGGGTGAAAAAAATCAGATTTTCCTGATACCGTGAGTAACGTCCCGGGTGAAAAAAATCATATTTTACT
The DNA here is from genome assembly GCA_035047305.1 of Bradypodion pumilum. Classification (NCBI taxonomy): domain Eukaryota; kingdom Metazoa; phylum Chordata; class Lepidosauria; order Squamata; family Chamaeleonidae; genus Bradypodion; species Bradypodion pumilum. The sequence continues at coordinate 188,131,738 of JAWDJD010000003.1, forward strand.
GATACCATGAGTAAAGTCCAGGGTGAAAAAAGTCAGATTTTCATGATACCGTGAGTAACGTCCCGGGTGAAAAAAATCATATTTTCCTGATACCGTGAGTAACGTCCCGGGTGAAAAAAATCCGATTTTCCTGATACCGTGAGTAACGTCCAGGGTGAAAAAAATCCGATTTTCCTGATACCGTGAGACACGTCCAGGATGAAAAAAATCTGATTTTCCTGATACCGTGTGTAACGTGCAGGGTGAAAAATATCCGATTTTCCTGATACCATGAGTAATGTCCAGGGTGAAAAAAATCCAATTTTCCTGATACCGTGAGTCACGTCCAGGTGAAAAAAATCCGATTGTCCTGATACCGTGAGTCACGTCCAGGGTGAAAAAAATCAGATCTTCCAGATACCGTGAGTTATGTCCAGGGTGAAAAAAATCATATTTTCCTGATACCGTGAGTAAAGTCCAGGGTGAAAAAAATCAGATTTTCCTGATACCGTGAGTAACGTCCCAGGTGAAAAAAATCATATTCCTGATTCCGTGAGTAAAGTCCAGGGTGAAAATAATCAGATTTTCCTGATACCGTGAGAAAGGTCCAGGGTGAAAAAAATCAGATTTTCCTGATACCGTGAGTAACGTCCCGGGTGAAAAAAATCATATTTTACTGATACCATGAGTAAAGTCCAGGGTGAAAAAAGTCAGATTTTCATGATACCGTGAGTAACGTCCCGGGTGAAAAAAATCATATTTTCCTGATACCGTGAGTAAAGTCCAGGGTGAAAAAAATCATATTTTCCAGATACCGTGAGTAACGTCCCGGGTGAAAAAAATCATATTTTCCTGATACTGTGAGAAACGTCCCGCGTGAAAGAAATCATATTTTCCTGATACCGTGAGTAAAGTCCAGGGTGAAAAAAATTCAAATTTTCATACCATGGATAATAGTGCAGGTGAAAAAAATCCAATTTTGCTGATACCGTGAGTCACGTCCAGGGTGAAAAAAAATCATATTTTCCTGATACCGTGAGTCACGTCCAGGGTGAAAAAAAAACAGATTTACCTGATACCGTGAGTAACGTCCCGGGTGAAAAAAATCATATTTTCCTGATACCGTGAGTAACGTCCCGGGTGAAAAAAATCATATTCCTGATTCCGTGAGTAAAGTCCAGGGTGAAAAAAATCAGATTTTCCTGATACCGTGAGTAAGGTCCAGGGTGAAAAAAATCAGATTTTCCTGATACCGTGAGTAACGTCCCGGGTGAAAAAAATCATATTTTCCTGATACCGTGAGTAACGTCCCGGGTGAAAAAAATCCGATTTTCCTGATACCGTGAATAACGTCCAGGGTGAAAAATATGAGATTTTCCTGATACTGTGAGACACGTCCAGGGTGAAAAAAATCTGATTTTCCTGATACCGTGAGTAAAGTCCAGGGTGAAAAAAATCATATTTTCCTGATACCATGAGTAATGTCCAGGGTGAAAAAAATCCTATTTTCCTGATACCGTGAGAAACGTCCAGGGTGAAAAAAATCAGATTTTCCTGATACCGTGAGTAACGTCCCGGGTGAAAAAAAATCATATTTTCCTGATACCGTGAGTAAAGTCCCGGGTGAAAAAAATCCGATTTTCCTGATACCGTGAGTAACGTCCAGGGTGAAAAAAATCCGATTTTCCTGATACCGTGAGACACGTCCAGGGTGAAAAAAAATCTAATTTTCCTGATACCGTGAGTAACGTACAGGGTGAAAAAAATCATATTCCTGATTCCGTGAGTAAAGTCCAGGGTGAAAAAAATCAGATTTTCCTGATACCATGAGTAAGGTCCAGGGTGAAAAAAATCAGATTTTCCTGATACCGTGAGTAACGTCCCGGGTGAAAAAAATCATATTTTCCTGATACCGTGAGTAAAGTCCAGGGTGAAAAAAGTCAGATTTTCATGATACCGTGAGTAACGTCCCGGGTGAAAAAAATCATATTTTCCTGATACCGTGAGCAACGTCCCAGGTGAATAAAATCCGATTTTCCTGATACCGTGAGACACGTCCAGGGTGAAAAAAATCTGATTTTCCTGATACCGTGAGTAACGTACAGGGTGAAAAAAATTCGATTTTCCTGATACCATGAGTAATGTCCAGGGTGAAAAAAATCCTATTTTCCTGATACCGTGAGTCACGTCCAGGGTGAAAAAAATCAGATTTTCCTGATACCGTGAGTAACGTCCCGGGTGAAAAAAAATCATATTTTCCTGATACCGTGAGTAAAGTCCCGGGTGAAAAAAATCCGATTTTCCTGATACCGTGAGTAACGTCCAGGGTGAAAAAAATCCGATTTTCCTGATACCGTGAGACACTTCCAGGGTGAAAAAAATCTAATTTTCCTGATACCGTGAGTAACGTACAGGGTGAAAAAAATCCGATTTTCCTGATACCATGAGTAATGTCCAGGGTGAAAAATATCAGATTTTCCTGATACCGTGAGTAACGTCCCGGGTGAAAAAAATTAGATTTTCCCGATACCGTGAGTAACGTCCCGGGTGAAAAAAATCCGATTTTCCTGATACCGTGAGTAACGTCCAGGGTGAAAAAAATCCGATTTTCCTGATACCGTGAGACACGTCCAGGGTGAAAAAAATCTAATTTTCCTGATACCGTGAGTAACGTACAGGGTGAAAAAAATCCGATTTTCCTGATACCATGAGTAATGTCCAGGGTGAAAAAAATCCGATTTTCCTGATACCGTGAGTCACGTCCAGGGTGAAAAATATGAGATTTTCCTGATACCGTGAGTAACGTTCCGGGTGAAAAAAATCATATTTTCCTGATACCGTGAGTAAAGTCCAGGGTGAAAAAAATCATATTTTCCAGATACCGTGAGTAACGTCCCGGGTGAAAAAAATCATATTTTCCTGATACTGTGAGAAACGTCCCGCGTGAAAGAAATCATATTTTCCTGATACCGTGAGTAAAGTCCAGGGTGAAAAAAATTCAAATTTTCATACCATGGATAATAGTGCAGGTGAAAAAAATCCAATTTTGCTGATACCGTGAGTCACGTCCAGGGTGAAAAAAAATCATATTTTCCTGATACCGTGAGTCACGTCCAGGGTGAAAAAAAAACAGATTTACCTGATACCGTGAGTAACGTCCCGGGTGAAAAAAATCATATTTTCCTGATACCGTGAGTAAAGTCCAGGGTGAAAAAAATCAGATTTTCCTGATACCATGAGTAACGTCCCCGGTGAAAAAAATCATATTTTCCTGATACCGTGAGAAACGTACCGGGTGAAAAAAATCATATTTTCCTGATACCGTGAGTAAAGTCCAGGGTGAAAAAAAATCAAATTTTCATGATACCAGGGGTAATAGTCCAGGTGAAAAAAATCCGATTTTCCTGATACCGTGAGTCACGTCCAGGGTGAAAAAAATCAGATTTTCCAGATACCGTGAGTTATGTCCAGGGTGAAAAATATCAGATTTTCGTGATACCGTGAGTAAGGTCCAGGGTGAAAAAAATTATATTTTCCTGAAACCTTGAGTTTAGTCCAGGTGAAAAAAAGTGATTTTCATGATACCATGAAAAAAGTTTAGGGTGAAAAAAATCCGATATTCCTGATACCGTGAGTAAGGTCCAGGGTGAAAAAAATCATATTTTCCTGATACCGTGAGTAAAGTCCAGGGTGAAAAAAGTCAGATTTTCATGATACCGTGAGTAACGTCCCGGGTGAAAAAAAACATATTTTCCTGATACCGTGAGTAACGTCCTGGGTGAAAAAAATCATATTCCTGATTCCGTGAGTAAAGTCCAGGGTGAAAAAAATCAGATTTTCCTGATACCGTGAGTAAGGTCCAGGGTGAAAAAAATCCGATTTTCCTGATACCGTGAGTCACGTCCAGGGTGAAAAATATGAGATTTTCCTGATACCGTGAGTAACGTTCCGGGTGAAAAAAATCATATTTTCCTGATACCGTGAGTAAAGTCCAGGGTGAAAAAAATTCAAATTTTCATACCATGGATAATAGTCCAGGTGAAAAAAATCAAATTTTGCTGATACCGTGAGTAACGTCCAGGGTGAAAAAAATCCGATTTTCCTGATACCGTGAGACACGTCCAGGGTGAAAAAAATCTGATTTTCCTGATACCGTGAGTAACGTCCCGGGTGAAAAAAATCATACTTTACTGATACCGTGAGTAAAGTCCAGGGTGAAAAAAGTCAGATTTTCATGATACCATGGGTAACAGTCCAGGTGAAAAAAATCCGATTTTCCTGATACCGTGAGTCACGTCCAGGGTGAAAAAAATCATATTTTCCTGATACCGTGAGTCACGTCCCGGGTGAAAAAAATCATATTTTCCAGATACCGTGAGTTATGTCCAGGGTAAAAATATCAGATTTTCGTGATACCGTGAGTAAGGTCCAGGGTGAAAAAAATTATATTTTCCTGATACCTTGAGTTTAGTCCAGGTGAAAAAAAGTGATTTTCATGATACCATGAAAAAAGTTTAGGGTGAAAAAAATCCGATATTCCTTATACCGTGAGTAAGGTCCAGGGTGAAAAAAATCATATTTTCCTGATACCGTGAGTAAAGTCCAGGGTGAAAAAAGTCAGATTTTCATGATACCGTGAGTAACGTCCCGGGTGAAAAAAAACATATTTTCCTGATACCGTGAGTAACGTCCCGGGTGAAAAAAATCATATTCCTGATTCCGTGAGTAAAGTCCAGGGTGAAAAAAATCAGATTTTCCTGATACCGTGAGTAACGTCCCGGGTGAAAAAAATCATATTTTCCTGATACCGTGAGTAACGTCCCGGGTGAAAAAAATCATATTTTCCTGATACCGTGAGTAACATCCCGGGTGAAAAAAATCCGATTTTCCTGATACCGTGAGTAACGTCCAGGGTGAAAAAAATCCGATTTTCCTGATACCGTGAGACACGTCCAGGGTGAAAAAAATCTGATTTTCCTGATACCGTGAGTAACGAACAAGGTGAAAAAAATCCGATTTTCCTGATACCATGAGTAATGTCCAGGGTGAAAAAAATCCTATTTTCCTGATACCGTGAGTCACGCCCAGGGTGAAAAAATCAGATTTTCCTGATACCGTGAGTAACGTCCCGCGTGAAAAAAAATCATATTTTCCTGATACCGTGAGTAAAGTCCCGGGTGAAAAAAATCCGATTTTCCTGATACCGTGAGTAACGTCCAGGGTGAAAAAAATCCGATTTTCCTGATACCGTGAGACACGTCCTGGGTGAAAAAAATCATATTTTCCTGATACCGTGAGTAAAGTGCAGGGTGAAAAAAGTCAGATTTTTATGATACCGTGAGTAACGTCCCGGGTGAAAAAAATCCGATTTTGCTGATACCATGAGAAACGTCCAGGGTGAAAAAAATCCGATTTTCCTGATACCGTGAGACACGTGCAGGGTGAAAAAAATCTGATTTTCCTGATACCGTGAGTAACGTCCTGGGTGAAAAAAATCATATTTTCCTGATACCGTGAGTAAAGTCCAGGGTGAAAAAAATCAGATTTTCCTGATACCGTGAGTAACGTCCCAGGTGAAAAAAATCATATTCCTGATTCCGTGAGTAAAGTCCAGGGTGAAAATAATCAGATTTTCCTGATACCGTGAGAAAGGTCCAGGGTGAAAAAAATCAGATTTTCCTGATACCGTGAGTAACGTCCCGGGTGAAAAAAATCATATTTTACTGATACCATGAGTAAAGTCCAGGGTGAAAAAAGTCAGATTTTCATGATACCGTGAGTAACGTCCCGGGTGAAAAAAATCATATTTTCCTGATACCGTGAGTAACGTCCCGGGTGAAAAAAATCCGATTTTCCTGATACCGTGAGTAACGTCCAGGGTGAAAAAAATCCGATTTTCCTGATACCGTGAGACACGTCCAGGATGAAAAAAATCTGATTTTCCTGATACCGTGTGTAACGTGCAGGGTGAAAAATATCCGATTTTCCTGATACCATGAGTAATGTCCAGGGTGAAAAAAATCCAATTTTCCTGATACCGTGAGTCACGTCCAGGTGAAAAAAATCCGATTGTCCTGATACCGTGAGTCACGTCCAGGGTGAAAAAAATCAGATCTTCCAGATACCGTGAGTTATGTCCAGGGTGAAAAATATCAGATTTTCTTGATACCGTGAGTAAAGTCCAGGGTGAAAAAAATCAGATTTTCCAGATACCGTGAGTAAAGTCCAGGGTGAAAAAAATCATATTTTCCTGATACCGTGAGAAACGTCCCGGGTGAAAAAAATCATATTTTCCTGATACCGTGAGTAACGTCCAGGGTGAAAAAAATCCGATTTTCCTGATACCGTGAGACACGTCCAGGGTGAAAAAAATCTAATTTTCCTGATACCGTGAGTAACGTACAGGGTGAAAAAAATCATATTCCTGATTCCGTGAGTAAAGTCCAGGGTGAAAAAAATCAGATTTTCCTGATACCATGAGTAAGGTCCAGGGTGAAAAAAATCAGATTTTCCTGATACCGTGAGTAACGTCCCGGGTGAAAAAAATCATATTTTCCTGATACCGTGAGTAAAGTCCAGGGTGAAAAAAGTCAGATTTTCATGATACCGTGAGTAACGTCCCGGGTGAAAAAAAATCATATTTTCCTGATACCGTGAGTAACGTCCCGGGTGAATAAAATCCGATTTTCCTGATACCGTGAGACAAGTCCAGGGTGAAAAAAATCTGATTTTCCTGATACCGTGAGTAACGTACAGGGTGAAAAAAATTCGATTTTCCTGATACCATGAGTAATGTCCAGGGTGAAAAAAATCCTATTTTCCTGATACCGTGAGTCACGTCCAGGGTGAAAAAAATCAGATTTTCCTGATACCGTGAGTAACGTCCCGGGTGAAAAAAAATCATATTTTCCTGATACCGTGAGTAAAGTCCCGGGTGAAAAAAATCCGATTTTCCTGATACCGTGAGTAACGTCCAGGGTGAAAAAAATTCAAATTTTCATGATACCATGGATAATAGTCCAGGTGAAAAAAATCCGATTTTCCTGATACCGTGAATCACGTCCAGGGTGAAAAAAATCATATTTTCCTGATACCGTGAGTAAAGTCCCGGGTGAAAAAAATCCGATTTTCCTGATACCATGAGTAATGTCCAGGGCGAAAAAAATTCGATTTTCCTGATACCGTGAGTCACGTCCAGGGTAAAAAAAATCAGATTTTCCTGATACCGTGAGTAACGTCCCGGGTGAAAAAAATCATATTTTCCTGATACCGTGAGTAAAGTCCAGGGTGAAAAAAATCAGATTTTCCAGATACCGTGAGTTATGTCCAGGGTGAAAAATATCAGATTTTCTTGATACCGTGAGTAAGGTCCAGGGTGAAAAAAATTATATTTTCCTGATACCTTGAATTTAGTCCAGGTGAAAAAAAAAGAGATTTTCATGATACCATGAAAAAAGTTTAGGGTGAAAAAAATCCGATATTTCTGATACCGTGAGTAAGGTTCAGGGTGAAAAAAATCTGATTTTCCTGATACCGTGAGTAACGTCCCGGGTGAAAAAAATCATATTTTCCTGATACCGTGAGTAAAGTGCAGGGTGAAAAAAGTCAGATTTTTATGATACCGTGAGTAACGTCCCGGGTGAAAAAAATCCGATTTTGCTGATACCATGAGAAACGTCCAGGCTGAAAAAAATCCGATTTTCCTGATACCGTGAGACACGTGCAGGGTGAAAAAAATCTGATTTTCCTGATACCGTGAGTAACGTCCTGGGTGAAAAAAATCATATTTTCCTGATACCGTGAGTAAAGTCCAGGGTGAAAAAAATCAGATTTTCCTGATACCGTGAGTAACGTCCCAGGTGAAAAAAATCATATTCCTGATTCCGTGAGTAAAGTCCAGGGTGAAAATAATCAGATTTTCCTGATACCGTGAGAAAGGTCCAGGGTGAAAAAAATCAGATTTTCCTGATACCGTGAGTAACGTCCCGGGTGAAAAAAATCATATTTTACTGATACCATGAGTAAAGTCCAGGGTGAAAAAAGTCAGATTTTCATGATACCGTGAGTAACGTCCCGGGTGAAAAAAATCATATTTTCCTGATACCGTGAGTAACGTCCCGGGTGAAAAAAATCCGATTTTCCTGATACCGTGAGTAACGTCCAGGGTGAAAAAAATCCGATTTTCCTGATACCGTGAGACACGTCCAGGGTGAAAAAAATCTGATTTTCCTGATACCGTGTGTAACGTGCAGGGTGAAAAATATCCGATTTTCCTGATACCATGAGTAATGTCCAGGGTGAAAAAAATCCAATTTTCCTGATACCGTGAGTCACGTCCAGGTGAAAAAAATCCGATTGTCCTGATACCGTGAGTCACGTCCAGGGTGAAAAAAATCAGATCTTCCAGATACCGTGAGTTATGTCCAGGGTGAAAAATATCAGATTTTCTTGATACCGTGAGTAAAGTCCAGGGTGAAAAAAATCAGATTTTCCAGATACCGTGAGTAAAGTCCAGGGTGAAAAAAATCATATTTTCCTGATACCGTGAGAAACGTCCCGGGTGAAAAAAATCATATTTTCCTGATACCGTGAGTAAAGTCCAGGGTGAAAAAAATTCAAATTTTCATGATACCATGGATAATAGTCCAGGTGAAAAAAATCCGATTTTCCTGATACCGTGAGTCACATCCAGGGTGAAAAAAATCAGATTTTCCAGATACCGTGAGTTATGTCCAGGGTGAAAAATATCAGATTTTCTTGATACCTTGAATTTAGTCCAGGTGAAAAAAAAGAGATTTTCATGATACCATGAAAAAAGTTTAGGGTGAAAAAAATCCGATATTTCTGATACCGTGAGTAAGGTCCAGGGTGAAAAAAATCTGATTTTCCTGATACCGTGAGTAACGTCCCTGGTGAAAAAAATCATATTTTCCTGATACCGTGAGTAAAGTCCAGGGTGAAAAAAGTCAGATTTTTATGATACCGTGAGTAACGTCCCGGGTGAAAAAAATCATATTTTCCTGATACCGTGAGTAACGTCACGGGTGAAAAAAATCCGATTTTGCTCATACCATGAGTAACGTCCAGGGTGAAAAAAATCCAATTTTCCTGATACCGTGAGACACGTCCAGGGTGAAAAAAATCTGATTTTCCTGATACCGTGAGTAACCTCCTGGGTGAAAAAAATCATATTTTCCTGATACCGTGAGTAAAGTCCAGGGTGAAAAAAATCAGATTTTCCTGATACCATGAGTAACGTCCCGGGTGAAAAAAATCATATTCCTGATTCCGTGAGTAAAGTCCAGGGTGAAAAAAAATCAGATTTTCCTGATACCGTGAGAAAGGTCCAGGGTGAAAAAAATCAGATTTTCCTGATACCGTGAGTAACGTCCCGGGTGAAAAAAATCATATTTTACTGATACCATGAGTAAAGTCCAGGGTGAAAAAAGTCAGATTTTCATGATACCGTGAGTAACGTCCTGGGTGAAAAAAATCATATTTTCCTGATACCGTGAGCAACGTCCCGGGTGAAAAAAATCCGATTTTCCTGATACCGTGAGTAACGTCCAGGGTGAAAAAAATCCGATTTTCCTGATACCGTGAGACACGTCCAGGGTGAAAAAAATCTGATTTTCCTGATACCGTGAGTAACGTGCAGGGTGAAAAAAATCCAATTTTCCTGATACCATGAGTAATGTCCTGGGTGAAAAAAATCCGATTTTCCTGATACCGTGAGTCACGTCCCGGGTGAAAAAAAAATCATATTTTCCTGGTACCGTGAGTAACGTCCAGGGTGAAAAAAATTATATTTTCGTGATACCTTGAGTTTAGTCCAGGTGAAAAAAAAAAGAGATTTTCATGATACCATGAAAAAAGTTTAGGGTGAAAAAAATCGGATATTCCTGATACCGTGAGTTTAGTCCAGGGTGAAAAAAATCAGATTTTCCTGATACCGTGAGTAATGTCCAGGGTGAAAAAAGACAGATTTTCATGATACCGTGAGTAACGTCCCGGGTGAAAAAAATCATATTTTCCTGATACCGTGAGTAATGTCCAGGGTGAAAAAAGACAGATTTTCATGATACCGTGAGTAACGTCCCGGGTGAAAAAAATCATATTTTCCTGATACCGTGAGTAACGTCCCGGGTGAAAAAAATCATATTTTCCTGATACCGTGAGTAACGTCCCGGGTGAAAAAAATCCGATTTTCCTGATACCGTGAGTAACGTCCAGGGTGAAAAAAATCCGATTTTCCTGATACCGTGAGACACGTCCAGGGTGAAAAAAATCTGATTTTCCTGATACCGTGAGTAACGAACAGGGTGAAAAAAATCCGATTTTCCTGATACCATGAGTAATGTCCAGGGTGAAAAAAATCCTATTTTCCTGATACCGTGAGTCACATCCAGGGTGAAAAAAATCAGATTTTCCTGATACCGTGAGTAACGTCCCGGGTGAAAAAAAATCATATTTTCCTGATACCGTGAGTAAAGTCCCGGGTGAAAAAAATCCGATTTTCCTGATACCGTGAGTAACGTCCAGGGTGAAAAAAATCCGATTTTCCTGATACTGTGAGACACGTCCAGGGTGAAAAAAATCTAATTTTCCTGATACCGTGAGTAACGTACAGGGTGAAAAAAATCATATTCCTGATTCCGTGAGTAAAGTCCAGGGTGAAAAAAATCATATTCCTGATTCCGTGAGTAAAGTCCAGGGTGAAAAAAATCAGATTTTCCTGATACCATGAGTAAGGTCCAGGGTGAAAAAAATCAGATTTTCCTGATACCGTGAGTAACGTCCCGGGTGAAAAAAATCATATTTTCCTGATACCGTGAGTAAAGTCCAGGGTGAAAAAAGTCAGATTTTCATGATACCGTGAGTAACGTCCCGGGTGAAAAAAATCATATTTTCCTGATACCGTGAGTAACGTCCCGGGTGAATAAAATCCGATTTTCCTGATACCGTGAGACACGTCCAGGGTGAAAAAAATCTGATTTTCCTGATACCGTGAGTAACGTACAGGGTGAAAAAAATTCGATTTTCCTGATACCATGAGTAATGTCCAGGGTGAAAAAAATCCTATTTTCCTGATACCGTGAGTCACGTCCAGGGTGAGAAAAATCAGATTTTCCTTATACCGTGAGTAACGTCCCGGGTGAAAAAAAATCATATTTTCCTGATACCGTGAGTAAAGTCCCGGGTGAAAAAAATCCGATTTTCCTGATACCATGAGTAATGTCCAGGGTGAAAAAAATCCTATTTTCCTGATACCGTGAGTCACATCCAGGGTGAAAAAAATCAGATTTTCCTGATACCGTGAGTAACGTCCCGGGTGAAAAAAAATCATATTTTCCTGATACCGTGAGTAAAGTCCCGGGTGAAAAAAATCCGATTTTCCTGATACCGTGAGTAACGTCCAGGGTGAAAAAAATCCGATTTTCCTGATACTGTGAGACACGTCCAGGGTGAAAAAAATCTAATTTTCCTGATACCGTGAGTAACGTACAGGGTGAAAAAAATCATATTCCTGATTCCGTGAGTAAAGTCCAGGGTGAAAAAAATCATATTCCTGATTCCGTGAGTAAAGTCCAGGGTGAAAAAAATCAGATTTTCCTGATACCATGAGTAAGGTCCAGGGTGAAAAAAATCAGATTTTCCTGATACCGTGAGTAACGTCCCGGGTGAAAAAAATCATATTTTCCTGATACCGTGAGTAACGTCCCGGGTGAATAAAATCCGATTTTCCTGATACCGTGAGACACGTCCAGGGTGAAAAAAATCTGATTTTCCTGATACCGTGAGTAACGTACAGGGTGAAAAAAATTCGATTTTCCTGATACCATGAGTAATGTCCAGGGTGAAAAAAATCCTATTTTCCTGATACCGTGAGTCACGTCCAGGGTGAAAAAAATCAGATTTTCCTTATACCGTGAGTAACGTCCCGGGTGAAAAAAAATCATATTTTCCTGATACCGTGAGTAAAGTCCCGGGTGAAAAAAATCCGATTTTCCTGATACCGTGAGTAATGTCCAGGGTGAAAAAAATCTAATTTTCCTGATACCGTGAGTAACGTAGAGGGTGAAAAAAATCCGATTTTCCTGATACCATGAGTAATGTACAGGGTGAAAAAAATCCGATTTTCCTGATACCGTGAGTCACGTCCAGGGCGAAAAAAATCAAATTTTGCTGATACCGTGAGTAACGTCCAGGGTGAAAAAAATCCGATTTTCCTGATACCGTGAGACACGTCCAGGGTGAAAAAAATCTGATTTTCCTGATACCGTGAGTAACGTCCTGGGTGAAAAAAATCATATTTTCCTGATACCGTGAGTAAAGTCCAGGGTGAAAAAAATCATATTCCTGATTCCGTGAGTAAAGTCCAGGGTGAAAAAAATCAGATTTTCCTGATACCATGAGTAAGGTCCAGGGTGAAAAAAATCAGATTTTACTGATACCGTGAGTAACGTCCCGGGTGAAAAAAATCATATTTTCCTGATACCGTGAGTAAAGTCCAGGGTGAAAAAAGTCAGATTTTCATGATACCGTGAGTAACGTCCCGGGTGAAAAAAATCATATTTTCCTGATACCGTGAGTAACGTCCCGGGTGAATAAAATCCGATTTTCCTGATACCGTGAGACACGTCCAGGGTGAAAAAAATCTGATTTTCCTGATACCGTGAGTAACGTACAGGGTGAAAAAAATTCGATTTTCCTGATACCATGAGTAATGTCCAGGGTGAAAAAAATCCTATTTTCCTGATACCGTGAGTCACGTCCAGGGTGAAAAAAATCAGATTTTCCTTATACCGTGAGTAACGTCCCGGGTGAAAAAAAATCATATTTTCCTGATACCGTGAGTAAAGTCCCGGGTGAAAAAAATCCGATTTTCCTGATACCGTGAGTAACGTCCAGGGTGAAAAAAATCTAATTTTCCTGATACCGTGAGTAACGTAGAGGGTGAAAAAAAATCCGATTTTCCTGATACCATGAGTAATGTACAGGGTGAAAAAAATCCGATTTTCCTGATACCGTGAGTCACGTCCAGGGCGAAAAAAATCAAATTTTGCTGATACCGTGAGTAACGTCCAGGGTGAAAAAAATCCAATTTTCCTGATACCGTGAGACACGTCCAGGGTGAAAAAAATCTGATTTTCCTGATACCGTGAGTAACGTCCTGGGTGAAAAAAATCATATTTTCCTGATACCGTGAGTAAAGTCCAGGGTGAAAAAAATCAGATTTTCCTGATACCGTGAGTAAGGTCCAGGGTGAAAAAAATCAGATTTTCCTGATACCGTGAGTAACGTCCCGGGTGAAAAAAATCATATTTTACTGATACCGTGAGTAAAGTCCAGGGTGAAAAAAGTCAGATTTTCATGATACCATGGGTAACAGTCCAGGTGAAAAAAATCCGATTTTCCTGATACCGTGAGTCACGTCCAAGGTGAAAAAAATTATATTTTCCTGATACCTTGAGTTTAGTCCAGGTAAAAAAAGTGATTTTCATGATACCATGAAAAAAGTTTAGGGTGAAAAAAATCCGATATTCCTTATACCGTGAGTAAGGTCCAGGGTGAAAAAAATCATATTTTCCTGATACCGTGAGTAAAGTCCAGGGTGAAAAAAGTCAGATTTTCATGATACCGTGAGTAACGTCCCGGGTGAAAAAAAAACATATTTTCCTGATACCGTGAGTAACGTCCCGGGTGAAAAAAATCATATTCCTGATTCCGTGAGTAAAGTCCAGGGTGAAAAAAATCAGATTTTCCTGATACCGTGAGTAACGTCCCGGGTGAAAAAAATCATATTTTCCTGATACCGTGAGTAACGTCCCGGGTGAAAAAAATCATATTTTCCTGATACCGTGAGTAACGTCCCGGGTGAAAAAAATCCGATTTTCCTGATACCGTGAGTAACGTCCAGGGTGAAAAAAATCCGATTTTCCTGATACCGTGAGACACGTCCAGGGTGAAAAAAATCTGATTTTCCTGATACCGTGAGTAACGAACAAGGTGAAAAAAATCCGATTTTCCTGATACCATGAGTAATGTCCAGGGTGAAAAAAATCCTATTTTCCTGATACCGTGAGTCACGCCCAGGGTGAAAAAAATCATATTTTCCTGATACCGTGAGTAAAGTCCCGGGTGAAAAAAATCCGATTTTCCTGATACCGTGAGTAACGTCCAGGGTGAAAAAAATCTAATTTTCCTGATACCGTGAGTAACGTACAGGGTGAAAAAAATCATATTCCTGATTCCGTGAGTAACGTACAGGGTGAAAAAAATCAGATTTTCCTGATACCATGAGTAAGGTCCAGGGTGAAAAAAATCAGATTTTCCTGATACCGTGAGTAACGTCCCGGGTGAAAAAAATCATATTTTCCTGATACCGTGAGTAAAGTCCAGGGTGAAAAAAGTCAGATTTTCATGATACCGTGAGTAACGTCCCGGGTGAAAAAAATCATATTTTCCTGATACCGTGAGTAACGTCCCGGGTGAATAAAATCCGATTTTCCTGATACCGTGAGACAAGTCCAGGGTGAAAAAAATCTGATTTTCCTGATACCGTGAGTAACGTACAGGGTGAAAAAAATTCGATTTTCCTGATACCATGAGTAATGTCCAGGGTGAAAAAAATCCTATTTTCCTGATACCGTGAGTCACGTCCAGGGTGAAAAAAATCAGATTTTCCTGATACCGTGAGTAACGTCCCGGGTGAAAAAAAATCATATTTTCCTGATACCGTGAGTAAAGTCCCGGGTGAAAAAAATCCGATTTTCCTGATACCGTGAGTAACGTCCAGGGTGAAAAAAATTCAAATTTTCATGATACCATGGATAATAGTCCAGGTGAAAAAAATCCGATTTTCCTGATACCATGAGTCACGTCCAGGGTGAAAAAAATCAGATTTTCCAGATACCGTGAGTTATGTCCAGGGTGAAAAATATCAGATTTTCTTGATACCGTAAGTAAAGTCCAGGGTGAAAAAAATTGAAATTTTCATGATACCATGGATAATAGTCCAGGTGAAAAATATCCGATTTTCGTGATACCGTGAGTCACGTCCAGGGTGAAAAAAATCATATTTTCCTGATACCGTGAGTAAAGTCCCGGGTGAAAAAAATCCGATTTTCCTGATACCGTGAGTAACGTCCAGGGTGAAAAAAATCCGATTTTCCTGATACCATGAGTAATGTCCAGGGCGAAAAAAATCCGATTTTCCTGATACCGTGAGTCACGTCCCGGGTGAAAAAAATCATATTTTCCTGATACCGTGAGTAAAGTCCAGGGTGAAAAAAATCAGATTTTCCAGATACCGTGAGTTATGTCCAGGGTGAAAAATATCAGATTTTCTTGATACCGTGAGTAAGGTCCAGGGTGAAAAAAATTATATTTTCCTGATACCTTGAATTTAGTCCAGGTGAAAAAAAAGAGATTTTCATGATACCATGAAAAAAGTTTAGGGTGAAAAAAATCCGATATTTCTGATACCGTGAGTAAGGTCCAGGGTGAAAAAAATCTGATTTTCCTGATACCGTGAGTAACGTCCCGGGTGAAAAAAATCATATTTTCCTGATACCGTGAGTAAAGTGCAGGGTGAAAAAAGTCAGATTTTTATGATACCGTGAGTAACGTCCCGGGTGAAAAAAATCCGATTTTGCTGATACCATGAGAAACGTCCAGGGTGAAAAAAATCCGATTTTCCTGATACCGTGAGACACGTCCAGGGTGAAAAAAATCTGATTTTCCTGATACCGTGAGTAACGTCCTGGGTGAAAAAAATCATATTTTCCTGATACCGTGAGTAAAGTCCAGGGTGAAAAAAATCAGATTTTCCTGATACCGTGAGTAACGTCCCGGGTGAAAAAAATCATATTCCTGATTCCGTGAGTAAAGTCCAGGGTGAAAATAATCAGATTTTCCTGATACCGTGAGAAAGGTCCAGGGTGAAAAAAATCAGATTTTCCTGATACCGTGAGTAACGTCCCGGGTGAAAAAAATCATATTTTACTGATACCATGAGTAAAGTCCAGGGTGAAAAAAGTCAGATTTTCATGATACCGTGAGTAACGTCCTGGGTGAAAAAAATCATATTTTCCTGATACCGTGAGTAACGTCCCGGGTGAAAAAAATCCGATTTTCCTGATACCGTGAGTAACGTCCAGGGTGAAAAAAATCCGATTTTCCTGATACCGTGAGACACGTCCAGGGTGAAAAAAATCTGATTTTCCTGATACCGTGTGTAACGTGCAGGGTGAAAAATATCCGATTTTCCTGATACCATGAGTAATGTCCAGGGTGAAAAAAATCCGATTTTCCTGATACCGTAAGTCACGTCCAGGTGAAAAAAATCCGATTGTCCTGATACCGTGAGTCACGTCCAGGGTGAAAAAAATCAGATCTTCCAGATACCGTGAGTTATGTCCAGGGTGAAAAATATCAGATTTTCTTGATACCGTGAGTAAAGTCCAGGGTGAAAAAAATCAGATTTTCCAGATACCGTGAGTAAAGTCCAGGGTGAAAAAAATCATATTTTCCTGATACCGTGAGAAACGTCCCGGGTGAAAAAAATCATATTTTCCTGATACCGTGAGTAAAGTCCAGGGTGAAAAAAATTCAAATTTTCATGATACCATGGATAATAGTCCAGGTGAAAAAAATCCGATTTTCCTGATACCGTGAGTCACATCCAGGGTGAAAAAAATCAGATTTTCCAGATACCGTGAGTTATGTCCAGGGTGAAAAATATCAGATTTTCTTGATACCTTGAATTTAGTCCAGGTGAAAAAAAAGAGATTTTCATGATACCATGAAAAAAGTTTAGGGTGAAAAAAATCCGATATTTCTGATACCGTGAGTAAGGTCCAGGGTGAA
This sequence comes from Bradypodion pumilum, assembly GCA_035047305.1. Classification (NCBI taxonomy): domain Eukaryota; kingdom Metazoa; phylum Chordata; class Lepidosauria; order Squamata; family Chamaeleonidae; genus Bradypodion; species Bradypodion pumilum. The sequence goes on from JAWDJD010000003.1 coordinate 188,148,589, forward strand.
AAAAATCTGATTTTCCTGATACCGTGAGTAACGTCCCTGGTGAAAAAAATCATATTTTCCTGATACCGTGAGTAAAGTCCAGGGTGAAAAAAGTCAGATTTTTATGATACCGTGAGTAACGTCCCGGGTGAAAAAAATCATATTTTCCTGATACCGTGAGTAACGTCACGGGTGAAAAAAATCCGATTTTGCTGATACCATGAGTAACGTCCAGGGTGAAAAAAATCCGATTTTCCTGATACCGTGAGACACGTCCAGGGTGAAAAAAATCTGATTTTCCTGATACCGTGAGTAACGTCCTGGGTGAAAAAAATCATATTTTCCTGATACCGTGAGTAAAGTCCAGGGTGAAAAAAATCAGATTTTCCTGATACCATGAGTAACGTCCCGGGTGAAAAAAATCATATTCCTGATTCCGTGAGTAAAGTCCAGGGTGAAAAAAAATCAGATTTTCCTGATACCGTGAGAAAGGTCCAGGGTGAAAAAAATTCAAATTTTCATGATACCATGGATAATAGTCCAGGTGAAAAAAATCCGATTTTCCTGATACCGTGAGTCACATCCAGGGTGAAAAAAATCAGATTTTCCAGATACCGTGAGTTATGTCCAGGGTGAAAAATATCAGATTTTCTTGATACCTTGAATTCAGGTGAAAAAAAAGAGATTTTCATGATACCATGAAAAAAGTTTAGGGTGAAAAAAATCCGATATTTCTGATACCGTGAGTAAGGTCCAGGGTGAAAAAAATCTGATTTTCCTGATACCGTGAGTAACGTCCCTGGTGAAAAAAATCATATTTTCCTGATACCGTGAGTAAAGTCCAGGGTGAAAAAAGTCAGATTTTTATGATACCGTGAGTAACGTCCCGGGTGAAAAAAATCATATTTTCCTGATACCGTGAGTAACGTCACGGGTGAAAAAATCCGATTTTGCTGATACCATGAGTAACGTCCAGGGTGAAAAAAATCCGATTTTCCTGATACCGTGAGACACGTCCAGGGTGAAAAAAATCTGATTTTCCTGATACCGTGAGTAACGTCCTGGGTGAAAAAAATCATATTTTCCTGATACCGTGAGTAAAGTCCAGGGTGAAAAAAATCAGATTTTCCTGATACCATGAGTAACGTCCCGGGTGAAAAAAATCATATTCCTGATTCCGTGAGTAAAGTCCAGGGTGAAAAAAAATCAGATTTTCCTGATACCGTGAGAAAGGTCCAGGGTGAAAAAAATCAGATTTTCCTGATACCGTGAGTAACGTCCCGGGTGAAAAAAATCATATTTTACTGATACCATGAGTAAAGTCCAGGGTGAAAAAAGTCAGATTTTCATGATACCGTGAGTAACGTCCTGGGTGAAAAAAATCATATTTTCCTGATACCGTGAGCAACGTCCCGGGTGAAAAAAATCCGATTTTCCTGATACCGTGAGTAACGTCCAGGGTGAAAAAAATCCGATTTTCCTGATACCGTGAGACACGTCCAGGGTGAAAAAAATCTGATTTTCCTGATACCGTGAGTAACGTGCAGGGTGAAAAAAATCCGATTTTCCTGATACCATGAGTAATGTCCTGGGTGAAAAAAATCCGATTTTCCTGATACCGTGAGTCACGTCCCGGGTGAAAAAAAATCATATTTTCCTGGTACCGTGAGTAACGTCCAGGGTGAAAAAAATTATATTTTCGTGATACCTTGAGTTTAGTCCAGGTGAAAAAAAAAAAGAGATTTTCATGATACCATGAAAAAAGTTTAGGGTGAAAAAAATCGGATATTCCTGATACCGTGAGTTTAGTCCAGGGTGAAAAAAATCAGATTTTCCTGATACCGTGAGTAATGTCCAGGGTGAAAAAAGACAGATTTTCATGATACCGTGAGTAACGTCCCGGGTGAAAAAAATCATATTTTCCTGATACCGTGAGTAATGTCCAGGGTGAAAAAAGACAGATTTTCATGATACCGTGAGTAACGTCCCGGGTGAAAAAAATCATATTTTCCTGATACCGTGAGTAACGTCCCGGGTGAAAAAAATCATATTTTCCTGATACCGTGAGTAACGTCCCGGGTGAAAAAAATCATATTTTCCTGATACCGTGAGTAACGTCCCGGGTGAAAAATATCCGATTTTCCTGATACCGTAAGACACGTCCAGGGTGAAAAAAATCTGATTTTCCTGATACCGTGAGTAACGAACAGGGTGAAAAAAAATCCGATTTTCCTGATACCGTGAGTCACATCCAGGGTGAAAAAAATCAGATTTTCCTGATACCGTGAGTAACGTCCCGGGTGAAAAAAAATCATATTTTCCTGATACCGTGAGTAAAGTCCCGGGTGAAAAAAATCCGATTTTCCTGATACCGTGAGTAACGTCCAGGGTGAAAAAAATCCGATTTTCCTGATACTGTGAGACACGTCCAGGGTGAAAAAAATCTAATTTTCCTGATACCGTGAGTAACGTACAGTGTGAAAAAAATCATATTCCTGATTCCGTGAGTAAAGTCCAGGGTGAAAAAAATCATATTCCTGATTCCGTGAGTAAAGTCCAGGGTGAAAAAAATCAGATTTTCCTGATACCATGAGTAAGGTCCAGGGTGAAAAAAATCAGATTTTCCTGATACCGTGAGTAACGTCCCGGGTGAAAAAAATCATATTTTCCTGATACCGTGAGTAAAGTCCAGGGTGAAAAAAGTCAGATTTTCATGATACCGTGAGTAACGTCCCGGGTGAAAAAAATCATATTTTCCTGATACCGTGAGTAACGTCCCGGGTGAATAAAATCCGATTTTCCTGATACCGTGAGACACGTCCAGGGTGAAAAAAATCTGATTTTCCTGATACCGTGAGTAACGTACAGGGTGAAAAAAATTCGATTTTCCTGATACCATGAGTAATGTCCAGGGTGAAAAAAATCCTATTTTCCTGATACCGTGAGTCACGTCCAGGGTGAAAAAAATCAGATTTTCCTTATACCGTGAGTAACGTCCCGGGTGAAAAAAAATCATATTTTCCTGATACCGTGAGTAAAGTCCCGGGTGAAAAAAATCCGATTTTCCTGATACCGTGAGTAACGTCCAGGGTGAAAAAAATCCGATTTTCCTGATACCGTGAGACACGTCCAGGGTGAAAAAAATCTAATTTTCCTGATACCGTGAGTAACGTACAGGGTGAAAAAAAATCCGATTTTCCTGATACCATGAGTAATGTCCAGGGTGAAAAAAATCCGATTTTCCTGATACCGTGAGTCACGTCCAGGGCGAAAAAAATCAGATTTTCCTGATACCGTGAGTAACGTCCCGGGTGAAAAAAATCATATTTTCCTGATACCGTGAGTAAAGTCCAGGGTGAAAAAAATCATATTTTCCTGATACCGTGAGTAAAGTCCAGGGTAAAAAAAAATTCAAATTTTCATGATACCATGGATAATAGTCCAGGTGAAAAAAATCCGATTTTCCTGATACCGTGAGTCACGTCCAGGGTGAAAAAAATCAGATTTTCCAGATACCGTGAGTTATGTCCAGGGTGAAAAATATCAGATTTTCTTGATACCGTAAGTAAAGTCCAGGGTGAAAAAAATCCGATTTTCCTGATACCGTGAGTAACGTCCAGGGTGAAAAAAATTCGATTTTCCTGATACCATGAGTAATGTCCAGGGCGAAAAAAATCCGATTTTCCTGATACCGTGAGTCACGTCCAGGGTAAAAAAAATCAGATTTTCCTGATACCGTGAGTAACGTCCCGGGTGAAAAAAATCATATTTTCCTCATACCGTGAGTAAAGTCCAGGGTGAAAAAAATCAGATTTTCCAGATACCGTGAGTAACGTCCCGGGTGAAAAAAATCATATTTTCCTGATACCGTGAGTAAAGTCCAGGGTGAAAAAAATTCAAATTTTCATGATACCATGGATAATAGTCCAGGTGAAAAAAATCCGATTTTCCTGATACCGTGAGTCACGTCCAGGGTGAAAAAAATCAGATTTTCCAGATACCGTGAGTTATGTCCAGGGTGAAAAATATCAGATTTTCTTGATACCGTGAGTTATTTCCAGGGTGAAAAATATCAGGTTTTCTTGATAACTTGAATTTAGTCCAGGTGAAAAAAAAGAGATTTTCATGATACCATGAAAAAAGTTTAGGGTGAAAAAAATCCGATATTTCTGATACCGTGAGTAAGGTCCAGGGTGAAAAAAATCTGATTTTCCTGATACGGTGGGTAACGTCCCTGGTGAAAAAAATCATATTTTCCTGATACCGTGAGTAAAGTCCAGGGTGAAAAAAGTCAGATTTTTATGATACCGTGAGTAACGTCCCGGGTGAAAAAAATCATATTTTCCTGATACCGTGAGTAACGTCACGGGTGAAAAAAATCCGATTTTGCTGATACCATGAGTAACGTCCAGGGTGAAAAAAATCCGATTTTCCTGATACCGTGAGACACGTCCAGGGTGAAAAAAATCTGATTTTCCTGATACCGTGAGTAACGTCCTGGGTGAAAAAAATCATATTTTCCTGATACCGTGAGTAAAGTCCAGGGTGAAAAAAATCAGATTTTCCTGATACCGTGAGTAACGTCCCGGGTGAAAAAAATCATATTCCTGATTCCGTGAGTAAAGTCCAGGGTGAAAAAAAATCAGATTTTCCTGATACCGTGAGAAAGGTCCAGGGTGAAAAAAATCAGATTTTCCTGATACCGTGAGTAACGTCCCGGGTGAAAAAAATCATATTTTACTGATACCATGAGTAAAGTCCAGGGTGAAAAAAGTCAGATTTTCATGATACCGTGAGTAACGTCCAGGGTGAAAAAAATCCGATTTTCCTGATACCGTGAGACACGTCCAGGGTGAAAAAAATCTGATTTTCCTGATACCGTGAGTAACGTGCAGGGTGAAAAAAATCCGATTTTCCTGATACCATGAGTAATGTCCAGGGTGAAAAAAATCCGATTTTCCTGATACCGTGAGTCACGTCCAGGGTGAAAAAAATCAGATTTTCCTGATACCGTGAGTAAAGTCCCGGGTGAAAAAAATCATATTTTCCAGATACCGTGAGTTATGTCCAGGGTGAAAAATATCAGATTTTCCTGATACCGTGAGTAACGTCCAGGGTGAAAAAAATCATATTCCTGATTCCGTGAGTAAAGTCCAGGGTGAAAAAAAATCAGATTTTCCTGATACCGTGAGAAAGGTCCAGGGTGAAAAAAATCAGATTTTCCTGATACCGTGAGTAACGTCCCGGGTGAAAAAAATCATATTTTACTGATACCATGAGTAAAGTCCAGGGTGAAAAAAGTCAGATTTTCATGATACCGTGAGTAACGTCCTGGGTGAAAAAAATCAGATTTTCCTGATACCGTGAGCAACGTCCCGGGTGAAAAAAATCCGATTTTCCTGATACCGTGAGTAACGTCCAGGGTGAAAAAAATCCGATTTTCCTGATACCGTGAGACACGTCCAGGGTGAAAAAAATCTGATTTTCCTGATACCGTGAGTAACGTGCAGGGTGAAAAAAATCCGATTTTCCTGATACCATGAGTAATATCCTGGGTGAAAAAAATCCGATTTTCCTGATACCGTGAGTCACGTCCCGGGTGAAAAAAATCATATTTTCCTGGTACCGTGAGTAACGTCCAGGGTGAAAAAAATTATATTTTCGTGATACCTTGAGTTTAGTCCAGGTGAAAAAAAAAAGAGATTTTCATGATACCATGAAAAAAGTTTAGGGTGAAAAAAATCGGATATTCCTGATACCGTGAGTTTAGTCCAGGGTGAAAAAAATCAGATTTTCCTGATACCGTGAGTAATGTCCAGGGTGAAAAAAGACAGATTTTCATGATACCGTGAGTAACGTCCCGGGTGAAAAAAATCATATTTTCCTGATACCGTGAGTAATGTCCAGGGTGAAAAAAGACAGATTTTCATGATACCGTGAGTAACGTCCCGGGTGAAAAAAATCATATTTTCCTGATACCGTGAGTAACGTCCCGGGTGAAAAAAATCATATTTTCCTGATACCGTGAGTAACGTCCCGGGTGAAAAAAATCCGATTTTCCTGATACCGTGAGTAACGTCCAGGGTGAAAAAAATCCGATTTTCCTGATACTGTGAGACACGTCCAGGGTGAAAAAAATCTAATTTTCCTGATACCGTGAGTAACGTCCCGGGTGAAAAAAATCATATTTTCCTGATACCGTGAGTAATGTCCAGGGTGAAAAAAGACAGATTTTCATGATACCGTGAGTAACGTCCCGGGTGAAAAAAATCATATTTTCCTGATACCGTGAGTAACGTCCCGGGTGAAAAAAATCATATTTTCCTGATACCGTGAGTAACGTCCCGGGTGAAAAAAATCCGATTTTCCTGATACCGTGAGTAACGAACAGGGTGAAAAAAATCCGATTTTCCTGATACCATGAGTAATGTCCAGGGTGAAAAAAATCCTATTTTCCTGATACCGTGAGTCACATCCAGGGTGAAAAAAAATCAGATTTTCCTGATACCGTGAGTAACGTCCCGGGTGAAAAAAAATCATATTTTCCTGATACCGTGAGTAAAGTCCCGGGTGAAAAAAATCCGATTTTCCTGATACCGTGAGTAACGTCCAGGGTGAAAAAAATCCGATTTTCCTGATACTGTGAGACACGTCCAGGGTGAAAAAAATCTAATTTTCCTGATACCGTGAGTAACGTACAGGGTGAAAAAAATCATATTCCTCATTCCGTGAGTAAAGTCCAGGGTGAAAAAAATCAGATTTTCCTGATACCATGAGTAAGGTCCAGGGTGAAAAAAATCAGATTTTCCTGATACCGTGAGTAACGTCCCGGGTGAAAAAAATCATATTTTCCTGATACCGTGAGTAAAGTCCAGGGTGAAAAAAGTCAGATTTTCATGATACCGTGAGTAACGTCCCGGGTGAAAAAAATCATATTTTCCTGATACCGTGAGTAACGTCCCGGGTGAATAAAATCCGATTTTCCTGATACCGTGAGACACGTCCAGGGTGAAAAAAATCTGATTTTCCTGATACCGTGAGTAACGTACAGGGTGAAAAAAATTCGATTTTCCTGATACCATGAGTAATGTCCAGGGTGAAAAAAATCCTATTTTCCTGATACCGTGAGTCACGTCCAGGGTGAAAAAAATCAGATTTTCCTTATACCGTGAGTAACGTCCCGGGTGAAAAAAAAATCATATTTTCCTGATACCGTGAGTAAAGTCCCGGGTGAAAAAAATCCGATTTTCCTGATACCGTGAGTAACGTCCAGGGTGAAAAAAAATCCGATTTTCCTGATACCGTGAGACACGTCCAGGGTGAAAAAAATCTAATTTTCCTGATACCGTGAGTAACGTACAGGGTGAAAAAAAATCCGATTTTCCTGATACCATGAGTAATGTCCAGGGTGAAAAAAATCCGATTTTCCTGATACCGTGAGTCACGTCCAGGGCGAAAAAAATCAGATTTTCCTGATACCGTGAGTAACGTCCCGGGTGAAAAAAATCATATTTTCCTGATACCGTGAGTAAAGTCCAGGGTGAAAAAAATCATATTTTCCTGATACCGTGAGTAAAGTCCAGGGTAAAAAAAAATTCAAATTTTCATGATACCATGGATAATAGTCCAGGTGAAAAAAATCTGATTTTCCTGATACCGTGAGTCACGTCCAGGGTGAAAAAAATCAGATTTTCCAGATACCGTGAGTTATGTCCAGGGTGAAAAATATCAGATTTTCTTGATGCCGTAAGTAAAGTCCAGGGTGAAAAAAATTCAAATTTTCATGATACCATGGATAATAGTCCAGGTGAAAAAAATCCGATTTTCCTGATACCGTGAGTAAAGTCCCGGGTGAAAAAAATCCGATTTTCCTGATACCGTGAGTAACGTCCAGGGTGAAAAAAATTCGATTTTCCTGATACCATGAGTAATGTCCAGGGCGAAAAAAATCCGATTTTCCTGATACCGTGAGTCACGTCCAGGGTAAAAAAAATCAGATTTTCCTGATACCATGAGTAACGTCCCGGGTGAAAAAAATCATATTTTCCTCATACCGTGAGTAAAGTCCAGGGTGAAAAAAATCAGATTTTCCAGATACCGTGAGTAACGTCCCGGGTGAAAAAAATCATATTTTCCTGATACCGTGAGTAAAGTCCAGGGTGAAAAAAATTCAAATTTTCATGATACCATGGATAATAGTCCAGGTGAAAAAAATCCGATTTTCCTGATACCGTGAGTTATGTCCAGGGTGAAAAATATCAGATTTTCTTGATACCGTGAGTAAGGTCCAGGGTGAAAAAAATTATATTTTCCTGATACCTTGAATTTAGTCCAGGTGAAAAAAAAGAGATTTTCATGATACCATGAAAAAAGTTTAGGGTGAAAAAAATCCGATATTTCTGATACCGTGAGTAAGGTCCAGGGTGAAAAAAATCTGATTTTCCTGATACCGTGAGTAACGTCCCGGGTGAAAAAAATCATATTTTCCTGATACCGTGAGTAAAGTCCAGGGTGAAAAAAGTCAGATTTTCCTGATACCGTGAGACACGTCCAGGGTGAAAAAAATCTGATTTTCCTGATACCGTGAGTAAAGTCCTGGGTGAAAAAAATCAGATTTTCCTGATACCGTGAGTAACGTCCCGGGTGAAGAAAATCATATTCCTGATTCCGTGAGTAAAGTCCAGGGTGAAAATAATCAGATTTTCCTGATACCGTGAGAAAGGTCCAGGGTGAAAAAAATCAGATTTTCCTGATACCGTGAGTAACGTCCCGGGTGAAAAAAATCATATTTTACTGATACCATGAGTAAAGTCCAGGGTGAAAAAAGTCAGATTTTCATGATACCGTGAGTAACGTCCTGGGTGAAAAAAATCATATTTTCCTGATACCGTGAGTAACGTCCCGGGTGAAAAAAATCCGATTTTCCTGATACCGTGAGTAACGTCCAGGGTGAAAAGAATCCGATTTTCTGGATACCGTGAGACACGTCCAGGGTGAAAAAAATCTGATTTTCCTGATACCGTGTGTAACGTGCAGGGTGAAAAATATCCGATTTTCCTGATACCATGAGTAATGTCCAGGGTGAAAAAAATCCGATTTTCCTGATACCGTGAGTCACGTCCAGGTGAAAAAAATCCGATTTTCCTGATACCGTGAGTCACGTCCAGGGTGAAAAAAATCAGATCTTCCAGATACCGTGAGTTATGTCCAGGGTGAAAAATATCAGATTTTCTTGATACCGTGAGTAAAGTCCAGGGTGAAAAAAATCAGATTTTCCAGATACCGTGAGTAAAGTCCAGGGTGAAAAAAATCATATTTTCCTGATACCGTGAGAAACGTCCCGAGTGAAAAAAAATCATATTTTCCTGATACCGTGAGTAAAGTCCAGGGTGAAAAAAATTCAAATTTTCATGATACCATGGATAATAGTCCAGGTGAAAAAAATCCGATTTTCCTGATACCGTGAGTCACGTCCAGGGTGAAAAAAATCAGATTTTCCAGATACCGTGAGTTATGTCCAGGGTGAAAAATATCAGATTTTCTTGATACCTTGAATTTAGTCCAGGTGAAAAAAAAGAGATTTTCATGATACCATGAAAAAAGTTTAGGGTGAAAAAAATCCGATATTTCTGATACCGTGAGTAAGGTCCAGGGTGAAAAAAATCTGATTTTCCTGATACCGTGAGTAACGTCCCTGGTGAAAAAAATCATATTTTCCTGATACCGTGAGTAAAGTCCAGGGTGAAAAAAGTCAGATTTTTATGATACCGTGAGTAACGTCCCGGGTGAAAAAAATCATATTCCTGATTCCGTGAGTAAAGTCCAGGGTGAAAAAAAATCAGATTTTCCTGATACCGTGAGAAAGGTCCAGGGTGAAAAAAATCAGATTTTCCTGATACCGTGAGTAACGTCCCGGGAGAAAAAAATCATATTTTACTGATACCATGAGTAAAGTCCAGGGTGAAAAAAGTCAGATTTTCATGATACCGTGAGTAACGTCCAGGGTGAAAAAAATCCGATTTTCCTGATACCGTGAGACACGTCCAGGGTGAAAAAAATCTGATTTTCCTGATACCGTGAGTAACGTGCAGGATGAAAAAAATCCGATTTTCCTGATACCATGAGTAATGTCCAGGGTGAAAAAAATCCGATTTTCCTGATACCGTGAGTCACGTCCAGGCTGAAAAAAATCAGATTTTCCTGATACCGTGAGTAACGTCCCGGGTGAAAAAAATCATATTTTCCAGATACCGTGAGTTATGTCCAGGGTGAAAAATATCAGATTTTCCTGATACCGTGAGTAAAGTCCAGGGTGAAAATAATTATATTTTCCTGATACCGTGAGTAACGTCCCGGGTGAAAAAAATCATGTTCCTGATTCCGTGAGTAAAGTCCAGGGTGAAAAAATCAAATTTTCATGATACCATGGGGAACAGTACAGGTGAAAAAAATCCGATTTTCCTGATACCGTGAGTAACGTCGAGGGTGAAAAAAATCAGATTTTCCAGATACCGTGAGTTATGTCCAGGGTTAAAAATATCAGATTTTCCTGGTAGCGTGAGTAACGTCCAGGGTGAAAAAAATTATATTTTCGTGATACCTTGAGTTTAGTCCAGGTGAAAAAAAAAAGAGATTTTCATGATACCATGAAAAAAGTTTAGGGTGAAAAAAATCGGATATTCCTGATACCGTGAGTTTAGTCCAGGGTGAAAAAAATCAGATTTTCCTGATACCGTGAGTAATGTCCAGGGTGAAAAAAATCGGATATTCCTGATACCGTGAGTTTAGTCCAGGGTGAAAAAAATCAGATTTTCCTGATACCGTGAGTAATGTCCAGGGTGAAAAAAGACAGATTTTCCTGATACCGTGAGTAACGTCCCGGGTGAAAAAAATCAGATTTTCCAGATACCGTGAGTTATGTCCAGGGTGAAAAATATCAGATTTTCTTGATACCGTAAGTAAAGTCCAGGGTGAAAAAAAATTCAAATTTTCATGATACCATGGATAATAGTCCAGGTGAAAAAAATCCGATTTTCCTGATACCGTGAGTCACGTCCAGGGTGAAAAAAATCATATTTTCCTGATACCGTGAGTAAAGTCCCGGGTGAAAAAAATCCGATTTTCCTGATACCGTGAGTAACGTCCAGGGTGAAAAAAATTCGATTTTCCTGATACCATGAGTAATGTCCAGGGCGAAAAAAATCCGATTTTCCTGATACCGTGAGTCACGTCCAGGGTAAAAAAAATCAGATTTTCCTGATACCGTGAGTAACGTCCCGGGTGAAAAAAATCATATTTTCCTCATACCGTGAGTAAAGTCCAGGGTGAAAAAAATCAGATTTTCCAGATACTGTGAGTAACGTCCCGGGTGAAAAAAATCATATTTTCCTGATACCGTGAGTAAAGTCCAGGGTGAAAAAAATTCAAATTTTCATGATACCATGGATAATAGTCCAGGTGAAAAAAATCCGATTTTCCTGATACCGTGAGTCACGTCCAGGGTGAAAAAAATCAGATTTTCCAGATACCGTGAGTTATGTCCAGGGTGAAAAATATCAGATTTTCTTGATACCGTGAGTAAGGTCCAGGGTGAAAAAAAATTATATTTTCCTGATACCTTGAATTTAGTCCAGGTGAAAAAAAAGAGATTTTCATGATACCATGAAAAAAGTTTAGGGTGAAAAAAATCCGATATTTCTGATACCGTGAGTAAGGTCCAGGGTGAAAAAAATCTGATTTTCCTGATACCGTGAGTAACGTCCCGGGTGAAAAAAATCATATTTTCCTGATACCGTGAGTAAAGTCCAGGGTGAAAAAAGTCAGATTTTTATGATACCGTGAGTAACGTCCCGGGTGAAAAAAATCCGATTTTGCTGATACCATGAGTAACGTCCAGGGTGAAAAAAATCCGATTTTCCTGATACCGTGAGACACGTCCAGGATGAAAAAAATCTGATTTTCCTGATACCGTGAGTAACGTCCTGGGTGAAAAAAATCATATTTTCCTGATACCGTGAGTAAAGTCCAGGGTGAAAAAAATCAGATTTTCCTGATACCGTGAGTAACGTCCCGGGTGAAAAAAATCATATTCCTGATTCCGTGAGTAAAGTCCAGGGTGAAAATAATCAGATTTTCCTGATACCGTGAGAAAGGTCCAGGGTGAAAAAAATCAGATTTTCCTGATACCGTGAGTAACGTCCTGGGTGAAAAAAATCATATTTTCCTGATACCGTGAGTAACGTCCCGGGTGAAAAATATCCGATTTTCCTGATACCGTGAGTAACGTCCAGGGTGAAAAGAATCCGATTTTCCGGATACCGTGAGAAACGTCCAGGGTGAAAAAAATCTGATTTTCCTGATACCGTGTGTAACGTGCAGGGTGAAAAATATCCGATTTTCCTGATACCATGAGTAATGTCCAGGGTGAAAAAAATCCGATTTTCCTGATACCGTGAGTCACGTCCAGGTGAAAAAAATCCGATTTTCCTGATACCGTGAGTCACGTCCAGGGTGAAAAAAATCAGATCTTCCAGATACCGTGAGTTATGTCCAGGGTGAAAAATATCAGATTTTCTTGATACCGTGAGTAAAGTCCAGGGTGAAAAAAATCAGATTTTCCAGATACCGTGAGTAAAGTCCAGGGTGAAAAAAATCATATTTTCCTGATACCGTGAGAAACGTCCCGAGTGAAAAAAATCATATTTTCCTGATACCGTGAGTAAAGTCCAGGGTGAAAAAAAATTCAAATTTTCATGATACCATGGATAATAGTCCAGGTGAAAAAAATCCGATTTTCCTGATACCGTGAGTCACGTCCAGGGTGAAAAAAAACAGATTTTCCAGATACCGTGAGTTATGTCCAGGGTGAAAAATATCAGATTTTCTTGATACCTTGAATTTAGTCCAGGTGAAAAAAAAGAGATTTTCATGATACCATGAAAAAAGTTTAGGGTGAAAAAAATCCGATATTTCTGATACCGTGAGTAAGGTCCAGGGTGAAAAAAATCTGATTTTCCTGATACGGTGAGTAACGTCCCTGGTGAAAAAAATCATTTTCCTGATACCGTGAGTAAAGTCCAGGGTGAAAAAAGTCAGATTTTTATGATACCGTGAGTAACGTCCCGGGTGAAAAAAATCATATTTTCCTGATACCGTGAGTAACGTCACGGGTGAAAAAAATCCGATTTTGCTGATACCATGAGTAACGTCCAGGGTGAAAAAAATCCGATTTTCCTGATACCGTGAGACACGTCCAGGGTGAAAAAAATCTGATTTTCCTGATACCGTGAGTAACGTCCTGGGTGAAAAAAATCATATTTTCCTGATACCGTGAGTAAAGTCCAGGGTGAAAAAAATCAGATTTTCCTGATACCGTGAGTAACGTCCCGGGTGAAAAAAATCATATTCCTGATTCCGTGAGTAAAGTCCAGGGTGAAAAAAAATCAGATTTTCCTGATACCGTGAGAAAGGTCCAGGGTGAAAAAAATCAGATTTTCCTGATACCGTGAGTAACGTCCCGGGTGAAAAAAATCATATTTTGCTGATACCATGAGTAAAGCCCAGGGTGAAAAAAGTCAGATTTTCATGATACCGTGAGTAACGTCCAGGGTGAAAAAAATCCGATTTTCCTGATACCGTGAGACACGTCCAGGGTGAAAAAAATCTGATTTTCCAGATACCGTGAGTAACGTCCAGGGTGAAAAAAATCCGATTTTCCAGATACCGTGAGTTATGTCCAGGGTTAAAAATATCAGATTTTCCGGGTAGCGTGAGTAACGTCCAGGGTGAAAAAAATTATATTTTCGTGATACCTTGAGTTTAGTCCAGGTGAAAAAAAAAAGAGATTTTCATGATACCATGAAAAAAGTTTAGGGTGAAAAAAATCGGATATTCCTGATACCGTGAGTTTAGTCCAGGGTGAAAAAAATCAGATTTTCCTGATACCGTGAGTAATGTCCAGGGTGAAAAAAGACAGATTTTCATGATACCGTGAGTAACATCCCGGGTGAAAAAAATCATATTTTCCTGATACCGTGAGTAATGTCCAGGGTGAAAAAAGACAGATTTTCATGATACCGTGAGTAACGTCCCGGGTGAAAAAAATCATATTTTCCTGATACCGTGAGTAACGTCCCGGGTGAAAAAAATCATATTTTCCTGATACCGTGAGTAACGTCCCGGGTGAAAAAAATCCGATTTTCCTGATACCGTGAGTAACGTCCAGGGTGAAAAAAATCCGATTTTCCTGATACCGTGAGACACGTCCAGGGTGAAAAAAATCTGATTTTCCTGATACCGTGAGTAACGAACAGGGTGAAAAAAATCCGATTTTCCTGATACCATGAGTAATGTCCAGGGTGAAAAAAATCCTATTTTCCTGATACCGTGAGTCACATCCAGGGTGAAAAAAATCAGATTTTCCTGATACCGTGAGTAACGTCCCGGGTGAAAAAAAATCATATTTTCCTGATACCGTGAGTAAAGTCCCGGGTGAAAAAAATCCGATTTTCCTGATACCGTGAGTAACGTCCAGGGTGAAAAAAATCCGATTTTCCTGATACTGTGAGACACGTCCAGGGTGAAAAAAATCTAATTTTCCTGATACCGTGAGTAACGTACAGGGTGAAAAAAATCATATTCCTGATTCCGTGAGTAAAGTCCAGGGTGAAAAAAATCATATTTTCCTGATACCGTGAGTAAAGTCCAGGGTGAAAAAAGTCAGATTTTCATGATACCGTGAGTAACGTCCCGGGTGAAAAAAATCATATTTTCCTGATACCGTGAGTAACGTCCCGGGTGAATAAAATCCGATTTTCCTGATACCGTGAGACACGTCCAGGGTGAAAAAAATCTGATTTTCCTGATACCGTGAGTAACGTACAGGGTGAAAAAAATTCGATTTTCCTGATACCATGAGTAATGTCCAGGGTGAAAAAAATCCTATTTTCCTGATACCGTGAGTCACGTCCAGGGTGAAAAAAATCAGATTTTCCTTATACCGTGAGTAACGTCCCGGGTGAAAAAAAATCATATTTTCCTGATACCGTGAGTAAAGTCCCGGGTGAAAAAAATCCGATTTTCCTGATACCGTGAGTAACGTCCCGGGTGAAAAAAATCTAATTTTCCTGATACCGTGAGTAACGTACAGGGAGAAAAAAAATCCGATTTTCCTGATACCATGAGTAATGTCCAGGGTGAAAAAAATCCGATTTTCCTGATACCGTGACTCACGTCCAGGGCGAAAAAAATCAGATTTTCCTGATACCGTGAGTAATGTCCCGGGTGAAAAAAATCATATTTTCCTGATACCGTGAGTAAAGTCCAGGGTGAAAAAAAATCATATTTTCCTGATACCGTGAGTAAAGTCCAGGGTAAAAAAAATTCAAATTTTCATGATACCATGGATAATAGTCCAGGTGAAAAAAATCCGATTTTCCTGATACCGTGAGTCACGTCCAGGGTGAAAAAAATCCTATTTTCCTGATACCGTGAGTCACATCCAGGGTGAAAAAAATCAGATTTTCCTGATACCGTGAGTATCGTCCCGGGTGAAAAAAAATCATATTTTCCTGATACCGTGAGTAAAGTCCCGGGTGAAAAAAATCCGATTTTCCTGATACCGTGAGTAACGTCCAGGGTGAAAAAAATCCGATTTTCCTGATACTGTGAGACACGTCCAGGGTTAAAAAAATCTAATTTTCCTGATACCGTGAGTAACGTACAGGGTGAAAAAAATCATATTCCTGATTCCGTGAGTAAAGTCCAGGGTGAAAAAAATCATATTTTCCTGATACCGTGAGTAAAGTCCAGGGTGAAAAAAGTCAGATTTTCATGATACCGTGAGTAACGTCCCGGGTGAAAAAAATCATATTTTCCTGATACCGTGAGTAACGTCCCGGGTGAATAAAATCCGATTTTCCTGATACCGTGAGACACGTCCAGGGTGAAAAAAATCTGATTTTCCTGATACCGTGAGTAACGTACAGGGTGAAAAAAATCCGATTTTCCTGATACCATGAGTAATGTCCAGGGTGAAAAAAATCCTATTTTCCTGATACCGTGAGTCACGTCCAGGGTGAAAAAAATCAGATTTTCCTTATACCGTGAGTAACGTCCCGGGTGAAAAAAATCATATTTTCCTGATACCGTGAGTAAAGTCCCGGGTGAAAAAAATCTGATTTTCCTGATACCATGAGTAACGTCCAGGGTGAAAAAAATCCGATTTTCCTGATACCGTGAGACACGTCCAGGGTGAAAAAAATCTAATTTTCCTGATACCGTGAGTAACGTACAGGGAGAAAAAAAATCCGATTTTCCTGATACCATGAGTAATGTCCAGGGTGAAAAAAATCCGATTTTCCTGATACCGTGAGTCACGTCCAGGGCGAAAAAAATCCGATTTTCCTGATACCGTGAGTCACGTCCAGGGTAAAAAAAATCAGATTTTCCTGATACCGTGAGTAACGTCCCGGGTGAAAAAAATCATATTTTCCTGATACCGTGAGTAAAGTCCAGGCTGAAAAAAATTCAAATTTTCATGATACCATGGATAATAGTCCACGTGAAAAAAATCCGATTTTCCTGATACCGTGAGTCACGTCCAGGGTGAAAAAAATCAGATTTTCCAGATACCGTGAGTTATGTCCAGGGTGAAAAATATCAGATTTTCTTGATACCGTGAGTAAGGTCCAGGGTGAAAAAAATTATATTTTCCTGATACCTTGAATTTAGTCCAGGTGAAAAAAAAGAGATTTTCATGATACCATGAAAAAAGTTTAGGGTGAAAAAAATCCGATATTTCTGATACCGTGAGTAAGGTCCAGGGTGAAAAAAATCTGATTTTCCTGATACCGTGAGTAACGTCCCGGGTGAAAAAAATCATATTTTCCTGATACCGTGAGTAAAGTCCAGGGTGAAAAAAGTCAGATTTTTATGATACCGTGAGTAACGTCCCGGGTGAAAAAAATCCGATTTTGCTGATACCATGAGTAACGTCCAGGGTGAAAAAAATCCAATTTTCCTGATACCGTGAGACACGTCCAGGGTGAAAAAAATCTGATTTTCCTGATACCGTGAGTAACGTCCTGGGTGAAAAAAAACATATTTTCCTGATACAGTGAGTAAAGTCCAGGGTGAAAAAAATCAGATTTTCCTGATACCGTGAGTAACGTCCCGGGTGAAAAAAATCATATTCCTGATTCCGTGAGTAAAGTCCAGGGTGAAAATAATCAGATTTTCCTGATACCGTGAGAAAGGTCCAGGGTGAAAAAAATCAGATTTTCCTGATACCGTGAGTAACGTCCCGGGTGAAAAAAATCATATTTTACTGATACCATGAGTAAAGTCCAGAGTGAAAAAAGTCAGATTTTCATGATACCGTGAGTAACGTCCTGGGTGAAAAAAATCATATTTTCCTGATACCGTGAGTAACGTCCCGGGTGAAAAAAATCCGATTTTCCTGATACCGTGAGTAACGTCCAGGGTGAAAAGAATCCGATTTTCCGGATACCGTGAGACACGTCCAGGGTGAAAAAAATCTGATTTTCCTGATACCGTGTGTAACGTGCAGGGTGAAAAATATCCGATTTTCCTGATACCATGAGTAATGTCCAGGGTGAAAAAAATCCGATTTTCCTGATACCGTGAGTCACGTCCAGGTGAAAAAAATCCGATTTTCCTGATACCGTGAGTCACGTCCAGGGTGAAAAAAATCAGATCTTCCAGATACCGTGAGTTATGTCCAGGGTGAAAAATATCAGATTTTCTTGATACCGTGAGTAAAGTCCAGGGTGAAAAAAATCAGATTTTCCAGATACCGTGAGTAAAGTCCAGGGTGAAAAAAATCATATTTTCCTGATACCGTGAGAAACGTCCCGAGTGAAAAAAATCATATTTTCCTGATACTGTGAGTAAAGTCCAGGGTGAAAAAAATAAAAATTTTCATGATACCATGGATAATAGTCCAGGTGAAAAAAATCCGATTTTCCTGATACCGTGAGTCACGTCCAGGGTGAAAAAAATCAGATTTTCCAGATACCGTGAGTTATGTCCAGGGTGAAAAATATCAGATTTTCTTGATACCTTGAATTTAGTCCAAGTGAAAAAAAAGAGATTTTCATGATACCATGAAAAAAGTTTAGGGTGAAAAAAAATCCGATATTTCTGATACCGTGAGTAAGGTCCAGGGTGAAAAAAATCTGATTTTCCTGATACCGTGAGTAACGTCCCTGGTGAAAAAAATCATATTTTCCTGATACCGTGAGTAAAGTCCAGGGTGAAAAAAGTCAGATTTTTATGTTACCGTGAGTAACGTCCCGGGTGAAAAAAATCATATTTTCCTGATACCGTGAGTAACGTCACGGGTGAAAAAAATCCGATTTTGCTGATACCATGAGTAACGTCCAGGGTGAAAAAAATCCGATTTTCCTGATACCGTGAGACACGTCCAGGGTGAAAAAAATCTGATTTTCCTGATACCGTGAGTAACGTCCTGGGTGAAAAAAATCATATTTTCCTGATACCGTGAGTAAAGTCCAGGGTGAAAAAAATCAGATTTTCCTGATACCGTGAGTAACGTCCCGGGTGGAAAAAAATCATATTCCTGATTCCGTGAGTAAAGTCCAGGGTGAAAAAAAATCAGATTTTCCTGATACCGTGAGAAAGGTCCAGGGTGAAAAAAATCAGATTTTCCTGATACCGTGAGTAACGTCCCGGGTGAAAAAAATCATATTTTACTGATACCATGAGTAAAGTCCAGGGTGAAAAAAGTCAGATTTTCATGATACCGTGAGTAACGTCCTGGGTGAAAAAAATCATATTTTCCTGATACCGTGAGTAACGTCCCGGGTGAAAAAAATCCGATTTTCCTGATACCGTGAGTAACGTCCAGGGTGAAAAGAATCCGATTTTCCGGATACCGTGAGACACGTCCAGGGTGAAAAAAATCTGATTTTCCTGATACCGTGTGTAACGTGCAGGGTGAAAAATATCCGATTTTCCTGATACCATGAGTAATGTCCAGGGTGAAAAAAATCCGATTTTCCTGATACCGTGAGTCACGTCCAGGTGAAAAAAATCCGATTTTCCTGATACCATGAGTAACGTCCAGGGTGAAAAAAAATCCGATTTTCCTGATACCGTGAGACACGTCCAGGGTGAAAAAAATCTAATTTTCCTGATACCGTGAGTAACGTACAGGGAGAAAAAAAATCCGATTTTCCTGATACCATGAGTAATGTCCAGGGTGAAAAAAATCCGATTTTCCTGATACCGTGAGTCACATCCAGGGCGAAAAAAATCAGATTTTCCTGATACCGTGAGTAACGTCCCGGGTGAAAAAAATCATATTTTCCTGATACCGTGAGTAAAGTCCAGGGTGAAAAAAAATCATATTTTCCTGATACCGTGAGTAAAGTCCAGGGTAAAAAAAAATTCAAATTTTCATGATACCATGGATAATAGTCCAGGTGAAAAAAATTCGATTTTCCTGATACCATGAGTAATGTCCAGGGCGAAAAAAATCCGATTTTCCTGATACCGTGAGTCACGTCCAGGGTAAAAAAAATCAGATTTTCCTGATACCGTGAGTAACGTCCCGGGTGAAAAAAATCATATTTTCCTCATACCGTGAGTAAAGTCCAGGGTGAAAAAAATCAGATTTTCCAGATACCGTGAGTAACGTCCCGGGTGAAAAAAATCATATTTTCCTGATACCGTGAGTAAAGTCCAGGCTGAAAAAAATTCAAATTTTCATGATACCGTGAGTAACGTCCAGGGTGAAAATAATTATATTTTCCTGATACCGTGAGTAACGTCCCGGGTGAAAAAAAATCATGTTCCTGATTACGTGAGTAAAGTCCAGGGTGAAAAAAATCAAATTTTCATGATACCATGGGGAACAGTACAGGTGAAAAAAATCCGATTTTCCTGATACCGTGAGTAACGTCCAGGGTGAAAAAAATCAGATTTTCCAGATACCGTGAGTTATGTCCAGGGTTAAAAATATCAGATTTTCCTGGTAGCGTGAGTAACGTCCAGGGTGAAAAAAATTATATTTTCGTGATACCTTGAGTTTAGTCCAGGTGGAAAAAAAAAGAGATTTTCATGATACCATGAAAAAAGTTTAGGGTGAAAAAAATCTGATATTCCTGATACCGTGAGTTTAGTCCAGGGTGAAAAAAATCAGATTTTCCTGATACCGTGAGTAACGTCCCGGGTGAAAAAAATCATATTTTCCTGATACCGTGAGAAACGTCCCGGGTGAAAAAAATCATATTTTCCTGATACCGTGAGTAAAGTCCAGGGTGAAAAAAATCAAATTTTCATGATACCATGGGTAACAGTCCAGGTGAAAAAAATCCGATTTTCCTGATACCGTGAGTCACGTCCAGGGTGAAAAAAATCATATTTTCCTGATACCGTGAGAAACGTCCCGGGTGAATAAAATCATATTTTCCTGATACCGTGAGTAAAGTACAGGGTGAAAAAAATCCGATTTTCCTGATACCATGAGTAATGTCCAGGGTGAAAAAAATCCTATTTTCCTGATACCATGAGTCACGTCCAGGGTGAAAAAAATCATATTTTCCTGATACCGTGAGTAACGTCCCGGGTGAAAAAAAATCATATTTTCCTGATACCGTGAGTAAAGTCCATGGTGAAAAATATCAGATTTTCCTGATACCGTGAGTAACGTCCCGGGTGAAAAAAATTAGATTTTCCGGATACCGTGAGTAACGTCCCGGGTGAAAAAAATCCGATTTTCCTGATACCGTGAGTAACGTCCAGGGTGAAAAAAATCCGATTTTCCTGATACCATGAGACATGTCCAGGGTGAAAAAAATCTAATTTTCCTGATACCGTGAGTAACGTACAGGGTGAAAAAAATCCGATTTTCCTGATACCATGAGTAATGTCCAGGGTGAAGAAAATCCGATTTTCCTGATACCGTGAGTCACGTCCAGGGTGAAAAATATGAGATTTTCCTGATACCGTGAGTAACGTCCAGGGTGAAAAAAATCCGATTTTCCTGATACCGTGAGACACGTCCCGGGTGAAAAAAAATCACATTTTCCTGATACCGTGAGTAAAGTCCAGGGTGAAAAAAGTCAGATTTTCATGATACCGTGAGTAACGTCCCGGGTGAAAAAAATCTGATTTTCCTGATACCGTGAGTAACGTAACAGGGGAAAAAATCGATTTTCCTGATACCGTGAGACACGTCCAGGGTGAAAAAAATCTGGTTTTCCTGATACCGTGAGTAACGTACAGGGTGAAAAAAAATCCGATTTTCCTGATACCATGAGTAATGTCCAGGGTGAAAAAAATCAGATTTTCTTGATACCTTGAATTTAGTCCAAGTGAAAAAAAAGAGATTTTCATGATACCATGAAAAAAGTTTAGGGTGAAAAAAAATCCGATATTTCTGATACCGTGAGTAAGGTCCAGGGTGAAAAAAATCCGATTTTCCTGATACCATGAGTAATGTCCAGGGTGAAAAAAATCAGATTTTCTTGATACCTTGAATTTAGTCCAAGTGAAAAAAAAGAGATTTTCATGATACCATGAAAAAAGTTTAGGGTGAAAAAATCATATTTTCCTGATACCGTGAGTAACGTCACGGGTGAAAAAAATCCGATTTTGCTGATACCATGAGTAACGTCCAGGGTGAAAAAAATCCGATTTTCCTGATACCGTGAGACACGTCCAGGGTGAAAAAAACCTGATTTTCCTGATACCGTGAGTAACGTCCTGGGTGAAAAAAATCATATTTTCCTGATACCGTGAGTAAAGTCCAGGGTGAAAAAAATCAGATTTTCCTGATACCGTGAGTAACGTCCCGGGTGGAAAAAAATCATATTCCTGATTCCGTGAGTAAAGTCCAGGGTGAAAAAAAATCAGATTTTCCTGATACCGTGAGAAAGGTCCAGGGTGAAAAAAATCAGATTTTCCTGATACCGTGAGTAACGTCCCGGGTGAAAAAAATCATATTTTACTGATACCATGAGTAAAGTCCAGGGTGAAAAAAGTCAGATTTTCATGATACCGTGAGTAACGTCCTGGGTGAAAAAAATCATATTTTCCTGATACCGTGAGCAACGTCCCGGGTGAAAAAAAATCCGATTTTCCTGATACCGTGAGTAACGTCCAGGGTGAAAAAAATCTGATTTTCCTGATACCGTGAGACACGTCCAGGGTGAAAAAAATCTGATTTTCCTGATACCGTGAGTAACGTGCAGGGTGAAAAAAATCATATTTTCCAGATACCGTGAGTTATGTCCAGGGTGAAAAATATCAGATTTTCCTGATACCGTGAGTAACGTCCAGGGTGAAAATAATTATATTTTCCTGATACCGTGAGTAACGTCCCGGGTGAAAAAAAAATCATGTTCCTGATTACGTGAGTAAAGTCCAGGGTGAAAAAAATCAAATTTTCATGATACCATGGGGAACAGTACAGGTGAAAAAAATCCGATTTTCCTGATACCGTGAGTAACGTCCAGGGTGAAAAAAATCAGATTTTCCAGATACCGTGAGTTATGTCCAGGGTTAAAAATATCAGATTTTCCTGGTAGCGTGAGTAACGTCCAGGGTGAAAAAAATTATATTTTCGTGATACCTTGAGTTTAGTCCAGGTGGAAAAAAAAAGAGATTTTCATGATACCATGAAAAAAGTTTAGGGTGAAAAAAAATCCGATATTCCTGATACCGTGAGTTTAGTCCAGGGTGAAAAAAATCAGATTTTCCTGATACCGTGAGTAACGTCCCGGGTGAAAAAAATCATATTTTCCTGATACCGTGAGAAACGTCCCGGGTGAAAAAAATCATATTTTCCTGATACCGTGAGTAAAGTCCAGGGTGAAAAAAATCAAATTTTCATGATACCATGGGTAACAGTCCAGGTGAAAAAAATCCGATTTTCCTGATACCGTGAGTAACGTCCCGGGTGAAAAAAATCATATTTTCCTGATACCGTGAGAAACGTCCCGGGTGAAAAAAATCATATTTTCCTGATACCGTGAGTAAAGTCCAGGGTGAAAAAAATCAAATTTTCATGATACCATGGGTAACAGTCCAGGTGAAAAAAATCTGATTTTCCTGATACCGTGAGTAACGTCCCGGGTGAAAAAAATCATATTTTCCTGATACCGTGAGAAACGTCCCGGGTGAATAAAATCATATTTTCCTGATACCGTGAGTAAAGTACAGGGTGAAAAAAATCCGATTTTCCTGATACCATGAGTAATGTCCAGGGTGAAAAAAATCCTATTTTCCTGATACCATGAGTCACGTCCAGGGTGAAAAAAATCATATTTTCCTGATACCGTGAGTAACGTCCCGGGTGAAAAAAAATCATATTTTCCTGATACCGTGAGTAAAGTCCATGGTGAAAAATATCAGATTTTCCTGATACCGTGAGTAACGTCCCGGGTGAAAAAAATTAGATTTTCCGGATACCGTGAGTAACGTCCCGGGTGAAAAAAATCCGATTTTCCTGATACCGTGAGTAACGTCCAGGGTGAAAAAAATCCGATTTTCCTGATACCGTGAGACACGTCCAGGGTGAAAAAAATCTAATTTTCCTGATACCGTGAGTAACGTACAGGGTGAAAAAAATCCGATTTTCCTGATACCATGAGTAATGTCCAGGGTGAAGAAAATCCGATTTTCCTGATACCGTGAGTCACGTCCAGGGTGAAAAATATGAGATTTTCCTGATACCGTGAGTAACGTCCAGGGTGAGAAAAATCCGATTTTCCTGATACCGTGAGACACGTCCCGGGTGAAAAAAAATCACATTTTCCGGATACCGTGAGTAACGTAACAGGGGGAAAAATCGATTTTCCTGATACCGTGAGACACGTCCAGGGTGAAAAAAATCTGGTTTTCCTGATACCGTGAGTAACGTACAGGGTGAAAAAAAATCTGATTTTCCTGATACCATGAGTAATGTCCAGGGTGAAAAAAATCCTATTTTCCTGATACCGTGAGTGACGTCCAGGGTGAAAAAAATCAGATTTTCCTGATACCGTGAGTAACGTCCCGGGTGAAAAAAATCATATTTTCCTGATACCGTGAGTAAAGTCCATGGTGAAAAATATCAGATTTTCCTGATACCGTGAGTAACGTCCCGGGTGAAAAAAATTAGATTTTCCCGATACCGTGAGTAACGTCCCGGGTGAAAAAAATCCGATTTTCCTGATACCGTGAGTAACGTCCAGGGTGAAAAAAATCCGATTTTCCTGATACCGTGAGACACGTCCAGGGTGAAAAAAATCTAATTTTCCTGATACCGTGAGTAACGTACAGGGTGAAAAAAATCCGATTTTCCTGATACCATGAGTAATGTCCAGGGTGAAAAAAATCCGATTTTCCTGATACCGTGAGTCACGTCCAGGGTGAAAAATATGAGATTTTCCTGATACCGTGAGTAACGTTCCGGGTGAAAGAAATCATATTTTCCTGATACCGTGAGTAAAGTCCAGGGTGAAAAAAATCATATTTTCCAGATACCGTGAGTAACGTCCCGGGTGAAAAAAATCATATTTTCCTGATACCGTGAGAAACGTCCCGGGTGAATAAAATCATATTTTCCTGATACCGTGAGTAAAGTACAGGGTGAAAAAAATCCGATTTTCCTGATACCATGAGTAATGTCCAGGGTGAAAAAAACCATATTTTCCTGATACCGTGAGTCACGTCCAGGGTGAAAAAAATCTGATTTTCATGATACCGTGAGTAACGTCCTGGGTGAAAAAAATCATATTTTCCTGATACCGTGAGTAAAGTCCAGGGTGAAAAAAATCAGATTTTCCTGATACCGTGAGTAAGGTCCAGGGTGAAAAAAATCAGATTTTCCTGATACCGTGAGTAACGTCCCGGGTGAAAAAATCATATTTTCCTGATACCGTGAGTAAAGTCCAGGGTGAAAAAAGTCAGATTTTCATGATACCATGGGTAACAGTCCAGGTGAAAAAAATCCGATTTTCCTGATACCGTGAGTCACGTCCAGGGTGAAAAAAAAAACAGATTTTCCTAATACCGTGAGTAACGTCCCGGGTGAAAAAAATCATATTTTCCTGATACCGTGAGTAAAGTCCAGGGTGAAAAAAATCAGATTTTCGTGATACCGTGAGTAACGTCCCCGGTGAAAAAAATCATATTTTCCTGATACCGTCAGAAACGTACCGGGTGAAAAATATCATATTTTCCTGATACCGTGAGTAAAGTCCAGTGTGAAAAAAAAATCAAATTTTCATGATACCATGGGTAATAGTCCAGGTGAAAAAAAATCCGATTTTCCTGATACCGTGAGTCACGTCCAGGGTGAAAAAAATCAGATTTTCCAGATACCGTGAGTTATGTCCAGGGTGAAAAATATCAGATTTTCGTGATACCGTGAGTAAGGTCCAGGGTGAAAAAAATTATATTTTCCTGATACCTTGAGTTTAGTCCAGGTGAAAAAAAGTGATTTTCATGATACCATGAAAAAAGTTTAGGGTGAAAAAAATCCGATATTCCTGAAATCGTGAGTAAGGCCCAGGGTGAAAAAAATCATATTTTCCTGATACCGTGAGTAAAGTCCAGGGTGAAAAAAGTCAGATTTTCATGATACCATGAGTAACGTCCCGGGTGAAAAAAAACATATTTTCCTGATACCGTGAGTAACGTCCCGGGTGAAAAAAATCATATTCCTGATTCCGTGAGTAAAGTCCAGGGTGAAAAAAATCAGATTTTCCTGATACCGTGAGTAAGGTCCAGGGTGAAAAAAATCAGATTTTCCTGATACCGTGAGTAACGTCCCGGGTGAAAAAAATCATATTTTCCTGATACCGTGAGTAATGTCCAGGGTGAAAAAAATCCGATTTTCCTGATACCGTGAGTCACATCCAGGGTGAAAAATATGAGATTTTCCTGATACCGTGAGTAACGTTCCGGGTGAAAAATATCATATTTTCCTGATACCGTGAGTAAAGTCCAGGGTGAAAAAAATCATATTTTCCAGATACCGTGAGTAACGTCCCGGGTGAAAAAATCATATTTTCCTGATACCGTGAGAAACGTCCCGCGTGAAAAAAATCATATTTTCCTGATACCGTGAGTAAAGTCCAGGGTGAAAAAAGTCAGATTTTCATGATACCATGAGTAACGTCCCGGGTGAAAAAAAACATATTTTCCTGATACCGTGAGTAACGTCCCGGGTGAAAAAAATCATATTCCTGATTCCGTGAGTAAAGTCCAGGGTGAAAAAAATCAGATTTTCCTGATACCGTGAGTAAGGTCCAGGGTGAAAAAAATCAGATTTTCCTGATACCGTGAGTAACGTCCCGGGTGAAAAAAATCATATTTTCCTGATACCGTGAGTAATGTCCAGGGTGAAAAAAATCCGATTTTCCTGATACCGTGAGTCACATCCAGGGTGAAAAATATGAGATTTTCCTGATACCGTGAGTAACGTTCCGGGTGAAAAATATCATATTTTCCTGATACCGTGAGTAAAGTCCAGGGTGAAAAAAATCATATTTTCCAGATACCGTGAGTAACGTCCCGGGTGAAAAAATCATATTTTCCTGATACCGTGAGAAACGTCCCGCGTGAAAAAAATCATATTTTCCTGATACCGTGAGTAAAGTCCAGGGTGAAAAAAATTCAAATTTTCATACCATGGATAATAGTCCAGGTGAAAAAAATCCAATTTTGCTGATACCGTGAGTAACGTCCAGGGTGAAAAAAATCCGATTTTCCTGATACCGTGAGACACGTCCAGGGTGAAAAAAATCTGATTTTCCTGATACCGTGAGTAACGTCCTGGGTGAAAAAAATCAGATTTTCCTGATACCGTGAGTAAGGTCCAGGGTGAAAAAAATCAGATTTTCCTGATACCGTGAGTAACGTCCCGGGTGAAAAAAATCATATTTTACTGATACCGTGAGTAAAGTCCAGGGTGAAAAAAGTCAGATTTTCATGATACCATGGGTAACAGTCCAGGTGAAAAAAATCCGATTTTCCTGATACCGTGAGTCACGTCCAGGGTGAAAAAAATCATATTTTCCTGATACCGTGAGTCACGTCCAGGGTGAAAAAAGTCAGATTTTCCTGATACCGTGAGTCACGTCCAGGGTGAAAAAAATCAGATTTTCCAGATACCGTGAGTTATGTCCAGGGTGAAAAATATCAGATTTTCGTGATACCGTGAGTAAGGTCCAGGGTGAAAAAAATTATATTTTCCTGATACCTTGAGTTTAGTCCAGGTGAAAAAAAGTGATTTTCATGATACCATGAAAAAAGTTTAGGGTGAAAAAAATCCGATATTCCTGATACCGTGAGTAAGGTCCAGGGTGAAAAAAATCATATTTTCCTGATACCGTGAGTAAAGTCCAGGGTGAAAAAAGTCAGATTTTCATGATACCGTGAGTAACGTCCCGGGTGAAAAAAAACATATTTTCCTGATACCGCGAGTAACGTCCCGGGTGAAAAAAAATCATATTCCTGATTCCGTGAGTAAAGTCCAGGGTGAAAAAAAATCAGATTTTCCTAATACCGTGAGTAAGGTCCAGGGTGAAAAAAATCAGATTTTCCTGATACCGTGAGTAACGTCCCGGGTGAAAAAAATCATATTTTCCTGATACCGTGAGTAATGTCCAGGGTGAAAAAAGACAGATTTTCATGATACCGTGAGTAACGTCCCGGGTGAAAAAAATCATATTTTCCTGATACCGTGAGTAACGTCCCGGGTGAAAAAAATCATATTTTCCTGATACCGTGAGTAACGTCCCGGGTGAAAAAAATCCGATTTTCCTGATACCGTGAGTAACGTCCAGGGTGAAAAAAATCCGATTTTCCTGATACCGTGAGACACGTCCAGGGTGAAAAAAATCTGATTTTCCTGATACCGTGAGTAACGAACAGGGTGAAAAAAATCCGATTTTCCTGATACCATGAGTAATGTCCAGGGTGAAAAAAATCCTATTTTCCTGATACCGTGAGTCACGTCCAGGGTGAAAAAAATCAGATTTTCCTGATACCGTGAGTAACGTCCCGGGTGAAAAAAAATCATATTTTCCTGATACCGTGAGTAAAGTCCCGGGTGAAAAAAATCCGATTTTCCTGATACCGTGAGTAACGTCCAGGGTGAAAAAATTCCGATTTTCCTGATACCGTGAGACACGTCCAGGGTGAAAAAAATTCTAATTTTCCTGATACCGTGAGTAACGTACAGGGTGAAAAAAATCCGATTTTCCTGATACCATGAGTAATGTCCAGGGTGAAAAAAATCCGATTTTCCTGATACCGTAAGTCACGTCCAGGGCGAAAAAAATCAGATTTTCCTGATACCGTGAGTAACGTCCCGGGTGAAAAAATCATATTTTCCTGATACCGTGAGTAAAGTCCAGGGTGAAAAAAATCATATTTTCCTGATACCGTGAGTAAAGTCCAGGGTAAAAAAAATTCAAATTTTCATGATACCATGGATAATAGTCCAGGTGAAAAAAATCCGATTTTCCTGATACCGTGAGTCACGTCCAGGGTGAAAAAAATCAGATTTTCCAGATACCGTGAGTTATGTCCAGGGTGAAAAATATCAGATTTTCTTGATACCGTAAGTAAAGTCCAGGGTGAAAAAAATTCAAATTTTCATGATACCATGGATAATAGTCCAGGTGAAAAAAATCCGATTTTCCTGATACCGTGAGTCACATCCAGGGTGAAAAAAATCATATTTTCCTGATACCGTGAGTAAAGTCCCGGGTGAAAAAAAATCCGATTTTCCTGATACCGTGAGTAACGTCCAGGGTGAAAAAAATCCGATTTTCCTGATACCATGAGTAATGTCCAGGGCGAAAAAAATCCGATTTTCCTGATACCGTGAGTCACGTCCAGGGTGAAAAAAATCAGATTTTCCTGATACCGTGAGTAACGTCCCGGGTGAAAAAAATCATATTTTCCTGATACCGTGAGTAAAGTCCAGGGTGAAAAAAATCAGATTTTCCAGATACCGTGAGTAACGTCCCGGGTGAAAAAAATCATATTTTCCTGATACTGTGAGTAAAGTCCAGGGTGAAAAAATTTCAAATTTTCATGATACCATGGATAATAGTCCAGGTGAAAAAAATCCGATTTTCCTGATACCGTGAGTCACGTCCAGGGTGAAAAAAATCAGATTTTCCAGATACCGTGAGTTATGTCCAGGGTGAAAAATATCAGATTTTCTTGATACCTTGAGTAAGGTCCAGGGTGAAAAAAATTATATTTTCCTGATACCTTGAATTTAGTCAAGGTGAAAAAAAGAGATTTTCATGATACCATGAAAAAAGTTTAGGGTGAAAAAAATCCGATATTTCTGATACCGTGAGTAAGGTCCAGGGTGAAAAAAATCTGATTTTCCTGATACCGTGAGTAACGTCCCGGGTGAAAAAAATCATATTTTCCTGATACCGTGAGTAAAGTCCAGGGTGAAAAAAGTCAGATTTTTATGATACCGTGAGTAACGTGCCGGGTGAAAAAAATCCGATTTTGCTGATACCATGAGTAACGTCCAGGGTGAAAAGAATCCGATTTTCCTGATACCGTGAGACACGTCCAGGGTGGAAAAAATCTGATTTTCCTGATACCGTGAGTAACGTCCTGGGTGAAAAAAATCATATTTTCCTGATACCGTGAGTAAAGTCCAGGGTGAAAAAAATCAGATTTTCCTGATACCGTGAGTAACGTCCCGGGTGAAAAAAATCATATTCCTGATTCCGTGAGTAAAGTCCAGGGTGAAAATAATCAGATTTTCCTGATACCGTGAGAAAGGTCCAGGGTGAAAAAAATCAGATTTTCCTGATACCGTGAGTAACGTCCCGGGTGAAAAAAATCATATTTTACTGATACCATGAGTAAAGTCCAGGGTGAAAAAAGTCAGATTTTCATGATACCATGAGTAACGTCCTGGGTGAAAAAAATCATATTTTCCTGATACCGTGAGTAACGTCCCGGGTGAAAAAAATCCGATTTTCCTGATACCGTGAGTAACGTCCAGGGTGAAAAAAATCCGATTTTCCTGATACCGTGAGACACGTCCAGGGTGAAAAAAATCTGATTTTCCTGATACCGTGAGTAACGTGCAGGGTGAAAAATATCCGATTTTCCTGATACCATGAGTAATGTCCAGGGTGAAAAAAATTCCGATTTTCCTGATACCGTGAGTCACGTCCAGGTGAAAAAAATCCGATTTTCCTGATACCGTGAGTTATGTCAAGGGTGAAAAATATCAGATTTTCTTGATACCGTGAGTAAAGTCCAGGGTGAAAAAAATTCAAATTTTCATGATACCATGGATAACAGTCCAGGTGAAAAATATCAGATTTTCTTGATACCGTGAGTAAAGTCCAGGGTGAAAAAAATTCAAATTTTCATGATACCATGGATAACAGTCCAGGTGAAAAAAATCCGATTTTCCTGATACCGTGAGTCACGTCCAGGGTGAAAAAAATCATATTTTCCTGATACCGTGAGTAAAGTCCCGGGTGAAAAAAATCTGATTTTCCTGATACCGTGAGTAACGTCCAGGGTGAAAAAAATCCGATTTTCCTGATACCATGAGTAATGTCCAGGGCAAAAAAAAATCCGATTTTCCTGATACCGTGAGTCACGTCCAGGGTGAAAAAAATCAGATTTTCCTGATACCGTGAGTAACGTCCCGGGTGAAAAAAATCATATTTTCCTGATACCGTGAGTAAAGTCCAGGGTGAAAAAAATCAGATTTTCCAGATACCGTGAGTAACGTCCCGGGTGAAAAAAAATCATGTTTTCCTGATTCCGTGAGAAACGTCCCGGGTGAAAAAAATCATATTTTCCTGATACCGTGAGTAAAGTCCAGGGTGAAAAAAATTCAAATTTTCATGATGCCATGGATAATAGTCCAGGTGAAAAAAATCCGATTTTCCAGATACCGTGAGTTATGTCCAGGGTGAAAAATATCAGATTTTCTTGATACCGTGAGTAAGGTCCAGGGTGAAAAAAATCATATTCCTGATTCCGTGAGTAAAGTCCAGGGTGAAAAAAATCAGATTTTCCTGATACCGTGAGAAAGGTCCAGGGTGAAAAAAATCAGATTTTCCTGATACCGTGAGTAACGTCCCGGGTGAAAAAAATCATATTTTACTGATACCATGAGTAAAGTCCAGGGTGAAAAAAGTCAGATTTTCATGATACCGTGAGTAACGTCCTGGGTGAAAAAAATTATATTTTCCTGATACCTTGAATTTAGTCCAGGTGAAAAAAAAGAGATTTTCATGATACCATGAAAAAAGTTTAGGGTGAAAAAAATCCGATATTTCTGATACCGTGAGTAAGGTCCAGGGTGAAAAAAATCTGATTTTCCTGATACCGTGAGTAACGTCCCTGGTGAAAAAAATAATATTTTCCTGATACCGTGAGTAAAGTCCAGGGTGAAAAAAGTCAGATTTTTATGTTACCGTGAGTAACGTCCCGGGTGAAAAAATCATATTTTCCTGATACCGTGAGTAACGTCACGGGTGAAAAAAATCCGATTTTGCTGATACCATGAGTAACGTCCAGGGTGAAAAAAATCTGATTTTCCTGATACCGTGAGACACGTCCAGGGTGAAAAAAACCTGATTTTCCTGATACCGTGAGTAACGTCCTGGGTGAAAAAAATCATATTTTCCTGATACCGTGAGTAAAGTCCAGGGTGAAAAAAATCAGATTTTCCTGATACCGTGAGTAACGTCCCGGGTGGAAAAAAATCATATTCCTGATTCCGTGAGTAAAGTCCAGGGTGAAAAAAAATCAGATTTTCCTGATACCGTGAGAAAGGTCCAGGGTGAAAAAAATCCGATTTTCCTGATACCGTGAGTAACGTCCAGGGTGAAAAAAATCTGATTTTCCTGATACCGTGAGACACGTCCAGGGTGAAAAAAATCTGATTTTCCTGATACCGTGAGTAACGTGCAGGGTGAAAAAAATCATATTTTCCAGATACCGTGAGTTATGTCCAGGGTGAAAAATATCAGATTTTCCTGATACCGTGAGTAACGTCCAGGGTGAAAATAATTATATTTTCCTGATACCGTGAGTAACGTCCCGGGCGAAAAAAAAATCATGTTCCTGATTACGTGAGTAAAGTCCAGGGTGAAAAAAATCAAATTTTCATGATACCATGGGGAACAGTACAGGTGAAAAAAATCCGATTTTCCTGATACCGTGAGTTTAGTCCAGGGTGAAAAAAATCAGATTTTCCTGATACCGTGAGTAACGTCCCGGGTGAAAAAAATCATATTTTCCTGATACCGTGAGAAACGTCCCGGGTGAAAAAAATCATATTTTCCTGATACCGTGAGTAAAGTCCAGGGTGAAAAAAATCAAATTTTCATGATACCATGGGTAACAGTCCAGGTGAAAAAAATCTGATTTTCCTGATACCGTGAGTAACGTCCCGGGTGAAAAAAATCATATTTTCCTGATACCGTGAGAAACGTCCCGGGTGAATAAAATCATATTTTCCTGATACCGTGAGTAAAGTACAGGGTGAAAAAAATCCGATTTTCCTGATACCATGAGTAATGTCCAGGGTGAAAAAAATCCTATTTTCCTGATACCATGAGTCACGTCCAGGGTGAAAAAAATCATATTTTCCTGATACCGTGAGTAACGTCCCGGGTGAAAAAAAATCATATTTTCCTGATACCGTGAGTAAAGTCCATGGTGAAAAATATCAGATTTTCCTGATACCGTGAGTAACGTCCCGGGTGAAAAAAATTAGATTTCCCGGATACCGTGAGTAACGTCCAGGGTGAAAAAAATCCGATTTTCCTGATACCGTGAGTAACGTCCAGGGTGAAAAAAATCCGATTTTCCTGATACCGTGAGACACGTCCAGGGTGAAAAAAATCTAATTTTCCTGATACCGTGAGTAACGTACAGGGTGAAAAAAATCCGATTTTCCTGATACCATGAGTAATGTCCAGGGTGAAGAAAATCCGATTTTCCTGATACCGTGAGTCACGTCCAGGGTGAAAAATATGAGATTTTCCTGATACCGTGAGTAACGTCCAGGGTGAAAAAAATCCGATTTTCCTGATACCGTGAGACACGTCCCGGGTGAAAAAAAATCACATTTTCCTGATACCGTGAGTAAAGTCCAGGGTGAAAAAAGTCAGATTTTCATGATACCGTGAGTAACGTCCCGGGTGAAAAAAATCTGATTTTCCTGATACCGTGAGTAACGTAACAGGGGGAAAAATCGATTTTCCTGATACCGTGAGACACGTCCAGGGTGAAAAAAATCTGGTTTTCCTGATACCGTGAGTAACGTACAGGGTGAAAAAAAATCCGATTTTCCTGATACCATGAGTAATGTCCAGGGTGAAAAAAATCCTATTTTCCTGATACCGTGAGTGACGTCCAGGGTGAAAAAAATCATATTTTCCTGATACCGTGAGTAACGTCCCGGGTGAAAAAAATCATATTTTCCTGATACCGTGAGTAAAGTCCATGGTGAAAAATATCAGATTTTCCTGATACCGTGAGTAACGTCCCGGGTGAAAAAAATTAGATTTTCCCGATACCGTGAGTAACGTCCCGGGTGAAAAAAATCCGATTTTCCTGATACCGTGAGTAACGTCCAGGGTGAAAAAAATCCGATTTTCCTGATACCGTGAGACACGTCCAGGGTGAAAAAAATCTAATTTTCCTGATACCGTGAGTAACGTACAGGGTGAAAAAAATCCGATTTTCCTGATACCATGAGTAATGTCCAGGGTGAAAAAAATCCGATTTTCCTGATACCGTGAGTCACGTCCAGGGTGAAAAATATGAGATTTTCCTGATACCGTGAGTAACGTTCCGGGTGAAAGAAATCATATTTTCCTGATACCGTGAGTAAAGTCCAGGGTGAAAAAAATCATATTTTCCAGATACCGTGAGTAACGTCCCGGGTGAAAAAAATCATATTTTCCTGATACCGTGAGAAACGTCCCGGGTGAATAAAATCATATTTTCCTGATACCGTGAGTAAAGTACAGGGTGAAAAAAATCCGATTTTCCTGATACCATGAGTAATGTCCAGGGTGAAAAAAATCCTATTTTCCTGATACCGTGAGTCACGTCCAGGGTGAAAAAAATCTGATTTTCATGATACCGTGAGTAACGTCCTGGGTGAAAAAAATCATATTTTCCTGATACCGTGAGTAAAGTCCAGGGTGAAAAAAATCAGATTTTCCTGATACCGTGAGTAAGGTCCAGGGTGAAAAAAATCAGATTTTCCTGATACCGTGAGTAACGTCCCGGGTGAAAAAATCATATTTTCCTGATACCGTGAGTAAAGTCCAGGGTGAAAAAAGCCAGATTTTCATGATACCATGGGTAACAGTCCAGGTGAAAAAAATCCGATTTTCCTGATACCGTGAGTCACGTCCAGGGTGAAAAAAAATCATATTTTCCTGATACCGTGAGTCACGTCCAGGGTGGAAAAAAAAACAGATTTTCCTAATACCGTGAGTAACGTCCCGGGTGAAAATAATTATATTTTCCTGATACCGTGAGTAACGTCCCGGGTGAAAAAAAAATCATGTTCCTGATTACGTGAGTAAAGTCCAGGGTGAAAAAAATCAAATTTTCATGATACCATGGGGAACAGTACAGGTGAAAAAAATCCGATTTTCCTGATACCGTGAGTAACGTCCAGGGTGAAAAAAATCAGATTTTCCTGGTACCGTGAGTAACGTCCCGGGTGAAAAAAATTATATTTTCGTGATACCTTGAGTTTAGTCCAGGTGGAAAAAAAAAGAGATTTTCATGATACCATGAAAAAAGTTTAGGGTGAAAAAAAATCCGATATTCCTGATACCGTGAGTTTAGTCCAGGGTGAAAAAAATCAGATTTTCCTGATACCGTGAGTAACGTCCCGGGTGAAAAAAATCATATTTTCCTGATACCGTGAGAAACGTCCCGGGTGAAAAAAATCATATTTTCCTGATACCGTGAGTAAAGTCCAGGGTGAAAAAAATCAAATTTTCATGATACCATGGGTAACAGTCCAGGTGAAAAAAATCTGATTTTCCTGATACCGTGAGTAACGTCCCGGGTGAAAAAAATCATATTTTCCTGATACCGTGAGAAACGTCCCGGGTGAATAAAATCATATTTTCCTGATACCGTGAGTAAAGTACAGGGTGAAAAAAATCCGATTTTCCTGATACCATGAGTAATGTCCAGGGTGAAAAAAATCCTATTTTCCTGATACCATGAGTCACGTCCAGGGTGAAAAAAATCATATTTTCCTGATACCGTGAGTAACGTCCCGGGTGAAAAAAAATCATATTTTCCTGATACCGTGAGTAAAGTCCATGGTGAAAAATATCAGATTTTCCTGATACCGTGAGTAACGTCCCGGGTGAAAAAAATTAGATTTTCCGGATACCGTGAGTAACGTCCCGGGTGAAAAAAATCCGATTTTCCTGATACCGTGAGTAACGTCCAGGGTGAAAAAAATCCGATTTTCCTGATACCGTGAGACACGTCCAGGGTGAAAAAAATCTAATTTTCCTGATACCGTGAGTAACGTACAGGGTGAAAAAAATCCGATTTTCCTGATACCATGAGTAATGTCCAGGGTGAAGAAAATCCGATTTTCCTGATACCGTGAGTCACGTCCAGGGTGAAAAATATGAGATTTTCCTGATACCGTGAGTAACGTCCAGGGTGAAAAAAATCCGATTTTCCTGATACCGTGAGACACGTCCCGGGTGAAAAAAAATCACATTTTCCTGATACCGTGAGTAAAGTCCAGGGTGAAAAAAGTCAGATTTTCATGATACCGTGAGTAACGTCCCGGGTGAAAAAAATCTGATTTTCCTGATACCGTGAGTAACGTAACAGGGGGAAAAATCGATTTTCCTGATACCGTGAGACACGTCCAGGGTGAAAAAAATCTGGTTTTCCTGATACCGTGAGTAACGTACAGGGTGAAAAAAAATCCGATTTTCCTGATACCATGAGTAATGTCCAGGGTGAAAAAAATCCTATTTTCCTGATACCGTGAGTGACGTCCAGGGTGAAAAAAATCATATTTTCCTGATACCGTGAGTAACGTCCCGGGTGAAAAAAATCATATTTTCCTGATACCGTGAGTAAAGTCCATGGTGAAAAATATCAGATTTTCCTGATACCGTGAGTAACGTCCCGGGTGAAAAAAATTAGATTTTCCCGATACCGTGAGTAACGTCCCGGGTGAAAAAAATCCGATTTTCCTGATACCGTGAGTAACGTCCAGGGTGAAAAAAATCCGATTTTCCTGATACCGTGAGACACGTCCAGGGTGAAAAAAATCTAATTTTCCTGATACCGTGAGTAACGTACAGGGTGAAAAAAATCCGATTTTCCTGATACCATGAGTAATGTCCAGGGTGAAAAAAATCCGATTTTCCTGATACCGTGAGTCACGTCCAGGGTGAAAAATATGAGATTTTCCTGATACCGTGAGTAACGTTCCGGGTGAAAGAAATCATATTTTCCTGATACCGTGAGTAAAGTCCAGGGTGAAAAAAATCATATTTTCCAGATACCGTGAGTAACGTCCCGGGTGAAAAAAATCATATTTTCCTGATACCGTGAGAAACGTCCCGGGTGAATAAAATCATATTTTCCTGATACCGTGAGTAAAGTACAGGGTGAAAAAAATCCGATTTTCCTGATACCATGAGTAATGTCCAGGGTGAAAAAAGTCAGATTTTCATGATACCATGGGTAACAGTCCAGGTGAAAAAAATCCGATTTTCCTGATACCGTGAGTCACGTCCAGGGTGAAAAAAAATCATATTTTCCTGATACCGTGAGTCACGTCCAGGGTGAAAAAAAAAACAGATTTTCCTAATACTGTGAGTAACGTCCCGGGTGAAAAAAATCATATTTTCCTGATACCGTGAGTAAAGTCCAGGGTGAAAAAAATCAGATTTTCGTGATACCGTGAGTAACGTCCCCGGTGGAAAAAATCATATTTTCCTGATACCGTGAGAAACGTACCGGGTGAAAAATATCATATTTTCCTGATACCGTGAGTAAAGTCCAGTGTGAAAAAAAATCAAATTTTCATGATACCATGGGTAATAGTCCAGGTGAAAAAAAATCCGATTTTCCTGATACCGTGAGTCACGTCCAGGGTGAAAAAAATCAGATTTTCCAGATACCGTGAGTTATGTCCAGGGTGAAAAATATCAGATTTTCGTGATACCGTGAGTAAGGTCCAGGGTGAAAAAAATTATATTTTCCTGATACCTTGAGTTTAGTCCAGGTGAAAAAAAGTGATTTTCATGATACCATGAAAAAAGTTTAGGGTGAAAAAAATCCGATATTCCTGATATCGTGAGTAAGGCCCAGGGTGAAAAAAATCATATTTTCCTGATACCGTGAGTAAAGTCCAGGGTGAAAAAAGTCAGATTTTCATGATACCATGAGTAACGTCCCGGGTGAAAAAAAACATATTTTCCTGATACCGTGAGTAACGTCCCGGGTGAAAAAAATCATATTCCTGATTCCGTGAGTAAAGTCCAGGGTGAAAAAAATCAGATTTTCCTGATACCGTGAGTAAGGTCCAGGGTGAAAAAAATCAGATTTTCCTGATACCGTGAGTAACGTCCCGGGTGAAAAAAATCATATTTTCCTGATACCGTGAGTAATGTCCAGGGTGAAAAAAATCCGATTTTCCTGATACCGTGAGTCACATCCAGGGTGAAAAATATGAGATTTTCCTGATACCGTGAGTAACGTTCCGGGTGAAAAATATCATATTTTCCTGATACCGTGAGTAAAGTCCAGGGTGAAAAAAATCATATTTTCCAGATACCGTGAGTAACGTCCCGGGTGAAAAAATCATATTTTCCTGATACCGTGAGAAACGTCCCGCGTGAAAAAAATCATATTTTCCTGATACCGTGAGTAAAGTCCAGGGTGAAAAAAATTCAAATTTTCATACCATGGATAATAGTCCAGGTGAAAAAAATCCAATTTTGCTGATACCGTGAGTAACGTCCAGGGTGAAAAAAATCCGATTTTCCTGATACCGTGAGACACGTCCAGGGTGAAAAAAATCTGATTTTCCTGATACCGTGAGTAACGTCCTGGGTGAAAAAAATCAGATTTTCCTGATACCGTGAGTAAGGTCCAGGGTGAAAAAAATCAGATTTTCCTGATACCGTGAGTAACGTCCCGGGTGAAAAAAATCATATTTTACTGATACCGTGAGTAAAGTCCAGGGTGAAAAAAGTCAGATTTTCATGATACCATGGGTAACAGTCCAGGTGAAAAAAATCCGATTTTCCTGATACCGTGAGTCACGTCCAGGGTGAAAAAAATCATATTTTCCTGATACCGTGAGTCACGTCCAGGGTGAAAAAAGTCAGATTTTCCTGATACCGTGAGTCACGTCCAGGGTGAAAAAAATCAGATTTTCCAGATACCGTGAGTTATGTCCAGGGTGAAAAATATCAGATTTTCGTGATACCGTGAGTAAGGTCCAGGGTGAAAAAAATTATATTTTCCTGATACCTTGAGTTTAGTCCAGGTGAAAAAAAGTGATTTTCATGATACCATGAAAAAAGTTTAGGGTGAAAAAAATCCGATATTCCTGATACCGTGAGTAAGGTCCAGGGTGAAAAAAATCATATTTTCCTGATACCGTGAGTAAAGTCCAGGGTGAAAAAAGTCAGATTTTCATGATACCGTGAGTAACGTCCCGGGTGAAAAAAAACATATTTTCCTGATACCGTGAGTAACGTCCCGGGTGAAAAAAAATCATATTCCTGATTCCGTGAGTAAAGTCCAGGGTGAAAAAAAATCAGATTTTCCTAATACCGTGAGTAAGGTCCAGGGTGAAAAAAATCAGATTTTCCTGATACCGTGAGTAACGTCCCGGGTGAAAAAAATCATATTTTCCTGATACCGTGAGTAATGTCCAGGGTGAAAAAAGACAGATTTTCATGATACCGTGAGTAACGTCCCGGGTGAAAAAAATCATATTTTCCTGATACCGTGAGTAACGTCCCGGGTGAAAAAAATCATATTTTCCTGATACCGTGAGTAACGTCCCGGGTGAAAAAAATCCGATTTTCCTGATACCGTGAGTAACGTCCAGGGTGAAAAAAATCCGATTTTCCTGATACCGTGAGACACGTCCAGGGTGAAAAAAATCTGATTTTCCTGATACCGTGAGTAACGAACAGGGTGAAAAAAATCCGATTTTCCTGATACCATGAGTAATGTCCAGGGTGAAAAAAATCCTATTTTCCTGATACCGTGAGTCACGTCCAGGGTGAAAAAAATCAGATTTTCCTGATACCGTGAGTAACGTCCCGGGTGAAAAAAAATCATATTTTCCTGATACCGTGAGTAAAGTCCCGGGTGAAAAAAATCCGATTTTCCTGATACCGTGAGTAACGTCCAGGGTGAAAAAATTCCGATTTTCCTGATACCGTGAGACACGTCCAGGGTGAAAAAAATTCTAATTTTCCTGATACCGTGAGTAACGTACAGGGTGAAAAAAATCCGATTTTCCTGATACCATGAGTAATGTCCAGGGTGAAAAAAATCCGATTTTCCTGATACCGTAAGTCACGTCCAGGGCGAAAAAAATCAGATTTTCCTGATACCGTGAGTAACGTCCCGGGTGAAA
This sequence comes from Bradypodion pumilum, assembly GCA_035047305.1. Taxonomy (NCBI): domain Eukaryota; kingdom Metazoa; phylum Chordata; class Lepidosauria; order Squamata; family Chamaeleonidae; genus Bradypodion; species Bradypodion pumilum. Next base: position 188,188,238 of record JAWDJD010000003.1, read on the forward strand.
AAATCATATTTTCCTGATACCGTGAGTAAAGTCCAGGGTGAAAAAAATCATATTTTCCTGATACCGTGAGTAAAGTCCAGGGTAAAAAAAATTCAAATTTTCATGATACCATGGATAATAGTCCAGGTGAAAAAAATCCGATTTTCCTGATACCGTGAGTCACGTCCAGGGTGAAAAAAATCAGATTTTCCAGATACCGTGAGTTATGTCCAGGGTGAAAAATATCAGATTTTCTTGATACCGTAAGTAAAGTCCAGGGTGAAAAAAATTCAAATTTTCATGATACCATGGATAATAGTCCACGTGAAAAAAATCCGATTTTCCTGATACCGTGAGTCACATCCAGGGTGAAAAAAATCATATTTTCCTGATACCGTGAGTAAAGTCCCGGGTGAAAAAAAATCCGATTTTCCTGATACCGTGAGTAACGTCCAGGGTGAAAAAAATCCGATTTTCCTGATACCATGAGTAATGTCCAGGGCGAAAAAAATCCGATTTTCCTGATACCGTGAGTCACGTCCAGGGTGAAAAAAATCAGATTTTCCTGATACCGTGAGTAACGTCCCGGGTGAAAAAAATCATATTTTCCTGATACCGTGAGTAAAGTCCAGGGTGAAAAAAATCAGATTTTCCAGATACCGTGAGTAACGTCCCGGGTGAAAAAAATCATATTTTCCTGATACTGTGAGTAAAGTCCAGGGTGAAAAAATTTCAAATTTTCATGATACCATGGATAATAGTCCAGGTGAAAAAAATCCGATTTTCCTGATACCGTGAGTCACGTCCAGGGTGAAAAAAATCAGATTTTCCAGATACCGTGAGTTATGTCCAGGGTGAAAAATATCAGATTTTCTTGATACCTTGAGTAAGGTCCAGGGTGAAAAAAATTATATTTTCCTGATACCTTGAATTTAGTCAAGGTGAAAAAAAGAGATTTTCATGATACCATGAAAAAAGTTTAGGGTGAAAAAAATCCGATATTTCTGATACCGTGAGTAAGGTCCAGGGTGAAAAAAATCTGATTTTCCTGATACCGTGAGTAACGTCCGGGGTGAAAAAAATCATATTTTCCTGATACCGTGAGTAAAGTCCAGGGTGAAAAAAGTCAGATTTTTATGATACCGTGAGTAACGTGCCGGGTGAAAAAAATCCGATTTTGCTGATACCATGAGTAACGTCCAGGGTGAAAAGAATCCGATTTTCCTGATACCGTGAGACACGTCCAGGGTGGAAAAAATCTGATTTTCCTGATACCGTGAGTAACGTCCTGGGTGAAAAAAATCATATTTTCCTGATACCGTGAGTAAAGTCCAGGGTGAAAAAAATCAGATTTTCCTGATACCGTGAGTAACGTCCCGGGTGAAAAAAATCATATTCCTGATTCCGTGAGTAAAGTCCAGGGTGAAAATAATCAGATTTTCCTGATACCGTGAGAAAGGTCCAGGGTGAAAAAAATCAGATTTTCCTGATACCGTGAGTAACGTCCCGGGTGAAAAAAATCATATTTTACTGATACCATGAGTAAAGTCCAGGGTGAAAAAAGTCAGATTTTCATGATACCATGAGTAACGTCCTGGGTGAAAAAAATCATATTTTCCTGATACCGTGAGTAACGTCCCGGGTGAAAAAAATCCGATTTTCCTGATACCGTGAGTAACGTCCAGGGTGAAAAAAATCCGATTTTCCTGATACCGTGAGACACGTCCAGGGTGAAAAAAATCTGATTTTCCTGATACCGTGAGTAACGTGCAGGGTGAAAAATATCCGATTTTCCTGATACCATGAGTAATGTCCAGGGTGAAAAAAATTCCGATTTTCCTGATACCGTGAGTCACGTCCAGGTGAAAAAAATCCGATTTTCCTGATACCGTGAGTCACGTCCAGGGTGAAAAAAATCAGATTTTCCAGATACCGTGAGTTATGTCAAGGGTGAAAAATATCAGATTTTCTTGATACCGTGAGTAAAGTCCAGGGTGAAAAAAATTCAAATTTTCATGATACCATGGATAACAGTCCAGGTGAAAAATATCAGATTTTCTTGATACCGTGAGTAAAGTCCAGGGTGAAAAAAATTCAAATTTTCATGATACCATGGATAACAGTCCAGGTGAAAAAAATCCGATTTTCCTGATACCGTGAGTCACGTCCAGGGTGAAAAAAATCATATTTTCCTGATACCGTGAGTAAAGTCCCGGGTGAAAAAAATCCGATTTTCCTGATACCGTGAGTAACGTCCAGGGTGAAAAAAATCCGATTTTCCTGATACCATGAGTAATATCCAGGGCAAAAAAAATCCGATTTTCCTGATACCGTGAGTCACGTCCAGGGTGAAAAAAATCAGATTTTCCTGATACCGTGAGTAACGTCCCGGGTGAAAAAAATCATATTTTCCTGATACCGTGAGTAAAGTCCAGGGTGAAAAAAATCAGATTTTCCAGATACCGTGAGTAACGTCCCGGGTGAAAAAAAATCATATTTTCCTGATTCCGTGAGAAACGTCCCGGGTGAAAAAAATCATATTTTCCTGATACCGTGAGTAAAGTCCAGGGTGAAAAAAATTCAAATTTTCATGATGCCATGGATAATAGTCCAGGTGAAAAAAATCCGATTTTCCAGATACCGTGAGTTATGTCCAGGGTGAAAAATATCAGATTTTCTTGATACCGTGAGTAAGGTCCAGGGTGAAAAAAATCATATTCCTGATTCCGTGAGTAAAGTCCAGGGTGAAAAAAATCAGATTTTCCTGATACCGTGAGAAAGGTCCAGGGTGAAAAAAATCAGATTTTCCTGATACCGTGAGTAACGTCCCGGGTGAAAAAAATCATATTTTACTGATACCATGAGTAAAGTCCAGGGTGAAAAAAGTCAGATTTTCATGATACCGTGAGTAACGTCCTGGGTGAAAAAAATTATATTTTCCTGATACCTTGAATTTAGTCCAGGTGAAAAAAAAGAGATTTTCATGATACCATGAAAAAAGTTTAGGGTGAAAAAAATCCGATATTTCTGATACCGTGAGTAAGGTCCAGGGTGAAAAAAATCTGATTTTCCTGATACCGTGAGTAACGTCCCTGGTGAAAAAAATAATATTTTCCTGATACCGTGAGTAAAGTCCAGGGTGAAAAAAGTCAGATTTTTATGATACCGTGAGTAACGTCCCGGGTGAAAAAAATCATATTTTCCTGATACCGTGAGTAACGTCACTGGTGAAAAAAATGCGATTTTGCTGATACCATGAGTAACGTCCAGGGTGAAAAAAATCCGATTTTCCTCATACCGTGAGACACGTCCAGGGTGAAAAAAATCTGATTTTCCTGATACCGTGAGTAACGTCCTGGGTGAAAAAAATCATATTTTCCTGATACCGTGAGTAAAGTCCAGCGTGAAAAAAATCAGATTTTCCTGATACCGTGAGTAACGTCCCGGGTGAAAAAAATCATATTCCTGATTCCGTGAGTAAAGTCCAGGGTGACAAAAATCAGATTTTCCTGATACCGTGAGTAACGTCCCGGGTGAAAAAAATCATATTTTACTGATACCGTGAGAAACGTCCCGGGTGAAAAAAATCATATTTTCCTGATACCGTGAGTAAAGTACAGGGTGAAAAAAATCAAATTTTCATGATACCATGGGTAACAGTCCAGGTGAAAAAAATCAGATTTTCCTGATACCGTGAGTCACGTCCAGGGTGAAAAAAATCAGATTTTCCAGATACCGTGAGTTATGTCCAGGGTGAAAAAAATCCGATTTTCCTGATACCGTGAGACACGTCCAGGGTGAAAAAAATCTGATTTTCCAGATACCGTGAGTAACGTACAGGGTGAAAAAAATCCGATTTTCCTGATACCATGAGTAATGTCCAGGGTGAAAAAAATCCGATTATCCTGATACCGTGAGTCACGTCCAGGGTGAAAAAAATCAGATTTTCCTGATACCGTGAGTAACGTCCCGGGTGAAAAAAATCATATTTTCCTGATACCGTGAGTAAAGTCCAGGGTGAAAAAAGTCAGATTTTCATGATACCGTGAGTAATGTCCCGGGTGAAAAAAATCATATTTTACTGATACCGTGAGTAACGTCCCGGGTGAAAAAAATCTGATTTTCCTGATACCGTGAGTAACGTCCAGGGTGAAAAAAATCCGATTTTCCTGATACCATGAGTCACGTCCAGGGTGAAAAAAATCAGATTTTCCAGATACCGTGAGTTATGGCCAGGGTGAAAAAAATCCGATTTTCCTGATACCGTGAGACACGTCCATGGTGAAAAAAATCTAATTTTCCTGATACCGTGAGTAACGTACAGGGTGAAAAAAATCCGATTTTCCTGATACCATGAGTAATGTCCAGGGTGAAAAAAATCCGATTTTCCTGATACCGTGAGTCACGTCCAGGTGAAAAAAATCCGATTTTCCTGATACCGTGAGTCACGTCCAGGGTGAAAAAAATCGGATTTTCCAGATACCGTGAGTTACGTCCAGGGTGAAAAAAATCATATTTTCCTGATACCGTGAGTAAAGTCCAGGGTGAAAAAAGTCAGATTTTCATGATACCATGGATAATAGTCCAGGTGAAAAAAATCCGATTTTCCTGATACCGTGAGTCACGTCCAGGGTGAAAAAAATCATATTTTCCTGATACCGTGAGTAAAGTCCCGGGTGAAAAAAATCCGATTTTCCTGATACCGTGAGTAACGTCCAGGGTGAAAAAAATCCGATTTTCCTGATACCATGAGTAATGTCCAGGGCGAAAAAAATCCGATTTTCCTGATACCGTGAGTCACGTCCAGGGTGAAAAAATCAGATTTTCCTGATACCGTGAGTAACGTCCCGGGTGAAAAAAATCATATTTTCCTGATACAGTGAGTAAAGTCCAGGGTGAAAAAAATCAGATTTTCCAGATACCGTGAGTAACGTCCCGGGTGAAAAAAAAATCATATTTTCCTGATACCGTGAGAAACGTCCCGGGTGAAAAAAATCATATTTTCCTGATACCGTGAGTAAAGTCCAGGGTGAAAAAAATTCAAATTTTCATGATACCATGGATAATAGTCCAGGTGAAAAATATCAGATTTTCTTGATACCGTGAGTAAGGTCCAGGGTGAAAAAAATTATATTTTCCTGATACCTTGAATTTAGTCCAGGTGAAAAAAAAGAGATTTTCATGATACCATGAAAAAAGTTTAGGGTGAAAAAAATCGGATATTTCTGATACCGTGAGTAAGGTCCAGGGTGAAAAAAATCTGATTTTCCTGATACCGTGAGTAACGTCCCTGGTGAAAAAAATCAGATTTTCCAGATACCGTGAGTAACGTCCCGGGTGAAAAAAAATCATATTTTCCTGATACCGTGAGAAACGTAACGGGTGAAAAAAATCCGATTTTGCTGATACCATGAGTAACGTCCAGGGTGAAAAAAATCCGATTTTCCTGATACCGTGAGACACGTCCAGGGTGAAAAAAATCTGATTTTCCTGATACCGTGAGTAACGTCCTGGGTGAAAAAAATCATATTTTCCTGATACCGTGAGTAAAGTCCAGGGTGAAAAAAAATCAGATTTTCCTGATACCGTGAGTAACGTCCCGGGTGAAAAAAATCATATTCCTGATTCCGTGAGTAAAGTCCAGGGTGAAAAAAATCAGATTTTCCTGATACCGTGAGAAAGGTCCCGGGTGAAAAAAATCAGATTTTCCTGATACCGTGAGTAACGTCCCGGGTGAAAAAAATCATATTTTACTGATACCATGAGTAAAGTCCAGGGTGAAAAAAGTCAGATTTTCATGATACCGTGAGTAACGTCCTGGGTGAAAAAAATCATATTTTCCTGATACCGTGAGTAACGTCCCGGGTGAAAAAAATCCGATTTTCCTGATACCGTGAGTAACGTCCAGGGTGAAAAAAATCCGATTTTCCTGATACCGTGAGACACGTCCAGGGCGAAAAAAATCTGATTTTCCTGATACCGTGAGTAACGTGCAGGGTGAAAAAATCTGATTTTCCTGATACCATGAGTAATGTCCAGGGTGAAAAAAATCCGATTTTCCTGATACCGTGAGTCACGTCCAGGGTGAAAAAAATCAGATTGTCCTGATACCGTGAGTAACGTCCCGGGTGAAAAAAATCATATTTTCCAGATACCGTGAGTTATGTCCAGGGTGAAAAATATCAGATTTTCCTGATACCGTGAGTAACGTCCAGGGTGAAAATAATTATATTTTCCTGATACCGTGAGTAACGTCCCGGGTGAAAAAAATCATGTTCCTGATTCCGTGAGTAAAGTCCAGGGTGAAAAAAATCAAATTTTCATGATACCATGGGGAACAGTACAGGTGAAAAAAATCCGATTTTCCTGATACCGTGAGTAACGTCCAGGGTGAAAAAAATCAGATTTTCCAGATACCGTGAGTTATGTCCAGGGTTAAAAATATCAGATTTTCCTGGTACCGTGAGTAACGTCCAGGGTGAAAAAAATTATATTTTCGTGATACCTTGAGTTTAGTCCAGGTGAAAAAAAAGAGATTTTCATGATACCATGAAAAAAGTTTAGGGTGAAAAAAATCCGATATTCCTGATACCGTGAGTTTAGTCCAGGGTGAAAAAAATCAGATTTTCCTGATACCGTGAGTAACGTCCCGGGTGAAAAAAATAATATTTTCCTGATACCGTGAGAAACGTCCCGGGTGAAAAAAATCATATTTTCCTGATACCGTGAGTAAAGTCCAGGGTGAAAAAAATCAAATTTTCATGATACCATGGGTAACAGTCCAGGTGAAAAAAATCCGATTTTCCTGATACCGTGAGTCACGTCCAGGGTGAAAAAAATCAGATTTTCCAGATACCGTGAGTTATGTCCAGGGTGAAAAAAATCCGATTTTCCTGATACCGTGAGACACGTCCAGGGTGAAAAAAATCTGATTTTCCTGATACCGTGAGTAACGTACAGGGTGAAAAAATCCGATTTTCCTGATACCATGAGTAATGTCCAGGGTGAAAAAAATCCGATTATCCTGATACCGTGAGTCACGTCCAGGGTGAAAAAAATCAGATTTTCCTGATACCGTGAGTAACGTCCCGGGTGAAAAAAATCATATTTTCCTGATACCGTGAGTAAAGTCCAGGGTGAAAAAAATCAAATTTTCATGATACCATGGGGAACAGTACAGGTGAAAAAAATCCGATTTTCCTGATACCGTGAGTAACGTCCAGGGTGAAAAAAATCAGATTTTCCAGATACCGTGAGTTATGTCCAGGGTTAAAAATATCAGATTTTCCTGGTACCGTGAGTAACGTCCAGGGTGAAAAAAATTATATTTTCGTGATACCTTGAGTTTAGTCCAGGTGGAAAAAAAAGAGATTTTCATGATACCATGAAAAAAGTTTAGGGTGAAAAAAATCAGATTTTCCTGATACCGTGAGTAACGTCCCGGGTGAAAAAAATCATATTCCTGATTCCGTGAGTAAAGTCCAGGGTGAAAAAAATCAGATTTTACTGATACCGTGAGTAACGTCCCGGGTGAAAAAAATCATATTCCTGATTCCGTGAGTAAAGTCCAGGGTGAAAAAAATCAGATTTTCCTGATACCGTGAGAAAGGTCCCGGGTGAAAAAAATCAGATTTTCCTGATACCGTGAGTAACGTCCCGGGTGAAAAAAATCATATTTTACTGATACCATGAGTAAAGTCCAGGGTGAAAAAAGTCAGATTTTCATGATACCGTGAGTAACGTCCTGGGTGAAAAAAAATCATATTTTCCTGATACCGTGAGTAACGTCCCGGGTGAAAAAAATCCGATTTTCCTGATACCGTGAGTAACGTCCAGGGTGAAAAAAATCCGATTTTCCTGATACCGTGAGACACGTCCAGGGCGAAAAAAATCTGATTTTCCTGATACCGTGAGTAACGTGCAGGGTGAAAAAAATCTGATTTTCCTGATACCATGAGTAATGTCCAGGGTGAAAAAAATCCGATTTTCCTGATACCGTGAGTCACGTCCAGGGTGAAAAAAATCAGATTGTCCTGATACCGTGAGTAACGTCCCGGGTGAAAAAAATCATATTTTCCAGATACCGTGAGTTATGTCCAGGGTGAAAAATATCAGATTTTCCTGATACCGTGAGTAACGTCCAGGGTGAAAATAATTATATTTTCCTGATACCGTGAGTAACGTCCCGGGTGAAAAAAATCATGTTCCTGATTCCGTGAGTAAAGTCCAGGGTGAAAAAAATCAAATTTTCATGATACCATGGGGAACAGTACAGGTGAAAAAAATCCGATTTTCCTGATACCATGGGTAACGTCCAGGGTGAAAAAAATCAGATTTTCCAGATACCGTGAGTTATGTCCAGGGTTAAAAATATCAGATTTTCCTGGTACCGTGAGTAACGTCCAGGGTGAAAAAAATTATATTTTCGTGATACCTTGAGTTTAGTCCAGGTGAAAAAAAAAGAGATTTTCATGATACCATGAAAAAAGTTTAGGGTGAAAAAAATCCGATATTCCTGATACCGTGAGTTTAGTCCAGGGTGAAAAAAATCAGATTTTCCTGATACCGTGAGTAACGTCCCGGGTGAAAAAAATCATATTTTCCTGATACCGTGAGAAACGTCCCGGGTGAAAAAAATCATATTTTCCTGATACCGTGAGTAAAGTCCAGGGTGAAAAAAATCAAATTTTCATGATACCATGGGTAACAGTCCAGGTGAAAAAAAATCCGATTTTCCTGATACCGTGAGTCACGTCCAGGGTGAAAAAAATCAGATTTTCCAGATACCGTGAGTTATGTCCAGGGTGAAAAAAATTCCGATTTTCCTGATACCGTGAGACACGTCCAGGGTGAAAAAAATCTGATTTTCCTGATACCGTGAGTAACGTACAGGGTGAAAAAAATCCGATTTTCCTGATACCATGAGTAATGTCCAGGGTGAAAAAAATCCGATTATCCTGATACCGTGAGTCACGTCCAGGGTGAAAAAAATCAGATTTTCCTGATACCGTGAGTAACGTCCCGGGTGAAAAAAATCATATTTTCCTGATACCGTGAGTAAAGTCCAGGGTGAAAAAAATCAAATTTTCATGATACCATGGGGAACAGTACAGGTGAAAAAAATCCGATTTTCCTGATACCGTGAGTAACGTCCAGGGTGAAAAAAATCAGATTTTCCAGATACCGTGAGTTATGTCCAGGGTTAAAAATATCAGATTTTCCTGGTACCGTGAGTAACGTCCAGGGTGAAAAAAATTATATTTTCGTGATACCTTGAGTTTAGTCCAGGTGGAAAAAAAAGAGATTTTCATGATACCATGAAAAAAGTTTAGGGTGAAAAAAATCAGATTTTCCTGATACCGTGAGTAACGTCCCGGGTGAAAAAAATCATATTCCTGATTCCGTGAGTAAAGTCCAGGGTGAAAAAAATCAGATTTTCCTGATACCGTGAGTAACGTCCCGGGTGAAAAAAATCATATTCCTGATTCCGTGAGTAAAGTCCAGGGTGAAAAAAATCAGATTTTCCTGATACCGTGAGAAAGGTCCCGGGTGAAAAAAATCAGATTTTCCTGATACCGTGAGTAACGTCCCGGGTGAAAAAAATCATATTTTACTGATACCATGAGTAAAGTCCAGGGTGAAAAAAGTCAGATTTTCATGATACCGTGAGTAACGTCCTGGGTGAAAAAAAATCATATTTTCCTGATACCGTGAGTAACGTCCCGGGTGAAAAAAATCCGATTTTCCTGATACCGTGAGTAACGTCCAGGGTGAAAAAAATCCGATTTTCCTGATACCGTGAGACACGTCCAGGGCGAAAAACTGATTTTCCTGATACCGTGAGTAACGTGCAGGGTGAAAAAAATCTGATTTTCCTGATACCATGAGTAATGTCCAGGGTGAAAAAAATCCGATTTTCCTGATACCGTGAGTCACGTCCAGGGTGAAAAAAATCAGATTGTCCTGATACCGTGAGTAACGTCCCGGGTGAAAAAAATCATATTTTCCAGATACCGTGAGTTATGTCCAGGGTGAAAAATATCAGATTTTCCTGATACCGTGAGTAACGTCCAGGGTGAAAATAATTATATTTTCCTGATACCGTGAGTAACGTCCCGGGTGAAAAAAATCATGTTCCTGATTCCGTGAGTAAAGTCCAGGGTGAAAAAAATCAAATTTTCATGATACCATGGGGAACAGTACAGGTGAAAAAAATCCGATTTTCCTGATACCATGAGTAACGTCCAGGGTGAAAAAAATCAGATTTTCCAGATACCGTGAGTTATGTCCAGGGTTAAAAATATCAGATTTTCCTGGTACCGTGAGTAACGTCCAGGGTGAAAAAAATTATATTTTCGTGATACCTTGAGTTTAGTCCAGGTGAAAAAAAAAGAGATTTTCATGATACCATGAAAAAAGTTTAGGGTGAAAAAAATCCGATATTCCTGATACCGTGAGTTTAGTCCAGGGTGAAAAAAATCAGATTTTCCTGATACCGTGAGTAACGTCCCGGGTGAAAAAAATCATATTTTCCTGATACCGTGAGAAACGTCCCGGGTGAAAAAAATCATATTTTCCTGATACCGTGAGTAAAGTCCAGGGTGAAAAAAATCAGATTTTCCAGATACCGTGAGTTATGTCCAGGGTGAAAAAAATCCGATTTTCCTGATACCGTGAGACACGTCCAGGGTGAAAAAAATCTGATTTTCCTGATACCGTGAGTAACGTACAGGGTGAAAAAAATCCGATTTTCCTGATACCATGAGTAATGTCCAGGGTGAAAAAAATCCGATTATCCTGATACCGTGAGTCACGTCCAGGGTGAAAAAAATCAGATTTTCCTGATACCGTGAGTAACGTCCCGGGGGAAAAAAATCATATTTTCCTGATACCGTGAGTAACGTCCCAGGTGAAAAAAATCTGATTTTCCTGATACCGTGAGTAACATCCAGGGTGAAAAAAATCCGATTTTCCTGATACCATGAGCCACGTCCAGGGTGAAAAAAATCAGATTTTCCAGATACCGTGAGTTATGGCCAGGGTGAAAAAAAATCCGATTTTCCTGATACCGTGAGACACATCCAGGGTGAAAAAAATCTGATTTTCCTGATACCGTGAGTAACGTACAGGGTGAAAAAAATCCGATTTTCCTGATACCGTGAGTAACGTCCCGGGTGAAAAAAAATCATATTTTCCTGATACCGTGAGTAAAGTCCCGGGTGAAAAAAATCCGATTTTCCTGATACCGTGAGTAACGTCCAGGGTGAAAAAAATCCGATTTTCCTGATACCGTGAGACACGTCCAGGGTGAAAAAAATCAGATTTTCCTGATACCATGAGTAACGTCCCGGGTGAAAAAAATCATATTTTCCAGATACCGTGAGTTATGTCCAGGGTGAAAAATATCAGATTTTCCTGATACCGTGAGTAACGTCCAGGGTGAAAATAATTATATTTTCCTGATACCGTGAGTAACGTCCCGGGTGAAAAAAATCATGTTCCTGATTCCGTGAGTAAAGTCGAGGGTGAAAAAAATCAAATTTTCATGATACCATGGGGAACAGTACAGGTGAAAAAAATCCGATTTTCCTGATACCGTGAGTAACGTCCAGGGTGAAAAAAATCAGATTTTCCAGATACCGTGAGTTATGTCCAGGGTTAAAAATATCAGATTTTCCTGGTACCGTGAGTAACGTCCCGGGTGAAAAAAATTATATTTTCGTGATACCTTGAGTTTAGTCCAGGTGAAAAAAAAAAGAGATTTTCATGATACCATGAAAAAAGTTTAGTTTGAAAAAAATCCGATATTCCTGATACCGTGAGTTTAGTCCAGGGTGAAAAAAATCAGATTTTCCTGATACCGTGAGTAACGTCCCGGGTGAAAAAAATCATATTTTCCTGATACCGTGAGAAACGTCCCGGGTGAAAAAAATCATATTTTCCTGATACCGTGAGTAAAGTCCAGGGTGAAAATAATTATATTTTCCTGATACCGTGAGTAACGTCCCGGGTGAAAAAAATCATGTTCCTGATTCCGTGAGTAAAGTCCAGGGTGAAAAAAATTATATTTTCGTGATACCTTGAGTTTAGTCCAGGTGAAAAAAAAAGAGATTTTCATGATACCATGAAAAAAGTTGAGGGTGAAAAAAATCCGATATTCCTGATACCGTGAGTTTAGTCCAGGGTGAAAAAAATCAGATTTTCCTGATACCGTGAGTAACGTCCCGGGTGAAAAAAATCCGACTTTCCTGATACCGTGAGACACGTCCAGGGTGAAAAAAATCTGATTTTCCTGATACCGTGAGTAACGTACAGGGTGAAAAAAATCCGATTTTCCTGATACCATGAGTAATGTCCAGGGTGAAAAAAATCCGATTATCCTGATACCGTGAGTCACGTCCAGGGTGAAAAAAATCAGATTTTCCTGATACCGTGAGTAACGTCCCGGGTGAAAAAAATCATATTTTCCTGATACCGTGAGTAAAGTCCAGGGTGAAAAAAGTCAGATTTTCATGATACCGTGAGTAACGTCCCGGGTGAAAAAAATCATATTTTACTGATACCGTGAGTAACGTCCCGGGTGAAAAAAATCTGATTTTCCTGATACCGTGAGAAACGTCCCGGGTGAAAAAAATCATATTTTCCTGATACCGTGAGTAAAGTCCAGGGTGAAAAAAATCAGATTTTCCAGATACCGTGAGTTATGTCCAGGGTGAAAAAAATCCGATTTTCCTGATACCGTGAGACACGTCCAGGGTGAAAAAAATCTGATTTTCCTGATACCGTGAGTAACGTACAGGGTGAAAAAAATCCGATTTTCCTGATACCATGAGTAATGTCCAGGGTGAAAAAAATCCGATTATCCTGATACCGTGAGTCACGTCCAGGGTGAAAAAAATCAGATTTTCCTGATACCGTGAGTAACGTCCCGGGTGAAAAAAATCATATTTTCCTGATACCGTGAGTAACGTCCCGGGTGAAAAAAATCTGATTTTCCTGATACCGTGAGTAACATCCAGGGTGAAAAAAATCCGATTTTCCTGATACCATGAGCCACGTCCAGGGTGAAAAAAATCAGATTTTCCAGATACCGTGAGTTATGGCCAGGGTGAAAAAAAATCCGATTTTCCTGATACCGTGAGACACATCCAGGGTGAAAAAAATCTGATTTTCCTGATACCGTGAGTAACGTACAGGGTGAAAAAAATCCGATTTTCCTGATACCGTGAGTAACGTCCCGGGTGAAAAAAAATCATATTTTCCTGATACCGTGAGTAAAGTCCCGGGTGAAAAAAATCCGATTTTCCTGATACCGTGAGTAACGTCCAGGGTGAAAAAAATCCGATTTTCCTGATACCGTGAGACACGTCCAGGGTGAAAAAAATCAGATTTTCCTGATACCATGAGTAACGTCCCGGGTGAAAAAAATCATATTTTCCAGATACCGTGAGTTATGTCCAGGGTGAAAAATATCAGATTTTCCTGATACCGTGAGTAACGTCCAGGGTGAAAATAATTATATTTTCCTGATACCGTGAGTAACGTCCCGGGTGAAAAAAATCATGTTCCTGATTCCGTGAGTAAAGTCGAGGGTGAAAAAAATCAAATTTTCATGATACCATGGGGAACAGTACAGGTGAAAAAAATCCGATTTTCCTGATACCGTGAGTAACGTCCAGGGTGAAAAAAATCAGATTTTCCTGGTACCGTGAGTAACGTCCCGGGTGAAAAAAATTATATTTTCGTGATACCTTGAGTTTAGTCCAGGTGAAAAAAAAAGAGATTTTCATGATACCATGAAAAAAGTTTAGTTTGAAAAAAATCCGATATTCCTGATACCGTGAGTTTAGTCCAGGGTGAAAAAAATCAGATTTTCCTGATACCGTGAGTAACGTCCCGGGTGAAAAAAATCATATTTTCCTGATACCGTGAGAAACGTCCCGGGTGAAAAAAATCATATTTTCCTGATACCGTGAGTAAAGTCCAGGGTGAAAATAATTATATTTTCCTGATACCGTGAGTAACGTCCCGGGTGAAAAAAATCATGTTCCTGATTCCGTGAGTAAAGTCCAGGGTGAAAAAAATCAAATTTTCATGATGCCATGGGGAACAGTACAGGTGAAAAAAATCCGATTTTCCTGATACCGTGAGTAACGTCCAGGGTGAAAAAAATCAGATTTTCCAGATACCGTGACTTATGTCCAGGGTTAAAAATATCAGATTTTCCTGGTACCGTGAGTAACGTCCTGGGTGAAAAAAATTATATTTTCGTGATACCTTGAGTTTAGTCCAGGTGAAAAAAAAAGAGATTTTCATGATACCATGAAAAAAGTTGAGGGTGAAAAAAATCCGATATTCCTGATACCGTGAGTTTAGTCCAGGGTGAAAAAAATCAGATTTTCCTGATACCGTGAGTAACGTCCCGGGTGAAAAAAATCCGACTTTCCTGATACCGTGAGACACGTCCAGGGTGAAAAAAATCTGATTTTCCTGATACCGTGAGTAACGTACAGGGTGAAAAAAATCCGATTTTCCTGATACCATGAGTAATGTCCAGGGTGAAAAAAATCCGATTATCCTGATACCGTGAGTCACGTCCAGGGTGAAAAAAATCAGATTTTCCTGATACCGTGAGTAACGTCCCGGGTGAAAAAAATCATATTTTCCTGATACCGTGAGTAAAGTCCAGGGTGAAAAAAGTCAGATTTTCATGATACCGTGAGTAACGTCCCGGGTGAAAAAAATCATATTTTACTGATACCGTGAGTAACGTCCCGGGTGAAAAAAATCTGATTTTCCTGATACCGTGAGTAACATCCAGGGTGAAAAAAATCCGATTTTCCTGATACCATGAGCCACGTCCAGGGTGAAAAAAATCAGATTTTCCAGATACCGTGAGTTATGGCCAGGGTGAAAAAAATCTGATTTTCCTGATACCGTGAGACACATCCAGGGTGAAAAAAATCTGATTTTCCTGATACCGTGAGTAACGTACAGGGTGAAAAAAATCCAATTTTCCTGATACCGTGAGTAACGTCCCGGGTGAAAAAAAATCATATTTTCCTGATACCGTGAGTAAAGTCCCGGGTGAAAAAAATCCGATTTTCCTGATACCGTGAGTAACGTCCAGGGTGAAAAAAATCCGATTTTCCTGATACCGTGAGACACGTCCAGGGTGAAAAAAATCTAATTTTCCTGATACCGTGAGTAATGTCCCGGGTGAAAAAAATCATATTTTCCAGATACCGTGAGTTATGTCCAGGGTGAAAAAAATCAAATTTTCATGATACCATGGGGAATAGTCCAGGTGAAAAAAATCCGATTTTCCAGATACCGTGAGTAACGTCCAGGGTGAAAAAAATCCGATTTTCCTGATACCGTGAGACACGTCCAGGGTGAAAAAAATCTAATTTTCCTGATACCGTGAGTAATGTCCCGGGTGAAAAAAATCAGATTTTCCAGATACCGTGAGTAACGTCCAGGGTGAAAAAAATTATATTTTCCTGATACCGTGAGTAACGTCTCGGGTGAAAAAAATCATATTCCTGATTCCGTGAGTAAAGTCCAGGGTGAAAAAAATCAAATTTTCATGATACCATGGGGAATAGTCCAGGTGAAAAAAATCCGATTTTCCTGATACCGTGAGTAACGTCCAGGGTGAAAAAAATCAGATTTTCCTGATACCGTGAGTAACGTCCCGGGTGAAAAAAATCATATTCCTGATTCCGTGAGTAAAGTCCAGGGTGAAAAAAATCAGATTTTCCTGATACCGTGAGTAACGTCCCGGGTGAAAAAAATCATATTCCTGATTCCGTGAGTAAAGTCCAGGGTGAAAAAAATCAGATTTTCCTGATACCGTGAGAAAGGTCCCGGGTGAAAAAAATCAGATTTTCCTGATACCGTGAGTAACGTCCCGGGTGAAAAAAATCATATTTTACTGATACCATGAGTAAAGTCCAGGGTGAAAAAAGTCAGATTTTCATGATACCGTGAGTAACGTCCTGGGTGAAAAAAAATCATATTTTCCTGATACCGTGAGTAACGTCCCGGGTGAAAAAAATCCGATTTTCCTGATACCGTGAGTAACGTCCAGGGTGAAAAAAATCCGATTTTCCTGATACCGTGAGACACGTCCAGGGCGAAAAACTGATTTTCCTGATACCGTGAGTAACGTGCAGGGTGAAAAAAATCTGATTTTCCTGATACCATGAGTAATGTCCAGGGTGAAAAAAATCCGATTTTCCTGATACCGTGAGTCACGTCCAGGGTGAAAAAAATCAGATTGTCCTGATACCGTGAGTAACGTCCCGGGTGAAAAAAATCATATTTTCCAGATACCGTGAGTTATGTCCAGGGTGAAAAATATCAGATTTTCCTGATACCGTGAGTAACGTCCAGGGTGAAAATAATTATATTTTCCTGATACCGTGAGTAACGTCCCGGGTGAAAAAAATCATGTTCCTGATTCCGTGAGTAAAGTCCAGGGTGAAAAAAATCAAATTTTCATGATACCATGGGGAACAGTACAGGTGAAAAAAATCCGATTTTCCTGATACCATGAGTAACGTCCAGGGTGAAAAAAATCAGATTTTCCAGATACCGTGAGTTATGTCCAGGGTTAAAAATATCAGATTTTCCTGGTACCGTGAGTAACGTCCAGGGTGAAAAAAATTATATTTTCGTGATACCTTGAGTTTAGTCCAGGTGAAAAAAAAAGAGATTTTCATGATACCATGAAAAAAGTTTAGGGTGAAAAAAATCCGATATTCCTGATACCGTGAGTTTAGTCCAGGGTGAAAAAAATCAGATTTTCCTGATACCGTGAGTAACGTCCCGGGTGAAAAAAATCATATTTTCCTGATACCGTGAGAAACGTCCCGGGTGAAAAAAATCATATTTTCCTGATACCGTGAGTAAAGTCCAGGGTGAAAAAAATCAGATTTTCCAGATACCGTGAGTTATGTCCAGGGTGAAAAAAATCCGATTTTCCTGATACCGTGAGACACGTCCAGGGTGAAAAAAATCTGATTTTCCTGATACCGTGAGTAACGTACAGGGTGAAAAAAATCCGATTTTCCTGATACCATGAGTAATGTCCAGGGTGAAAAAAATCCGATTATCCTGATACCGTGAGTCACGTCCAGGGTGAAAAAAATCAGATTTTCCTGATACCGTGAGTAACGTCCCGGGGGAAAAAAATCATATTTTCCTGATACCGTGAGTAACGTCCCAGGTGAAAAAAATCTGATTTTCCTGATACCGTGAGTAACATCCAGGGTGAAAAAAATCCGATTTTCCTGATACCATGAGCCACGTCCAGGGTGAAAAAAATCAGATTTTCCAGATACCGTGAGTTATGGCCAGGGTGAAAAAAAATCCGATTTTCCTGATACCGTGAGACACATCCAGGGTGAAAAAAATCTGATTTTCCTGATACCGTGAGTAACGTACAGGGTGAAAAAAATCCGATTTTCCTGATACCGTGAGTAACGTCCCGGGTGAAAAAAAATCATATTTTCCTGATACCGTGAGTAAAGTCCCGGGTGAAAAAAATCCGATTTTCCTGATACCGTGAGTAACGTCCAGGGTGAAAAAAATCCGATTTTCCTGATACCGTGAGACACGTCCAGGGTGAAAAAAATCAGATTTTCCTGATACCATGAGTAACGTCCCGGGTGAAAAAAATCATATTTTCCAGATACCGTGAGTTATGTCCAGGGTGAAAAATATCAGATTTTCCTGATACCGTGAGTAACGTCCAGGGTGAAAATAATTATATTTTCCTGATACCGTGAGTAACGTCCCGGGTGAAAAAAATCATGTTCCTGATTCCGTGAGTAAAGTCGAGGGTGAAAAAAATCAAATTTTCATGATACCATGGGGAACAGTACAGGTGAAAAAAATCCGATTTTCCTGATACCGTGAGTAACGTCCAGGGTGAAAAAAATCAGATTTTCCAGATACCGTGAGTTATGTCCAGGGTTAAAAATATCAGATTTTCCTGGTACCGTGAGTAACGTCCCGGGTGAAAAAAATTATATTTTCGTGATACCTTGAGTTTAGTCCAGGTGAAAAAAAAAAGAGATTTTCATGATACCATGAAAAAAGTTTAGTTTGAAAAAAATCCGATATTCCTGATACCGTGAGTTTAGTCCAGGGTGAAAAAAATCAGATTTTCCTGATACCGTGAGTAACGTCCCGGGTGAAAAAAATCATATTTTCCTGATACCGTGAGAAACGTCCCGGGTGAAAAAAATCATATTTTCCTGATACCGTGAGTAAAGTCCAGGGTGAAAATAATTATATTTTCCTGATACCGTGAGTAACGTCCCGGGTGAAAAAAATCATGTTCCTGATTCCGTGAGTAAAGTCCAGGGTGAAAAAAATTATATTTTCGTGATACCTTGAGTTTAGTCCAGGTGAAAAAAAAAGAGATTTTCATGATACCATGAAAAAAGTTGAGGGTGAAAAAAATCCGATATTCCTGATACCGTGAGTTTAGTCCAGGGTGAAAAAAATCAGATTTTCCTGATACCGTGAGTAACGTCCCGGGTGAAAAAAATCCGACTTTCCTGATACCGTGAGACACGTCCAGGGTGAAAAAAATCTGATTTTCCTGATACCGTGAGTAACGTACAGGGTGAAAAAAATCCGATTTTCCTGATACCATGAGTAATGTCCAGGGTGAAAAAAATCCGATTATCCTGATACCGTGAGTCACGTCCAGGGTGAAAAAAATCAGATTTTCCTGATACCGTGAGTAACGTCCCGGGTGAAAAAAATCATATTTTCCTGATACCGTGAGTAAAGTCCAGGGTGAAAAAAGTCAGATTTTCATGATACCGTGAGTAACGTCCCGGGTGAAAAAAATCATATTTTACTGATACCGTGAGTAACGTCCCGGGTGAAAAAAATCTGATTTTCCTGATACCGTGAGAAACGTCCCGGGTGAAAAAAATCATATTTTCCTGATACCGTGAGTAAAGTCCAGGGTGAAAAAAATCAGATTTTCCAGATACCGTGAGTTATGTCCAGGGTGAAAAAAATCCGATTTTCCTGATACCGTGAGACACGTCCAGGGTGAAAAAAATCTGATTTTCCTGATACCGTGAGTAACGTACAGGGTGAAAAAAATCCGATTTTCCTGATACCATGAGTAATGTCCAGGGTGAAAAAAATCCGATTATCCTGATACCGTGAGTCACGTCCAGGGTGAAAAAAATCAGATTTTCCTGATACCGTGAGTAACGTCCCGGGTGAAAAAAATCATATTTTCCTGATACCGTGAGTAACGTCCCGGGTGAAAAAAATCTGATTTTCCTGATACCGTGAGTAACATCCAGGGTGAAAAAAATCCGATTTTCCTGATACCATGAGCCACGTCCAGGGTGAAAAAAATCAGATTTTCCAGATACCGTGAGTTATGGCCAGGGTGAAAAAAAATCCGATTTTCCTGATACCGTGAGACACATCCAGGGTGAAAAAAATCTGATTTTCCTGATACCGTGAGTAACGTACAGGGTGAAAAAAATCCGATTTTCCTGATACCGTGAGTAACGTCCCGGGTGAAAAAAAATCATATTTTCCTGATACCGTGAGTAAAGTCCCGGGTGAAAAAAATCCGATTTTCCTGATACCGTGAGTAACGTCCAGGGTGAAAAAAATCCGATTTTCCTGATACCGTGAGACACGTCCAGGGTGAAAAAAATCAGATTTTCCTGATACCATGAGTAACGTCCCGGGTGAAAAAAATCATATTTTCCAGATACCGTGAGTTATGTCCAGGGTGAAAAATATCAGATTTTCCTGATACCGTGAGTAACGTCCAGGGTGAAAATAATTATATTTTCCTGATACCGTGAGTAACGTCCCGGGTGAAAAAAATCATGTTCCTGATTCCGTGAGTAAAGTCGAGGGTGAAAAAAATCAAATTTTCATGATACCATGGGGAACAGTACAGGTGAAAAAAATCCGATTTTCCTGATACCGTGAGTAACGTCCAGGGTGAAAAAAATCAGATTTTCCTGGTACCGTGAGTAACGTCCCGGGTGAAAAAAATTATATTTTCGTGATACCTTGAGTTTAGTCCAGGTGAAAAAAAAAGAGATTTTCATGATACCATGAAAAAAGTTTAGTTTGAAAAAAATCCGATATTCCTGATACCGTGAGTTTAGTCCAGGGTGAAAAAAATCAGATTTTCCTGATACCGTGAGTAACGTCCCGGGTGAAAAAAATCATATTTTCCTGATACCGTGAGAAACGTCCCGGGTGAAAAAAATCATATTTTCCTGATACCGTGAGTAAAGTCCAGGGTGAAAATAATTATATTTTCCTGATACCGTGAGTAACGTCCCGGGTGAAAAAAATCATGTTCCTGATTCCGTGAGTAAAGTCCAGGGTGAAAAAAATCAAATTTTCATGATGCCATGGGGAACAGTACAGGTGAAAAAAATCCGATTTTCCTGATACCGTGAGTAACGTCCAGGGTGAAAAAAATCAGATTTTCCAGATACCGTGACTTATGTCCAGGGTTAAAAATATCAGATTTTCCTGGTACCGTGAGTAACGTCCTGGGTGAAAAAAATTATATTTTCGTGATACCTTGAGTTTAGTCCAGGTGAAAAAAAAAGAGATTTTCATGATACCATGAAAAAAGTTGAGGGTGAAAAAAATCCGATATTCCTGATACCGTGAGTTTAGTCCAGGGTGAAAAAAATCAGATTTTCCTGATACCGTGAGTAACGTCCCGGGTGAAAAAAATCCGACTTTCCTGATACCGTGAGACACGTCCAGGGTGAAAAAAATCTGATTTTCCTGATACCGTGAGTAACGTACAGGGTGAAAAAAATCCGATTTTCCTGATACCATGAGTAATGTCCAGGGTGAAAAAAATCCGATTATCCTGATACCGTGAGTCACGTCCAGGGTGAAAAAAATCAGATTTTCCTGATACCGTGAGTAACGTCCCGGGTGAAAAAAATCATATTTTCCTGATACCGTGAGTAAAGTCCAGGGTGAAAAAAGTCAGATTTTCATGATACCGTGAGTAACGTCCCGGGTGAAAAAAATCATATTTTACTGATACCGTGAGTAACGTCCCGGGTGAAAAAAATCTGATTTTCCTGATACCGTGAGTAACATCCAGGGTGAAAAAAATCCGATTTTCCTGATACCATGAGCCACGTCCAGGGTGAAAAAAATCAGATTTTCCAGATACCGTGAGTTATGGCCAGGGTGAAAAAAATCTGATTTTCCTGATACCGTGAGACACATCCAGGGTGAAAAAAATCTGATTTTCCTGATACCGTGAGTAACGTACAGGGTGAAAAAAATCCAATTTTCCTGATACCGTGAGTAACGTCCCGGGTGAAAAAAAATCATATTTTCCTGATACCGTGAGTAAAGTCCCGGGTGAAAAAAATCCGATTTTCCTGATACCGTGAGTAACGTCCAGGGTGAAAAAAATCCGATTTTCCTGATACCGTGAGACACGTCCAGGGTGAAAAAAATCTAATTTTCCTGATACCGTGAGTAATGTCCCGGGTGAAAAAAATCATATTTTCCAGATACCGTGAGTTATGTCCAGGGTGAAAAAAATCAAATTTTCATGATACCATGGGGAATAGTCCAGGTGAAAAAAATCCGATTTTCCAGATACCGTGAGTAACGTCCAGGGTGAAAAAAATCCGATTTTCCTGATACCGTGAGACACGTCCAGGGTGAAAAAAATCTAATTTTCCTGATACCGTGAGTAATGTCCCGGGTGAAAAAAATCAGATTTTCCAGATACCGTGAGTAACGTCCAGGGTGAAAAAAATTATATTTTCCTGATACCGTGAGTAACGTCTCGGGTGAAAAAAATCATATTCCTGATTCCGTGAGTAAAGTCCAGGGTGAAAAAAATCAAATTTTCATGATACCATGGGGAATAGTCCAGGTGAAAAAAATCCGATTTTCCTGATACCGTGAGTAACGTCCAGGGTGAAAAAAATCAGATTTTCCGGATACCGTGTGTTATGTCCAGGGTGAAAAATATCAGATTTTCCTGATACCGTGAGTAACGTCCAGGGTGAAAAAAATTATATTTTCATGATACCTTGAGTTTAGTCCAGGTGAAAAAAAAAGAGATTTTCATGATACCATGAAAAAAGTTTAGGGTGAAAAAAATCCGATATTCCTGATACCGTGAGTTTAGTCCAGGGTGAAAAAAATCAGATTTTCCTGATACCGTGAGTAACGTCCCGGGTGAAAAAAATCATATTTTCCTGATACCGTGAGAAACATCCCGGGTGAAAAAAATCCGATTTTCCTGATACCGTGAGTCACGTCCAGGGTGAAAAAAATCAGATTTTCCTGATACCATGAGTACCGTCCCGGGTGAAAAAAATCATATTTTCCTGATACCGTGAGTAAAGTCCAGTGTGAAAAAAATCAGATTTCCCAGATACCGTGAGTAACGTCCCGGGTGAAAAAAAATCATATTTTCCTGATACCGTGAGAAACGTCCCGGGTGAAAAAAATCATATTTTCCTGATACCGTGAGTAAAGTCCAGGGTGAAAAAAGTCAGATTTTCCTGATACCGTGAGTAAAGTCCAGGGTGAAAAATATCAGATTTTCCTGATACCGTGAGTAACGTCCAGGGTGAAAAAAATTATATTTTCATGATACCTTGAGTTTAGTCCAGGTGAAAAAAAAAGAGATTTTCATGATACCATGAAAAAAGTTTAGGGTGAAAAAAATCCGATATTCCTGATACCGTGAGTTTAGTCCAGGGTGAAAAAAATCAGATTTTCCTGATACCGTGAGTAACGTCCCGGGTGAAAAAAATCATATTTTCCTGATACCGTGAGAAACGTCCCGGGTGAAAAATATCCGATTTTCCTGATACCGTGAGTCACGTCCAGGGTGAAAAAAATCAGATTTTCCTGATACCGTGAGTACCGTCCCGGGTGAAAAAAATCATATTTTCCTGATACCGTGAGTAAAGTCCAGGGTGAAAAAAATCAGATTTCCCAGATACCGTGAGTAACGTCCCAGGTGAAAAAAAATCATATTTTCCTGATACCGTGAGAAACGTCCCGGGTGAAAAAAATCATATTTTCCTGATACCGTGAGTAAAGTCCAGGGTGAAAAAAGTCAGATTTTCCTGATACCGTGAGTAAAGTCCAGGGTGAAAAAAGTCAGATTTTTATGATACCGTGAGTAACGTCCCGGGTGAAAAAAATCCGATTTTGCTGATACCATGAGTAACGTCCAGGGTGAAAAAAATCCGATTTTCCTGATACCGTGAGACACGTCCAGGGTGAAAAAAATCTGATTTTAATGATACCGTGCGTAACGTCCAGGGTGAAAAAAATCTAATTTTCCTGATACCGTGAGTAATGTCCCGGGTGAAAAAAATCAGATTTTCCAGATACCGTGAGTAACGTCCAGGGTGAAAAAAATTATATTTTCCTGATACCGTGAGTAACGTCTCGGGTGAAAAAAATCATATTCCTGATTCCGTGAGTAAAGTCCAGGGTGAAAAAAATCAAATTTTCATGATACCATGGGGAATAGTCCAGGTGACAAAAATCCGATTTTCCTGATACCGTGAGTAACGTCCAGGGTGAAAAAAATCAGATTTTCCGGATACCGTGTGTTATGTCCAGGGTGAAAAATATCAGATTTTCCTGATACCGTGAGTAACGTCCAGGGTGAAAAAAATTATATTTTCATGATACCTTGAGTTTAGTCCAGGTGAAAAAAAAAGTGATTTTCATGATACCATGAAAAAAGTTTAGGGTGAAAAAAATCCGATATTCCTGATACCGTGAGTTTAGTCCAGGGTGAAAAAAATCAGATTTTCCTGATACCGTGAGTAACGTCCCGGGTGAAAAAAATCATATTTTCCTGATACCGTGAGAAACATCCCGGGTGAAAAAAATCCGATTTTCCTGATACCGTGAGTCACGTCCAGGGTGAAAAAAATCAGATTTTCCTGATACCATGAGTACCGTCCCGGGTGGAAAAAATCATATTTTCCTGATACCGTGAGTAAAGTCCAGGGTGAAAAAAATCAGATTTCCCAGATACCGTGAGTAACGTCCCGGGTGAAAAAAAATCATATTTTCCTGATACCGTGAGAAACGTCCCGGGTGAAAAAAATCATATTTTCCTGATACCGTGAGTAAAGTTCAGGGTGAAAAAAGTCAGATTTTCCTGATACCGTGAGTAAAGTCCAGGGTGAAAAAAATCAGATTTTCCTGATACCGTGAGTAACGTCCCGGGTGAAAAAAATCATATTTTCCTGATACCGTGAGAAACGTCCCGGGTGAAAAAAATCCGATTTTCCTGATACCGTGAGTCACGTCCAGGGTGAAAAAAATCAGATTTTCCTGATACCGTGAGTACCGTCCCGGGTGAAAAAAATCATATTTTCCTGATACCGTGAGTAAAGTCCAGGGTGAAAAAAATCAGATTTCCCAGATACCGTGAGTAACGTCCCGGGTGAAAAAAAATCATATTTTCCTGATACCGTGAGAAACGTCCCGGGTGAAAAAAATCATATTTTCCTGATACCGTGAGTAAAGTCCAGGGTGAAAAAAGTCAGATTTTCCTGATACCGTGAGTAAAGTCCAGGGTGAAAAAAATCAGATTTTCCTGATACCGTGAGTAACGTCCCGGGTGAAAAAAATCATATTTTCCTGATACCGTGAGAAACGTCCCGGGTGAAAAATATCCGATTTTCCTGATACCGTGAGTCACGTCCAGGGTGAAAAAAATCAGATTTTCCTGATACCGTGAGTACCGTCCCGGGTGAAAAAAATCATATTTTCCTGATACCGTGAGTAAAGTCCAGGGTGAAAAAAATCAGATTTCCCAGATACCGTGAGTAACGTCCCGGGTGAAAAAAAATCATATTTTCCTGATACCGTGAGAAACGTCCCGGGTGAAAAAAATCATATTTTCCTGATACCGTGAGTAAAGTCCAGGGTGAAAAAAGTCAGATTTTCCTGATACCGTGAGTAAAGTCCAGGGTGAAAAAAGTCAGATTTTTATGATACCGTGAGTAACGTCCCGGGTGAAAAAAATCCGATTTTGCTGATACCATGAGTAACGTCCAGGGTGAAAAAAATCCGATTTTCCTGATACCGTGAGACACGTCCAGGGTGAAAAAAATCTGATTTTAATGATACCGTGAGTAACGTCCAGGGTGAAAAAAATCTAATTTTCCTGATACCGTGAGTAATGTCCCGGGTGAAAAAAATCAGATTTTCCAGATACCGTGAGTAACGTCTCGGGTGAAAAAAATCATATTCCTGATTCCGTGAGTAAAGTCCAGGGTGAAAAAAATCAAATTTTCATGATACCATGGGGAATAGTCCAGGTGACAAAAATCCGATTTTCCTGATACCGTGAGTAACGTCCAGGGTGAAAAAAATCAGATTTTCCGGATACCGTGTGTTATGTCCAGGGTGAAAAATATCAGATTTTCCTGATACCGTGAGTAACGTCCAGGGTGAAAAAAATTATATTTTCATGATACCTTGAGTTTAGTCCAGGTGAAAAAAAAAGTGATTTTCATGATACCATGAAAAAAGTTTAGGGTGAAAAAAATCCGATATTCCTGATACCGTGAGTTTAGTCCAGGGTGAAAAAAATCAGATTTTCCTGATACCGTGAGTAACGTCCCGGGTGAAAAAAATCATATTTTCCTGATACCGTGAGAAACATCCCGGGTGAAAAAAATCCGATTTTCCTGATACCGTGAGTCACGTCCAGGGTGAAAAAAATCAGATTTTCCTGATACCATGAGTACCGTCCCGGGTGGAAAAAATCATATTTTCCTGATACCGTGAGTAAAGTCCAGGGTGAAAAAAATCAGATTTCCCAGATACCGTGAGTAACGTCCCGGGTGAAAAAAAATCATATTTTCCTGATACCGTGAGAAACGTCCCGGGTGAAAAAAATCATATTTTCCTGATACCGTGAGTAAAGTTCAGGGTGAAAAAAGTCAGATTTTCCTGATACCGTGAGTAAAGTCCAGGGTGAAAAAAATCAGATTTTCCTGATACCGTGAGTAACGTCCCGGGTGAAAAAAATCATATTTTCCTGATACCGTGAGAAACGTCCCGGGTGAAAAAAATCCGATTTTCCTGATACCGTGAGTCACGTCCAGGGTGAAAAAAATCAGATTTTCCTGATACCGTGAGTACCGTCCCGGGTGAAAAAAATCATATTTTCCTGATACCGTGAGTAAAGTCCAGGGTGAAAAAAATCAGATTTCCCAGATACCGTGAGTAACGTCCCGGGTGAAAAAAAATCATATTTTCCTGATACCGTGAGAAACGTCCCGGGTGAAAAAAATCATATTTTCCTGATACCGTGAGTAAAGTCCAGGGTGAAAAAAGTCAGATTTTCCTGATACCGTGAGTAAAGTCCAGGGTGAAAAAAGTCAGATTTTTATGATACCGTGAGTAACGTCCCGGGTGAAAAAAATCCGATTTTGCTGATACCATGAGTAACGTCCAGGGTGAAAAAAATCCGATTTTCCTGATACCGTGAGACACGTCCAGGGTGAAAAAAATCTGATTTTAATGATACCGTGAGTAACGTCCAGGGTGAAAAAAATCTAATTTTCCTGATACCGTGAGTAATGTCCCGGGTAAAAAAAATCAGATTTTCCAGATACCGTGAGTAACGTCCAGGGTGAAAAAAATTATATTTTCCTGATACCGTGAGTAACGTCTCGGGTGAAAAAAATCATATTCCTGATTCCGTGAGTAAAGTCCAGGGTGAAAAAAATCAAATTTTCATGATACCATGGGGAATAGTCCAGGTGAAAAAAATCCGATTTTCCTGATACCGTGAGTAACGTCCAGGGTGAAAAAAATCAGATTTTCCGGATACCGTGTGTTATGTCCAGGGTGAAAAATATCAGATTTTCCTGATACCGTGAGTAACGTCCAGGGTGAAAAAAATTATATTTTCATGATACCTTGAGTTTAGTCCAGGTGAAAAAAAAAGAGATTTTCATGATACCATGAAAAAAGTTTAGGGTGAAAAAAATCCGATATTCCTGATACCGTGAGTTTAGTCCAGGGTGAAAAAAATCAGATTTTCCTGATACCGTGAGTAACGTCCCGGGTGAAAAAAATCATATTTTCCTGATACCGTGAGAAACATCCCGGGTGAAAAAAATCCGATTTTCCTGATACCGTGAGTCACGTCCAGGGTGAAAAAAATCAGATTTTCCTGATACCATGAGTACCGTCCCGGGTGAAAAAAAATCATATTTTCCTGATACCGTGAGTAAAGTCCAGGGTGAAAAAAATCAGATTTCCCAGATACCGTGAGTAACGTCCCGGGTGAAAAAAAATCATATTTTCCTGATACCGTGAGAAACGTCCCGGGTGAAAAAAATCATATTTTCCTGATACCGTGAGTAAAGTCCAGGGTGAAAAAAGTCAGATTTTCCTGATACCGTGAGTAAAGTCCAGGGTGAAAAATATCAGATTTTCCTGATACCGTGAGTAACGTCCAGGGTGAAAAAAATTATATTTTCATGATACCTTGAGTTTAGTCCAGGTGAAAAAAAAAGAGATTTTCATGATACCATGAAAAAAGTTTAGGGTGAAAAAAATCCGATATTCCTGATACCGTGAGTTTAGTCCAGGGTGAAAAAAATCAGATTTTCCTGATACCGTGAGTAACGTCCCGGGTGAAAAAAATCATATTTTCCTGATACCGTGAGAAACGTCCCGGGTGAAAAAAATCCGATTTTCCTGATACCGTGAGTCACGTCCAGGGTGAAAAAAATCAGATTTTCCTGATACCGTGAGTACCGTCCCGGGTGAAAAAAATCATATTTTCCTGATACCGTGAGTAAAGTCCAGGGTGAAAAAAATCAGATTTCCCAGATACCGTGAGTAACGTCCCGGGTGAAAAAAAATCATATTTTCCTGATACCGTGAGAAACGTCCCGGGTGAAAAAAATCATATTTTCCTGATACCGTGAGTAAAGTCCAGGGTGAAAAAAGTCAGATTTTCCTGATACCGTGAGTAAAGTCCAGGGTGAAAAAAGTCAGATTTTTATGATACCGTGAGTAACGTCCCGGGTGAAAAAAATCCGATTTTGCTGATACCATGAGTAACGTCCAGGGTGAAAAAAATCCGATTTTCCTGATACCGTGAGACACGTCCAGGGTGAAAAAAATCTGATTTTCCTGATACCGTGAGTAACGTCCTGGGTGAAAAAAATCATATTTTCCTGATACCGTGAGTAAAGTCCAGGGTGAAAAAAATCAGATTTTCCTGATACCGTGAGTAACGTCCCGGGTGAAAAAAATCATATTCCTGATTCCGTGAGTAAAGTCCAGGGTGAAAATAATCAGATTTTCCTGATACCGTGAGAAAGGTCCAGGGTGAAAAAAATCAGATTTTCCTGATACCGTGAGTAACGTCCCGGGTGAAAAAAATCATATTTTACTGATACCATGAGTAAAGTCCAGGGTGAAAAAAGTCAGATTTTCATGATACCATGAGTAACGTCCTGGGTGAAAAAAATCATATTTTCCTGATACCGTGAGTAACGTCCTGGGTGAAAAAAATCATATTTTCCTGATACCGTGAGTAACGTCCAGGGTGAAAAAAATCCGATTTTCCTGATACCGTGAGACACGTCCAGGGTGAAAAAAATCTGATTTTCCTGATACCGTGAGTAACGTGCAGGGTGAAAAATATCCGATTTTCCTGATACCATGAGTAATGTCCAGGGTGAAAAAAATCCGATTTTCCTGATACCGTGAGACACGTCCAGGGTGAAAAAAATCTGATTTTCCTGATACCGTGAGTAACGTCCTGGGTGAAAAAAATCATATTTTCCTGATACCGTGAGTAAAGTCCAGGGTGAAAAAAATCAGATTTTCCTGATACCGTGAGTAACGTCCCGGGTGAAAAAAATCATATTCCTGATTCCGTGAGTAAAGTCCAGGGTGAAAATAATCAGATTTTCCTGATACCGTGAGAAAGGTCCAGGGTGAAAAAAATCAGATTTTCCTGATACCGTGAGTAACGTCCCGGGTGAAAAAAAATCATATTTTACTGATACCATGAGTAAAGTCCAGGGTGAAAAAAGTCAGATTTTCATGATACCATGAGTAACGTCCTGGGTGAAAAAAATCATATTTTCCTGATACCGTGAGTAACGTCCCGGGTGAAAAAAATCCGATTTTCCTGATACCGTGAGTAACGTCCAGGGTGAAAAAAATCCGATTTTCCTGATACCGTGAGACACGTCCAGGGTGAAAAAAATCTGATTTTCCTGATACCGTGAGTAACGTGCAGGGTGAAAAATATCCGATTTTCCTGATACCATGAGTAATGTCCAGGGTGAAAAAAAATCCGATTTTCCTGATACCGTGAGACACGTCCAGGGTGAAAAAAATCTGATTTTCCTGATACCGTGAGTAACGTCCTGGGTGAAAGAAATCATATTTTCCTGATACCGTGAGTAAAGTCCAGGGTGAAAAAAATCAGATTTTCCTGATACCGTGAGTAACGTCCCGGGTGAAAAAAATCATATTCCTGATTCCGTGAGTAAAGTCCAGGGTGAAAATAATCAGATTTTCCTGATACCGTGAGAAAGGTCCAGGGTGAAAAAAATCAGATTTTCCTGATACCGTGAGTAACGTCCCGGGTGAAAAAAATCATATTTTACTGATACCATGAGTAAAGTCCAGGGTGAAAAAAGTCAGATTTTCATGATACCATGAGTAACGTCCTTGGTGAAAAAAATCATATTTACCTGATACCGTGAGTAACGTCCCGGGTGAAAAAAATCCGATTTTCCTGATACCGTGAGTAACGTCCAGGGTGAAAAAAATCCAATTTTCCTGATACCGTGAGACACGTCCAGGGTGAAAAAAATCTGATTTTCCTGATACCGTGAGTAACGTGCAGGGTGAAAAATATCCGATTTTCCTGATACCATGAGTAATGTCCAGGGTGAAAAAAATCCGACTTTCCTGATACCGTGAGTCACGTCCAGGTGAAAAAAATCCGATTTTCCTGATACCGTGAGTCACGTCCAGGGTGAAAAAAATCAGATTTTCCAGATACCGTGAGTTATGTCCAGGGTGAAAAATATCAGATTTTCTTGATACCGTGAGTAAAGTCCAGGGTGAAAAAAATTCAAATTTTCATGATACCATGGATAACAGTCCAGGTGAAAAAAATCCGATTTTCCTGATACCGTGAGTCACGTCCAGGGTGAAAAAAATCATATTTTCCTGATACCGTGAGTAAAGTCCCGGGTGAAAAAAATCCGATTTTCCTGATACCGTGAGTAACGTCCAGGGTGAAAAAAATCCGATTTTCCTGATACCATGAGTAATGTCCAGGGCGAAAAAATCCGATTTTCCTGATACCGTGAGTCACGTCCAGGGTGAAAAAAATCAGATTTTCCTGATACCGTGAGTAACGTCCCGGGTGAAAAAAATCATATTTTCCTGATACCGTGAGTAAAGTCCAGGGTGAAAAAAATCAGATTTTCCAGATACCGTGAGTAACGTCCCGGGTGAAAAAAAATTATATTTTCCTGATACCGTGAGAAACGTCCCGGGTGAAAAAAATCATATTTTCCTGATACCGTGAGTAAAGTCCAGGGTGAAAAAAATTCAAATTTTCATGATACCATGGATAATATTCCAGGTGAAAAAAATCCGATTTTCCTGATACCGTGAGTCACGTCCAGGGTGAAAAAAATCAGATTTTCCAGATACCGTGAGTTATGTCCAGGGTGAAAAATATCAGATTTTCTTGATACCGTGAGTAAGGTCCAGGGTGAAAAAAATTATATTTTCCTGATACCTTGAATTTAGTCCAGGTGAAAAAAAAGAGATTTTCATGATACCATGAAAAAAGTTTAGGGTGAAAAAAATCCGATATTTCTGATACCGTGAGTAAGGTCCAGGGTGAAAAAAATCTGATTTTCCTGATACCGTGAGTAACGTCCCTGGTGAAAAAAATCATATTTTCCTGATACCGTGAGTAAAGTCCAGGGTGAAAAAAGTCAGATTTTTATGATACCGTGAGTAACGTCCCGGGTGAAAAAAATCATATTTTCCTGATACCGTGAGTAACGTCACTGGTGAAAAAAATCCGATTTTGCTGATACCATGAGTAACGTCCAGGGTGAAAAAAATCCGATTTTCCTGATACCGTGAGACACGTCCAGGGTGAAAATAATCTGATTTTCCTGATACCGTGAGTAACGTCCTGGGTGAAAAAAATCATATTTTCCTGATACCGTGAGTAAAGTCCAGGGTGAAAAAAATCAGATTTTCCTGATACCGTGAGTAATGTCCCGGGTGAAAAAAATCATATTCCTGATTCCGTGAGTAAAGTCCAGGGTGAAAAAAATCAGATTTTCCTGATACCGTGAGAAAGGTCCAGGTGAAAAAAATCCGATTTTCCTGATACCGTGAGTAACGTCCAGGGTGAAAAAAATCCGATTTTCCTGATACCGTGAGACACGTCCAGGGTGAAAAAAATCTAATTTTCCTGATACCGTGAGTAATGTCCCGGGTGAAAAAAATCATATTTTCCAGATACCGTGAGTAACGTCCAGGGTGAAAAAAATTATATTTTCCTGATACCGTGAGTAACGTCTCGGGTGAAAAAAATCATATTCCTGATTCCGTGAGTAAAGTCCAGGGTGAAAAAAATCAAATTTTCATGATACCATGGGGAATAGTCCAGGTGAAAAAAATCCGATTTTCCTGATACCGTGAGTAACGTCCCGGGTGAAAAAAATCAGATTTTCCAGATACCGTGTGTTATGTCCAGGGTGAAAAATATCAGATTTTCCTGATACCGTGAGTAACGTCCAGGGTGAAAAAAATTATATTTTCATGATACCTTGAGTTTAGTCCAGGTGAAAAAAAAGAGATTTTCATGATACCATGAAAAAAGTTTAGGGTGAAAAAAATCCGATATTCCTGATACCGTGAGTTTAGTCCAGGGTGAAAAAAATCAGATTTTCCTGATACCTTGAGTAACGTCCAGGGTGAAAAAAATCCGATTTTCCTGATACCGTGAGACACGTCCAGGGTGAAAAAAATCTGATTTTCCTGATACTGTGAGTAACGTCCTGGGTGAAAAAAATCATATTTTCCTGATACCGTGAGTAAAGTCCAGGGTGAAAAAAATCAGATTTTCCTGATACCGTGAGTAACGTCCCGGGTGAAAAAAATCATATTCCTGATTCCGTGAGTAAAGTCCAGGGTGAAAATAATCAGATTTTCCTGATACCGTGAGAAAGGTCCAGGGTGAAAAAAATCAGATTTTCCTGATACCGTGAGACACGTCCAGGGTGAAAAAAATCTGATTTTCCTGATACCGTGAGTAACGTGCAGGGTGAAAAATATCCGATTTTCCTGATACCATGAGTAATGTCCAGGGTGAAAAAAATCCGACTTTCCTGATACCGTGAGTCACGTCCAGGTGAAAAAAATCCGATTTTCCTGATACCGTGAGTCACGTCCAGGGTGAAAAAAATCAGATTTTCCAGATACCGTGAGTTATGTCCAGGGTGAAAAATATCAGATTTTCTTGATACCGTGAGTAAAGTCCAGGGTGAAAAAAATTCAAATTTTCATGATACCATGGATAACAGTCCAGGTGAAAAAAATCCGATTTTCCTGATACCGTGAGTCACGTCCAGGGTGAAAAAAATCATATTTTCCTGATACCGTGAGTAAAGTCCCGGGTGAAAAAAATCCGATTTTCCTGATACCGTGAGTAACGTCCAGGGTGAAAAAAATCCGATTTTCCTGATACCATGAGTAATGTCCAGGGCGAAAAAATCCGATTTTCCTGATACCGTGAGTCACGTCCAGGGTGAAAAAAATCAGATTTTCCTGATACCGTGAGTAACGTCCCGGGTGAAAAAAATCATATTTTCCTGATACCGTGAGTAAAGTCCAGGGTGAAAAAAATCAGATTTTCCAGATACCGTGAGTAACGTCCCGGGTGAAAAAAAATTATATTTTCCTGATACCGTGAGAAACGTCCCGGGTGAAAAAAATCATATTTTCCTGATACCGTGAGTAAAGTCCAGGGTGAAAAAAATTCAAATTTTCATGATACCATGGATAATATTCCAGGTGAAAAAAATCCGATTTTCCTGATACCGTGAGTCACGTCCAGGGTGAAAAAAATCAGATTTTCCAGATACCGTGAGTTATGTCCAGGGTGAAAAATATCAGATTTTCTTGATACCGTGAGTAAGGTCCAGGGTGAAAAAAATTATATTTTCCTGATACCTTGAATTTAGTCCAGGTGAAAAAAAAGAGATTTTCATGATACCATGAAAAAAGTTTAGGGTGAAAAAAATCCGATATTTCTGATACCGTGAGTAAGGTCCAGGGTGAAAAAAATCTGATTTTCCTGATACCGTGAGTAACGTCCCTGGTGAAAAAAATCATATTTTCCTGATACCGTGAGTAAAGTCCAGGGTGAAAAAAGTCAGATTTTTATGATACCGTGAGTAACGTCCCGGGTGAAAAAAATCATATTTTCCTGATACCGTGAGTAACGTCACTGGTGAAAAAAATCCGATTTTGCTGATACCATGAGTAACGTCCAGGGTGAAAAAAATCCGATTTTCCTGATACCGTGAGACACGTCCAGGGTGAAAATAATCTGATTTTCCTGATACCGTGAGTAACGTCCTGGGTGAAAAAAATCATATTTTCCTGATACCGTGAGTAAAGTCCAGGGTGAAAAAAATCAGATTTTCCTGATACCGTGAGTAATGTCCCGGGTGAAAAAAATCATATTCCTGATTCCGTGAGTAAAGTCCAGGGTGAAAAAAATCAGATTTTCCTGATACCGTGAGAAAGGTCCAGGTGAAAAAAATCCGATTTTCCTGATACCGTGAGTAACGTCCAGGGTGAAAAAAATCCGATTTTCCTGATACCGTGAGACACGTCCAGGGTGAAAAAAATCTAATTTTCCTGATACCGTGAGTAATGTCCCGGGTGAAAAAAATCATATTTTCCAGATACCGTGAGTAACGTCCAGGGTGAAAAAAATTATATTTTCCTGATACCGTGAGTAACGTCTCGGGTGAAAAAAATCATATTCCTGATTCCGTGAGTAAAGTCCAGGGTGAAAAAAATCAAATTTTCATGATACCATGGGGAATAGTCCAGGTGAAAAAAATCCGATTTTCCTGATACCGTGAGTAACGTCCCGGGTGAAAAAAATCAGATTTTCCAGATACCGTGTGTTATGTCCAGGGTGAAAAATATCAGATTTTCCTGATACCGTGAGTAACGTCCAGGGTGAAAAAAATTATATTTTCATGATACCTTGAGTTTAGTCCAGGTGAAAAAAAAGAGATTTTCATGATACCATGAAAAAAGTTTAGGGTGAAAAAAATCCGATATTCCTGATACCGTGAGTTTAGTCCAGGGTGAAAAAAATCAGATTTTCCTGATACCTTGAGTAACGTCCAGGGTGAAAAAAATCCGATTTTCCTGATACCGTGAGACACGTCCAGGGTGAAAAAAATCTGATTTTCCTGATACTGTGAGTAACGTCCTGGGTGAAAAAAATCATATTTTCCTGATACCGTGAGTAAAGTCCAGGGTGAAAAAAATCAGATTTTCCTGATACCGTGAGTAACGTCCCGGGTGAAAAAAATCATATTCCTGATTCCGTGAGTAAAGTCCAGGGTGAAAATAATCAGATTTTCCTGATACCGTGAGAAAGGTCCAGGGTGAAAAAAATCAGATTTTCCTGATACCGTGAGTAACGTCCCGGGTGAAAAAAATCATATTTTACTGATACCATGAGTAAAGTCCAGGGTGAAAAAAGTCAGATTTTCATGATACCATGAGTAATGTCCTGGGTGAAAAAAATCATATTTTCCTGATACCGTGAGTAACGTCCCGGGTGAAAAAAATCCGATTTTCCTGATACCGTGAGTAACGTCCAGGGTGAAAAAAATCCGATTTTCCTGATACCGTGAGACACGTCCAGGGTGAAAAAAATCTGATTTTCCTCATACCGTGAGTAACGTCCTGGGTGAAAAAAATTATATTTTCCTGATACCGTGAGTAAAGTCCAGGGTGAAAAAAATCAGATTTTCCTGATACCGTGAGTAACGTCCCGGGGTGAAAAAAATCATATTCCTGATTCCGTGAGTAAAGTCCAGGGTGAAAATAATCAGATTTTCCTGATACCCTGAGAAAGGTCCAGGGTGAAAAAAATCAGATTTTCCTGATACCGTGAGTAACGTCCCGGGTGAAAAAAATCATATTTTACTGATACCATGAGTAAAGTCCAGGGTGAAAAAAGTCAGATTTTCATGATACCATGAGTAACGTCCTGGGTGAAAAAAATCATATTTTCCTGATACCGTGAGTAACGTCCCGGGTCAAAAAAATCCGATTTTCCTGATACCGTGAGTAACGTCCAGGGTGAAAAAAATCCGATTTTCCTGATACCGTGAGACACGTCCAGGGTGAAAAAAATCTGATTTTCCTGATACCGTGAGTAACGTGCAGGGTGAAAAATATCCGATTTTCCTGATACCATGAGTAATGTCCAGGGTGAAAAAAATCCGACTTTCCTGATACCGTGAGTCACGTCCAGGTGAAAAAAATCCGATTTTCCTGATACCGTGAGTCACGTCCAGGGTGAAAAAAATCAGATTTTCCAGATACCGTGAGTTATGTCCAGGGTGAAAAATATCAGATTTTCTTGATACCGTGAGTAAAGTCCAGGGTGAAAAAAATTCAAATTTTCATGATACCATGGATAACAGTCCAGGTGAAAAAAATCCGATTTTCCTGATACCGTGAGTCACGTCCAGGGTGAAAAAAATCATATTTTCCTGATACCGTGAGTAAAGTCCCGGGTGAAAAAAATCCGATTTTCCTGATACCGTGAGTAACGTCCAGGGTGAAAAAAATCCGATTTTCCTGATACCATGAGTAATGTCCAGGGCGAAAAAAATCCGATTTTCCTGATACCGTGAGTCATGTCCAGGGTGAAAAAATCAGATTTTCCTGATACCGTGAGTAACGTCCCGGGTGAAAAAAATCATATTTTCCTGATACCGTGAGTAAAGTCCAGGGTGAAAAAAATCAGATTTTCCAGATACCGTGAGTAACGTCCCGGGTGAAAAAAAATCATATTTTCCTGATACCGTGAGAAACGTCCCGGGTGAAAAAAATCATATTTTCCTGATACCGTGAGTAAAGTCCAGGGTGAAAAAAATTCAAATTTTCATGATACCATGGATAATAGTCCAGGTGAAAAAAATCCGATTTTCCTGATACCGTGAGTCACGTCCAGGGAGAAAAAAATCAGATTTTCCAGATACCGTGAGTTATGTCCAGGGTGAAAAAAATTATATTTTCCTGATACCGTGAGTAACGTCTCGGGTGAAAAAAATCATATTCCTGATTCCGTGAGTAAAGTCCAGGGTGAAAAAAATCAAATTTTCATGATACCATGGGGAATAGTCCAGGTGAAAAAAATCCGATTTTCCTGATACC
Organism: Bradypodion pumilum; assembly: GCA_035047305.1. Lineage (NCBI taxonomy): Eukaryota > Metazoa > Chordata > Lepidosauria > Squamata > Chamaeleonidae > Bradypodion > Bradypodion pumilum. The sequence continues at coordinate 188,224,772 of JAWDJD010000003.1, forward strand.
GTGAGTAACGTCCAGGGTGAAAAAAATCAGATTTTCCAGATACCGTGTGTTATGTCCAGGGTGAAAAATATCAGATTTTCCTGATACCGTGAGTAACGTCCAGGGTGAAAAAAATTATATTTTCATGATACCTTGAGTTTAGTCCAGGTGAAAAAAAAGAGATTTTCATGATACCATGAAAAAAGTTTAGGGTGAAAAAAATCCGATATTCCTGATACCGTGAGTTTAGTCCAGGGTGAAAAAAATCATATTTTCCTGATACCGTGAGAAACGTCCCGGGTGAAAAAAATCCGATTTTCCTGATACCGTGAGTCACGTCCAGGGTGAAAAAAATCAGATTTTCCTGATACCGTGAGTACCGTCCCAGGTGAAAAAAATCATATTTTCCTGATACCGAGAGTAAAGTCCAGGGTGAAAAAAATCAGATTTTCCTGATACCGTGAGTAACGTCCCGGGTCAAAAAAATCCGATTTTCCTGATACCGTGAGTAATGTCCAGGGTGAAAAAAATCCGATTTTCCTGATACCGTGAGACACGTCCAGGGTGAAAAAAATGTGATTTTCCTGATACCGTGAGTAACGTGCAGGGTGAAAAATATCCGATTTTCCTGATACCATGAGTAATGTCCAGGGTGAAAAAAATCCGACTTTCCTGATACCGTGAGTCACGTCCAGGTGAAAAAAATCCGATTTTCCTGATACCGTGAGTCACGTCCAGGGTGAAAAAAATCAGATTTTCCAGATACCGTGAGTTATGTCCAGGGTGAAAAATATCAGATTTTCTTGATACCGTGAGTCAAGTCCAGGGTGAAAAAAATTCAAATTTTCATGATACCATGGATAACAGTCCGGGTGAAAAAAATCCGATTTTCCTGATACCGTGAGTCACGTCCAGGGTGAAAAAAATCATATTTTCCTGATACCGTGAGTAAAGTCCCGGGTGAAAAAAATCCGATTTTCCTGATACCGTGAGTAACGTCCAGGGTGAAAAATATCCGATTTTCCTGATACCATGAGTAATGTCCAGGGCGAAAAAAATCCGATTTTCCTGATACCGTGAGTCATGTCCAGGGTGAAAAAAATCAGATTTTCCTGATACCGTGAGTAACGTCCCGGGTGAAAAAAATCATATTTTCCTGATACCGTGAGTAAAGTCCAGGGTGAAAAAAATCAGATTTTCCTGATACCGTGAGAAACGTCCCGGGTGAAAAAAATCATATTTTCCTGATACCGTGAGTAAAGTCCAGGGTGAAAAAAATTATATTTTCCTGATACCGTGAGTAACGTCTCGCGTGAAAAAAATCATATTCCTGATTCCGTGAGTCACGTCCAGGGTGAAAAAAATCAGATTTTCCTGATACCGTGAGTAACGTCCCGGGTGAAAAAAATCATATTTTCCTGATACCGTGAGTAAAGTCCAGGGTGAAAAAAATCAGATTTTCCTGATACCGTGAGAAACGTCCCGGGTGAAAAAAATCATATTTTCCTGATACCGTGAGTAAAGTCCAGGGTGAAAAAAATTCAAATTTTCATGATACCATGGATAATAGTCCAGGTGAAAAAAATCCGATTTTCCTGATACCGTGAGTCACGTCCAGGGTGAAAAAAATCAGATTTTCCAGATACCGTGAGTTATGTCCAGGGTGAAAAAAATTATATTTTCCTGATACCGTGAGTAACGTCTCGGGTGAAAAAAATCATATTCCTGATTCCGTGAGTAAAGTCCAGGGTGAAAAAAATCAAATTTTCATGATACCATGGGGAATAGTCCAGGTGAAAAAAATCCGATTTTCCTGATACCGTGAGTAACGTCCAGGGTGAAAAAAATCAGATTTTCCAGATACCGTGTGTTATGTCCAGGGTGAAAAATATCAGATTTTCCTGATACCGTGAGTAACGTCCAGGGTGAAAAAAATTATATTTTCATGATACCTTGAGTTTAGTCCAGGTGAAAAAAAAAGAGATTTTCATGATACCATGAAAAAAGTTTAGGGTGAAAAAAATCCGATATTCCTGATACCGTGAGTTTAGTCCAGGGTGAAAAAAATCATATTTTCCTGATACCGTGAGAAACGTCCCGGGTGAAAAAAATCCGATTTTCCTGATACCGTGAGTCACGTCCAGGGTGAAAAAAATCAGATTTTCCTGATACCGTGAGTAACGTCCCGGGTGAAAAAAATCATATTTTCCTGATACCGTGAGAAACGTCCCGGGTGAAAAAAATCATATTTTCCTGATACCGTGAGTAAAGTCCAGGGTGAAAAAAGTCAGATTTTCCTGATACCGTGAGTAAAGTCCAGGGTGAAAAAAGTCAGATTTTTATGATACCGTGAGTAACGTCCCGGGTGAAAAAAATCCGATTTTGCTGATACCATGAGTAACGTCCAGTGTGAAAAAAATCCGATTTTCCTGATACCGTGAGACACGTCCAGGGTGAAAAAAATCTGATTTTCCTGATACCGTGAGTAACGTCCTGGGTGAAAAAAATCATATTTTCCTGATACCGTGAGTAAAGTCCAGGGTGAAAAAAATCAGATTTTCCTGATACTGTGAGTAACGTCCCGGGTGAAAAAAATCATATTCCTGATTCCGTGAGTAAAGTCCAGGGTGAAAATAATCAGATTTTCCTGATACCGTGAGAAAGGTCCAGGGTGAAAAAAAATCTGATTTTCCTGATACCGTGAGTAACGTCCCGGGTGAAAAAAATCAGATTTTACTGATACCATGAGTAAAGTCCAGGGTGAAAAAAGTCAGATTTTCATGATACCATGAGTAACGTCCTGGGTGAAAAAAATCATATTTTCCTGATACCGTGAGTAACGTCCCGGGTGAAAAAAATCCGATTTTCCTGATACCGTGAGTAACGTCCAGGGTGAAAAAAATCCGATTTTCCTGATACTGTGAGACACGTCCAGGGTGAAAAAAATCTGATTTTCCTGATACCGTGAGTAACATGCAGGGTGAAAAAAATCATATTTTCCTGATACCGTGAGTAAAGTCAAGGGTGAAAAAAATCTGATTTTCCTGATACCGTGAGTAACGTCCCGGGTGAAAAAAATCATATTCCTGATTCCGTGAGTAAAGTCCAGGGTGAAAATAATCAGATTTTCCTGATACCGTGAGAAAGGTCCAGGGTGAAAAAAATCAGATTTTCCTGATACCGTGAGTAACGTCCCGGGTGAAAAAAATCATATTTTACTGATACCATGAGTAAAGTCCAGGGTGAAAAAAGTCAGATTTTCATGATACCATGAGTAACGTTCTGGGTGAAAAAAATCATATTTTCCTGATACCGTGAGTAAAGTCCAGGGTGAAAAAAATCAGATTTTCCAGATACCGTGAGTAACGTCCCGGGTGAAAAAAAATCATATTTTCCTGATACCGTGAGAAACGTCCCGGGTGAAAAAAATCATATTTTCCTGATACCGTGAGTAAAGTCCAGGGTGAAAAAAATTCAAATTTTCATGATACCATGGATAATAGTCCAGGTGAAAAAAATCCGATTTTCCTGATACCGTGAGTCACGTCCAGGGTGAAAAAAATCAGATTTTCCAGATACCGTGAGTTATGTCCAGGGTGAAAAATATCAGATTTTCTTGATACCGTGAGTAAGGTCCAGGGTGAAAAAAATTATATTTTCCTGATACCTTGAATTTAGTCCAGGTGAAAAAAAAGAGATTTTCATGATACCATGAAAAAAGTTTAGGGTGAAAAAAATCCGATATTTCTGATACCGTGAGTAAGGTCCAGGGTGAAAAAAATCTGATTTTCCTGATACCGTGAGTAACGTCCCTGGTGAAAAAAATCAGATTTTCCTGATACCGTGAGTAAAGTCCAGGGTGAAAAAAGTCAGATTTTTATGATACCGTGAGTAACGTCCCGGGTGAAAAAAATCATATTTTCCTGATACCGTGAGTAACGTCACTGGTGAAAAAAATCCGATTTTGCTGATACCATGAGTAACGTCCAGGGTGAAAAAAATCCGATTTTCCTGATACCGTGAGACACGTCCAGGGTGAAAAAAATCTGATTTTCCTGATACCGTGAGTAACGTCCTGGGTGAAAAAAATCATATTTTCCTGATACCGTGAGTAAAGTCCAGGGTGAAAAAAATCAGATTTTCCTGATACCGTGAGTAACGTCCCGGGTGAAAAAAATCATATTCCTGATTCCGTGAGTAAAGTCCAGGGTGAAAATAATCAGATTTTCCTGATACCGTGAGAAAGGTCCAGGGTGAAAAAAATCAGATTTTCCTGATACCGTGAGTAACGTCCCGGGTGAAAAAAATCATATTTTACTGATACCATGAGTAAAGTCCAGAGTGAAAAAAGTCAGATTTTCATGATACCATGAGTAACGTCCTGGGTGAAAAAAATCATATTTTCCTGATACCGTGAGTAACGTCCCGGGTGAAAAAAATCCGATTTTCCTGATACCGTGAGTAACGTCCAGGGTGAAAAAAATCCGATTTTCCTGATACCGTGAGACACGTCCAGGGTGAAAAAAATCTGATTTTCCTGATACCGTGAGTAACGTGCAGTGTGAAAAAAATCCGATTTTCCTGATACCATGAGTAATGTCCTGGGTGAAAAAAATCCGATTTTCCTGATACCGTGAGACACGTCCAGGGTGAAAAAAATCTGATTTTCCTGATACCGTGAGTAACGTCCTGGGTGAAAAAAATCATATTTTCCTGATACCGTGAGTAAAGTCCAGGGTGAAAAAAGTCAGATTTTCCTGATACCGTGAGTAACGTCCTGGGTGAAAAAAATCATATTTTCCTGATACCGTGAGTAAAGTCCAGGGTGAAAAAAATCAGATTTTCCTGATACTGTGAGTAACGTCCCGGGTGAAAAAAATCATATTCCTGATTCCGTGAGTAAAGTCCAGGGTGAAAATAATCAGATTTTCCTGATACCGTGAGAAAGGTCCAGGGTGAAAAAAATCTGATTTTCCTGATACCGTGAGTAACGTCCCGGGTGAAAAAAATCAGATTTTACTGATACCATGAGTAAAGTCCAGGGTGAAAAAAGTCAGATTTTCATGATACCATGAGTAACGTCCTGGGTGAAAAAAATCATATTTTCCTGATACCGTGAGTAACGTCCCGGGTGAAAAAAATCCGATTTTCCTGATACCGTGAGTAACGTCCAGGGTGAAAAAAATCCGATTTTCCTGATACCGTGAGACACGTCCAGGGTGAAAAAAATCTGATTTTCCTGATACCGTGAGTAACGTGCAGGGTGAAAAAAATCATATTTTCCTGATACCGTGAGTAAAGTCAAGGGTGAAAAAAATCTGATTTTCCTGATACCGTGAGTAACGTCCCGGGTGAAAAAAATCATATTCCTGATTCCGTGAGTAAAGTCCAGGGTGAAAATAATCAGATTTTCCTGATACCGTGAGAAAGGTCCAGGGTGAAAAAAATCAGATTTTCCTGATACCGTGAGTAACGTCCCGGGTGAAAAAAATCATATTTTACTGATACCATGAGTAAAGTCCAGGGTGAAAAAAGTCAGATTTTCATGATACCATGAGTAACGTTCTGGGTGAAAAAAATCATATTTTCCTGATACCGTGAGTAAAGTCCAGGGTGAAAAAAATCAGATTTTCCAGATACCGTGAGTAACGTCCCGGGTGAAAAAAAATCATATTTTCCTGATACCGTGAGAAACGTCCCGGGTGAAAAAAATCATATTTTCCTGATACCGTGAGTAAAGTCCAGGGTGAAAAAAATTCAAATTTTCATGATACCATGGATAATAGTCCAGGTGAAAAAAATCCGATTTTCCTGATACCGTGAGTCACGTCCAGGGTGAAAAAAATCAGATTTTCCAGATACCGTGAGTTATGTCCAGGGTGAAAAATATCAGATTTTCTTGATACCGTGAGTAAGGTCCAGGGTGAAAAAAATTATATTTTCCTGATACCTTGAATTTAGTCCAGGTGAAAAAAAAGAGATTTTCATGATACCATGAAAAAAGTTTAGGGTGAAAAAAATCCGATATTTCTGATACCGTGAGTAAGGTCCAGGGTGAAAAAAATCTGATTTTCCTGATACCGTGAGTAACGTCCCTGGTGAAAAAAATCAGATTTTCCTGATACCGTGAGTAAAGTCCAGGGTGAAAAAAGTCAGATTTTTATGATACCGTGAGTAACGTCCCGGGTGAAAAAAATCATATTTTCCTGATACCGTGAGTAACGTCACTGGTGAAAAAAATCCGATTTTGCTGATACCATGAGTAACGTCCAGGGTGAAAAAAATCCGATTTTCCTGATACCGTGAGACACGTCCAGGGTGAAAAAAATCTGATTTTCCTGATACCGTGAGTAACGTCCTGGGTGAAAAAAATCATATTTTCCTGATACCGTGAGTAAAGTCCAGGGTGAAAAAAATCAGATTTTCCTGATACCGTGAGTAACGTCCCGGGTGAAAAAAATCATATTCCTGATTCCGTGAGTAAAGTCCAGGGTGAAAATAATCAGATTTTCCTGATACCATGAGTAAAGTCCAGGGTGAAAAAAGTCAGATTTTCATGATACCATGAGTAACGTCCTGGGTGAAAAAAATCATATTTTCCTGATACCGTGAGTAACGTCCCGGGTGAAAAAAATCCGATTTTCCTGATACCGTGAGTAACGTCCAGGGTGAAAAAAATCCGATTTTCCTGATACCGTGAGACACGTCCAGGGTGAAAAAAATCTGATTTTCCTGATACCGTGAGTAACGTGCAGTGTGAAAAAAATCCGATTTTCCTGATACCATGAGTAATGTCCTGGGTGAAAAAAATCCGATTTTCCTGATACCGTGAGACACGTCCAGGGTGAAAAAAATCTGATTTTCCTGATACCGTGAGTAACGTCCTGGGTGAAAAAAATCATATTTTCCTGATACCGTGAGTAAAGTCCAGGGTGAAAAAAGTCAGATTTTTATGATACCGTGAGTAACGTCCCGGGTGAAAAAAATCATATTTTCCTGATACCGTGAGTAACGTCACTGGTGAAAAAAATCCGATTTTGCTGATACCATGAGTAACGTCCAGGGTGAAAAAAATCCGATTTTCCTGATACCGTGAGACACGTCCAGGGTGAAAAAAATCTGATTTTCCTGACACCGTGAGTAACGTCCTGGGTGAAAAAAATCATATTTTCCTGATACCGTGAGTAAAGTCCAGGGTGAAAAAAATAAGATTTTCCTGATACCGTGAGTAACGTCCCGGGTGAAAAAAATCATATTCCTGATTCCGTGAGTAAAGTCCAGGGTGAAAATAATCAGATTTTCCTGATACCGTGAGAAAGGTCCAGGGTGAAAAAAATCAGATTTTCCTGATACCGTGAGTAACGTCCCGGGTGAAAAAAATCATATTTTACTGATACCATGAGTAAAGTCCAGGGTGAAAAAAGTCAGATTTTCATGATACCATGAGTAACGTCCTGGGTGAAAAAAATCCGATTTTCCTGATACCGTGAGACACGTCCAGGGTGAAAAAAAATCTGATTTTCCTGATACCGTGAGTAACGTGCAGGGTGAAAAATATCCGATTTTCCTGATACCATGAGTAATGTCCCGGGTGAAAAAAATCCGATTTTCCTGATACCATGAGACACGTCCAGGGTGAAAAAAATCTGATTTTCCTGATACCGTGAGTAACGTCCTGGGTGAAAAAAATCATATTTTCCTGATACCGTGAGTAAAGTCCAGGGTGAAAAAAGTCAGATTTTCCTGATACCGTGAGAAAGGTCCAGGGTGAAAAAAATCAGATTTTCCTGATACCGTGAGTAACGTCCCGGGTGAAAAAAATCATATTTTACTGATACCATGAGTAAAGTCCAGGGTGAAAAAAGTCAGATTTTCATGATACCATGAGTAACGTCCTGGGTGAAAAAAATCATATTTTCCTGATACCGTGAGTAACGTCCCGGGTGAAAAAAATCCGATTTTCCTGATACCGTGAGTAACGTCCAGGGTGAAAAAAATCCGATTTTCCTGATACCGTGAGACACGTCCAGGGTGAAAAAAATCTGATTTTCCTAATACCGTGAGTAACGTGCAGGGTGAAAAATATCCGATTTTCCTGATACCATGAGTAATGTCCCGGGTGAAAAAAATCCGATTTTCCTGATACCGTGAGACACGTCCAGGGTGAAAAAAATCTGATTTTCCTGATACCGTGAGTAACGTCCTGGGTGAAAAAAATCATATTTTCCTGATACCGTGAGTAAAGTCCAGGGTGAAAAAAGTCAGATTTTTATGATACCGTGAGTAACGTCCCGGGTGAAAAAAATCATATTTTCCTGATACCGTGAGAAACGTCACTGGTGAAAAAAATCCGATTTTGCTGATACCATGAGTAACGTCCAGGGTGAAAAAAATCCGATTTTCCTGATACCGTGAGACACGTCCAGGGTGAAAAAAATCTGATTTTCCTGATACCGTGAGTAACGTCCTGGGTGAAAAAAAATCATATTTTCCTGATACCGTGAGTAAAGTCCAGGGTGAAAAAAATCAGATTTTCCTGATACCGTGAGTAACGTCCCGGGTGAAAAAAATCATATTCCTGATTCCGTGAGTAAAGTCCAGGGTGAAAATAATCAGATTTTCCTGATACCGTGAGAAAGGTCCAGGGTGAAAAAAATCAGATTTTCCTGATACCGTGAGTAACGTCCCGGGTGAAAAAAATCATATTTTACTGATACCATGAGTAAAGTCCAGGGTGAAAAAAGTCAGATTTTCATGATACCATGAGTAACGTCCTGGGTGAAAAAAATCATATTTTCCTGATACCGTGAGTAACGTCCCGGGTGAAAAAAATCCGATTTTCCTGATACCGTGCGTAACGTCCAGGGTGAAAAAAATCCGATTTTCCTGATACCGTGAGACACGTCCAGGGTGAAAAAAATCTGATTTTCCTGATACCGTGAGTAACGTGCAGGGTGAAAAATATCCGATTTTCCTGATACCATGAGTAATCTCCCGGGTGAAAAAAATCCGATTTTCCTGATACCGTGAGACACGTCCAGGGTGAAAAAAATCTGATTTTCCTGATACCGTGAGTAACGTCCTGGGTGAAAAAAAATCATATTTTCCTGATACCGTGAGTAAAGTCCAGGGTGAAAAAAATCAGATTTTCCTGATACCGTGAGTAACGTCCCGGGTGAAAAAAATCATATTCCTGATTCCGTGAGTAAAGTCCAGGGTGAAAATAATCAGATTTTCCTGATACCGTGAGAAAGGTCCAGGGTGAAAAAAATCAGATTTTCCTGATACCGTGAGTAACGTCCCGGGTGAAAAAAATCATATTTTACTGATACCATGAGTAAAGTCCAGGGTGAAAAAAGTCAGATTTTCATGATACCATGAGTAACGTCCTGGGTGAAAAAAATCATATTTTCCTGATACCGTGAGTAACGTCCCGGGTGAAAAAAATCCGATTTTCCTGATACCGTGCGTAACGTCCAGGGTGAAAAAAATCCGATTTTCCTGATACCGTGAGACACGTCCAGGGTGAAAAAAATCTGATTTTCCTGATACCGTGAGTAACGTGCAGGGTGAAAAATATCCGATTTTCCTGATACCATGAGTAATCTCCCGGGTGAAAAAAATCCGATTTTCCTGATACCGTGAGACACGTCCAGGGTGAAAAAAATCTGATTTTCCTGATACCGTGAGTAACGTCCTGGGTGAAAAAAATCATATTTTCCTGATACCGTGAGTAAAGTCCAGGGTGAAAAAAGTCAGATTTTTATGATACCGTGAGTAACGTCCCGGGTGAAAAAAATCATATTTTCCTGATACCGTGAGTAACGTCACTGGTGAAAAAAATCCGATTTTGCTGATACCATGAGTAACGTCCAGGGTGAAAAAAATCCGATTTTCCTGATACCGTGAGACACGTCCAGGGTGAAAAAAATCTGATTTTCCTGATACCGTGAGTAACGTCCTGGGTGAAAAAAATCATATTTTCCTGATACCGTGAGTAAAGTCCAGGGTGAAAAAATCAGATTTTCCTGATACCGTGAGTAACGTCCCGGGTGAAAAAAATCATATTCCTGATTCCGTGAGTAAAGTCCAGGGTGAAAATAATCAGATTTTCCTGATACCATGAGTAAAGTCCAGGGTGAAAAAAGTCAGATTTTCATGATACCATGAGTAACGTCCTGGGTGAAAAAAATCATATTTTCCTGATACCGTGAGTAACGTCCCGGGTGAAAAAAATCCGATTTTCCTGATACCGTGAGTAACGTCCAGGGTGAAAAAAATCCGATTTTCCTGATACCGTGAGACACGTCCAGGGTGAAAAAAATCTGATTTTCCTGATACCGTGAGTAACGTGCAGTGTGAAAAAAATCCGATTTTCCTGATACCATGAGTAATGTCCTGGGTGAAAAAAATCCGATTTTCCTGATACCGTGAGACACGTCCAGGGTGAAAAAAATCTGATTTTCCTGATACCGTGAGTAACGTCCTGGGTGAAAAAAATCATATTTTCCTGATACCGTGAGTAAAGTCCAGGGTGAAAAAAGTCAGATTTTTATGATACCGTGAGTAACGTCCCGGGTGAAAAAAATCATATTTTCCTGATACCGTGAGTAACGTCACTGGTGAAAAAAATCCGATTTTGCTGATACCATGAGTAACGTCCAGGGTGAAAAAAATCCGATTTTCCTGATACCGTGAGACACGTCCAGGGTGAAAAAAATCTGATTTTCCTGACACCGTGAGTAACGTCCTGGGTGAAAAAAATCATATTTTCCTGATACCGTGAGTAAAGTCCAGGGTGAAAAAAATAAGATTTTCCTGATACCGTGAGTAACGTCCCGGGTGAAAAAAATCATATTCCTGATTCCGTGAGTAAAGTCCAGGGTGAAAATAATCAGATTTTCCTGATACCGTGAGAAAGGTCCAGGGTGAAAAAAATCAGATTTTCCTGATACCGTGAGTAACGTCCCGGGTGAAAAAAATCATATTTTACTGATACCATGAGTAAAGTCCAGGGTGAAAAAAGTCAGATTTTCATGATACCATGAGTAACGTCCTGGGTGAAAAAAATCCGATTTTCCTGATACCGTGAGACACGTCCAGGGTGAAAAAAATCTGATTTTCCTGATACCGTGAGTAACGTGCAGGGTGAAAAATATCCGATTTTCCTGATACCATGAGTAATGTCCCGGGTGAAAAAAATCCGATTTTCCTGATACCATGAGACACGTCCAGGGTGAAAAAAATCTGATTTTCCTGATACCGTGAGTAACGTCCTGGGTGAAAAAAATCATATTTTCCTGATACCGTGAGTAAAGTCCAGGGTGAAAAAAGTCAGATTTTCCTGATACCGTGAGAAAGGTCCAGGGTGAAAAAAATCAGATTTTCCTGATACCGTGAGTAACGTCCCGGGTGAAAAAAATCATATTTTACTGATACCATGAGTAAAGTCCAGGGTGAAAAAAGTCAGATTTTCATGATACCATGAGTAACGTCCTGGGTGAAAAAAATCATATTTTCCTGATACCGTGAGTAACGTCCCGGGTGAAAAAAATCCGATTTTCCTGATACCGTGAGTAACGTCCAGGGTGAAAAAAATCCGATTTTCCTGATACCGTGAGACACGTCCAGGGTGAAAAAAATCTGATTTTCCTAATACCGTGAGTAACGTGCAGGGTGAAAAATATCCGATTTTCCTGATACCATGAGTAATGTCCCGGGTGAAAAAAATCCGATTTTCCTGATACCGTGAGACACGTCCAGGGTGAAAAAAATCTGATTTTCCTGATACCGTGAGTAACGTCCTGGGTGAAAAAAATCATATTTTCCTGATACCGTGAGTAAAGTCCAGGGTGAAAAAAGTCAGATTTTTATGATACCGTGAGTAACGTCCCGGGTGAAAAAAATCATATTTTCCTGATACCGTGAGAAACGTCACTGGTGAAAAAAATCCGATTTTGCTGATACCATGAGTAACGTCCAGGGTGAAAAAAATCCGATTTTCCTGATACCGTGAGACACGTCCAGGGTGAAAAAAATCTGATTTTCCTGATACCGTGAGTAACGTCCTGGGTGAAAAAAAATCATATTTTCCTGATACCGTGAGTAAAGTCCAGGGTGAAAAAAATCAGATTTTCCTGATACCGTGAGTAACGTCCCGGGTGAAAAAAATCATATTCCTGATTCCGTGAGTAAAGTCCAGGGTGAAAATAATCAGATTTTCCTGATACCGTGAGAAAGGTCCAGGGTGAAAAAAATCAGATTTTCCTGATACCGTGAGTAACGTCCCGGGTGAAAAAAATCATATTTTACTGATACCATGAGTAAAGTCCAGGGTGAAAAAAGTCAGATTTTCATGATACCATGAGTAACGTCCTGGGTGAAAAAAATCATATTTTCCTGATACCGTGAGTAACGTCCCGGGTGAAAAAAATCCGATTTTCCTGATACCGTGCGTAACGTCCAGGGTGAAAAAAATCCGATTTTCCTGATACCGTGAGACACGTCCAGGGTGAAAAAAATCTGATTTTCCTGATACCGTGAGTAACGTGCAGGGTGAAAAATATCCGATTTTCCTGATACCATGAGTAATCTCCCGGGTGAAAAAAATCCGATTTTCCTGATACCGTGAGACACGTCCAGGGTGAAAAAAATCTGATTTTCCTGATACCGTGAGTAACGTCCTGGGTGAAAAAAATCATATTTTCCTGATACCGTGAGTAAAGTCCAGGGTGAAAAAAGTCAGATTTTTATGATACCGTGAGTAACGTCCCGGGTGAAAAAAATCATATTTTCCTGATACCGTGAGTAACGTCACTGGTGAAAAAAATCCGATTTTGCTGATACCATGAGTAACGTCCAGGGTGAAAAAAATCCGATTTTCCTGATACCGTGAGACACGTCCAGGGTGAAAAAAATCTGATTTTCCTGATACCGTGAGTAACGTCCTGGGTGAAAAAAATCATATTTTCCTGATACCGTGAGTAAAGTCCAGGGTGAAAAAATCAGATTTTCCTGATACCGTGAGTAACGTCCCGGGTGAAAAAAATCATATTCCTGATTCCGTGAGTAAAGTCCAGGGTGAAAATAATCAGATTTTCCTGATACCGTGAGAAAGGTCCAGGGTGAAAAAAATCAGATTTTCCTGATACCGTGAGTAACGTCCCGGGTGAAAAAAAATCATATTTTACTGATACCATGAGTAAAGTCCAGGGTGAAAAAAGTCAGATTTTCATGATACCATGAGCAACGACCTGGGTGAAAAAAATCATATTTTCCTGATACCGTGAGTAACGTCCCGGGTGAAAAAAATCCGATTTTCCTGATACCGTGAGTAACGTCCAGGGTGAAAAAAATCCGATTTTCCTGATACCGTGAGACACGTCCAGGGTGAAAAAAATCTGATTTTCCTGATACCGTGAGTAACGTGCAGGGTGAAAAATATCCGATTTTCCTGATACCATGAGTAATGTCCCGGGTGAAAAAATCCGATTTTCCTGATACCGTGAGACACGTCCAGGGTGAAAAAAATCTGATTTTCCTGATACCGTGAGTAACGTCCTGGGTGAAAAAAATCATATTTTCCTGATACCGTGAGTAAAGTCCAGGGTGGAAAAAGTCAGATTTTTATGATACCGTGAGTAACGTCCCGGGTGAAAAAAATCATATTTTCCTGATACCGTGAGTAACGTCACTGGTGAAAAAAATCCGATTTTGCTGATACCATGAGTAACGTCCAGGGTGAAAAAAATCCGATTTTCCTGATACCGTGAGACACGTCCAGGGTGAAAAAAATCTGATTTTCCTGATACCGTGAGTAATGTCCTGGGTGAAAATAATCAGATTTTCCTGATACCGTGAGAAAGGTCCAGGGTGAAAAAAATCAGATTTTCCTGATACCGTGAGTAACGTCCCGGGTGAAAAAAATCATATTTTACTGATACCATGAGTAAAGTCCAGGGTGAAAAAAGTCAGATTTTCATGATACCTTGAGTAACGTCCTGGGTGAAAAAAATCATATTTTCCTGATACCGTGAGTAACGTCCCGGGTGAAAAAAATCCGATTTTCCTGATACCGTGAGTAACGTCCAGGGTGAAAAAAATCCGATTTTCCTGATACCGTGAGTCACGTCCAGGGTGAAAAAAATCATATTTTCCTGATACCGTGAGTAAAGTCCCGGGTGAAAAAAATCCGATTTTCCTGATACCGTGAGTAACGTCCAGGGTGAAAAAAATCCGATTTTCCTGATACCATGAGTAAAGTCCAGGGTGAAAAAAGTCAGATTTTTCTGATACCGTGAGACACGTCCAGGGTGAAAAAAATCTGATTTTCCTGATACCGTGAGTAACGTCCTGGGTGAAAAAAATCATATTTTCCTGATACCGTGAGTAAAGTCCAGGGTGAAAAAAATCAGATTTTCCTGATACCGTGAGTAACGTCCCGGGTGAAAAAAATCATATTCCTGATTCCGTGAGTAAAGTCCAGGGTGAAAATAATCAGATTTTCCTGATACCGTGAGAAAGGTCCAGGGTGAAAAAAATCAGATTTTCCTGATACCGTGAGTAACGTCCCGGGTGAAAAAAATCATATTTTACTGATACCATGAGTAAAGTCCAGGGTGAAAAAAGTCAGATTTTCATGATACCATGAGTAACGTCCTGGGTGAAAAAAATCATATTTTCCTGATACCGTGAGTAACGTCCCGGGTGAAAAAAATCCGATTTTCCTGATACCTTGAGTAACGTCCAGGGTGAAAAAAAATCCGATTTTCCTGATACCGTGAGACACGTCCAGGGTGAAAAAAATCTGATTTTCCTGATACCGTGAATAACGTGCAGGGTGAAAAATATCCGATTTTCCTGATACCATGAGTAATGTCCAGGGTGAAAAAAATCAGACTTTCCTTATACCGTGAGTCACGTCCAGGGTGAAAAAAATCAGATTTTCCAGATACCGTGAGTTATGTCCAGGGTGAAAAATATCAGATTTTCTTGATACCGTGAGTAAAGTCCAGCGTGAAAAAAATTCAAATTTTCATGATACCATGGATAACAGTCCAGGTGAAAAAAATCCGATTTTCCTGATACCGTGAGTCACGTCCAGGGTGAAAAAAATCATATTTTCCTGATACCGTGAGTAAAGTCCCGGGTGAAAAAAATCCGATTTTCCTGATACCGTGAGTAACGTCCAGGGTGAAAAAAATCAGATTTTCCAGATACCGTGAGTAACGTCCCGGGTGAAAAAAAATCATATTTTCCTGATACCGTGAGAAACGTCCCGGGTGAAAAAAATCATATTTTCCTGATACCGTGAGTAAAGTCCAGGGTGAAAAAAATTCAAATTTTCATGATACCATGGATAATAGTCCAGGTGAAAAAAATCCGATTTTCCTGATACCGTGAGTCACGTCCAGGGTGAAAAAAATCAGATTTTCCAGATACCGTGAGTTATGTCCAGGGTGAAAAATATCAGATTTTCTTGATACCGTGAGTAAGGTCCAGGGTGAAAAAAATTATATTTTCCTGATACCTTGAATTTAGTCCAGGTGAAAAAAAAGAGATTTTCATGATACCATGAAAAAAGTTTAGGGTGAAAAAAATCCGATATTTCTGATACCGTGAGTAAGGTCCAGGGTGAAAAAAATCTGATTTTCCTGATACCGTGAGTAACGTCCCTGGTGAAAAAAATCAGATTTTCCTGATACCGTGAGTAAAGTCCAGGGTGAAAAAAGTCAGATATTTATGATACCGTGAGTAACGTCCCGGGTGAAAAAAATCATATTTTCCTGATACCGTGAGTAACGTCACTGGTGAAAAAAATCCGATTTTGCTGATACCATGAGTAACGTCCAGGGTGAAAAAAATCCGATTTTCCTGATACCGTGAGACACGTCCAGGGTGAAAAAAATCTGATTTTCCTGATACCGTGAGTAACGTCCTGGGTGAAAAAAATCATATTTTCCTGATACCGTGAGTAAAGTCCAGGGTGAAAAAAATCAGATTTTCCTGATACCGTGAGTAACGTCCCGGGTGAAAAAAATCATATTCCTGATTCCGTGAGTAAAGTCCAGGGTGAAAATAATCAGATTTTCCTGATACCGTGAGAAAGGTCCAGGGTGAAAAAAATCAGATTTTCCTGATACCGTGAGTAACGTCCCGGGTGAAAAAAATCATATTTTACTGATACCATGAGTAAAGTCCAGGGTGAAAAAAGTCAGATTTTCATGATACCATGAGTAACGTCCTGGGTGAAAAAAATCATATTTTCCTGATACCGTGAGTAACGTCCCGGGTGAAAAAAATCCGATTTTCCTGATACCGTGAGTAACGTCCAGGGTGAAAAAAATCCGATTTTCCTGATACCGTGAGACACGTCCAGGGTGAAAAAAATCTGATTTTCCTGATACCGTGAGTAACGTGCAGTGTGAAAAAAATCCGATTTTCCTGATACCATGAGTAATGTCCTGGGTGAAAAAAATCCGATTTTCCTGATACCGTGAGACACGTCCAGGGTGAAAAAAATCTGATTTTCCTGATACCGTGAGTAACGTCCTGGGTGAAAAAAATCATATTTTCCTGATACCGTGAGTAAAGTCCAGGGTGAAAAAAGTCAGATTTTCCTGATACCGTGAGTAATGTCCTGGGTGAAAAAAATCATATTTTCCTGATACCGTGAGTAAAGTCCAGGGTGAAAAAAATCAGATTTTCCTGATACTGTGAGTAACGTCCCGGGTGAAAAAAATCATATTCCTGATTCCGTGAGTAAAGTCCAAGGTGAAAATAATCAGATTTTCCTGATACCGTGAGAAAGGTCCAGGGTGAAAAAAATCTGATTTTCCTGATACCGTGAGTAACGTCCCGGGTGAAAAAAATCAGATTTTACTGATACCATGAGTAAAGTCCAGGGTGAAAAAAGTCAGATTTTCATGATACCATGAGTAACGTCCTGGGTGAAAAAAATCATATTTTCCTGATACCGTGAGTAACGTCCCGGGTGAAAAAAATCCGATTTTCCTGATACCGTGAGTAACGTCCAGGGTGAAAAAAATCCGATTTTCCTGATACCGTGAGACACGTCCAGGGTGAAAAAAATCTGATTTTCCTGATACCGTGAGTAACGTGCAGGGTGAAAAAAATCATATTTTCCTGATACCGTGAGTAAAGTCAAGGGTGAAAAAAATCTGATTTTCCTGATACCGTGAGTAACGTCCCGGGTGAAAAAAATCATATTCCTGATTCCGTGAGTAAAGTCCAGGGTGAAAATAATCAGATTTTCCTGATACCGTGAGAAAGGTCCAGGGTGAAAAAAATCAGATTTTCCTGATACCGTGAGTAACATCCCGGGTGAAAAAAATCATATTTTACTGATACCATGAGTAAAGTCCAGGGTGAAAAAAGTCAGATTTTCATGATACCATGAGTAACGTTCTGGGTGAAAAAAATCATATTTTCCTGATACCGTGAGTAAAGTCCAGGGTGAAAAAAATCAGATTTTCCAGATACCGTGAGTAACGTCCCGGGTGAAAAAAAATCATATTTTCCTGATACCGTGAGAAACGTCCCGGGTGAAAAAAATCATATTTTCCTGATACCGTGAGTAAAGTCCAGGGTGAAAAAAATTCAAATTTTCATGATACCATGGATAATAGTCCAGGTGAAAAAAATCCGATTTTCCTGATACCGTGAGTCACGTCCAGGGTGAAAAAAATCAGATTTTCCAGATACCGTGAGTTATGTCCAGGGTGAAAAATATCAGATTTTCTTGATACCGTGAGTAAGGTCCAGGGTGAAAAAAATTATATTTTCCTGATACCTTGAATTTAGTCCAGGTGAAAAAAAAGAGATTTTCATGATACCATGAAAAAAGTTTAGGGTGAAAAAAATCCGATATTTCTGATACCGTGAGTAAGGTCCAGGGTGAAAAAAATCTGATTTTCCTGATACCGTGAGTAACGTCCCTGGTGAAAAAAATCAGATTTTCCTGATACCGTGAGTAAAGTCCAGGGTGAAAAAAGTCAGATTTTTATGATACCGTGAGTAACGTCCCGGGTGAAAAAAATCATATTTTCCTGATACCGTGAGTAACGTCACTGGTGAAAAAAATCCGATTTTGCTGATACCATGAGTAACGTCCAGGGTGAAAAAAATCCGATTTTCCTGATACCGTGAGACACGTCCAGGGTGAAAAAAATCTGATTTTCCTGATACCGTGAGTAACGTCCTGGGTGAAAAAAATCATATTTTCCTGATACCGTGAGTAAAGTCCAGGGTGAAAAAAATCAGATTTTCCTGATACCGTGAGTAACGTCCCGGGTGAAAAAAATCATATTCCTGATTCCGTGAGTAAAGTCCAGGGTGAAAATAATCAGATTTTCCTGATACCGTGAGAAAGGTCCAGGGTGAAAAAAATCAGATTTTCCTGATACCGTGAGTAACGTCCCGGGTGAA
This sequence comes from Bradypodion pumilum, assembly GCA_035047305.1. Classification (NCBI taxonomy): domain Eukaryota; kingdom Metazoa; phylum Chordata; class Lepidosauria; order Squamata; family Chamaeleonidae; genus Bradypodion; species Bradypodion pumilum. The sequence goes on from JAWDJD010000003.1 coordinate 188,243,198, forward strand.
AAAAATCATATTTTACTGATACCATGAGTAAAGTCCAGGGTGAAAAAAGTCAGATTTTCATGATACCATGAGTAACGTCCTGGGTGAAAAAAATCATATTTTCCTGATACCGTGAGTAACGTCCCGGGTGAAAAAAATCCGATTTTCCTGATACCGTGAGTAACGTCCAGGGTGAAAAAAATCCGATTTTCCTGATACCGTGAGACACGTCCAGGGTGAAAAAAATCTGATTTTCCTGATACCGTGAGTAACGTGCAGTGTGAAAAAAATCCGATTTTCCTGATACCATGAGTAATGTCCTGGGTGAAAAAAATCCGATTTTCCTGATACCGTGAGACACGTCCAGGGTGAAAAAAATCTGATTTTCCTGATACCGTGAGTAACGTCCTGGGTGAAAAAAATCATATTTTCCTGATACCGTGAGTAAAGTCCAGGGTGAAAAAAGTCAGATTTTTATGATACCGTGAGTAACGTCCCGGGTGAAAAAAATCATATTTTCCTGATACCGTGAGTAACGTCACTGGTGAAAAAAATCCGATTTTGCTGATACCATGAGTAACGTCCAGGGTGAAAAAAATCCGATTTTCCTGATACCGTGAGACACGTCCAGGGTGAAAAAAAATCTGATTTTCCTGACACCGTGAGTAACGTCCTGGGTGAAAAAAATCATATTTTCCTGATACCGTGAGTAAAGTCCAGGGTGAAAAAAATCAGATTTTCCTGATACCGTGAGTAACGTCCCGGGTGAAAAAAATCATATTCCTGATTCCGTGAGTAAAGTCCAGGGTGAAAATAATCAGATTTTCCTGATACCGTGAGAAAGGTCCAGGGTGAAAAAAATCAGATTTTCCTGATACCGTGAGTAACGTCCCGGGTGAAAAAAATCATATTTTACTGATACCATGAGTAAAGTCCAGGGTGAAAAAAGTCAGATTTTCATGATACCATGAGTAACGTCCTGGGTGAAAAAAATCCGATTTTCCTGATACCGTGAGACACGTCCAGGGTGAAAAAAATCTGATTTTCCTGATACCGTGAGTAACGTGCAGGGTGAAAAATATCCGATTTTCCTGATACCATGAGTAATGTCCCGGGTGAAAAAAATCCGATTTTCCTGATACCATGAGACACGTCCAGGGTGAAAAAAATCTGATTTTCCTGATACCGTGAGTAACGTCCTGGGTGAAAAAAATCATATTTTCCTGATACCGTGAGTAAAGTCCAGGGTGAAAAAAGTCAGATTTTCCTGATACCGTGAGAAAGGTCCAGGGTGAAAAAAATCAGATTTTCCTGATACCGTGAGTAACGTCCCGGGTGAAAAAAATCATATTTTACTGATACCATGAGTAAAGTCCAGGGTGAAAAAAGTCAGATTTTCATGATACCATGAGTAACGTCCTGGGTGAAAAAAATCATATTTTCCTGATACCGTGAGTAACGTCCCGGGTGAAAAAAATCCGATTTTCCTGATACCGTGAGTAACGTCCAGGGTGAAAAAAATCCGATTTTCCTGATACCGTGAGACACGTCCAGGGTGAAAAAAATCTGATTTTCCTAATACCGTGAGTAACGTGCAGGGTGAAAAATATCCGATTTTCCTGATACCATGAGTAATGTCCCGGGTGAAAAAAATCCGATTTTCCTGATACCGTGAGACACGTCCAGGGTGAAAAAAATCTGATTTTCCTGATACCGTGAGTAACGTCCTGGGTGAAAAAAATCATATTTTCCTGATACCGTGAGTAAAGTCCAGGGTGAAAAAAGTCAGATTTTTATGATACCGTGAGTAACGTCCCGGGTGAAAAAAATCATATTTTCCTGATACCGTGAGAAACGTCACTGGTGAAAAAAATCCGATTTTGCTGATACCATGAGTAACGTCCAGGGTGAAAAAAATCCGATTTTCCTGATACCGTGAGACACGTCCAGGGTGAAAAAAATCTGATTTTCCTGATACCGTGAGTAACGTCCTGGGTGAAAAAAATCATATTTTCCTGATACCGTGAGTAAAGTCCAGGGTGAAAAAAATCAGATTTTCCTGATACCGTGAGTAACGTCCCGGGTGAAAAAAATCATATTCCTGATTCCGTGAGTAAAGTCCAGGGTGAAAATAATCAGATTTTCCTGATACCGTGAGAAAGGTCCAGGGTGAAAAAAATCAGATTTTCCTGATACCGTGAGTAACGTCCCGGGTGAAAAAAATCATATTTTACTGATACCATGAGTAAAGTCCAGGGTGAAAAAAGTCAGATTTTCATGATACCATGAGTAACGTCCTGGGTGAAAAAAATCATATTTTCCTGATACCGTGAGTAACGTCCCGGGTGAAAAAAATCCGATTTTCCTGATACCGTGCGTAACGTCCAGGGTGAAAAAAATCCGATTTTCCTGATACCATGAGACACGTCCAGGGTGAAAAAAATCTGATTTTCCTGATACCGTGAGTAACGTGCAGGGTGAAAAATATCCGATTTTCCTGATACCATGAGTAATCTCCCGGGTGAAAAAAATCCGATTTTCCTGATACCGTGAGACACGTCCAGGGTGAAAAAAATCTGATTTTCCTGATACCATGAGTAACGTCCTGGGTGAAAAAAATCATATTTTCCTGATACCGTGAGTAAAGTCCAGGGTGAAAAAAGTCAGATTTTTATGATACCGTGAGTAACGTCCCGGGTGAAAAAAATCATATTTTCCTGATACCGTGAGTAACGTCACTGGTGAAAAAAATCCGATTTTGCTGATACCATGAGTAACGTCCAGGGTGAAAAAAATCCGATTTTCCTGATACCGTGAGACACGTCCAGGGTGAAAAAAATCTGATTTTCCTGATACCGTGAGTAACGTCCTGGGTGAAAAAAATCATATTTTCCTGATACCGTGAGTAAAGTCCAGGGTGAAAAAATCAGATTTTCCTGATACCGTGAGTAACGTCCCGGGTGAAAAAAATCATATTCCTGATTCCGTGAGTAAAGTCCAGGGTGAAAATAATCAGATTTTCCTGATACCGTGAGAAAGGTCCAGGGTGAAAAAAATCAGATTTTCCTGATACCGTGAGTAACGTCCCGGGTGAAAAAAATCATATTTTACTGATACCATGAGTAAAGTCCAGGGTGAAAAAAGTCAGATTTTCATGATACCATGAGTAACGTCCTGGGTGAAAAAAATCATATTTTCCTGATACCGTGAGTAACGTCCCGGGTGAAAAAAATCCGATTTTCCTGATACCGTGAGTAACGTCCAGGGTGAAAAAAATCCGATTTTCCTGATACCGTGAGACACGTCCAGGGTGAAAAAAATCTGATTTTCCTGATACCGTGAGTAACGTGCAGGGTGAAAAATATCCGATTTTCCTGATACCATGAGTAATGTCCCGGGTGAAAAAATCCGATTTTCCTGATACCGTGAGACACGTCCAGGGTGAAAAAAATCTGATTTTCCTGATACCGTGAGTAACGTCCTGGGTGAAAAAAATCATATTTTCCTGATACCGTGAGTAAAGTCCAGGGTGGAAAAAGTCAGATTTTTATGATACCGTGAGTAACGTCCCGGGTGAAAAAAATCATATTTTCCTGATACCGTGAGTAACGTCACTGGTGAAAAAAATCCGATTTTGCTGATACCATGAGTAACGTCCAGGGTGAAAAAAATCCGATTTTCCTGATACCGTGAGACACGTCCAGGGTGAAAAAAATCTGATTTTCCTGATACCGTGAGTAATGTCCTGGGTGAAAAAAATCATATTTTCCTGATACCGTGAGTAAAGTCCAGGGTGAAAAAAATCAGATTTTCCTGATACCGTGAGTAACGTCCCGGGTGAAAAAAATCATATTCCTGATTCCGTGAGTAAAGTCCAGGGTGAAAATAATCAGATTTTCCTGATACCGTGAGAAAGGTCCAGGGTGAAAAAAATCAGATTTTCCTGATACCGTGAGTAACGTCCCGGGTGAAAAAAATCATATTTTACTGATACCATGAGTAAAGTCCAGGGTGAAAAAAGTCAGATTTTCATGATACCTTGAGTAACGTCCTGGGTGAAAAAAATCATATTTTCCTGATACCGTGAGTAACGTCCCGGGTGAAAAAAATCCGATTTTCCTGATACCGTGAGTAACGTCCAGGGTGAAAAAAATCCGATTTTCCTGATACCGTGAGTCACGTCCAGGGTGAAAAAAATCATATTTTCCTGATACCGTGAGTAAAGTCCCGGGTGAAAAAAATCCGATTTTCCTGATACCGTGAGTAACGTCCAGGGTGAAAAAAATCCGATTTTCCTGATACCATGAGTAAAGTCCAGGGTGAAAAAAGTCAGATTTTTCTGATACCGTGAGACACGTCCAGGGTGAAAAAAATCTGATTTTCCTGATACCGTGAGTAACGTCCTGGGTGAAAAAAATCATATTTTCCTGATACCGTGAGTAAAGTCCAGGGTGAAAAAAATCAGATTTTCCTGATACCGTGAGTAACGTCCCGGGTGAAAAAAATCATATTCCTGATTCCGTGAGTAAAGTCCAGGGTGAAAATAATCAGATTTTCCTGATACCGTGAGAAAGGTCCAGGGTGAAAAAAATTAGATTTTCCTGATACCGTGAGTAACGTCCCGGGTGAAAAAAATCATATTTTACTGATACCATGAGTAAAGTCCAGGGTGAAAAAAGTCAGATTTTCATGATACCATGAGTAACGTCCTGGGTGAAAAAAATCATATTTTCCTGATACCGTGAGTAACGTCCCGGGTGAAAAAAATCCGATTTTCATGATACCGTTAGTAATGTCCAGGGTGAAAAAAATCCGATTTTCCTGATACCGTGAGACACGTCCAGGGTGAAAAAAATCTGATTTTCCTGATACCGTGAGTAACGTGCAGGGTGAAAAATATCCGATTTTCCTGATACCATGAGTAATGTCCCGGGTGAAAAAAATCCGATTTTCCTGATACCGTGAGACACGTCCAGGGTGAAAAAAATCTGATTTTCCTGATACCGTGAGTAACGTCCTGGGTGAAAAAAATCATATTTTCCTGATACCGTGAGTAAAGTCCAGGGTGAAAAAAATCAGATTTTCCTGATACCGTGAGCAACGTCCCGGGTGAAAAAAATCATATTCCTGATTCCGTGAGTAAAGTCCAGGGTGAAAATAATCAGATTTTCCTGATACCGTGAGAAAGGTCCAGGGTGAAAAAAATCAGATTTTCCTGATACCGTGAGTAACGTCCCGGGTGAAAAAAATCATATTTTACTGATACCATGAGTAAAGTCCAGGGTGAAAAAAGTCAGATTTTCATGATACCATGAGTAACGTCCTGGGTGAAAAAAATCATATTTTCCTGATACCGTGAGTAACGTCCCGGGTGAAAAAAATCCGATTTTCCTGATACCTTGAGAAACGTCCAGGGTGAAAAAAAATCCGATTTTCCTGATACCGTGAGACACGTCCAGGGTGAAAAAAATCTGATTTTCCTGATACCGTGAGTAACGTGCAGGGTGAAAAATATCCGATTTTCCTGATACCATGAGTAATGTCCAGGGTGAAAAAAATCCGACTTTCCTTATACCGTGAGTCACGTCCAGGGTGAAAAAAATCAGATTTTCCTGATACCGTGAGTCACGTCCAGGGTGAAAAAAATCATATTTTCCTGATACCGTGAGTAAAGTCCCGGGTGAAAAAAATCCGATTTTCCTGATACCGTGAGTAACGTCCAGGGTGAAAAAAATCCGATTTTCCTGATACCATGAGTAATGTCCAGGGCGAAAAAAATCCGATTTTCCTGATACCGTGAGTCACGTCCAGGGTGAAAAAAATCAGATTTTCCTGATACCGTGAGTAACGTCCCGGGTGAAAAAAATCATATTTTCCTGATACCGTGAGTAAAGTCCAGGGTGAAAAAAATCAGATTTTCCAGATACCGTGAGTAACGTCCCGGGTGAAAAAAAATCATATTTTCCTGATACCGTGAGAAACGTCCCGGGTGAAAAAAATCATATTTTCCTGATACCGTGAGTAAAGTCCAGGGTGAAAAAAATCCGATTTTCCTGATACCATGAGTAAAGTCCAGGGTGAAAAAAGTCAGATTTTCCTGATACCGTGAGACACGTCCAGGGTGAAAAAAATCTGATTTTCCTGATACCGTGAGACACGTCCAGGGTGAAAAAAATCTGATTTTCCTGATACCGTGAGTAACGTGCAGGGTGAAAAATATCCGATTTTCCTGATACCATGAGTAATGTCCCGGGTGAAAAAAATCCGATTTTCCTGATACCGTGAGACACGTCCAGGGTGAAAAAAATCTGATTTTCCTGATACCGTGAGTAACGTCCTGGGTGAAAAAAATCATATTTTCCTGATACCGTGAGTAAAGTCCAGGGTGAAAAAAGTCAGATTTTTATGATACCGTGAGTAACGTCCCGGGTGAAAAAAATCATATTTTCCTGATACCGTGAGTAACGTCACTGGTGAAAAAAATCCGATTTTGCTGATACCATGAGTAACGTCCAGGGTGAAAAAAATCCGATTTTCCTGATACCGTGAGACACGTCCAGGGTGAAAAAAATCTGATTTTCCTGATACCGTGAGTAATGTCCTGGGTGAAAAAAATCATATTTTCCTGATACCGTGAGTAAAGTCCAGGATGAAAAAAATCAGATTTTCCTGATACCGTGAGTAACGTCCCGGGTGAAAAAAATCATATTCCTGATTCCGTGAGTAAAGTCCAGGGTGAAAATAATCAGATTTTCCTGATACCGTGAGAAACGTCCAGGGTGAAAAAAATCAGATTTTCCTGATACCGTGAGTAACGTCCCGGGTGAAAAAAATCATATTTTACTGATACCATGAGTAAAGTCCAGGGTGAAAAAAGTCAGATTTTCATGATACCTTGAGTAACGTCCTGGGTGAAAAAAATCATATTTTCCTGATACCGTGAGTAACGTCCCGGGTGAAAAAAATCCGATTTTCCTGATACCGTGAGTAACGTCCAGGGTGAAAAAAATCCGATTTTCCTGATACCGTGAGTCACGTCCAGGGTGAAAAAAATCATATTTTCCTGATACCGTGAGTAAAGTCCCGGGTGAAAAAAATCCGATTTTCCTGATACCGTGAGTAACGTGCAGGGTGAAAAATATCCGATTTTCCTGATACCATGAGTAATGTCCCGGGTGAAAAAAATCCGATTTTCCTGATACCGTGAGACACGTCCAGGGTGAAAAAAATCTGATTTTCCTGATACCGTGAGTAACGTCCTGGGTGAAAAAAATCATATTTTCCTGATACCGTGAGTAAAGTCCAGGGTGAAAAAAGTCAGATTTTTATGATACCGTGAGTAACGTCCCGGGTGAAAAAAATCATATTTTCCTGATACCGTGAGTAACGTCACTGGTGAAAAAAATCCGATTTTGCTGATACCATGAGTAACGTCCAGGGTGAAAAAAATCCGATTTTCCTGATACCGTGAGACACGTCCAGGGTGAAAAAAATCTGATTTTCCTGATACCGTGAGTAATGTCCTGGGTGAAAAAAATCATATTTTCCTGATACCGTGAGTAAAGTCCAGGATGAAAAAAATCAGATTTTCCTGATACCGTGAGTAACGTCCCGGGTGAAAAAAATCATATTCCTGATTCCGTGAGTAAAGTCCAGGGTGAAAATAATCAGATTTTCCTGATACCGTGAGAAACGTCCAGGGTGAAAAAAATCAGATTTTCCTGATACCGTGAGTAACGTCCCGGGTGAAAAAAATCATATTTTACTGATACCATGAGTAAAGTCCAGGGTGAAAAAAGTCAGATTTTCATGATACCTTGAGTAACGTCCTGGGTGAAAAAAATCATATTTTCCTGATACCGTGAGTAACGTCCCGGGTGAAAAAAATCCGATTTTCCTGATACCGTGAGTAACGTCCAGGGTGAAAAAAATCCGATTTTCCTGATACCGTGAGTCACGTCCAGGGTGAAAAAAATCATATTTTCCTGATACCGTGAGTAAAGTCCCGGGTGAAAAAAATCCGATTTTCCTGATACCGTGAGTAACGTCCAGGGTGAAAAAAATCCGATTTTCCTGATACCATGGGTAAAGTCCAGGGTGAAAAAAGTCAGATTTTTCTGATACCGTGAGACACGTCCAGGGTGAAAAAAATCTGATTTTCCTGATACCGTGAGTAACGTCCTGGGTGAAAAAAATCATATTTTCCTGATACCGTGAGTAAAGTCCAGGGTGAAAAAAATCAGATTTTCCTGATACCGTGAGTAACGTCCCGGGTGAAAAAAATCATATTCCTGATTCCGTGAGTAAAGTCCAGGGTGAAAATAATCAGATTTTCCTGATACCGTGAGAAAGGTCCAGGGTGAAAAAAATTAGATTTTCCTGATACCGTGAGTAACGTCCCGGGTGAAAAAAATCATATTTTACTGATACCATGAGTAAAGTCCAGGGTGAAAAAAGTCAGATTTTCATGATACCATGAGTAACGTCCTGGGTGAAAAAAAATCATATTTTCCTGATACCGTGAGTAACGTCCCGGGTGAAAAAAATCCGATTTTCCTGATACCGTGAGTAATGTCCAGGGTGAAAAAAATCCGATTTTCCTGATACCGTGAGACACGTCCAGGGTGAAAAAAATCTGATTTTCCTGATACCGTGAGTAACGTGCAGGGTGAAAAATATCCGATTTTCCTGATACCATGAGTAATGTCCCGGGTGAAAAAAATCCGATTTTCCTGATACCGTGAGACACGTCCAGGGTGAAAAAAATCTGATTTTCCTGATACCGTGAGTAACGTCCTGGGTGAAAAAAATCATATTTTCCTGATACCGTGAGTAAAGTCCAGGGTGAAAAAAATCAGATTTTCCTGATACCGTGAGCAACGTCCCGGGTGAAAAAAATCATATTCCTGATTCCGTGAGTAAAGTCCAGGGTGAAAATAATCAGATTTTCCTGATACCGTGAGAAAGGTCCAGGGTGAAAAAAATCAGATTTTCCTGATACCGTGAGTAACGTCCCGGGTGAAAAAAATCATATTTTACTGATACCATGAGTAAAGTCCAGGGTGAAAAAAGTCAGATTTGCATGATACCATGAGTAACGTCCTGGGTGAAAAAAATCATATTTTCCTGATACCGTGAGTAACGTCCCGGGTGAAAAAAATCCGATTTTCCTGATACCGTGAGTAACGTCCAGGGTGAAAAAAAATCCGATTTTCCTGATACCGTGAGACACGTCCAGGGTGAAAAAAATCTGATTTTCCTGATACCGTGAGTAACGTGCAGGGTGAAAAATATCCGATTTTCCTGATACCATGAGTAATGTCCAGGGTGAAAAAAATCCGACTTTCCTTATACCGTGAGTCACGTCCAGGGTGAAAAAAATCAGATTTTCCAGATACCGTGAGTTATGTCCAGGGTGAAAAATATCAGATTTTCTTGATACCGTGAGTAAAGTCCAGGGTGAAAAAAATTCAAATTTTCATGATACCATGGATAACAGTCCAGGTGAAAAAAATCCGATTTTCCTGATACCGTGAGTCACGTCCAGGGTGAAAAAAATCATATTTTCCTGATACCGTGAGTAAAGTCCCGGGTGAAAAAAATCCGATTTTCCTGATACCGTGAGTAACGTCCAGGGTGAAAAAAATCCGATTTTCCTGATACCATGAGTAATGTCCAGGGCGAAAAAAATCCGATTTTCCTGATACCGTGAGTCACGTCCAGGGTGAAAAAAATCAGATTTTCCTGATACCGTGAGTAACGTCCCGGGTGAAAAAAATCATATTTTCCTGATACCGTGAGTAAAGTCCAGGGTGAAAAAAATCAGATTTTCCAGATACCGTGAGTAACGTCCCGGGTGAAAAAAAATCATATTTTCCTGATACCGTGAGAAACGTCCCGGGTGAAAAAAATCATATTTTCCTGATACCGTGAGTAAAGTCCAGGGTGAAAAAAATCCGATTTTCCTGATACCATGAGTAAAGTCCAGGGTGAAAAAAGTCAGATTTTCCTGATACCGTGAGACACGTCCCGGGTGAAAAAAATCATATTTTACTGATACCATGAGTAAAGTCCAGGGTGAAAAATGTCAGATTTTCATGATACCTTGAGTAACGTCCTGGGTGAAAAAAATCATATTTTCCTGATACCGTGAGTAACGTCCCGGGTGAAAAAAATCCGATTTTCCTGATACCGTGAGTAACGTCCAGGGTGAAAAAAATCCGATTTTCCTGATACCGTGAGTCACGTCCAGGGTGAAAAAAATCATATTTTCCTGATACCGTGAGTAAAGTCCCGGGTGAAAAAAATCCGATTTTCCTGATACCGTGAGTAACGTCCAGGGTGAAAAAAATCCGATTTTCCTGATACCATGAGTAAAGTCCAGGGTGAAAAAAGTCAGATTTTTCTGATACCGTGAGACACGTCCAGGGTGAAAAAAATCTGATTTTCCTGATACCGTGAGTAACGTCCTGGGTGAAAAAAATCATATTTTCCTGATACCGTGAGTAAAGTCCAGGGTGAAAAAAATCAGATTTTCCTGATACCGTGAGTAACGTCCCGGGTGAAAAAAATCATATTCCTGATTCCGTGAGTAAAGTCCAGGGTGAAAATAATCAGATTTTCCTGATACCGTGAGAAAGGTCCAGGGTGAAAAAAATTAGATTTTCCTGATACCGTGAGTAACGTCCCGGGTGAAAAAAATCATATTTTACTGATACCATGAGTAAAGTCCAGGGTGAAAAAAGTCAGATTTTCATGATACCATGAGTAACGTCCTGGGTGAAAAAAAATCATATTTTCCTGATACCGTGAGTAACGTCCCGGGTGAAAAAAATCCGATTTTCCTGATACCGTGAGTAATGTCCAGGGTGAAAAAAATCCGATTTTCCTGATACCGTGAGACACGTCCAGGGTGAAAAAAATCTGATTTTCCTGATACCGTGAGTAACGTGCAGGGTGAAAAATATCCGATTTTCCTGATACCATGAGTAATGTCCCGGGTGAAAAAAATCCGATTTTCCTGATACCGTGAGACACGTCCAGGGTGAAAAAAATCTGATTTTCCTGATACCGTGAGTAACGTCCTGGGTGAAAAAAATCATATTTTCCTGATACCGTGAGTAAAGTCCAGGGTGAAAAAAATCAGATTTTCCTGATACCGTGAGCAACGTCCCGGGTGAAAAAAATCATATTCCTGATTCCGTGAGTAAAGTCCAGGGTGAAAATAATCAGATTTTCCTGATACCGTGAGAAAGGTCCAGGGTGAAAAAAATCAGATTTTCCTGATACCGTGAGTAACGTCCCGGGTGAAAAAAATCATATTTTACTGATACCATGAGTAAAGTCCAGGGTGAAAAAAGTCAGATTTGCATGATACCATGAGTAACGTCCTGGGTGAAAAAAATCATATTTTCCTGATACCGTGAGTAACGTCCCGGGTGAAAAAAATCCGATTTTCCTGATACCGTGAGTAACGTCCAGGGTGAAAAAAAATCCGATTTTCCTGATACCGTGAGACACGTCCAGGGTGAAAAAAATCTGATTTTCCTGATACCGTGAGTAACGTGCAGGGTGAAAAATATCCGATTTTCCTGATACCATGAGTAATGTCCAGGGTGAAAAAAATCCGACTTTCCTTATACCGTGAGTCACGTCCAGGGTGAAAAAAATCAGATTTTCCAGATACCGTGAGTTATGTCCAGGGTGAAAAATATCAGATTTTCTTGATACCGTGAGTAAAGTCCAGGGTGAAAAAAATTCAAATTTTCATGATACCATGGATAACAGTCCAGGTGAAAAAAATCCGATTTTCCTGATACCGTGAGTCACGTCCAGGGTGAAAAAAATCATATTTTCCTGATACCGTGAGTAAAGTCCCGGGTGAAAAAAATCCGATTTTCCTGATACCGTGAGTAACGTCCAGGGTGAAAAAAATCCGATTTTCCTGATACCATGAGTAATGTCCAGGGCGAAAAAAATCCGATTTTCCTGATACCGTGAGTCACGTCCAGGGTGAAAAAAATCAGATTTTCCTGATACCGTGAGTAACGTCCCGGGTGAAAAAAATCATATTTTCCTGATACCGTGAGTAAAGTCCAGGGTGAAAAAAATCAGATTTTCCAGATACCGTGAGTAACGTCCCGGGTGAAAAAAAATCATATTTTCCTGATACCGTGAGAAACGTCCCGGGTGAAAAAAATCATATTTTCCTGATACCGTGAGTAAAGTCCAGGGTGAAAAAAATCAGATTTTCCTGATACCGTGAGACACGTCCAGGGTGAAAAAAATCTGATTTTCCTGATACCGTGAGTAACGTCCTGGGTGAAAAAAATCATATTTTCCTGATACCGTGAGTAAAGTCCAGGGTGAAAAAAATCAGATTTTCCTGATACCGTGAGTAACGTCCCGGGTGAAAAAAATCATATTCCTGATTCCGTGAGTAAAGTCCAGGGTGAAAATAATCAGATTTTCCTGATACCGTGAGAAAGGTCCAGGGTGAAAAAAATTAGATTTTCCTGATACCGTGAGTAACGTCCCGGGTGAAAAAAATCATATTTTACTGATACCATGAGTAAAGTCCAGGGTGAAAAACGTCAGATTTTCATGATACCATGAGTAACGTCCTGGGTGAAAAAAATCATATTTTCCTGATACCGTGAGTAACGTCCCGGGTGAAAAAAATCTGATTTTCCTGATACCGTGAGTAACGTCCTGGGTGAAAAAAATCATATTTTCCTGATACCGTGAGTAAAGTCCAGGGTGAAAAAAATCAGATTTTCCTGATACCGTGAGTAACGTCCCGGGTGAAAAAAATCATATTCCTGATTCCGTGAGTAAAGTCCAGGGTGAAAATAATCAGATTTTCCTGATACCGTGAGAAAGGTCCAGGGTGAAAAAAATTAGATTTTCCTGATACCGTGAGTAACGTCCCGGGTGAAAAAAATCATATTTTACTGATACCATGAGTAAAGTCCAGGGTGAAAAAAGTCAGATTTTCATGATACCATGAGTAACGTCCTGGGTGAAAAAAAATCATATTTTCCTGATACCGTGAGTAACGTCCCGGGTGAAAAAAATCCGATTTTCCTGATACCGTGAGTAATGTCCAGGGTGAAAAAAATCCGATTTTCCTGATACCGTGAGACACGTCCAGGGTGAAAAAAATCTGATTTTCCTGATACCGTGAGTAACGTGCAGGGTGAAAAATATCCGATTTTCCTGATACCATGAGTAATGTCCCGGGTGAAAAAAATCCGATTTTCCTGATACCGTGAGACACGTCCAGGGTGAAAAAAATCTGATTTTCCTGATACCGTGAGTAATGTCCTGGGTGAAAAAAATCATATTTTCCTGATACCGTGAGTAAAGTCCAGGGTGAAAAAAATCAGATTTTCCTGATACCGTGAGCAACGTCCCGGGTGAAAAAAATCATATTCCTGATTCCGTGAGTAAAGTCCAGGGTGAAAATAATCAGATTTTCCTGATACCGTGAGAAAGGTCCAGGGTGAAAAAAATCAGATTTTCCTGATACCGTGAGTAACGTCCCGGGTGAAAAAAATCATATTTTACTGATACCATGAGTAAAGTCCAGGGTGAAAAAAGTCAGATTTGCATGATACCATGAGTAACGTCCTGGGTGAAAAAAATCATATTTTCCTGATACCGTGAGTAACGTCCCGGGTGAAAAAAATCCGATTTTCCTGATACCGTGAGTAACGTCCAGGGTGAAAAAAAATCCGATTTTCCTGATACCGTGAGACACGTCCAGGGTGAAAAAAATCTGATTTTCCTGATACCGTGAGTAACGTGCAGGGTGAAAAATATCCGATTTTCCTGATACCATGAGTAATGTCCAGGGTGAAAAAAATCCGACTTTCCTTATACCGTGAGTCACGTCCAGGGTGAAAAAAATCAGATTTTCCAGATACCGTGAGTTATGTCCAGGGTGAAAAATATCAGATTTTCTTGATACCGTGAGTAAAGTCCAGGGTGAAAAAAATTCAAATTTTCATGATACCATGGATAACAGTCCAGGTGAAAAAAATCCGATTTTCCTGATACCGTGAGTCACGTCCAGGGTGAAAAAAATCATATTTTCCTGATACCGTGAGTAAAGTCCCGGGTGAAAAAAATCCGATTTTCCTGATACCGTGAGTAACGTCCAGGGTGAAAAAAATCCGATTTTCCTGATACCATGAGTAATGTCCAGGGCGAAAAAAATCCGATTTTCCTGATACCGTGAGTCACGTCCAGGGTGAAAAAAATCAGATTTTCCTGATACCGTGAGTAACGTCCCGGGTGAAAAAAATCATATTTTCCTGATACCGTGAGTAAAGTCCAGGGTGAAAAAAATCAGATTTTCCAGATACCGTGAGTAACGTCCCGGGTGAAAAAAAATCATATTTTCCTGATACCGTGAGAAACGTCCCGGGTGAAAAAAATCATATTTTCCTGATACCGTGAGTAAAGTCCAGGGTGAAAAAAATCCGATTTTCCTGATACCATGAGTAAAGTCCAGGGTGAAAAAAGTCAGATTTTCCTGATACCGTGAGACACGTCCAGGGTGAAAAAAATCTGATTTTCCTGATACCGTGAGTAACGTCCTGGGTGAAAAAAATCATATTTTCCTGATACCGTGAGTAAAGTCCAGGGTGAAAAAAATCAGATTTTCCTGATACCGTGAGTAACGTCCCGGGTGAAAAAAATCATATTCCTGATTCCGTGAGTAAAGTCCAGGGTGAAAATAATCAGATTTTCCTGATACCGTGAGAAAGGTCCAGGGTGAAAAAAATTAGATTTTCCTGATACCGTGAGTAACGTCCCGGGTGAAAAAAATCATATTTTACTGATACCATGAGTAAAGTCCAGGGTGAAAAACGTCAGATTTTCATGATACCATGAGTAACGTCCTGGGTGAAAAAAATCATATTTTCCTGATACCGTGAGTAACGTCCCGGGTGAAAAAAATCCGATTTTCCTGATACCGTGAGTAACGTCCAGGGTGAAAAAAATCCGATTTTCCTGATACCGTGAGACACGTCCAGGGTGAAAAAAATCTGATTTTCCTGATACCGTGAGTAACGTGCAGGGTGAAAAATATCCGATTTTCCTGATACCATGAGTAATGTCCAGGGTGAAAAAAATCCGACTTTCCTGATACCGTGAGTCACGTCCAGGGTGAAAAAAATCAGATTTTCCAGATACCGTGAGTTATGTCCAGGGTGAAAAATATCAGATTTTCTTGATACCGTGAGTAAAGTCCAGGGTGAAAAAAATTCAAATTTTCATGATACCATGGATAACAGTCCAGGTGAAAAAAATCCGATTTTCCTGATACCGTGAGTCACGTCCAGGGTGAAAAAAATCATATTTTCCTGATACCGTGAGTAAAGTCCCGGGTGAAAAAAATCCGATTTTCCTGATACCGTGAGTAACGTCCCGGGTGAAAAAAATCCGATTTTCCTGATACCGTGAGTAACGTCCAGGGTGAAAAAAATCCGATTTTCCTGATACCGTGAGACACGTCCAGGGTGAAAAAAATCTGATTTTCCTGATACCGTGAGTAACGTGCAGGGTGAAAAATATCCGATTTTCCTGATACCATGAGTAATGTCCCGGGTGAAAAAAATCCGATTTTCCTGATACCGTGAGACACGTCCAGGGTGAAAAAAATCTGATTTTCCTGATACCGTGAGTAACGTCCTGGGTGAAAAAAATCATATTTTCCTGATACCGTGAGTAAAGTCCAGGGTGAAAAAAATCAGATTTTCCTGATACCGTGAGCAACGTCCCGGGTGAAAAAAATCATATTCCTGATTCCGTGAGTAAAGTCCAGGGTGAAAATAATCAGATTTTCCTGATACCGTGAGAAAGGTCCAGGGTGAAAAAAATCAGATTTTCCTGATACCGTGAGTAACGTCCCGGGTGAAAAAAATCATATTTTACTGATACCATGAGTAAAGTCCAGGGTGAAAAAAGTCAGATTTTCATGATACCATGAGTAACGTCCTGGGTGAAAAAAATCATATTTTCCTGATACCGTGAGTAACGTCCCGGGTGAAAAAAATCCGATTTTCCTGATACCGTGAGTAACGTCCAGGGTGAAAAAAATCCGATTTTCCTGATACCGTGAGACACGTCCAGGGTGAAAAAAATCTGATTTTCCTGATACCGTGAGTAACGTGCAGGGTGAAAAATATCCGATTTTCCTGATACCATGAGTAATGTCCAGGGTGAAAAAAATCCGACTTTCCTGATACCGTGAGTCACGTCCAGGGTGAAAAAAATCAGATTTTCCAGATACCGTGAGTTATGTCCAGGGTGAAAAATATCAGATTTTCTTGATACCGTGAGTAAAGTCCAGGGTGAAAAAAATTCAAATTTTCATGATACCATGGATAACAGTCCAGGTGAAAAAAATCCAATTTTCCTGATACCGTGAGTCACGTCCAGGGTGAAAAAAATCATATTTTCCTGATACCGTGAGTAAAGTCCCGGGTGAAAAAAATCCGATTTTCCTGATACCGTGAGTAAAGTCCCGGGTGAAAAAAATCCGATTTTCCTGATACCGTGAGTCACGTCCAGGGTGAAAAAAATCAGATTTTCCTGATACCGTGAGTAACGTCCCGGGTGAAAAAAATCATATTTTCCTGATACCGTGAGTAAAGTCCAGGGTGAAAAAAATCAGATTTTCCAGATACCGTGAGTAACGTCCCGGGTGAAAAAAAATCATATTTTCCTGATACCGTGAGAAACGTCCCGGGTGAAAAAAATCATATTTTCCTGATACCGTGAGTAAAGTCCAGGGTGAAAAAAATCCGATTTTCCTGATACCATGAGTAAAGTCCAGGGTGAAAAAAGTCAGATTTTCCTGATACCGTGAGACACGTCCAGGGTGAAAAAAATCTGATTTTCCTGATACCGTGAGTAACGTCCTGGGTGAAAAAAATCATATTTTCCTGATACCGTGAGTAAAGTCCAGGGTGAAAAAAATCAGATTTTCCTGATACCGTGAGTAACGTCCCGGGTGAAAAAAATCATATTCCTGATTCCGTGAGTAAAGTCCAGGGTGAAAATAATCAGATTTTCCTGATACCGTGAGAAAGGTCCAGGGTGAAAAAAATTAGATTTTCCTGATACCGTGAGTAACGTCCCGGGTGAAAAAAATCATATTTTACTGATACCATGAGTAAAGTCCAGGGTGAAAAACGTCAGATTTTCATGATACCATGAGTAACGTCCTGGGTGAAAAAAATCATATTTTCCTGATACCGTGAGTAACGTCCCGGGTGAAAAAAATCCGATTTTCCTGATACCGTGAGTAACGTCCAGGGTGAAAAAAATCCGATTTTCCTGATACCGTGAGACACGTCCAGGGTGAAAAAAATCTGATTTTCCTGATACCGTGAGTAACGTGCAGGGTGAAAAATATCCGATTTTCCTGATACCATGAGTAATGTCCAGGGTGAAAAAAATCCGACTTTCCTGATACCGTGAGTCACGTCCAGGGTGAAAAAAATCAGATTTTCCAGATACCGTGAGTTATGTCCAGGGTGAAAAATATCAGATTTTCTTGATACCGTGAGTAAAGTCCAGGGTGAAAAAAATTCAAATTTTCATGATACCATGGATAACAGTCCAGGTGAAAAAAATCCGATTTTCCTGATACCGTGAGTCACGTCCAGGGTGAAAAAAATCATATTTTCCTGATACCGTGAGTAAAGTCCCGGGTGAAAAAAATCCGATTTTCCTGATACCGTGAGTAACGTCCCGGGTGAAAAAAATCCGATTTTCCTGATACCGTGAGTAACGTCCAGGGTGAAAAAAATCCGATTTTCCTGATACCGTGAGACACGTCCAGGGTGAAAAAAATCTGATTTTCCTGATACCGTGAGTAACGTGCAGGGTGAAAAATATCCGATTTTCCTGATACCATGAGTAATGTCCCGGGTGAAAAAAATCCGATTTTCCTGATACCGTGAGACACGTCCAGGGTGAAAAAAATCTGATTTTCCTGATACCGTGAGTAACGTCCTGGGTGAAAAAAATCATATTTTCCTGATACCGTGAGTAAAGTCCAGGGTGAAAAAAATCAGATTTTCCTGATACCGTGAGCAACGTCCCGGTTGAAAAAAATCATATTCCTGATTCCGTGAGTAAAGTCCAGGGTGAAAATAATCAGATTTTCCTGATACCGTGAGAAAGGTCCAGGGTGAAAAAAATCAGATTTTCCTGATACCGTGAGTAACGTCCCGGGTGAAAAAAATCATATTTTACTGATACCATGAGTAAAGTCCAGGGTGAAAAAAGTCAGATTTTCATGATACCATGAGTAACGTCCTGGGTGAAAAAAATCATATTTTCCTGATACCGTGAGTAACGTCCCGGGTGAAAAAAATCCGATTTTCCTGATACCGTGAGTAACGTCCAGGGTGAAAAAAATCCGATTTTCCTGATACCGTGAGACACGTCCAGGGTGAAAAAAATCTGATTTTCCTGATACCGTGAGTAACGTGCAGGGTGAAAAATATCCGATTTTCCTGATACCATGAGTAATGTCCAGGGTGAAAAAAATCCGACTTTCCTGATACCGTGAGTCACGTCCAGGGTGAAAAAAATCAGATTTTCCAGATACCGTGAGTTATGTCCAGGGTGAAAAATATCAGATTTTCTTGATACCGTGAGTAAAGTCCAGGGTGAAAAAAATTCAAATTTTCATGATACCATGGATAACAGTCCAGGTGAAAAAAATCCAATTTTCCTGATACCGTGAGTCACGTCCAGGGTGAAAAAAATCATATTTTCCTGATACCGTGAGTAAAGTCCCGGGTGAAAAAAATCCGATTTTCCTGATACCGTGAGTAAAGTCCCGGGTGAAAAAAATCCGATTTTCCTGATACCGTGAGTCACGTCCAGGGTGAAAAAAATCAGATTTTCCTGATACCGTGAGTAACGTCCCGGGTGAAAAAAATCATATTTTCCTGATACCGTGAGTAAAGTCCAGGGTGAAAAAAATCAGATTTTCCAGATACCGTGAGTAACGTCCCGGGTGAAAAAAAATCATATTTTCCTGATACCGTGAGAAACGTCCCGGGTGAAAAAAATCATATTTTCCTGATACCGTGAGTAAAGTCCAGGGTGAAAAAAATTCAAATTTTCATGATACCATGGATAATAGTCCAGGTGAAAAAAATCCGATTTTCCTGATACCGTGAGTCACGTCCAGGGTGAAAAAAATCAGATTTTCCAGATACCGTGAGTTATGTCCAGGGTGAAAAATATCAGATTTTATTGATACCGTGAGTAAGGTCCAGGGTGAAAAAAATTATATTTTCCTGATACCTTGAATTTAGTCCAGGTGAAAAAAAAGAGATTTTCATGATACCATGAAAAAAGTTTAGGGTGAAAAAAATCCGATATTTCTGATACCGTGAGTAAGGTCCAGGGTGAAAAAAATCTGATTTTCCTGATACCGTGAGTAACGTCCCTGGTGAAAAAAATCATATTTTCCTGATACCGTGAGTAAAGTCCAGGGTGAAAAAAGTCAGATTTTTATGATACCGTGAGTAACGTCCCGGGTGAAAAAAATCATATTTTCCTGATACCGTGAGTAACGTCACTGGTGAAAAAAATCCGATTTCGCTGATACCATGAGTAACGTCCAGGGTGAAAAAAATCCGATTTTCCTGATACCGTGAGACACGTCCAGGGTGAAAAAAATCTGATTTTCCTGATACCGTGAGTAACGTCCTGGGTGAAAAAAATCAGATTTTCCTGATACCGTGAGTAACGTCCCGGGTGAAAAAAATCATATTCCTGATTCCGTGAGTAAAGTCCAGGGTGAAAAAAATCAGATTTTCCTGATACCGTGAGAAAGGTCCAGGGTGAAAAAAATCAGATTTTCCTGATACCGTGAGTAACGTCCCGGGTGAAAAAAATCATATTTTACTGATACCATGAGTAAAGTCCAGGGTGAAAAAAGTCAGATTTTCATGATACCGTGAGTAACGTCCTGGGTGAAAAAAATCATATTTTCCTGATACCGTGAGTAACGTCCCGGGTGAAAAAAATCCGATTTTCCTGATACCGTGAGTAACGTCCAGGGTGAAAAAAATCCGATTTTCCTGATACCGTGAGACACGTCCAGGGTGAAAAAAATCTGATTTTCCTGATACCGTGAGTAACGTGCAGGGTGAAAAAAATCCAATTTTCCTGATACCATGAGTAATGTCCAGGGTGAAAAAAATCCGATTTTCCTGATACCGTGAGTCACATCCAGGGTGAAAAAAATCAGATTTTCCTGATACCGTGAGTAACGTCCCGGGTGAAAAAAATCATATTTTCCAGATACCGTGAGTTATGTCCAGGGTGAAAAATATCAGATTTTCCTGATACCGTGAGTAACGTCCAGGGTGAAAATAATTATATTTTCCTGATACCGTGAGTAACGTCCCGGGTGAAAAAAAATCATGTTCCTGATTCCGTGAGTAAAGTCCAGGGTGAAAAAAGTCAGATTTTCATGATACCGTGAGTAACGTCCCGGGTGAAAAAAATCATATTTTCCTGATACCGTGAGTAACGTCCCGAGTGAAAAAAATCCGATTTTCCTGATACCGTGAGTAAAGTCCAGGGTGAAAAAAATTCAAATTTTCATGATACCATGGATAATAGTCCAGGTGAAAAAAATCCGATTTTCCTGATACCGTGAGTCACGTCCAGGGTGAAAAAAATCAGATTTTCCAGATACCGTGAGTTATGTCCAGGGTGAAAAATATCAGATTTTATTGATACCGTGAGTAAGGTCCAGGGTGAAAAAAATTATATTTTCCTGATACCTTGAATTTAGTCCAGGTGAAAAAAAAGAGATTTTCATGATACCATGAAAAAAGTTTAGGGTGAAAAAAATCCGATATTTCTGATACCGTGAGTAAGGTCCAGGGTGAAAAAAATCTGATTTTCCTGATACCGTGAGTAACGTCCCTGGTGAAAAAAATCATATTTTCCTGATACCGTGAGTAAAGTCCAGGGTGAAAAAAGTCAGATTTTTATGATACCGTGAGTAACGTCCCGGGTGAAAAAAATCATATTTTCCTGATACCGTGAGTAACGTCACTGGTGAAAAAAATCCGATTTCGCTGATACCATGAGTAACGTCCAGGGTGAAAAAAATCCGATTTTCCTGATACCGTGAGACACGTCCAGGGTGAAAAAAATCTGATTTTCCTGATACCGTGAGTAACGTCCTGGGTGAAAAAAATCAGATTTTCCTGATACCGTGAGTAACGTCCCGGGTGAAAAAAATCATATTCCTGATTCCGTGAGTAAAGTCCAGGGTGAAAAAAATCAGATTTTCCTGATACCGTGAGAAAGGTCCAGGGTGAAAAAAATCAGATTTTCCTGATACCGTGAGTAACGTCCCGGGTGAAAAAAATCATATTTTACTGATACCATGAGTAAAGTCCAGGGTGAAAAAAGTCAGATTTTCATGATACCGTGAGTAACGTCCTGGGTGAAAAAAATCATATTTTCCTGATACCGTGAGTAACGTCCCGGGTGAAAAAAATCCGATTTTCCTGATACCGTGAGTAACGTCCAGGGTGAAAAAAATCCGATTTTCCTGATACCGTGAGACACGTCCAGGGTGAAAAAAATCTGATTTTCCTGATACCGTGAGTAACGTGCAGGGTGAAAAAAATCCAATTTTCCTGATACCATGAGTAATGTCCAGGGTGAAAAAAATCCGATTTTCCTGATACCGTGAGTCACATCCAGGGTGAAAAAAATCAGATTTTCCTGATACCGTGAGTAACGTCCCGGGTGAAAAAAATCATATTTTCCAGATACCGTGAGTTATGTCCAGGGTGAAAAATATCAGATTTTCCTGATACCGTGAGTAACGTCCAGGGTGAAAATAATTATATTTTCCTGATACCGTGAGTAACGTCCCGGGTGAAAAAAATCATGTTCCTGATTCCGTGAGTAAAGTCCAGGGTGAAAAAAGTCAGATTTTCATGATACCGTGAGTAACGTCCCGGGTGAAAAAAATCATATTTTCCTGATACCGTGAGTAACGTCCCGAGTGAAAAAAATCCGATTTTCCTGATACCGTGAGTAACGTCCAGGGTGAAAAAAATCCGATTTTCATGATACCATGGGGAACAGTACAGGTGAAAAAAATCCGATTTTCCTGATACCGTGAGTAACGTCCAGGGTGAAAAAAATCAGATTTTCCAGATACTGTGAGTTATGTCCAGGGTTAAAAATATCAGATTTTCCTGGTACCGTGAGTAACGTCCAGGGTGAAAAAAATTATATTTTCGTGATACCTTGAGTTTAGTCCAGGTGAAAAAAAAAAGAGATTTTCATGATACCATGAAAAAAGTTTAGGGTGAAAAAAATCCGATATTCCTGATACCGTGAGTTTAGTCCAGGGTGAAAAAAATCAGATTTTCCTGATACCGTGAGTAACGTCCCGGGTGAAAAAAATCATATTTTCCTGATACCGTGAGAAAGGTCCAGGGTGAAAAAAATCAGATTTTCCTGATACCGTGAGTAACGTCCCGGGTGAAAAAAATCATATTTTACTGATACCATGAGTAAAGTCCAGGGTGAAAAAAGTCAGATTTTCATGATACCATGAGTAACGTCCTGGGTGAAAAAAATCATATTTTCCTGATACCGTGAGTAACGTCCCGGGTGAAAAAAATCCGATTTTCCTGATACCGTGAGTAACGTCCAGGGTGAAAAAAATCCGATTTTCCTGATACCGTGAGACACGTCCAGGGTGAAAAAAATCTGATTTTCCTGATACCGTGAGTAACGTGCAGGGTGAAAAATATCCGATTTTCCTGATACCATGAGTAATGTCCAGGGTGAAAAAAATCCGACTTTCCTGATACCGTGAGTCACGTCCAGGGTGAAAAAAATCAGATTTTCCAGATACCGTGAGTTATGTCCAGGGTGAAAAATATCAGATTTTCTTGATACCGTGAGTAAAGTCCAGGGTGAAAAAAATTCAAATTTTCATGATACCATGGATAACAGTCCAGGTGAAAAAAATCCGATTTTCCTGATACCGTGAGTCACGTCCAGGGTGAAAAAAATCATATTTTCCTGATACCGTGAGTAAAGTCCCGGGTGAAAAAAATCCAATTTTCCTGATACCGTGAGTAACGTCGAGGGTGAAAAAAATCCGATTTTCCTGATACCATGAGTAATGTCCAGGGCGAAAAAAATCCGATTTTCCTGATACCGTGAGACACGTCCAGGGTGAAAAAAATCAGATTTTCCTGATACCGTGAGTAACGTCCCGGGTGAAAAAAATCATATTTTCCTGATACCGTGAGTAAAGTCCAGGGTGAAAAAAATCAGATTTTCGAGATACCGTGAGTAACGTCCCGGGTGAAAAAAAATCATATTTTCCTGATACCGTGAGAAACGTCCCGGGTGAAAAAAATCATATTTTCCTGATACCGTGAGTAAAGTCCAGGGTGAAAAAAATCCGATTTTCCTGATACCATGAGTAAAGTCCAGGGTGAAAAAAGTCAGATTTTCCTGATACCGTGAGACACGTCCAGGGTGAAAAAAATCTGATTTTCCTGATACCGTGAGTAACGTCCTTGGTGAAAAAAATCATATTTTCCTGATACCGTGAGTAAAGTCCAGGGTGAAAAAAATCAGATTTTCCTGATACCGTGAGTAACGTCCCGGGTGAAAAAAATCATATTCCTGATTCCGTGAGTAAAGTCCAGGGTGAAAATAATCAGATTTTCCTGATACCGTGAGAAAGGTCCAGGGTGAAAAAAATTAGATTTTCCTGATACCGTGAGTAACGTCCCGGGTGAAAAAAATCATATTTTACTGATACCATGAGTAAAGTCCAGGGTGAAAAACGTCAGATTTTCATGATACCATGAGTAACGTCCTGGGTGAAAAAAATCATATTTTCCTGATACCGTGAGTAACGTCCCGGGTGAAAAAAATCCGATTTTCCTGATACCGTGAGTAACGTCCAGGGTGAAAAAAATCCGATTTTCCTGATACCGTGAGACACGTCCAGGGTGAAAAAAATCTGATTTTCCTGATACCGTGAGTAACGTGCAGGGTGAAAAATATCCGATTTTCCTGATACCATGAGTAATGTCCCGGGTGAAAAAAATCCGATTTTCCTGATACCGTGAGACACATCCAGGGTGAAAAAAATCTGATTTTCCTGATACCGTGAGTAACATCCTGGGTGAAAAAAATCATATTTTCCTGATACCGTGAGTAAAGTCCAGGGTGAAAAAAATCAGATTTTCCTGATACCGTGAGCAACGTCCCGGGTGAAAAAAATCATATTCCTGATTCCGTGAGTAAAGTCCAGGGTGAAAATAATCAGATTTTCCTGATACCGTGAGAAAGGTCCAGGGTGAAAAAAATCAGATTTTCCTGATACCGTGAGTAACGTCCCGGGTGAAAAAAATCATATTTTACTGATACCATGAGTAAAGTCCAGGGTGAAAAAAGTCAGATTTTCATGATACCATGAGTAACGTCCTGGGTGAAAAAAATCATATTTTCCTGATACCGTGAGTAACGTCCCGGGTGAAAAAAATCCGATTTTCCTGATACCGTGAGTAACGTCCAGGGTGAAAAAAATCTGATTTTCCTGATACCGTGAGACACGTCCAGGGTGAAAAAAATCTGATTTTCCTGATACCGTGAGTAACGTGCAGGGTGAAAAATATCCGATTTTCCTGATACCATGAGTAATGTCCAGGGTGAAAAAAATCCGACTTTCCTGATACCGTGAGTCACGTCCAGGGTGAAAAAAATCAGATTTTCCAGATACCGTGAGTTATGTCCAGGGTGAAAAATATCAGATTTTCTTGATACCGTGAGTAAAGTCCAGGGTGAAAAAAATTCAAATTTTCATGATACCATGGATAACAGTCCAGGTGAAAAAAATCCGATTTTCCTGATACCGTGAGTCACGTCCAGGGTGAAAAAAATCATATTTTCCTGATACCGTGAGTAAAGTCCCGGGTGAAAAAAATCCGATTTTCCTGATACCGTGAGTAAAGTCCCGGGTGAAAAAAATCCGATTTTCCTGATACCGTGAGTCACGTCCAGGGTGAAAAAAATCAGATTTTCCTGATACCGTGAGTAACGTCCCGGGTGAAAAAAAATCATATTTTCCTGATACCGTGAGTAAAGTCCAGGGTGAAAAAAATCAGATTTTCCAGATACCGTGAGTAACGTCCCGGGTGAAAAAAAATCATATTTTCCTGATACCGTGAGAAACGTCCCGGGTGAAAAAAATCATATTTTCCTGATACCGTGAGTAAAGTCCAGGGTGAAAAAAATTCAAATTTTCATGATACCATGGATAATAGTCCAGGTGAAAAAAATCCGATTTTCCTGATACCGTGAGTCACGTCCAGGGTGAAAAAAATCAGATTTTCCAGATACCGTGAGTTATGTCCAGGGTGAAAAATATCAGATTTTATTGATACCGTGAGTAAGGTCCAGGGTGAAAAAAATTATATTTTCCTGATACCTTGAATTTAGTCCAGGTGAAAAAAAAGAGATTTTCATGATACCATGAAAAAAGTTTAGGGTGAAAAAAATCCGATATTTCTGATACCGTGAGTAAGGTCCAGGGTGAAAAAAATCTGATTTTCCTGATACCGTGAGTAACGTCCCTGGTGAAAAAAATCATATTTTCCTGATACCGTGAGTAAAGTCCAGGGTGAAAAAAGTCAGATTTTTATGATACCGTGAGTAACGTCCCGGGTGAAAAAAATCATATTTTCCTGATACCGTGAGTAACGTCACTGGTGAAAAAAATCCGATTTTGCTGATACCATGAGTAACGTCCAGGGTGAAAAAAATCCGATTTTCCTGATACCGTGAGACACGTCCAGGGTGAAAAAAATCTGATTTTCCTGATACCGTGAGTAACGTCCTGGGTGAAAAAAATCAGATTTTCCTGATACCGTGAGTAACGTCCCGGGTGAAAAAAATCATATTTTACTGATACCATGAGTAAAGTCCAGGGTGAAAAAAGTCAGATTTTCATGATACCGTGAGTAACGTCCTGGGTGAAAAAAATCATATTTTCCTTATACCGTGAGTAACGTCCCGGGTGAAAAAAATCCGATTTTCCTGATACCGTGAGTAACGTCTAGGGTGAAAAAAATCCGATTTTCCTGATACCGTGAGACACGTCCAGGGTGAAAAAAATCTGATTTTCCTGATACCGTGAGTAACGTGCAGGGTGAAAAAAATCCAATTTTCCTGATACCATGAGTAATGTCCAGGGTGAAAAAAATCCGATTTTCCTGATACCGTGAGTCACATCCAGGGTGAAAAAAATCAGATTTTCCTGATACCGTGAGTAACGTCCCGGGTGAAAAAAATCATATTTTCCAGATACCGTGAGTTATGTCCAGGGTGAAAAATATCAGATTTTCCTGATACCGTGAGTAACGTCCAGGGTGAAAATAATTATATTTTCCTGATACCGTGAGTAACGTCCCGGGTGAAAAAAATCATGTTCCTGATTCCGTGAGTAAAGTCCAGGGTGAAAAAAGGCATATTTTCCTGATACCGTGAGTAACGTCCCGAGTGAAAAAAATCCGATTTTCCTGATACCGTGAGTAACGTCCAGGGTGAAAAAAATCCGATTTTCCTGATACCGTGAGACACGTCCAGGGTGAAAAAAATCTGATTTTCCTGATACCGTGAGTAACGTGCAGGGTGAAAAATATACGATTTTCCTGATACCATGAGTAATGTCCAGGGTGAAAAAAATCCGACTTTCCTGATACCGTGAGTCACGTCCAGGGTGAAAAAAATCATATTTTCCTGATACCGTGAGTAAAGTCCCGGGTGAAAAAAATCCGATTTTCCTGATACCGTGAGTAACGTCCAGGGTGAAAAAAATCCGATTTTCCTGATACCATGAGTAATGTCCAGGGCGAAAAAAATCCGATTTTCCTGATACCGTGAGTCACGTCCAGGGTGAAAAAAATCAGATTTTCCTGATACCGTGAGTAACGTCCCGGGTGAAAAAAATCATATTTTCCTGATACCGTGAGTAAAGTCCAGGGTGAAAAAAATCAGATTTTCCAGATACCGTGAGTAACGTCCCGGGTGAAAAAAAATCATATTTTCCTGATACCGTGAGAAACGTCCCGGGTGAAAAAAATCATATTTTCCTGATACCGTGAGTAAAGTCCAGGGTGAAAAAAATTCAAATTTTCATGATACCATGGATAATAGTCCAGGTGAAAAAAATCCGATTTTCCTGATACCGTGAGTCACGTCCAGGGTGAAAAAAATCAGATTTTCCAGATACCGTGAGTTATGTCCAGGGTGAAAAATATCAGATTTTCTTGATACTGTGAGTAAGGTCCAGGGTGAAAAAAATTATATTTTCCTGATACCTTGAATTTAGTCCAGGTGAAAAAAAAGAGATTTTCATGATACCATGAAAAAAGTTTAGGGTGAAAAAAATCCGATATTTCTGATACCGTGAGTAAGGTCCAGGGTGAAAAAAATCTGATTTTCCTGATACCGTGAGTAAAGTCCAGGGTGAAAAAAGTCAGATTTTTATGATACCGTGAGTAACATCCCGGGTGAAAAAAATCATATTTTCCTGATACCGTGAGTAACGTCACTGGTGAAAAAAATCCGATTTTGCTGATACCATGAGTAACGTCCAGGGTGAAAAAAATCCGATTTTCCTGATACCGTGAGACACGTCCAGGGTGAAAAAAATCTGATTTTCCTGATACCGTGAGTAACGTCCCGGGTGAAAAAAATCATATTTTACTGATACCATGAGTAAAGTCCAGGGTGAAAAAAGTCAGATTTTCATGATACCGTGAGTAACGTCCTGGGTGAAAATAATCATATTTTCCTGATACCGTGAGTAACGTCCCGGGTGAAAAAAATCCGATTTTCCTGATACCGTGAGTAACGTCCAGGGTGAAAAAAATCAGATTTTCCTCATACCGTGAGTAACGTCCCGGGTGAAAAAAATCATATTTTCCAGATACCGTGAGTTATGTCCAGGGTGAAAAATATCAGATTTTCCTGATACCATGAGTAACGTCCAGGGTGAAAATAATTATATTTTCCTGATACCGTGAGTAACGTCCCGGGTGAAAAAAATCATGTTCCTGACTCCGTGAGTAAAGTCCAGGGTGAAAAAAGTCAGATTTTCATGATACCGTGAGTAACGTCCCGGGTGAAAAAAATCATATTTTCCTGATACCGTGAGTAAAGTCCCGAGTGAAAAAAATCCGATTTTCCTGATACCGTGAGTAACGTCCAGGGTGAAAAAAATCCGATTTTCATGATACCATGGGGAACAGTACAGGTGAAAAAAATCCGATTTTCCTGATACCGTGAGTAACGTCCAGGGTGAAAAAAATCAGATTTTCCAGATACTGTGAGTTATGTCCAGGGTTAAAAATATCAGATTTTCCTGGTACCGTGAGTAACGTCCAGGGTGAAAAAAATTATATTTTCGTAATACCTTGAGTTTAGTCCAGGTGAAAAAAAAAGAGATTTTCATGATACCATGAAAAAAGTTTAGGGTGAAAAAAATCTGATATTCCTGATACCGTGAGTTTAGTCCAGGGTGAAAAAAATCAGATTTTCCTGATACCGTGAGTAACGTCCCGGGTGAAAAAAATCATATTTTCCTGATACCGTGAGAAAAGTCCCGGGTGAAAAAAATCATATTTTCCTGATACCGTGAGTAAAGTCCAGGGTGAAAAAAATCAAATTTTCATGATACCATGGGTAACAGTCCAGGTGAAAAAAATCCGATTTTCCTGATACCGTGAGTCACGTCCAGGGTGAAAAAAATCCGATTTTCCTGATACCGTGAGACACGTCCAGGGTGAAAAAAATCTGATTTTCCAGATACCGTGAGTAACGTACAGGGTGAAAAAAATCCGATTTTCCTGATACCATGAGTAATGTCCAGGGTGAAAAAAATCCGATTATCCTGATACCGTGAGTCACGTCCAGGGTGAAAAACATCAGATTTTCCTGATACCGTGAGTAACGTCCCGGGTGAAAAAAGTCAGATTTTCATGATACCGTGAGTAATGTCCCGGGTGAAAAAAATCATATTTTACTGATACCGTGAGTAACGTCCCGGGTGAAAAAAAATCTGATTTTCCTGATACCGTGAGTAACGTCCAGGGTGAAAAAAAATCAGATTTTCCAGATACCGTGAGTTATGTCCAGGGTGAAAAATATCAGATTTTCTTGATACCGTGAGTAAGGTCCAGGGTGAAAAAAATTATATTTTCCTGATACCTTGAATTTAGTCCAGGTGAAAAAAAAGAGATTTTCATGATACCATGAAAAAAGTTTAGGGTGAAAAAAATCCGATATTTCTGATAACGTGAGTAAAGTCCAGGGTGAAAAAAGTCAGATTTTTATGATACCGTGAGTAACGTCCCGGGTGAAAAAAATCCAATTTTCCTGATACCATGAGTAATGTCCAGGGTGAAAAAAATCCGATTTTCCTGATACCGTGAGTCACATCCAGGGTGAAAAAAATCAGATTTTCCTCATACCGTGAGTAACGTCCCGGGTGAAAAAAATCATATTTTCCAGATACCGTGAGTTATGTCCAGGGTGAAAAATATCAGATTTTCCTGATACCGTGAGTAACGTCCAGGGTGAAAATAATTATATTTTCCTGATACCGTGAGTAACGTCCCGGGTGAAAAAAATCATGTTCCTGATTCCGTGAGTAAAGTCCAGGGTGAAAAAAGTCAGATTTTCATGATACCGTGAGACACGTCCAGGGTGAAAAAAATCTGATTTTCCTGATACCGTGAGTAACGTGCAGGGTGAAAAATATACGATTTTCCTGATACCATGAGTAATGTCCAGGGTGAAAAAAATCCGACTTTCCTGATACCGTGAGTCACGTCCAGGGTGAAAAAAATCAGATTTTCCAGATACCGTGAGTTATGTCCAGGGTGAAAAATATCAGATTTTCTTGATACCGTGAGTAAAGTCCAGGGTGAAAAAAATTCAAATTTTCATGATACCATGGATAACAGTCCAGGTGAAAAAAATCCGATTTTCCTGATACCGTGAGTCACGTCCAGGGTGAAAAAAATCATATTTTCCTGATACCGTGAGTAAAGTCCCGGGTGAAAAAAATCCGATTTTCCTGATACCGTGAGTAACGTCCAGGGTGAAAAAAATCCGATTTTCCTGATACCATGAGTAATGTCCAGGGCGAAAAAAATCCGATTTTCCTGATACCGTGAGTCACGTCCAGGGTGAAAAAAATCAGATTTTCCTGATACCGTGAGTAACGTCCCGGGTGAAAAAAATCATATTTTCCTGATACCGTGAGTAAAGTCCAGGGTGAAAAAAATCAGATTTTCCAGATACCGTGAGTAACGTCCCGGGTGAAAAAAAATCATATTTTCCTGATACCGTGAGAAACGTCCCGGGTGAAAAAAATCATATTTTCCTGATACCGTGAGTAAAGTCCAGGGTGAAAAAAATTCAAATTTTCATGATACCATGGATAATAGTCCAGGTGAAAAAAATCCGATTTTCCTGATACCGTGAGTCACGTCCAGGGTGAAAAAAATCAGATTTTCCAGATACCGTGAGTTATGTCCAGGGTGAAAAATATCAGATTTTCTTGATACTGTGAGTAAGGTCCAGGGTGAAAAAAATTATATTTTCCTGATACCTTGAATTTAGTCCAGGTGAAAAAAAAGAGATTTTCATGATACCATGAAAAAAGTTTAGGGTGAAAAAAATCCGATATTTCTGATACCGTGAGTAAGGTCCAGGGTGAAAAAAATCTGATTTTCCTGATACCGTGAGTAACGTCCCTGGTGAAAAAAATCATATTTTCCTGATACCGTGAGTAAAGTCCAGGGTGAAAAAAGTCAGATTTTTATGATACCGTGAGTAACGTCCCGGGTGAAAAAAATCATATTTTCCTGATACCGTGAGTAACGTCACTGGTGAAAAAAATCCGATTTTGCTGATACCATGAGTAACGTCCAGGGTGAAAAAAATCCGATTTTCCTGATACCGTGAGACACGTCCAGGGTGAAAAAAATCTGATTTTCCTGATACCGTGAGTAACGTCCCGGGTGAAAAAAATCATATTTTACTGATACCATGAGTAAAGTCCAGGGTGAAAAAAGTCAGATTTTCATGATACCGTGAGTAACGTCCTGGGTGAAAATAATCATATTTTCCTGATACCGTGAGTAACGTCCCGGGTGAAAAAAATCCGATTTTCCTGATACCGTGAGTAACGTCCAGGGTGAAAAAAATCAGATTTTCCTCATACCGTGAGTAACGTCCCGGGTGAAAAAAATCATATTTTCCAGATACCGTGAGTTATGTCCAGGGTGAAAAATATCAGATTTTCCTGATACCGTGAGTAACGTCCAGGGTGAAAATAATTATATTTTCCTGATACCGTGAGTAACGTCCCGGGTGAAAAAAATCATGTTCCTGATTCCGTGAGTAAAGTCCAGGGTGAAAAAAGTCAGATTTTCATGATACCGTGAGTAACGTCCCGGGTGAAAAAAATCATATTTTCCTGATACCGTGAGTAAAGTCCCGAGTGAAAAAAATCCGATTTTCCTGATACCGTGAGTAACGTCCAGGGTGAAAAAAATCCGATTTTCATGATACCATGGGGAACAGTACAGGTGAAAAAAATCCGATTTTCCTGATACCGTGAGTAACGTCCAGGGTGAAAAAAATCAGATTTTCCAGATACTGTGAGTTATGTCCAGGGTTAAAAATATCAGATTTTCCTGGTACCGTGAGTAACGTCCAGGGTGAAAAAAATTATATTTTCGTAATACC
Source organism: Bradypodion pumilum (assembly GCA_035047305.1). NCBI lineage: Eukaryota > Metazoa > Chordata > Lepidosauria > Squamata > Chamaeleonidae > Bradypodion > Bradypodion pumilum. The sequence goes on from JAWDJD010000003.1 coordinate 188,275,049, forward strand.
TTGAGTTTAGTCCAGGTGAAAAAAAAAGAGATTTTCATGATACCATGAAAAAAGTTTAGGGTGAAAAAAATCTGATATTCCTGATACCGTGAGTTTAGTCCAGGGTGAAAAAAATCAGATTTTCCTGATACCGTGAGTAACGTCCCGGGTGAAAAAAATCATATTTTCCTGATACCGTGAGAAACGTCCCGGGTGAAAAAAATCATATTTTCCTGATACCGTGAGTAAAGTCCAGGGTGAAAAAAATCAAATTTTCATGATACCATGGGTAACAGTCCAGGTGAAAAAAATCCGATTTTCCTGATACCGTGAGTCACGTCCAGGGTGAAAAAAATCCGATTTTCCTGATACCGTGAGACACGTCCAGGGTGAAAAAAATCTGATTTTCCAGATACCGTGAGTAACGTACAGGGTGAAAAAAATCCGATTTTCCTGATACCATGAGTAATGTCCAGGGTGAAAAAAATCCGATTATCCTGATACCGTGAGTCACGTCCAGGGTGAAAAACATCAGATTTTCCTGATACCGTGAGTAACGTCCCGGGTGAAAAAAGTCAGATTTTCATGATACCGTGAGTAATGTCCCGGGTGAAAAAAATCATATTTTACTGATACCGTGAGTAACGTCCCGGGTGAAAAAAAATCTGATTTTCCTGATACCGTGAGTAACGTCCAGGGTGAAAAAAAATCAGATTTTCCAGATACCGTGAGTTATGTCCAGGGTGAAAAATATCAGATTTTCTTGATACCGTGAGTAAGGTCCAGGGTGAAAAAAATTATATTTTCCTGATACCTTGAATTTAGTCCAGGTGAAAAAAAAGAGATTTTCATGATACCATGAAAAAAGTTTAGGGTGAAAAAAATCCGATATTTCTGATAACGTGAGTAAAGTCCAGGGTGAAAAAAGTCAGATTTTTATGATACCGTGAGTAACGTCCCGGGTGAAAAAAATCCAATTTTCCTGATACCATGAGTAATGTCCAGGGTGAAAAAAATCCGATTTTCCTGATACCGTGAGTCACATCCAGGGTGAAAAAAATCAGATTTTCCTCATACCGTGAGTAACGTCCCGGGTGAAAAAAATCATATTTTCCAGATACCGTGAGTTATGTCCAGGGTGAAAAATATCAGATTTTCCTGATACCGTGAGTAACGTCCAGGGTGAAAATAATTATATTTTCCTGATACCGTGAGTAACGTCCCGGGTGAAAAAAATCATGTTCCTGATTCCGTGAGTAAAGTCCAGGGTGAAAAAAGTCAGATTTTCATGATACCGTGAGTAACGTCCCGGGTGAAAAAAATCATATTTTCCTGATACCGTGAGTAAAGTCCCGAGTGAAAAAAATCCGATTTTCCTGATACCGTGAGTAACGTCCAGGGTGAAAAAAATCCGATTTTCATGATACCATGGGGAACAGTACAGGTGAAAAAAATCCGATTTTCCTGATACCGTGAGTAACGTCCAGGGTGAAAAAAATCAGATTTTCCAGATACTGTGAGTTATGTCCAGGGTTAAAAATATCAGATTTTCCTGGTACCGTGAGTAACGTCCAGGGTGAAAAAAATTATATTTTCGTGATACCTTGAGTTTAGTCCAGGTGAAAAAAAAAGAGATTTTCATGATACCATGAAAAAAGTTTAGGGTGAAAAAAATCCGATATTCCTGATACCGTGAGTTTAGTCCAGGGTGAAAAAAATCAGATTTTCCTGATACCGTGAGTAACGTCCCGGGTGAAAAAAATCATATTTTCCTGATACCGTGAGAAACGTCCCGGGTGAAAAAAATCATATTTTCCTGATACCGTGAGTAAAGTCCAGGGTGAAAAAAATCAAATTTTCATGATACCATGGGTAACAGTCCAGGTGAAAAAAATCCGATTTTCCTGATACCGTGAGTCACGTCCAGGGTGAAAAAAATCCGATTTTCCTGATACCGTGAGACACGTCCAGGGTGAAAAAAATCTGATTTTCCAGATACCGTGAGTAACGTACAGGGTGAAAAAAATCCGATTTTCCTGATACCATGAGTAATGTCCAGGGTGAAAAAAATCCGATTATCCTGATACCGTGAGTCACGTCCAGGGTGAAAAACATCAGATTTTCCTGATACCGTGAGTAACGTCCCGGGTGAAAAAAGTCAGATTTTCATGATACCGTGAGTAATGTCCCGGGTGAAAAAAATCATATTTTACTGATACCGTGAGTAACGTCCCGGGTGAAAAAAAATCTGATTTTCCTGATACCGTGAGTAACATCCAGGGTGAAAAAATCAGATTTTCCTGATACCGTGAGTAACGTCCCGGGTGAAAAAAGTCAGATTTTCATGATACCGTGAGTAATGTCCCGGGTGAAAAAAATCATATTTTACTGATACCGTGAGTAACGTCCCGGGTGAAAAAAAATCTGATTTTCCTGATACCGTGAGTAACGTCCAGGGTGAAAAAAAATCAGATTTTCCAGATACCGTGAGTTATGTCCAGGGTGAAAAATATCAGATTTTCTTGATACCGTGAGTAAGGTCCAGGGTGAAAAAAATTATATTTTCCTGATACCTTGAATTTAGTCCAGGTGAAAAAAAAGAGATTTTCATGATACCATGAAAAAAGTTTAGGGTGAAAAAAATCCGATATTTCTGATAACGTGAGTAAAGTCCAGGGTGAAAAAAGTCAGATTTTTATGATACCGTGAGTAACGTCCCGGGTGAAAAAAATCATATTTTCCTGATACCATGAGTAACGTCACTGGTGAAAAAAATCCGATTTTGCTGATACCATGAGTAACGTCCAGGGTGAAAAGAATCCGATTTTCCTGATACCGTGAGACACGTCCAGGGTGAAAAAAATCTGATTTTCCTGATACCGTGAGTAACGTCCTGGGTGAAAAAAATCATATTTTCCTGATACCGTGAGTAACGTCCCGGGTGAAAAAAATCATATTCCTGATTCCGTGAGTAAAGTCCAGGGTGAAAAAAATCAGATTTTCCTGATACCGTGAGAAAGGTCCAGGGTGAAAAAAATCAGATTTTCCTGATACCGTGAGTAACGTCCCGGGTGAAAAAAATCATATTTTACTGATACCATGAGTAAAGTCCAGGGTGAAAAAAGTCAGATTTTCATGATACCGTGAGTAACGTCCTGGGTGAAAAAAATCATATTTTCCTGATACCGTGAGTAACGTCCCGGGTGAAAAAAATCCGATTTTCCTGATACCGTGAGTAACGTCCAGGGTGAAAAAAATCCGATTTTCCTGATACCGTGAGTCACATCCAGGGTGAAAAAAATCAGATTTTCCTGATACCGTGAGTAACGTGCAGGGTGAAAAAAATCCAATTTTCCTGATACCATGAGTAATGTCCAGGGTGAAAAAAATCCGACTTTCCTGATACTGTGAGTCACGTCCAGGTGAAAAAAATCCGATTTTCCTGATACCGTGAGTCACGTCCAGGGTGAAAAAAATCAGATTTTCCAGATACCGTGAGTTATGTCCAGGGTGAAAAATATCAGATTTTCTTGATACCGTGAGTAAAGTCCAGGGTGAAAAAAATTCAAATTTTCATGATACCATGTATAACAGTCCAGGTGAAAAAAATCCGATTTTCATGATACCGTGAGTAACGTCCTGGGTGAAAAAAATCATATTTTCCTGATACCGTGAGTAACGTCCAGGGTGAAAAAAATCCGATTTTCATGATACCATGGGGAACAGTACAGGTGAAAAAAATCCGATTTTCCTGATACCGTGAGTAACGTCCAGGGTGAAAAAAATCAGATTTTCCAGATACTGTGAGTTATGTCCAGGGTTAAAAATATCAGATTTTCCTGGTACCGTGAGTAACGTCCAGGGTGAAAAAAATTATATTTTCGTGATACCTTGAGTTTAGTCCAGGTGAAAAAAAAAGAGATTTTCATGATACCATGAAAAAAGTTTAGGGTGAAAAAAATCCGATATTCCTGATACCGTGAGTTTAGTCCAGGGTGAAAAAAATCAGATTTTCCTGATACCGTGAGTAACGTCCTGGGTGAAAAAAATCATATTTTCCTGATACCGTGAGAAACGTCCCGGGTGAAAAAAATCATATTTTCCTGATACCGTGAGTAAAGTCCAGGGTGAAAAAAATCAAATTTTCATGATACCATGGGTAACAGTCCAGGTGAAAAAAATCCGATTTTCCTGATACCGTGAGTCACGTCCAGGGTGAAAAAAATCCGATTTTCCTGATACCGTGAGACACGTCCAGGGTGAAAAAAATCTGATTTTCCAGATACCGTGAGTAACGTACAGGGTGAAAAAAATCCGATTTTCCTGATACCATGAGTAATGTCCAGGGTGAAAAAAATCCGATTATCCTGATACCGTGAGTCACGTCCAGGGTGAAAAACATCAGATTTTCCTGATACCGTGAGTAACGTCCCGGGTGAAAAAAGTCAGATTTTCATGATACCGTGAGTAATGTCCCGGGTGAAAAAAATCATATTTTACTGATACCGTGAGTAACGTCCCGGGTGAAAAAAAATCTGATTTTCCTGATACCGTGAGTAACATCCAGGGTGAAAAAATCAGATTTTCCTGATACCGTGAGTAACGTCCCGGGTGAAAAAAGTCAGATTTTCATGATACCGTGAGTAATGTCCCGGGTGAAAAAAATCATATTTTACTGATACCGTGAGTAACGTCCCGGGTGAAAAAAAATCTGATTTTCCTGATACCGTGAGTAACGTCCAGGGTGAAAAAAAATCAGATTTTCCAGATACCGTGAGTTATGTCCAGGGTGAAAAATATCAGATTTTCTTGATACCGTGAGTAAGGTCCAGGGTGAAAAAAATTATATTTTCCTGATACCTTGAATTTAGTCCAGGTGAAAAAAAAGAGATTTTCATGATACCATGAAAAAAGTTTAGGGTGAAAAAAATCCGATATTTCTGATAACGTGAGTAAAGTCCAGGGTGAAAAAAGTCAGATTTTTATGATACCGTGAGTAACGTCCCGGGTGAAAAAAATCATATTTTCCTGATACCATGAGTAACGTCACTGGTGAAAAAAATCCGATTTTGCTGATACCATGAGTAACGTCCAGGGTGAAAAAAATCCGATTTTCCTGATACCGTGAGACACGTCCAGGGTGAAAAAAATCTGATTTTCCTGATACCGTGAGTAACGTCCTGGGTGAAAAAAATCATATTTTCCTGATACCGTGAGTAACGTCCCGGGTGAAAAAAATCATATTCCTGATTCCGTGAGTAAAGTCCAGGGTGAAAAAAATCAGATTTTCCTGATACCGTGAGAAAGGTCCAGGGTGAAAAAAATCAGATTTTCCTGATACCGTGAGTAACGTCCCGGGTGAAAAAAATCATATTTTACTGATACCATGAGTAAAGTCCAGGGTGAAAAAAGTCAGATTTTCATGATACCGTGAGTAACGTCCTGGGTGAAAAAAATCATATTTTCCTGATACCGTGAGTAACGTCCCGGGTGAAAAAAATCCGATTTTCCTGATACCGTGAGTAACGTCCAGGGTGAAAAAAATCCGATTTTCCTGATACCGTGAGTCACATCCAGGGTGAAAAAAATCAGATTTTCCTGATACCGTGAGTAACGTGCAGGGTGAAAAAAATCCAATTTTCCTGATACCATGAGTAATGTCCAGGGTGAAAAAAATCCGATTTTCCTGATACCGTGAGTCACATCCAGGGTGAAAAAAATCAGATTTTCCTGATACCGTGAGTAACGTCCCGGGTGAAAAAAATCATATTTTCCAGATACCGTGAGTTATGTCCAGGGTGAAAAATATCAGATTTTCCTGATACCGTGAGTAACGTCCAGGGTGAAAATAATTATATTTTCCTGATACCGTGAGTAACGTCCCGGGTGAAAAAAATCATGTTCCTGATTCCGTGAGTAAAGTCCAGGGTGAAAAAAGTCAGATTTTCATGATACCGTGAGTAACGTCCCGGGTGAAAAAAATCATATTTTCCTGATACCGTGAGTAACGTCCCGAGTGAAAAAAATCCGATTTTCCTGATACCGTGAGTAACGTCCAGGGTGAAAAAAATCCGATTTTCATGATACCATGGGGAACAGTACAGGTGAAAAAAATCCGATTTTCCTGATACCGTGAGTAACGTCCAGGGTGAAAAAAATCAGATTTTCCAGATACTGTGAGTTATGTCCAGGGTTAAAAATATCAGATTTTCCTGGTACCGTGAGTAACGTCCAGGGTGAAAAAAATTATATTTTCGTGATACCTTGAGTTTAGTCCAGGTGAAAAAAAAAAGAGATTTTCATGATACCATGAAAAAAGTTTAGGGTGAAAAAAATCCGATATTCCTGATACCGTGAGTTTAGTCCAGGGTGAAAAAAATCAGATTTTCCTGATACCGTGAGTAACGTCCCGGGTGAAAAAAATCATATTTTCCTGATACCGTGAGAAACGTCCCGGGTGAAAAAAATCATATTTTCCTGATACCGTGAGTAAAGTCCAGGGTGAAAAAAATCAAATTTTCATGATACCATGGGTAACAGTCCAGGTGAAAAAAAACCGATTTTCCTGATACCGTGAGTCACGTCCAGGGTGAAAAAAATCCGATTTTCCTGATACCGTGAGACACGTCCAGGATGAAAAAAATCTGATTTTCCAGATACCGTGAGTAACGTACAGGGTGAAAAAAATCCGATTTTCCTGATACCATGAGTAATGTCCAGGGTGAAAAAAATCCGATTATCCTGATACCGTGAGCAACGTCCAGGGTGAAAAAAATCAGATTTTCCTGATACCGTGAGTAACGTCCCGGGTGAAAAAAGTCAGATTTTCATGATACCGTCAGTAATGTCCCGGGTGAAAAAAATCATATTTTACTGATACCGTGAGTAACGTCCCGGGTGAAAAAAAATCTGATTTTCCTGATACCGTGAGTAACGTCCAGGGTGAAAAAAATCCGATTTTCCTGATACCATGAGTCACGTCCAGGGTGAACAAAATCAGATTTTCCAGATACCGTGAGTTATGGCCAGGGTGAAAAAAATCCGATTTTCCTGATACCGTGAGACACGTCCAGGGTGAAAAAAATCTAATTTTCCTGATACCGTGAGTAACGTACAGGTTGAAAAAAATCCGATTTTCCTGATACCATGAGTAATGTCCAGGGTGAAAAAAATCCGATTTTCCTGATACCGTGAGTCACGTCCAGGTGAAAAAAATCCGATTTTCCTGATACCGTGAGTCACGTCCGGGGTGAAAAAAATCAGATTTTCCAGATACCGTGAGTTATGTCCAGGGTGAAAAATATCAGATTTTCTTGATACCGTGAGTAAAGTCCAGGGTGAAAAAAATTCAAATTTTCATGATACCATGGATAATAGTCCAGGTGAAAAAAATCCGATTTTCCTGATACCGTGAGTCACGTCCAGGGTGAAAAAAATCATATTTTCCTGATACCGTGAGTAAAGTCCCGGGTGAAAAAAATCCGATTTTCCTGATACCGTGAGTAACGTCCAGGGTGAAAAAAATCCGATTTTCCTGATACCATGAGTAATGTCCAGGGCGAAAAAAATCCGATTTTCCTGATACCGTGAGTCACGTCCAGGGTGAAAAAAATCATATTTTCCTGATACCGTGAGTAAAGTCCCGGGTGAAAAAAATCCGATTTTCCTGATACCGTGAGTAACGTCCAGGGTGAAAAAAATCCGATTTTCCTGATACCATGAGTAATGTCCAGGGCGAAAAAAATCCGATTTTCCTGATACCGTGAGTCACGTCCAGGGTGAAAAAAATCATATTTTCCTGATACCGTGAGTAACGTCCCTGGTGAAAAAAATCAGATTTTCCAGATACCGTGAGTAACGTCCCGGGTGAAAAAAAATCATATTTTCCTGATACCGTGAGAAACGTCACGGGTGAAAAAAATCCGATTTTGCTGATACCATGAGTAACGTCCAGGGTGAAAAAAATCCGATTTTCCTGATACCGTGAGACACGTCCAGGGTGAAAAAAATCTGATTTTCCTGATACCGTGAGTAACGTCCTGGGTGAAAAAAATCATATTTTCCTGATACCATTAGTAAAGTCCAGGGTGAAAAAAATCAGATTTTCCTGATACCGTGAGTAACGTCCCGGGTGAAAAAAATCATATTCCTGATTCCGTGAGTAAAGTCCAGGGTGAAAAAAATCAGATTTTCCTGATACCGTGAGAAAGGTCCAGGGTGAAAAAAATCAGATTTTCCTGATACCGTGAGTAACGTCCCGGGTGAAAAAAATCATATTTTACTGATACCATGAGTAAAGTCCAGGATGAAAAAAGTCAGATTTTCATGATACCGTGAGTAACGTCCTGGGTGAAAAAAATCATATTTTCCTGATACCATGAGTAACGTCCAGGGTGAAAAAAAATCCGATTTTCCTGATACCGTGAGACACGTCCAGGGTGAAAAAAATCTGATTTTCCTGATACCGTGAGTAACGTGCAGGGTGAAAAAAATCCGATTTTCCTGATACCATGAGTAATGTCCAGGGTGAAAAAAATCCGATTTTCCTGATACCGTGAGTCACGTCCAGGGTGAAAAAAAATCAGATTTTCCTGATACCGTGAGTAACGTCCCGGGTGAAAAAAATCATATTTTCCAGATACCGTGAGTTATGTCCGGGGTGAAAAATATCAGATTTTCCTGATACCGTGAGTAACGTCCTGGGTGAAAATAATTATATTTTCCTGATACCGTGAGTAACGTCCCGGGTGAAAAAAATCATGTTCCTGATTCCGTGAGTAAAGTCCAGGGTGAAAAAAATCAAATTTTCATGATACCATGGGGAACAGTACAGGTGAAAAAAATCCGATTTTCCTGATACCGTGAGTAACGTCCAGGGTGAAAAAAATCAGATTTTCCAGATACCGTGAGTTATGTCCAGGGTTAAAAATATCAGATTTTCCTGGTACCGTGAGTAACGTCCAGGGTGAAAAAAATTATATTTTCGTGATACCTTGAGTTTAGTCCAGGTGAAAAAAAAAGAGATTTTCATGATACCATGAAAAAAGTTTAGGGTGAAAAAAATCCGATATTCCTGATACCGTGAGTTTAGTCCAGGGTGAAAAAAATCAGATTTTCCTGATACCGTGAGAAACGTCCCGGGTGAAAAAAATCATATTTTCCTGATACCGTGAGTAAAGTCCAGGGTGAAAAAAATCAAATTTTCATGATACCATGGGTAACAGTCCAGGTGAAAAAAATCCGATTTTCCTGATACCGTGAGTCACGTCCAGGGTGAAAAAAATCAGATTTTCCAGGTACCGTGAGTTATGTCCAGGGTGAAAAAAATCCGATTTTCCTGATACCGTGAGACACGTCCAGGGTGAAAAAAATCTGATTTTCCTGACACCGTGAGTAACGTACAGGGTGAAAAAAATCCGATTTTCCTGATACCATGAGTAATGTCCAGGGTGAAAAAAATCCGATTATCCTGATACCGTGAGTCACGTCCAGGGTGAAAAAAATCAGATTTTCCTGACACCGTGAGTAACGTCCCGGGTGGAAAAAATCATATTTTCCTGATACCATGAGTAAAGTCCAGGGTGAAAAAAGTCAGATTTTCATGATACCGTGAGTAACGTCCCGGGTGAAAAATATCATATTTTACTGATACCGTGAGTAACGTCCCGGGTGAAAAAAATCTGATTTTCCTGATACCGTGAGTAACATCCAGGGTGAAAAATATCCGGTTTTCCTGATACCATGAGTCACGTCCAGGGTGAAAAAAATCAGATTTTCCAGATACCGTGAGTTATGGCCAGGGTGAAAAAAATCCAATTTTCCTGATACCGTGAGACACATCCAGGGTGAAAAAAATCTGATTTTCCTGATACCGTGAGTAACGTACAGGGTGAAAAAAATCCGATTTTCCTGCTACCGTGAGTAAAGTCCCGGGTGAAAAAAAATCATATTTTCCTGATACCGTGAGTAAAGTCCCGGGTGAAAAAAATCCGATTTTCCTGATACCGTGAGTAACGTCCAGGGTGAAAAAAATCCGATTTTCCTGATACCGTGAGACACGTCCAGGGTGAAAAAAATCTAATTTTCCTGATACCGTGAGTAATGTCCCAGGTGAAAAAAATCATATTTTCCAGATATCGTGAGTGATGTCCAGGGTGAAAAATATCAGATTTTTCTGATACCGTGAGTAACGTCCAGGGTGAAAAAAATTATATTTTCCTGATACCGTGAGTAACGTCTCGGGTGAAAAAAAATCATATTCCTGATTCCGTGAGTAAAGTCCAGGGTGAAAAAAATCAAATTTTCATGATACCATGGGGAATAGTCCAGGTGAAAAAAATCCGATTTTCCTGATACCGTGAGTAACGTCCAGGGTGAAAAAAATCAGATTTTCCAGATACCGTGTGTTATGTCCAGGGTGAAAAATATCAGATTTTCCTGATACCGTGAGTAACGTCCTGGGTGAAAAAAATTATATTTTCATGATACCTTGAGTTTAGTCCAGGTGGAAAAAAAAGAGATTTTCATGATACCATGAAAAAAGTTTAGGGTGAAAAAATTCCGATATTCCTGATACCGTGAGTTTAGTCCAGGGTGAAAAAAATCCGATTTTCCTGATACCGTGAGTAACGTCCCGGGTGAAAAAAATCATATTTTCCTGATACCGTGAGAAACGTCCCGGGTGAAAAAAATCCGATTTTCCTGATACCGTGAGTCACGTCCAGGGTGAAAAAAATCAGATTTTCCTGATACCGTGAGTAACGTCCCGGGTGAAAAAAATCATATTTTCCTGATACCGTGAGTAAAGTCCAGGGTGAAAAAAATCAGATTTCCCAGATACCGTGAGTAACGTCCCGGGTGAAAAAAAATCATATTTTCCTGATACCGTGAGAAACGTCCCGGGTGAAAAAACTCATATTTTCCTGATACCGTGAGTAAAGTCCAGGGTGAAAAAAATTCAAATTTTCATGATACCATGGATAATAGTCCAGGTGAAAAAAATCCAATTTTTCTGATACCGTGAGTCACGTCCAGGGTGAAAAAAAATCAGATTTTCCAGATACCGTGAGTTATGTCCAGGGTGAAAAATATCAGATTTTCTTGATACCGTGAGTAAGGTCCAGGGTGAAAAAAATTATATTTTCCTGATACCTTGAATTTAGTCCAGGTGAAAAAAAAGAGATTTTCATGATACCATGAAAAAAGTTTAGGGTGAAAAAAATCCGATATTTCTGATACCGTGAGTAAGGTCCAGGGTGAAAAAAATCTGATTTTCCTGATACCATGAGTAACATCCCTGGTGAAAAAAATCATATTTTCCTGATACCGTGAGTAAAGTCCAGGGTGAAAAAAGTCAGATTTTTATGATACCGTGAGTAACGTCCCGGGTGAAAAAAATCATATTTTCCTGATACCGTGAGTAACGTCACGGGTGAAAAAAATCCGATTTTGCTGATACCATGAGTAACGTCCAGGGTGAAAAAAATCCGATTTTCCTGATACCGTGAGACACGTCCAGGGTGAAAAAAATCTGATTTTCCTGATACCGTGAGTAACGTCCTGGGTGAAAAAAATCATATTTTCCTGATACCGTGAGTAACGTCCCGGGTGAAAAAAATCATATTCCTGATTCCGTGAGTAAAGTCCAGGGTGAAAAAAATCAGATTTTCCTGATACCGTGAGAAAGGTCCAGGGTGAAAAAAATCAGATTTTCCTGATACCGTGAGTAACGTCCTGGGTGAAAAAAATCATATTTTACTGATACCATGAGTAAAGTCCAGGGTGAAAAAAGTCAGATTTTCATGATACCGTGAGTAACGTCCTGGGTGAAAAAAATCATATTTTCCTGATACCGTGAGTAACGTCCCGGGTGAAAAAAATCCGATTTTCCTGATACCGTGAGTAACGTCCAGGGTTAGAAAAATCCGATTTTCCTGATACCGTGAGACACGTCCAGGGTGAAAAAAATCTGATTTTCCTGATACCGTGAGTAACGTGCAGGGTGAAAAAAATCCGATTTTCCTGATACCATGAGTAATGTCCAGGGTGAAAAAAATCCGATTTTCCTGATACCGTGAGTCACGTCCAGGGTGAAAAATATGAGATTTTCCTGATACCGTGAGTAACGTCCCGGGTTTAAAAAAATCATATTTTCCTGATACCGTGAGTTATGTCCAGGGTGAAAAATATCAGATTTTCCTGATACCGTGAGTAACGTCCAGGGTGAAAAAAATTATATTTTCCTGATACCGTGAGTAACGTCCCGGGTGAAAAAAATTATATTTTCCAGATACCGTGAGTTATGTCCAGGGTGAAAAATATCAGATTTTCCTGATACCGTGAGTAACGTCCTGGGTGAAAAAAATTATATTTTCCTGATACCGTGAGTAACGTCCCGGGTGAAAAAAATCATATTTTCCTGATACCGTGAGTAAAGTCCAGGGTGAAAAAAATCAAATTTTCATTATACCATGGGTAACAGTCCAGGTGAAAAAAATCCGATTTTCCTGATACCGTGAGTCACGTCCAGGGTGAAAAAAATCAGATTTTCCAGATACCGTGAGTTATGTCCAGGGTGAAAAAAATCCGATTTTCCTGATACCGTGAGACACGTCCAGGGTGAAAAAAATCTAATTTTCCTGATACCGTGAGTAACGTACAGGTTGAAAAAAATCCGTTTTTCCTGATACCATGAGTAATGTCCAGGGTGAAAAAAATCCGATTTTCCTGATACCGTGAGTCACGTCCAGGTGAAAAAAATCCGATTTTCCTGATACCGTGAGTCACGTCCGGGGTGAAAAAAATCAGATTTTCCAGATACCGTGAGTTATGTCCAGGGTGAAAAATATCAGATTTTCTTGATACCGTGAGTAAAGTCCAGGGTGAAAAAAATTCAAATTTTCATGATACCATGGATAATAGTCCAGGTGAAAAAAATCCGATTTTCCTGATACCGTGAGTCACGTCCAGGGTGAAAAAAATCATATTTTCCTGATACCGTGAGTAAAGTCCCGGGTGAAAAAAATCCGATTTTCCTGATACCGTGAGTAACGTCCAGGGTGAAAAAAATCCGATTTTCCTGATACCATGAGTAATGTCCAGGGCGAAAAAAATCCGATTTTCCTGATACCGTGAGTCACGTCCAGGGTGAAAAAAATCATATTTTCCTGATACCGTGAGTAAAGTCCCGGGTGAAAAAAATCCGATTTTCCTGATACCGTGAGTAACGTCCAGGGTGAAAAAAATCCGATTTTCCTGATACCATGAGTAATGTCCAGGGCGAAAAAAATCCGATTTTCCTGATACCGTGAGTCACGTCCAGGGTGAAAAAAATCATATTTTCCTGATACCGTGAGTAACGTCCCTGGTGAAAAAAATCAGATTTTCCAGATACCGTGAGTAACGTCCCGGGTGAAAAAAAATCATATTTTCCTGATACCGTGAGAAACGTCACGGGTGAAAAAAATCCGATTTTGCTGATACCATGAGTAACGTCCAGGGTGAAAAAAATCCGATTTTCCTGATACCGTGAGACACGTCCAGGGTGAAAAAAATCTGATTTTCCTGATACCGTGAGTAACGTCCTGGGTGAAAAAAATCATATTTTCCTGATACCATTAGTAAAGTCCAGGGTGAAAAAAATCAGATTTTCCTGATACCGTGAGTAACGTCCCGGGTGAAAAAAATCATATTCCTGATTCCGTGAGTAAAGTCCAGGGTGAAAAAAATCAGATTTTCCTGATACCGTGAGAAAGGTCCAGGGTGAAAAAAATCAGATTTTCCTGATACCGTGAGTAACGTCCCGGGTGAAAAAAATCATATTTTACTGATACCATGAGTAAAGTCCAGGATGAAAAAAGTCAGATTTTCATGATACCGTGAGTAACGTCCTGGGTGAAAAAAATCATATTTTCCTGATACCGTGAGTAACGTCCCGGGTGAAAAAAATCCGATTTTCCTGATACCATGAGTAACGTCCAGGGTGAAAAAAAATCCGATTTTCCTGATACCGTGAGACACGTCCAGGGTGAAAAAAATCTGATTTTCCTGATACCGTGAGTAACGTGCAGGGTGAAAAAAATCCGATTTTCCTGATACCATGAGTAATGTCCAGGGTGAAAAAAATCCGATTTTCCTGATACCGTGAGTCACGTCCAGGGTGAAAAAAAATCAGATTTTCCTGATACCGTGAGTAACGTCCCGGGTGAAAAAAATCATATTTTCCAGATACCGTGAGTTATGTCCGGGGTGAAAAATATCAGATTTTCCTGATACCGTGAGTAACGTCCTGGGTGAAAATAATTATATTTTCCTGATACCGTGAGTAACGTCCCGGGTGAAAAAAATCATGTTCCTGATTCCGTGAGTAAAGTCCAGGGTGAAAAAAATCAAATTTTCATGATACCATGGGGAACAGTACAGGTGAAAAAAATCCGATTTTCCTGATACCGTGAGTAACGTCCAGGGTGAAAAAAATCAGATTTTCCAGATACCGTGAGTTATGTCCAGGGTTAAAAATATCAGATTTTCCTGGTACCGTGAGTAACGTCCAGGGTGAAAAAAATTATATTTTCGTGATACCTTGAGTTTAGTCCAGGTGAAAAAAAAAGAGATTTTCATGATACCATGAAAAAAGTTTAGGGTGAAAAAAATCCGATATTCCTGATACCGTGAGTTTAGTCCAGGGTGAAAAAAATCAGATTTTCCTGATACCGTGAGAAACGTCCCGGGTGAAAAAAATCATATTTTCCTGATACCGTGAGTAAAGTCCAGGGTGAAAAAAATCAAATTTTCATGATACCATGGGTAACAGTCCAGGTGAAAAAAATCCGATTTTCCTGATACCGTGAGTCACGTCCAGGGTGAAAAAAATCAGATTTTCCAGGTACCGTGAGTTATGTCCAGGGTGAAAAAAATCCGATTTTCCTGATACCGTGAGACACGTCCAGGGTGAAAAAAATCTGATTTTCCTGACACCGTGAGTAACGTACAGGGTGAAAAAAATCCGATTTTCCTGATACCATGAGTAATGTCCAGGGTGAAAAAAATCCGATTATCCTGATACCGTGAGTCACGTCCAGGGTGAAAAAAATCAGATTTTCCTGACACCGTGAGTAACGTCCCGGGTGGAAAAAATCATATTTTCCTGATACCATGAGTAAAGTCCAGGGTGAAAAAAGTCAGATTTTCATGATACCGTGAGTAACGTCCCGGGTGAAAAATATCATATTTTACTGATACCGTGAGTAACGTCCCGGGTGAAAAAAATCTGATTTTCCTGATACCGTGAGTAACATCCAGGGTGAAAAATATCCGGTTTTCCTGATACCATGAGTCACGTCCAGGGTGAAAAAAATCAGATTTTCCAGATACCATGAGTTATGGCCAGGGTGAAAAAAATCCGATTTTCCTGATACCGTGAGTCACGTCCAGGTGAAAAAAATCCGATTTTCCTGATACCGTGAGTCACGTCCAGGGTGAAAAAAATCCGATTTTCCTGATACCATGAGTAATGTCCAGGGTGAAAAAAATCCGATTTTCCTGATACCGTGAGTCACGTCCAGGTGAAAAAAATCCGATTTTCCTGATACCGTGAGTCACGTCCAGGGTGAAAAAAATCCGATTTTCCTGATACCGTGAGTCACGTCCAGGTGAAAAAAATCCGATTTTCCTGATACCGTGAGTCACGTCCAGGGTGAAAAAAAAATCAGATTTTCCAGATACCGTGAGTTATGTCCAGGGTGAAAAATATCAGATTTTCTTGATACCGTGAGTAAAGTCCAGGGTGAAAAAAATTCAAATTTTCATGATACCATGGATAATAGTCCAGGTGAAAAAAATCCGATTTTCCTGATACCGTGAGTCACGTCCAGGGTGAAAAAAATCATATTTTCCTGATACCGTGAGTAAAGTCCCGGGTGAAAAAAATCCGATTTTCCTGATACCGTGAGTAACGTCCAGGGTGAAAAAAATCCGATTTTCCTGATACCATGAGTAATGTCCAGGGCGAAAAAAATCTGATTTTCCTGATACCGTGAGTCACGTCCAGGGTGAAAAAAATCATATTTTCCTGATACCGTGAGTAAAGTCCAGGGTGAAAAAAATCAGATTTTCCAGATACCGTGAGTAACGTCCCGGGTGAAAAAAAATCATATTTTCCTGATACCGTGAGAAACGTCTCGGGTGAAAAAAATCATATTTTCCTGATACCGTGAGTAAAGTCCAGGGTGAAAAAAATCATATTTTCCTGATACCGTGAGAAACGTCCCGGGTGAAAAAAATCATATTTTCCTGATACCGTGAGTTATGTCCAGGGTGAAAAATATCAGATTTTCTTGATACCGTGAGTAAGGTCCAGGGTGAAAAATATTATATTTTCCTGATACCTTGAATTTAGTCCAGGTGAAAAAAAAGAGATTTTCATGATACCATGAAAAAAGTTTGGGGTGAAAAAAATCCGATATTCCTGATACCATGAGTAAGGTCCAGGGTGAAAAAAATCAGATTTTCCTGATACCGTGAGAAAGGTCCAGGGTGAAAAAAATCAGATTTTCCTGATACCGTGAGTAACGTCCCGGGTGAAAAAAATCATATTTTACTGATACCATGAGTAAAGTCCAGGATGAAAAAAGTCAGATTTTCATGATACCGTGAGTAACGTCCTGGGTGAAAAAAATCATATTTTCCTGATACCGTGAGTAACGTCCCGGGTGAAAAAAATCCGATTTTCCTGATACCGTGAGTAACGTCCAGGGTGAAAAAAAATCCGATTTTCCTGATACCGTGAGACACGTCCAGGGTGAAAAAAATCTGATTTTCCTGATACCGTGAGTAACGTGCAGGGTGAAAAAAATCCGATTTTCCTGATACCATGAGTAATGTCCAGGGTGAAAAAAATCCGATTTTCCTGATACCGTGAGTCACGTCCAGGGTGAAAAAAAATCAGATTTTCCTGATACCGTGAGTAACGTCCCGGGTGAAAAAAATCATATTTTCCAGATACCGTGAGTTATGTCCGGGGTGAAAAATATCAGATTTTCCTGATACCGTGAGTAACGTCCTGGGTGAAAATAATTATATTTTCCTGATACCGTGAGTAACGTCCCGGGTGAAAAAAATCATGTTCCTGATTCCGTGAGTAAAGTCCAGGGTGAAAAAAATCAAATTTTCATGATACCATGGGGAACAGTACAGGTGAAAAAAATCCGATTTTCCTGATACCGTGAGTAACGTCCAGGGTGAAAAAAATCAGATTTTCCAGATACCGTGAGTTATGTCCAGGGTTAAAAATATCAGATTTTCCTGGTACCGTGAGTAACGTCCAGGGTGAAAAAAATTATATTTTCGTGATACCTTGAGTTTAGTCCAGGTGAAAAAAAAAGAGATTTTCATGATACCATGAAAAAAGTTTAGGGTGAAAAAAATCCGATATTCCTGATACCGTGAGTTTAGTCCAGGGTGAAAAAAATCAGATTTTCCTGATACCGTGAGAAACGTCCCGGGTGAAAAAAATCATATTTTCCTGATACCGTGAGTAAAGTCCAGGGTGAAAAAAATCAAATTTTCATGATACCATGGGTAACAGTCCAGGTGAAAAAAATCCGATTTTCCTGATACCGTGAGTCACGTCCAGGGTGAAAAAAATCAGATTTTCCAGGTACCGTGAGTTATGTCCAGGGTGAAAAAAATCCGATTTTCCTGATACCGTGAGACACGTCCAGGGTGAAAAAAATCTGATTTTCCTGACACCGTGAGTAACGTACAGGGTGAAAAAAATCCGATTTTCCTGATACCATGAGTAATGTCCAGGGTGAAAAAAATCCGATTATCCTGATACCGTGAGTCACGTCCAGGGTGAAAAAAATCAGATTTTCCTGACACCGTGAGTAACGTCCCGGGTGGAAAAAATCATATTTTCCTGATACCATGAGTAAAGTCCAGGGTGAAAAAAGTCAGATTTTCATGATACCGTGAGTAACGTCCCGGGTGAAAAATATCATATTTTACTGATACCGTGAGTAACGTCCCGGGTGAAAAAAATCTGATTTTCCTGATACCGTGAGTAACATCCAGGGTGAAAAATATCCGGTTTTCCTGATACCATGAGTCACGTCCAGGGTGAAAAAAATCAGATTTTCCAGATACCATGAGTTATGGCCAGGGTGAAAAAAATCCGATTTTCCTGATACCGTGAGTCACGTCCAGGTGAAAAAAATCCGATTTTCCTGATACCGTGAGTCACGTCCAGGGTGAAAAAAATCCGATTTTCCTGATACCATGAGTAATGTCCAGGGTGAAAAAAATCCGATTTTCCTGATACCGTGAGTCACGTCCAGGTGAAAAAAATCCGATTTTCCTGATACCGTGAGTCACGTCCAGGGTGAAAAAAATCCGATTTTCCTGATACCGTGAGTCACGTCCAGGTGAAAAAAATCCGATTTTCCTGATACCGTGAGTCACGTCCAGGGTGAAAAAAAAATCAGATTTTCCAGATACCGTGAGTTATGTCCAGGGTGAAAAATATCAGATTTTCTTGATACCGTGAGTAAAGTCCAGGGTGAAAAAAATTCAAATTTTCATGATACCATGGATAATAGTCCAGGTGAAAAAAATCCGATTTTCCTGATACCGTGAGTCACGTCCAGGGTGAAAAAAATCATATTTTCCTGATACCGTGAGTAAAGTCCCGGGTGAAAAAAATCCGATTTTCCTGATACCGTGAGTAACGTCCAGGGTGAAAAAAATCCGATTTTCCTGATACCATGAGTAATGTCCAGGGCGAAAAAAATCTGATTTTCTGATACCGTGAGTCACGTCCAGGGTGAAAAAAATCATATTTTCCTGATACCGTGAGTAAAGTCCAGGGTGAAAAAAATCAGATTTTCCAGATACCGTGAGTAACGTCCCGGGTGAAAAAAAATCATATTTTCCTGATACCGTGAGAAACGTCTCGGGTGAAAAAAATCATATTTTCCTGATACCGTGAGTAAAGTCCAGGGTGAAAAAAATCATATTTTCCTGATACCGTGAGAAACGTCCCGGGTGAAAAAAATCATATTTTCCTGATACCGTGAGTTATGTCCAGGGTGAAAAATATCAGATTTTCTTGATACCGTGAGTAAGGTCCAGGGTGAAAAATATTATATTTTCCTGATACCTTGAATTTAGTCCAGGTGAAAAAAAAGAGATTTTCATGATACCATGAAAAAAGTTTGGGGTGAAAAAAATCCGATATTCCTGATACCATGAGTAAGGTCCAGGGTGAAAAAAATCAGATTTTCCTGATACCGTGAGAAAGGTCCAGGGTGAAAAAAATCAGATTTTCCTGATACCGTGAGTAACGTCCCGGGTGAAAAAAATCATATTTTACTGATACCATGAGTAAAGTCCAGGATGAAAAAAGTCAGATTTTCATGATACCGTGAGTAACGTCCTGGGTGAAAAAAATCATATTTTCCTGATACCGTGAGTAACGTCCCGGGTGAAAAAAATCCGATTTTCCTGATACCGTGAGTAACGTCCAGGGTGAAAAAAAATCCGATTTTCCTGATACCGTGAGACACGTCCAGGGTGAAAAAAATCTGATTTTCCTGATACCGTGAGTAACGTGCAGGGTGAAAAAAATCCGATTTTCCTGATACCATGAGTAATGTCCAGGGTGAAAAAAATCCGATTTTCCTGATACCGTGAGTCACGTCCAGGGTGAAAAAAAATCAGATTTTCCTGATACCGTGAGTAACGTCCCGGGTGAAAAAAATCATATTTTCCAGATACCGTGAGTTATGTCCGGGGTGAAAAATATCAGATTTTCCTGATACCGTGAGTAACGTCCTGGGTGAAAATAATTATATTTTCCTGATACCGTGAGTAACGTCCCGGGTGAAAAAAATCATGTTCCTGATTCCGTGAGTAAAGTCCAGGGTGAAAAAAATCAAATTTTCATGATACCATGGGGAACAGTACAGGTGAAAAAAATCCGATTTTCCTGATACCGTGAGTAACGTCCAGGGTGAAAAAAATCAGATTTTCCAGATACCGTGAGTTATGTCCAGGGTTAAAAATATCAGATTTTCCTGGTACCGTGAGTAACGTCCAGGGTGAAAAAAATTATATTTTCGTGATACCTTGAGTTTAGTCCAGGTGAAAAAAAAAGAGATTTTCATGATACCATGAAAAAAGTTTAGGGTGAAAAAAATCCGATATTCCTGATACCGTGAGTTTAGTCCAGGGTGAAAAAAATCAGATTTTCCTGATACCGTGAGAAACGTCCCGGGTGAAAAAAATCATATTTTCCTGATACCGTGAGTAAAGTCCAGGGTGAAAAAAATCAAATTTTCATGATACCATGGGTAACAGTCCAGGTGAAAAAAATCCGATTTTCCTGATACCGTGAGTCACGTCCAGGGTGAAAAAAATCAGATTTTCCAGGTACCGTGAGTTATGTCCAGGGTGAAAAAAATCCGATTTTCCTGATACCGTGAGACACGTCCAGGGTGAAAAAAATCTGATTTTCCTGATACCGTGAGTAACGTACAGGGTGAAAAAAATCCGATTTTCCTGATACCATGAGTAATGTCCAGGGTGAAAAAAATCCGATTATCCTGATACCGTGAGTCACGTCCAGGGTGAAAAAAATCAGATTTTCCTGACACCGTGAGTAACGTCCCGGGTGGAAAAAATCATATTTTCCTGATACCATGAGTAAAGTCCAGGGTGAAAAAAGTCAGATTTTCATGATACCGTGAGTAACGTCCCGGGTGAAAAATATCATATTTTACTGATACCGTGAGTAACGTCCCGGGTGAAAAAAATCTGATTTTCCTGATACCGTGAGTAACATCCAGGGTGAAAAATATCCGGTTTTCCTGATACCATGAGTCACGTCCAGGGTGAAAAAAATCAGATTTTCCAGATACCATGAGTTATGGCCAGGGTGAAAAAAATCAGATTTTCCTGATACCGTGAGACACGTCCAGGGTGAAAAAAATCTAATTTTCCTGATACCGTGAGTAACGTACAGGGTGAAAAAAATCCGATTTTCCTGATACCATGAGTAATGTCCAGGGTGAAAAAAATCCGATTTTCCTGATACCGTGAGTCACGTCCAGGTGAAAAAAATCCGATTTTCCTGATACCGTGAGTCACGTCCAGGGTGAAAAAAATCAGATTTTCCAGATACCGTGAGTTATGTCCAGGGTGAAAAATATCAGATTTTCTTGATACCGTGAGTAAAGTCCAGGGTGAAAAAAATTCAAATTTTCATGATACCATGGATAATAGTCCAGGTGAAAAAAATCCGATTTTCCTGATACCGTGAGTCACGTCCAGGGTGAAAAAAATCATATTTTCCTGATACCGTGAGTAAAGTCCCGGGTGAAAAAAATCCGATTTTCCTGATACCGTGAGTAACGTCCAGGGTGAAAAAAATCCGATTTTCCTGATACCATGAGTAATGTCCAGGGCGAAAAAAATCTGATTTTCCTGATACCGTGAGTCACATCCAGGGTGAAAAAAATCATATTTTCCTGATACCGTGAGTAAAGTCCAGGGTGAAAAAAATCAGATTTTCCAGATACCGTGAGTAACGTCCCGGGTGAAAAAAAATCATATTTTCCTGATACCGTGAGAAACGTCTCGGGTGAAAAAAATCATATTTTCCTGATACCGTGAGTAAAGTCCAGGGAGAAAAAAATCATATTTTCCTGATACCGTGAGAAACGTCCCGGGTGAAAAAAATCATATTTTCCTGATACCGTGAGTTATGTCCAGGGTGAAAAATATCAGATTTTCTTGATACCGTGAGTAAGGTCCAGGGTGAAAAAAATTATATTTTCCTGATACCTTGAATTTAGTCCAGGTGAAAAAAAAGAGATTTTCATGATACCATGAAAAAAGTTTGGGGTGAAAAAAATCCGATATTTCTGATACCGTGAGTAAGGTCCAGGGTGAAAAAAATCTGATTTTCCTGATACCGTGAGTAACGTCCCTGGTGAAAAAAATCAGATTTTCCAGATACCGTGAGTAACGTCCCGGGTGAAAAAAATCATATTTTCCTGATACCGTGAGAAACGTCACGGGTGAAAAAAATCCGATTTTGCTGATACCATGAGTAACGTCGAGGGTGAAAAAAATCTGATTTTCCTGATACCGTGAGACATGTCCAGGGTGAAAAAAATCATATTTTCCTGATACCATTAGTAAAGTCCAGGGTGAAAAAAATCAGATTTTCCTGATACCGTGAGTAACGTCCCGGGTGAAAAAAATCATATTCCTGATTCCGTGAGTAAAGTCCAGGGTGAAAAAAATCAGATTTTCCTGATTCAGTGAGAAAGGTCCAGGGTGAAAAAAATCAGATTTTCCTGATACCGTGAGTAACGTCCCGGGTGAAAAAAATCATATTTTACTGATACCATGAGTAAAGTCCAGGGTGAAAAAAGTCAGATTTTCATGATACCGTGAGTAACGTCCTGGGTGAAAAAAATCATATTTTCCTGATACCGTGAGTAACGTCCCGGGTGAAAAAAATCCGATTTTCCTGATACCGTGAGTAACGTCCAGGGTGAAAAAAATCCGATTTTCCTGATACCGTGAGTCACGTCCAGGGTGAAAAAAATCAGATTTTCCTGATACCGTGAGTAACGTCCCGGGTGAAAAAAATCATATTTTCCAGATACCGTGAGTTATGTCCGGGGTGAAAAATATCAGATTTTCCTGATACCGTGAGTAACGTCCTGGGTGAAAATAATTATATTTTCCTGATACCGTGAGTAACGTCCCGGGTGAAAAAAATCATGTTCCTGATTCCATGAGTAAAGTCCAGGGTGAAAAAAATCAAATTTTCATGATACCATGGGGAACAGTACAGGTGAAAAAAATCCGATTTCCCTGATACCGTGAGTAACGTCCAGTTTGAAAAAAATCAGATTTTCCAGATACCGTGAGTTATGTCCAGGGTTAAAAATATCAGATTTTCCTGGTACCATGAGTAACTTCCAGGGTGAAAAAAATTATATTTTCGTGATACTTTGAGTTTAGTCCAGGTGAAAAAAAAAAAGAGGTTTTCATGATACCATGAAAAAAGTTTAGGGTGAAAAAAATCCGATATTCCTGATACCGTGAGTTTAGTCCAGGGTGAAAAAAATCAGATTTTCCTGATACCGTGAGTAACGTCCCGGGTGAAAAAAATATTTTCCTGATACCGTGAGAAACGTCCCGGGTGAAAAAAATCATATTTTCCTGATACCGTGAGTAAAGTCCAGGGTGAAAAAAATCAAATTTTCATGATACCATGGGTAACAGTCCAGGTGAAAAAAATCCGATTTTCCTGATACCGTGAGTCACGTCCAGGGTGAAAAAAATCAGATTTTCCAGGTACCGTGAGTTATGTCCAGGGTGAAAAAAATCCGATTTTCCTGATACCGTGAGACACGTCCAGGGTGAAAAAAATCGGATTTTCCTGATACCGTGAGTAACGTACAGGGTGAAAAAAATCCGATTTTTCTGATACCATGAGTAATGTCCAGGGTGAAAAAAATCAGATTTTCCTGATACCGTGAGTAACGTCCCGGGTGAAAAAAATCATATTTTCCTGATACCGTGAGTAAAGTCCAGGGTGAAAAAAGTCAGATTTTCATGATACCGTGAGTAACGTCCCGGGTGAAAAAAATCATATTTTACTGATACCGTGAGTAACGTCCCGGGTGAAAAAAATCTGATTTTCCTGATACCGTGAGTAACATCCAGGGTGAAAAATATCCGATTTTCCTGATACCATGAGTCACGTCCAGGGTGAAAAAAATCAGATTTTCCAGATACCGTGAGTTATGGCCAGGGTGAAAAAAATCCGATTTTCCTGATACCGTGAGACACATCCAGGGTGAAAAAAATCTGATTTTCCTGATACCGTGAGTAACGTACAGGGTGAAAAAAATCCGATTTTCCTGCTACCGTGAGTAAAGTCCCGGGTGAAAAAAAATCATATTTTCCTGATACCGTGAGTAAAGTCCCGGGTGAAAAAAATCCGATTTTCCTGATACCGTGAGTAACGTCCAGGGTGAAAAAAATCCGATTTTCCTGATACCGTGAGACACGTCCAGGGTGAAAAAAATCTAATTTTCCTGATACCGTGAGTAATGTCCCAGGTGAAAAAAATCATATTTTCCAGATACCGTGAGTGATGTCCAGGGTGAAAAATATCAGATTTTTCTGATACCGTGAGTAACGTCCAGGGTGAAAAAAATTATATTTTCCTGATACCGTGAGTAACGTCTCGGGTGAAAAAAAATCATATTCCTGATTCCGTGAGTAAAGTCCAGGGTGAAAAAAATCAAATTTTCATGATACCATGGGGAATAGTCCAGGTGAAAAAAATCCGATTTTCCTGATACCGTGAGTAACGTCCAGGGTGAAAAAAATCAGATTTTCCAGATACCGTGTGTTATGTCCAGGGTGAAAAATATCAGATTTTCCTGATACCGTGAGTAACGTCCTGGGTGAAAAAAATTATATTTTCATGATACCTTGAGTTTAGTCCAGGTGGAAAAAAAAGAGATTTTCATGATACCATGAAAAAAGTTTAGGGTGAAAAAATTCCGATATTCCTGATACCGTGAGTTTAGTCCAGGGTGAAAAAAATCCGATTTTCCTGATACCGTGAGTAACGTCCCGGGTGAAAAAAATCATATTTTCCTGATACCGTGAGAAACGTCCCGGGTGAAAAAAATCCGATTTTCCTGATACCGTGAGTCACGTCCAGGGTGAAAAAAATCAGATTTTCCTGATACCGTGAGTAACGTCCCGGGTGAAAAAAATCATATTTTCCTGATACCGTGAGTAAAGTCCAGGGTGAAAAAAATCAGATTTCCCAGATACCGTGAGTAACGTCCCGGGTGAAAAAAAATCATATTTTCCTGATACCGTGAGAAACGTCCCGGGTGAAAAAACTCATATTTTCCTGATACCGTGAGTAAAGTCCAGGGTGAAAAAAATTCAAATTTTCATGATACCATGGATAATAGTCCAGGTGAAAAAAATCCAATTTTTCTGATACCGTGAGTCACGTCCAGGGTGAAAAAAAATCAGATTTTCCAGATACCGTGAGTTATGTCCAGGGTGAAAAATATCAGATTTTCTTGATACCGTGAGTAAGGTCCAGGGTGAAAAAAATTATATTTTCCTGATACCTTGAATTTAGTCCAGGTGAAAAAAAAGAGATTTTCATGATACCATGAAAAAAGTTTAGGGTGAAAAAAATCCGATATTTCTGATACCGTGAGTAAGGTCCAGGGTGAAAAAAATCTGATTTTCCTGATACCGTGAGTAACATCCCTGGTGAAAAAAATCATATTTTCCTGATACCGTGAGTAAAGTCCAGGGTGAAAAAAGTCAGATTTTTATGATACCGTGAGTAACGTCCCGGGTGAAAAAAATCATATTTTCCTGATACCGTGAGTAACGTCACGGGTGAAAAAAATCCGATTTTGCTGATACCATGAGTAACGTCCAGGGTGAAAAAAATCCGATTTTCCTGATACCGTGAGACACGTCCAGGGTGAAAAAAATCTGATTTTCCTGATACCGTGAGTAACGTCCTGGGTGAAAAAAATCATATTTTCCTGATACCGTGAGTAACGTCCCGGGTGAAAAAAATCATATTCCTGATTCCGTGAGTAAAGTCCAGGGTGAAAAAAATCAGATTTTCCTGATACCGTGAGAAAGGTCCAGGGTGAAAAAAATCAGATTTTCCTGATACCGTGAGTAACGTCCTGGGTGAAAAAAATCATATTTTACTGATACCATGAGTAAAGTCCAGGGTGAAAAAAGTCAGATTTTCATGATACCGTGAGTAACGTCCTGGGTGAAAAAAATCATATTTTCCTGATACCGTGAGTAACGTCCCGGGTGAAAAAAATCCGATTTTCCTGATACCGTGAGTAACGTCCAGGGTTAGAAAAATCCGATTTTCCTGATACCGTGAGACACGTCCAGGGTGAAAAAAATCTGATTTTCCTGATACCGTGAGTAACGTGCAGGGTGAAAAAAATCCGATTTTCCTGATACCATGAGTAATGTCCAGGGTGAAAAAAATCCGATTTTCCTGATACCGTGAGTCACGTCGAGGGTGAAAAATATGAGATTTTCCTGATACCGTGAGTAACGTCCCGGGTTTAAAAAAATCATATTTTCCTGATACCGTGAGTTATGTCCAGGGTGAAAAATATCAGATTTTCCTGATACCGTGAGTAACGTCCAGGGTGAAAAAAATTATATTTTCCTGATACCGTGAGTAACGTCCCGGGTGAAAAAAATTATATTTTCCAGATACCGTGAGTTATGTCCAGGGTGAAAAATATCAGATTTTCCTGATACCGTGAGTAACGTCCTGGGTGAAAAAAATTATATTTTCCTGATACCGTGAGTAACGTCCCGGGTGAAAAAAATCATATTTTCCTGATACCGTGAGTAAAGTCCAGGGTGAAAAAAATCAAATTTTCATTATACCATGGGTAACAGTCCAGGTGAAAAAAATCCGATTTTCCTGATACCGTGAGTCACGTCCAGGGTGAAAAAAATCAGATTTTCCAGATACCGTGAGTTATGTCCAGGGTGAAAAAAATCCGATTTTCCTGATACCGTGAGACACGTCCAGGGTGAAAAAAATCTGATTTTCCTGATACCGTGAGTAACGTGCAGGGTGAAAAAAATCCGATTTTCCTGATACCATGAGTAATGTCCAGGGTGAAAAAAATCCGATTTTCCTGATACCGTGAGTCACGTCCAGGGTGAAAAAAATCAGATTTTCCTGATACCGTGAGTAACGTCCCGGGTGAAAAAAATCATATTTTCCAGATACCGTGAGTTATGTCCGGGGTGAAAAATATCAGATTTTCCTGATACCGTGAGTAACGTCCTGAGTGAAAATAATTATATTTTCCTGATACCGTGAGTAACGTCCCGGGTAAAAAAAATCATGTTCCTGATTCCATGAGTAAAGTGCAGGGTGAAAAAAATCAAATTTTCATGATACCATGGGGAACAGTACAGGTGAAAAAAATCCGATTTTCCTGATACCGTGAGTAACGTCCAGTTTGAAAAAAATCAGATTTTCCAGATACCGTGAGTTATGTCCAGGGTTAAAAATATCAGATTTTCCTGGTACCGTGAGTAACGTCCAGGGTGAAAAAAATTATATTTTCGTGATACCTTGAGTTTAGTCCAGGTGAAAAAAAAAGAGATTTTCATGATACCATGAAAAAAGTTTAGGGTGAAAAAAATCCGATATTCCTGATACCGTGAGTTTAGTCCAGGGTGAAAAAAATCAGATTTTCCTGATACCGTGAGTAACGTCCCGGGTGAAAAAAATCATATTTTCCTGATACCGTGAGAAACGTCCCAGGTGAAAAAAATCATATTTTCCTGATACCGTGAGTAAAGTCCAGGGTGAAAAAAATCAAATTTTCATGATACCATGGGTAACAGTCCAGGTGAAAAAAATCCGATTTTCCTGATACCGTGAGTCACGTCCAGGGTGAAAAAAATCAGATTTTCCAGGTACCGTGAGTTATATCCAGGGTGAAAAAAATCCGATTTTCCTGATACCGTGAGACACGTCCAGGGTGAAAAAAATCTGATTTTCCTGATACCGTGAGTAACGTACAGGGTGAAAAAAATCCGATTTTCCTGATACCATGAGTAATGTCCAGGGTGAAAAAAATCAGATTTTCCTGATACCGTGAGTAACGTCCCGGGTGAAAAAAAATCATATTTTCCTGATACCGTGAGTAAAGTCCCGGGTGAAAAAAATCCGATTTTCATGATACCGTGAGTAACGTCCAGGGTGAAAAAAATCCGATTTTCCTGATACCGTGAGACACGTCCAGGGTGAAAAAAATATAATTTTCCTGATACCGTGAGTAATGTCCCAGATGAAAAAAATCATATTTTCCAGATACCGTGAGTGATGTCCAGGGTGAAAAATATCAGATTTTCCTGATACCGTGAGTAACGTCCAGGGTGAAAAAAATTATATTTTCCTGATACCGTGAGTAACGTCTCGGGTGAAAAAAATCATATTCCTGATTCCGTGAGTAAAGTCCAGGGTGAAAAAAATCAAATTTTCATGATACCATGGGGAATAGTCCAGGTGAAAAAAATCCGATTTTCCTGATACCGTGAGTAACGTCCAGGGTGAAAAAAATCAGATTTTCCAGATACCGTGTGTTATGTCCAGGGTGAAAAATATCAGATTTTCCTGATACCGTGAGTAACGTCCAGGGTGAAAAAAATTATATTTTCATGATACCTTGAGTTTAGTCCAGGTGGAAAAAAAAGAGATTTTCATGATACCATGAAAAAAGTTTAGGGTGAAAAAAATCCGATATTCCTGATACCGTGAGTTTAGTCCAGGGTGAAAAAAATCCGATTTTCCTGATACCGTGAGTAACGTCCCGGGTGAAAAAAATCATATTTTCCTGATACCGTGAGAAACGTCCCGGGTGAAAAAAATCCGATTTTCCTGATACCGTGAGTCACGTCCAGGGTGAAAAAAATCAGATTTTCCTGATACCGTGAGTAACGTCCCGGGTGAAAAAAATCATATTTTCCTGATACCGTGAGTATAGTCTAGGGTGAAAAAAATCAGATTTCCCAGATACCGTGAGTAACGTCCCGGGTGAAAAAAAATCATATTTTCCTGATACCGTGAGAAACGCCCCGGGTGAAAAAAATCATATTTTCCTGATACCGTGAGTAAAGTCCAGGGTGAAAAAAATTCAAATTTTCATGATACCATGGATAATAGTCCAGGTGAAAAAAATCCAATTTTTCTGATACCGTGAGTCACGTCCAGGGTGAAAAAAAATCAGATTTTCCAGATACCGTGAGTTATGTCCAGGGTGAAAAATATCAGATTTTCTTGATACCGTGAGTAAGGTCCAGGGTGAAAAAAATTATATTTTCCTGATACCTTGAATTTAGTCCAGGTGAAAAAAAAGAGATTTTCATGATACCATGAAAAAAGTTTAGGGTGAAAAAAATCCGATATTTCTGATACCGTGAGTAAGGTCCAGGGTGAAAAAAATCTGATTTTCCTGATACCGTGAGTAACATCCCTGGTGAAAAAAATCATATTTTCCTGATACCGTGAGTAAAGTCCAGGGTGAAAAAAGTCAGATTTTTATGATACCATGAGTAACGTCCCGGGTGAAAAAAATCATATTTTCCTGATACCGTGAGTAACGTCACGGGTGAAAAAAATCCGATTTTGCTGATACCATGAGTAACGTCCAGGGTGAAAAAAATCCGATTTTCCTGATACCATGAGACACGTCCAGGGTGAAAAAAATCTGATTTTCCTGATACCGTGAGTAACGTCCTGGGTGAAAAAAATCATATTTTCCTGATACCGTGAGTAACGTCCCGGGTGAAAAAAATCATATTCCTGATTCTGTGAGTAAAGTCCAGGGTGAAAAAAATCAGATTTTCCTGATACCGTGAGAAAGGTCCAGGGTGAAAAAAATCAGATTTTCCTGATACCGTGAGTAACGTCCTGGGTGAAAAAAATCATATTTTACTGATACCATGAGTAAAGTCCAGGGTGAAAAAAGTCAGATTTTCATGATACCGTGAGTAACGTCCTGGGTGAAAAAAATCATATTTTCCTGATACCGTGAGTAACGTCCCGGGTGAAAAAAATCCGATTTTCCTGATACCGTGAGTAACGTCCAGGGTTAGAAAAATCCGATTTTCCTGATACCGTGAGACACGTCCAGGGTGAAAAAAATCTGATTTTCCTGATACCGTGAGTAACGTGCAGGGTGAAAAAAATCCGATTTTCCTGATACCATGAGTAATGTCCAGGGTGAAAAAAATCCGATTTTCCTGATACCGTGAGTCACGTCCAGGGTGAAAAATATGAGATTTTCCTGATACCGTGAGTAACGTCCCGGGTTTAAAAAAATCATATTTTCCTGATACCGTGAGTTATGTCCAGGGTGAAAAATATCAGATTTTCCTGATACCGTGAGTAACGTCCAGGGTGAAAAAAATTATATTTTCCTGATACCGTGAGTAACGTCCCGGGTGAAAAAAATTATATTTTCCAGATACCGTGAGTTATGTCCAGGGTGAAAAATATCAGATTTTCCTGATACCGTGAGTAACGTCCAGGGTGAAAAAAATTATATTTTCCTGATACCGTGAGTAACGTCCCGGGTGAAAAAAATCATATTTTCCTGATACCGTGAGAAACGTCCCGGGTGAAAAAAATCATATTTTCCTGATACCCTGAGTAAAGTCCAGGGTGAAAAAAATCCAATTTTCATTATACCATGGGTAACAGTCCAGGTGAAAAAAATCCGATTTTCCTGATACCGTGAGTCACGTCCAGGGTGAAAAAAATCAGATTTTCCAGATACCGTGAGTTATGTCCAGGGTGAAAAAAATCAGATTTTATTGATACCATGAGTAATGTCCAGGGTGAAAAAAATCCGATTATCCTGATACCGTGAGTCACGTCCAGGGTGAAAAAAATCAGATTTTCCTGATACCGTGAGTAACGTCCCGGGTGAAAAAAATCATATTTTCCTGATACCGTGAGTAAAGTCCAGGGTGAAAAAAGTCAGATTTTCATGATACCGTGAGTAACGTCCCGGGTGAAAAAAATCATATTTTACTGATACCGTGAGTAACGTCCCGGGTGAAAAAAATCTGATTTTCCTGATACCGTGAGTAACATCCAGGGTGAAAAATATCCGATTTTCCTGATACCATGAGTCACGTCCAGGGTGAAAAAAATCAGATTTTCCAGATACCGTGAGTTATGGCCAGGGTGAAAAAAATCCGATTTTCCTGATACCGTGAGACACATTCAGGGTGAAAAAAATCTGATTTTCCTGATACCGTGAGTAACGTACAGGGTGAAAAAAATCCGATTTTCCTGATACCGTGAGTAACGTCCCGGGTGAAAAAAAATCATATTTTCCTGATACCGTGAGTAAAGTCCCGGGTGAAAAAAATCCGATTTTCCTGATACCGTGAGTAACGTCCAGGGTGAAAAAAATCCGATTTTCCTGATACCGTGAGACACGTCCAGGGTGAAAAAAATCTAATTTTCCTGATACCGTGAGTAATGTCCCAGGTGAAAAAAATCATATTTTCCAGATACCGTGAGTAACGTCTCGGGTGAAAAAAATCATATTCCTGATTCCGTGAGTAAAGTCCAGGGTGAAAAAAATCAAATTTTCATGATACCATGGGGAATAGTCCAGGTGAAAAAAATCCGATTTTCCTGATACCGTGAGTAACGTCCAGGGTGAAAAAAATCAGATTTTCCAGATACCGTGTGTTATGTCCAGGGTGAAAAATATCAGATTTTCCTGATACCGTGAGTAACGTCCAGGGTGAAAAAAAATATATTTTCATGATACCTTGAGTTTAGTCCAGGTGAAAAAAAAAGAGATTTTCATGATACCATGAAAAAAGTTTAGGGTGAAAAAAATCCGATATTCCTGATACCATGAGTTTAGTCCAGGGTGAAAAAAATCAGATTTTCCTGATACCGTGAGTAACGTCCCGGGTGAAAAAAAATCATATTTTCCTGATACCGTGAGAAACGTCCCGGGTGAAAAAAATCCGATTTTCCTGATACCGTGAGTCACGTCCAGGGTGAAAAAAATCAGATTTTCCAGATACCGTGAGTTATGTCCAGGGTGAAAAATATCAGATTTTCTTGATACCGTGAGTAAGGTCCAGGGTGAAAAAAATTATATTTTCCTGATACCTTGAATTTAGTCCAGGTGAAAAAAAAGAGATTTTCATGATACCATGAAAAAAGTTTAGGGTGAAAAAAATCCGATATTTCTGATACCGTGAGTAAGGTCCAGGGTGAAAAAAATCTGATTTTCCTGATACCGTGAGTAACATCCCTGGTGAAAAAAATCATATTTTCCTGATACCGTGAGTAAAGTCCAGGGTGAAAAAAGTCAGATTTTTATGATACCGTGAGTAACGTCCCGGGTGAAAAAAATCATATTTTCCTGATACCGTGAGTAACGTCACGGGTGAAAAAAATCCGATTTTGCTGATACCATGAGTAACGTCCAGGGTGAAAAAAATCCGATTTTCCTGATACCGTGAGACACGTCCAGGGTGAAAAAAATCTGATTTTCCTGATACCGTGAGTAACGTCCTGGGTGAAAAAAATCATATTTTCCTGATAGCGTGAGTAAAGTCCAGGGTGAAAAAAATCAGATTTTCCTGATACCGTGAGTAACGTCCCAGGTGAAAAAAATCATATTCCTGATTCCGTGAGTAAAGTCCAGGGTGAAAAAAGTCAGATTTTCATGATACCGTGAGTAACGTCCTGTGTGAAAAAAATCATATTTTCCTGATACCGTGAGTAACGTCCCGGGTGAAAAAAATCATATTTTACTGATACCATGAGTAAAGTCCAGGGTGAAAAAAGTCAGATTTTCATGATACCGTGAGTAACGTCCTGTGTGAAAAAAATCATATTTTCCTGATACCGTGAGTAACGTCCCGGGTGAAAAAAATCCGATTTTCCTGATACCGTGAGTAACGTCCAGGGTTAGAAAAATCCGATTTTCCTGATACCGTGAGACACGTCCAGGGTTAGAAAAATCTGATTTTCCTGATACCGTGAGTAACGTGCAGGGTGAAAAAAATCCGATTTTCCTGATACCATGAGTAATGTCCAGGGTGAAAAAAATCCGATTTTCCTGATACCGTGAGTCATGTCCAGGGTGAAAAAAAATCAGATTTTCCTGATACCGTGAGTAACGTCCCGGGTGAAAAAAAATCATATTTTCCTGATACCGTGAGTTATGTCCAGGGTGAAAAATATCAGATTTTCCTGATACCGTGAGTAACGTCCAGGGTGAAAAAAATTATATTTTCCTGATACCGTGAGTAACGTCCCGGGTGAAAAAAATCATATTTTCCAGATACCGTGAGTTATGTCCAGGGTGAAAAATATCAGATTTTCCTGATACCGTGAGTAACGTCCAGGGTGAAAAAAATTATATTTTCCTGATACCGTGAGTAACGTCCCGGGTGAAAAAAATCATATTTTCCTGATACCGTGAGAAACGTCCCGGGTGAAAAAAATCAGATTTTCCTGATACCGTGAGTAAAGTCCAGGGTGAAAAAAATCAAATTTTCATGATACCATGGGTAACAGTCCAGGTGAAAAAAATCCGATTTTCCTGATACCGTGAGTCACATCCAGGGTGAAAAAAATCCGATTTTCCAGATACCGTGAGTTATGTCCAGGGTGAAAAAAATCCGATTTTCCTGATACCGTGAGACACGTCCAGGGTGAAAAAATCTGATTTTCCTGATACCGTGAGTAACGTACAGGGTGAAAAAAATCCGATTTTCCTGATACCATGAGTAATGTCCAGGGTGAAAAAAATCCGATTATCCTGATACCGTGAGTCACGTCCAGGGTGAAAAAAATCAGATTTTCCTGATACCGTGAGTAACGTCCCGGGTGAAAAAAATCATATTTTCCTGATACCGTGAGTAAAGTCCAGGGTGAAAAAAGTCAGATTTTCATGATACCGTGAGTAACGTCCCGGGTGAAAAAAATCATATTTTACTGATACCGTGAGTAACGTCCCGGGTGAAAAAAATCTGATTTTCCTGATACCGTGAGTAACATCCAGGGTGAAAAATATCCGATTTTCCTGATACCATGAGTCACGTCCAGGGTGAAAAAAATCAGATTTTCCAGATACCGTGAGTTATGGCCAGGGTGAAAAAAATCCGATTTTCCTGATACCGTGAGACACATCCAGGGTGAAAAAATCTGATTTTCCTGATACCGTGAGTAACGTACAGGGTGAAAAAAATCCGATTTTCCTGATACCGTGAGTAACGTCCCGGGTGAAAAAAAATCATATTTTCCTGATACCGTGCGTAAAGTCCCGGGTGAAAAAAATCCGATTTTCCTGATACCGTGAGTAACGTCCAGGGTGAAAAAAATCCGATTTTCCTGATACCGTGAGACACGTCCAGGGTGAAAAAAATCTAATGTTCCTGATACTGTGAGTAATGTCGAAGGTGAAAAAAATCATATTTTCCAGATACCGTGAGTTATGTCCAGGGTGAAAAATATCAGATTTTCCTGATACCGTGAGTAACGTCCAGGGTGAAAAAAATTATATTTTCCTGATACCGTGAGTAACGTCTCGGGTGAAAAAAATCATATTCCTGATTCCGTGAGTAAAGTCCAGGGTGAAAAAAATCAAATTTTCATGATACCATGGGGAATAGTCCAGGTGAAAAAAATCCGATTTTCCTGATACCGTGAGTAACGTCCAGGGTGAAAAAAATCAGATTTTCCAGATACCGTGTGTTATGTCCAGGGTGAAAAATGTCAGATTTTCCTGATACCGTGAGTAACGTCCAGGGTGAAAAAAATTATATTTTCATGATACCTTGAGTTTAGTCCAGGTGAAAAACAAAGAGATTTTCATGATACCATGAAAAAAGTTTAGGGTGAAAAAAATTAGATATTCCTGATACCGTGAGTTTAGTCCAGGGTGAAAAAAATCCGATTTTCCTGATACCGTGAGTAACGTCCCGGGTGAAAAAAATCATATTTTCCTGATACCGTGAGAAACGTCCCGGGTGAAAAAAATCCGATTTTCCTGATACCGTGAGTCACGTCCAGGGTGAAAAAAATCAGATTTTCCTGATACCGTGAGTAACGTCCCGGGTGAAAAAAATCATATTTTCCTGATACCGTGAGTAAAGTCCAGGGTGAAAAAAATCAGATTTCCCAGATACCGTGAGTAACGTCCCGGGTGAAAAAAAATCATATTTTCCTGATACCGTGAGAAACGTCCCGGGTGAAAAAAATCATATTTTCCTGATACCGTGAGTAAAGTCCAGGGGGAAAAAAATCAGATTTCCCAGATACCGTGAGTAAGGTCCAGGGTGAAAAAAATCTGATTTTCCTGATACCGTGAGTAACATCCCTGGTGAAAAAAATCCAATTTTCCTGATACCGTGAGTCACGTCCAGGGTGAAAAAAATCAGATTTTCGTGATACCGTGAGACACGTCCAGGGTGAAAAAAATCTGATTTTCCTGATACCGTGAGTAACATCCTGGATGAAAAAAATCATATTTTCCTGATACCGTGAGTAAAGTCCAGGGTGAAAAAAATCAGATTTTCCTGATACCGTGAGTAACGTCCCGGGTGAAAAAAATCATATTCCTGATTCCGTGAGTAAAGTCCAGGGTGAAAAAAATCAGATTTCCCAGATACCGTGAGTAAGGTCCAGGGTGAAAAAAATCTGATTTTCCTGATACCGTGAGTAACATCCCTGGTGAAAAAAATCATATTTTCCTGATACCGTGAGTAAAGTCCAGGGTGAAAAAAGTCAGATTTTTATGATACCGTGAGTAACGTCCCGGGTGAAAAAAATCATATTTTCCTGATACCGTGAGTAACGTCACGGGTGAAAAAAATCTGATTTTGCTGATACCATGAGTAACGTCCAGGGTGAAAAAAATCCGATTTTCCTGATACCGTGAGACACGTCCAGGGTGAAAAAAATCTGATTTTCCTGATACCGTGAGTAACGTCCTGGGTGAAAAAAATCATATTTTCCTGATACCGTGAGTAAAGTCCAGGGTGAAAAAAATCAGATTTTCCTGATACCGTGAGTAACGTCCCAGGTGAAAAAAATCATATTCCTGATTCCGTGAGTAAAGTCCAGGGTGAAAAAAATCAGATTTTCCAGATACCGTGAGAAAGGTCCAGGGTGAAAAAATCAGATTTTCCTGATACCGTGAGTAACGTCCCGGGTGAAAAAAATCATATTTTACTGATACCATGAGTAAAGTCCAGGGTGAAAAAAGTCAGATTTTCATGATACCGTGAGTAACGTCCTGGGTGAAAAAAATCATATTTTCCTGATACCGTGAGTAACGTCCCGGGTGAAAAAAATCCGATTTTCCTGATACCGTGAGTAACGTCCAGGGTTAGAAAAATCCGATTTTCCTGATACCGTGAGACACGTCCAGGGTGAAAAAAATCTGATTTTCCTGATACCGTGAGTAACGTGCAGGGTGAAAAAAAATCCGATTTTCCTGATACCATGAGTAATGTCCAGGGTGAAAAAAATCCGATTTTCCTGATACCGTGAGACACGTCCAGGGTGAAAAAAATCTGATTTTCTTGATACCGTGAGTAACGTCCTGGGTGAAAAAAATCATATTTTCCTGATAGCGTGAGTAAAGTCCAGGGTGAAAAAAATCAGATTTTCCTGATACCGTGAGTAACGTCCCAGGTGAAAAAAATCATATTCCTGATTCCGTGAGTAAAGTCCAGGGTGAAAAAAGTCAGATTTTCATGATACCGTGAGTAACGTCCTGTGTGAAAAAAATCATATTTTCCTGATACCGTGAGTAACGTCCCGGGTGAAAAAAATCATATTTTACTGATACCATGAGTAAAGTCCAGGGTGAAAAAAGTCAGATTTTCATGATACCGTGAGTAACGTCCTGTGTGAAAAAAATCATATTTTCCTGATACCGTGAGTAACGTCCCGGGTGAAAAAAATCCGATTTTCCTGATACCGTGAGTAACGTCCAGGGTTAGAAAAATCCGATTTTCCTGATACCGTGAGACACGTCCAGGGTTAGAAAAATCTGATTTTCCTGATACCGTGAGTAACGTGCAGGGTGAAAAAAATCCGATTTTCCTGATACCATGAGTAATGTCCAGGGTGAAAAAAATCCGATTTTCCTGATACCGTGAGTCATGTCCAGGGTGAAAAAAAATCAGATTTTCCTGATACCGTGAGTAACGTCCCGGGTGAAAAAAAATCATATTTTCCTGATACCGTGAGTTATGTCCAGGGTGAAAAATATCAGATTTTCCTGATACCGTGAGTAACGTCCAGGGTGAAAAAAATTATATTTTCCTGATACCGTGAGTAACGTCCCGGGTGAAAAAAATCATATTTTCCAGATACCGTGAGTTATGTCCAGGGTGAAAAATATCAGATTTTCCTGATACCGTGAGTAACGTCCAGGGTGAAAAAAATTATATTTTCCTGATACCGTGAGTAACGTCCCGGGTGAAAAAAATCATATTTTCCTGATACCGTGAGAAACGTCCCGGGTGAAAAAAATCAGATTTTCCTGATACCGTGAGTAAAGTCCAGGGTGAAAAAAATCAAATTTTCATGATACCATGGGTAACAGTCCAGGTGAAAAAAATCCGATTTTCCTGATACCGTGAGTCACATCCAGGGTGAAAAAAATCCGATTTTCCAGATACCGTGAGTTATGTCCAGGGTGAAAAAAATCCGATTTTCCTGATACCGTGAGACACGTCCAGGGTGAAAAAATCTGATTTTCCTGATACCGTGAGTAACGTACAGGGTGAAAAAAATCCGATTTTCCTGATACCATGAGTAATGTCCAGGGTGAAAAAAATCCGATTATCCTGATACCGTGAGTCACGTCCAGGGTGAAAAAAATCAGATTTTCCTGATACCGTGAGTAACGTCCCGGGTGAAAAAAATCATATTTTCCTGATACCGTGAGTAAAGTCCAGGGTGAAAAAAGTCAGATTTTCATGATACCGTGAGTAACGTCCCGGGTGAAAAAAATCATATTTTACTGATACCGTGAGTAACGTCCCGGGTGAAAAAAATCTGATTTTCCTGATACCGTGAGTAACATCCAGGGTGAAAAATATCCGATTTTCCTGATACCATGAGTCACGTCCAGGGTGAAAAAAATCAGATTTTCCAGATACCGTGAGTTATGGCCAGGGTGAAAAAAATCCGATTTTCCTGATACCGTGAGACACATCCAGGGTGAAAAAATCTGATTTTCCTGATACCGTGAGTAACGTACAGGGTGAAAAAAATCCGATTTTCCTGATACCGTGAGTAACGTCCCGGGTGAAAAAAAATCATATTTTCCTGATACCGTGCGTAAAGTCCCGGGTGAAAAAAATCCGATTTTCCTGATACCGTGAGTAACGTCCAGGGTGAAAAAAATCCGATTTTCCTGATACCGTGAGACACGTCCAGGGTGAAAAAAATCTAATTTTCCTGATACTGTGAGTAATGTCGAAGGTGAAAAAAATCATATTTTCCAGATACCGTGAGTTATGTCCAGGGTGAAAAATATCAGATTTTCCTGATACCGTGAGTAACGTCCAGGGTGAAAAAAATTATATTTTCCTGATACCGTGAGTAACGTCTCGGGTGAAAAAAATCATATTCCTGATTCCGTGAGTAAAGTCCAGGGTGAAAAAAATCAAATTTTCATGATACCATGGGGAATAGTCCAGGTGAAAAAAATCCGATTTTCCTGATACCGTGAGTAACGTCCAGGGTGAAAAAAATCAGATTTTCCAGATACCGTGTGTTATGTCCAGGGTGAAAAATGTCAGATTTTCCTGATACCGTGAGTAACGTCCAGGGTGAAAAAAATTATATTTTCATGATACCTTGAGTTTAGTCCAGGTGAAAAACAAAGAGATTTTCATGATACCATGAAAAAAGTTTAGGGTGAAAAAAATTAGATATTCCTGATACCGTGAGTTTAGTCCAGGGTGAAAAAAATCAGATTTTCCTGATACCGTGAGTAACGTCCCGGGTGAAAAAAATCATATTTTCCTGATACCGTGAGAAACGTCCCGGGTGAAAAAAATCCGATTTTCCTGATACCGTGAGTCACGTCCAGGGTGAAAAAAATCAGATTTTCCTGATACCGTGAGTAACGTCCCGGGTGAAAAAAATCATATTTTCCTGATACCGTGAGTAAAGTCCAGGGTGAAAAAAATCAGATTTCCCAGATACCGTGAGTAACGTCCCGGGTGAAAAAAAATCATATTTTCCTGATACCGTGAGAAACGTCCCGGGTGAAAAAAATCATATTTTCCTGATACCGTGAGTAAAGTCCAGGGGGAAAAAAATCAGATTTCCCAGATACCGTGAGTAAGGTCCAGGGTGAAAAAAATCTGATTTTCCTGATACCGTGAGTAACATCCCTGGTGAAAAAAATCCAATTTTCCTGATACCGTGAGTCACGTCCAGGGTGAAAAAAATCAGATTTTCGTGATACCGTGAGACACGTCCAGGGTGAAAAAAATCTGATTTTCCTGATACCGTGAGTAACATCCTGGATGAAAAAAATCATATTTTCCTGATACCGTGAGTAAAGTCCAGGGTGAAAAAAATCAGATTTTCCTGATACCGTGAGTAACGTCCCGGGTGAAAAAAATCATATTCCTGATTCCGTGAGTAAAGTCCAGGGTGAAAAAAATCAGATTTCCCAGATACCGTGAGTAAGGTCCAGGGTGAAAAAAATCTGATTTTCCTGATACCGTGAGTAACATCCCTGGTGAAAAAAATCATATTTTCCTGATACCGTGAGTAAAGTCCAGGGTGAAAAAAGTCAGATTTTTATGATACCGTGAGTAACGTCCCGGGTGAAAAAAATCATATTTTCCTGATACCGTGAGTAACGTCACGGGTGAAAAAAATCTGATTTTGCTGATACCATGAGTAACGTCCAGGGTGAAAAAAATCCGATTTTCCTGATACCGTGAGACACGTCCAGGGTGAAAAAAATCTGATTTTCCTGATACCGTGAGTAACGTCCTGGGTGAAAAAAATCATATTTTCCTGATACCGTGAGTAAAGTCCAGGGTGAAAAAAATCAGATTTTCCTGATACCGTGAGTAACGTCCCAGGTGAAAAAAATCATATTCCTGATTCCGTGAGTAAAGTCCAGGGTGAAAAAAATCAGATTTTCCAGATACCGTGAGAAAGGTCCAGGGTGAAAAAATCAGATTTTCCTGATACCGTGAGTAACGTCCCGGGTGAAAAAAATCATATTTTACTGATACCATGAGTAAAGTCCAGGGTGAAAAAAGTCAGATTTTCATGATACCGTGAGTAACGTCCTGGGTGAAAAAAATCATATTTTCCTGATACCGTGAGTAACGTCCCGGGTGAAAAAAATCCGATTTTCCTGATACCGTGAGTAACGTCCAGGGTTAGAAAAATCCGATTTTCCTGATACCGTGAGACACGTCCAGGGTGAAAAAAATCTGATTTTCCTGATACCGTGAGTAACGTGCAGGGTGAAAAAAAATCCGATTTTCCTGATACCATGAGTAATGTCCAGGGTGAAAAAAATCCGATTTTCCTGATACCGTGAGTCACGTCCAGGGTGAAAAAAATCAGATTTTCCTGATACCGTGAGTAACGTCCCGGGTGAAAAAAAATCATATTTTCCTGATACCGTGAGTTATGTCCAGGGTGAAAAATATCAGATTTTCCTGATACCGTGAGTAACGTCCAGGGTGAAAAAAATTATATTTTCCTGATACCGTGAGTAACGTCCCGGGTGAAAAAAATCATGTTCCTGATTCCGTGAGTAAAGTCTAGGGTGAAAAAAATCAAATTTTCATGATACCATGGGGAACAGTACAGGTGAAAAAAATCCGATTTTCCTGATACCGTGAGTAACGTCCAGGGTGAAAAATATCAGATTTTCCTGGTACCGTGAGTAACGTCCAGGGTGAAAAAAATTATATTTTCGTGATACCTTGAGTTTAGTCCAGGTGAAAAAAAAAGAGATTTTCATGAAACCATGAAAAAAGTTTAGGGTGAAAAAAATCCGATATTCCTGATACCGTGAGTTTGGTCCAGGGTGAAAAAAATCAGATTTTCCTGATACTGTGAGTAACGTCCCGGGTGAAAAAAATCATATTTTCCTGATACCGTGAGAAACGTCCCGGGTGAAAAAAATTCATATTTTCCTGATACCGTGAGTAAAGTCCAGGGTGAAAAAAATCAAATTTTCATGATACCATGGGTAACAGTCCAGGTGAAAAAAAATCCGATTTTCCTGATACCGTGAGTCACATCCAGGGTTAAAAAAATCAGATTTTCCAGATACCGTGAGTTATGTCCAGGGTGAAAAAAATCCGATTTTCCTGATACCGTGAGACACGTCCAGGGTGAAAAAAATCTGATTTTCCTGATACCGTGAGTAACGTACAGGGTGAAAAAAATCCGATTTTCCTGATACCATGAGTAATGTCCAGGGTGAAAAAAATCCGATTATCCTGATACCGTGAGTCACGTCCAGGGTGAAAAAAATCAGATTTTCCTGATACCGTGAGTAACGTCCCGGGTGAAAAAAATCATATTTTCCTGATACCGTGAGTAAAGTCCAGGGTGAAAAAAGTCAGATTTTCATGATACCGTGAGTAACGTCCCGGGTGAAAAAAATCATATTTTACTGATACCGTGAGTAACGTCCCGGGTGAAAAAAATCTGATTTTCCTGATACCGTGAGTAACGTCCAGGGTGAAAAAAATCCGATTTTCCTGATACCATGAGTCACGTCCAGGGTGAAAAAAATCAGATTTTCCAGATACCATGAGTTATGGCCAGGGTGAAAAAAATCCGATTTTCCTGATACCGTGAGACACGTCCAGGGTGAAAAAAATCTGATTTTCCTGATACCGTGAGTAACGTACAGGGTGAAAAAAATCCGATTTTCCTGATACCGTGAGTAACGTCCCGGGTGAAAAAAAATCATATTTTCCTGATACCGTGAGTAAAGTCCCGGGTGAAAAAAATCCGATTTTCCTGATAACGTGAGTAACGTCCAGGGTGAAAAAAATCCGATTTTCCTGATACCGTGAGACACGTCCAGGGTGAAAAAAATCTAATTTTCCTGATACCGTGAGTAATGTCCCGGGTGAAAAAAATCATATTTTCCAGATACCGTGAGTTATGTCCAGGGTGAAAAATATCAGATTTTCCTGATACCGTGAGTAAGGTCCAGGGTGAAAAAAATTATATTTTCCTGATACCGTGAGTAACGTCTCGGGTGAAAAAAATCATATTCCTGATTCCGTGAGTAAAGTCCAGGGTGAAAAAAATCAAATTTTTATGATACCATGGGGAATAGTCCAGGTGAAAAAAATCCTATTTTCCTGATACCGTGAGTAACGTCCAGGGTGAAAAAAATCAGATTTTCCAGATACCGTGAGTTATGTCCAGGGTGAAAAATATCAGATTTTCCTGATACCGTGAGTAACGTCCAGGGTGAAAAAAATTATATTTTCATGATACCTTGAGTTTAGTCCAGGTGAAAAAAAAAGAGATTTTCATGATACCATGAAAAAAGTTTAGGGTGAAAAAAATCCGATATTCCTAATACCGTGAGTTTAGTCCAGGGTGAAAAAAATCAGATTTTCCTGATACCGTGAGTAACGTCCCGGGTGAAAAAAATCATATTTTCCTGATACCGTGAGAAACGTCCCGGGTGAAAAAAATCATATTTTCCTGATACCGTGAGTAAAGTCCAGGGTGAAAAAAATCAAATTTTCATGATACCATGGGTAACAGTCCAGGTGAAAAAAATCCGATTTTCCTGATACCATGAGTCACGTCCAGGGTGAAAAAAATCAGATTTTCCAGATACCGTGAGTTATGGCCAGGGTGAAAAAAATCCGATTTTCCTGATACCGTGAGACACGTCCAGGGTGAAAAAAATCTAATTTTCCTGATACCGTGAGTAACGTACAGGGTGAAAAAAATCATATTCCTGATTCCGTGAGTAAAGTCCCGGGTGAAAAAAATCTGATTTTCCTGATACCGTGAGTAACGTCCAGGGTGAAAAAAATCCGATTTTCCTGATACCGTGAGACATGTCCAGGGTGAAAAAAATCTGATTTTCCTGATACCGTGAGTAACGTCCAGGGTGAAAAAAATCAGATTTTCCAGATACCGTGAGTTATGTCCAGGGTTAAAAATATCAGATTTTCCTGGTACCGTGAGTAACGTCCAGGGTGAAAAAAATTATATTTTCGTGATACCTTGAGTTTAGTCCAGGTGAAAAAAAAAGAGATTTTCATGATACCATGAAAAAAGTTTAGGGTGAAAAATATCCGATATTCCTGATACCGTGAGTTTGGTCCAGGGTGAAAAAAATCAGATTTTCCTGATACTGTGAGTAACGTCCCGGGTGAAAAAAATCATATTTTCCTGATACCGTGAGAAACGTCCCGGGTGAAAAAAATTCATATTTTCCTGATACCGTGAGTAAAGTCCAGGGTGAAAAAAATCAAATTTTCATGATACCATGGGTAACAGTCCAGGTGAAAAAAATCCGATTTTCCTGATACCGTGAGTCACATCCAGGGTTAAAAAAATCAGATTTTCCAGATACCGTGAGTTATGTCCAGGGTGAAAAAAATCCGATTTTCCTGATACCGTGAGACACGTCCAGGGTGAAAAAAATCTGATTTTCCTGATACCGTGAGTAACGTACAGGGTGAAAAAAATCCGATTTTCCTGATACCATGAGTAATGTCCAGGGTGAAAAAAATCCGATTATCCTGATACCGTGAGTCACGTCCAGGGTGAAAAAAATCAGATTTTCCTGATACCGTGAGTAACGTCCCGGGTGAAAAAAATCATATTTTCCTGATACCGTGAGTAAAGTCCAGGGTGAAAAAAGTCAGATTTTCATGATACCGTGAGTAACGTCCCGGGTGAAAAAAATCATATTTTACTGATACCGTGAGTAACGTCCCGGGTGAAAAAAATCTGATTTTCCTGATACCGTGAGTAACGTCCAGGGTGAAAAAAATCCGATTTTCCTGATACCATGAGTCACGTCCAGGGTGAAAAAAATCAGATTTTCCAGATACCGTGAGTTATGGCCAGGGTGAAAAAAATCCGATTTTCCTGATACCGTGAGACACGTCCAGGGTGAGAAAAATCTGATTTTCCTGATACCGTGAGTAACGTACAGGGTGAAAAAAATCCGATTTTCCTGATACCGTGAGTAACGTCCCGGGTGAAAAAAAATCATATTTTCCTGATACCGTGAGTAAAGTCCCGGGTGAAAAAAATCCGATTTTCCTGATACCGTGAGTAACGTCCAGGGTGAAAAAAATCCGATTTTCCTGATACCGTGAGACACGTCCAGGGTGAAAAAAATCTAATTTTCCTGATACCGTGAGTAATGTCCCGGGTGAAAAAAATCATATTTTCCAGATACCGTGAGTTATGTCCAGGGTGAAAAATATCAGATTTTCCTGATACCGTGAGTAAGGTCTAGGGTGAAAAAAATTATATTTTCCTGATACCGTGAGTAACGTCTCGGGTGAAAAAAATCATATTCCTGATTCCGTGAGTAAAGTCCAGGGTGAAAAAAATCAAATTTTTATGATACCATGGGGAATAGTCCAGGTGAAAAAAATCCTATTTTCCTGATACCGTGAGTAACGTCCAGGGTGAAAAAAATCAGATTTTCCAGATACCGTGAGTTATGTCCAGGGTGAAAAATATCAGATTTTCCTGATACCGTGAGTAACGTCCAGGGTGAAAAAAATTATATTTTCATGATACCTTGAGTTTAGTCCAGGTGAAAAAAAAAGAGATTTTCATGATACCATGAAAAAAGTTTAGGGTGAAAAAAATCCGATATTCCTGATACCGTGAGTAACGTCCCGGGTGAAAAAAATCATATTTTCCTGATACCGTGAGAAACGTC
Organism: Bradypodion pumilum; assembly: GCA_035047305.1. Taxonomy (NCBI): domain Eukaryota; kingdom Metazoa; phylum Chordata; class Lepidosauria; order Squamata; family Chamaeleonidae; genus Bradypodion; species Bradypodion pumilum. The sequence goes on from JAWDJD010000003.1 coordinate 188,319,607, forward strand.
CCAAGTGAAAAAAATCATATTTTCCTGATACCGTGAGTAAAGTCCAGGGTGAAAAAAATCAAATTTTCATGATACCATGGGTAACAGTCCAGGTGAAAAAAATCCGATTTTCCTGATACCATGAGTCACGTCCAGGGTGAAAAAAATCATATTTTCCTGATACCGTGAGAAACGTCCCAAGTGAAAAAAATCATATTTTCCTGATACCGTGAGTAAAGTCCAGGGTGAAAAAAATCAAATTTTCATGATACCATGGGTAACAGTCCAGGTGAAAAAAATCCGATTTTCCTGATACCATGAGTCACGTCCAGGGTGAAAAAAATCAGATTTTCCAGATACCGTGAGTTATGGCCAGGGTGAAAAAAATCCGATTTTCCTGATACCGTGAGACACGTCCAGGGTGAAAAAAATCTAATTTTCCTGATACCGTGAGTAACGTACAGGGTGAAAAAAATCATATTCCTGATTCCGTGAGTAAAGTCCCGGGTGAAAAAAATCTGATTTTCCTGATACCGTGAGTAACGTCCAGGGTGAAAAAAATCCGATTTTCCTGATACCGTGAGACATGTCCAGGGTGAAAAAAATCTGATTTTCCTGATACCGTGAGTAACGTGCAGGGTGAAAAAAATCCGATTTTCCTGATACCGTGAGTCACGTGCAGGGTGAAAAAAATCAGATTTTCCTGATACCGTGAGTAATGTCCCGGGTGAAAAAAATCATATTTTCCAGATACCGTGAGTTATGTCCAGGGTGAAAAATATCAGATTTTCCTGATACCGTGAGTAACGTCCAGGGTGAAAAAAATTATATTTTCCTGATACCGTGAGTAACGTCTCGGGTGAAAAAAATCATATTCCTGATTCCGTGAGACACGTCCAGGGTGAAAAAAATCTGATTTTCCTGATACCGTGAGTAACGTCATGGGTGAAAAAAATCATATTTTCCTGATACCGTGAGTAAAGTCCAGGGTGAAAAAAATCTGATTTTCCTGATACCGTGAGTAACGTCCCGGGTGAAAAAAATCATATTCCTGATTCCGTGAGTAAAGTCCAGGGTGAAAATAATCAGATTTTCCTGATACCGTGAGAAAGGTCCAGGGTGAAAAAAATCAGATTTTCCTGATACCGTGAGTAACGTCCCAGGTGAAAAAAATCATATTTTACTGATACCATGAGTAAAGTCCAGGGTGAAAAAAGTCAGATTTTCATGATACCATGAGTAACGTCCTGGGTGAAAAAAATCATATTTTCCTGATACCGTGAGTAACGTCCCGGGTGAAAAAAATCCGATTTTCCTGATACCGTGAGACACGTCCAGGGTGAAAAAAATCTGATTTTCCTGATACCGTGAGTAACGTGCAGGGTGAAAAATATCCGATTTTCCTGATACCATGAGTAATGTCCCGGGTGAAAAAAATCCGATTTTCCTGATACCGTGAGACACGTCCAGGGTGAAAAAAATCTGATTTTCCTGATACCGTGAGTAACGTCCTGGGTGAAAAAAATCATATTTTCCTGATACCGTGAGTAAAGTCCAGGGTGAAAAAAATCAGATTTTCCTGATACCGTGAGTAACGTCCCGGGTGAAAAAAATCATATTCCTGATTCCGTGAGTAAAGTCCAGGGTGAAAATAATCAGATTTTCCTGATACCGTGAGAAAGGTCCAGGGTGAAAAAAATCAGATTTTCCTGATACCGTGAGTAACGTCCCGGGTGAAAAAAATCATATTTTACTGATACCATGAGTAACGTCCCGGGTGAAAAAAATCCGATTTTCCTGATACCGTGAGTAACGTCCAGGGTGAAAAAAATCCGATTTTCCTGATACCGTGAGACACGTCCAGGGTGAAAAAAATCTGATTTTCCTGATACCGTGAGTAACGTGCAGGGTGAAAAAAAATCCGATTTTCCTGATACCATGAGTAATGTCCAGGGTGAAAAAAATCCGATTTTCCTGATACCGTGAGACACGTCCAGGGTGAAAAAAATCTGATTTTCCTGATACCGTGAGTAACGTCCTGGGTGAAAAAAATCATATTTTCCTGATAGCGTGAGTAAAGTCCAGGGTGAAAAAAATCAGATTTTCCTGATACCGTGAGTAACGTCCCAGGTGAAAAAAATCATATTCCTGATTCCGTGAGTAAAGTCCAGGGTGAAAAAAGTCAGATTTTCATGATACCGTGAGTAACGTCCTGTGTGAAAAAAATCATATTTTCCTGATACCGTGAGTAACGTCCCGGGTGAAAAAAATCATATTTTACTGATACCATGAGTAAAGTCCAGGGTGAAAAAAGTCAGATTTTCATGATACCGTGAGTAACGTCCTGTGTGAAAAAAATCATATTTTCCTGATACCGTGAGTAACGTCCCGGGTGAAAAAAATCCGATTTTCCTGATACCGTGAGTAACGTCCAGGGTTAGAAAAATCCGATTTTCCTGATACCGTGAGACACGTCCAGGGTTAGAAAAATCTGATTTTCCTGATACCGTGAGTAACGTGCAGGGTGAAAAAAATCCGATTTTCCTGATACCATGAGTAATGTCCAGGGTGAAAAAAATCCGATTTTCCTGATACCGTGAGTCATGTCCAGGGTGAAAAAAAATCAGATTTTCCTGATACCGTGAGTAACGTCCCGGGTGAAAAAAAATCATATTTTCCTGATACCGTGAGTTATGTCCAGGGTGAAAAATATCAGATTTTCCTGATACCGTGAGTAACGTCCAGGGTGAAAAAAATTATATTTTCCTGATACCGTGAGTAACGTCCCGGGTGAAAAAAATCATATTTTCCAGATACCGTGAGTTATGTCCAGGGTGAAAAATATCAGATTTTCCTGATACCGTGAGTAACGTCCAGGGTGAAAAAAATTATATTTTCCTGATACCGTGAGTAACGTCCCGGGTGAAAAAAATCATATTTTCCTGATACCGTGAGAAACGTCCCGGGTGAAAAAAATCAGATTTTCCTGATACCGTGAGTAAAGTCCAGGGTGAAAAAAATCAAATTTTCATGATACCATGGGTAACAGTCCAGGTGAAAAAAATCCGATTTTCCTGATACCGTGAGTCACATCCAGGGTGAAAAAAATCCGATTTTCCAGATACCGTGAGTTATGTCCAGGGTGAAAAAAATCCGATTTTCCTGATACCGTGAGACACGTCCAGGGTGAAAAAATCTGATTTTCCTGATACCGTGAGTAACGTACAGGGTGAAAAAAATCCGATTTTCCTGATACCATGAGTAATGTCCAGGGTGAAAAAAATCCGATTATCCTGATACCGTGAGTCACGTCCAGGGTGAAAAAAATCAGATTTTCCTGATACCGTGAGTAACGTCCCGGGTGAAAAAAATCATATTTTCCTGATACCGTGAGTAAAGTCCAGGGTGAAAAAAGTCAGATTTTCATGATACCGTGAGTAACGTCCCGGGTGAAAAAAATCATATTTTACTGATACCGTGAGTAACGTCCCGGGTGAAAAAAATCTGATTTTCCTGATACCGTGAGTAACATCCAGGGTGAAAAATATCCGATTTTCCTGATACCATGAGTCACGTCCAGGGTGAAAAAAATCAGATTTTCCAGATACCGTGAGTTATGGCCAGGGTGAAAAAAATCCGATTTTCCTGATACCGTGAGACACATCCAGGGTGAAAAAATCTGATTTTCCTGATACCGTGAGTAACGTACAGGGTGAAAAAAATCCGATTTTCCTGATACCGTGAGTAACGTCCCGGGTGAAAAAAAATCATATTTTCCTGATACCGTGCGTAAAGTCCCGGGTGAAAAAAATCCGATTTTCCTGATACCGTGAGTAACGTCCAGGGTGAAAAAAATCCGATTTTCCTGATACCGTGAGACACGTCCAGGGTGAAAAAAATCTAATTTTCCTGATACTGTGAGTAATGTCGAAGGTGAAAAAAATCATATTTTCCAGATACCGTGAGTTATGTCCAGGGTGAAAAATATCAGATTTTCCTGATACCGTGAGTAACGTCCAGGGTGAAAAAAATTATATTTTCCTGATACCGTGAGTAACGTCTCGGGTGAAAAAAATCATATTCCTGATTCCGTGAGTAAAGTCCAGGGTGAAAAAAATCAAATTTTCATGATACCATGGGGAATAGTCCAGGTGAAAAAAATCCGATTTTCCTGATACCGTGAGTAACGTCCAGGGTGAAAAAAATCCGATTTTCCAGATACCGTGTGTTATGTCCAGGGTGAAAAATGTCAGATTTTCCTGATACCGTGAGTAACGTCCAGGGTGAAAAAAATTATATTTTCATGATACCTTGAGTTTAGTCCAGGTGAAAAACAAAGAGATTTTCATGATACCATGAAAAAAGTTTAGGGTGAAAAAAATTAGATATTCCTGATACCGTGAGTTTAGTCCAGGGTGAAAAAAATCAGATTTTCCTGATACCGTGAGTAACGTCCCGGGTGAAAAAAATCATATTTTCCTGATACCGTGAGAAACGTCCCGGGTGAAAAAAATCCGATTTTCCTGATACCGTGAGTCACGTCCAGGGTGAAAAAAATCAGATTTTCCTGATACCGTGAGTAACGTCCCGGGTGAAAAAAATCATATTTTCCTGATACCGTGAGTAAAGTCCAGGGTGAAAAAAATCAGATTTCCCAGATACCGTGAGTAACGTCCCGGGTGAAAAAAAATCATATTTTCCTGATACCGTGAGAAACGTCCCGGGTGAAAAAAATCATATTTTCCTGATACCGTGAGTAAAGTCCAGGGGGAAAAAATCAGATTTCCCAGATACCGTGAGTAAGGTCCAGGGTGAAAAAAATCTGATTTTCCTGATACCGTGAGTAACATCCCTGGTGAAAAAAATCCAATTTTCCTGATACCGTGAGTCACGTCCAGGGTGAAAAAAATCAGATTTTCGTGATACCGTGAGACACGTCCAGGGTGAAAAAAATCTGATTTTCCTGATACCGTGAGTAACATCCTGGATGAAAAAAATCATATTTTCCTGATACCGTGAGTAAAGTCCAGGGTGAAAAAAATCAGATTTTCCTGATACCGTGAGTAACGTCCCGGGTGAAAAAAATCATATTCCTGATTCCGTGAGTAAAGTCCAGGGTGAAAAAAATCAGATTTCCCAGATACCGTGAGTAAGGTCCAGGGTGAAAAAAATCTGATTTTCCTGATACCGTGAGTAACATCCCTGGTGAAAAAAATCATATTTTCCTGATACCGTGAGTAAAGTCCAGGGTGAAAAAAGTCAGATTTTTATGATACCGTGAGTAACGTCCCGGGTGAAAAAAATCATATTTTCCTGATACCGTGAGTAACGTCACGGGTGAAAAAAATCTGATTTTGCTGATACCATGAGTAACGTCCAGGGTGAAAAAAATCCGATTTTCCTGATACCGTGAGACACGTCCAGGGTGAAAAAAATCTGATTTTCCTGATACCGTGAGTAACGTCCTGGGTGAAAAAAATCATATTTTCCTGATACCGTGAGTAAAGTCCAGGGTGAAAAAAATCAGATTTTCCTGATACCGTGAGTAACGTCCCAGGTGAAAAAAATCATATTCCTGATTCCGTGAGTAAAGTCCAGGGTGAAAAAAATCAGATTTTCCAGATACCGTGAGAAAGGTCCAGGGTGAAAAAATCAGATTTTCCTGATACCGTGAGTAACGTCCCGGGTGAAAAAAATCATATTTTACTGATACCATGAGTAAAGTCCAGGGTGAAAAAAGTCAGATTTTCATGATACCGTGAGTAACGTCCTGGGTGAAAAAAATCATATTTTCCTGATACCGTGAGTAACGTCCCGGGTGAAAAAAATCCGATTTTCCTGATACCGTGAGTAACGTCCAGGGTTAGAAAAATCCGATTTTCCTGATACCGTGAGACACGTCCAGGGTGAAAAAAATCTGATTTTCCTGATACCGTGAGTAACGTGCAGGGTGAAAAAAAATCCGATTTTCCTGATACCATGAGTAATGTCCAGGGTGAAAAAAATCCGATTTTCCTGATACCGTGAGTCACGTCCAGGGTGAAAAAAATCAGATTTTCCTGATACCGTGAGTAACGTCCCGGGTGAAAAAAAATCATATTTTCCTGATACCGTGAGTTATGTCCAGGGTGAAAAATATCAGATTTTCCTGATACCGTGAGTAACGTCCAGGGTGAAAAAAATTATATTTTCCTGATACCGTGAGTAACGTCCCGCGTGAAAAAAATCATGTTCCTGATTCCGTGAGTAAAGTCTAGGGTGAAAAAAATCAAATTTTCATGATACCATGGGGAACAGTACAGGTGAAAAAAATCCGATTTTCCTGATACCGTGAGTAACGTCCAGGGTGAAAAATATCAGATTTTCCTGGTACCGTGAGTAACGTCCAGGGTGAAAAAAATTATATTTTCGTGATACCTTGAGTTTAGTCCAGGTGAAAAAAAAAGAGATTTTCATGAAACCATGAAAAAAGTTTAGGGTGAAAAAAATCCGATATTCCTGATACCGTGAGTTTGGTCCAGGGTGAAAAAAATCAGATTTTCCTGATACTGTGAGTAACGTCCCGGGTGAAAAAAATCATATTTTCCTGATACCGTGAGAAACGTCCCGGGTGAAAAAAATTCATATTTTCCTGATACCGTGAGTAAAGTCCAGGGTGAAAAAAATCAAATTTTCATGATACCATGGGTAACAGTCCAGGTGAAAAAAAATCCGATTTTCCTGATACCGTGAGTCACATCCAGGGTTAAAAAAATCAGATTTTCCAGATACCGTGAGTTATGTCCAGGGTGAAAAAAATCCGATTTTCCTGATACCGTGAGACACGTCCAGGGTGAAAAAAATCTGATTTTCCTGATACCGTGAGTAACGTACAGGGTGAAAAAAATCCGATTTTCCTGATACCATGAGTAATGTCCAGGGTGAAAAAAATCCGATTATCCTGATACCGTGAGTCACGTCCAGGGTGAAAAAAATCAGATTTTCCTGATACCGTGAGTAACGTCCCGGGTGAAAAAAATCATATTTTCCTGATACCGTGAGTAAAGTCCAGGGTGAAAAAAGTCAGATTTTCATGATACCGTGAGTAACGTCCCGGGTGAAAAAAATCATATTTTACTGATACCGTGAGTAACGTCCCGGGTGAAAAAAATCTGATTTTCCTGATACCGTGAGTAACGTCCAGGGTGAAAAAAATCCGATTTTCCTGATACCATGAGTCACGTCCAGGGTGAAAAAAATCAGATTTTCCAGATACCATGAGTTATGGCCAGGGTGAAAAAAATCCGATTTTCCTGATACCGTGAGACACGTCCAGGGTGAAAAAAATCTGATTTTCCTGATACCGTGAGTAACGTACAGGGTGAAAAAAATCCGATTTTCCTGATACCGTGAGTAACGTCCCGGGTGAAAAAAAATCATATTTTCCTGATACCGTGAGTAAAGTCCCGGGTGAAAAAAATCCGATTTTCCTGATAACGTGAGTAACGTCCAGGGTGAAAAAAATCCGATTTTCCTGATACCGTGAGACACGTCCAGGGTGAAAAAAATCTAATTTTCCTGATACCGTGAGTAATGTCCCGGGTGAAAAAAATCATATTTTCCAGATACCGTGAGTTATGTCCAGGGTGAAAAATATCAGATTTTCCTGATACCGTGAGTAAGGTCCAGGGTGAAAAAAATTATATTTTCCTGATACCGTGAGTAACGTCTCGGGTGAAAAAAATCATATTCCTGATTCCGTGAGTAAAGTCCAGGGTGAAAAAAATCAAATTTTTATGATACCATGGGGAATAGTCCAGGTGAAAAAAATCCTATTTTCCTGATACCGTGAGTAACGTCCAGGGTGAAAAAAATCAGATTTTCCAGATACCGTGAGTTATGTCCAGGGTGAAAAATATCAGATTTTCCTGATACCGTGAGTAACGTCCAGGGTGAAAAAAATTATATTTTCATGATACCTTGAGTTTAGTCCAGGTGAAAAAAAAAGAGATTTTCATGATACCATGAAAAAAGTTTAGGGTGAAAAAAATCCGATATTCCTAATACCGTGAGTTTAGTCCAGGGTGAAAAAAATCAGATTTTCCTGATACCGTGAGTAACGTCCCGGGTGAAAAAAATCATATTTTCCTGATACCGTGAGAAACGTCCCGGGTGAAAAAAATCATATTTTCCTGATACCGTGAGTAAAGTCCAGGGTGAAAAAAATCAAATTTTCATGATACCATGGGTAACAGTCCAGGTGAAAAAAATCCGATTTTCCTGATACCATGAGTCACGTCCAGGGTGAAAAAAATCAGATTTTCCAGATACCGTGAGTTATGGCCAGGGTGAAAAAAATCCGATTTTCCTGATACCGTGAGACACGTCCAGGGTGAAAAAAATCTAATTTTCCTGATACCGTGAGTAACGTACAGGGTGAAAAAAATCATATTCCTGATTCCGTGAGTAAAGTCCCGGGTGAAAAAAATCTGATTTTCCTGATACCGTGAGTAACGTCCAGGGTGAAAAAAATCCGATTTTCCTGATACCGTGAGACATGTCCAGGGTGAAAAAAATCTGATTTTCCTGATACCGTGAGTAACGTCCAGGGTGAAAAAAATCAGATTTTCCAGATACCGTGAGTTATGTCCAGGGTTAAAAATATCAGATTTTCCTGGTACCGTGAGTAACGTCCAGGGTGAAAAAAATTATATTTTCGTGATACCTTGAGTTTAGTCCAGGTGAAAAAAAAAGAGATTTTCATGATACCATGAAAAAAGTTTAGGGTGAAAAATATCCGATATTCCTGATACCGTGAGTTTGGTCCAGGGTGAAAAAAATCAGATTTTCCTGATACTGTGAGTAACGTCCCGGGTGAAAAAAATCATATTTTCCTGATACCGTGAGAAACGTCCCGGGTGAAAAAAATTCATATTTTCCTGATACCGTGAGTAAAGTCCAGGGTGAAAAAAATCAAATTTTCATGATACCATGGGTAACAGTCCAGGTGAAAAAAATCCGATTTTCCTGATACCGTGAGTCACATCCAGGGTTAAAAAAATCAGATTTTCCAGATACCGTGAGTTATGTCCAGGGTGAAAAAAATCCGATTTTCCTGATACCGTGAGACACGTCCAGGGTGAAAAAAATCTGATTTTCCTGATACCGTGAGTAACGTACAGGGTGAAAAAAATCCGATTTTCCTGATACCATGAGTAATGTCCAGGGTGAAAAAAATCCGATTATCCTGATACCGTGAGTCACGTCCAGGGTGAAAAAAATCAGATTTTCCTGATACCGTGAGTAACGTCCCGGGTGAAAAAAATCATATTTTCCTGATACCGTGAGTAAAGTCCAGGGTGAAAAAAGTCAGATTTTCATGATACCGTGAGTAACGTCCCGGGTGAAAAAAATCATATTTTACTGATACCGTGAGTAACGTCCCGGGTGAAAAAAATCTGATTTTCCTGATACCGTGAGTAACGTCCAGGGTGAAAAAAATCCGATTTTCCTGATACCATGAGTCACGTCCAGGGTGAAAAAAATCAGATTTTCCAGATACCGTGAGTTATGGCCAGGGTGAAAAAAATCCGATTTTCCTGATACCGTGAGACACGTCCAGGGTGAAAAAAATCTGATTTTCCTGATACCGTGAGTAACGTACAGGGTGAAAAAAATCCGATTTTCCTGATACCGTGAGTAACGTCCCGGGTGAAAAAAAATCATATTTTCCTGATACCGTGAGTAAAGTCCCGGGTGAAAAAAATCCGATTTTCCTGATACCGTGAGTAACGTCCAGGGTGAAAAAAATCCGATTTTCCTGATACCGTGAGACACGTCCAGGGTGAAAAAAATCTAATTTTCCTGATACCGTGAGTAATGTCCCGGGTGAAAAAAATCATATTTTCCAGATACCGTGAGTTATGTCCAGGGTGAAAAATATCAGATTTTCCTGATACCGTGAGTAAGGTCTAGGGTGAAAAAAATTATATTTTCCTGATACCGTGAGTAACGTCTCGGGTGAAAAAAATCATATTCCTGATTCCGTGAGTAAAGTCCAGGGTGAAAAAAATCAAATTTTTATGATACCATGGGGAATAGTCCAGGTGAAAAAAATCCTATTTTCCTGATACCGTGAGTAACGTCCAGGGTGAAAAAAATCAGATTTTCCAGATACCGTGAGTTATGTCCAGGGTGAAAAATATCAGATTTTCCTGATACCGTGAGTAACGTCCAGGGTGAAAAAAATTATATTTTCATGATACCTTGAGTTTAGTCCAGGTGAAAAAAAAAGAGATTTTCATGATACCATGAAAAAAGTTTAGGGTGAAAAAAATCCGATATTCCTGATACCGTGAGTAACGTCCCGGGTGAAAAAAATCATATTTTCCTGATACCGTGAGAAACGTCCCAAGTGAAAAAAATCATATTTTCCTGATACCGTGAGTAAAGTCCAGGGTGAAAAAAATCAAATTTTCATGATACCATGGGTAACAGTCCAGGTGAAAAAAATCCGATTTTCCTGATACCATGAGTCACGTCCAGGGTGAAAAAAATCATATTTTCCTGATACCGTGAGAAACGTCCCAAGTGAAAAAAATCATATTTTCCTGATACCGTGAGTAAAGTCCAGGGTGAAAAAAATCAAATTTTCATGATACCATGGGTAACAGTCCAGGTGAAAAAAATCCGATTTTCCTGATACCATGAGTCACGTCCAGGGTGAAAAAAATCAGATTTTCCAGATACCGTGAGTTATGGCCAGGGTGAAAAAAATCCGATTTTCCTGATACCGTGAGACACGTCCAGGGTGAAAAAAATCTAATTTTCCTGATACCGTGAGTAACGTACAGGGTGAAAAAAATCATATTCCTGATTCCGTGAGTAAAGTCCCGGGTGAAAAAAATCTGATTTTCCTGATACCGTGAGTAACGTCCAGGGTGAAAAAAATCCGATTTTCCTGATACCGTGAGACATGTCCAGGGTGAAAAAAATCTGATTTTCCTGATACCGTGAGTAACGTGCAGGGTGAAAAAAATCCGATTTTCCTGATACCGTGAGTCACGTGCAGGGTGAAAAAAATCAGATTTTCCTGATACCGTGAGTAATGTCCCGGGTGAAAAAAATCATATTTTCCAGATACCGTGAGTTATGTCCAGGGTGAAAAATATCAGATTTTCCTGATACCGTGAGTAACGTCCAGGGTGAAAAAAATTATATTTTCCTGATACCGTGAGTAACGTCTCGGGTGAAAAAAATCATATTCCTGATTCCGTGAGACACGTCCAGGGTGAAAAAAATCTGATTTTCCTGATACCGTGAGTAACGTCATGGGTGAAAAAAATCATATTTTCCTGATACCGTGAGTAAAGTCCAGGGTGAAAAAAATCTGATTTTCCTGATACCGTGAGTAACGTCCCGGGTGAAAAAAATCATATTCCTGATTCCGTGAGTAAAGTCCAGGGTGAAAATAATCAGATTTTCCTGATACCGTGAGAAAGGTCCAGGGTGAAAAAAATCAGATTTTCCTGATACCGTGAGTAACGTCCCAGGTGAAAAAAATCATATTTTACTGATACCATGAGTAAAGTCCAGGGTGAAAAAAGTCAGATTTTCATGATACCATGAGTAACGTCCTGGGTGAAAAAAATCATATTTTCCTGATACCGTGAGTAACGTCCCGGGTGAAAAAAATCCGATTTTCCTGATACCGTGAGACACGTCCAGGGTGAAAAAAATCTGATTTTCCTGATACCGTGAGTAACGTGCAGGGTGAAAAATATCCGATTTTCCTGATACCATGAGTAATGTCCCGGGTGAAAAAAATCCGATTTTCCTGATACCGTGAGACACGTCCAGGGTGAAAAAAATCTGAATTTCCTGATACCGTGAGTAACGTCCTGGGTGAAAAAAATCATATTTTCCTGATACCGTGAGTAAAGTCCAGGGTGAAAAAAATCAGATTTTCCTGATACCGTGAGTAACGTCCCGGGTGAAAAAAATCATATTCCTGATTCCGTGAGTAAAGTCCAGGGTGAAAATAATCAGATTTTCCTGATACCGTGAGAAAGGTCCAGGGTGAAAAAAATCAGATTTTCCTGATACCGTGAGTAACGTCCCGGGTGAAAAAAATCATATTTTACTGATACCATGAGTAACGTCCCGGGTGAAAAAAATCCGATTTTCCTGATACCGTGAGTAACGTCCAGGGTGAAAAAAATCCGATTTTCCTGATACCGTGAGACACGTCCAGGGTGAAAAAAATCTGATTTTCCTGATACCGTGAGTAACGTGCAGGGTGAACAATATCCGATTTTCCTGATACCATGAGTAATGTCCAGGGTGAAAAAAATCCGACTTTCCTGATACTGTGAGTCACGTCCAGGTGAAAAAAATCCGATTTTCCTGATACCGTGAGTCACGTCCAGGGTGAAAAAAATCAGATTTTCCAGATACCGTGAGTTATGTCCAGGGTGAAAAATATCAGATTTTCTTGATACCGTGAGTAAAGTCCAGGGTGAAAAAAATTCAAATTTTCATGATACCATGGATAACAGTCCAGGTGAAAAAAATCCGATTTTCCTGATACCGTGAGTCACGTCCAGGGTGAAAAAAAATCATATTTTCCTGATACCGTGAGTAAAGTCCCGGGTGAAAAAAATCCGATTTTCCTGATACCGTGAGTAACGTCCAGGGTGAAAAAAATCCGATTTTCCTGATACCATGAGTAAAGTCCAGGGTGAAAAAAGTCAGATTTTCCTGATACCGTGAGACACGTCCAGGGTGAAAAAAATCTGATTTTCCTGATACCGTGAGTAACGTCCTGGGTGAAAAAAATCATATTTTCCTGATACCGTGAGTAAAGTCCAGGGTGAAAAAAATCATATTTTCCTGATACCGTGAGAAACGTCCCGGGTGAAAAAAATCATATTTTCCTGATACCGTGAGTAAAGTCCAGGGTGAAAAAAATCAAATTTTCATGATACCATGGGTAACAGTCCAGGTGAAAAAAATCCGATTTTCCTGATACCATGAGTCACGTCCAGGGTGAAAAAAATCAGATTTTCCAGATACCGTGAGTTATGGCCAGGGTGAAAAAAATCCGATTTTCCTGATACCGTGAGACACGTCCAGGGTGAAAAAAATCTAATTTTCCTGATACCGTGAGTAACATACAGGGTGAAAAAAATCATATTCCTGATTCCGTGAGTAAAGTCTCGGGTGAAAAAAATCTGATTTTCCTGATACCGTGAGTAACGTCCAGGGTGAAAAAAATCCGATTTTCCTGATACCGTGAGACATGTCCAGGGTGAAAAAAATCTGATTTTCCTAATACCGTGAGTAACGTGCAGGGTGAAAAAAATCCGATTTTCCTGATACCATGAGTAATGTGCAGGTTGAAAAAAATCCGATTTTCCTGATACCGTGAGTCACGTGCAGGGTGAAAAAAATCAGATTTTCCTGATACCGTGAGTAATGTCCCGGGTGAAAAAAATCATATTTTCCAGATACCGTGAGTTATGTCCAGGGTGAAAAATATCAGATTTTCCTGATACCGTGAGTAACGTCCAGGGTGAAAAAAATTATATTTTCCTGATACCGTGAGTAACGTCTCGGGTGAAAAAAATCATATTCCTGATTCCGTGAGACACGTCCAGGGTGAAAAAAATCTGATTTTCCTGATACCGTGAGTAACGTCCCGGGTGAAAAAAATCATATTCCTGATTCCGTGAGTAAAGTCCAGGGTGAAAATAATCAGATTTTCCTGATACCGTGAGAAAGGTCCAGGGTGAAAAAAATCAGATTTTCCTGATACCGTGAGTAACGTCCCGGGTGAAAAAAATCATATTTTACTGATACCATGAGTAAAGTCCAGGGTGAAAAAAGTCAGATTTTCATGATACCATGAGTAACGTCCTGGGTGAAAAAAATCATATTTTCCTGATACCGTGAGTAACGTCCCGGGTGAAAAAAATCCGATTTTCCTGATACCGTGAGTAACGTCCAGGGTGAAAAAAATCCGATTTTCCTGATACCGTGAGACATGTCCAGGGTGAAAAAAATCTGATTTTCCTGATACCGTGAGTAACGTGCAGGGTGAAAAAAATCCGATTTTCCTGATACCATGAGTAATGTGCAGGTTGAAAAAAATCCGATTTTCCTGATACCGTGAGTCACGTGCAGGGTGAAAAAAATCAGATTTTCCTGATACCGTGAGTAATGTCCCGGGTGAAAAAAATCATATTTTCCAGATACCGTGAGTTATGTCCAGGGTGAAAAATATCAGATTTTCCTGATACCGTGAGTAACGTCCAGGGTGAAAAAAATTATATTTTCCTGATACCGTGAGTAACGTCTCGGGTGAAAAAAATCATATTCCTGATTCCGTGAGACACGTCCAGGGTGAAAAAATTCTGATTTTCCTGATACCGTGAGTAACGTCATGGGTGAAAAAAATCATATTTTCCTGATACCGTGAGTAAAGTCCAGGGTGAAAAAAATCTGATTTTCCTGATACCGTGAGTAACGTCCCGGGTGAAAAAAATCATATTCCTGATACCGTGAGTAAAGTCCAGGGTGAAAATAATCAGATTTTCCTGATACCGTGAGAAAGGTCCAGGGTGAAAAAAATCAGATTTTCCTGATACCGTGAGTAACGTCCCGGGTGAAAAAAATCATATTTTACTGATACCATGAGTAAAGTCCAGGGTGAAAAAAGTCAGATTTTCATGATACCATGAGTAACGTCCTGGGTGAAAAAAATCATATTTTCCTGATACCGTGAGTAACGTCCCGGGTGAAAAAAATCCGATTTTCCTGATACCGTGAGTAACGTCCAGGGTGAAAAAAATCCGATTTTCCTGATACTGTGAGACACGTCCAGGGTGAAAAAAATCTGATTTTCCTGATACCGTGAGTAACGTGCAGGGTGAAAAATATCCGATTTTCCTGATACCATGAGTAATGTCCCGGGTGAAAAAAATCCGATTTTCCTGATACCGTGAGACACGTCCAGGGTGAAAAAAATCTGAATTTCCTGATACCGTGAGTAACGTCCTGGGTGAAAAAAATCATATTTTCCTGATACCGTGAGTAAAGTCCAGGGTGAAAAAAATCAGATTTTCCTGATACCGTGAGTAACGTCCCGGGTGAAAAAAATCATATTCCTGATTCCGTGAGTAAAGTCCAGGGTGAAAATAATCAGATTTTCCTGATACCGTGAGAAAGGTCCAGGGTGAAAAAAATCAGATTTTCCTGATACCGTGAGTAACGTCCCGGGTGAAAAAAATCATATTTTACTGATACCATGAGTAACGTCCCGGGTGAAAAAAATCCGATTTTCCTGATACCGTGAGTAACGTCCAGGGTGAAAAAAATCCGATTTTCCTGATACCGTGAGACACGTCCTGGGTGAAAAAAATCTGATTTTCCTGATACCGTGAGTAACGTGCAGGGTGAACAATATCCGATTTTCCTGATACCATGAGTAATGTCCAGGGTGAAAAAAATCCGACTTTCCTGATACTGTGAGTCACGTCCAGGTGAAAAAAATCCGATTTTCCTGATACCGTGAGTCACGTCCAGGGTGAAAAAAATCAGATTTTCCAGATACCGTGAGTTATGTCCAGGGTGAAAAATATCAGATTTTCTTGATACCGTGAGTAAAGTCCAGGGTGAAAAAAATTCAAATTTTCATGATACCGTGAGACACGTCCAGGGTGAAAAAAATCTGATTTTCCTGATACCGTGAGACACGTCCAGGGTGAAAAAAATCTGATTTTCCTGATACCGTGAGTAACGTCCTGGGTGAAAAAAATCATATTTTCCTGATACCGTGAGTAAAGTCCAGGGTGAAAAAAATCATATTTTCCTGATACCGTGAGAAACGTCCCGGGTGAAAAAAATCATATTTTCCTGATACCGTGAGTAAAGTCCAGGGTGAAAAAAATCAAATTTTCATGATACCATGGGTAACAGTCCAGGTGAAAAAAATCCGATTTTCCTGATACCATGAGTCACGTCCAGGGTGAAAAAAATCAGATTTTCCAGATACCGTGAGTTATGGCCAGGGTGAAAAAAATCCGATTTTCCTGATACCGTGAGACACGTCCAGGGTGAAAAAAATCTAATTTTCCTGATACCGTGAGTAACGTACAGGGTGAAAAAAATCATATTCCTGATTCCGTGAGTAAAGTCCCGGGTGAAAAAAATCTGATTTTCCTGATACCGTGAGTAACGTCCAGGGTGAAAAAAATCCGATTTTCCTGATACCGTGAGACATGTCCAGGGTGAAAAAAATCTGATTTTCCTGATACCGTGAGTAACGTGCAGGGTGAAAAAAATCCGATTTTCCTGATACCATGAGTAATGTGCAGGTTGAAAAAAATCCGATTTTCCTGATACCGTGAGTCACGTGCAGGGTGAAAAAAATCAGATTTTCCTGATACCGTGAGTAACGTCCCGGGTGAAAAAAATCATATTTTCCTGATACCGTGAGTTATGTCCAGGGAGAAAAATATCAGATTTTCCTGATACCGTGAGTAACGTCCAGGGTGAAAAAAATTATATTTTCCTGATACCGTGAGTAACGTCTCGGGTGAAAAAAATCATATTCCTGATTCCGTGAGACACGTCCAGGGTGAAAAAAATCTGATTTTCCTGATACCGTGAGTAACGTCCTGGGTGAAAAAAATCATATTTTCCTGATACCGTGAGTAAAGTCCAGGGTGAAAAAAATCTGATTTTCCTGATACCGTGAGTAACGTCCCGGGTGAAAAAAATCATATTCCTGATTCCGTGAGTAAAGTCCAGGGTGAAAATAATCAGATTTTCCTGATACCGTGAGAAAGGTCCAGGGTGAAAAAAAATCAGATTTTCCTGATACCGTGAGTAACGTCCCGGGTGAAAAAAATCATATTTTACTGATACCATGAGTAAAGTCCAGGGTGAAAAAAGTCAGATTTTCATGATACCATGAGTAACGTCCTGGGTGAAAAAAATCATATTTTCCTGATACCGTGAGTAACGTCCCGGGTGAAAAAAATCCGATTTTCCTGATACCGTGAGTAACGTCCAGGGTGAAAAAAATCCGATTTTCCTGATACCGTGAGACACGTCCAGGGTGAAAAAAATCTGATTTTCCTGATACCGTGAGTAACGTGCAGGGTGAAAAATATCCGATTTTCCTGATACCATGAGTAATGTCCCGGGTGAAAAAAATCCGATTTTCCTGATACCGTGAGACACGTCCAGGGTGAAAAAAATCTGATTTTCCTGATACCGTGAGTAACGTCCTGGGTGAAAAAAATCATATTTTCCTGATACCGTGAGTAAAGTCCAGGGTGAAAAAAATCAGATTTTCCTGATACCGTGAGTAACGTCCCGGGTGAAAAAAATCATATTCCTGATTCCGTGAGTAAAGTCCAGGGTGAAAATAATCAGATTTTCCTGATACCGTGAGAAAGGTCCAGGGTGAAAAAAATCAGATTTTCCTGATACCGTGAGTAATGTCCCGGGTGAAAAAAATCATATTTTACTGATACCATGAGTAAAGTCCAGGGTGAAAAAAGTCAGATTTTCATGATACCATGAGTAACGTCCTGGGTGAAAAAAATCATATTTTCCTGATACCGTGAGTAACGTCCCGGGTGAAAAAAAATCCGATTTTCCTGATACCGTGAGTAACGTCCAGGGTGAAAAAAATCCGATTTTCCTGATACCGTGATACACGTCCAGGGTGAAAAAAAATCTGATTTTCCTGATACCGTGAGTAACGTGCAGGGTGAACAATATCCGATTTTCCTGATACCATGAGTAATGTCCAGGGTGAAAAAAATCCGACTTTCCTGATACTGTGAGTCACGTCCAGGTGAAAAAAATCCGATTTTCCTGATACCGTGAGTCACGTCCAGGGTGAAAAAAATCAGATTTTCCAGATACCGTGAGTTATGTCCAGGGTGAAAAATATCAGATTTTCTTGATACCGTGAGTAAAGTCCAGGTGAAAAAAATTCAAATTTTCATGATACCATGTATAACAGTCCAGGTGAAAAAAATCCGATTTTCCTGATACCGTGAGTAAAGTCCCGGGTGAAAAAAATCCGATTTTCCTGATACCGTGAGTAACATCCAAGGTGAAAAAAATCCGATTTTCCTGATACCATGAGTAAAGTCCAGGGTGAAAAAAGTCAGATTTTCCTGATACCGTGAGACACGTCCAGGGTGAAAAAAATCTGATTTTCCTGATACCGTGAGTAACGTCCTGGGTGAAAAAAATCATATTTTCCTGATACCGTGAGTAAAGTCCAGGGTGAAAAAAATCAGATTTTCCTGATACCGTGAGTAACGTCCCGGGTGAAAAAAATCATATTTTACTGATACCATGAGTAAAGTCCAGGGTGAAAAAAGTCAGATTTTCATGATGCCATGAGTAACGTCCTGGGTGAAAAAAATCATATTTTCCTGATACCGTGAGTAACGTCCCGGGTGAAAAAAATCCGATTTTCCTGATACCGTGAGTAACGTCCAGGGTGAAAAAAATCCGATTTTCCTGATACCGTGAGACACGTCCAGGGTGAAAAAAATCTGATTTTCCTGATACCGTGAGTAACGTGCAGGGTGAAAAATATCCGATTTTCCTGATACCATGAGTAATGTCCAGGGCGAAAAAATCCGATTTTCCTGATACCGTGAGTCACGTCCAGGGTGAAAAAAATCATATTTTCCTGATACCGTGATTAAAGTCCAGGGTGAAAAAAAAGAGATTTTCATGATACCATGAAAAAAGTTTGGGGTGAAAAAAATCCGATATTTCTGATACCGTGAGTAAGGTCCAGGGTGAAAAAAATCTGATTTTCCTGATACCGTGAGTAACGTCCCTGGTGAAAAAAATCAGATTTTCCAGATACCGTGAGTAACGTCCCGGGTGAAAAAAAATCATATTTTCCTGATACCGTGAGAAACGTCACGGGTGAAAAAAATCCGATTTTGCTGATACCATGAGTAACGTCCAGGGTGAAAAAAATCCGATTTTCCTGATACCGTGAGACACGTCCAGGGTGAAAAAATCTGATTTTCCTGATACCGTGAGTAACGTCCTGGGTGAAAAAAATCATATTTTCCTGATACCGTGAGTAACGTCCCGGGTGAAAAAAATCCGATTTTCCTGATACCGTGAGTAACGTCCAGGGTGAAAAAAATCCGATTTTCCTGATACCGTGAGACACGTCCAGGGTGAAAAAAAATCTGATTTTCCTGATACCGTGAGTAACGTGCAGGGTGAAAAAAATCCGATTTTCCTGATACCATGAGTAATGTCCAGGGTGAAAAAAATCCGATTTTCCTGATACCGTGAGTCACGTCCAGGGTGAAAAAAATCAGATTTTCCTGATACCGTGAGTAACGTCCTGGGTGAAAATAATTATATTTTCCTGATACCGTGAGTAACGTCCCGGGTGAAAAAAATCCGATTTTCCTGATACCGTGAGTAACGTCCAGGGTGAAAAAAATCAGATTTTCCAGATACCGTGAGTTATGTCCAGGGTTAAAAATATTAGATTTTCCTGGTACCGTGAGTAACGTCCAGGGTGAAAAAAATTATATTTTCGTGATACCTTGAGTTTAGTCCAGGTGAAAAAAAAATGAGATTTTCATGATACCATGAAAAAAGTTTAGGGTGAAAAAAATCCGATATTCCTGATACCGTGAGTTTAGTCCAGGGTGAAAAAAATCAGATTTTCCTGATACCGTGAGTAACGTCCCGGGTGAAAAAAATCATATTTTCCTGATACCGTGAGAAACGTCCCGGGTGAAAAAAATCATATTTTCCTGATACCGTGAGTAAAGTCCAGGGTGAAAAAAATCAAATTTTCATGATACCATGGGTAACAGTCCAGGTGAAAAAAATCCAATTTTCCTGATACCGTGAGTCACGTCCAGGGTGAAAAAAATCAGATTTTCCAGGTACCGTGAGTTATGTCCAGGGTGAAAAAAATCCGATTTTCCTGATACCGTGAGACACGTCCAGGGTGAAAAAAATCTGATTTTCCTGATACCGTGAGTAACGTACAGGGTGAAAAAAATCCGATTTTCCTGATACCATGAGTAATGTCCAGGGTGAAAAAAATCCGATTATCCTGATACCGTGAGTCACGTCCAGGGTGAAAAAAATCAGATTTTCCTGATACCGTGAGTAACGTCCCGGGTGAAAAAAATCATATTTTCCTGATACCGTGAGTAAAGTCCAGGGTGAAAAAAGTCAGATTTTCATGATACCGTGAGTAACGTCCCGGGTGAAAAAAATCATATTTTACTGATACCGTGAGTAACGTCCCGGGTGAAAAAAATCTGATTTTCCTGATACCGTGAGTAACATCCAGGGTGAAAAATATCCGATTTTCCTGATACCATGAGTCACGTCCAGGGTGAAAAAAATCAGATTTTCCAGATACCGTGAGTTATGGCCAGGGTGAAAAAAATCCGATTTATCTGATACCGTGAGACACATCCAGGGTCAAAAAAATCTGATTTTCCTGATACCGTGAGTAACGTACAGGGTGAAAAAAATCCGATTTTCCTGATACCGTGAGTAACGTCCCGGGTGAAAAAAAATCATATTTTCCTGATACCGTGAGTAAAGTCCCGGGTGAAAAAAATCCGATTTTCCTGATACCGTGAGTAACGTCCAGGGTGAAAAAAATCCGATTTTCCTGATACCGTGAGACACGTCCAGGGTGAAAAAAATCTAATTTTCCTGATACCGTGAGTAATGTCCCAGGTGAAAAAAATCATATTTTCCAGATACCGTGAGTGATGTCCAGGGTGAAAAATATCAGATTTTCCTGATACCGTGAGTAACGTCCAGGGTGAAAAAAATTATATTTTCCTGATACCGTGAGTAACGTCTCAGGTGAAAAAAATCATATTCCTGATTCCGTGAGTAAAGTCCAGGGTGAAAAAAATCAAATTTTCATGATACCATGGGGAATAGTCCAGGTGAAAAAAATCCGATTTTCCTGATACCGTGAGTAACGTCCAGGGTGAAAAAAATCAGATTTTCCAGATACCGTGTGTTATGTCCAGGGTGAAAAATATCAGATTTTCCTGATACCGTGAGTAACGTCCAGGGTGAAAAAAATTATATTTTCATGATACCTTGAGTTTAGTCCAGGTGGAAAAAAAAGAGATTTTCATGATACCATGAAAAAATTTAGGGTGAAAAAAATCCGATATTCCTGATACCGTGAGTTTAGTCCAGGGTGAAAAAAATCAGATTTTCCTGATACCGTGAGTAACGTCCCGGGTGAAAAAAACCATATTTTCCTGATACCGTGAGAAACATCCCGGGTGAAAAAAATCCGATTTTCCTGATACCGTGAGTCACGTCCAGGATGAAAAAAATCAGATTTTCCTGATACCGTGAGTAACGTCCCGGGTGAAAAAAATCATATTTTCCTGATACCGTGAGTAAAGTCCAGGGTGAAAAAAATCAGATTTCCCAGATACCGTGAGTAACGTCCCGGGTGAAAAAAAATCATATTTTCCTGATACCGTGAGAAACGTCCCGGGTAAAAAAAATCATATTTTCCTGATACCGTGAGTAAAGTCAAGGGTGAAAAAAATTCAAATTTTCATGATACCATGGATAATAGTCCAGGTGAAAATAATCCAATTTTTCTGATACCGTGAGTCACGTCCAGGGTGAAAAAAATCAGATTTTCCAGATACCGTGAGTTATGTCCAGGGTGAAAAATATCAGATTTTCTTGATACCGTGAGTAAGGTCCAGGGTGAAAAAAATTATATTTTCCTGATACCTTGAATTTAGTCCAGGTGAAAAAAAAAGAGATTTTCATGATACCATGAAAAAACTTTAGGGTGAAAAAAATCCGATATTTCTGATACCGTGAGTAAGGTCCAGGGTGAAAAAAATCTGATTTTCCTGATACCGTGAGTAACATCCCTGGTGAAAAAAATCATATTTTCCTGATACCGTGAGTAAAGTCCAGGGTGAAAAAAGTCAGATTTTTATGATACCGTGAGTAACGTCCCGGGTGAAAAAAATCATATTTTCCTGATACCGTGAGTAACGTCCAGGGTGAAAAAAATCCGATTTTGCTGATACCATGAGTAACGTCCAGGGTGAAAAAAATCCGATTTTCCTGATACCGTGAGACACGTCCAGGGTGAAAAAAATCTGATTTTCCTGATACCGTGAGTAAAGTCCAGGGTGAAAAAAATCAGATTTTCCTGATACCGTGAGTAACGTCCCGGGTGAAAAAAATCATATTCCTGATTCCGTGAGTAAAGTCCAGGGTGAAAAAAATCAGATTTTCCTGATACCGTGAGAAAGGTCCAGGGTGAAAAAAATCAGATTTTCCTGATACCGTGAGTAACGTCCCGGGTGAAAAAAATCCGATTTTCCTGATACCGTGAGTAACGTCCAGGGTTAGAAAAATCCGATTTTCCTGATACCGTGAGACACGTCCAGGGTGAAAAAAATCTGATTTTCCTGATACCGTGAGTAACGTGCAGGGTGAAAAAAATCCGATTTTCCTGATACCATGAGTAATGTCCAGGGTGAAAAAATCCGATTTTCCTGATACCGTGAGTCACGTCCAGGGTGAAAAATATGAGATTTTCCTGATACCGTGAGTAACGTCCCGGGTGAAAAAAAACATATTTTCCTGATACCGTGAGTTATGTCCAGGGTGAAAAATATCAGATATTCCTGATACCGTGAGTAACGTCCAGGGTGAAAAAAATTATATTTTCCTGATACCGTGAGTCACGTCCAGGGTGAAAAAAATCAGATTTTCCAGGTACCGTGAGTTATGTCCAGGGTGAAAAAAATCCGATTTTCCTGATACCGTGAGACACGTCCAGGGTGAAAAAAATCTGATTTTCCTGATACCGTGAGTAACGTACAGGGTGAAAAAAATCCGATTTTCCTGATACCATGAGTAATGTCCAGGGTGAAAAAAATCCGATTATCCTGATACCGTGAGTCACGTCCAGGGTGAAAAAAATCAGATTTTCCTGATACCGTGAGTAACGTCCCGGGTGAAAAAATCATATTTTCCTGATACCGTGAGTAAAGTCCAGGGTGAAAAAAGTCAGATTTTCATGATACCGTGAGTAACGTCCCGGGTGAAAAAAATCATATTTTACTGATACCGTGAGTAACGTCCCGGGTGAAAAAAATCTGATTTTCCTGATACCGTGAGTAACATCCAGGGTGAAAAATATCCGATTTTCCTGATACCATGAGTCACGTCCAGGGTGAAAAAAATCAGATTTTCCAGATACCGTGAGTTATGGCCAGGGTGAAAAAAATCCGATTTATCTGATACCGTGAGACACATCCAGGGTCAAAAAAATCTGATTTTCCTGATACCGTGAGTAACGTACAGGGTGAAAAAAATCCGATTTTCCTGATACCGTGAGTAACGTCCCGGGTGAAAAAAAATCATATTTTCCTGATACCGTGAGTAAAGTCCCGGGTGAAAAAAATCCGATTTTCCTGATACCGTGAGTAACGTCCAGGGTGAAAAAAATCCGATTTTCCTGATACCGTGAGACACGTCCAGGGTGAAAAAAATCTAATTTTCCTGATACCGTGAGTAATGTCCCAGGTGAAAAAAATCATATTTTCCAGATACCGTGAGTGATGTCCAGGGTGAAAAATATCAGATTTTCCTGATACCGTGAGTAACGTCCAGGGTGAAAAAAATTATATTTTCCTGATACCGTGAGTAACGTCTCGGGTGAAAAAAATCATATTCCTGATTCCGTGAGTAAAGTCCAGGGTGAAAAAAATCAAATTTTCATGATACCATGGGGAATAGTCCAGGTGAAAAAAATCCGATTTTCCTGATACCGTGAGTAACGTCCAGGGTGAAAAAAATCAGATTTTCCAGATACCGTGTGTTATGTCCAGGGTGAAAAATATCAGATTTTCCTGATACCGTGAGTAATGTCCAGGGTGAAAAAAATTATATTTTCATGATACCTTGAGTTTAGTCCAGGTGGAAAAAAAAGAGATTTTCATGATACCATGAAAAAATTTAGGGTGAAAAAAATCCGATATTCCTGATACCGTGAGTTTAGTCCAGGGTGAAAAAAATCAGATTTTCCTGATACCGTGAGTAACGTCCCGGGTGAAAAAAACCATATTTTCCTGATACCGTGAGAAACATCCCGGGTGAAAAAAATCCGATTTTCCTGATACCGTGAGTCACGTCCAGGGTGAAAAAAATCAGATTTTCCTGATACCGTGAGTAACGTCCCGGGTGAAAAAAATCATATTTTCCTGATACCGTGAGTAAAGTCCAGGGTGAAAAAAATCAGATTTCCCAGATACCGTGAGTAACGTCCCGGGTGAAAAAAAATCATATTTTCCTGATACCGTGAGAAACGTCCCGGGTAAAAAAAATCATATTTTCCTGATACCGTGAGTAAAGTCCAGGGTGAAAAAAATTCAAATTTTCATGATACCATGGATAATAGTCCAGGTGAAAATAATCCAATTTTTCTGATACCGTGAGTCACGTCCAGGGTGAAAAAAATCAGATTTTCCAGATACCGTGAGTTATGTCCAGGGTGAAAAATATCAGATTTTCTTGATACCGTGAGTAAGGTCCAGGGTGAAAAAAATTATATTTTCCTGATACCTTGAATTTAGTCCAGGTGAAAAAAAAAGAGATTTTCATGATACCATGAAAAAACTTTAGGGTGAAAAAAATCCGATATTTCTGATACCGTGAGTAAGGTCCAGGGTGAAAAAAATCTGATTTTCCTGATACCGTGAGTAACATCCCTGGTGAAAAAAATCATATTTTCCTGATACCGTGAGTAAAGTCCAGGGTGAAAAAAGTCAGATTTTTATGATACCGTGAGTAACGTCCCGGGTGAAAAAAATCATATTTTCCTGATACCGTGAGTAACGTCACGGGTGAAAAAAATCCGATTTTGCTGATACCATGAGTAACGTCCAGGGTGAAAAAAATCCGATTTTCCTGATACCGTGAGACACGTCCAGGGTGAAAAAAATCTGATTTTCCTGATACCGTGAGTAACGTCCTGGGTGAAAAAAATCATATTTTCCTGATACCGTGAGTAAAGTCCAGGGTGAAAAAAATCAGATTTTCCTGATACCGTGAGTAACGTCCCGGGTGAAAAAAATCATATTCCTGATTCCGTGAGTAAAGTCCAGGGTGAAAAAAATCAGATTTTCCTGATACCGTGAGAAAGGTCCAGGGTGAAAAAAATCAGATTTTCCTGATACCGTGAGTAACGTCCCGGGTGAAAAAAATCCGATTTTCCTGATACCGTGAGTAACGTCCAGGGTTAGAAAAATCCGATTTTCCTGATACCGTGAGACACGTCCAGGGTGAAAAAAATCTGATTTTCCTGATACCGTGAGTAACGTGCAGGGTGAAAAAAATCCGATTTTCCTGATACCATGAGTAATGTCCAGGGTGAAAAAATCCGATTTTCCTGATACCGTGAGTCACGTCCAGGGTGAAAAATATGAGATTTTCCTGATACCGTGAGTAACGTCCCGGGTGAAAAAAAACATATTTTCCTGATACCGTGAGTTATGTCCAGGGTGAAAAATATCAGATTTTCCTGATACCGTGAGTAACGTCCCGGGTGAAAAAAATCATATTTTACTGATACCGTGAGTAACGTCCCGGGTGAAAAAAATCTGATTTTCCTGATACCGTGAGTAACATCCAGGGTGAAAAATATCCGATTTTCCTGATACCATGAGTCACGTCCAGGGTGAAAAAAATCAGATTTTCCAGATACCGTGAGTTATGGCCAGGGTGAAAAAAATCCGATTTATCTGATACCGTGAGACACATCCAGGGTCAAAAAAATCTGATTTTCCTGATACCGTGAGTAACGTACAGGGTGAAAAAAATCCGATTTTCCTGATACCGTGAGTAACGTCCCGGGTGAAAAAAAATCATATTTTCCTGATACCGTGAGTAAAGTCCCGGGTGAAAAAAATCCGATTTTCCTGATACCGTGAGTAACGTCCAGGGTGAAAAAAATCCGATTTTCCTGATACCGTGAGACACGTCCAGGGTGAAAAAAATCTAATTTTCCTGATACCGTGAGTAATGTCCCAGGTGAAAAAAATCATATTTTCCAGATACCGTGAGTGATGTCCAGGGTGAAAAATATCAGATTTTCCTGATACCGTGAGTAACGTCCAGGGTGAAAAAAATTATATTTTCCTGATACCGTGAGTAACGTCTCGGGTGAAAAAAATCATTTTCCTGATTCCGTGAGTAAAGTCCAGGGTGAAAAAAATCAAATTTTCATGATACCATGGGGAATAGTCCAGGTGAAAAAAATCCGATTTTCCTGATACCGTGAGTAACGTCCAGGGTGAAAAAAATCAGATTTTCCAGATACCGTGTGTTATGTCCAGGGTGAAAAATATCAGATTTTCCTGATACCGTGAGTAACGTCCAGGGTGAAAAAAATTATATTTTCATGATACCTTGAGTTTAGTCCAGGTGGAAAAAAAAAGAGATTTTCATGATACCATGAAAAAATTTAGGGTGAAAAAAATCCGATATTCCTGATACCGTGAGTTTAGTCCAGGGTGAAAAAAATCAGATTTTCCTGATACCGTGAGTAACGTCCCGGGTGAAAAAAACCATATTTTCCTGATACCGTGAGAAACATCCCGGGTGAAAAAAATCCGATTTTCCTGATACCGTGAGTCACGTCCAGGGTGAAAAAAATCAGATTTTCCAGATACCGTGAGTTATGTCCAGGGTGAAAAAAAACATATTTTCCTGATACCGTGAGTTATGTCCAGGGTGAAAAATATCAGATTTTCCTGATACCGTGAGTAACGTCCAGGGTGAAAAAAATTATATTTTTCTGATACCGTGAGTCACGTCCAGGGTGAAAAAAATCAGATTTTCCAGGTACCGTGAGTTATGTCCAGGGTGAAAAAAATCCGATTTTCCTGATACCGTGAGACACGTCCAGGGTGAAAAAAATCTGATTTTCCTGATACCGTGAGTAACGTACAGGGTGAAAAAAATCCGATTTTCCTGATACCATGAGTAATGTCCAGGGTGAAAAAAATCCGATTATCCTGATACCGTGAGTCACGTCCAGGGTGAAAAAAATCAGATTTTCCTGATACCGTGAGTAACGTCCCGGGTGAAAAAATCATATTTTCCTGATACCGTGAGTAAAGTCCAGGGTGAAAAAAGTCAGATTTTCATGATACCGTGAGTAACGTCCCGGGTGAAAAAAATCATATTTTACTGATACCGTGAGTAACGTCCCGGGTGAAAAAAATCTGATTTTCCTGATACCGTGAGTAACATCCAGGGTGAAAAATATCCGATTTTCCTGATACCATGAGTCACGTCCAGGGTGAAAAAAATCAGATTTTCCAGATACCGTGAGTTATGGCCAGGGTGAAAAAAATCCGATTTATCTGATACCGTGAGACACATCCAGGGTCAAAAAAATCTGATTTTCCTGATACCGTGAGTAACGTACAGGGTGAAAAAAATCCGATTTTCCTGATACCGTGAGTAACGTCCCGGGTGAAAAAAAATCATATTTTCCTGATACCGTGAGTAAAGTCCCGGGTGAAAAAAATCCGATTTTCCTGATACCGTGAGTAACGTCCAGGGTGAAAAAAATCCGATTTTCCTGATACCGTGAGACACGTCCAGGGTGAAAAAAATCTAATTTTCCTGATACCGTGAGTAATGTCCCAGGTGAAAAAAATCATATTTTCCAGATACCGTGAGTGATGTCCAGGGTGAAAAATATCAGATTTTCCTGATACCGTGAGTAACGTCCAGGGTGAAAAAAATTATATTTTCCTGATACCGTGAGTAACGTCTCGGGTGAAAAAAATCATATTCCTGATTCCGTGAGTAAAGTCCAGGGTGAAAAAAATCAAATTTTCATGATACCATGGGGAATAGTCCAGGTGAAAAAAATCCGATTTTCCTGATACCGTGAGTAACGTCCAGGGTGAAAAAAATCAGATTTTCCAGATACCGTGTGTTATGTCCAGGGTGAAAAATATCAGATTTTCCTGATACCGTGAGTAACG
Organism: Bradypodion pumilum; assembly: GCA_035047305.1. Taxonomy (NCBI): domain Eukaryota; kingdom Metazoa; phylum Chordata; class Lepidosauria; order Squamata; family Chamaeleonidae; genus Bradypodion; species Bradypodion pumilum. Next base: position 188,347,671 of record JAWDJD010000003.1, read on the forward strand.
TCCAGGGTGAAAAAAATTATATTTTCATGATACCTTGAGTTTAGTCCAGGTGGAAAAAAAAGAGATTTTCATGATACCATGAAAAAATTTAGGGTGAAAAAAATCCGATATTCCTGATACCGTGAGTTTAGTCCAGGGTGAAAAAAATCAGATTTTCCTGATACCGTGAGTAACGTCCCGGGTGAAAAAAACCATATTTTCCTGATACCGTGAGAAACATCCCGGGTGAAAAAAATCCGATTTTCCTGATACCGTGAGTCACGTCCAGGGTGAAAAAAATCAGATTTTCCTGATACCGTGAGTAACGTCCCGGGTGAAAAAAATCATATTTTCCTGATACCGTGAGTAAAGTCCAGGGTGAAAAAAATCAGATTTCCCAGATACCGTGAGTAACGTCCCGGGTGAAAAAAAATCATATTTTCCTGATACCGTGAGAAACGTCCCGGGTAAAAAAAATCATATTTTCCTGATACCGTGAGTAAAGTCCAGGGTGAAAAAAATTCAAATTTTCATGATACCATGGATAATAGTCCAGGTGAAAATAATCCAATTTTTCTGATACCGTGAGTCACGTCCAGGGTGAAAAAAATCAGATTTTCCAGATACCGTGAGTTATGTCCAGGGTGAAAAATATCAGATTTTCTTGATACCGTGAGTAAGGTCCAGGGTGAAAAAAATTATATTTTCCTGATACCTTGAATTTAGTCCAGGTGAAAAAAAAAGAGATTTTCATGATACCATGAAAAAACTTTAGGGTGAAAAAAATCCGATATTTCTGATACCGTGAGTAAGGTCCAGGGTGAAAAAAATCTGATTTTCCTGATACCGTGAGTAACATCCCTGGTGAAAAAAATCATATTTTCCTGATACCGTGAGTAAAGTCCAGGGTGAAAAAAGTCAGATTTTTATGATACCGTGAGTAACGTCCCGGGTGAAAAAAATCATATTTTCCTGATACCGTGAGTAACGTCACGGGTGAAAAAAATCCGATTTTGCTGATACCATGAGTAACGTCCAGGGTGAAAAAAATCCGATTTTCCTGATACCGTGAGACACGTCCAGGGTGAAAAAAATCTGATTTTCCTGATACCGTGAGTAACGTCCTGGGTGAAAAAAATCATATTTTCCTGATACCGTGAGTAAAGTCCAGGGTGAAAAAAATCAGATTTTCCTGATACCGTGAGTAACGTCCCGGGTGAAAAAAATCATATTCCTGATTCCGTGAGTAAAGTCCAGGGTGAAAAAAATCAGATTTTCCTGATACCGTGAGAAAGGTCCAGGGTGAAAAAAATCAGATTTTCCTGATACCGTGAGTAACGTCCCGGGTGAAAAAAATCCGATTTTCCTGATACCGTGAGTAACGTCCAGGGTTAGAAAAATCCGATTTTCCTGATACCGTGAGACACGTCCAGGGTGAAAAAAATCTGATTTTCCTGATACCGTGAGTAACGTGCAGGGTGAAAAAAATCCGATTTTCCTGATACCATGAGTAATGTCCAGGGTGAAAAAATCCGATTTTCCTGATACCGTGAGTCACGTCCAGGGTGAAAAATATGAGATTTTCCTGATACCGTGAGTAACGTCCCGGGTGAAAAAAAACATATTTTCCTGATACCGTGAGTTATGTCCAGGGTGAAAAATATCAGATTTTCCTGATACCGTGAGTAACGTCCAGGGTGAAAAAAATTATATTTTCCTGATACCGTGAGTAACGTCCCGGGTGAAAAAAATTATATTTTCCAGATACCGTGAGTTATGTCCAGGGTGAAAAATATCAGATTTTCCTGATACCGTGAGTAACGTCCAGGGTGAAAAAAATTATATTTTCCTGATACCGTGAGTAACGTCCCGGGTGAAAAAAAATCATATTTTCCTGATACCGTGAGAAACGTCCCGGGTGAAAAAAATCATATTTTCCTGATACCGTGAGTAAAGTCCAGGGAGAAAAAAATCAAATTTTCATGATACCATGGGTAACAGTGCAGGTGAAAAAAATCCGATTTTCCTGATACCGTGAGTCACGTCCAGGGTGAAAAAAATCAGATTTTCCAGATACCGTGAGTTATGTCCAGGGTGAAAAAAATCCGATTTTCCTGATACCGTGAGACACGTCCAGGGTGAAAAAAATCTGATTTTCCTGATACCGTGAGTAACGTACAGGGTGAAAAAAATCCGATTTTCCTGATACCATGAGTAATGTCCAGGGTGAAAAAAATCCGATTATCCTGATACCGTGAGTCACGTCCAGGGTGAAAAAAAATCAGATTTTCCTGATACCGTGAGTAACGTCCCGGGTGAAAAAAATCATATTTTCCTGATACCGTGAGTAAAGTCCAGGGTGAAAAAAGTCAGATTTTCATGATACCGTGAGTAACGTCCCGGGTGAAAAAAATCATATTTTACTGATACCGTGAGTAACGTCCCGGGTGAAAAAAATCTGATTTTCCTGATACCGTGAGTAACATCCAGGGTGAAAAATATCCGATTTTCCTGATACCATGAGTCACGTCCAGGGTGAAAAAAATCAGATTTTCCAGATACCGTGAGTTATGGCCAGGGTGAAAAAAATCCGATTTTCCTGATACCGTGAGACACATCCAGGGTGAAAAAAATCTGATTTTCCTGATACCGTGAGTAACGTACAGGGTGAAAAAAATCCGATTTTCCTGATACCGTGAGTAACGTCCCGGGTGAAAAAAAATCATATTTTCCTGATACCGTGAGTAAAGTCCCGGGTGAAAAAAATCCGATTTTCCTGATACCGTGAGTAACGTCCAGGGTGAAAAAAATCCGATTTTCCTGATACCGTGAGACACGTCCAGGGTGAAAAAAATCTAATTTTCCTGATACCGTGAGTAATGTCCCAGGTGAAAAAAATCATATTTTCCAGATACCGTGAGTTATGTCCAGGGTGAAAAATATCAGATTTTCCTGATACCGTGAGTAACGTCCAGGGTGAAAAAAATTATATTTTCCTGATACCGTGAGTAACGTCTCGGGTGAAAAAAATCATATTCCTGATTCCGTGAGTAAAGTCCAGGGTGAAAAAAATCAAATTTTCATGATACCATGGGGAATAGTCCAGGTGAAAAAAATTCGATTTTCCTGATACCGTGAGTAACGTCCAGGGTGAAAAAAATCAGATTTTCCAGATACCGTGTGTTATGTCCAGGGTGAAAAATATCAGATTTTCCTGATACCGTGAGTAACGTCCAGGGTGAAAAAAATTATATTTTCATGATACCTTGAGTTTAGTCCAGGTGAAAAAAAAAGAGATTTTCATGATACCATGAAAAAAGTTTAGGGTGAAAAAAATCCGATATTCCTGATACCGTGAGTTTAGTCCAGGGTGAAAAAAATCAGATTTTCCTGATACCGTGAGTAACGTCCCGGGTGAAAAAAATCATATTTTCCTGATACCGTGAGAAACGTCCCGGGTGAAAAAACATCCGATTTTCCTGATACCGTGAGTCACGTCCAGGGTGAAAAAAATCAGATTTTCCAGATACCGTGAGTTATGTCCAGGGTGAAAAATATCAGATTTTCTTGATACCGTGAGTAAGGTCCAGGGTGAAAAAAATTATATTTTCCTGATACCTTGAATTTAGTCCAGGTGAAAAAAAAGAGATTTTCATGATACCATGAAAAAAGTTTAGGGTGAAAAAAATCCGATATTTCTGATACCGTGAGTAAGGTCCAGGGTGAAAAAAATCTGATTTTCCTGATACCGTGAGTAACATCCCTGGTGAAAAAAATCATATTTTCCTGATACCGTGAGTCACGTCCAGGGTGAAAAAAATCAGATTTTCCAGATACCGTGAGTTATGGCCAGGGTGAAAAAAATCCGATTTTCCTGATACCGTGAGACACATCCAGGGTGAAAAAAATCTGATTTTCCTGATACCGTGAGTAACGTACAGGGTGAAAAAAATCCGATTTTCCTGATACCGTGAGTAACGTCCCGGGTGAAAAAAAATCATATTTTCCTGATACCGTGAGTAAAGTCCCGGGTGAAAAAAATCCGATTTTCCTGATACCGTGAGTAACGTCCAGGGTGAAAAAAATCCGATTTTCCTGATACCGTGAGACACGTCCAGGGTGAAAAAAATCTAATTTTCCTGATACCGTGAGTAATGTCCCAGGTGAAAAAAATCATATTTTCCAGATACCGTGAGTTATGTCCAGGGTGAAAAATATCAGATTTTCCTGATACCGTGAGTAACGTCCAGGGTGAAAAAAATTATATTTTCCTGATACCGTGAGTAACGTCTCGGGTGAAAAAAAATCATATTCCTGATTCCGTGAGTAAAGTCCAGGGTGAAAAAAATCAAATTTTCATGATACCATGGGGAATAGTCCAGGTGAAAAAAATCCGATTTTCCTGATACCGTGAGTAACGTCCAGGGTGAAAAAAATCAGATTTTCCAGATACCGTGTGTTATGTCCAGGGTGAAAAATATCAGATTTTCCTGATACCGTGAGTAACGTCCAGGGTGAAAAAAATTATATTTTCATGATACCTTGAGTTTAGTCCAGGTGAAAAAAAAAGAGATTTTCATGATACCATGAAAAAAGTTTAGGGTGAAAAAAATCCGATATTCCTGATACCGTGAGTTTAGTCCAGGGTGAAAAAAATCAGATTTTCCTGATACCGTGAGTAACGTCCCGGGTGAAAAAAATCATATTTTCCTGATACCGTGAGAAACGTCCCGGGTGAAAAAAATCCGATTTTCCTGATACCGTGAGTCACGTCCAGGGTGAAAAAAATCAGATTTTCCTGATACCGTGAGTAACGTCCCGGGTGAAAAAAATCATATTTTCCTGATACCGTGAGTAAAGTCCAGGGTGAAAAAAATCAGATTTCCCAGATACCGTGAGTAACGTCCCGGGTGAAAAAAAATCATATTTTCCTGATACCGTGAGAAACGACCCGGGTGAAAAAAATCATATTTTCCTGATACCGTGAGTAAAGTCCAGGGTGAAAAAAATTCAAATTTTCATGATACCATGGATAATAGTCCAGGTGAAAAAAATCCAATTTTCCTGATACCGTGAGTCACGTCCAGGGTGAAAAAAATCAGATTTTCGTGATACCGTGAGACACGTATAGGGTGAAAAAAATCTGATTTTCCTGATACCGTGAGTAACGTCCTGGGTGAAAAAAATCATATTTTCCTGATACCGTGAGTAAAGTCCAGGGTGAAAAAAATCAGATTTTCCTGATACCGTGAGTAACGTCCCGGGTGAAAAAAATCATATTCCTGATTCCGTGAGTAACGTCCAGGGTGAAAAAAATCAGATTTCCCAGATACCGTGAGTAAGGTCCAGGGTGAAAAAAATCTGATTTTCCTGATACCGTGAGTAACATCCCTGATGAAAAAAATCATATTTTCCTGATACCGTGAGTAAAGTCCAGGGTGAAAAAAGTCAGATTTTTATGATACCGTGAGTAACGTCCCGGGTGAAAAAAATCCGATTTTGCTGATACCATGAGTAACGTCCAGGGTGAAAAAAATCCGATTTTCCTGATACCGTGAGACACGTCCTGGGTGAAAAAAATCTGATTTTCCTGATACCGTGAGTAACGTCCTGGGTGAAAAAAATCATATTTTCCTGATACTGTGAGTAAAGTCCAGGGTGAAAAAAATCAGATTTTCCTGATACCGTGAGTAACGTCCCGGGTGAAAAAAATCCGATTTTCCTGATACCGTGAGTAACGTCCAGGGTTAGAAAAATCCGATTTTCCTGATACCGTGAGACACGTCCAGGGTGAAAAAAATCTGATTTTCCTGATACCGTGAGTAACGTGCAGGGTGAAAAAAAATCCGATTTTCCTGATACCATGAGTAATGTCCAGGGTGAAAAAAATCCGATTTTCCTGATACCGTGAGTCACGTCCAGGGTGAAAAAAATCAGATTTTCCTGATACCGTGAGTAACGTCCCGGGTGAAAAAAAATCATATTTTCCTGATACCGTGAGTTATGTCCAGGGTGAAAAATATCAGATTTTCCTGATACCGTGAGTAACGTCCAGGGTGAAAAAAATTATATTTTCCTGATACCGTGAGTAACGTCCCGGGTGAAAAAAATCATGTTCCTGATTCCGTGAGTAAAGTCTAGGGTGAAAAAAATCAAATTTTCATGATACCATGGGGAACAGTACAGGTGAAAAAAAATCCGATTTTCCTGATACCGTGAGTAACGTCCAGGGTGAAAAAAATCAGATTTTCCAGATACCGTGAGTTATGTCCAGGGTTAAAAATATCAGATTTTCCTGGTACCGTGAGTAACGTCCAGGGTGAAAAAAATTATATTTTCGTGATACCGTGAGTAACGTCTCGGGTGAAAAAAATCATATTCCTGATTCCGTGAGTAAAGTCCAGGGTGAAAAAAATCAAATTTTCCTGATACCGTGAGTAACGTCCAGGGTGAAAAAAATTATATTTTCCTGATACCGTGAGTAACGTCCCGGGTGAAAAAAATCATGTTCCTGATTCCGTGAGTAAAGTCTAGGGTGAAAAAAATCAAATTTTCATGATACCATGGGGAACAGTACAGGTGAAAAAAAATCCGATTTTCCTGATACCGTGAGTAACGTCCAGGGTGAAAAAAATCAGATTTTCCAGATACCGTGTGTTATGTCCAGGGTTAAAAATATCAGATTTTCCTGATACCGTGAGTAACGTCCAGGGTGAAAAAAATTATATTTTCATGATACCTTGAGTTTAGTCCAGGTGAAAAAAAAAGAGATTTTCATGATACCATGAAAAAAGTTTAGGGTGAAAAAAATCCGATATTCCTGATACCGTGAGTTTAGTCCAGGGTGAAAAAAATCAGATTTTCCTGATACCGTGAGTAACGTCGCGGGTGAAAAAAATTCATATTTTCCTGATACCGTGAGAAACGTCCCGGGTGAAAAAAATTCATATTTTCCTGATACCGTGAGTAAAGTCCAGGGTGAAAAAAATCAAATTTTCATGATACCATGGGTAACAGTCCAGGTGAAAAAAATCCGATTTTCCTGATACCGTGAGTCACATCCAGGGTTAAAAAAATCAGATTTTCCAGATACCGTGAGTTATGTCCAGGGTGAAAAAAATCCGATTTTCCTGATACCGTGAGACACGTCCAGGGTGAAAAAAATCTGATTTTCCTGATACCGTGAGTAACGTACAGGGTGAAAAAAATCCGATTTTCCTGATACCATGAGTAATGTCCAGGGTGAAAAAAATCCGATTATCCTGATACCGTGAGTCACGTCCAGGGTGAAAAAAATCAGATTTTCCTGATACCGTGAGTAACTTCCCGGGTGAAAAAAATCATATTTTCCTGATACCGTGAGTAAAGTCCAGGGTGAAAAAAGTCAGATTTTCATGATACCGTGAGTAACGTCCCGGGTGAAAAAAATCATATTTTACTGATACCGTGAGTAACGTCCCGGGTGAAAAAAATCTGATTTTCCTGATACCGTGAGTAACGTCCAGGGTGAAAAAAATCTGATTTTCCTGATACCATGAGTCACGTCCAGGGTGAAAAAAGTCAGATTTTCCAGATACCGTGAGTTATGGCCAGGGTGAAAAATATCAGATTTTCCTGATACCGTGAGTAAGGTCCAGGGTGAAAAAAATTATATTTTCCTGATACCGTGAGTAACGTCTCGGGTGAAAAAAATCATATTCCTGATTCCGTGAGTAAAGTCCAGGGTGAAAAAAATCAAATTTTCATGATACCATGGGGAATAGTCCAGGTGAAAAAAAATCCTATTTTCCTGATACCGTGAGTAACGTCCAGGGTGAAAAAAATCAGATTTTCCAGATACCGTGAGTAACGTCCAGGGTGAAAAAAATCCGATTTTCCTGATACCGTGAGACACGTCCAGGGTGAAAAAAATCTAATTTTCCTGATACCGTGAGTAATGTCCCGGGTGAAAAAAATCATATTTTCCAGATACCGTGAGTTATGTCCAGGGTGAAAAATATCAGATTTTCCTGATACCCTGAGTAAGGTCCAGGGTGAAAAAAATTATATTTTCCTGATACCGTGAGTAACGTCTCGGGTGAAAAAAATCATATTCCTGATTCCGTGAGTAAAGTCCAGGGTGAAAAAAATCAAATTTTCATGATACCATGGGGAATAGTCCAGGTGAAAAAAATCCTATTTTCCTGATACCGTGAGTAACGTCCAGGGTGAAAAAAATCAGATTTTCCAGATACCGTGAGTTATGTCCAGGGTGAAAAATATCAGATTTTCCTGATACCGTGAGTAACGTCCAGGGTGAAAAACATTATATTTTCATGATACCTTGAGTTTAGTCCAGGTGAAAAAAAAGAGATTTTCATGATACCATGAAAAAAGTTTAGGGTGAAAAAAATCCGATATTCCTGATACCGTGAGTTTAGTCCAGGGTGAAAAAAATCAGATTTTCCTGATACCGTGAGTAACGTCCCGGGTGAAAAAAATCATATTTTCCTGATACCGTGAGAAACGTCCCGGGTGAAAAAAATCATATTTTCCTGATACCGTGAGTAAAGTCCAGGGTGAAAAAAATCAAATTTTCATGATACCATGGGTAACAGTCCAGGTGAAAAAAATCCGATTTTCCTGATACCATGAGTCACGTCCAGGGTGAAAAAAATCAGATTTTCCAGATACCGTGAGTTATGGCCAGGGTGAAAAAAATCTGATTTTCCTGATACCGTGAGACACGTCCAGGGTGAAAAAAATCTAATTTTCCTGATACCGTGAGTAACGTACAGGGTGAAAAAAATCATATTCCTGATTCCGTGAGTAAAGTCCCGGGTGAAAAAAATCTGATTTTCCTGATACCGTGAGTAACGTCCAGTGTGAAAAAAATCCGATTTTCCTGATACCGTGAGTAACATCCCTGGTGAAAAAAATCATATTTTCCTGATACCGTGAGTAAAGTCCAGGGTGAAAAAAGTCAGATTTTTATGATACCGTGAGTAACGTCCCGGGTGAAAAAAATCATATTTTCCTGATACCGTGAGTAACGTCACGGGTGAAAGAAATCCGATTTTGCTGATACCATGAGTAACGTCCAGGGTGAAAAAAATCTGATTTTCCTGATACCGTGAGACACGTCCAGGGTGAAAAAAATCTGATTTTCCTGATACCGTGAGTAACGTCCTGGGTGAAAAAAAATCATATTTTCCTGATACCGTGAGTAAAGTCCAGGGTGAAAAAAATCAGATTTTCCTGATACCGTGAGTAACGTCCCGGGTGAAAAAAATCATATTCCTGATTCCGTGAGTAAAGTCTAGGGTGAAAAAAATCAGATTTTCCTGATACCGTGAGAAAGGTCCAGGGTGAAAAAAATCAGATTTTCCTGATACCGTGAGTAACGTCCGAGGTGAAAAAAATCATATTTTACTGATACCATGAGTAAAGTCCAGGGTGAAAAAAGTCAGATTTTCATGATACCGTGAGTAACGTCCTGGGTGAAAAAAATCATATTTTCCTGATACCGTGAGTAACGTCCCGGGTGAAAAAAATCCGATTTTCCTGATACCGTGAGTAACGTCCAGGGTGAAAAAAATCCGATTTTCCTGATACCGTGAGACACGTCCAGGGTGAAAAAATCTGATTTTCCTGATACCGTGAGTAACGTGCAGGGTGAAAAAAATCCAATTTTCCTGATACCATGAGTAATGTCCAGGGTGAAAAAAATCCGATTTTCCTGATACCGTGAGTCACGTCCAGGGTGAAAAAAATCAGATTTTCCTGATACCGTGAGTAACGTCCCGGGTGAAAAAAAAATCATGTTTTCCTGATACCGTGAGTTATGTCCAGGGTGAAAAATATCAGATTTTCCTGATACCGTGAGTAACGTCCAGGGTGAAAATAATTATATTTTCCTGATACCGTGAGTAACGTCCCGGGTGAAAAAAATTATATTTTCGTGATACCTTGAGTTTAGTCCAGGTGAAAAAATAAAGAGATTTTCATGATACCATGAAAAAAGTTTAGGGTGAAAAAAATCCGATATTCCTGATACCGTGAGTTTAGTCCAGGGTGAAAAAAATCAGATTTTCCTGATACCGTGAGTAACGTCCCGGGTGAAAAAAATCATATTTTCCTGATACCGTGAGAAACGTCCCGGGTGAAAAAATTCATATTTTCCTGATACCGTGAGTAAAGTCCAGGGTGAAAAAAATCAAATTTTCATGATACCATGGGTAACAGTCCAGGTGAAAAAAATCCGATTTTCCTGATACCGTGAGTCACATCCAGGGTTAAAAAAATCAGATTTTCCAGATACCGTGAGTTATGTCCAGGGTGAAAAAATTCCGATTTTCCTGATACCGTGAGACACGTCCAGGGTGAAAAAAATCTGATTTTCCTGATACCGTGAGTAACGTACAGGGTGAAAAAAATCCGATTTTCCTGATACCATGAGTAATGTCCAGGGTGAAAAAAATCCGATTATCCTGATACCGTGAGTCACGTCCAGGGTGAAAAAAATCAGATTTTCATGATACCGTGAGTAACGTCCCGGCTGAAAAAAATCATATTTTACTGATACCGTGAGTAACGTCCCGGGTGAAAAAAATCTGATTTTCCTGATACCGTGAGTAACGTCCAGGGTGAAAAAAATCCGATTTTCCTGATACCATGAGTCACGTCCAGGGTGAAAAAAATCAGATTTTCCAGATACCGTGAGTTATGGCCAGGGTGAAAAAAATCCGATTTTCCTGATACCGTGAGACACGTCCAGGGTGAAAAAAATCTGATTTTCCTGATACCGTGAGTAACGTACAGGGTGAAAAAAATCCGATTTTCCTGATACCGTGAGTAACGTCCCGGGTGAAAAAAAATCATATTTTCCTGATACCGTGAGTAAAGTCCCGGGTGAAAAAAATCCGATTTTCCTGATACCGTGAGTAACGTCCAGGGTGAAAAAAATCCGATTTTCCTGATACCGTGAGACACGTCCAGGGTGAAACAAATCTAATTTTCCTGATACCGTGAGTAATGTCCCGGGTGAAAAAAATCATATTTTACTGATACTGTGAGTAACGTCCCGGGTGAAAAAAATCTGATTTTCCTGATACCGTGAGTAACGTCCAGGGTGAAAAAAATCCGATTTTCCTGATACCATGAGTCACGTCCAGGGTGAAAAAAATCAGATTTTCCAGATACCGTGAGTTATGGCCAGGGTGAAAAAAATCCGATTTTCCTGATACCGTGAGACACGTCCAGGGTGAAAAAAATCTGATTTTCCTGATACCGTGAGTAACGTAGAGGGTGAAAAAAAAACCGATTTTCCTGATACCGTGAGTAACGTCCCGGGTGAAAAAAAATCATATTTTCCTGATACCGTGAGTAAAGTCCCGGGTGAAAAAAATCCGATTTTCCTGATACCGTGAGTAACGTCCAGGGTGAAAAAAATCCGATTTTCCTGATACCGTGAGACACGTCCAGGGTGAAAAAAATCTAATTTTCCTGATACCGTGAGTAATGTCCAGGGTGAAAAATATCAGATTTTCCTGATACCGTGAGTAACGTCCAGGGTGAAAAAAATTATATTTTCCTGATACCGTGAGTAACGTCTCGGGTGAAAAAAATCATATTCCTGATTCCGTGAGTAAAGTCCAGGGTGAAAAAAATCAAATTTTCATGATACCATGGGGAATAGTCCAGGTGAAAAAAATCCTATTTTCCTGATACCGTGAGTAACGTCCAGGGTGAAAAAAATCAGATTTTCCAGATACCGTGAGTTATGTCCAGGGTGAAAAATATCAGATTTTCCTGATACCGTGAGTAACGTCCAGGGTGAAAAAAATTATATTTTCATGATACCTTGAGTTTAGTCCAGGTGAAAAAAAAAGAGATTTTCATGATACCATGAAAAAAGTTTAGGGTGAAAAAAATCCGATATTCCTGATACCGTGAGTTTAGTCCAGGGTGAAAAAAATCATATTTTCCTCATACCGTGAGAAACGTCCCGGGTGAAAAAAATCATATTTTCCTGATACCGTGAGTAAAGTCCAGGGTGAAAAAAATCAAATTTTCATGATACCATGGGTAACAGTCCAGGTGAAAAAAATCCGATTTTCCTGATACCATGAGTCACGTCCAGGGTGAAAAAAATCAGATTTTCCAGATACCGTGAGTTATGGCCAGGGTGAAAAAAATCTGATTTTCCTGATACCGTGAGTAACGTACAGGGTGAAAAAAATTCGATTTTCCTGATACCATGAGTAATGTCCAGGGTGAAAAAAATCCTATTTTCCTGATACCGTGAGTAACGTCCAGGGTGAAAAAAATCAGATTTTCCTGATACCGTGAGTAACGTCCCGGGTGAAAAAAAATCATATTTTCCTGATACCGTGAGTAAAGTCCTGGGTGAAAAAAATCCGATTTTCCTGATACCGTGAGTAACGTCCAGGGTGAAAAAAATCCGATTTTCCTGATACCGTGAGACACGTCCAGGGTGAAAAAAATCTAATTTTCCTGATACCGTGAGTAACGTACAGGGTGAAAAAAATCATATTCCTGATTCCGTGAGTAAAGTCCCGGGTGAAAAAAATCTGATTTTCCTGATACCGTGAGTAACGTCCAGGGTGAAAAAAATCCAATTTTCCTGATACCGTGAGACATGTCCAGGGTGAAAAAAATCTGATTTTCTTGATACCGTGAGTAACGTGCAGGGTGAAAAAAATCCGATTTTCCTGATACCATGAGTAATGTCCAGGTTGAAAAAAATCCGATTTTCCTGATACCGTGAGTCACGTCCAGGGTGAAAAAAATCAGATTTTCCTGATACCGTGAGTAATGTCCCGGGTGAAAAAAATCATATTTTCCAGATACCGTGAGTTATGTCCAGGGTGAAAAATATCAGATTTTCCTGATACCGTGAGTAACGTCCAGGGTGAAAAAAATTATATTTTCCTGATACCGTGAGTAATGTCTCGGGTGAAAAAAATCATATTCCTGATTCCGTGAGTAAAGTCCAGGGTGAAAAAAATCAAATTTTCATGATACCATGGGGAATAGTCCAGGTGAAAAAAATCCGATTTTCCTGATACCGTGAGTAACGTCCAGGGTGAAAAAAATCAGATTTGCCAGATACCGTGAGTTATGTCCAGGGTGAAAAATATCAGATTTTCCTGATACCGTGAGTAACGTCCAGGGTGAAAAAAATTATATTTTCATGATACCTTGAGTTTAGTCCAGGTGAAAAAAAAAGAGATTTTCATGATACCATGAAAAAAGTTTAGGGTGAAAAAAATCCGATATTCCTGATACCTTGAGTTTAGTCCAGGATGAAAAAAATCAGATTTTCCTGATACCGTGAGTAACGTCCCGGGTGAAAAAAATCATATTTTCCTGATACCGTGAGAAACGTCCCGGGTGAAAAAAAATCATATTTTCCTGATACCGTGAGTAAAGTCCAGGGTGAAAAAAGTCAGATTTTCATGATACCGTGAGTAACGTCCCGGGTGAAAAAAATCTGATTTTCCTGATACCGTGAGTAACGTACAGGGGGAAAAAATCCGATTTTCCTGATACCGTGAGACACGTCCAGGGTGAAAAAAATCTGATTTTCCTGATACCGTGAGTAACGTACAGGGTGAAAAAAATCCGATTTTCCTGATACCATGAGTAATGTCCAGGGTGAAAAAAATCCTATTTTCCTGATACCGTGAGTCACGTCCAGGGTGAAAAAAATCATATTTTCCTGATACCGTGAGTAACGTCCCGGGTGAAAAAAAATCATATTTTCCTGATACCGTGAGTAAAGTCCATGGTGAAAAATATCAGATTTTCCTGATACCGTGAGTAACGTCCCGGGTGAAAAAAAATTAGATTTTCCCGATACCGTGAGTAACGTCCCGGGTGAAAAAAATCATATTTTCCTGATACCGTGAGTAACGTCCCGGGGGAAAAAAATCCGATTTTCCTGATACCGTGAGTAACGTCCAGGGTGAAAAAAATCCGATTTTCCTGATACCGTGAGACACGTCCAGCGTGAAAAAAATCTGATTTTCCTGATACCGTGAGTAACGTCCAGGGTGAAAAATAGCCGATATTCCTGATACCATGAGTAAGGTCCAGGGTGAAAAAAATCAGATTTTCCTGATACCGTGAGTCACGTCCAGGGTGAAAAAAATCAGATTTTCCTGATACCGTGAGTAACGTCCCGGGTGAAAAAAATCAGATTTTCCTGATACCGTGAGTAACGTCCATCGTGAAGAAAATCAGATTTTCCTGATACCGTGAGTAACGTCCAGGGTGAAAAAAATTATATTTTCCTGATACCTTGAGTTTAGTCCAGGTGAAAAAAAAGAGATTTTCATGATACCATGAAAAAAGTTTAGGGTGAAAAAAATCCGATATTCCTGATACCATGAGTAAGGTCCAGGGTGAAAAAAATCAGATTTTCCTGATACCGTGAGTAACATCCCGGGTGAAAAAAATCATATTATCCTGATACCGTGAGAAACGTCCAAGGGTGAAAAAAATCATATTTTCCTGATACCGTGAGTAAAGTCCCGGGTGAAAAAAATCATATTTTCCTGATACCGTGAGTAAAGTCCAGGGTGAAAAAAGTCAGATTTTCCTGATACCGTGAGTAACGTCCCGGGTGAAAAAAATCATATTTTCCTGATACCGTGAGTAACGTCCCGGGTGAAAAAAATCATATTTTCCTGATACCGTGAGTAAAGTCCAGGGTGAAAAAAGTCATATTTTCCTGATACCGTGAGTAACGTCCCGGGTGAAAAAAATCATATTTTCCTGATACCGTGAGTAATGTCCCGGGGGAAAAAAATCCGATTTTCCTGATACCGTGAGTAACGTCCAGGGTGAAAAAAATCATATTTTCCTGATACCGTGAGACACGTCCAGCGTGAAAAAAATCTGATTTTCCTGATACCGTGAGTAACGTACACGGTGAAAAATATCCGATATTCCTGATACCATGAGTAAGGTCCAGGGTGAAAAAAATCAGATTTTCCTGATACCGTGAGTCACATCCAGGGTGAAAAAATTCAGATTTTCCTGATACCGTGAGTAACGTCCCGGGTGAAAAAAATCAGATTTTCCTGATACCGTGAGTAACGTCCATCGTGAAGAAAATCAGATTTTCCTGATACCGTGAGTAACGTCCAGGGTGAAAAAAATTATATTTTCCTGATACCTTGAGTTTAGTCCAGGTGAAAAAAAAGAGATTTTCATGATACCATGAAAAAAGTTTAGGGTGAAAAAAATCCGATATTCCTGATACCATGAGTAAGGTCCAGGGTGAAAAAAATCAGATTTTCCTGATACCGTGAGTAACATCCCGGGTGAAAAAAATCATATTATCCTGATACCGTGAGAAACGTCCAAGGTTGAAAAAAATCATATTTTCCTGATACCGTGAGTAAAGTCCAGGGTGAAAAAAATCAGATTTTCCTGATACCGTGAGTAACGTCCCGGGTGAAAAAAAATCATATTCCTGATTCCGTGAGTAAAGTCCAGGGTGAAAAAAATCAGATTTTCCTGATACCATGAGTAACGTCCCGGGTGAAAAAAATCATATTTTCCTGATACCGTGAGTAAAGTCCAGGGTGAAAAAAGTCAGATTTTCCTGATACCGTGAGTAACGTCCCGGGTGAAAAAAAATCATATTTTCCTGATACCGTGAGTAACGTCCCGGGTGAAAAAAATCCAATTTTCCTGATACCGTGAGACACGTCCAGCGTGAAAAAAATCTGATTTTCCTGATACCGTGAGTAACGTCCAGGGTGAAAAAAATCCGATATTCCTGATACCATGAGTAAGGTCCAGGGTGAAAAAAATCAGATTTTCCTGATACCGTGAATCACGTCCAGGGTGAAAAAAATCCGATTTTCCTGATACCGTGAGACACGTCCAGCGTGAAAAAAATCTGATTTTCCTGATACCGTGAGTAACGTACAGGGTGAAAAATAGCCGATATTCCTGATACCATGAGTAAGGTCCAGGGTGAAAAAAATCAGATTTTCCTGATACCGTGAGTCACGTCCAGGGTGAAAAAAATCAGATTTTCCTGATACCGTGAGTAACGTCCCGGGTGAAAAAAATCAGATTTTCCTGATACCGTGAGTAACGTCCATCGTGAAGAAAATCAGATTTTCCTGATACCGTGAGTAACGTCCAGGGTGAAAAAAATTATATTTTCCTGATACCTTGAGTTTAGTCCAGGTGAAAAAAAAGAGATTTTCATGATACCATGAAAAAAGTTTAGGGTGAAAAAAATCCGATATTCCTGATACCATGAGTAAGGTCCAGGGTGAAAAAAATCAGATTTTCCTGATACCGTGAGTAACATCCCGGGTGAAAAAAATCATATTATCCTGATACCGTGAGAAACGTCCAAGGGTGAAAAAAATCATATTTTCCTGATACCGTGAGTAAAGTCCCGGGTGAAAAAAATCATATTTTCCTGATACCGTGAGTAAAGTCCAGGGTGAAAAAAGTCAGATTTTCCTGATACCGTGAGTAACGTCCCGGGTGAAAAAAATCATATTTTCCTGATACCGTGAGTAACGTCCCGGGTGAAAAAAATCATATTTTCCTGATACCGTGAGTAAAGTCCAGGGTGAAAAAAGTCATATTTTCCTGATACCGTGAGTAACGTCCCGGGTGAAAAAAATCATATTTTCCCGATACCGTGAGTAACGTCCCGGGGGAAAAAAATCCGATTTTCCTGATACCGTGAGTAACGTCCAGGGTGAAAAAAATCCGATTTTCCTGATACCGTGAGACACGTCCAGCGTGAAAAAAATCTGATTTTCCTGATACCGTGAGTAACGTACAGGGTGAAAAATATCCGATATTCCTGATACCATGAGTATCAGGGTGAAAAAAATCAGATTTTCCTGATACCGTGAGTCACGTCCAGGGTGAAAAAAATCAGATTTTCCTGATACCGTGAGTAACGTCCCGGGTGAAAAAAATCAGATTTTCCTGATACCGTGAGTAACGTCCATCGTGAAGAAAATCAGATTTTCCTGATACCGTGAGTAACGTCCAGGGTGAAAAAAATTATATTTTCCTGATACCTTGAGTTTAATCCAGGTGAAAAAAAAGAGATTTTCATGATACCATGAAAAAAGTTTAGGGTGAAAAAAATCCGATATTCCTGATACCATGAGTAAGGTCCAGGGTGAAAAAAATCAGATTTTCCTGATACCGTGAGTAACATCCCGGGTGAAAAAAGTCATATTATCCTGATACCGTGAGAAACGTCCAAGGGTGAAAAAAAATCATATTTTCCTGATACCGTGAGTAAAGTCCAGGGTGAAAAAAATCAGATTTTCCTGATACCGTGAGTAACGTCCCGGGTGAAAAAAAATCATATTCCTGATTCCGTGAGTAAAGTCCAGGGTGAAAAAAATCAGATTTTCCTGATACCATGAGTAACGTCCCGGGTGAAAAAAATCAGATTTTCCTGATACCGTGAGTAAAGTCCAGGGTGAAAAAAGTCAGATTTTCCTGATACCGTGAGTAACGTCCCGGGTGAAAAAAAATCATATTTTCCTGATACCGTGAGTAACGTCCCGGGTGAAAAAAATCCGATTTTCCTGATACCGTGAGACACGTCCAGCGTGAAAAAAATCTGATTTTCCTGATACCGTGAGTAACGTCCAGGGTGAAAAAAATCCGATATTCCTGATACCATGAGTAAGGTCCAGGGTGAAAAATATCAGATTTTCCTGATACCGTGAGTAACGTCCAGGGTGAAAATAATTATATTTTCCTGATACCGTGAGTAACGTCCCGGGTGAAAAAAATCATGTTCCTGATTCCGTGAGTAAAGTCCAGGGTGAAAAAAGGCATATTTTCCTGATACCGTGAGTAACGTCCCGGGTGAAAAAAAATCATATTTTCCTGATACCGTGAGTAAAGTCCATGGTGAAAAATATCAGATTTTCCTGATACCGTGAGTAACGTCCCGGGTGAAAAAAAATTAGATTTTCCCGATACCGTGAGTAACGTCCCGGGTGAAAAAAATCATATTTTCCTGATACCGTGAGTAACGTCCCGGGGGAAAAAAATCCGATTTTCCTGATACCGTGAGTAACGTCCAGGGTGAAAAAAATCCGATTTTCCTGATACCGTGAGACACGTCCAGCGTGAAAAAAATCTGATTTTCCTGATACCGTGAGTAACGTCCAGGGTGAAAAATAGCCGATATTCCTGATACCATGAGTAAGGTCCAGGGTGAAAAAAATCAGATTTTCCTGATACCGTGAGTCACGTCCAGGGTGAAAAAAATCAGATTTTCCTGATACCGTGAGTAACGTCCCGGGTGAAAAAAATCAGATTTTCCTGATACCGTGAGTAACGTCCATCGTGAAGAAAATCAGATTTTCCTGATACCGTGAGTAACGTCCAGGGTGAAAAAAATTATATTTTCCTGATACCTTGAGTTTAGTCCAGGTGAAAAAAAAGAGATTTTCATGATACCATGAAAAAAGTTTAGGGTGAAAAAAATCCGATATTCCTGATACCATGAGTAAGGTCCAGGGTGAAAAAAATCAGATTTTCCTGATACCGTGAGTAACATCCCGGGTGAAAAAAATCATATTATCCTGATACCGTGAGAAACGTCCAAGGGTGAAAAAAATCATATTTTCCTGATACCGTGAGTAAAGTCCCGGGTGAAAAAAATCATATTTTCCTGATACCGTGAGTAAAGTCCAGGGTGAAAAAAGTCAGATTTTCCTGATACCGTGAGTAACGTCCCGGGTGAAAAAAATCATATTTTCCTGATACCGTGAGTAACGTCCCGGGTGAAAAAAATCATATTTTCCTGATACCGTGAGTAAAGTCCAGGGTGAAAAAAGTCATATTTTCCTGATACCGTGAGTAACGTCCCGGGTGAAAAAAATCATATTTTCCTGATACCGTGAGTAATGTCCCGGGGGAAAAAAATCCGATTTTCCTGATACCGTGAGTAACGTCCAGGGTGAAAAAAATCATATTTTCCTGATACCGTGAGACACGTCCAGCGTGAAAAAAATCTGATTTTCCTGATACCGTGAGTAACGTACACGGTGAAAAATATCCGATATTCCTGATACCATGAGTAAGGTCCAGGGTGAAAAAAATCAGATTTTCCTGATACCGTGAGTCACGTCCAGGGTGAAAAAAATCAGATTTTCCTGATACCGTGAGTAACGTCCCGGGTGAAAAAAATCAGATTTTCCTGATACCGTGAGTAACGTCCATCGTGAAGAAAATCAGATTTTCCTGATACCGTGAGTAACGTCCAGGGTGAAAAAAATTATATTTTCCTGATACCTTGAGTTTAGTCCAGGTGAAAAAAAAGAGATTTTCATGATACCATGAAAAAAGTTTAGGGTGAAAAAAATCCGATATTCCTGATACCATGAGTAAGGTCCAGGGTGAAAAAAATCAGATTTTCCTGATACCGTGAGTAACATCCCGGGTGAAAAAAGTCATATTATCCTGATACCGTGAGAAACGTCCAAGGGTGAAAAAAAATCATATTTTCCTGATACCGTGAGTAAAGTCCAGGGTGAAAAAAATCAGATTTTCCTGATACCGTGAGTAACGTCCCGGGTGAAAAAAAATCATATTCCTGATTCCGTGAGTAAAGTCCAGGGTGAAAAAAATCAGATTTTCCTGATACCATGAGTAACGTCCCGGGTGAAAAAAATCAGATTTTCCTGATACCGTGAGTAAAGTCCAGGGTGAAAAAAGTCAGATTTTCCTGATACCGTGAGTAACGTCCCGGGTGAAAAAAAATCATATTTTCCTGATACCGTGAGTAACGTCCCGGGTGAAAAAAATCCGATTTTCCTGATACCGTGAGACACGTCCAGCGTGAAAAAAATCTGATTTTCCTGATACCGTGAGTAACGTCCAGGGTGAAAAAAATCCGATATTCCTGATACCATGAGTAAGGTCCAGGGTGAAAAAAATCAGATTTTCCTGATACTGTGAATCACGTCCAGGGTGAAAAAAATCAGATTTTCCTGATACCGTGAGTAACGTCCCGGGTGAAAAAAATCAGGTTTTCCTGATACCGTGAGTAACGTCCATCGTGAAGAAAATCAGATTTTCCTGATACCGTGAGTAACGTCCCGGGTGAAAAAAATCATATTTTCCTGATACCGTGAGTAAAGTCCAGGGTGAAAAAAGTCAGATTTTCCTGATACCGTGAGTAACGTCCCGGGTGAAAAAAATCATATTTTCCTGATACCGTGAGTAACGTCCCGGGTGAAAAAAAATCATATTTTCCTGATACCGTGAGTAAAGTCCAGGGTGAAAAAAATCAGATTTTCCTGATACTGTGAATCACGTCCAGGGTGAAAAAAATCAGATTTTCCTGATACCGTGAGTAACGTCCCGGGTGAAAAAAATCAGGTTTTCCTGATACCGTGAGTAACGTCCATCGTGAAGAAAATCAGATTTTCCTGATACCGTGAGTAACGTCCCGGGTGAAAAAAATCATATTTTCCTGATACCGTGAGTAAAGTCCAGGGTGAAAAAAGTCAGATTTTCCTGATACCGTGAGTAACGTCCCGGGTGAAAAAAATCATATTTTCCTGATACCGTGAGTAACGTCCCGGGGGAAAAAAATCCGATTTTCCTCATACCGTGAGTAACGTCCAGGGTGAAAAAAATCCGATTTTCCTGATACCGTGAGACACGTCCAGCGTGAAAAAAATCTGATTTTCCTGATACCGTGAGTAACGTACAGGGTGAAAAATAGCCGATATTCCTGATACCATGAGTAAGGTCCAGGGTGAAAAAAATCAGATTTTCCTGATACCGTGAGTCACGTCCAGGGTGAAAAAAATCAGATTTTCCTGATACCGTGAGTAACGTCCCGGGTGAAAAAAATCAGATTTTCCTGATACCGTGAGTAACGTCCATCGTGAAGAAAATCAGATTTTCCTGATACCGTGAGTAACGTCCAGGGTGAAAAAAATTATATTTTCCTGATACCTTGAGTTTAGTCCAGGTGAAAAAAAAGAGATTTTCATGATACCATGAAAAAAGTTTAGGGTGAAAAAAATCCGATATTCCTGATACCATGAGTAAGGTCCAGGGTGAAAAAAATCAGATTTTCCTGATACCGTGAGTAACATCCCGGGTGAAAAAAATCATATTATCCTGATACCGTGAGAAACGTCCAAGGGTGAAAAAAATCATATTTTCCTGATACCGTGAGTAAAGTCCCGGGTGAAAAAAATCATATTTTCCTGATACCGTGAGTAACGTCCCGGGTGAAAAAAATCATATTTTCCTGATACCGTGAGTAACGTCCCGGGTGAAAAAAATCATATTTTCCTGATACCGTGAGTAAAGTCCAGGGTGAAAAAAGTCATATTTTCCTGATACCGTGAGTAACGTCCCGGGTGAAAAAAATCATATTTTCCTGATACCGTGAGTAACGTCCCGGGGGAAAAAATCCGATTTTCCTGATACCGTGAGTAACGTCCAGGGTGAAAAAAATCAGATTTTCCTGATACCGTGAGACACGTCCAGCGTGAAAAAAATCTGATTTTCCTGATACCGTGAGTAACGTACAGGGTGAAAAATATCCGATATTCCTGATACCATGAGTAAGGTCCAGGGTGAAAAAAATCAGATTTTCCTGATACCGTGAGTCACATCCAGGGTGAAAAAAATCAGATTTTCCTGATACCGTGAGTAACGTCCATCGTGAAGAAAATCAGATTTTCCTGATACCGTGAGTAACGTCCAGGGTGAAAAAAATTATATTTTCCTGATACCTTGAGTTTAGTCCAGGTGAAAAAAAAGAGATTTTCATGATACCATGAAAAAAGTTTAGGGTGAAAAAAATCCGATATTCCTGATACCATGAGTAAGGTCCAGGGTGAAAAAAATCAGATTTTCCTGATACCGTGAGTAACATCCCGGGTGAAAAAAATCATATTATCCTGATACCGTGAGAAACGTCCAAGGTTGAAAAAAATCATATTTTCCTGATACCGTGAGTAAAGTCCAGGGTGAAAAAAATCAGATTTTCCTGATACCGTGAGTAACGTCCCGGGTGAAAAAAAATCATATTCCTGATTCCGTGAGTAAAGTCCAGGGTGAAAAAAATCAGATTTTCCTGATACCATGAGTAACGTCCCGGGTGAAAAAAATCATATTTTCCTGATACCGTGAGTAAAGTCCAGGGTGAAAAAAGTCAGATTTTCCTGATACCGTGAGTAACGTCCCGGGTGAAAAAAAATCATATTTTCCTGATACCGTGAGTAACGTCCCGGGTGAAAAAAATCCAATTTTCCTGATACCGTGAGACACGTCCAGCGTGAAAAAAATCTGATTTTCCTGATACCGTGAGTAACGTCCAGGGTGAAAAAAATCCGATATTCCTGATACCATGAGTAAGGTCCAGGGTGAAAAAAATCAGATTTTCCTGATACCGTGAATCACGTCCAGGGTGAAAAAAATCAGATTTTCCTGATACCGTGAGTAACGTCCCGGGTGAAAAAAATCAGGTTTTCCTGATACCGTGAGTAACGTCCATCGTGAAGAAAATCAGATTTTCCTGATATCGTGAGTAACGTCCAGGGTGAAAAAAATTATATTTTCCTGATACCTTGAGTTTAGTCCAGGTGAAAAAAAAAGAGATTTTCATGATACCATGAAAAAAGTTTAGGGTGAAAATAATCCGATATTCCTGATACCATGAGTAAGGTCCAGGGTGAAAAAAATCAGATTTTCCTGATACCGTGAGTAACATCCCGGGTGAAAAAAATCATATTTTCCTGATACCGTGAGTAAAGTCCAGGGTGAAAAAAAAAATCAAATTTTCATGATACCATGGGTAATAGTCCAGGTGAAAAAAATCCGATTTTCCTGATACCGTGAGTCACGTCCAGGGTGAAAATAATCAGATTTTCCAGATACCGTGAGTTATGTCCAGGGTGAAAAATATCAGATTTTCCTGATACCGTGAGTAACGTCCAGGGTGAAAAAAATTATATTTTCCTGATACCTTGAGTTTAGTCCAGGTGAAAAAAAAGAGATTTTCATGATACCATGAAAAAAGTTTAGGGTGAAAAAAATCCGATATTCCTGATACCGTGAGTAAGGTCCAGGGTGAAAAAAGTCAGATTTTCATGATACCGTGAGTAACGTCCCGGGTGAAAAAAATCATATTTTCCTGATACCGTGAGTAACGTCCCAGGTGAAAAAAACCCAATTTTCCTGATACCGTGAGACACGTCCAGGGTGAAAAAAATCTGATTTTCCTGATACCGTGAGTAACGTACAGGGTGAAAAAATCTGATTTTCCTGATACCATGAGTAATGTCCAGGGTGAAAAAAATCCGATTTTCCTGATACCGTGAGTCACGTCCACGGTGAAAAAAATCAGATTTCCCTGATACCGTGAGTAACGTCCCGGGTGAAAAAAATCATATTTTCCTGATACCGTGTGTAAAGTCCAGGGTGAAAAAAATCAGATTTTCCTGATACCGTGAGTAACGTCCCGGGTGAAAAAAATCATATTTTCCTGATACTGTGAGAAACGTCCTGGGTGAAAAAAATCATATTTTCCTGATACCGTGAGTAAAGTCCAGGGTGAAAAAATCAAATTTTCATGATACCATGGGTAATAGTCCAGGTGAAAAAAATCCGATTTTCCTGATACCGTGAGTCACGTCCAGGGTGAAAAAAATCAGATTTTCCAGATACCGTGAGTTATGTCCAGGGTGAAAAATATCAGATTTTCCTGATACCGTGAGTAACGTCCAGGGTGAAAAAAATTATATTTTCCTGATACCTTGAGTTTAGTCCAGGTGAAAAAAAAGAGATTTTCATGATACCATGAAAAAAGTTTAGGGTGAAAAAAATCCGATATTCCTGATACCATGAGTAAGGTCCAGGGTGAAAAAAATCAGATTTTCCTGATACCGTGAGTCACATCCAGGGTGAAAAAAAATCAGATTTTCCTGATACCGTGAGTAACGTCCCGGGTGAAAAAAATCCGATTTTCCTGATACCGTGAGACACGTCCAGGGTGAAAAATATCTGATTTTCCTGATACCGTGAGTAACATCCTGGGTGAAAAAAATCATATTTTCCTGATACCGTGAGTAAAGTCCAGGGTGAAAAAAATCAGATTTTCCTGATACCGTGAGTAACGTCCCGGGTGAAAAAAAATCATATTCCTGATTCCGTGAGTAAAGTCCAGTGTGAAAAAAATCAGATTTTCCTGATACCGTGAGTAACGTCCCGGGTGAAAAAAATCATATTTTCCTGATACCGTGAGTAAAGTCCAGGGTGAAAAAAGTCAGATTTTCCTGATACCGTGAGTAACGTCCCGGGTGAAAAAAATCATATTTTCCTGATACCGTGAGTAACGTCCCGGGTGAAAAAAAATCATATTTTCCTGATACAGTGAGTAAAGTCCAGGGTGAAAAAAGTCAGATTTTCCTGATACCGTGAGTAACGTCCCGGGTGAAAAAAATCATATTTTCCTGATACCGTGAGTAACGTCCCGGGGGAAAAAAATCCGATTTTCCTGATACCGTGAGTAATGTCCAGGGTGAAAAAAATCCGATTTTCCTGATACCGTGAGACACGTCCAGCGTGAAAAAAATCTGATTTTCCTGATACCGTGAGTAACGTACAGGGTGAAAAATAGCCGATATTCCTGATACCATGAGTAAGGTCCAGGGTGAAAAAAATCAGATTTTCCTGATACCGTGAGTCACGTCCAGGGTGAAAAAAATCAGATTTTCCTGATACCGTGAGTAACGTCCCGGGTGAAAAAAATCAGATTTTCCTGATACCGTGAGTAACGTCCATCGTGAAGAAAATCAGATTTTCCTGATACCGTGAGTAACGTCCAGGGTGAAAAAAATTATATTTTCCTGATACCTTGAGTTTAGTCCAGGTGAAAAAAAAGAGATTTTCATGATACCATGAAAAAAGTTTAGGGTGAAAAAAATCCGATATTCCTGATACCATGAGTAAGGTCCAGGGTGAAAAAAATCAGATTTTCCTGATACCGTGAGTAACATCCCGGGTGAAAAAAATCATATTATCCTGATACCGTGAGAAACGTCCAAGGGTGAAAAAAATCATATTTTCCTGATACCGTGAGTAAAGTCCCGGGTGAAAAAAATCATATTTTCCTGATACCGTGAGTAAAGTCCAGGGTGAAAAAAGTCAGATTTTCCTGATACCGTGAGTAACGTCCCGGGTGAAAAAAATCATATTTTCCTGATACCGTGAGTAACGTCCCGGGTGAAAAAAATCATATTTTCCTGATACCGTGAGTAAAGTCCAGGGTGAAAAAAGTCATATTTTCCTGATACCGTGAGTAACGTCCCAGGTGAAAAAAATCATATTTTCCTGATACCGTGAGTAACGTCCCGGGGGAAAAAAATCCGATTTTCCTGATACCGTGAGTAACGTCCAGGGTGAAAAAAATCCGATTTTCCTGATACAGTGAGACACGTCCAGCGTGAAAAAAATCTGATTTTCCTGATACCGTGAGTAACGTACAGGGTGAAAAATATCCGATATTCCTGATACCATGAGTAAGGTCCAGGGTGAAAAAAATCAGATTTTCCTGATACCGTGAGTCACGTCCAGGGTGAAAAAAATCAGATTTTCCTGATACCGTGAGTAACGTCCCGGGTGAAAAAAATCAGATTTTCCTGATACCGTGAGTAACGTCCATCGTGAAGAAAATCAGATTTTCCTGATACCGTGAGTAACGTCCAGGGTGAAAAAAATTATATTTTCCTGATACCTTGAGTTTAATCCAGGTGAAAAAAAAGAGATTTTCATGATACCATGAAAAAAGTTTAGGGTGAAAAAAATCCGATATTCCTGATACCATGAGTAAGGTCCAGGGTGAAAAAAATCAGATTTTCCTGATACCGTGAGTAACATCCCGGGTGAAAAAAGTCATATTATCCTGATACCGTGAGAAACGTCCAAGGGTGAAAAAAATCATATTTTCCTGATACCGTGAGTAAAGTCCAGGGTGAAAAAAATCAGATTTTCCTGATACCGTGAGTAACGTCCCGGGTGAAAAAAAATCATATTCCTGATTCCGTGAGTAAAGTCCAGGGTGAAAAAAATCAGATTTTCCTGATACCATGAGTAACGTCCCGGGTGAAAAAAATCCGATATTCCTGATACCATGAGTAAGGTCCAGGGTGAAAAAAATCAGATTTTCCTGATACCGTGAATCACATCCAGGGTGAAAAAAATCAGATTTTCCTGATACCGTGAGTAACGTCCCGGGTGAAAAAAATCAGGTTTTCCTGATACCGTGAGTAACGTCCATCGTGAAGAAAATCAGATTTTCCTGATATCGTGAGTAACGTCCAGGGTGAAAAAAATTATATTTTCCTGATACCTTGAGTTTAGTCCAGGTGAAAAAAAAAAGAGATTTTCATGATACCATGAAAAAAGTTTAGGGTGAAAATAATCCGATATTCCTGATACCATGAGTAAGGTCCAGGGTGAAAAAAATCAGATTTTCCTGATACCGTGAGTAACATCCCGGGTGAAAAAAATCATATTTTCCTGATACCGTGAGTAAAGTCCAGGGTGAAAAAAAAATCAAATTTTCATGATACCATGGGTAATAGTCCAGGTGAAAAAAATCCGATTTTCCTGATACCGTGAGTCACGTCCAGGGTGAAAATAATCAGATTTTCCAGATACCGTGAGTTATGTCCAGGGTGAAAAATATCAGATTTTCCTGATACCGTGAGTAACGTCCAGGGTGAAAAAAATTATATTTTCCTGATACCTTGAGTTTAGTCCAGGTGAAAAAAAAGAGATTTTCATGATACCATGAAAAAAGTTTAGGGTGAAAAAAATCCGATATTCCTGATACCGTGAGTAAGGTCCAGGGTGAAAAAAGTCAGATTTTCATGATACCGTGAGTAACGTCCCGGGTGAAAAAAATCATATTTTCCTGATACCGTGAGTAACGTCCCAGGTGAAAAAAACCCAATTTTCCTGATACCGTGAGACACGTCCAGGGTGAAAAAAATCTGATTTTCCTGATACCGTGAGTAACGTACAGGGTGAAAAAATCTGATTTTCCTGATACCATGAGTAATGTCCAGGGTGAAAAAAATCCGATTTTCCTGATACCGTGAGTAACGTCCCGGGTGAAAAAAATCAGATTTTCCTGATACCGTGTGTAAAGTCCAGGGTGAAAAAAATCAGATTTTCCTGATACCGTGAGTAACGTCCCGGGTGAAAAAAATCATATTTTCCTGATACTGTGAGAAACGTCCTGGGTGAAAAAAATCATATTTTCCTGATACCGTGAGTAAAGTCCAGGGTGAAAAAAATCAAATTTTCATGATACCATGGGTAATAGTCCAGGTGAAAAAAATCCGATTTTCCTGATACCGTGAGTCACGTCCAGGGTGAAAAAAATCAGATTTTCCAGATACCGTGAGTTATGTCCAGGGTGAAAAATATCAGATTTTCCTGATACCGTGAGTAACGTCCAGGGTGAAAAAAATTATATTTTCCTGATACCTTGAGTTTAGTCCAGGTGAAAAAAAAGAGATTTTCATGATACCATGAAAAAAGTTTAGGGTGAAAAAAATCCAATATTCCTGATACCGTGAGTAAGGTCCAGGGTGAAAAAAGTCAGATTTTCATGATACCGTGAGTAACGTCCCGGGTGAAAAAAATCATATTTTCCTGATACCGTGAGTAACGTCCCGGGTGAAAAAAATCCGAATTTCCTGATACCGTGAGACACGTCCAGGGTGAAAAATATCTGATTTTCCTGATACCGTGAGTAACGTCCTCAGTGAAAAAAATCATATTTTCCTGATACCGTGAGTAACATCCCGGGTGAAAAAAATCATATTTTCCTGATACCGTGAGTAAAGTCCAGGGTGAAAAAAAAAATCAAATTTTCATGATACCATGGGTAATAGTCCAGGTGAAAAAAATCCGATTTTCCTGATACCGTGAGTCACGTCCAGGGTGAAAAAAATCAGATTTTCCAGATACCGTGAGTTATGTCCAGGGTGAAAAATATCAGATTTTCCTGATACCGTGAGTAACGTCCAGGGTGAAAAAAATTATATTTTCCTGATACCTTGAGTTTAGTCTAGGTGAAAAAAAAAGAGATTTTCATGATACCATGAAAAAAGTTTAGGGTGAAAAAAATCCGATATTCCTGATACCGTGAGTAAGGTCCAGGGTGAAAAAAGTCAGATTTTCCTGATACCGTGAGTAAAGTCCAGGCTGAAAAAATCCGATATTCCTGATACCATGAGTAAGGTCCAGGGTGAAAAAAATCAGATTTTCCTGATACCGTGAGTCACATCCAGGGTGAAAAAAATCAGATTTTCCTGATACCGTGAGTAACGTCCCGGGTGAAAAAAATCAGGTTTTCCTGATACCGTGAGTAACGTCCATCGTGAAGAAAATCAGATTTTCCTGATATCGTGAGTAACGTCCAGGGTGAAAAAAATTATATTTTCCTGATACCTTGAGTTTAGTCCAGGTGAAAAAAAAAGAGATTTTCATGATACCATGAAAAAAGTTTAGGGTGAAAATAATCCGATATTCCTGATACCATGAGTAAGGTCCAGGGTGAAAAAAATCAGATTTTCCTGATACCGTGAGTAACATCCCGGGTGAAAAAAATCATATTTTCCTGATACCGTGAGTAAAGTCCAGGGTGAAAAAAAAATCAAATTTTCATGATACCATGGGTAATAGTCCAGGTGAAAAAAATCCGATTTTCCTGATACCGTGAGTCACGTCCAGGGTGAAAATAATCAGATTTTCCAGATACCGTGAGTTATGTCCAGGGTGAAAAATATCAGATTTTCCTGATACCGTGAGTAACGTCCAGGGTGAAAAAAATTATATTTTCCTGATACCTTGAGTTTAGTCCAGGTGAAAAAAAAGAGATTTTCATGATACCATGAAAAAAGTTTAGGGTGAAAAAAATCCGATATTCCTGATACCGTGAGTAAGGTCCAGGGTGAAAAAAGTCAGATTTTCATGATACCGTGAGTAACGTCCCGGGTGAAAAAAATCATATTTTCCTGATACCGTGAGTAACGTCCCAGGTGAAAAAAACCCAATTTTCCTGATACCGTGAGACACGTCCAGGGTGAAAAAAATCTGATTTTCCTGATACCGTGAGTAACGTACAGGGTGAAAAAATCTGATTTTCCTGATACCATGAGTAATGTCCAGGGTGAAAAAAATCCGATTTTCCTGATACCGTGAGTAACGTCCCGGGTGAAAAAAATCAGATTTTCCTGATACCGTGTGTAAAGTCCAGGGTGAAAAAAATCAGATTTTCCTGATACCGTGAGTAACGTCCCGGGTGAAAAAAATCATATTTTCCTGATACTGTGAGAAACGTCCTGGGTGAAAAAAATCATATTTTCCTGATACCGTGAGTAAAGTCCAGGGTGAAAAAAATCAAATTTTCATGATACCATGGGTAATAGTCCAGGTGAAAAAAATCCGATTTTCCTGATACCGTGAGTCACGTCCAGGGTGAAAAAAATCAGATTTTCCAGATACCGTGAGTTATGTCCAGGGTGAAAAATATCAGATTTTCCTGATACCGTGAGTAACGTCCAGGGTGAAAAAAATTATATTTTCCTGATACCTTGAGTTTAGTCCAGGTGAAAAAAAAGAGATTTTCATGATACCATGAAAAAAGTTTAGGGTGAAAAAAATCCAATATTCCTGATACCGTGAGTAAGGTCCAGGGTGAAAAAAGTCAGATTTTCATGATACCGTGAGTAACGTCCCGGGTGAAAAAAATCATATTTTCCTGATACCGTGAGTAACGTCCCGGGTGAAAAAAATCCGAATTTCCTGATACCGTGAGACACGTCCAGGGTGAAAAATATCTGATTTTCCTGATACCGTGAGTAACGTCCTCAGTGAAAAAAATCATATTTTCCTGATACCGTGAGTAACATCCCGGGTGAAAAAAATCATATTTTCCTGATACCGTGAGTAAAGTCCAGGGTGAAAAAAAAAATCAAATTTTCATGATACCATGGGTAATAGTCCAGGTGAAAAAAATCCGATTTTCCTGATACCGTGAGTCACGTCCAGGGTGAAAAAAATCAGATTTTCCAGATACCGTGAGTTATGTAAAGGGTGAAAAATATCAGATTTTCCTGATACCGTGAGTAACGTCCAGGGTGAAAAAAATTATATTTTCCTGATACCTTGAGTTTAGTCTAGGTGAAAAAAAAAGAGATTTTCATGATACCATGAAAAAAGTTTAGGGTGAAAAAAATCCGATATTCCTGATACCGTGAGTAAGGTCCAGGGTGAAAAAAGTCAGATTTTCCTGATACCATGAGTAAAGTCCAGGCTGAAAAAATCCGATATTCCTGATACCATGAGTAAGGTCCAGGGTGAAAAAAATCAGATTTTCCTGATACCGTGAGTCACATCCAGGGTGAAAAAAATCAGATTTTCCTGATACCGTGAGTAACGTCCCGGGTGAAAAAAATCCGATTTTCCTGATACCGTGAGACACGTCCAGGGTGAAAAATATCTGATTTTCCTGATACCGTGAGTAACGTCCTGGGTGAAAAAAATCATATTTTCCTGATACCGTGAGTAAAGTCCAGGGTGAAAAAAATCAGATTTTCCTGATACCGTGAGTAACGTCCCGGGTGAAAAAAAATCATATTCCTGATTCCGTGAGTAAAGTCCAGTGTGAAAAAAATCAGATTTTCCTGATACCGTGAGTAACGTCCCGGGAGAAAAAAATCATATTTTCCTGATACCGTGAGTAAAGTCCAGGGTGAAAAAAGTCAGATTTTCCTGATACCATGAGTAACGTCCCGGGTGAAAAAAATCATATTTTCCTGATACCGTGAGTAACGTCCCGGGTGAAAAAAATCATATTTTCCTGATACCGTGAGTAAAGTCCAGGGTGAAAAAAGTCAGATTTTCCTGATACCGTGAGTAACGTCCCGGGTGAAAAAAATCATATTTTCCTGATACCGTGAGTAACGTCCCGGGGGAAAAAAATCCGATTTTCCTGATACCGTGAGTAACGTCCCGGGTGAAAAAAATCCGATTTTCCTGATACCGTGAGTAAAGTCCAGCGTGAAAAAAATCTGATTTTCCTGATACCGTGAGTAACGTACAGGGTGAAAAATATCCGATATTCCTGATACCATGAGTAAGGTCCAGGGTGAAAAAAATCAGATTTTCCTGATACCGTGAGTCACGTCCAGGGTGAAAAAAATCAGATTTTCCTGATACCGTGAGTAACGTCCCGGGTGAAAAAAATCAGATTTTCCTGATACCGTGAGTAACGTCCATCGTGAAGAAAATCAGATTTTCCTGATACCGTGAGTAACGTCCAGGGTGAAAAAAATTATATTTTCCTGATACCTTGAGTTTAGTCCAGGTGAAAAAAAAGAGATTTTCATGATACCATGAAAAAAGTTTAGGGTGAAAAAAATCCGATATTCCTGATACCATGAGTAAGGTCCAGGGTGAAAAAAATCAGATTTTCGTGATACCGTGAGTCACATCCAGGGTGAAAAAAAATCAGATTTTCCTGATACCGTGAGTAACGTCCCGGGTGAAAAAAATCCGATTTTCCTGATACCGTGAGACACGTCCAGGGTGCAAAATATCTGATTTTCCTGATACCGTGAGTAACGTCCTGGGTGAAAAAAATCATATTTTCCTGATACCGTGAGTAAAGTCCAGGGTGAAAAAAATCAGATTTTCCTGATACCATGAGTAACGTCCCGGGTGAAAAAAAATCATATTCCTGATTCCGTGAGTAAAGTCCAGTGTGAAAAAAATCAGATTTTCCTGATACCGTGAGTAACGTCCCGGGTGAAAAAAATCATATTTTCCTGATACCGTGAGTAAAGTCCAGGGTGAAAAAAGTCAGATTTTCCTGATACCGTGAGTAACGTCCCGGGTGAAAAAAATCATATTTTCCTGATACCGTGAGTAACGTCCCGGGTGAAAAAAATCATATTTTCCTGATACCGTGAGTAAAGTCCAGGGTGAAAAAAGTCAGATTTTCCTGATACCGTGAGTAACGTCCCGGGTGAAAAAAATCATATTTTCCTGATACCGTGAGTAAAGTCCAGGGTGAAAAAAGTCAGATTTTCCTGATACCGTGAGTAACGTCCCGGGTGAAAAAAATCATATTTTCCTGATACCGTGAGTAACGTCCCGGGTGAAAAAAATCATATTTTCCTGATACCGTGAGTAAAGTCCAGGGTGAAAAAAGTCAGATTTTCCTGATACCGTGAGTAACGTCCCGGGTGAAAAAAAATCATATTTTCCTGATACCGTGAGTAACGTCCCGGGGGAAAAAAATCCGATTTTCCTGATACCGTGAGTAACGTCCAGGGTGAAAAAAATCCGATTTTCCTGATACCGTGAGTCACATCCAGGGTGAAAAAAAATCAGATTTTCCTGATACCGTGAGTAACGTCCCGGGTGAAAAAAATCCGATTTTCCTGATACCGTGAGACACGTCCAGGGTGAAAAATATCTGATTTTCCTGATACCGTGAGTAACGTCCTGGGTGAAAAAAATCATATTTTCCTGATACCGTGAGTAAAGTCCAGGGTGAAAAAAATCAGATTTTCCTGATACCGTGAGTAACGTCCCGGGTTAAAAAAAATCATATTCCTGATTCCGTGAGTAAAGTCCAGTGTGAAAAAAATCAGATTTTCCTGATACCGTGAGTAACGTCCCGGGTGAAAAAAATCATATTTTCCTGATACCGTGAGTAACGTCCCGGGTGAAAAAAATCATATTTTCCTGATACCGTGAGTAAAGTCCAGGGTGAAAAAAGTCAGATTTTCCTGATACCGTGAGTAACGTCCCGGGTGAAAAAAATCATATTTTCCTGATACCGTGAGTAACGTCCCGGGGGAAAAAAATCCGATTTTCCTGATACCGTGAGTAACGTCCAGGGTGAAAAAAATCCGATTTTCCTGATACCGTGAGACACGTCCAGCGTGAAAAAAATCTGATTTTCCTGATACCGTGAGTAACGTACAGGGTGAAAAATATCCGATATTCCTGATACCATGTGTAAGGTCCAGGGTGAAAAAAATCAGATTTTCCTGATACCGTGAGTCACGTCCAGGGTGAAAAAAATCAGATTTTCCTGATACCGTGAGTAACGTCCCGGGTGAAAAAAATCAGATTTTCCTGATACCGTGAGTAACGTCCATCGTGAAGAAAATCAGATTTTCCTGATACCGTGAGTAACATCCAGGGTGAAAAAAATTATATTTTCCTGATACCTTGAGTTTAGTCCAGGTGAAAAAAAGAGATTTTCATGATACCATGAAAAAAGTTTAGGGTGAAAAAAATCCGATATTCCTGATACCATGAGTAAGGTCCAGGGTGAAAAAAATCAGATTTTCCTGATACCGTGAGTAACATCCCGGGTGAAAAAAATCATATTATCCTGATACCGTAAGAAACGTCCAAGGGTGAAAAAAAATCATATTTTCCTGATACCGTGAGTAAAGTCCAGGGTGAAAAAAATCAGATTTTCCTGATACCGTGAGTAACGTCCCGGGTGAAAAAAAATCATATTCCTGATTCCGTGAGTAAAGTCCAGGGTGAAAAAAATTCAGATTTTCCTGATACCGTGAGTAAAGTCCCGGGTGAAAAAAATCATATTTTCCTGATACCGTGAGTAAAGTCCAGGGTGAAAAAAAATAATATTTTCCTGATACCGTGAGTAACGTCCCGGGTGAAAAAAATCCGATTTTCCTGATACCGTGAGTAACGTCCAGGGTGAAAAAAATCCGATTTTCCTGATACCGTGAGACATGTCCAGCGTGAAAAAAATCTGATTTTCCTGATACCGTGAGTAACGTACAGGGTGAAAAAAATCATATTTTCCTGATACCGTGAGTAAAGTCCAGGGTGAAAAAAGTCAGATTTTCCTGATACCGTGAGTAACGTCCCGGGTGAAAAAAATCATATTTTCCTGATACCGTGAGTAACGTCCCGGGTGAAAAAAATCATATTTTCCTGATACCGTGAGTAAAGTCCAGGGTGAAAAAAGTCAGATTTTCCTGATACCGTGAGTAACGTCCCGGGTGAAAAAAATCATATTTTCCTGATACCGTGAGTAATGTCCCGGGGGAAAAAAATCCGATTTTCCTGATACCGTGAGTAACGTCCAGGGTGAAAAAAATCCGATTTTCCTGATACCGTGAGTCACATCCAGGGTGAAAAAAAATCAGATTTTCCTGATACCGTGAGTAACGTCCCGGGTGAAAAAAATCCGATTTTCCTGATACCGTGAGACACGTCCAGGGTGAAAAATATCTGATTTTCCTGATACCGTGAGTAACGTCCTGGGTGAAAAAAATCATATTTTCCTGATACCGTGAGTAAAGTCCAGGGTGAAAAAAAAGAGATTTTCCTGATACCGTGAGTAACGTCCCGGGTGAAAAAAAATCATATTCCTGATTCCGTGAGTAAAGTCCAGTGTGAAAAAAATCAGATTTTCCTGATACCGTGAGTAACGTCCCGGGTGAAAAAAATCATATTTTCCTGATACCGTGAGTAAAGTCCAGGGTGAAAAAAGTCAGATTTTCCTGATACCGTGAGTAACGTCCCGGGTGAAAAAAATCATATTTTCCTGATACCGTGAGTAACGTCCCGGGTGAAAAAAATCATATTTTCCTGATACCGTGAGTAAAGTCCAGGGTGAAAAAAGTCAGATTTTCCTGATACCGTGAGTAACGTCCCGGGTGAAAAAAATCATATTTTCCTGATACCGTGAGTAACGTCCCGGGGGAAAAAAATCCGATTTTCCTGATACCGTGAGTAACGTCCAGGGTGAAAAAAATCCGATTTTCCTGATACCGTGAGACACGTCCAGCGTGAAAAAAATCTGATTTTCCTGATACCGTGAGTAACGTACAGGGTGAAAAATATCCGATATTCCTGATACCATGTGTAAGGTCCAGGGTGAAAAAAATCAGATTTTCCTGATACCGTGAGTCACGTCCAGGGTGAAAAAAATCAGATTTTCCTGATACCGTGAGTAACGTCCCGGGTGAAAAAAATCAGATTTTCCTGATACCGTGAGTAACGTCCATCGTGAAGAAAATCAGATTTTCCTGATACCGTGAGTAACGTCCAGGGTGAAAAAAATTATATTTTCCTGATACCTTGAGTTTAGTCCAGGTGAAAAAAAAGAGATTTTCATGATACCATGAAAAAAGTTTAGGGTGAAAAAAATCCGATATTCCTGATACCATGAGTAAGGTCCAGGGTGAAAAAAATCAGATTTTCCTGATACCGTGAGTAACATCCCGGGTGAAAAAAATCATATTATCCTGATACCGTAAGAAACGTCCAAGGGTGAAAAAAATCATATTTTCCTGATACCGTGAGTAAAGTCCAGGGTGAAAAAAATCAGATTTTCCTGATACCGTGAGTAACGTCCCGGGTGAAAAAAATCATATTTTCCTGATACCGTGAGTAAAGTCCAGGGTGAAAAAAAATCATATTTTCCTGATACCGTGAGTAACGTCCCGGGTGAAAAAAATCCGATTTTCCTGATACCGTGAGTAACGTCCAGGGTGAAAAAAATCCGATTTTCCTGATACCGTGAGACATGTCCAGCGTGAAAAAAATCTGATTTTCCTGATACCGTGAGTAACGTACAGGGTGAAAAAAATCATATTTTCCTGATACCGTGAGTAAAGTCCAGGGTGAAAAAAGTCAGATTTTCCTGATACCGTGAGTAACGTCCCGGGTGAAAAAAATCATATTTTCCTGATACCGTGAGTAACGTCCCGGGTGAAAAAAATCATATTTTCCTGATACCGTGAGTAAAGTCCAGGGTGAAAAAAGTCAGATTTTCCTGATACCGTGAGTAATGTCCCGGGTGAAAAAAATCATATTTTCCTGATACCGTGAGTAATGTCCCGGGGAAAAAAAATCCGATTTTCCTGATACCTTGAGTAACGTCCAGGGTGAAAAAAATCCGATTTTCCTGATACCGTGAGTCACATCCAGGGTGAAAAAAAATCAGATTTTCCTGATACCGTGAGTAACGTCCCGGGTGAAAAAAATCCGATTTTCCTGATACCGTGAGACACGTCCAGGGTGAAAAATATCTGATTTTCCTGATACCGTGAGTAACGTCCTGGGTGAAAAAAATCATATTTTCCTGATACCGTGAGTAAAGTCCAGGGTGAAAAAAATCAGATTTTCCTGATACCGTGAGTAACGTCCCGGGTGAAAATAATCCGATTTTCCTGATACCGTGAGTAACGTCCAGGGTGAAAAAAATCCGATTTTCCTGATACCGTGAGACACGTACAGCGTGAAAAAAATCTGATTTTCCTGATACCGTGAGTAACGTACAGGGTGAAAAATA
This sequence comes from Bradypodion pumilum, assembly GCA_035047305.1. NCBI lineage: Eukaryota > Metazoa > Chordata > Lepidosauria > Squamata > Chamaeleonidae > Bradypodion > Bradypodion pumilum. Next base: position 188,384,071 of record JAWDJD010000003.1, read on the forward strand.
TCCGATATTCCTGATACCATGTGTAAGGTCCAGGGTGAAAAAAATCAGATTTTCCTGATACCGTGAGTCACGTCCAGGGTGAAAAAAATCAGATTTTCCTGATACCGTGAGTAACGTCCCGGGTGAAAAAAATCAGATTTTCCTGATACCGTGAGTAACGTCCATCGTGAAGAAAATCAGATTTTCCTGATACCGTGAGTAACGTCCAGGGTGAAAAAAATTATATTTTCCTGATACCTTGAGTTTAGTCCAGGTGAAAAAAAAAAGAGATTTTCATGATACCATGAAAAAAGTTTAGGGTGAAAAAAATCCGATATTCCTGATACCATGAGTAAGGTCCAGGGTGAAAAAAATCAGATTTTCCTGATACCGTGAGTAACATCCCGGGTGAAAAAAATCATATTATCCTGATACCGTAAGAAACGTCCAAGGGTGAAAAAAATCATATTTTCCTGATACCGTGAGTAAAGTCCAGGGTGAAAAAAATCAGATTTTCCTGATACCGTGAGTAACGTCCCGGGTGAAAAAAAATCATATTCCTGATTCCGTGAGTAAAGTCCAGGGTGAAAAAAATTCAGATTTTCCTGATACCGTGAGTAAAGTCCCGGGTGAAAAAAATCATATTTTCCTGATACCGTGAGTAAAGTCCAGGGTGAAAAAAGTCAGATTTTCCTGATACCGTGAGTAACGTCCCGGGTGAAAAAAAAACATATTTTCCTGATACCGTGAGTAACGTCCCGGGTGAAAAAAAATCATATTTTCCTGATACCGTGAGTAACGTCCCGGGTGAAAAAAATCCGATTTTCCTGATACCGTGAGTAACGTCCAGGGTGAAAAAAATCCGATTTTCCTGATACCGTGAGACATGTCCAGCGTGAAAAAAATCTGATTTTCCTGATACCGTGAGTAACGTACAGGGTGAAAAAAATCATATTTTCCTGATACCGTGAGTAAAGTCCAGGGTGAAAAAAGTCAGATTTTCCTGATACCGTGAGTAACGTCCCGGGTGAAAAAAATCATATTTTCCTGATACCGTGAGTAACGTCCCGGGTGAAAAAAATCATATTTTCCTGATACCGTGAGTAAAGTCCAGGGTGAAAAAAGTCAGATTTTCCTGATACCGTGAGTAACGTCCCGGGTGAAAAAAAATCATATTTTCCTGATACCGTGAGTAATGTCCCGGGGGAAAAAAATCCGATTTTCCTGATACCGTGAGTAACGTCCCGGGTGAAAAAAAATCATATTCCTGATTCCGTGAGTAAAGTCCAGGGTGAAAAAAATTCAGATTTTCCTGATACCGTGAGTAAAGTCCCGGGTGAAAAAAATCATATTTTCCTGATACCGTGAGTAAAGTCCAGGGTGAAAAAAAATCATATTTTCCTGATACCGTGAGTAACGTCCCGGGTGAAAAAAATCCGATTTTCCTGATACCGTGAGTAACGTCCAGGGTGAAAAAAATCCGATTTTCCTGATACCGTGAGACATGTCCAGCGTGAAAAAAATCTGATTTTCCTGATACCGTGAGTAACGTACAGGGTGAAAAAAATCATATTTTCCTGATACCGTGAGTAAAGTCCAGGGTGAAAAAAGTCAGATTTTCCTGATACCGTGAGTAACGTCCCGGGTGAAAAAAATCATATTTTCCTGATACCGTGAGTAACGTCCCGGGTGAAAAAAATCATATTTTCCTGATACCGTGAGTAAAGTCCAGGGTGAAAAAAGTCAGATTTTCCTGATACCGTGAGTAACGTCCCGGGTGAAAAAAATCATATTTTCCTGATACCGTGAGTAATGTCCCGGGGGAAAAAAATCCGATTTTCCTGATACCGTGAGTAACGTCCAGGGTGAAAAAAATCCGATTTTCCTGATACCGTGAGTCACATCCAGGGTGAAAAAAAATCAGATTTTCCTGATACCGTGAGTAACGTCCCGGGTGAAAAAAATCCGATTTTCCTGATACCGTGAGACACGTCCAGGGTGAAAAATATCTGATTTTCCTGATACCGTGAGTAACGTCCTGGGTGAAAAAAATCATATTTTCCTGATACCGTGAGTAAAGTCCAGGGTGAAAAAAATCAGATTTTCCTGATACCGTGAGTAACGTCCCGGGTGAAAATAATCCGATTTTCCTGATACCGTGAGTAACGTCCAGGGTGAAAAAAATCCGATTTTCCTGATACCGTGAGACACGTCCAGCGTGAAAAAAATCTGATTTTCCTGATACCGTGAGTAACGTACAGGGTGAAAAATATCCGATATTCCTGATACCATGTGTAAGGTCCAGGGTGAAAAAAATCAGATTTTCCTGATACCGTGAGTCACGTCCAGGGTGAAAAAAATCAGATTTTCCTGATACCGTGAGTAACGTCCCGGGTGAAAAAAATCAGATTTTCCTGATACCGTGAGTAACGTCCATCGTGAAGAAAATCAGATTTTCCTGATACCGTGAGTAACGTCCAGGGTGAAAAAAATTATATTTTCCTGATACCTTGAGTTTAGTCCAGGTGAAAAAAAAGAGATTTTCATGATACCATGAAAAAAGTTTAGGGTGAAAAAAATCCGATATTCCTGATACCATGAGTAAGGTCCAGGGTGAAAAAAATCAGATTTTCCTGATACCGTGAGTAACATCCCGGGTGAAAAAAATCATATTATCCTGATACCGTAAGAAACGTCCAAGGGTGAAAAAAATCATATTTTCCTGATACCGTGAGTAAAGTCCAGGGTGAAAAAAATCAGATTTTCCTGATACCGTGAGTAACGTCCCGGGTGAAAAAAAATCATATTCCTGATTCCGTGAGTAAAGTCCAGGGTGAAAAAAATTCAGATTTTCCTGATACCGTGAGTAAAGTCCCGGGTGAAAAAAATCATATTTTCCTGATACCGTGAGTAAAGTCCAGGGTGAAAAAAGTCAGATTTTCCTGATACCGTGAGTAACGTCCCGGGTGAAAAAAAAACATATTTTCCTGATACCGTGAGTAACGTCCCGGGTGAAAAAAAATCATATTTTCCTGATACCGTGAGTAACGTCCCGGGTGAAAAAAATCCGATTTTCCTGATACCGTGAGTAACGTCCAGGGTGAAAAAAATCCGATTTTCCTGATACCGTGAGACATGTCCAGCGTGAAAAAAATCTGATTTTCCTGATACCGTGAGTAACGTACAGGGTGAAAAAAATCATATTTTCCTGATACCGTGAGTAAAGTCCAGGGTGAAAAAAGTCAGATTTTCCTGATACCGTGAGTAACGTCCCGGGTGAAAAAAATCATATTTTCCTGATACCGTGAGTAACGTCCCGGGTGAAAAAAATCATATTTTCCTGATACCGTGAGTAAAGTCCAGGGTGAAAAAAGTCAGATTTTCCTGATACCGTGAGTAACGTCCCGGGTGAAAAAAAATCATATTTTCCTGATACCGTGAGTAATGTCCCGGGGGAAAAAAATCCGATTTTCCTGATACCGTGAGTAACGTCCCGGGTGAAAAAAAATCATATTCCTGATACCGTGAGTAAAGTCCCGGGTGAAAAAAATCATATTTTCCTGATACCGTGAGTAAAGTCCAGGGTGAAAAAAAATCATATTTTCCTGATACCGTGAGTAACGTCCCGGGTGAAAAAAATCCGATTTTCCTGATACCGTGAGTAACGTCCAGGGTGAAAAAAATCCGATTTTCCTGATACCGTGAGACATGTCCAGCGTGAAAAAAATCTGATTTTCCTGATACCGTGAGTAACGTACAGGGTGAAAAAAATCATATTTTCCTGATACCGTGAGTAAAGTCCAGGGTGAAAAAAGTCAGATTTTCCTGATACCGTGAGTAACGTCCCGGGTGAAAAAAATCATATTTTCCTGATACCGTGAGTAACGTCCCGGGTGAAAAAAATCATATTTTCCTGATACCGTGAGTAAAGTCCAGGGTGAAAAAAGTCAGATTTTCCTGATACCGTGAGTAACGTCCCGGGTGAAAAAAATCATATTTTCCTGATACCGTGAGTAATGTCCCGGGGGAAAAAAATCCGATTTTCCTGATACCGTGAGTAACGTCCAGGGTGAAAAAAATCCGATTTTCCTGATACCGTGAGTCACATCCAGGGTGAAAAAAAATCAGATTTTCCTGATACCGTGAGTAACGTCCCGGGTGAAAAAAATCCGATTTTCCTGATACCGTGAGACACGTCCAGGGTGAAAAATATCTGATTTTCCTGATACCGTGAGTAACGTCCTGGGTGAAAAAAATCATATTTTCCTGATACCGTGAGTAAAGTCCAGGGTGAAAAAAATCAGATTTTCCTGATACCGTGAGTAACGTCCCGGGTGAAAATAATCCGATTTTCCTGATACCGTGAGTAACGTCCAGGGTGAAAAAAATCCGATTTTCCTGATACCGTGAGACACGTCCAGCGTGAAAAAAATCTGATTTTCCTGATACCGTGAGTAACGTACAGGGTGAAAAATATCCGATATTCCTGATACCATGTGTAAGGTCCAGGGTGAAAAAAATCAGATTTTCCTGATACCGTGAGTAACGTCCCGGGTGAAAAAAAATCAGATTTTCCTGATACCGTGAGTAACGTCCCGGGTGAAAAAAATCCGATTTTCCTGATACCGTGAGACACGTCCAGGGTGAAAAATATCTGATTTTCCTGATACCGTGAGTAACGTCCTGGGTGAAAAAAATCATATTTTCCTGATACCGTGAGTAAAGTCCAGGGTGAAAAAAATCAGATTTTCCTGATACCGTGAGTAACGTCCCGGGTGAAAATAATCCGATTTTCCTGATACCGTGAGTAACGTCCAGGGTGAAAAAAATCCGATTTTCCTGATACCGTGAGACACGTCCAGCGTGAAAAAAATCTGATTTTCCTGATACCGTGAGTAACGTACAGGGTGAAAAATATCCGATATTCCTGATACCATGTGTAAGGTCCAGGGTGAAAAAAATCAGATTTTCCTGATACCGTGAGTCACGTCCAGGGTGAAAAAAATCAGATTTTCCTGATACCGTGAGTAATGTCCCGGGGGAAAAAAATCCGATTTTCCTGATACCGTGAGTAAAGTCCCGGGTGAAAAAAATCATATTTTCCTGATACCGTGAGTAAAGTCCAGGGTGAAAAAAGTCAGATTTTCCTGATACCGTGAGTAACGTCCCGGGTGAAAAAAAAACATATTTTCCTGATACCGTGAGTAACGTCCCGGGTGAAAAAAAATCATATTTTCCTGATACCGTGAGTAACGTCCCGGGTGAAAAAAATCCGATTTTCCTGATACCGTGAGTAACGTCCAGGGTGAAAAAAATCCGATTTTCCTGATACCGTGAGACATGTCCAGCGTGAAAAAAATCTGATTTTCCTGATACCGTGAGTAACGTACAGGGTGAAAAAAATCATATTTTCCTGATACCGTGAGTAAAGTCCAGGGTGAAAAAAGTCAGATTTTCCTGATACCGTGAGTAACGTCCCGGGTGAAAAAAATCATATTTTCCTGATACCGTGAGTAACGTCCCGGGTGAAAAAAATCATATTTTCCTGATACCGTGAGTAAAGTCCAGGGTGAAAAAAGTCAGATTTTCCTGATACCGTGAGTAACGTCCCGGGTGAAAAAAAATCATATTTTCCTGATACCGTGAGTAATGTCCCGGGGGAAAAAAATCCGATTTTCCTGATACCGTGAGTAACGTCCCGGGTGAAAAAAAATCATATTCCTGATTCCGTGAGTAAAGTCCAGGGTGAAAAAAATTCAGATTTTCCTGATACCGTGAGTAAAGTCCCGGGTGAAAAAAATCATATTTTCCTGATACCGTGAGTAAAGTCCAGGGTGAAAAAAAATCATATTTTCCTGATACCGTGAGTAACGTCCCGGGTGAAAAAAATCCGATTTTCCTGATACCGTGAGTAACGTCCAGGGTGAAAAAAATCCGATTTTCCTGATACCGTGAGACATGTCCAGCGTGAAAAAAATCTGATTTTCCTGATACCGTGAGTAACGTACAGGGTGAAAAAAATCATATTTTCCTGATACCGTGAGTAAAGTCCAGGGTGAAAAAAGTCAGATTTTCCTGATACCGTGAGTAACGTCCCGGGTGAAAAAAATCATATTTTCCTGATACCGTGAGTAACGTCCCGGGTGAAAAAATTAATATTTTCCTGATACCGTGAGTAAAGTCCAGGGTGAAAAAAGTCAGATTTTCCTGATACCGTGAGTAACGTACAGGGTGAAAAAAATCATATTTTCCTGATACCGTGAGTAAAGTCCAGGGTGAAAAAAGTCAGATTTTCCTGATACCGTGAGTAACGTCCCGGGTGAAAAAAATCATATTTTCCTGATACCGTGAGTAACGTCCCGGGTGAAAAAAATCATACTTTTCCTGATACCGTGAGTAAAGTCCAGGGTGAAAAAAGTCAGATTTTCCTGATACCGTGAGTAACGTACAGGGTGAAAAAAATCATATTTTCCTGATACCGTGAGTAAAGTCCAGGGTGAAAAAAGTCAGATTTTCCTGATACCGTGAGTAACGTCCCGGGTGAAAAAAATCATATTTTCCTGATACCGTGAGTAACGTCCCGGGTGAAAAAAATCATATTTTCCTGATACCGTGAGTAAAGTCCAGGGTGAAAAAAGTCAGATTTTCCTGATACCGTGAGTAACGTCCCGGGTGAAAAAAATCATATTTTCCTGATACCGTGAGTAATGTCCCGGGGGAAAAAAATCCGATTTTCCTGATACCGTGAGTAACGTCCAGGGTGAAAAAAATCCGATTTTCCTGATACCGTGAGTCACATCCAGGGTGAAAAAAAATCAGATTTTCCTGATACCGTGAGTAACGTCCCGGGTGAAAAAAATCCGATTTTCCTGATACCGTGAGACACGTCCAGGGTGAAAAATATCTGATTTTCCTGATACCGTGAGTAACGTCCTGGGTGAAAAAAATCATATTTTCCTGATACCGTGAGTAAAGTCCAGGGTGAAAAAAAAGAGATTTTCCTGATACCGTGAGTAACGTCCCGGGTGAAAAAAAATCATATTCCTGATTCCGTGAGTAAAGTCCAGTGTGAAAAAAATCAGATTTTCCTGATACCGTGAGTAACGTCCCGGGTGAAAAAAATCATATTTTCCTGATACCGTGAGTAAAGTCCAGGGTGAAAAAAGTCAGATTTTCCTGATACCGTGAGTAACGTCCCGGGTGAAAAAAATCATATTTTCCTGATACCGTGAGTAACGTCCCGGGTGAAAAAAATCATATTTTCCTGATACCGTGAGTAAAGTCCAGGGTGAAAAAAGTCAGATTTTCCTGATACCGTGAGTAACGTCCCGGGTGAAAAAAATCATATTTTCCTGATACCGTGAGTAACGTCCCGGGGGAAAAAAATCCGATTTTCCTGATACCGTGAGTAACGTCCAGGGTGAAAAAAATCCGATTTTCCTGATACCGTGAGACACGTCCAGCGTGAAAAAAATCTGATTTTCCTGATACCGTGAGTAACGTACAGGGTGAAAAATATCCGATATTCCTGATACCATGTGTAAGGTCCAGGGTGAAAAAAATCAGATTTTCCTGATACCGTGAGTCACGTCCAGGGTGAAAAAAATCAGATTTTCCTGATACCGTGAGTAACGTCCCGGGTGAAAAAAATCAGATTTTCCTGATACCGTGAGTAACGTCCATCGTGAAGAAAATCAGATTTTCCTGATACCGTGAGTAACGTCCAGGGTGAAAAAAATTATATTTTCCTGATACCTTGAGTTTAGTCCAGGTGAAAAAAAAGAGATTTTCATGATACCATGAAAAAAGTTTAGGGTGAAAAAAATCCGATATTCCTGATACCATGAGTAAGGTCCAGGGTGAAAAAAATCAGATTTTCCTGATACCGTGAGTAACATCCCGGGTGAAAAAAATCATATTATCCTGATACCGTAAGAAACGTCCAAGGGTGAAAAAAATCATATTTTCCTGATACCGTGAGTAAAGTCCAGGGTGAAAAAAATCAGATTTTCCTGATACCGTGAGTAACATCCCGGGTGAAAAAAATCAGATTTTCCTGATACCGTGAGTAACGTCCCGGGTGAAAATAATCCGATTTTCCTGATACCGTGAGTAACGTCCAGGGTGAAAAAAATCCGATTTTCCTGATACCGTGAGACACGTCCAGCGTGAAAAAAATCTGATTTTCCTGATACCGTGAGTAACGTACAGGGTGAAAAATATCCGATATTCCTGATACCATGTGTAAGGTCCAGGGTGAAAAAAATCAGATTTTCCTGATACCGTGAGTAACGTCCCGGGTGAAAAAAAATCAGATTTTCCTGATACCGTGAGTAACGTCCCGGGTGAAAAAAATCCGATTTTCCTGATACCGTGAGACACGTCCAGGGTGAAAAATATCTGATTTTCCTGATACCGTGAGTAACGTCCTGGGTGAAAAAAATCATATTTTCCTGATACCGTGAGTAAAGTCCAGGGTGAAAAAAATCAGATTTTCCTGATACCGTGAGTAACGTCCCGGGTGAAAATAATCCGATTTTCCTGATACCGTGAGTAACGTCCAGGGTGAAAAAAATCCGATTTTCCTGATACCGTGAGACACGTCCAGCGTGAAAAAAATCTGATTTTCCTGATACCGTGAGTAACGTACAGGGTGAAAAATATCCGATATTCCTGATACCATGTGTAAGGTCCAGGGTGAAAAAAATCAGATTTTCCTGATACCGTGAGTCACGTCCAGGGTGAAAAAAATCAGATTTTCCTGATACCGTGAGTAATGTCCCGGGGGAAAAAAATCCGATTTTCCTGATACCGTGAGTAAAGTCCCGGGTGAAAAAAATCATATTTTCCTGATACCGTGAGTAAAGTCCAGGGTGAAAAAAGTCAGATTTTCCTGATACCGTGAGTAACGTCCCGGGTGAAAAAAAAACATATTTTCCTGATACCGTGAGTAACGTCCCGGGTGAAAAAAAATCATATTTTCCTGATACCGTGAGTAACGTCCCGGGTGAAAAAAATCCGATTTTCCTGATACCGTGAGTAACGTCCAGGGTGAAAAAAATCCGATTTTCCTGATACCGTGAGACATGTCCAGCGTGAAAAAAATCTGATTTTCCTGATACCGTGAGTAACGTACAGGGTGAAAAAAATCATATTTTCCTGATACCGTGAGTAAAGTCCAGGGTGAAAAAAGTCAGATTTTCCTGATACCGTGAGTAACGTCCCGGGTGAAAAAAATCATATTTTCCTGATACCGTGAGTAACGTCCCGGGTGAAAAAAATCATATTTTCCTGATACCGTGAGTAAAGTCCAGGGTGAAAAAAGTCAGATTTTCCTGATACCGTGAGTAACGTCCCGGGTGAAAAAAAATCATATTTTCCTGATACCGTGAGTAATGTCCCGGGGGAAAAAAATCCGATTTTCCTGATACCGTGAGTAACGTCCCGGGTGAAAAAAAATCATATTCCTGATTCCGTGAGTAAAGTCCAGGGTGAAAAAAATTCAGATTTTCCTGATACCGTGAGTAAAGTCCCGGGTGAAAAAAATCATATTTTCCTGATACCGTGAGTAAAGTCCAGGGTGAAAAAAAATCATATTTTCCTGATACCGTGAGTAACGTCCCGGGTGAAAAAAATCCGATTTTCCTGATACCGTGAGTAACGTCCAGGGTGAAAAAAATCCGATTTTCCTGATACCGTGAGACATGTCCAGCGTGAAAAAAATCTGATTTTCCTGATACCGTGAGTAACGTACAGGGTGAAAAAAATCATATTTTCCTGATACCGTGAGTAAAGTCCAGGGTGAAAAAAGTCAGATTTTCCTGATACCGTGAGTAACGTCCCGGGTGAAAAAAATCATATTTTCCTGATACCGTGAGTAACGTCCCGGGTGGAAAAAATCATATTTTCCTGATACCGTGAGTAAAGTCCAGGGTGAAAAAAGTCAGATTTTCCTGATACCGTGAGTAACGTACAGGGTGAAAAAAATCATATTTTCCTGATACCGTGAGTAAAGTCCAGGGTGAAAAAAGTCAGATTTTCCTGATACCGTGAGTAACGTCCCGGGTGAAAAAAATCATATTTTCCTGATACCGTGAGTAACGTCCCGGGTGAAAAAAATCATATTTTCCTGATACCGTGAGTAAAGTCCAGGGTGAAAAAAGTCAGATTTTCCTGATACCGTGAGTAACGTACAGGGTGAAAAAAATCATATTTTCCTGATACCGTGAGTAAAGTCCAGGGTGAAAAAAGTCAGATTTTCCTGATACCGTGAGTAACGTCCCGGGTGAAAAAAATCATATTTTCCTGATACCGTGAGTAACGTCCCGGGTGAAAAAAATCATATTTTCCTGATACCGTGAGTAAAGTCCAGGGTGAAAAAAGTCAGATTTTCCTGATACCGTGAGTAACGTCCCGGGTGAAAAAAATCATATTTTCCTGATACCGTGAGTAATGTCCCGGGGGAAAAAAATCCGATTTTCCTGATACCGTGAGTAACGTCCAGGGTGAAAAAAATCCGATTTTCCTGATACCGTGAGTCACATCCAGGGTGAAAAAAAATCAGATTTTCCTGATACCGTGAGTAACGTCCCGGGTGAAAAAAATCCGATTTTCCTGATACCGTGAGACACGTCCAGGGTGAAAAATATCTGATTTTCCTGATACCGTGAGTAACGTCCTGGGTGAAAAAAATCATATTTTCCTGATACCGTGAGTAAAGTCCAGGGTGAAAAAAAAGAGATTTTCCTGATACCGTGAGTAACGTCCCGGGTGAAAAAAAATCATATTCCTGATTCCGTGAGTAAAGTCCAGTGTGAAAAAAATCAGATTTTCCTGATACCGTGAGTAACGTCCCGGGTGAAAAAAATCATATTTTCCTGATACCGTGAGTAAAGTCCAGGGTGAAAAAAGTCAGATTTTCCTGATACCGTGAGTAACGTCCCGGGTGAAAAAAATCATATTTTCCTGATACCGTGAGTAACGTCCCGGGTGAAAAAAATCATATTTTCCTGATACCGTGAGTAAAGTCCAGGGTGAAAAAAGTCAGATTTTCCTGATACCGTGAGTAACGTCCCGGGTGAAAAAAATCATATTTTCCTGATACCGTGAGTAACGTCCCGGGGGAAAAAAATCCGATTTTCCTGATACCGTGAGTAACGTCCAGGGTGAAAAAAATCCGATTTTCCTGATACCGTGAGACACGTCCAGCGTGAAAAAAATCTGATTTTCCTGATACCGTGAGTAACGTACAGGGTGAAAAATATCCGATATTCCTGATACCATGTGTAAGGTCCAGGGTGAAAAAAATCAGATTTTCCTGATACCGTGAGTCACGTCCAGGGTGAAAAAAATCAGATTTTCCTGATACCGTGAGTAACGTCCCGGGTGAAAAAAATCAGATTTTCCTGATACCGTGAGTAACGTCCATCGTGAAGAAAATCAGATTTTCCTGATACCGTGAGTAACGTCCAGGGTGAAAAAAATTATATTTTCCTGATACCTTGAGTTTAGTCCAGGTGAAAAAAAAGAGATTTTCATGATACCATGAAAAAAGTTTAGGGTGAAAAAAATCCGATATTCCTGATACCATGAGTAAGGTCCAGGGTGAAAAAAATCAGATTTTCCTGATACCGTGAGTAACATCCCGGGTGAAAAAAATCATATTATCCTGATACCGTAAGAAACGTCCAAGGGTGAAAAAAATCATATTTTCCTGATACCGTGAGTAAAGTCCAGGGTGAAAAAAATCAGATTTTCCTGATACCGTGAGTAACATCCCGGGTGAAAAAAATCATATTTTCCTGATACCGTAAGAAACGTCCAAGGGTGAAAAAAATCATATTTTCCTGATACCGTGAGTAAAGTCCAGGGTGAAAAAAATCAGATTTTCCTGATACCGTGAGTAACGTCCCGGGTGAAAAAAAATCATATTCCTGATTCCGTGAGTAACGTCCCGGGTGAAAAAAATCCGATTTTCCTGATACCGTGAGTAACGTCCAGGGTGAAAAAAATCCGATTTTCCTGATACCGTGAGACATGTCCAGCGTGAAAAAAATCTGATTTTCCTGATACCGTGAGTAACGTCCCGGGTGAAAAAAATCCGATTTTCCTGATACCGTGAGTCACATCCAGGGTGAAAAAAAATCAGATTTTCCTGATACCGTGAGTAACGTCCCGGGTGAAAAAAATCCGATTTTCCTGATACCGTGAGACACGTCCAGGGTGAAAAATATCTGATTTTCCTGATACCGTGAGTAACGTCCTGGGTGAAAAAAATCATATTTTCCTGATACCGTGAGTAAAGTCCAGGGTGAAAAAAATCAGATTTTCCTGATACCGTGAGTAACGTCCCGGGTGAAAATAATCCGATTTTCCTGATACCGTGAGTAACGTCCAGGGTGAAAAAAATCCGATTTTCCTGATACCGTGAGACACGTCCAGCGTGAAAAAAATCTGATTTTCCTGATACCGTGAGTAACGTACAGGGTGAAAAATATCCGATATTCCTGATACCATGTGTAAGGTCCAGGGTGAAAAAAATCAGATTTTCCTGATACCGTGAGTCACGTCCAGGGTGAAAAAAATCAGATTTTCCTGATACCGTGAGTAACGTCCCGGGTGAAAAAAATCAGATTTTCCTGATACCGTGAGTAACGTCCATCGTGAAGAAAATCAGATTTTCCTGATACCGTGAGTAACGTCCAGGGTGAAAAAAATTATATTTTCCTGATACCTTGAGTTTAGTCCAGGTGAAAAAAAAGAGATTTTCATGATACCATGAAAAAAGTTTAGGGTGAAAAAAATCCGATATTCCTGATACCATGAGTAAGGTCCAGGGTGAAAAAAATCAGATTTTCCTGATACCGTGAGTAACATCCCGGGTGAAAAAAATCATATTATCCTGATACCGTAAGAAACGTCCAAGGGTGAAAAAAATCATATTTTCCTGATACCGTGAGTAAAGTCCAGGGTGAAAAAAATCAGATTTTCCTGATACCGTGAGTAACGTCCCGGGTGAAAAAAAATCATATTCCTGATTCCGTGAGTAAAGTCCAGGGTGAAAAAAATTCAGATTTTCCTGATACCGTGAGTAAAGTCCCGGGTGAAAAAAATCATATTTTCCTGATACCGTGAGTAAAGTCCAGGGTGAAAAAAGTCAGATTTTCCTGATACCGTGAGTAACGTCCCGGGTGAAAAAAAAACATATTTTCCTGATACCGTGAGTAACGTCCCGGGTGAAAAAAAATCATATTTTCCTGATACCGTGAGTAACGTCCCGGGTGAAAAAAATCCGATTTTCCTGATACCGTGAGTAACGTCCAGGGTGAAAAAAATCCGATTTTCCTGATACCGTGAGACATGTCCAGCGTGAAAAAAATCTGATTTTCCTGATACCGTGAGTAACGTACAGGGTGAAAAAAATCATATTTTCCTGATACCGTGAGTAAAGTCCAGGGTGAAAAAAGTCAGATTTTCCTGATACCGTGAGTAACGTCCCGGGTGAAAAAAATCATATTTTCCTGATACCGTGAGTAACGTCCCGGGTGAAAAAAATCATATTTTCCTGATACCGTGAGTAAAGTCCAGGGTGAAAAAAGTCAGATTTTCCTGATACCGTGAGTAACGTCCCGGGTGAAAAAAATCATATTTTCCTGATACCGTGAGTAATGTCCCGGGGGAAAAAAATCCGATTTTCCTGATACCGTGAGTAACGTCCCGGGTGAAAAAAAATCATATTCCTGATTCCGTGAGTAAAGTCCAGGGTGAAAAAAATTCAGATTTTCCTGATACCGTGAGTAAAGTCCAGGGTGAAAAAAATCATATTTTCCTGATACCGTGAGTAAAGTCCAGGGTGAAAAAAAATCATATTTTCCTGATACCGTGAGTAACGTCCCGGGTGAAAAAAATCCGATTTTCCTGATACCGTGAGTAACGTCCAGGGTGAAAAAAATCCGATTTTCCTGATACCGTGAGACATGTCCAGCGTGAAAAAAATCTGATTTTCCTGATACCGTGAGTAACGTACAGGGTGAAAAAAATCATATTTTCCTGATACCGTGAGTAAAGTCCAGGGTGAAAAAAGTCAGATTTTCCTGATACCGTGAGTAACGTCCCGGGTGAAAAAAATCATATTTTCCTGATACCGTGAGTAACGTCCCGGGTGAAAAAAATCATATTTTCCTGATACCGTGAGTAAAGTCCAGGGTGAAAAAAGTCAGATTTTCCTGATACCGTGAGTAACGTCCCGGGTGAAAAAAATCATATTTTCCTGATACCGTGAGTAATGTCCCGGGGGAAAAAAATCCGATTTTCCTGATACCGTGAGTAACGTCCAGGGTGAAAAAAATCCGATTTTCCTGATACCGTGAGTCACATCCAGGGTGAAAAAAAATCAGATTTTCCTGATACCGTGAGTAACATCCCGGGTGAAAAAAATCCGATTTTCCTGATACCGTGAGACACGTCCAGGGTGAAAAATATCTGATTTTCCTGATACCGTGAGTAACGTCCTGGGTGAAAAAAATCATATTTTCCTGATACCGTGAGTAAAGTCCAGGGTGAAAAAAATCAGATTTTCCTGATACCGTGAGTAACGTCCCGGGTGAAAATAATCCGATTTTCCTGATACCGTGAGTAACGTCCAGGGTGAAAAAAATCCGATTTTCCTGATACCGTGAGACACGTCCAGCGTGAAAAAAATCTGATTTTCCTGATACCGTGAGTAACGTACAGGGTGAAAAATATCCGATATTCCTGATACCATGTGTAAGGTCCAGGGTGAAAAAAATCAGATTTTCCTGATACCGTGAGTCACGTCCAGGGTGAAAAAAATCAGATTTTCCTGATACCGTGAGTAACGTCCCGGGTGAAAAAAATCAGATTTTCCTGATACCGTGAGTAACGTCCATCGTGAAGAAAATCAGATTTTCCTGATACCGTGAGTAACGTCCAGGGTGAAAAAAATTATATTTTCCTGATACCTTGAGTTTAGTCCAGGTGAAAAAAAAGAGATTTTCATGATACCATGAAAAAAGTTTTTGGTGAAAAAAATCCGATATTCCTGATACCATGAGTAAGGTCCAGGGTGAAAAAAATCAGATTTTCCTGATACCGTGAGTAACATCCCGGGTGAAAAAAATCATATTATCCTGATACCGTAAGAAACGTCCAAGGGTGAAAAAAATCATATTTTCCTGATACCGTGAGTAAAGTCCAGGGTGAAAAAAATCAGATTTTCCTGATACCGTGAGTAACGTCCCGGGTGAAAAAAAATCATATTCCTGATTCCGTGAGTAAAGTCCAGGGTGAAAAAAATTCAGATTTTCCTGATACCGTGAGTAAAGTCCCGGGTGAAAAAAATCATATTTTCCTGATACCGTGAGTAAAGTCCAGGGTGAAAAAAGTCAGATTTTCCTGATACCGTGAGTAACGTCCCGGGTGAAAAAAAAACATATTTTCCTGATACCGTGAGTAACGTCCCGGGTGAAAAAAAATCATATTTTCCTGATACCGTGAGTAACGTCCCGGGTGAAAAAAATCCGATTTTCCTGATACCGTGAGTAACGTCCAGGGTGAAAAAAATCCGATTTTCCTGATACCGTGAGACATGTCCAGCGTGAAAAAAATCTGATTTTCCTGATACCGTGAGTAACGTACAGGGTGAAAAAAATCATATTTTCCTGATACCGTGAGTAAAGTCCAGGGTGAAAAAAGTCAGATTTTCCTGATACCGTGAGTAACGTCCCGGGTGAAAAAAATCATATTTTCCTGATACCGTGAGTAACGTCCCGGGTGAAAAAAATCATATTTTCCTGATACCGTGAGTAAAGTCCAGGGTGAAAAAAGTCAGATTTTCCTGATACCGTGAGTAACGTCCCGGGTGAAAAAAAATCATATTTTCCTGATACCGTGAGTAATGTCCCGGGGGAAAAAAATCCGATTTTCCTGATACCGTGAGTAACGTCCCGGGTGAAAAAAAATCATATTCCTGATTCCGTGAGTAAAGTCCAGGGTGAAAAAAATTCAGATTTTCCTGATACCGTGAGTAAAGTCCCGGGTGAAAAAAATCATATTTTCCTGATACCGTGAGTAAAGTCCAGGGTGAAAAAAAATCATATTTTCCTGATACCGTGAGTAACGTCCCGGGTGAAAAAAATCCGATTTTCCTGATACCGTGAGTAACGTCCAGGGTGAAAAAAATCCGATTTTCCTGATACCGTGAGACATGTCCAGCGTGAAAAAAATCTGATTTTCCTGATACCGTGAGTAACGTACAGGGTGAAAAAAATCATATTTTCCTGATACCGTGAGTAAAGTCCAGGGTGAAAAAAGTCAGATTTTCCTGATACCGTGAGTAACGTCCCGGGTGAAAAAAATCATATTTTCCTGATACCGTGAGTAACGTCCCGGGTGAAAAAAATCATATTTTCCTGATACCGTGAGTAAAGTCCAGGGTGAAAAAAGTCAGATTTTCCTGATACCGTGAGTAACGTCCCGGGTGAAAAAAATCATATTTTCCTGATACCGTGAGTAATGTCCCGGGGGAAAAAAATCCGATTTTCCTGATACCGTGAGTAACGTCCAGGGTGAAAAAAATCCGATTTTCCTGATACCGTGAGTCACATCCAGGGTGAAAAATAAATCAGATTTTCCTGATACCGTGAGTAACGTCCCGGGTGAAAAAAATCCGATTTTCCTGATACCGTGAGACACGTCCAGGGTGAAAAATATCTGATTTTCCTGATACCGTGAGTAACGTCCTGGGTGAAAAAAATCATATTTTCCTGATACCGTGAGTAAAGACCAGGGTGAAAAAAATCAGATTTTCCTGATACCGTGAGTAACGTCCCGGGTGAAAATAATCCGATTTTCCTGATACCGTGAGTAACGTCCAGGGTGAAAAAAATCCGATTTTCCTGATACCGTGAGACACGTCCAGCGTGAAAAAAATCTGATTTTCCTGATACCGTGAGTAACGTACAGGGTGAAAAATATCCGATATTCCTGATACCATGTGTAAGGTCCAGGGTGAAAAAAATCAGATTTTCCTGATACCGTGAGTAACGTCCCGGGTGAAAAAAAATCAGATTTTCCTGATACCGTGAGTAACGTCCCGGGTGAAAAAAATCCGATTTTCCTGAT
Organism: Bradypodion pumilum; assembly: GCA_035047305.1. Lineage (NCBI taxonomy): Eukaryota > Metazoa > Chordata > Lepidosauria > Squamata > Chamaeleonidae > Bradypodion > Bradypodion pumilum. Next base: position 188,401,192 of record JAWDJD010000003.1, read on the forward strand.
ACCGTGAGACACGTCCAGGGTGAAAAATATCTGATTTTCCTGATACCGTGAGTAACGTCCTGGGTGAAAAAAATCATATTTTCCTGATACCGTGAGTAAAGTCCAGGGTGAAAAAAATCAGATTTTCCTGATACCGTGAGTAACGTCCCGGGTGAAAATAATCCGATTTTCCTGATACCGTGAGTAACGTCCAGGGTGAAAAAAATCCGATTTTCCTGATACCGTGAGACACGTCCAGCGTGAAAAAAATCTGATTTTCCTGATACCGTGAGTAACGTACAGGGTGAAAAATATCCGATATTCCTGATACCATGTGTAAGGTCCAGGGTGAAAAAAATCAGATTTTCCTGATACCGTGAGTCACGTCCAGGGTGAAAAAAATCAGATTTTCCTGATACCGTGAGTAATGTCCCGGGGGAAAAAAATCCGATTTTCCTGATACCGTGAGTAAAGTCCCGGGTGAAAAAAATCATATTTTCCTGATACCGTGAGTAAAGTCCAGGGTGAAAAAAGTCAGATTTTCCTGATACCGTGAGTAACGTCCCGGGTGAAAAAAAAACATATTTTCCTGATACCGTGAGTAACGTCCCGGGTGAAAAAAAATCATATTTTCCTGATACCGTGAGTAACGTCCCGGGTGAAAAAAATCCGATTTTCCTGATACCGTGAGTAACGTCCAGGGTGAAAAAAATCCGATTTTCCTGATACCGTGAGACATGTCCAGCGTGAAAAAAATCTGATTTTCCTGATACCGTGAGTAACGTACAGGGTGAAAAAAATCATATTTTCCTGATACCGTGAGTAAAGTCCAGGGTGAAAAAAGTCAGATTTTCCTGATACCGTGAGTAACGTCCCGGGTGAAAAAAATCATATTTTCCTGATACCGTGAGTAACGTCCCGGGTGAAAAAAATCATATTTTCCTGATACCGTGAGTAAAGTCCAGGGTGAAAAAAGTCAGATTTTCCTGATACCGTGAGTAACGTCCCGGGTGAAAAAAAATCATATTTTCCTGATACCGTGAGTAATGTCCCGGGGGAAAAAAATCCGATTTTCCTGATACCGTGAGTAACGTCCCGGGTGAAAAAAAATCATATTCCTGATTCCGTGAGTAAAGTCCAGGGTGAAAAAAATTCAGATTTTCCTGATACCGTGAGTAAAGTCCCGGGTGAAAAAAATCATATTTTCCTGATACCGTGAGTAAAGTCCAGGGTGAAAAAAAATCATATTTTCCTGATACCGTGAGTAACGTCCCGGGTGAAAAAAATCCGATTTTCCTGATACCGTGAGTAACGTCCAGGGTGAAAAAAATCCGATTTTCCTGATACCGTGAGACATGTCCAGCGTGAAAAAAATCTGATTTTCCTGATACCGTGAGTAACGTACAGGGTGAAAAAAATCATATTTTCCTGATACCGTGAGTAAAGTCCAGGGTGAAAAAAGTCAGATTTTCCTGATACCGTGAGTAACGTCCCGGGTGAAAAAAATCATATTTTCCTGATACCGTGAGTAACGTCCCGGGTGAAAAAAATCATATTTTCCTGATACCGTGAGTAAAGTCCAGGGTGAAAAAAGTCAGATTTTCCTGATACCGTGAGTAACGTCCCGGGTGAAAAAAATCATATTTTCCTGATACCGTGAGTAATGTCCCGGGGGAAAAAAATCCGATTTTCCTGATACCGTGAGTAACGTCCAGGGTGAAAAAAATCCGATTTTCCTGATACCGTGAGTCACATCCAGGGTGAAAAAAAATCAGATTTTCCTGATACCGTGAGTAACGTCCCGGGTGAAAAAAATCCGATTTTCCTGATACCGTGAGACACGTCCAGGGTGAAAAATATCTGATTTTCCTGATACCGTGAGTAACGTCCTGGGTGAAAAAAATCATATTTTCCTGATACCGTGAGTAAAGTCCAGGGTGAAAAAAATCAGATTTTCCTGATACCGTGAGTAACGTCCCGGGTGAAAATAATCCGATTTTCCTGATACCGTGAGTAACGTCCAGGGTGAAAAAAATCCGATTTTCCTGATACCGTGAGACACGTCCAGCGTGAAAAAAATCTGATTTTCCTGATACCGTGAGTAACGTACAGGGTGAAAAATATCCGATATTCCTGATACCATGTGTAAGGTCCAGGGTGAAAAAAATCAGATTTTCCTGATACCGTGAGTCACGTCCAGGGTGAAAAAAATCAGATTTTCCTGATACCGTGAGTAACGTCCCGGGTGAAAAAAATCAGATTTTCCTGATACCGTGAGTAACGTCCATCGTGAAGAAAATCAGATTTTCCTGATACCGTGAGTAACGTCCAGGGTGAAAAAAATTATATTTTCCTGATACCTTGAGTTTAGTCCAGGTGAAAAAAAAGAGATTTTCATGATACCATGAAAAAAGTTTAGGGTGAAAAAAATCCGATATTCCTGATACCATGAGTAAGGTCCAGGGTGAAAAAAATCAGATTTTCCTGATACCGTGAGTAACATCCCGGGTGAAAAAAATCATATTATCCTGATACCGTAAGAAACGTCCAAGGGTGAAAAAAATCATATTTTCCTGATACCGTGAGTAACGTCCCGGGTGAAAAAAAATCATATTCCTGATTCCGTGAGTAAAGTCCAGGGTGAAAAAAATTCAGATTTTCCTGATACCGTGAGTAAAGTCCCGGGTGAAAAAAATCATATTTTCCTGATACCGTGAGTAAAGTCCAGGGTGAAAAAAGTCAGATTTTCCTGATACCGTGAGTAACGTCCCGGGTGAAAAAAAAACATATTTTCCTGATACCGTGAGTAACGTCCCGGGTGAAAAAAAATCATATTTTCCTGATACCGTGAGTAACGTCCCGGGTGAAAAAAATCCGATTTTCCTGATACCGTGAGACATGTCCAGCGTGAAAAAAATCTGATTTTCCTGATACCGTGAGTAACGTACAGGGTGAAAAAAATCATATTTTCCTGATACCGTGAGTAAAGTCCAGGGTGAAAAAAGTCAGATTTTCCTGATACCGTGAGTAACGTCCCGGGTGAAAAAAATCATATTTTCCTGATACCGTGAGTAACGTCCCGGGTGAAAAAAATCATATTTTCCTGATACCGTGAGTAAAGTCCAGGGTGAAAAAAGTCAGATTTTCCTGATACCGTGAGTAACGTCCCGGGTGAAAAAAAATCATATTTTCCTGATACCGTGAGTAATGTCCCGGGGGAAAAAAATCCGATTTTCCTGATACCGTGAGTAACGTCCCGGGTGAAAAAAAATCATATTCCTGATTCCGTGAGTAAAGTCCAGGGTGAAAAAAATTCAGATTTTCCTGATACCGTGAGTAAAGTCCCGGGTGAAAAAAATCATATTTTCCTGATACCGTGAGTAAAGTCCAGGGTGAAAAAAAATCATATTTTCCTGATACCGTGAGTAACGTCCCGGCTGAAAAAAATCCGATTTTCCTGATACCGTGAGTAACGTCCAGGGTGAAAAAAATCCGATTTTCCTGATACCGTGAGACATGTCCAGCGTGAAAAAAATCTGATTTTCCTGATACCGTGAGTAACGTACAGGGTGAAAAAAATCATATTTTCCTGATACCGTGAGTAAAGTCCAGGGTGAAAAAAGTCAGATTTTCCTGATACCGTGAGTAACGTCCCGGGTGAAAAAAATCATATTTTCCTGATACCGTGAGTAACGTCCCGGGTGAAAAAAATCATATTTTCCTGATACCGTGAGTAAAGTCCAGGGTGAAAAAAGTCAGATTTTCCTGATACCGTGAGTAACGTCCCGGGTGAAAAAAATCATATTTTCCTGATACCGTGAGTAATGTCCCGGGGGGAAAAAAATCCGATTTTCCTGATACCGTGAGTAACGTCCAGGGTGAAAAAAATCCGATTTTCCTGATACCGTGAGTCACATCCAGGGTGAAAAAAAATCAGATTTTCCTGATACCGTGAGTAACGTCCCGGGTGAAAAAAATCCGATTTTCCTGATACCGTGAGACACGTCCAGGGTGAAAAATATCTGATTTTCCTGATACCGTGAGTAACGTCCTGGGTGAAAAAAATCATATTTTCCTGATACCGTGAGTAAAGACCAGGGTGAAAAAAATCAGATTTTCCTGATACCGTGAGTAACGTCCCGGGTGAAAATAATCCGATTTTCCTGATACCGTGAGTAACGTCCAGGGTGAAAAAAATCCGATTTTCCTGATACCGTGAGACACGTCCAGCGTGAAAAAAATCTGATTTTCCTGATACCGTGAGTAACGTACAGGGTGAAAAATATCCGATATTCCTGATACCATGTGTAAGGTCCAGGGTGAAAAAAATCAGATTTTCCTGATACCGTGAGTAACGTCCCGGGTGAAAAAAAATCAGATTTTCCTGATACCGTGAGTAACGTCCCGGGTGAAAAAAATCCGATTTTCCTGATACCGTGAGACACGTCCAGGGTGAAAAATATCTGATTTTCCTGATACCGTGAGTAACGTCCCGGGTGAAAATAATCCGATTTTCCTGATACCGTGAGTAACGTCCAGGGTGAAAAAAATCCGATTTTCCTGATACCGTGAGACACGTCCAGCGTGAAAAAAATCTGATTTTCCTGATACCGTGAGTAACGTACAGGGTGAAAAATATCCGATATTCCTGATACCATGTGTAAGGTCCAGGGTGAAAAAAATCAGATTTTCCTGATACCGTGAGTCACGTCCAGGGTGAAAAAAATCAGATTTTCCTGATACCGTGAGTAATGTGCCGGGGGAAAAAAATCCGATTTTCCTGATACCGTGAGTAAAGTCCCGGGTGAAAAAAATCATATTTTCCTGATACCGTGAGTAAAGTCCAGGGTGAAAAAAATCAGATTTTCCTGATACCGTGAGTAACGTCCCGGGTGAAAATAATCCGATTTTCCTGATACCGTGAGTAACGTCCAGGGTGAAAAAAATCCGATTTTCCTGATACCGTGAGACACGTCCAGCGTGAAAAAAATCTGATTTTCCTGATACCGTGAGTAACGTACAGGGTGAAAAATATCCGATATTCCTGATACCATGTGTAAGGTCCAGGGTGAAAAAAATCAGATTTTCCTGATACCGTGAGTCACGTCCAGGGTGAAAAAAATCAGATTTTCCTGATACCGTGAGTAATGTCCCGGGGGAAAAAAATCCGATTTTCCTGATACCGTGAGTAAAGTCCCGGGTGAAAAAAATCATATTTTCCTGATACCGTGAGTAAAGTCCAGGGTGAAAAAAGTCAGATTTTCCTGATACCGTGAGTAACGTCCCGGGTGAAAAAAAAACATATTTTCCTGATACCGTGAGTAACGTCCCGGGTGAAAAAAAATCATATTTTCCTGATACCGTGAGTAACGTCCCGGGTGAAAAAAATCCGATTTTCCTGATACCGTTAGTAACGTCCAGGGTGAAAAAAATCCGATTTTCCTGATACCGTGAGACATGTCCAGCGTGAAAAAAATCTGATTTTCCTGATACCGTGAGTAACGTACAGGGTGAAAAAAATCATATTTTCCTGATACCGTGAGTAAAGTCCAGGGTGAAAAAAGTCAGATTTTCCTGATACCGTGAGTAACGTCCCGGGTGAAAAAAATCATATTTTCCTGATACCGTGAGTAACGTCCCGGGTGAAAAAAATCATATTTTCCTGATACCGTGAGTAAAGTCCAGGGTGAAAAAAGTCAGATTTTCCTGATACCGTGAGTAACGTCCCGGGTGAAAAAAAATCATATTTTCCTGATACCGTGAGTAATGTCCCGGGAGAAAAAAATCCGATTTTCCTGATACCGTGAGTAACGTCCCGGGTGAAAAAAAATCATATTCCTGATTCCGTGAGTAAAGTCCAGGGTGAAAAAAATTCAGATTTTCCTGATACCGTGAGTAAAGTCCCGGGTGAAAAAAATCATATTTTCCTGATACCGTGAGTAAAGTCCAGGGTGAAAAAAAATCATATTTTCCTGATACCGTGAGTAACGTCCCGGGTGAAAAAAATCCGATTTTCCTGATACCGTGAGTAACGTCCAGGGTGAAAAAAATCCGATTTTCCTGATACCGTGAGACATGTCCAGCGTGAAAAAATCTGATTTTCCTGATACCGTGAGTAACGTACAGGGTGAAAAAAATCATATTTTCCTGATACCGTGAGTAAAGTCCAGGGTGAAAAAAGTCAGATTTTCCTGATACCGTGAGTAACGTCCCGGGTGAAAAAAATCATATTTTCCTGATACCGTGAGTAACGTCCCGGGTGAAAAAAATCATATTTTCCTGATACCGTGAGTAAAGTCCAGGGTGAAAAAAGTCAGATTTTCCTGATACCGTGAGTAACGTCCCGGGTGAAAAAAATCATATTTTCCTGATACCGTGAGTAATGTCCCGGGGGAAAAAAATCCGAATTTCCTGATACCGTGAGTAACGTCCAGGGTGAAAAAAATCCGATTTTCCTGATACCGTGAGTCACATCCAGGGTGAAAAAAAATCAGATTTTCCTGATACCATGAGTAACGTCCCGGGTGAAAAAAATCCGATTTTCCTGATACCGTGAGACACGTCCAGGGTGAAAAATATCTGATTTTCCTGATACCGTGAGTAACGTCCTGGGTGAAAAAAATCATATTTTCCTGATACCGTGAGTAAAGTCCAGGGTGAAAAAAATCAGATTTTCCTGATACCGTGAGTAACGTCCCGGGTGAAAATAATCCGATTTTCCTGATACCGTGAGTAACGTCCAGGGTGAAAAAAATCCGATTTTCCTGATACCGTGAGACACGTCCAGCGTGAAAAAAATCTGATTTTCCTGATACCGTGAGTAACGTACAGGGTGAAAAATATCCGATATTCCTGATACCATGTGTAAGGTCCAGGGTGAAAAAAATCAGATTTTCCTGATACCGTGAGTAACGTCCCGGGTGAAAAAAAATCAGATTTTCCTGATACCGTGAGTAACGTCCCGGGTGAAAAAAATCCGATTTTCCTGATACCGTGAGACACGTCCAGGGTGAAAAATATCTGATTTTCCTGATACCGTGAGTAACGTCCTGGGTGAAAAAAATCATATTTTCCTGATACCGTGAGTAAAGTCCAGGGTGAAAAAAATCAGATTTTCCTGATACCGTGAGTAACGTCCCGGGTGAAAATAATCCGATTTTCCTGATACCGTGAGTAACGTCCAGGGTGAAAAAAATCCGATTTTCCTGATACCGTGAGACACGTCCAGCGTGAAAAAAATCTGATTTTCCTGATACCGTGAGTAACGTACAGGGTGAAAAATATCCGATATTCCTGATACCATGTGTAAGGTCCAGGGTGAAAAAAATCAGATTTTCCTGATACCGTGAGTCACGTCCAGGGTGAAAAAAATCAGATTTTCCTGATACCGTGAGTAATGTCCCGGGGGAAAAAAATCCGATTTTCCTGATACCGTGAGTAACGTCCAGGGTGAAAAAAATCCGATTTTCCTGATACCGTGAGACATGTCCAGCGTGAAAAAAATCTGATTTTCCTGATACCGTGAGTAACGTACAGGGTGAAAAAAATCATATTTTCCTGATACCGTGAGTAAAGTCCAGGGTGAAAAAAGTCAGATTTTCCTGATACCGTGAGTAACGTCCCGGGTGAAAAAAATCATATTTTCCTGATACCGTGAGTAACGTCCCGGGTGAAAAAAATCATATTTTCCTGATACCGTGAGTAAAGTCCAGGGTGAAAAAAGTCAGATTTTCCTGATACCGTGAGTAACGTCCCGGGTGAAAAAAATCATATTTTCCTGATACCGTGAGTAATGTCCCGGGGGAAAAAAATCCGATTTTCCTGATACCGTGAGTAACGTCCAGGGTGAAAAAAATCCGATTTTCCTGATACCGTGAGTCACATCCAGGGTGAAAAAAAATCAGATTTTCCTGATACCGTGAGTAACGTCCCGGGTGAAAAAAATCCGATTTTCCTGATACCGTGAGACACGTCCAGGGTGAAAAATATCTGATTTTCCTGATACCGTGAGTAACGTCCTGGGTGAAAAAAATCATATTTTCCTGATACCGTGAGTAAAGTCCAGGGTGAAAAAAATCAGATTTTCCTGATACCGTGAGTAACGTCCCGGGTGAAAAAAAATCATATTCCTGATTCCGTGAGTAAAGTCCAGTGTGAAAAAAATCAGATTTTCCTGATACCGTGAGTAACGTCCCGGGTGAAAAAAATCATATTTTCCTGATACCGTGAGTAAAGTCCAGGGTGAAAAAAGTCAGATTTTCCTGATACCGTGAGTAACGTCCCGGGTGAAAAAAATCATATTTTCCTGATACCGTGAGTAACGTCCCGGGTGAAAAAAATCATATTTTCCTGATACCGTGAGTAAAGTCCAGGGTGAAAAAAGTCAGATTTTCCTGATACCGTGAGTAACGTCCCGGGTGAAAAAAATCATATTTTCCTGATACCGTGAGTAACGTCCCGGGGGAAAAAATCCGATTTTCCTGATACCGTGAGTAACGTCCCGGGTGAAAAAAATCCGATTTTCCTGATACCGTGAGACACGTCCAGCGTGAAAAAAATCTGATTTTCCTGATACCGTGAGTAACGTACAGGGTGAAAAATATCCGATATTCCTGATACCATGTGTAAGGTCCAGGGTGAAAAAAATCAGATTTTCCTGATACCATGAGTCACGTCCAGGGTGAAAAAAATCAGATTTTCCTGATACCGTGAGTAACGTCCCGGGTGAAAAAAATCAGATTTTCCTGATACCGTGAGTAACGTCCATCGTGAAGAAAATCAGATTTTCCTGATACCGTGAGTAACGTCCAGGGTGAAAAAAATTATATTTTCCTGATACCTTGAGTTTAGTCCAGGTGAAAAAAAAGAGATTTTCATGATACCATGAAAAAAGTTTAGGGTGAAAAAAATCAGATTTTCCTGATACCGTGAGTAACGTCCCGGGTGAAAAAAAATCATATTCCTGATTCCGTGAGTAAAGTCCAGGGTGAAAAAAATTCAGATTTTCCTGATACCGTGAGTAAAGTCCCGGGTGAAAAAAATCATATTTTCCTGATACCGTGAGTAAAGTCCAGGGTGAAAAAAGTCAGATTTTCCTGATACCGTGAGTAACGTCCCGGGTGAAAAAAAATCATATTTTCCTGATACCGTGAGTAACGTCCCGGGTGAAAAAAATCCGATTTTCCTGATACCGTGAGTAACGTCCAGGGTGAAAAAAATCCGATTTTCCTGATACCGTGAGACATGTCCAGCGTGAAAAAAATCTGATTTTCCTGATACCGTGAGTAACGTACAGGGTGAAAAAAATCCGATATTCCTGATACCATGAGTAAGGTCCAGGGTGAAAAAAATCAGATTTTCCTGATACCGTGAGTCACGTCCAGGGTGAAAAAAATCAGATTTTCCTGATACCGTGAGTAACATCCCGGGTGAAAAAAATCATATTTTCCTGATACCGTGAGTAAAGTCCAGGGTGAAAAAAAAATCAAATTTTCATGATACCATGGGTAATAGTCCAGGTGAAAAAAATCCGACTTTCCTGATACCGTGAGTCACGTCCAGGGTGAAAATAATCAGATTTTCCAGATACCGTGAGTTATGTCCAGGGTGAAAAATATCAGATTTTCCTGATACCGTGAGTAACGTCCAGGGTGAAAAAAATTATATTTTCCTGATACCTTGAGTTTAGTCCAGGTGAAAAAAAAGAGATTTTCATGATACCATGAAAAAAGTTTAGGGTGAAAAAAATCCGTTATTCCTGATACCGTGAGTAAGGTCCAGGGTGAAAAAAGTCAGATTTTCATGATACCGTGAGTAACGTCCCGGGTGAAAAAAATCATATTTTCCTGATACCGTGAGTAACGTCCAGGTGAAAAAAACCCAATTTTCCTGATACCGTGAGTAACGTCCAGGGTGAAAATAATCCGATTTTCCTGATACCGTGAGACACGTCCAGGGTGAAAAAAATCTGATTTTCCTGATACCGTGAGTAACGTACAGGGTGAAAAAATCTGATTTTCCTGATACCATGAGTAATGTCCAGGGTGAAAAAAATCCGATTTTCCTGATACCGTGAGTCACGTCCAGGGTGAAAAAAATCAGATTTCCCTGATACCGTGAGTAACGTCCCGGGTGAAAAAAATCATATTTTCCTGATACCGTGAGTAAAGTCCAGGGTGAAAAAAATCAGATTTTCCTGATACCGTGAGTAACGTCCCGGGTGAAAAAAATCATATTTTCCTGATACTGTGAGAAACGTCCTGGGTGAAAAAAATCATATTTTCCTGATACCATGAGTAAAGTCCAGGGTGAAAAAAATCAAATTTTCATGATACCATGGGTAATAGTCCAGGTGAAAAAAATCCGATTTTCCTGATACCGTGAGTCACGTCCAGGGTGAAAAAAATCATATTTTCCAGATACCGTGAGTTATGTCCAGGGTGAAAAATATCAGATTTTCCTGATACCGTGAGTAACGTCCAGGGTGAAAAAAATTATATTTTCCTGATACCTTGAGTTTAGTCCAGGTGAAAAAAAAGAGATTTTCATGATACCATGAAAAAAGTTTAGGGTGAAAAAAATCCAATATTCCTGATACCGTGAGTAAGGTCCAGGGTGAAAAAAGTCAGATTTTCATGATACCGTGAGTAACGTCCCGGGTGAAAAAAATCATATTTTCCTGATACCGTGAGTAACGGCCCGGGTGAAAAAAATCCGAATTTCCTTATACCGTGAGACACGTCCACGGTGAAAAATATCAGATTTTCCTGATACCGTGAGTAACGTCCTCAGTGAAAAAAATCATATTTTCCTGATACCGTGAGTAAAGTCCAGGGTGAAAAAAATCAGATTTTCCTGATACCGTGAGTAACGTCCCGGGTGAAAAAAAATCATATTCCTGATTCCATGAGTAAAGTCCAGGGTGAAAAAAATCAGATTTTCCTGATACCGTGAGTAACGTCCCGGGTGAAAAAAATCATATTTTCCTGATACCGTGAGTAAAGTCCAGGGTGAAAAAAGTCAGATTTTCCTGATACCGTGAGTAACGTCCCGGGTGAAAAAAATCCGATTTTCCTGATACCGTGAGTAACGTCCAGCGTGAAAAAAATCTGATTTTCCTGATACCGTGAGTAACGTACAGGATGAAAAAAATCCGATATTCCTGATACCATGAGTAAGGTCCAGGGTGAAAAAAATCAGATTTTCCTGATACCGTGAGTAACGTCCATCGTGAAGAAAATCAGATTTTCCTGATACCGTGAGTAACGTCCAGGGTGAAAAAAATTATATTTTCCTGATACCTTGAGTTTAGTCCAGGTGAAAAAAAAAGAGATTTTCATGATACCATGAAAAAAGTTTAGGGTGAAAAAAATCCGATATTCCTGATACCATGAGTAAGGTCCAGGGTGAAAAAAATCAGATTTTCCTGATACCGTGAGAAACGTCCAAGGGTGAAAAAAATCATATTTTCCTGATACCGTGAGTAAAGTCCAGGGTGAAAAAAAAATCAAATTTTCATGATACCATGGGTAATAGTCCAGGTGAAAAAAATCCGATTTTCCTGATACCGTGAGTCACATCCAGGGTGAAAAAAATCAGATTTTCCAGATACCGTGAGTTATGTCCAGGGTGAAAAATATCAGATTTTCCTGATACTGTGAGTAACGTCCAGGGTGAAAAAAAAGAGATTTTCATGATACCATGAAAAAAGTTTAGGGTGAAAAAAATCCGATATTCCTGATACCGTGAGTAAGGTCCAGGGTGAAAAAAGTCAGATTTTCATGATACCGTGAGTAACCTCCCGGGTGAAAAAAATCATATTTTCCTGATACCGGGAGTAAGGTCCAGGGTGAAAAAAATCCGATTTTCCTGATACCGTGAGACACGTCCAGGGTGAAAAATATCTGATTTTCCTGATACCGTGAGTAACGTCCTGGGTGAAAAAAATCATATTTTCCTGATACCGTGAGTAAAGTCCAGGCTGAAAAAAATCAGATTTTCCTGATACCGTGAGTAACGTCCCGGGTGAAAAAAAATCATATTCCTGATTCCATGAGTAAAGTCCAGGGTGAAAAAAATCAGATTTTCCTGATACCGTGAGTAACGTCCCGGGTGAAAAAAATCATATTTTCCTGATACCGTGAGTAAAGTCCAGGGTGAAAAAAGTCAGATTTTCCTGATACCGTGAGTAACGTCCCGGGTGAAAAAAATCCGATTTTCCTGATACCGTGAGTAACGTCCAGCGTGAAAAAAATCTGATTTTCCTGATACCGTGAGTAACGTACAGGATGAAAAAATCCGATATTCCTGATACCATGAGTAAGGTCCAGGGTGAAAAAAATCAGATTTTCCTGATACCGTGAGTAACGTCCATCGTGAAGAAAATCAGATTTTCCTGATACCGTGAGTAACGTCCAGGGTGAAAAAAATTATATTTTCCTGATACCTTGAGTTTAGTCCAGGTGAAAAAAAAAGAGATTTTCATGATACCATGAAAAAAGTTTAGGGTGAAAAAAATCCGATATTCCTGATACCATGAGTAAGGTCCAGGGTGAAAAAAATCAGATTTTCCTGATACCGTGAGAAACGTCCAAGGGTGAAAAAAATCATATTTTCCTGATACCGTGAGTAAAGTCCAGGGTGAAAAAAAAATCAAATTTTCATAATACCATGGGTAATAGTCCAGGTGAAAAAAATCTGATTTTCCTGATACCGTGAGTCACATCCAGGGTGAAAAAAATCAGATTTTCCAGATACCGTGAGTTATGTCCACGGTGAAAAATATCAGATTTTCCTGATACTGTGAGTAACGTCCAGGGTGAAAAAAATTATATTTTATTGATACCTTGAGTTTAGTCCAGGTGAAAAAAAAGAGATTTTCATGATACCATGAAAAAAGTTTAGGGTGAAAAAAATCCGATATTCCTGATACCGTGAGTAAGGTCCAGGGTGAAAAAAGTCAGATTTTCATGATACCGTGAGTAACGTCCCGGGTGAAAAAAATCATATTTTCCTGATACCGGGAGTAAGGTCCAGGGTGAAAAAAATCCGATTTTCCTGATACCGTGAGACACGTCCAGGGTGAAAAATATCTGATTTTCCTGATACCGTGAGTAACGTCCTGGGTGAAAAAAATCATATTTTCCTGATACCGTGAGTAAAGTCCAGGCTGAAAAAAATCAGATTTTCCTGATACCGTGAGTAACGTCCCGGGTGAAAAAAAATCATATTCCTGATTCCGTGAGTAAAGTCCAGGGTGAGAAAAAATCAGATTTTCCTGATACCGTGAGTAACGTCCCGGGTGAAAAAAATCATATTTTCCTGATACCATGAGTAAAGTCCAGGGTGAAAAAAACCCGATTTTCCTGATACCGTGAGTAACGTCCACGGTGAAAATAATCCGATTTTCCTGATACCGTGAGACACGTCCAGGGTGAAAAAAATCTGATTTTCCTGATACCGTGAGTAACGTACAGGGTGAAAAAATCCGATTTTCCTGATACCATGAGTAATGTCCAGGGTGAAAAAATCCGATTTTCCTGATACCGTGAGTCACGTCCAGGGTGAAAAAAATCAGATTTCCCTGATACCGTGAGTAAAGTCCAGGGTGAAAAAAATCAAATTTTCATGATACCATGGGTAATAGTCCAGGTGAAAAAAATCCGATTTTCCTGATACCGTGAGTAAAGTCCAGGGTGAAAAAAGTCAGATTTTCCTGATACCGTGAGTAACGTCCCGGGTGAAAAAAATCATATTTTCCTGATACCGTGAGTAACGTCCCGGGTGAAAAAAATCATATTTTCCTGATACCGTGAGTAAAGTCCAGGGTGAAAAAAGTCAGATTTTCCTGATACCGTGAGTAACGTCCCGGGTGAAAAAAATCATATTTTCCTGATACCGTGAGTAACGTCCCGGGGGAAAAAAATCCGATTTTCCTGATACCGTGAGTAACGTCCAGGGTGAAAAAAATCCGATTTTCCTGATACCGTGAGTCACATCCAGGGTGAAAAAAAATCAGATTTTCCTGATACCGTGAGTAACGTCCCGGGTGAAAAAAATCCGATTTTCCTGATACCGTGAGACACGTCCAGGGTGAAAAATATCTGATTTTCCTGATACCGTGAGTAACGTCCTGGGTGAAAAAAATCATATTTTCCTGATACCGTGAGTAAAGTCCAGGGTGAAAAAAATCAGATTTTCCTGATACCGTGAGTAACGTCCCGGGTGAAAAAAAATCATATTCCTGATTCCGTGAGTAAAGTCCAGTGTGAAAAAAATCAGATTTTCCTGATACCGTGAGTAACGTCCCGGGTGAAAAAAATCATATTTTCCTGATACCGTGAGTAAAGTCCAGGGTGAAAAAAGTCAGATTTTCCTGATACCGTGAGTAACGTCCCGGGTGAAAAAAATCATATTTTCCTGATACCGTGAGTAACGTCCCGGGTGAAAAAAATCATATTTTCCTGATACCGTGAGTAAAGTCCAGGGTGAAAAAAGTCAGATTTTCCTGATACCGTGAGTAACGTCCCGGGTGAAAAAAATCATATTTTCCTGATACCGTGAGTAACGTCCCGGGGGAAAAAAATCCGATTTTCCTGATACCGTGAGTAACGTCCAGGGTGAAAAAAATCCGATTTTCCTGATACCGTGAGACACGTCCAGCGTGAAAAAAATCTGATTTTCCTGATACCGTGAGTAACGTACAGGGTGAAAAATATCCGATATTCCTGATACCATGAGTAAGGTCCAGGGTGAAAAAAATCAGATTTTCCTGATACCGTGAGTCACGTCCAGGGTGAAAAAAATCAGATTTTCCTGATACCGTGAGTAACGTCCCGGGTGAAAAAAATCAGATTTTCCTGATACCGTGAGTAACGTCCATCGTGAAGAAAATCAGATTTTCCTGATACCGTGAGTAACGTCCAGGGTGAGAAAAATTATATTTTCCTGATACCTTGAGTTTAGTCCAGGTGAAAAAAAAGAGATTTTCATGATACCATGAAAAAAGTTTAGGGTGAAAAAAATCCGATATTCCTGATACCATGAGTAAGGTCCAGGGTGAAAAAAATCAGATTTTCCTGATACCGTGAGTAACATCCCGGGTGAAAAAAATCATATTATCCTGATACCGTGAGTAAAGTCCAGGGTGAAAAAAGTCAGATTTTCCTGATACCGTGAGTAACGTCCCGGGTGAAAAAAATCATATTTTCCTGATACCGTGAGTAACGTCCCGGGTGAAAAAAATCATATTTTCCTGATACCGTGAGTAAAGTCCAGGGTGAAAAAAGTCAGATTTTCCTGATACCGTGAGTAACGTCCCGGGTGAAAAAAATCATATTTTCCTGATACCGTGAGTAACGTCCCGGGGGAAAAAAATCCGATTTTCCTGATACCGTGAGTAACGTCCAGGGTGAAAAAAATCCGATTTTCCTGATACCGTGAGACACGTCCAGCGTGAAAAAAATCTGATTTTCCTGATACCGTGAGTAACGTACAGGGTGAAAAATATCCGATATTCCTGATACCATGAGTAAGGTCCAGGGTGAAAAAAATCAGATTTTCCTGATACCGTGAGTCACGTCCAGGGTGAAAAAAATCAGATTTTCCTGATACCGTGAGTAACGTCCCGGGTGAAAAAAATCAGATTTTCCTGATACCGTGAGTAACGTCCATCGTGAAGAAAATCAGATTTTCCTGATACCGTGAGTAACGTCCAGGGTGAGAAAAATTATATTTTCCTGATACCTTGAGTTTAGTCCAGGTGAAAAAAAAGAGATTTTCATGATACCATGAAAAAAGTTTAGGGTGAAAAAAATCCGATATTCCTGATACCATGAGTAAGGTCCAGGGTGAAAAAAATCAGATTTTCCTGATACCGTGAGTAACATCCCGGGTGAAAAAAATCATATTATCCTGATACCGTGAGAAACGTCCAAGGGTGAAAAAAATCATATTTTCCTGATACCGTGAGTAAAGTCCAGGGTGAAAAAAATCCGATTTTCCTGATACCGTGAGTAACGTCCCGGGTGAAAAAAAATCATATTCCTGATTCCGTGAGTAAAGTCCAGGGTGAAAAAAATCAGATTTTCCTGATACCGTGAGTAACGTCCCGGGTGAAAAAAATCATATTTTCCTGATACCGTGAGTAAAGTCCAGGGTGAAAAAAGTCAGATTTTCCTGATACCGTGAGTAACGTCCAGGGTGAAAAAAATCCGATTTTCCTGATACCGTGAGACACGTCCAGCGTGAAAAAAATCCGATTTTCCTGATACCGTGAGTAACGTCCCGGGTGAAAAAAAATCATATTTTCCTGATACCGTGAGTAACGTCCCGGGTGAAAAAAATCCGATTTTCCTGATACCGTGAGTAACGTCCAGGGTGAAAAAAATCCGATTTTCCTGATACCGTGAGACACGTCCAGCGTGAAAAAAATCTGATTTTCCTGATACCGTGAGTAACGTACAGGGTGAAAAAAATCCGATATTCCTGATACCATGAGTAAGGTCCAGGGTGAAAAAAATCAGATTTTCCTGATACCGTGAGTCACGTCCAGGGTGAAAAAAATCAGATTTTCCTGATACCGTGAGTAACGTCCCGGGTGAAAAAAATCAGGTTTTCCTGATACCGTGAGTAACGTCCATCGTGAAGAAAATCAGATTTTCCTGATATCGTGAGTAACGTCCAGGGTGAAAAAAATTATATTTTCCTGATACCTTGAGTTTAGTCCAGGTGAAAAAAAAGAGATATTCATGATACCATGAAAAAAGTTTAGCGTGAAAATAATCCGATATTCCTGATACCATGAGTAAGGTCCAGGGTGAAAAAAATCAGATTTTCCTGATACCGTGAGTAACATCCCGGGTGAAAAAAATCAGATTTTCCTGATACCGTGAGTAACGTCCCGGGTGAAAAAAATCATATTTTCCTGATACTGTGAGAAACGTCCTGGGTGAAAAAAATCATATTTTCCTGATACCGTGAGTAAAGTCCAGGGTGAAAAAAATCAAATTTTCATGATACCATGGGTTATAGTCCAGGTGAAAAAAATCCGATTTTCCTGATACTGTGAGTCACGTCCAGGGTGAAAAAAATCAGATTTTCCAGATACCGTGAGTTATGTCCAGGGTGAAAAATATCAGATTTTCCTGATACCCGTGAGTAACGTCCAGGGTGAAAAAAATTATATTTTCCTGATACCTTGAGTTTAGTCCAGGTGAAAAAAAAGAGATTTTCATGATACCATGAAAAAAGTTTAGGGTGAAAAAAATCCAATATTTCTGATACCGTGAGTAAGGTCCAGGGTGAAAAAAGTCAGATTTTCATGATACCGTGAGTAACGTCCCGGGTGAAAAAAATCATATTTTCCTGATACCGTGAGTAACGTCCCGGGTGAAAAAAATCCGAATTTCCTGATACCGTGAGACACGTCCAGGGTGAAAAATATCAGATTTTCCTGATACCGTGAGTAACGTCCTCAGTGAAAAAAATCATATTTTCCTGATACCGTGAGTAAAGTCCAGGGTGAAAAAAATCAGATTTTCCTGATACCGTGAGTAACGTCCCGGGTGAAAAAAAATCATATTCCTGATTCCGTGAGTAAAGTCCAGGGTGAAAAAAATCAGATTTTCCTGATACCGTGAGTAACGTCCCGGGTGAAAAAAATCATATTTTCCTGATACCGTGAGTAAAGTCCAGGGTGAAAAAAGTCAGATTTTCCTGATACCATGAGTAACGTCCCGGGTGAAAAAAAGCCGATTTTCCTGATACCGTGAGTAACGTCCAGCGTGAAAAAAATCTGATTTTCCTGATACCGTGAGTAACGTACAGGATGAAAAAAATCCGATATTCCTGATACCATGAGTAAGGTCCAGGGTGAAAAAAATCAGATTTTCCTGATACCGTGAGTAACGTCCATCGTGAAGAAAATCAGATTTTCCTGATACCGTGAGTAACGTCCAGGGTGAAAAAAATTATATTTTCCTGATACCTTGAGTTTAGTCCAGGTGAAAAAAAAAGAGATTTTCATGATACCATGAAAAAAGTTTAGGGTGAAAAAAATCCGATATTCCTGATACCATGAGTAAGGTCCAGGGTGAAAAAAATCAGATTTTCCTGATACCGTGAGAAACGTCCAAGGGTGAAAAAAATCATATTTTCCTGATACCGTGAGTAAAGTCCAGGGTGAAAAAAAAAATGAAATTTTCATGATACCATGGGTAATAGTCCAGGTGAAAAAAATCCGATTTTCCTGATACCGTGAGTCACATCCAGGGTGAAAAAAATCAGATTTTCCAGATACCGTGAGTTATGTCCAGGGTGAAAAATATCAGATTTTCCTGATACCGTGAGTAACGTCCAGGGTGAAAAAAATTATATTTTCCTGATACCTTGAGTTTAGTCCAGGTGAAAAAAAAGAGATTTTCATGATACCATGAAAAAAGTTTAAGGTGAAAAAAATCCGATATTCCTGATACCGTCAGTAAGGTCCAGGGTGAAAAAAGTCAGATTTTCATGATACCGTGAGTAACGTCCCGGGTGAAAAAAATCATATTTTCCTGATACCGTGAGTAAGGTCCAGGGTGAAAAAAATCCGATTTTCCTGATACCGTGAGACACGTCCAGGGTGAAAAATATCTGATTTTCCTGATACCGTGAGTAACGTCCTGGGTGAAAAAAAACATATTTTCCTGATACCGTGAGTAACGTCCCGGGTGAAAAAAATCATATTTTCCTGATACCGTGAGTAAAGTCCAGGGTGAAAAAAGTCAGATTTTCCTGATACCGTGAGTAACGTCCCGGGTGAAAAAAATCATATTTTCCTGATACCGTGAGTAACGTCCCGGGGGAAAAAAATCCGATTTTCCTGATACCGTGAGTAACGTCCAGGGTGAAAAAAATCCGATTTTCCTGATACCGTGAGTCACATCCAGGGTGAAAAAAAATCAGATTTTCCTGATACCGTGAGTAACGTCCCTTGTGAAAAAAATCCGATTTTCCTGATACCGTGAGACACGTCCAGGGTGAAAAATATCTGATTTTCCTGATACCGTGAGTAACGTCCTGGGTGAAAAAAATCATATTTTCCTGATACCGTGAGTAAAGTCCAGGGTGAAAAAAATCAGATTTTCCTGATACCGTGAGTAACGTCCCGGGTGAAAAAAAATCATATTCCTGATTCCGTGAGTAAAGTCCAGTGTGAAGAAAATCAGATTTTCCTGATACCGTGAGTAACGTCCCGGGTGAAAAAAATCATATTTTCCTGATACCGTGAGTAAAGTCCAGGGTGAAAAAAGTCAGATTTTCCTGATACCGTGAGTAACGTCCCGGGTGAAAAAAAATCATATTTTCCTGATACCGTGAGTAACGTCCCGGGTGAAAAAAATCATATTTTCCTGATACCGTGAGTAAAGTCCAGGGTGAAAAAAGTCAGATTTTCCTGATACCGTGAGTAACGTCCCGGGTGAAAAAAATCATATTTTCCTGATACCGTGAGTAACGTCCCGGGGGAAAAAAATCCGATTTTCCTGATACCGTGAGTAACGTCCAGGGTGAAAAAAATCCGATTTTCCTGATACCGTGAGACACGTCCAGCGTGAAAAAAATCTGATTTTCCTGATACCGTGAGTAACGTACAGGGTGAAAAATATCCGATATTCCTGATACCATGAGTAAGGTCCAGGGTGAAAAAAATCAGATTTTCCTGATACCGTGAGTCACGTCCAGGGTGAAAAAAATCAGATTTTCCTGATACCGTGAGTAACGTCCCGGGTGAAAAAAATCAGATTTTCCTGATACCGTGAGTAACGTCCATCGTGAAGAAAATCAGATTTTCCTGATACCGTGAGTAACGTCCAGGGTGAGAAAAATTATATTTTCCTGATACCTTGAGTTTAGTCCAGGTGAAAAAAAAGAGATTTTCATGATACCATGAAAAAAGTTTAGGGTGAAAAAAATCCGATATTCCTGATACCATGAGTAAGGTCCAGGGTGAAAAAAATCAGATTTTCCTGATACCGTGAGTAACATCCCGGGTGAAAAAAATCATATTATCCTGATACCGTGAGAAACGTCCAAGGGTGAAAAAAATCATATTTTCCTGATACCGTGAGTAAAGTCCAGGGTGAAAAAAATCCGATTTTCCTGATACCGTGAGTAACGTCCCGGGTGAAAAAAAATCATATTCCTGATTCCGTGAGTAAAGTCCAGGGTGAAAAAAATCAGATTTTCCTGATACCGTGAGTAACGTCCCGGGTGAAAAAAATCATATTTTCCTGATACCGTGAGTAAAGACCAGGGTGAAAAAAGTCAGATTTTCCTGATACCGTGAGTAACGTCCAGGGTGAAAAAAATCCGATTTTCCTGATACCGTGAGACACGTCCAGCGTGAAAAAAATCCGATTTTCCTGATACCGTGAGTAACGTCCCGGGTGAAAAAAAATCATATTTTCCTGATACCGTGAGTAACGTCCCGGGTGAAAAAAATCCGATTTTCCTGATACCGTGAGAAACGTCCAGGGTGAAAAAAATCCGATTTTCCTGATACCGTGAGACACGTCCAGCGTGAAAAAAATCTGATTTTCCTGATACCGTGAGTAACGTACAGGGTGAAAAAAATCCGATATTCCTGATACCATGAGTAAGGTCCAGGGTGAAAAAAATCAGATTTTCCTGATACCGTGAGTCACGTCCAGGGTGAAAAAAATCAGATTTTCCTGATACCGTGAGTAACGTCCCGGGTGAAAAAAATCAGGTTTTCCTGATACCGTGAGTAACGTCCATCGTGAAGAAAATCAGATTTTCCTGATATCGTGAGTAACGTCCAGGGTGAAAAAAATTATATTTTCCTGATACCTTGAGTTTAGTCCAGGTGAAAAAAAAGAGATATTCATGATACCATGAAAAAAGTTTAGCGTGAAAATAATCCGATATTCCTGATACCATGAGTAAGGTCCAGGGTGAAAAAAATCAGATTTTCCTGATACCGTGAGTAACATCCCGGGTGAAAAAAATCAGATTTTCCTGATACCGTGAGTAACGTCCCGGGTGAAAAAAATCATATTTTCCTGATACTGTGAGAAACGTCCTGGGTGAAAAAAATCATATTTTCCTGATACCGTGAGTAAAGTCCAGGGTGAAAAAAATCAAATTTTCATGATACCATGGGTAATAGTCCAGGTGAAAAAAATCCGATTTTCCTGATACTGTGAGTCACGTCCAGGGTGAAAAAAATCAGATTTTCCAGATACCGTGAGTTATGTCCAGGGTGAAAAATATCAGATTTTCCTGATACCGTGAGTAACGTCCAGGGTGAAAAAAATTATATTTTCCTGATACCTTGAGTTTAGTCCAGGTGAAAAAAAAGAGATTTTCATGATACCATGAAAAAAGTTTAGGGTGAAAAAAATCCAATATTTCTGATACCGTGAGTAAGGTCCAGGGTGAAAAAAGTCAGATTTTCATGATACCGTGAGTAACGTCCCGGGTGAAAAAAATCATATTTTCCTGATACCGTGAGTAACGTCCCGGGTGAAAAAAATCCGAATTTCCTGATACCGTGAGACACGTCCAGGGTGAAAAATATCAGATTTTCCTGATACCGTGAGTAACGTCCTCAGTGAAAAAAATCATATTTTCCTGATACCGTGAGTAAAGTCCAGGGTGAAAAAAATCAGATTTTCCTGATACCGTGAGTAACGTCCCGGGTGAAAAAAAATCATATTCCTGATTCCGTGAGTAAAGTCCAGGGTGAAAAAAATCAGATTTTCCTGATACCGTGAGTAACGTCCCGGGTGAAAAAAATCATATTTTCCTGATACCGTGAGTAAAGTCCAGGGTGAAAAAAGTCAGATTTTCCTGATACCATGAGTAACGTCCCGGGTGAAAAAAATCCGATTTTCCTGATACCGTGAGTAACGTCCAGCGTGAAAAAAATCTGATTTTCCTGATACCGTGAGTAACGTACAGGATGAAAAAAATCCGATATTCCTGATACCATGAGTAAGGTCCAGGGTGAAAAAAATCAGATTTTCCTGATACCGTGAGTAACGTCCATCGTGAAGAAAATCAGATTTTCCTGATACCGTGAGTAACGTCCAGGGTGAAAAAAATTATATTTTCCTGATACCTTGAGTTTAGTCCAGGTGAAAAAAAAGAGATATTCATGATACCATGAAAAAAGTTTAGCGTGAAAATAATCCGATATTCCTGATACCATGAGTAAGGTCCAGGGTGAAAAAAATCAGATTTTCCTGATACCGTGAGTAACATCCCGGGTGAAAAAAATCAGATTTTCCTGATACCGTGAGTAACGTCCCGGGTGAAAAAAATCATATTTTCCTGATACTGTGAGAAACGTCCTGGGTGAAAAAAATCATATTTTCCTGATACCGTGAGTAAAGTCCAGGGTGAAAAAAATCAAATTTTCATGATACCATGGGTAATAGTCCAGGTGAAAAAAATCCGATTTTCCTGATACTGTGAGTCACGTCCAGGGTGAAAAAAATCAGATTTTCCAGATACCGTGAGTTATGTCCAGGGTGAAAAATATCAGATTTTCCTGATACCGTGAGTAACGTCCAGGGTGAAAAAAATTATATTTTCCTGATACCTTGAGTTTAGTCCAGGTGAAAAAAAAGAGATTTTCATGATACCATGAAAAAAGTTTAGGGTGAAAAAAATCCAATATTTCTGATACCGTGAGTAAGGTCCAGGGTGAAAAAAGTCAGATTTTCATGATACCGTGAGTAACGTCCCGGGTGAAAAAAATCATATTTTCCTGATACCGTGAGTAACGTCCCGGGTGAAAAAAATCCGAATTTCCTGATACCGTGAGACACGTCCAGGGTGAAAAATATCAGATTTTCCTGATACCGTGAGTAACGTCCTCAGTGAAAAAAATCATATTTTCCTGATACCGTGAGTAAAGTCCAGGGTGAAAAAAATCAGATTTTCCTGATACCGTGAGTAACGTCCCGGGTGAAAAAAAATCATATTCCTGATTCCGTGAGTAAAGTCCAGGGTGAAAAAAATCAGATTTTCCTGATACCGTGAGTAACGTCCCGGGTGAAAAAAATCATATTTTCCTGATACCGTGAGTAAAGTCCAGGGTGAAAAAAGTCAGATTTTCCTGATACCATGAGTAACGTCCCGGGTGAAAAAAATCCGATTTTCCTGATACCGTGAGTAACGTCCAGCGTGAAAAAAATCTGATTTTCCTGATACCGTGAGTAACGTACAGGATGAAAAAAATCCGATATTCCTGATACCATGAGTAAGGTGCAGGGTGAAAAAAATCAGATTTTCCTGATACCGTGAGTAACGTCCATCGTGAAGAAAATCAGATTTTCCTGATACCGTGAGTAACGTCCAGGGTGAAAAAAATTATATTTTCCTGATACCTTGAGTTTAGTCCAGGTGAAAAAAAAAAGAGATTTTCATGATACCATGAAAAAAGTTTAGGGTGAAAAAAATCCGATATTCCTGATACCATGAGTAAGGTCCAGGGTGAAAAAAATCAGATTTTCCTGATACCGTGAGAAACGTCCAAGGGTGAAAAAAATCATATTTTCCTGATACCGTGAGTAACGTCCCGGGTGAAAAAAATCATATTTTCCTGATACCGTGAGTAAAGTCCAGGGTGAAAAAAGTCAGATTTTCCTGATACCGTGAGTAACGTCCCGGGTGAAAAAAATCATATTTTCCTGATACCGTGAGTACCGTCCCGGGTGAAAAAAATCATATTTTCCTGATACCGTGAGTAAAGTCCAGGGTGAAAAAAGTCAGATTTTCCTGATACCGTGAGTAACGTCCCGGGTGAAAAAAATCATATTTTCCTGATACCGTGAGTAACGTCCCGGGGGAAAAAAATCCGATTTTCCTGATACCGTGAGTAACGTCCAGGGTGAAAAAAATCCGATTTTCCTGATACCGTGAGACACGTCCAGCGTGAAAAAAATCTGATTTTCCTGATACCGTGAGTAACGTACAGGGTGAAAAATATCCGATATTCCTGATACCATGAGTAAGGTCCAGGGTGAAAAAAATCAGATTTTCCTGATACCGTGAGTCACGTCCAGGGTGAAAAAAATCAGATTTTCCTGATACCGTGAGTAACGTCCCGGGTGAAAAAAATCAGATTTTCCTGATACCGTGAGTAACGTCCATCGTGAAGAAAATCAGATTTTCCTGATACCGTGAGTAACGTCCAGGGTGAGAAAAATTATATTTTCCTGATACCTTGAGTTTAGTCCAGGTGAAAAAAAAGAGATTTTCATGATACCATGAAAAAAGTTTAGGGTGAAAAAAATCCGATATTCCTGATACCATGAGTAAGGTCCAGGGTGAAAAAAATCAGATTTTCCTGATACCGTGAGACACGTCCAGCGTGAAAAAAATCCGATTTTCCTGATACCGTGAGTAACGTCCCGGGTGAAAAAAAATCATATTTTCCTGATACCGTGAGTAACGTCCCGGGTGAAAAAAATCCGATTTTCCTGATACCGTGAGTAACGTCCAGGGTGAAAAAAATCCGATTTTCCTGATACCGTGAGACACGTCCAGCGTGAAAAAAATCTGATTTTCCTGATACCGTGAGTAACGTACAGGGTGAAAAAAATCCGATATTCCTGATACCATGAGTAAGGTCCAGGGTGAAAAAAATCAGATTTTCCTGATACCGTGAGTCACGTCCAGGGTGAAAAAAATCAGATTTTCCTGATACCGTGAGTAACGTCCCGGGTGAAAAAAATCAGGTTTTCCTGATACCGTGAGTAACGTCCATCGTGAAGAAAATCAGATTTTCCTGATATCGTGAGTAACGTCCAGGGTGAAAAAAATTATATTTTCCTGATACCTTGAGTTTAGTCCAGGTGAAAAAAAAGAGATATTCATGATACCATGAAAAAAGTTTAGCGTGAAAATAATCCGATATTCCTGATACCATGAGTAAGGTCCAGGGTGAAAAAAATCAGATTTTCCTGATACCGTGAGTAACATCCCGGGTGAAAAAAATCAGATTTTCCTGATACCGTGAGTAACGTCCCGGGTGAAAAAAATCATATTTTCCTGATACTGTGAGAAACGTCCTGGGTGAAAAAAATCATATTTTCCTGATACCGTGAGTAAAGTCCAGGGTGAAAAAAATCAAATTTTCATGATACCATGGGTAATAGTCCAGGTGAAAAAAATCCGATTTTCCTGATACTGTGAGTCACGTCCAGGGTGAAAAAAATCAGATTTTCCAGATACCGTGAGTTATGTCCAGGGTGAAAAATATCAGATTTTCCTGATACCGTGAGTAACGTCCAGGGTGAAAAAAATTATATTTTCCTGATACCTTGAGTTTAGTCCAGGTGAAAAAAAAGAGATTTTCATGATACCATGAAAAAAGTTTAGGGTGAAAAAAATCCAATATTTCTGATACCGTGAGTAAGGTCCAGGGTGAAAAAAGTCAGATTTTCATGATACCGTGAGTAACGTCCCGGGTGAAAAAAATCATATTTTCCTGATACCGTGAGTAACGTCCCGGGTGAAAAAAATCCGAATTTCCTGATACCGTGAGACACGTCCAGGGTGAAAAATATCAGATTTTCCTGATACCGTGAGTAACGTCCTCAGTGAAAAAAATCATATTTTCCTGATACCGTGAGTAAAGTCCAGGGTGAAAAAAATCAGATTTTCCTGATACCGTGAGTAACGTCCCGGGTGAAAAAAAATCATATTCCTGATTCCGTGAGTAAAGTCCAGGGTGAAAAAAATCAGATTTTCCTGATACCGTGAGTAACGTCCCGGGTGAAAAAAATCATATTTTCCTGATACCGTGAGTAAAGTCCAGGGTGAAAAAAGTCAGATTTTCCTGATACCATGAGTAACGTCCCGGGTGAAAAAAATCCGATTTTCCTGATACCGTGAGTAACGTCCAGCGTGAAAAAAATCTGATTTTCCTGATACCGTGAGTAACGTACAGGATGAAAAAAATCCGATATTCCTGATACCATGAGTAAGGTCCAGGGTGAAAAAAATCAGATTTTCCTGATACCGTGAGTAACGTCCATCGTGAAGAAAATCAGATTTTCCTGATACCGTGAGTAACGTCCAGGGTGAAAAAAATTATATTTTCCTGATACCTTGAGTTTAGTCCAGGTGAAAAAAAAGAGATTTTCATGATACCATGAAAAAAGTTTAGGGTGAAAAAAATCCGATATTCCTGATACCATGAGTAAGGTCCAGGGTGAAAAAAATCAGATTTTCCTGATACCGTGAGAAACGTCCAAGGGTGAAAAAAATCATATTTTCCTGATACCGTGAGTAACGTCCCGGGTGAAAAAAATCATATTTTCCTGATACCGTGAGTAAAGTCCAGGGTGAAAAAAGTCAGATTTTCCTGATACCGTGAGTAACGTCCCGGGTGAAAAAAATCATATTTTCCTGATACCGTGAGTACCGTCCCGGGTGAAAAAAATCATATTTTCCTGATACCGTGAGTAAAGTCCAGGGTGAAAAAAGTCAGATTTTCCTGATACCGTGAGTAACGTCCCGGGTGAAAAAAATCATATTTTCCTGATACCGTGAGTAACGTCCCGGGGGAAAAAAATCCGATTTTCCTGATACCGTGAGTAACGTCCAGGGTGAAAAAAATCCGATTTTCCTGATACCGTGAGACACGTCCAGCGTGAAAAAAATCTGATTTTCCTGATACCGTGAGTAACGTACAGGGTGAAAAATATCCGATATTCCTGATACCATGAGTAAGGTCCAGGGTGAAAAAAATCAGATTTTCCTGATACCGTGAGTCACGTCCAGGGTGAAAAAAATCAGATTTTCCTGATACCATGAGTAACGTCCCGGGTGAAAAAAATCAGATTTTCCTGATACCGTGAGTAACGTCCATCGTGAAGAAAATCAGATTTTCCTGATACCGTGAGTAACGTCCAGGGTGAGAAAAATTATATTTTCCTGATACCGTGAGTAAAGTCCAGGGTGAAAAAAAAATGAAATTTTCATGATACCATGGGTAATAGTCCAGGTGAAAAAAATCCGATTTTCCTGATACCGTGAGTCACATCCAGGGTGAAAAAAATCAGATTTTCCAGATACCGTGAGTTATGTCCAGGGTGAAAAATATCAGATTTTCCTGATACCGTGAGTAACGTCCAGGGTGAAAAAAATTATATTTTCCTGATACCTTGAGTTTAGTCCAGGTAAAAAAAAAGAGATTTTCATGATACCATGAAAAAAGTTTAAGGTGAAAAAAATCCGATATTCCTGATACCGTCAGTAAGGTCCAGGGTGAAAAAAGTCAGTTTTTCATGATACCGTGAGTAACGTCCCGGGTGAAAAAAATCATATTTTCCTGATACCGTGAGTAAGGTCCAGGGTGAAAAAAATCCGATTTTCCTGATACCGTGAGACACGTCCAGGGTGAAAAATATCTGATTTTCCTGATACCGTGAGTAACGTCCTGGGTGAAAAAAATCATATTTTCCTGATACCGTGAGTAAAGTCCAGGTTGAAAAAAATCAGATTTTCCTGATACCGTGAGTAACGTCCCGGGTGAAAAAAAATCATATTCCTGATTCCGTGAATAAAGTCCAGGGTGAAAAAAAATCAGATTTTTCTGATACCGTGAGTAACGTCCCGGGTGAAAAAAATCATATTTTCCTGATACCGTGAGTAAAGTCCAGCGTGAAAAAAATCCGATTTTCCTGATACCGTGAGTAACGTCCCGGGTGAAAAAAAATCATATTTTCCTGATACCGTGAGTAACGTCCCGGGTGAAAAAAATCCGATTTTCCTGATACCGTGAGTAACGTCCAGGGTGAAAAAAATCCGATTTTCCTGATACCGTGAGACACGTCCAGCGTGAAAAAAATCTGATTTTCCTGATACCGTGAGTAACGTACAGGGTGAAAAAAATCCGATATTCCTGATACCATGAGTAAGGTCCAGGGTGAAAAAAATCAGATTTTCCTGATACCGTGAGTCACGTCCCGGGTGAAAAAAATCAGGTTTTCCTGATATCGTGAGTAACGTCCAGGGTGAAAAAAATTATATTTTCCTGATACCTTGAGTTTAGTCCAGGTGAAAAAAAAGAGATATTCATGATACCATGAAAAAAGTTTAGCGTGAAAATAATCCGATATTCCTGATACCATGAGTAAGGTCCAGGGTGAAAAAAATCAGATTTTCCTGATACCGTGAGTAACATCCCGGGTGAAAAAAATCAGATTTTCCTGATACCGTGAGTAACGTCCCGGGTGAAAAAAATCATATTTTCCTGATACTGTGAGAAACGTCCTGGGTGAAAAAAATCATATTTTCCTGATACCGTGAGTAAAGTCCAGGGTGAAAAAAATCAAATTTTCATGATATCATGGGTAATAGTCCAGGTGAAAAAAATCCGATTTTCCTGATACTGTGAGTCACGTCCAGGGTGAAAAAAAATCAGATTTTCCAGATACCGTGAGTTATGTCCAGGGTGAAAAATATCAGATTTTCCTGATACCGTGAGTAACGTCCAGGGTGAAAAAAATTATATTTTCCTGATACCTTGAGTTTAGTCCAGGTGAAAAAAAAGAGATTTTCATGATACCATGAAAAAAGTTTAGGGTGAAAAAAATCCAATATTTCTGATACCGTGAGTAAGGTCCAGGGTGAAAAAAGTCAGATTTTCATGATACCGTGAGTAACGTCCCGGGTGAAAAAAATCATATTTTCCTGATACCGTGAGTAACGTCCCGGGTGAAAAAAATCCGAATTTCCTGATACCGTGAGACACGTCCAGGGTGAAAAATATCAGATTTTCCTGATACCGTGAGTAACGTCCTCAGTGAAAAAAATCATATTTTCCTGATACCGTGAGTAAAGTCCAGGGTGAAAAAAATCAGATTTTCCTGATACCGTGAGTAACGTCCCGGGTGAAAAAAAATCATATTCCTGATTCCGTGAGTAAAGTCCAGGGTGAAAAAAATCAGATTTTCCTGATACCGTGAGTAACGTCCCGGGTGAAAAAAATCATATTTTCCTGATACCGTGAGTAAAGTCCAGGGTGAAAAAAGTCAGATTTTCCTGATACCATGAGTAACGTCCCGGGTGAAAAAAATCCGATTTTCCTGATACCGTGAGTAACGTCCAGCGTGAAAAAAATCTGATTTTCCTGATACCGTGAGTAACGTACAGGATGAAAAAAATCCGATATTCCTGATACCATGAGTAAGGTCCAGGGTGAAAAAAATCAGATTTTCCTGATACCGTGAGTAACGTCCATCGTGAAGAAAATCAGATTTTCCTGATACCGTGAGTAACGTCCAGCGTGAAAAAAATCTGATTTTCCTGATACCGTGAGTAACGTACAGGATGAAAAAAATCCGATATTCCTGATACCATGAGTAAGGTCCAGGGTGAAAAAAATCAGATTTTCCTGATACCGTGAGTAACGTCCATCGTGAAGAAAATCAGATTTTCCTGATACCGTGAGTAACGTCCAGGGTGAAAAAAATTATATTTTCCTGATACCTTGAGTTTAGTCCAGGTGAAAAAAAAGAGATTTTCATGATACCATGAAAAAAGTTTAGGGTGAAAAAAATCCGATATTCCTGATACCATGAGTAAGGTCCAGGGTGAAAAAAATCAGATTTTCCTGATACCGTGAGAAACGTCCAAGGGTGAAAAAAATCATATTTTCCTGATACCGTGAGTAAAGTCCAGGGTGAAAAAAAAATGAAATTTTCATGATACCATGGGTAATAGTCCAGGTGAAAAAAATCCGATTTTCCTGATACCGTGAGTCACATCCAGGGTGAAAAAAATCAGATTTTCCAGATACCGTGAGTTATGTCCAGGGTGAAAAATATCAGATTTTCCTGATACCGTGAGTAACGTCCAGGGTGAAAAAAATTATATTTTCCTGATACCTTGAGTTTAGTCCAGGTGAAAAAAAAGAGATTTTCATGATACCATGAAAAAAGTTTAAGGTGAAAAAAATCCGATATTCCTGATACCGTCAGTAAGGTCCAGGGTGAAAAAAGTCAGATTTTCATGATACCGTGAGTAACGTCCCGGGTGAAAAAAATCATATTTTCCTGATACCGTGAGTAAGGTCCAGGGTGAAAAAAATCCGATTTTCCTGATACCGTGAGACACGTCCAGGGTGAAAAATATCTGATTTTCCTGATACCGTGAGTAACGTCCTGGGTGAAAAAAATCATATTTTCCTGATACCGTGAGTAAAGTCCAGGCTGAAAAAAATCAGATTTTCCTGATACCGTGAGTAACGTCCCGGGTGAAAAAAAATCATATTCCTGATTCCGTGAATAAAGTCCAGGGTGAAAAAAATCCGATATTCCTGATACCGTGAGTAACGTCCCGGGTGAAAAAAATCATATTTTCCTGATACCGTGAGTAAAGTCCAGGGTGAAAAAAGTCAGATTTTCCTGATACCATGAGTAACGTCCCGGGTGAAAAAAATCCGATTTTCCTGATACCGTGAGTAACGTCCAGCGTGAAAAAAATCTGATTTTCCTGATACCGTGAGTAACGTACAGGATGAAAAAAATCCGATATTCCTGATACCATGAGTAAGGTCCAGGGTGAAAAAAATCAGATTTTCCTGATACCGTGAGTAACGTCCATCGTGAAGAAAATCAGATTTTCCTGATACCGTGAGTAACGTCCAGCGTGAAAAAAATCTGATTTTCCTGATACCGTGAGTAACGTACAGGATGAAAAAAATCCGATATTCCTGATACCATGAGTAAGGTCCAGGGTGAAAAAAATCAGATTTTCCTGATACCGTGAGTAACGTCCATCGTGAAGAAAATCAGATTTTCCTGATACCGTGAGTAACGTCCAGGGTGAAAAAAATTATATTTTCCTGATACCTTGAGTTTAGTCCAGGTGAAAAAAAAGAGATTTTCATGATACCATGAAAAAAGTTTAGGGTGAAAAAAATCCGATATTCCTGATACCATGAGTAAGGTCCAGGGTGAAAAAAATCAGATTTTCCTGATACCGTGAGAAACGTCCAAGGGTGAAAAAAATCATATTTTCCTGATACCGTGAGTAAAGTCCAGGGTGAAAAAAAAATGAAATTTTCATGATACCATGGGTAATAGTCCAGGTGAAAAAAATCCGATTTTCCTGATACCGTGAGTCACATCCAGGGTGAAAAAAATCAGATTTTCCAGATACCGTGAGTTATGTCCAGGGTGAAAAATATCAGATTTTCCTGATACCGTGAGTAACGTCCAGGGTGAAAAAAATTATATTTTCCTGATACCTTGAGTTTAGTCCAGGTGAAAAAAAAGAGATTTTCATGATACCATGAAAAAAGTTTAAGGTGAAAAAAATCCGATATTCCTGATACCGTCAGTAAGGTCCAGGGTGAAAAAAGTCAGATTTTCATGATACCGTGAGTAACGTCCCGGGTGAAAAAAATCATATTTTCCTGATACCGTGAGTAAGGTCCAGGGTGAAAAAAATCCGATTTTCCTGATACCGTGAGACACGTCCAGGGTGAAAAATATCTGATTTTCCTGATACCGTGAGTAACGTCCTGGGTGAAAAAAAATCATATTTTCCTGATACCGTGAGTAAAGTCCAGGCTGAAAAAAATCAGATTTTCCTGATACCGTGAGTAACGTCCCGGGTGAAAAAAAATCATATTCCTGATTCCGTGAATAAAGTCCAGGGTGAAAAAAAATCAGATTTTTCTGATACCGTGAGTAACGTCCCGGGTGAAAAAAATCATATTTTCCTGATACCGTGAGTAAAGTCCAGCGTGAAAAAAATCCGATTTTCCTGATACCGTGAGTAACGTCCCGGGTGAAAAAAAATCATATTTTCCTGATACCGTGAGTAACGTCCCGGGTGAAAAAAATCCGATTTTCCTGATACCGTGAGTAACGTCCAGGGTGAAAAAAATCCGATTTTCCTGATACCGTGAGACACGTCCAGCGTGAAAAAAATCTGATTTTCCTGATACCGTGAGTAACGTACAGGGTGAAAAAAATCCGATATTCCTGATACCATGAGTAAGGTCCAGGGTGAAAAAAATCAGATTTTCCTGATACCGTGAGTCACGTCCAGGGTGAAAAAAATCAGATTTTCCTGATACCGTGAGTAACGTCCCGGGTGAAAAAAATCAGGTTTTCCTGATACCGTGAGTAACGTCCATCGTGAAGAAAATCAGATTTTCCTGATATCGTGAGTAACGTCCAGGGTGAAAAAAATTATATTTTCCTGATACCTTGAGTTTAGTCCAGGTGAAAAAAAAGAGATATTCATGATACCATGAAAAAAGTTTAGCGTGAAAATAATCCGATATTCCTGATACCATGAGTAAGGTCCAGGGTGAAAAAAATCAGATTTTCCTGATACCGTGAGTAACATCCCGGGTGAAAAAAATCAGATTTTCCTGATACCGTGAGTAACGTCCCGGGTGAAAAAAATCATATTTTCCTGATACTGTGAGAAACGTCCTGGGTGAAAAAAATCATATTTTCCTGATACCGTGAGTAAAGTCCAGGGTGAAAAAAATCAAATTTTCATGATACCATGGGTAATAGTCCAGGTGAAAAAAATCCGATTTTCCTGATACTGTGAGTCACGTCCAGGTTGAAAAAAAATCAGATTTTCCAGATACCGTGAGTTATGTCCAGGGTGAAAAATATCAGATTTTCCTGATACCGTGAGTAACGTCCAGGGTGAAAAAAATTATATTTTCCTGATACCTTGAGTTTAGTCCAGGTGAAAAAAAAGAGATTTTCATGATACCATGAAAAAAGTTTAGGGTGAAAAAAATCCAATATTTCTGATACCGTGAGTAAGGTCCAGGGTGAAAAAAGTCAGATTTTCATGATACCGTGAGTAACGTCCCGGGTGAAAAAAATCATATTTTCCTGATACCGTGAGTAACGTCCCGGGTGAAAAAAATCCGAATTTCCTGATACCGTGAGACACGTCCAGGGTGAAAAATATCAGATTTTCCTGATACCGTGAGTAACGTCCTCAGTGAAAAAAATCATATTTTCCTGATACCGTGAGTAAAGTCCAGGGTGAAAAAAATCAGATTTTCCTGATACCGTGAGTAACGTCCCGGGTGAAAAAAAATCATATTCCTGATTCCGTGAGTAAAGTCCAGGGTGAAAAAAATCAGATTTTCCTGATACCGTGAGTAACGTCCCGGGTGAAAAAAATCATATTTTCCTGATACCGTGAGTAAAGTCCAGGGTGAAAAAAGTCAGATTTTCCTGATACCATGAGTAACGTCCCGGGTGAAAAAAATCCGATTTTCCTGATACCGTGAGTAACGTCCAGCGTGAAAAAAATCTGATTTTCCTGATACCGTGAGTAACGTACAGGATGAAAAAAATCCGATATTCCTGATACCATGAGTAAGGTCCAGGGTGAAAAAAATCAGATTTTCCTGATACCGTGAGTAACGTCCATCGTGAAGAAAATCAGATTTTCCTGATACCGTGAGTAACGTCCAGCGTGAAAAAAATCTGATTTTCCTGATACCGTGAGTAACGTACAGGATGAAAAAAATCCGATATTCCTGATACCATGAGTAAGGTCCAGGGTGAAAAAAATCAGATTTTCCTGATACCGTGAGTAACGTCCATCGTGAAGAAAATCAGATTTTCCTGATACCGTGAGTAACGACCAGGGTGAAAAAAATTATATTTTCCTGATACCTTGAGTTTAGTCCAGGTGAAAAAAAAGAGATTTTCATGATACCATGAAAAAAGTTTAGGGTGAAAAAAATCCGATATTCCTGATACCATGAGTAAGGTCCAGGGTGAAAAAAATCAGATTTTCCTGATACCGTGAGAAACGTCCAAGGGTGAAAAAAATCATATTTTCCTGATACCGTGAGTAACGTCCCGGGTGAAAAAAATCATATTTTCCTGATACCGTGAGTAAAGTCCAGGGTGAAAAAAGTCAGATTTTCCTGATACCGTGAGTAACGTCCCGGGTGAAAAAAATCATATTTTCCTGATACCGTGAGTACCGTCCCGGGTGAAAAAAATCATATTTTCCTGATACCGTGAGTAAAGTCCAGGGTGAAAAAAGTCAGATTTTCCTGATACCGTGAGTAACGTCCCGGGTGAAAAAAATCATATTTTCCTGATACCGTGAGTAACGTCCCGGGGGAAAAAAATCCGATTTTCCTGATACCGTGAGTAACGTCCAGGGTGAAAAAAATCCGATTTTCCTGATACCGTGAGACACGTCCAGCGTGAAAAAAATCTGATTTTCCTGATACCGTGAGTAACGTACAGGGTGAAAAATATCCGATATTCCTGATACCATGAGTAAGGTCCAGGGTGAAAAAAATCAGATTTTCCTGATACCGTGAGTCACGTCCAGGGTGAAAAAAATCAGATTTTCCTGATACCGTGAGTAACGTCCCGGGTGAAAAAAATCAGATTTTCCTGATACCGTGAGTAACGTCCATCGTGAAGAAAATCAGATTTTCCTGATACCGTGAGTAACGTCCAGGGTGAGAAAAATTATATTTTCCTGATACCTTGAGTTTAGTCCAGGTGAAAAAAAAGAGATTTTCATGATACCATGAAAAAAGTTTAGGGTGAAAAAAATCCGATATTCCTGATACCATGAGTAAGGTCCAGGGTGAAAAAAATCAGATTTTCCTGATACCGTGAGTAACATCCCGGGTGAAAAAAATCATATTATCCTGATACCATGAGAAACGTCCAAGGGTGAAAAAAATCATATTTTCCTGATACCGTGAGTAAAGTCCAGGGTGAAAAAAATCCGATTTTCCTGATACCGTGAGTAACGTCCCGGGTGAAAAAAAATCATATTCCTGATTCCGTGAGTAAAGTCCAGGGTGAAAAAAATCAGATTTTCCTGATACCGTGAGTAACGTCCCGGGTGAAAAAAATCATATTTTCCTGATACCGTGAGTAAAGTCCAGGGTGAAAAAAGTCAGATTTTCCTGATACCGTGAGTAACGTCCAGGGTGAAAAAAATCCGATTTTCCTGATACCGTGAGACACGTCCAGCGTGAAAAAAATCCGATTTTCCTGATACCGTGAGTAACGTCCCGGGTGAAAAAAATCATATTTTCCTGATACCGTGAGTAACGTCCCGGGTGAAAAAAATCCGATTTTCCTGATACCGTGAGTAACGTCCAGGGTGAAAAAAATCCGATTTTCCTGATACCGTGAGACACGTCCAGCGTGAAAAAAATCTGATTTTCCTGATACCGTGAGTAAAGTCCAGGGTGAAAAAAGTCAGATTTTCCTGATACCGTGAGTAACGTCCAGGGTGAAAAAAATCCGATTTTCCTGATACCGTGAGACACGTCCAGCGTGAAAAAAATCCGATTTTCCTGATACCGTGAGTAACGTCCCGGGTGAAAAAAAATCATATTTTCCTGATACCGTGAGTAACGTCCCGGGTGAAAAAAATCCGATTTTCCTGATACCGTGAGTAACGTCCAGGGTGAAAAAAATCCGATTTTCCTGATACCGTGAGACACGTCCAGCGTGAAAAAAATCTGATTTTCCTGATACCGTGAGTAACGTACAGGGTGAAAAAAATCCGATATTCCTGATACCATGAGTAAGGTCCAGGGTGAAAAAAATCAGATTTTCCTGATACCGTGAGTCACGTCCAGGGTGAAAAAAATCAGATTTTCCTGATACCGTGAGTAACGTCCCGGGTGAAAAAAATCAGGTTTTCCTGATACCGTGAGTAACGTCCATCGTGAAGAAAATCAGATTTTCCTGATATCGTGAGTAACGTCCAGGGTGAAAAAAATTATATTTTCCTGATACCTTGAGTTTAGTCCAGGTGAAAAAAAAGAGATATTCATGATACCATGAAAAAAGTTTAGCGTGAAAATAATCCGATATTCCTGATACCATGAGTAAGGTCCAGGGTGAAAAAAAATCAGATTTTCCTGATACCGTGAGTAACATCCCGGGTGAAAAAAATCAGATTTTCCTGATACCGTGAGTAACGTCCCGGGTGAAAAAAATCATATTTTCCTGATACTGTGAGAAACGTCCTGGGTGAAAAAAATCATATTTTCCTGATACCGTGAGTAAAGTCCAGGGTGAAAAAAATCAAATTTTCATGATACCATGGGTAATAGTCCAGGTGAAAAAAATCCGATTTTCCTGATACTGTGAGTCACGTCCAGGGTGAAAAAAATCAGATTTTCCAGATACCGTGAGTTATGTCCAGGGTGAAAAATATCAGATTTTCCTGATACCGTGAGTAACGTCCAGGGTGAAAAAAATTATATTTTCCTGATACCTTGAGTTTAGTCCAGGTGAAAAAAAAGAGATTTTCATGATACCATGAAAAAAGTTTAGGGTGAAAAAAATCCAATATTTCTGATACCGTGAGTAAGGTCCAGGGTGAAAAAAGTCAGATTTTCATGATACCGTGAGTAACGTCCCGGGTGAAAAAAATCCGAATTTCCTGATACCGTGAGACACGTCCAGGGTGAAAAATATCAGATTTTCCTGATACCGTGAGTAACGTCCTCAGTGAAAAAAATCTGATTTTCCTGATACCGTGAGTAACGTACAGGGTGAAAAAATCCGATTTTCCTGATACCATGAGTAATGTCCAGGGTGAAAAAAATCCGATTTTCCTGATACCGCGAGTCACGTCCAGGGTGAAAAAAATCAGATTTCCCTGATACCGTGAGTAACGTCCTGGGTGAAAAAAATCATATTTTCCTGATACCGTGAGTAAAGTCCAGGGTGAAAAAAATCAAATTTTCATGATACCATGGGTAATAGTCCAGGTGAAAAAAATCCGATTTTCCTGATACCGTGAGTCACGTCCAGGGTGAAAAAAATCAGATTTTCCAGATACCGTGAGTTATGTCCATGGTGAAAAATATCAGATTTTCCTGATACCGTGAGTAACGTCCAGGGTGAAAAAAATTATATTTTCCTGATACCTTGAGTTTAGTCCAGGTGAAAAAA
Organism: Bradypodion pumilum; assembly: GCA_035047305.1. Taxonomy (NCBI): domain Eukaryota; kingdom Metazoa; phylum Chordata; class Lepidosauria; order Squamata; family Chamaeleonidae; genus Bradypodion; species Bradypodion pumilum. The sequence continues at coordinate 188,438,142 of JAWDJD010000003.1, forward strand.
AAGAGATTTTCATGATACCATGAAAAAAGTTTAGGGTGAAAAAAATCCAATATTCCTGATACCGTGAGTAAGGTCCAGGGTGAAAAAAGTCAGATTTTCATGATACCGTGAGTAACGTCCCGGGTGAAAAAAATCCGATTTTCCTGATACCGTGAGACACGTCCAGGGTGAAAAATATCTGATTTTCCTGATACCGTGAGTAACGTCCTGGGTGAAAAAAAATCATATTTTCCTGATACCGTGAGTAAAGTCCAGGGTGAAAAAAATCAGATTTTCCTGATACCGTGAGTAACGTCCCGGGTGAAAAAAAATCATATTCCTTATTCCGTGAGTAAAGTCCAGGGTGAAAAAAATCAGATTTTCCTGATACCGTGAGTAACGTCCCGGGTGAAAAAAATCATATTTTCCTGATACCGTGAGTAAAGTCCAGGGTGAAAAAAGTCAGATTTTCCTGATACCGTGAGTAACGTCCCGGGTGAAAAAAAATCATATTTTCCTGATACCGTGAGTAACGTCCCGGGTGAAAAAAATCCGATTTTCCTGATACCGTGAGTAACGTCCAGGGTGAAAAAAATCAGATTTTCCTGATACCGTGAGTAACATCCCGGGTGAAAAAAATCATATTATCCTGATACCGTGAGAAACGTCCAAGGGTGAAAAAAATCATATTTTCCTGATACCGTGAGTAAAGTCCAGGGTGAAAAAAATCCGAATTTCCTGATACCGTGAGTAACGTCCCGGGTGAAAAAAAATCATATTCCTGATTCCGTGAGTAAAGTCCAGGGTGAAAAAAATCAGATTTTCCTGATACCGTGAGTAACGTCCCGGGTGAAAAAAATCATATTTTCCTGATACCGTGAGTAAAGTCCAGGGTGAAAAAGTCAGATTTTCCTGATACCGTGAGTAACGTCCAGGGTGAAAAAAATCCGATTTTCCTGATACCGTGAGACACGTCCAGCGTGAAAAAAATCCGATTTTCCTGATACCGTGAGTAACGTCCCGGGTGAAAAAAAATCATATTTTCCTGATACCGTGAGTAACGTCCCGGGTGAAAAAAATCCGATTTTCCTGATACCGTGAGTAACGTCCAGGGTGAAAAAAATCCGATTTTCCTGATACCGTGAGACACGTCCAGCGTGAAAAAAATCTGATTTTCCTGATACCGTGAGTAACGTACCGGGTGAAAAAAAATCATATTCCTGATTCCGTGAGTAAAGTCCAGGGTGAAAAAAATCAGATTTTCCTGATACCGTGAGTAACGTCCCGGGTGAAAAAAATCATATTTTCCTGATACCGTGAGTAAAGTCCAGGGTGAAAAAAGTCAGATTTTCCTGATACCGTGAGTAACGTCCAGGGTGAAAAAAATCCGATTTTCCTGATACCGTGAGACACGTCCAGCGTGAAAAAAATCCGATTTTCCTGATACCGTGAGTAACGTCCCGGGTGAAAAAAAATCATATTTTCCTGATACCGTGAGTAACGTCCCGGGTGAAAAAAATCCGATTTTCCTGATACCGTGAGTAACGTCCAGGGTGAAAAAAATCCGATTTTCCTGATACCGTGAGACACGTCCAGCGTGAAAAAAATCTGATTTTCCTGATACCGTGAGTAACGTACAGGGTGAAAAAAATCCGATATTCCTGATACCATGAGTAAGGTCCAGGGTGAAAAAAATCAGATTTTCCTGATACCGTGAGTCACGTCCAGGGTGAAAAAAATCAGATTTTCCTGATACCGTGAGTAACGTCCCGGGTGAAAAAAATCAGGTTTTCCTGATACCGTGAGTAACGTCCATCGTGAAGAAAATCAGATTTTCCTGATATCGTGAGTAACGTCCAGGGTGAAAAAAATTATATTTTCCTGATACCTTGAGTTTAGTCCAGGTGAAAAAAAAGAGATATTCATGATACCATGAAAAAAGTTTAGGGTGAAAATAATCCGATATTCCTGATACCATGAGTAAGGTCCAGGGTGAAAAAAATCAGATTTTCCTGATACCGTGAGTAACATCCCGGGTGAAAAAAATCAGATTTTCCTGATACCGTGAGTAACGTCCCGGGTGAAAAAAATCATATTTTCCTGATACTGTGAGAAACGTCCTGGGTGAAAAAAATCATATTTTCCTGATACCGTGAGTAAAGTCCAGGGTGAAAAAAATCAAATTTTCATGATACCATGGGTAATAGTCCAGGTGAAAAAAATCCGATTTTCCTGATACTGTGAGTCACGTCCAGGGTGAAAAAAATCAGATTTTCCAGATACCGTGAGTTATGTCCAGGGTGAAAAATATCAGATTTTCCTGATACCGTGAGTAACGTCCAGGGTGAAAAAAATTATATTTTCCTGATACCTTGAGTTTAGTCCAGGTGAAAAAAAAGAGATTTTCATGATACCATGAAAAAAGTTTAGGGTGAAAAAAATCCAATATTTCTGATACCGTGAGTAAGGTCCAGGGTGAAAAAAGTCAGATTTTCATGATACCGTGAGTAACGTCCCGGGTGAAAAAAATCATATTTTCCTGATACCGTGAGTAACGTCCCGGGTGAAAAAAATCCGAATTTCCTGATACCGTGAGACACGTCCAGGGTGAAAAATATCAGATTTTCCTGATACCGTGAGTAACATCCTCAGTGAAAAAAATCATATTTTCCTGATACCGTGAGTAAAGTCCAGCGTGAAAAAAATCAGATTTTCCTGATACCGTGAGTAACGTCCCGGGTGAAAAAAAATCATATTCCTGATTCCGTGAGTAAAGTCCAGGGTGAAAAAAATCAGATTTTCCTGATACCGTGAGTAACGTCCCGGGTGAAAAAAATCATATTTTCCTGATACCGTGAGTAAAGTCCAGGGTGAAAAAAGTCAGATTTTCCTGATACCATGAGTAACGTCCCGGGTGAAAAATATCCGATTTTCCTGATACCGTGAGTAACGTCCAGCGTGAAAAAAATCTGATTTTCCTGATACCGTGAGTAACGTACAGGATGAAAAAAATCCGATATTCCTGATACCATGAGTAAGGTCCAGGGTGAAAAAAATCAGATTTTCCTGATACCGTGAGTAACGTCCATCGTGAAGAAAATCAGATTTTCCTGATACCGTGAGTAACGTCCAGGGTGAAAAAAATTATATTTTCCTGATACCTTGAGTTTAGTCTAGGTGAAAAAAAAAGAGATTTTCATGATACCATGAAAAAAGTTTAGGGTGAAAAAAATCCGATATTCCTGATACCATGAGTAAGGTCCAGGGTGAAAAAAATCAGATTTTCCTGATACCGTGAGAAACGTCCAAGGGTGAAAAAAATCATATTTTCCTGATACCGTGAGTAAAGTCCAGGGTGAAAAAAAAAAATGAAATTTTCATGATACCATGGGTAATAGTCCAGGTGAAAAAAATCCGATTTTCCTGATACCGTGAGTCACATCCAGGGTGAAAAAAATCAGATTTTCCAGATACCGTGAGTTATGTCCAGGGTGAAAAATATCAGATTTTCCTGATAACGTGAGTAACGTCCAGGGTGAAAAAAATTATATTTTCCTGATACCTTGAGTTTAGTCCAGGTGAAAAAAAAGAGATTTTCATGATACCATGAAAAAAGTTTAAGGTGAAAAAAATCCGATATTCCTGATACCGTCAGTAAGGTCCAGGGTGAAAAAAGTCAGATTTTCATGATACCGTGAGTAACGTCCCGGGTGAAAAAAATCATATTTTCCTGATACCGTGAGTAAGGTCCAGGGTGAAAAAAATCCGATTTTCCTGATACCGTGAGACACGTCCAGGGTGAAAAATATCTGATTTTCCTGATACCGTGAGTAACGTCCTGGGTGAAAAAAATCATATTTTCCTGATACCGTGAGTAAAGTCCAGGCTGAAAAAAATCAGATTTTCCTGATACCGTGAGTAACGTCCCGGGTGAAAAAAAATCATATTCCTGATTCCGTGAATAAAGTCCAGGGTGAAAAAAAATCAGATTTTTCTGATACCGTGAGTAACGTCCCGGGTGAAAAAAATCATATTTTCCTGATACCATGAGTAAAGTCCAGGGTGAAAAATATCAGATTTTCCTGATACCGTGAGTAACGTCCTGGGTGAAAAAATTATATTTTCCTGATATCGTGAGTAACGTCCCGGGTGAAAAAAACCCGATTTTCCTGATACCGTGAGTAACGTCCAGGGTGAAAATAATCCGATTTTCCTGATACCGTGAGACACGTCCAGGGTGAAAAAAATCTGATTTTCCTGATACCGTGAGTAACGTACAGGGTGAAAAAATCCGATTTTCCTGATACCATGAGTAATGTCCAGGGTGAAAAAATCCGATTTTCCTGATACCGTGAGTCACGTCCAGGGTGAAAAAAATCAGATTTCCCTGATACCGTGAGTAACGTCCTGGGTGAAAAAAATCATATTTTCCTGATACCGTGAGTAAAGTCCAGGGTGAAAAAAATCAAATTTTCATGATACCATGGGTAATAGTCCAGGTGAAAAAAATCCGATTTTCCTGATACCGTGAGTCACGTCCAGGGTGAAAAAAATCAGATTTTCCAGATACCGTGAGTTATGTCCATGGTGAAAAATATCAGATTTTCCTGATACCGTGAGTAACGTCCAGGGTGAAAAAAATTATATTTTCCTGATACCTTGAGTTTAGTCCAGGTGAAAAAAAAGAGATTTTCATGATACCATGAAAAAAGTTTAGGGTGAAAAAAATCCAATATTCCTGATACCGTGAGTAAGGTCCAGGGTGAAAAAAGTCAGATTTTCATGATACCGTGAGTAACGTCCCGGGTGAAAAAAAATCATATTTTCCTGATACCGTGAGTAACGTCCCGGGTGAAAAAAATCCGATTTTCCTGATACCGTGAGACACGTCCAGGGTGAAAAATATCTGATTTTCCTGATACCGTGAGTAACGTCCTGGGTGAAAAAAAATCATATTTTCCTGATACCGTGAGTAAAGTCCAGGGTGAAAAAAATCAGATTTTCCTGATACCGTGAGTAACGTCCCGGGTGAAAAAAAATCATATTCCTTATTCCGTGAGTAAAGTCCAGGGTGAAAAAAATCAGATTTTCCTGATACCGTGAGTAACGTCCCGGGTGAAAAAAATCATATTTTCCTGATACCGTGAGTAAAGTCCAGGGTGAAAAAAGTCAGATTTTCCTGATACCGTGAGTAACGTCCCGGGTGAAAAAAAATCATATTTTCCTGATACCGTGAGTAACGTCCCGGGTGAAAAAAATCCGATTTTCCTGATACCGTGAGTAACGTCCAGGGTGAAAAAAATCCGATTTTCCTGATACCGTGAGACACGTACAGCGTGAAAAAAATCTGATTTTCCTGATACCATGAGTAACGTACAGGGTGAAAAAAATCCGATATTCCTGATACCATGACTAAGGTCCAGGGTGAAAAAAATCAGATTTTCCTGATACCGTGAGTCACGTCCAGGGTGAAAAAAAATCCGATTTTCCTGATACCGTGAGACACGTACAGCGTGAAAAAAATCTGATTTTCCTGATACCGTGAGTAACGTCCCGGGTGAAAAAAATCATATTTTCCTGATACTGTGAGTAAAGTCCAGGGTGGAAAAAGTCAGATTTTCCTGATACCGTGAGTAACGTCCCCGGTGAAAAAAAATCCGATTTTCCTGATACCGTGGGTAACGTCCAGGGTGAAAAAAATTATATTTTCCTGATACCTTGAGTTTAGTCCAGGTGAAAAAAAAGAGATTTTCATGATACCATGAAAAAAGTTTAGGGTGAAAAAAATCCGATATTCCTGATACCATGAGTAAGGTCCAGGGTGAAAAAAATCAGATTTTCCTGATACCGTGAGTAACATCCCGGGTGAAAAAAATCATATTATCCTGATACCGTGAGAAACGTCCAAGGGTGAAAAAAATCATATTTTCCTGATACCGTGAGAAAAGTCCAGGGTGAAAAAAAAATCAAATTTTCATGATACCATGGGTAATAGTCCAGGTGAAAAAAATCCGATTTTCCTGATACCGTGAGTAAGGTCCAGGGTGAAAAAAGTCAGATTTTCATGATACCGTGAGTAACGTCCCGGTTGAAAAAAATCATATTTTCCTGATACCGTGAGTAACGTCCCGGGTGAAAAAAAATCCGATTTTCCTGATACCGTGAGACACGTCCAGGGTGAAAAATATCTGATTTTCCTGATACCGTGAGTAACGTCCTTGGTGAAAAAAATCATATTTTCCTGATACCGTGAGTAAAGTCCAGGCTGACAAAATCAGATTTTCCTGATACCGTGAGTAACGTCCCGGGTGAAAAAAAATCATATTCCTGATTCCGTGAGTAAAGTCCAGGGTGAAAAAAATCAGATTTTCCTGATACCGTGAGTAACGTCCCGGGTGAAAAAAATCATATTTTCCTGATACCGTGAGTAACGTCCCGGGTGAAAAAAATCCGATTTTCCTGATACCGTGAGTAACGTCCAGGGTGAAAAAAATTATATTTTCCTGATACCTTGAGTTTAGTCCAGGTGAAAAAAAAGAGATTTTCATGATACCATGAAAAAAGTTTAGGGTGAAAAAAATCCGATATTCCTGATACCATGAGTAAGGTCCAGGGTGAAAAAAATCAGATTTTCCTGATACCGTGAGTAACATCCCGGGTGAAAAAAATCATATTTTCCTGATACCGTGAGTAAAGTCCACGGTGAAAAAAAAATCAAATTTTCATGATACCATGGGTAATAGTCCAGGTGAAAAAAATCCGATTTTCCTGATACCGTGAGTCACGTCCAGGGTGAAAAAAATCAGATTTTCCAGATACCGTGAGTTATGTCCAGGGTGAAAAATATCAGATTTTCCTGATACCGTGAGTAACGTCCAGGGTGAAAAAAATTATATTTTCCTGATACCTTGAGTTTAGTCCAGGTGAAAAAAAAGAGATTTTCATGATACCATGAAAAAAGTTTAGGGTGAAAAAAATCCGATATTCCTGATACCGTGAGTAAGGTCCAGGGTGAAAAAAGTCAGATTTTCCTGATACCGTGAGTAAAGTCCAGGCTGAAAAATCCGATATTCCTGATACCATGAGTAAGGTCCAGGGTGAAAAAAATCAGATTTTCCTGATACCGTGAGTCACATCCAGGGTGAAAAAAAATCAGATTTTCCTGATACCGTGAGTAACGTCCAGGGTGAAAAAAATCATATTTTCCTGATACCATGAGTAAAGTCCAGGGTGAAAAATATCAGATTTTCCTGATACCGTGAGTAACGTCCTGGGTGAAAAAAATTATATTTTCCTGATATCGTGAGTAACGTCCCGGGTGAAAAAAACCCGATTTTCCTGATACCGTGAGTAACGTACAGGGTGAAAAAATCCGATTTTCCTGATACCATGAGTAATGTCCAGGGTGAAAAAAATCCGATTTTCCTGATACCGTGAGTCACGTCCAGGGTGAAAAAAATCAGATTTTCCAGATACCGTGAGTTATGTCCAGGGTGAAAAATATCAGATTTTCCTGATACCGTGAGTAACGTCCAGGGTGAAAAAAATTATATTTTCCTGATACCTTGAGTTTAGTCCAGGTGAAAAAAAAGAGATTTTCATGATACCATGAAAAAAGTTTAGGGTGAAAAAAATCCAATATTCCTGATACCGTGAGTAAGGTCCAGGGTGAAAAAAGTCAGATTTTCATGATACCGTGAGTAACGTCCCGGGTGAAAAAAATCATATTTTCCTGATACCGTGAGTAACGTCCCGGGTGAAAAAAATCATATTTTCCTGATACCGTGAGTAAAGTCCAGGGTGAAAAAAACCGATATTCCTGATACCATGAGTAAGGTCCAGGGTGAAAAAAATCAGATTTTCCTGATACCGTGAGTCACATCCAGGGTGAAAAAAAATCAGATTTTCCTGATACCGTGAGTAACGTCCCGGGTGAAAAAAATCATATTTTCCTGATACCGTGAGTAAAGTCCAGGGTGAAAAAAGTCAGATTTTCCTGATACCGTGAGTAACGTCCCGGGTGAAAAAAAATCATATTTTCCTGATACCGTGAGTAACGTCCCGGGTGAAAAAAATCCGATTTTCCTGATACCGTGAGTAACGTCCAGGGTGAAAAAAATCCGATTTTCCTGATACCGTGAGACACGTACAGCGTGAAAAAAATCTGATTTTCCTGATACCATGAGTAACGTACAGGGTGAAAAAAATCCGATATTCCTGATACCATGACTAAGGTCCAGGGTGAAAAAAATCAGATTTTCCTGATACCGTGAGTCACGTCCAGGGTGAAAAAAAATCCGATTATCCTGATACCGTGGGTAACGTCCAGGGTGAAAAAAATTATATTTTCCTGATACCTTGAGTTTAGTCCAGGTGAAAAAAAAGAGATTTTCATGATACCATGAAAAAAGTTTAGGGTGAAAAAAATCCGATATTCCTGATACCATGAGTAAGGTCCAGGGTGAAAAAAATCCGATTTTCCTGATACCGTGAGACACGTACAGCGTGAAAAAAATCTGATTTTCCTGATACCGTGAGTAACGTCCCGGGTGAAAAAAATCATATTTTCCTGATACTGTGAGTAAAGTCCAGGGTGGAAAAAGTCAGATTTTCCTGATACCGTGAGTAACGTCCCCGGTGAAAAAAAATCCGATTTTCCTGATACCGTGGGTAACGTCCAGGGTGAAAAAAATTATATTTTCCTGATACCTTGAGTTTAGTCCAGGTGAAAAAAAAGAGATTTTCATGATACCATGAAAAAAGTTTAGGGTGAAAAAAATCCGATATTCCTGATACCATGAGTAAGGTCCAGGGTGAAAAAAATCAGATTTTCCTGATACCGTGAGTAACATCCCGGGTGAAAAAAATCATATTATCCTGATACCGTGAGAAACGTCCAAGGGTGAAAAAAATCATATTTTCCTGATACCGTGAGAAAAGTCCAGGGTGAAAAAAAAATCAAATTTTCATGATACCATGGGTAATAGTCCAGGTGAAAAAAATCCGATTTTCCTGATACCGTGAGTAAGGTCCAGGGTGAAAAAAGTCAGATTTTCATGATACCGTGAGTAACGTCCCGGTTGAAAAAAATCATATTTTCCTGATACCGTGAGTAACGTCCCGGGTGAAAAAAAATCCGATTTTCCTGATACCGTGAGACACGTCCAGGGTGAAAAATATCTGATTTTCCTGATACCGTGAGTAACGTCCTTGGTGAAAAAAATCATATTTTCCTGATACCGTGAGTAAAGTCCAGGCTGACAAAATCAGATTTTCCTGATACCGTGAGTAACGTCCCGGGTGAAAAAAAATCATATTCCTGATTCCGTGAGTAAAGTCCAGGGTGAAAAAAAATCAGATTTTCCTGATACCGTGAGTAACGTCCCGGGTGAAAAAAATCATATTTTCCTGATACCGTGAGTAACGTCCCGGGTGAAAAAAATCCGATTTTCCTGATACCGTGAGTAACGTCCAGGGTGAAAAAAATTATATTTTCCTGATACCTTGAGTTTAGTCCAGGTGAAAAAAAAGAGATTTTCATGATACCATGAAAAAAGTTTAGGGTGAAAAAAATCCGATATTCCTGATACCATGAGTAAGGTCCAGGGTGAAAAAAATCAGATTTTCCTGATACCGTGAGTAACATCCCGGGTGAAAAAAATCATATTTTCCTGATACCGTGAGTAAAGTCCAGGGTGAAAAAAATCAGATTTTCCTGATACCGTGAGTAACGTCCCGGGTGAAAAAAATCATATTTTCCTGATACCGTGAGTAACGTCCCGGGTGAAAAAAATCCGATTTTCCTGATACCGTGAGTAACGTCCTTGGTGAAAAAAGTCAGATTTTCCTGATACCGTGAGTAAAGTCCAGGCTGAAAAATCCGATATTCCTGATACCATGAGTAAGGTCCAGGGTGAAAAAAATCAGATTTTCCTGATACCGTGAGTCACATCCAGGGTGAAAAAAAATCAGATTTTCCTGATACCGTGAGTAACGTCCAGGGTGAAAAAAATCATATTTTCCTGATACCATGAGTAAAGTCCAGGGTGAAAAATATCAGATTTTCCTGATACCGTGAGTAACGTCCTGGGTGAAAAAAATTATATTTTCCTGATATCGTGAGTAACGTCCCGGGTGAAAAAAACCCGATTTTCCTGATACCGTGAGTAACGTACAGGGTGAAAAAATCCGATTTTCCTGATACCATGAGTAATGTCCAGGGTGAAAAAAATCCGATTTTCCTGATACCGTGAGTCACGTCCAGGGTGAAAAATATCAGATTTTCCTGATACCGTGAGTAACGTCCAGGGTGAAAAAAATTATATTTTCCTGATACCTTGAGTTTAGTCCAGGTGAAAAAAAAGAGATTTTCATGATACCATGAAAAAAGTTTAGGGTGAAAAAAATCCGATATTCCTGATACCATGAGTAAGGTCCAGGGTGAAAAAAATCCGATTTTCCTGATACCGTGAGACACGTACAGCGTGAAAAAAATCTGATTTTCCTGATACCGTGAGTAACGTCCCGGGTGAAAAAAATCATATTTTCCTGATACTGTGAGTAAAGTCCAGGGTGGAAAAAGTCAGATTTTCCTGATACCGTGAGTAACGTCCCCGGTGAAAAAAAATCCGATTTTCCTGATACCGTGGGTAACGTCCAGGGTGAAAAAAATTATATTTTCCTGATACCTTGAGTTTAGTCCAGGTGAAAAAAAAGAGATTTTCATGATACCATGAAAAAAGTTTAGGGTGAAAAAAATCCGATATTCCTGATACCATGAGTAAGGTCCAGGGTGAAAAAAATCAGATTTTCCTGATACCGTGAGTAACATCCCGGGTGAAAAAAATCATATTATCCTGATACCGTGAGAAACGTCCAAGGGTGAAAAAAATCATATTTTCCTGATACCGTGAGAAAAGTCCAGGGTGAAAAAAAAATCAAATTTTCATGATACCATGGGTAATAGTCCAGGTGAAAAAAATCCGATTTTCCTGATACCGTGAGTAAGGTCCAGGGTGAAAAAAGTCAGATTTTCATGATACCGTGAGTAACGTCCCGGTTGAAAAAAATCATATTTTCCTGATACCGTGAGTAACGTCCCGGGTGAAAAAAAATCCGATTTTCCTGATACCGTGAGACACGTCCAGGGTGAAAAATATCTGATTTTCCTGATACCGTGAGTAACGTCCTTGGTGAAAAAAATCATATTTTCCTGATACCGTGAGTAAAGTCCAGGCTGACAAAATCAGATTTTCCTGATACCGTGAGTAACGTCCCGGGTGAAAAAAAATCATATTCCTGATTCCGTGAGTAAAGTCCAGGGTGAAAAAAAATCAGATTTTCCTGATACCGTGAGTAACGTCCCGGGTGAAAAAAATCATATTTTCCTGATACCGTGAGTAACGTCCCGGGTGAAAAAAATCCGATTTTCCTGATACCGTGAGTAACGTCCAGGGTGAAAAAAATTATATTTTCCTGATACCTTGAGTTTAGTCCAGGTGAAAAAAAAGAGATTTTCATGATACCATGAAAAAAGTTTAGGGTGAAAAAAATCCGATATTCCTGATACCATGAGTAAGGTCCAGGGTGAAAAAAATCAGATTTTCCTGATACCGTGAGTAACATCCCGGGTGAAAAAAATCATATTTTCCTGATACCGTGAGTAAAGTCCAGGGTGAAAAAAATCAGATTTTCCTGATACCGTGAGTAACGTCCCGGGTGAAAAAAATCATATTTTCCTGATACCGTGAGTAACGTCCCGGGTGAAAAAAATCCGATTTTCCTGATACCGTGAGTAACGTCCTTGGTGAAAAAAGTCAGATTTTCCTGATACCGTGAGTAAAGTCCAGGCTGAAAAATCCGATATTCCTGATACCATGAGTAAGGTCCAGGGTGAAAAAAATCAGATTTTCCTGATACCGTGAGTCACATCCAGGGTGAAAAAAAATCAGATTTTCCTGATACCGTGAGTAACGTCCAGGGTGAAAAAAATCATATTTTCCTGATACCATGAGTAAAGTCCAGGGTGAAAAATATCAGATTTTCCTGATACCGTGAGTAACGTCCTGGGTGAAAAAAATTATATTTTCCTGATATCGTGAGTAACGTCCCGGGTGAAAAAAACCCGATTTTCCTGATACCGTGAGTAACGTACAGGGTGAAAAAATCCGATTTTCCTGATACCATGAGTAATGTCCAGGGTGAAAAAAATCCGATTTTCCTGATACCGTGAGTCACGTCCAGGGTGAAAAAAATCAGATTTTCCAGATACCGTGAGTTATGTCCAGGGTGAAAAATATCAGATTTTCCTGATACCGTGAGTAACGTCCAGGGTGAAAAAAATTATATTTTCCTGATACCTTGAGTTTAGTCCAGGTGAAAAAAAAGAGATTTTCATGATACCATGAAAAAAGTTTAGGGTGAAAAAAATCCAATATTCCTGATACCGTGAGTAAGGTCCAGGGTGAAAAAAGTCAGATTTTCATGATACCGTGAGTAACGTCCCGGGTGAAAAAAATCATATTTTCCTGATACCGTGAGTAACGTCCCGGGTGAAAAAAATCATATTTTCCTGATACCGTGAGTAAAGTCCAGGGTGAAAAAAACCGATATTCCTGATACCATGAGTAAGGTCCAGGGTGAAAAAAATCAGATTTTCCTGATACCGTGAGTCACATCCAGGGTGAAAAAAAATCAGATTTTCCTGATACCGTGAGTAACGTCCAGGGTGAAAAAAATCATATTTTCCTGATACCATGAGTAAAGTCCAGGGTGAAAAATATCAGATTTTCCTGATACCGTGAGTAACGTCCTGGGTGAAAAAAATTATATTTTCCTGATATCGTGAGTAACGTCCCGGGTGAAAAAAACCCGATTTTCCTGATACCGTGAGTAACGTCCAGGGTGAAAATAATCCGATTTTCCTGATACCGTGAGACACGTCCAGGGTGAAAAAAATCTGATTTTCCTGATACTGTGAGTAACGTACAGGGTGAAAAAATCCGATTTTCCTGATACCATGAGTAATGTCCAGGGTGAAAAAAATCCGATTTTCCTGATACCGTGAGTCACGTCCAGGGTGAAAAAAATCAGATTTCCCTGATACCATGAGTAACGTCCCGGGTGAAAAAAAATCATATTTTCCTGATACCGTGAGTAAAGTCCAGGGTGAAAAAAATCAGATTTTCCTGATACCGTGAGTAACGTCCCGGGTGAAAAAAATCATATTTTCCTGATACCGTGAGAAACGTCCTGGGTGAAAGAAATCATATTTTCCTGATACCGTGAGTAAAGTCCAGGGTGAAAAAAATCAAATTTTCATGATACCATGGGTAATATTCCAGGTGAAAAAAATCCGATTTTCCAGATACCATGAGTCACGTCCAGGGTGAAAAAAAATCAGATTTTCGTGATACCGTGAGTTATGTCCAGGGTGAAAAATATCAGATTTTCGTGATACCGTGAGTAACATCCCGGGTGAAAAAAATCATATTTTCCTGATACCGTGAGTAAAGTCCACGGTGAAAAAAAAATCAAATTTTCATGATACCATGGGTAATAGTCCAGGTGAAAAAAATCCGATTTTCCTGATACCGTGAGTCACGTCCAGGGTGAAAAAAATCAGATTTTCCAGATACCGTGAGTTATGTCCAGGGTGAAAAATATCAGATTTTCCTGATACCGTGAGTAACGTCCAGGGTGAAAAAAATTATATTTTCCTGATACCTTGAGTTTAGTCCAGGTGAAAAAAAAGAGATTTTCATGATACCATGAAAAAAGTTTAGGGTGAAAAAAATCCGATATTCCTGATACCGTGAGTAAGGTCCAGGGTGAAAAAAGTCAGATTTTCCTGATACCGTGAGTAAAGTCCAGGCTGAAAAATCCGATATTCCTGATACCATGAGTAAGGTCCAGGGTGAAAAAAATCAGATTTTCCTGATACCGTGAGTCACATCCAGGGTGAAAAAAAATCAGATTTTCCTGATACCGTGAGTAACGTCCAGGGTGAAAAAAATCATATTTTCCTGATACCATGAGTAAAGTCCAGGGTGAAAAATATCAGATTTTCCTGATACCGTGAGTAACGTCCTGGGTGAAAAAAATTATATTTTCCTGATATCGTGAGTAACGTCCCGGGTGAAAAAAACCCGATTTTCCTGATACCGTGAGTAACGTACAGGGTGAAAAAATCCGATTTTCCTGATACCATGAGTAATGTCCAGGGTGAAAAAAATCCGATTTTCCTGATACCGTGAGTCACGTCCAGGGTGAAAAAAATCAGATTTTCCAGATACCGTGAGTTATGTCCAGGGTGAAAAATATCAGATTTTCCTGATACCGTGAGTAACGTCCAGGGTGAAAAAAATTATATTTTCCTGATACCTTGAGTTTAGTCCAGGTGAAAAAAAAGAGATTTTAATGATACCATGAAAAAAGTTTAGGGTGAAAAAAATCCAATATTCCTGATACCGTGAGTAAGGTCCAGGGTGAAAAAAGTCAGATTTTCATGATACCGTGAGTAACGTCCCGGGTGAAAAAAATCATATTTTCCTGATACCGTGAGTAACGTCCCGGGTGAAAAAAATCATATTTTCCTGATACCGTGAGTAAAGTCCAGGGTGAAAAAATCCGATATTCCTGATACCATGAGTAAGGTCCAGGGTGAAAAAAATCAGATTTTCCTGATACCGTGAGTCACATCCAGGGTGAAAAAAAATCAGATTTTCCTGATACCGTGAGTAACGTCCACGGTGAAAAAAATCATATTTTCCTGATACCATGAGTAAAGTCCAGGGTGAAAAATATCAGATTTTCCTGATACCGTGAGTAACGTCCTGGGTGAAAAAAATTATATTTTCCTGATATCGTGAGTAACGTCCCGGGTGAAAAAAACCCGATTTTCCTGATACCGTGAGTAACGTCCAGGGTGAAAATAATCCGATTTTCCTGATACCGTGAGACACGTCCAGGGTGAAAAAAATCTGATTTTCCTGATACTGTGAGTAACGTACAGGGTGAAAAAATCCGATTTTCCTGATACCATGAGTAATGTCCAGGGTGAAAAAAATCCGATTTTCCTGATACCGTGAGTCACGTCCAGGGTGAAAAAAATCAGATTTCCCTGATAACGTGAGTAACGTCCCGGGTGAAAAAAAATCATATTTTCCTGATACCGTGAGTAAAGTCCAGGGTGAAAAAAATCAGATTTTCCTGATACCGTGAGTAACGTCCCGGGTGAAAAAAATCATATTTTCCTGATACCGTGAGAAACATCCTGGGTGAAAGAAATCATATTTTCCTGATACCGTGAGTAAAGTCCAGGGTGAAAAAAATCAAATTTTCATGATACCATGGGTAATATTCCAGGTGAAAAAAATCCGATTTTCCAGATACCATGAGTCACGTCCAGGGTGAAAAAAAATCAGATTTTCGTGATACCGTGAGTTATGTCCAGGGTGAAAAATATCAGATTTTCGTGATACCGTGAGTAAGGTCCAGGGTGAAAAAATTATATTTTCCTGATACCTCGAGTTTAGTCCAGGTGAAAAAAAGAGATTTTCATGATACCATGAAAAAAGTTTAGGGTGAAAAAAATCCGATATTCCTGATACCGTGAGTAAGGTCCAGGGTGAAAAAAGTCAGATTTTCATGATACCGTGAGTAACGTCCCGGGTGAAAAAAATCATATTTTCCTGATACCGTGAGTAACGTCCCGGGTGAAAAAAAAACATATTTTCCTGATACCGTGAGTAAAGTCCAGGGTGAAAAAAAAATCAAATTTTCATGATACCATGGGTAATAGTCCAGGTGAAAAAAATCCGATTTTCCTGATACCGTGAGTCACGTCCAGGGTGAAAAAAATCAGATTTTCCAGATACCGTGAGTTATGTCCAGGGTGAAAAATATCAGATTTTCCTGATACCATGAGTAACGTCCAGGGTGAAAAAAATTATATTTTCCTGATACCGTGAGTAACGTCCCGGATTTTCATGATACCATGAAAAAAGTTTAGGGTGAAAAAAATCCGATAGTCCTGATACCGTGAGTAAGGTCCAGGGTGAAAAAAGTCAGATCTTCATGATACCGTGAATAACTTCCCGGTGAAAAAAATCATATTTTCCTGATACCGTGAGTAACGTCCCGGGTGAAAAAAATCAGATTTTCATGATACCGTGAGTAACGTCCCGGGAGAAAAAAATCATATTCCTGATTCCGTGAGTAAAGTCCAGGGTGAAAAAAATCAGATTTTCCTGATACCGTGAGTAACGTCCCGGGTGAAAAAAATCATATTTTCCTGTTACCGTGAGTAAAATCCAGGGTGAAAAAAATCAGATTTTCCTGATACCGTGAGTAACGTCCCGGGTGAAAAAAATCATATTTTCCTGATACCGTGAGAAACGTCCTGGGTGAAAAAAATCATATTTTCCTGATACTGTGAGTAAAGTCCAGGGTGAAAAAAATCAAATTTTCATGATACCATGGGTAATAGTCCAGGTGAAAAAAATCCGATTTTCCTGATACCGTGAGTCACGTCCAGGGTGAAAAAAATCAGATTTTCCAGATACCGTGAGTTATGTCCAGGGTGAAAAATATCAGATTTTCCTGATACCGTGAGTAACGTCCAGGGTGAAAAAAAATAGATTTTCATGATACCATGAAAAAAGTTTAGGGTGAAAAAAATCCAATATTCCTGATATCGTGAGTAAGGTCCAGGGTGAAAAAAGTCAGATTTTCATGATACCGTGAGTAACGTCCCGGGTGAAAAAAAATCATATTTTCCTGATACCGTGAGTAACGTCCCGGGTGAAAAAAATCCGAATTTCCTGATACGGTGAGACACGTCCAGGGTGAAAAATATCTGATTTTCCTGATACCGTGAGTAACGTCCTGGGTGAAAAAAATCATATTTTCCTGATACCGTGAGTAAGTTCCAGGGTGAAAAAAATCAGATTTTCCTGATACCGTGAGTAACGTCCCGGGTGAAAAAAAATCATATTCCTGATTCCGTGAGTAAAGTCCAGGGTGAAAAAAATCAGATTTTCCTGATACCGTGAGTAACGTCCCGGGTGAAAAAAATCATATTTTCCTGATACCGTGAGTAAAATCCAGGGTGAAAAAAGTCAGATTTTCCTGATACCGTGAGTAACGTCCCGGGTGAAAAAAATCCGATTTTCCTGATACCGTGAGTAACGTCCAGGGTGAAAAAAATCCGATTTTCCTGATACCGTGAGACACGTCCAGCGTGAAAAAAATCTGATTTTCCTGATACCGTGAGTAACGTACAGGGTGAAAAAAATCCGATATTCCTGATACCATGAGTAAGGTCCAGGGTGAAAAAAATCAGATTTTCCTGATACCGTGAGTCACGTCCAGGGTGAAAAAAATCAGATTTTGCTGATACCGTGAGTAACGTCCCGGGTGAAAAAAATCAGATTTTCCTGATACCGTGAGTAACGTCCATCGTGAAGAAAATCAGATTTTCCTGATACCGTGAGTAATGTCCAGGGTGAAAAAAATTATATTTTCCTGATACCTTGAGTTTAGTCCAGGTGAAAAAAAAGAGATTTTCATGATACCATGAAAAAAGTTTAGGGTGAAAAAAATCCGATATTCCTGATACCATGAGTAAGGTGCAGGGTGAAAAAAATCAGATTTTCCTGATACCGTGAGTAACATCCCGGGTGAAAAAAATCATATTATCCTGATACCGTGAGAAACGTCCAAGGGTGAAAAAAATCATATTTTCATGATACCGTGAGTAAAGTCCAGGGTGAAAAAAAAATCAAATTTTCATGATACCATGGGTAATAGTCCAGGTGAAAAAAATCAGATTTTCCTGATACCGTGAGTCACGTCCAGGGTGAAAAAAATCAGATTTTCCAGATACCGTGAGTTATGTCCAGGGTGAAAAATATCAGATTTTCCTGATACCGTGAGTAACGTCCAAGGTGAAAAAAATTATATTTTCCTGATACCTTGAGTTTAGTCCAGGTGAAAAAAAAGTGATTTTCATGATACCATGAAAAAAGTTTAGGGTGAAAAAAATCCGATATTCCTGATACCGTGAGTAAGGTCCAGGGTGAAAAAAGTCAGATTTTCATGATACCGTGAGTAACGTCCCGGGTGAAAAAAATCATATTTTCCTGATACCGTGAGTAACGTCCCGGGTGAAAAAAATCCGATTTTCCTGATACCGTGAGACACGTCCAGGGTGAAAAAATCATATTATCCTGATACCGTGAGAAACGTCCAAGGGTGAAAAAAATCATATTTTCCTGATACAGTGAGTAAAGTCCAGGGTGAAAAAAAAATCAAATTTTCATGATACCATGGGTAATAGTCCAGGTGAAAAAAATCCGATTTTCCTGATACCGTGAGTCACGTCCAGGGTGAAAAAAATCAGATTTTCCAGATACCGTGAGTTATGTCCATGGTGAAAAATATCAGATTTTCCTGATACCGTGAGTAACGTCCAGGGTGAAAAAAATTATATTTTCCTGATACCTTGAGTTTAGTCCAGGTGAAAAAAAAGAGATTTTCATGATACCATGAAAAAAGTTTAGGGTGAAAAAAATCCGATATTCCTGATACCGTGAGTAAGGTCCAGGGTGAAAAAAGTCAGATTTTCATGATACCATGAGTAACGTCCCGGGTGAAAAAAATCATATTTTCCTGATACCGTGAGTAACGTCCCGGGTGAAAAAAATCCGATTTTCCTGATACCGTGAGACACGTCCAGGGTGGAAAATATCTGATTTTCCTGATACCATGAGACACGTCCAGGGTGAAAAAAATCTGATTTTCCTGATACCGTGAGTAACGTACAGGGTGAAAAAATCCGATTTTCCTGATACCATGAGTAATGTCCAGGGTGAAAAAAATCCGATTTTCCTGATACCGTGAGTCACGTCCAGGGTGAAAAAAATCAGATTTCCCTGATACCGTGAGTAACATCCCAGGTCAAAAAAATCATATTTTCCTGATACCGTGAGTAAAGTCCAGGGTGAAAAAAATCAGATTTTCCTGATACCGTGAGTAACGTCCCGGGTGAAAAAAATCATATTTTCCTGATACCGTGAGAAACGTCCTGGGTGAAAAAAATCATATTTTCCTGATACCGTGAGTAAAGTCCAGGGTGAAAAAATCAAATTTTCATGATACCATGGGTAATAGTCCAGGTGAAAAAAATCCGATTTTCCTGATACCGTGAGTCACGTCCAGGGTGAAAAAAATCAGATTTTCCATATACCGTGAGTTATGTCCAGGGTGAAAAATATCAGATTTTCCTGATACCGTGAGTAACGTCCAGGGTGAAAAAAATTATATTTTCCTGATACCTTGAGTTTAGTCCAGGTGAAAAAAAAGAGATTTTCATGATACCATGAAAAAAGTTTAGGGTGAAAAAAATCCAATATTCCTGATATCGTGAGTAAGGTCCAGGGTGAAAAAAGTCAGATTTTCATGATACCGTGAGTAACGTCCCGGGTGAAAAAAATCATATTTTCCTGATACCGTGAGTAACGTCCCGGGTGAAAAAAATCCGAATTTCCTGATACCGTGAGACACGTCCAGGGTGAAAAATATCTGATTTTCCTGATACCGTGAGTAACGTCCTGGGTGAAAAAAATCATATTTTCCTGATACCGTGAGTAAGTTCCAGGGTGAAGAAAATCAGATTTTCCTGATACCGTGAGTAACGTCCCGGGTGAAAAAAAATCATATTCCTGATTCCGTGAGTAAAGTCCAGGGTGAAAAAAATCAGATTTTCCTGATACCGTGAGTAACGTCCCGGGTGAAAAAAATCATATTTTCCTGATACCGTGAGTAAAGTCCAGGGTGAAAAAAGTCAGATTTTCCTGATACCGTGAGTAACGTCCCGGGTGAAAAAAATCCGATTTTCCTGATACCGTGAGTAACGTCCAGGGTGAAAAAAATCCGATTTTCCTGATACCGTGAGACACGTCCAGCGTGAAAAAAATCTGATTTTCCTGATACCGTGAGTAACGTACAGGGTGAAAAAAATCCGATATTCCTGATACCATGAGTAAGGTCCAGGGTGAAAAAAATCAGATTTTCCTGATACCGTGAGTAACGTTCCGGGTGAAAAAAATCAGATTTTCCTGATACCGTGAGTAACGTCCATCGTGAAGAAAATCAGATTTTCCTGATACCGTGAGTAATGTCCAGGGTGAAAAAAATTATATTTTCCTGATACCTTGAGTTTAGTCCAGGTGAAAAAAAAGAGATTTTCATGATACCATGAAAAAAGTTTAGGGTGAAAAAAATCCGATATTCCTGATACCATGAGTAAGGTCCAGGGTGAAAAAAATCAGATTTTCCTGATACCGTGAGTAACATCCCGGGTGAAAAAAATCATATTATCCTGATACCGTGAGAAACGTCCAAGGGTGAAAAAAATCATATTTTCCTGATACCTTGAGTAAAGTCCAGGGTGAAAAAAAAAATCAAATTTTCATGATACCATGGGTAATAGTCTAGGTGAAAAAAAATCGATTTTCCTGATACCGTGAGTCACGTCCAGGGTGAAAAAAATCAGATTTTCCAGATACCGTGAGTTATGTCCAGGGTGAAAAATATCAGATTTTCCTGATACCGTGAGTAACGTCCAGGGTGAAAAAAATTATATTTTCCTGATACCTTGAGTTTAGTCCAGGTGAAAAAAAAGAGATTTTCATGATACCATGAAAAAAGTTTAGGGTGAAAAAAATCCGATATTCCTGATACCGTGAGTAAGGTCCAGGGTGAAAAAAGTCAGATTTTCATGATACCGTGAGTAACGTCCCGGGTGAAAAAAATCATATTTTCCTGATACCGTGAGACACGTCCAGGGTGAAAAAAATCATATTATCCTGATACCGTGAGAAACGTCCAAGGGTGAAAAAAATCATATTTTCCTGATACAGTGAGTAAAGTCCAGGGTGAAAAAAAAATCAAATTTTCATGATACCATGGGTAATAGTCCAGGTGAAAAAAATCCGATTTTCCTGATACCGTGAGTCACGTCCAGGGTGAAAAAAATCAGATTTTCCAGATACCGTGAGTTATGTCCATGGTGAAAAATATCAGATTTTCCTGATACCGTGTGTAACGTCCAGGGTGAAAAAACTTATATTTTCCTGATACCTTGAGTTTAGTCCAGGTGAAAAAAAAGAGATTTTCATGATACCATGAAAAAAGTTTAGGGTGAAAAAAATCCAATATTCCTGATACCGTGAGTAAGGTCCAGGGTGAAAAAAGTCAGATTTTCATGATACCGTGAGTAACGTCCCGGGTGAAAAAAATCATATTTTCCTGATACCGTGAGTAACGTCCCGGGTGAAAAAAATCTGATTTTCCTGATACCGTGAGACACGTCCAGGGTGAAAAATATCTGATTTTCCTGATACCGTGAGTAACGTCCTGGGTGAAAAAAATCAGATTTTCCTGATACCGTGAGTAACGTCCCGGGTGAAAAAAAATCATATTCCTGATTCCGTGAGTAAAGTCCAGGGTGAAAAAAATCAGATTTTCCTGATACCGTGAGTAACGTCCCGGGTGAAAAAAATCATATTTTCCTGATACCGTGAGTAAAGTCCAGGGTGAAAAAGTCAGATTTTCCTGATACCGTGAGTAACGTCCCGGGTGAAAAAAAATCATATTTTCCTGATACCGTGAGTAACATCCCGGGTGAAAATAATCCGATTTTCCTGATACCGTGAGTAACGTCCAGGGTGAAAAAAATCCGATTTTCCTGATACCGTGAGTAACGTACAGGGTGAAAAAAATCCGATATTCCTGATACCATGAGTACATAAGAACATAAGAACATAAGAACAGCCTTGCTGGAACAGGCCACAGCCCATCCAGTCCAGCATTCTGTCTCACACAGTGGCTCACCATTTCCTTCAGGGTATTCCCAAGGAGATGCCTTCACCTGCTTAGGATTCCCTGCAAATGGCATTGAGAGATATCCTGCCTATCTCTCCAACCCGGAGGTTGTCCTTAGGTAGCCATAATTATAGCCATTGATAGCCTTGTCCTCCATGAACTTGTCTAATCCTTTCTTAAAGCTGTCAAGACTGACAGCTGTCACCACTTCTTCTGGCAGGGAGTTCCATAGACCAGTAATCCTCTGGGTGAAAAAGTACTTTCTCTTATTTGTTTGAGAACTAGTACCCAAAAGTTTCATGGAGTGTCCCCTAGTTCTAGTGTTGTGCGATAGGGAAAACAGTTTTTCCTTATCCACTTTGTCCACACCGTGCATGATTTTATAAACTTCAATCAGGTCACC
Organism: Bradypodion pumilum; assembly: GCA_035047305.1. Classification (NCBI taxonomy): domain Eukaryota; kingdom Metazoa; phylum Chordata; class Lepidosauria; order Squamata; family Chamaeleonidae; genus Bradypodion; species Bradypodion pumilum. The sequence goes on from JAWDJD010000003.1 coordinate 188,460,412, forward strand.
TCTTAGACGCCGTCGTTCAAGAGTGAAAAGGCCCAACCGTTGCAGCCTCAGATGGTAAGGAAGGTGTTCCAGTCCCCTAATCATTCTGGTTGCCCTCCTCTGTACTTTCTCCAACTCCATAATATCCTTCTGGAGGTATGGCGACCAGAACTGTACACAGTATTCCAGATGGGGCCTCACCATAGATTTATAAAGAGGCAAAATGACACTTGCTGACTTATTTTCTATACCCTTCCTAATGATCCCTAACATTGAGTTTGCTTTTTTCACTGCTGAGGCACACTGGGTTGACACCTTCATTGAGCTGTCCACCAGGACACCAAGGTCCCTTTCCTGGTTTGTCGCAGAGAGTTCAGACCCCATCAGTTTATAAATGTAATTGGGGTTTTTTGCCCCAACATGCATCACTCTGCACTTACTGATGTTGAAGCTCATTTGCCACTGCTTTGCCCACTCCCCCAGTGTCAAGAGATCCCTCTGGAGCTCTTCACAATCTCTCACAGTTTTCACTACCCTGTATAATTTAGTATCATCAGCAAATTTGGCTACCTTGCTTTTTACTCCTACCTCTAGATCATTTATGAAGAGGTTGAAAAGCAGGGGTCCCAGTACTGAACCTTGGGGGACCCCACTCTTTACTTCCCTCCACTTGGAGAAGTGTCCATTTAGTGCTACCCTCTGTTTCCTGTCCCTTAGCCAGTTGCTGATCCAGGACAAGACCTGTCCCTTTATTCCATGACTGGTAAGTTTATTCAAGAGCCTTTGGTGTGGGACCTTGTCAAAAGCCTTCTGAAAGTCCAGATAAACAATGTCAACTGGATCCCCCTTATCCACATGCTTGTTGACACTCTCAAAAAATTCCAACAGATTAGTGAGGCATGATTTGCCCTTGCAAAAGCCATGTTGGCTCTCCTTTAGCAGCGCCTCCTCTTCTATGTACCTATTAATTCTATCTTTTAGGATGGTTTCCATCACTTTACCTGGGACACATGTCAAACTGACAGGCCGGTAATTTCCTGGATCACCCCTGGATCCTTTTTTGAAAATTGGTGTTACATTCGCTACCTTCCAGTCATCAGGCACAAACCCTGATTTGAGGGAAATATTATATATTTTGGCTAGGAGATCAGCAATTTCATCTTTAAGTTCCCTGAGAACTCGTGGATGGATGCCATCTGGTCCTGGTGATTTGTTAGTGTTTAGTTTAACAAGACATGCAAGGACCTCCTCCCTGGTTATTTCTATCTTGCTTAATTCTTCGGTTTCCCTCCCTACGAAGATAGGTTCTGCTTTGGGCATGTGGTCTCTATCTTCTTCAGTGAATACTGAAGCAAAGAATTCATTGAGTCTCTCTGCAATTTCTGTTTCCTCTTTAATAACCCCTTGCCTTCCATTGTCATCTAATGGTCCAATGGCCTTCCTAGTTGGGTTCTTACTTCTAATGTACTTAAAGAAGTCTTTGTTATTCCTCTGAGTATTTTTAGCTATACGCTCCTCAAAGTCTTGCTTTGCTTTCCTGATTGTTGCCTTGCATTTGTTCTGCCAGAATTTATGTTTCTGCCTGCTGTCCTCATTTGGACATGCCTTCCACCTTCTAAATGAGCTTTTCTTGCTCTTGATCACTTCCCGAACAGCTCCTGTAAGCCACATTGGAGTCCTCTTGGACCTGGCAGTGCCCTTTTTCCTTTTGGGTATGCATTCCAATTGGGCCTCTGTTATTGTTTTTGTAAACAGCCTCCATGCCTCTTGGAGTGTTTGGACTCTCTCAATTTTCCCTTTCAGCTTCTTTTTTACTAGTTTCCTCAACTTTGGGAAATTTCCTTTTTGAAAATTTAAGGTCTCTGTGTTAGATTTTATCAGTGACTTGCGGTCTATGTTCAAGTTAAACATAATTGAGTTGTGGTCACTGTTCCCTATTGGATCAGTCACATTAACATCTTGCACCAGATCCTGAGTATTACTCAGGATCAAGTCAAGGATTCTTGTACCTCTAGTTGGGTCTTCAACCATCTGTCCCAGGGAACAATCATTGAGCATATCTAGGAACTTTATCTCTTTATCATGTGCTGAACAACAGTTCACCCAGTCTATGTGAGGGTAATTGAAGTCCCCCATTATAACCAGGCTTCCCTTCCTGGATGCCTCCTTTACAACATTCTCCAACTGCCAGTCTCCCTCAAGAGTTTGGGTCGGAGGCCGATAGTATATGCCTACTGTTAGACCATCCTTGTGGCCTGGTACTCTTACCCACAGAGCTTCTAATGGTGACTCAAAATCACCTAGATATTCCAATTCATAAGATTTTATCACTTCTTTGACATACAAGGCTACACCACCTCCTGTTTGCCCCTTCCTATCCTTCCTGTACAGTTTGTAGCCTGGGATAACTGTATCTCATTGGTTATCATCCGTCCACCAGGTTTCAGTGATACCAATAATATCAATATTCTTATCTATTGCTAAGTATTCCAGCTCACCTATTTTGTTCCGGAGGCTTCTGGCATTTGTATACAAGCATTTATATATGCATTTCTGACACAGTCTTTTGTGTCCAGTTGCATTGTTAGACTGCCTCTTGCATCCTTCTGCTAGAATGCTAGTGACTAGCTCCTTGCTCTGCTCAGTAATTTTTGCATCCTCCTCACTACTCAAGTACACACTTTCCCGAACCGGATGCTGCCCAGCTCCTGTCGGCTTTCCCCCAGTTATCAGTTTAAAAGCTGCTCTGCAGCCTTTTTGATGTTGAGTGCCAGCAATCTGGTCCCATCATGGTTTAAATGCAACCCAGGGTGAAAAAAATCAGATTTTCCTGATACCGTGAGTCACGTCCAGGGTGAAAAAAATCAGATTTTCCTGATACCGTGAGTAACGTCCCGGGTGAAAAAAATCAGATTTTCCTGATACCGTGAGTAACGTCCATCGTGAAGAAAATCAGATTTTCCTGATACCGTGAGTAACGTCCAGGGTGAAAAAAATTATATTTTCCTGATACCTTGAGTTTAGTCCAGATGAAAAAAAAGAGATTTTCATGATACCATGAAAAAAGTTTAGGGTGAAAAAAATCCGATATTCCTGATACCGTGAGTAAGGTCCAGGGTGAAAAAAGTCAGATTTTCATGATACCGTGAGTAACGTCCCGGGTGAAAAAAATCATATTTTCCTGATACAGTGAGTAACGTCCCGGGTGAAAAAAATCAGATTTTCCTGATACCGTGAGACACGTCCAGGGTGAAAAATATCTGATTTTCCTGATACCGTGAGTAACGTCCTGGGTGAAAAAAATCAGATTTTCCTGATACCGTGAGTAATGTCCCGGGTGAAAAAAAATCATATTCCTGATTCCGTGAGTAAAGTCCAGGGTGAAAAAAATCAGATTTTCCTGATACCGTGAGTAACGTCCCGGGTGAAAAAAATCATATTTTCCTGATACCGTGAGTAAAGTCCAGGGTGAAAAAGTCAGATTTTCCTGATACCGTGAGTAACGTCCCGGGTGAAAAAAAATCATATTTTCCTGATACCGTGAGTAACGTCCCGGGTGAAAATAATCCGATTTTCCTGATACCGTGAGTAACGTCCAGGGTGAAAAAAATCCGATTTTCCTGATACCGTGAGACACGTCCAGCGTGAAAAAAATCTGATTTTCCTGATACCGTGAGTAACGTACAGGGTGAAAAAAATCCGATATTCCTGATACCATGAGTAAGGTCCAGGGTGAAAAAAATCAGATTTTCCTGATACCGTGAGTAACGTCCATCGTGAAGAAAATCAGATTTTCCTGATACCGTGAGTACCGTCCAGGGTGAAAAAAATTATATTTTCCTGATACCTTGAGTTTAGTCCAGGTGAAAAAAAAGAGATTTTCATGATACCATGAAAAAAGTTTAGGGTGAAAAAAATCCAATATTCCTGATACCGTGAGTAAGGTCCAGGGTGAAAAAAGTCAGATTTTCATGATACCGTGAGTAACGTCCCGGGTGAAAAAAATCATATTTTCCTGATACCGTGAGTAACGTCCCGGGTGAAAAAAATCTGATTTTCCTGATACCGTGAGACACGTCCAGGGTGAAAAATATCTGATTTTCCTGATACCGTGAGTAACGTCCTGGGTGAAAAAAATCAGATTTTCCTGATACCGTGAGTAACGTCCCGGGTGAAAAAAAATCATATTCCTGATTCCGTGAGTAAAGTCCAGGGTGAAAAAAATCAGATTTTCCTGATACCGTGAGTAACGTCCCGGGTGAAAAAAATCATATTTTCCTGATACCGTGAGTAAAGTCCAGGGTGAAAAAGTCAGATTTTCCTGATACCGTGAGTAACGTCCCGGGTGAAAAAAAATCATATTTTCCTGATACCGTGAGTAACGTCCCGGGTGAAAATAATCCGATTTTCCTGATACCGTGAGTAACGTACAGGGTGAAAAAAATCCGATATTCCTGATACCATGAGTACATAAGAACATAAGAACATAAGAACAGCCTTGCTGGAACAGGCCACAGCCCATCCAGTCCAGCATTCTGTCTCACACAGTGGCTCACCATTTCCTTCAGGGTATTCCCAAGGAGATGCCTTCACCTGCTTAGGATTCCCTGCAAATGGCATTGAGAGATATCCTGCCTATCTCTCCAACCCGGAGGTTGTCCTTAGGTAGCCATAATTATAGCCATTGATAGCCTTGTCCTCCATGAACTTGTCTAATCCTTTCTTAAAGCTGTCAAGACTGACAGCTGTCACCACTTCTTCTGGCAGGGAGTTCCATAGACCAGTAATCCTCTGGGTGAAAAAGTACTTTCTCTTATTTGTTTGAGAACTAGTACCCAAAAGTTTCATGGAGTGTCCCCTAGTTCTAGTGTTGTGCGATAGGGAAAACAGTTTTTCCTTATCCACTTTGTCCACACCGTGCATGATTTTATAAACTTCAATCAGGTCACCTCTTAGACGCCGTCGTTCAAGAGTGAAAAGGCCCAACCGTTGCAGCCTCAGATGGTAAGGAAGGTGTTCCAGTCCCCTAATCATTCTGGTTGCCCTCCTCTGTACTTTCTCCAACTCCATAATATCCTTCTGGAGGTATGGCGACCAGAACTGTACACAGTATTCCAGATGGGGCCTCACCATAGATTTATAAAGAGGCAAAATGACACTTGCTGACTTATTTTCTATACCCTTCCTAATGATCCCTAACATTGAGTTTGCTTTTTTCACTGCTGAGGCACACTGGGTTGACACCTTCATTGAGCTGTCCACCAGGACACCAAGGTCCCTTTCCTGGTTTGTCGCAGAGAGTTCAGACCCCATCAGTTTATAAATGTAATTGGGTTTTTTTGCCCCAACATGCATCACTCTGCACTTACTGATGTTGAAGCTCATTTGCCACTGCTTTGCCCACTCCCCCAGTGTCAAGAGATCCCTCTGGAGCTCTTCACAATCTCTCACAGTTTTCACTACCCTGTATAATTTAGTATCATCAGCAAATTTGGCTACCTTGCTTTTTACTCCTACCTCTAGATCATTTATGAAGAGGTTGAAAAGCAGGGGTCCCAGTACTGAACCTTGGGGGACCCCACTCTTTACTTCCCTCCACTTGGAGAAGTGTCCATTTAGTGCTACCCTCTGTTTCCTGTCCCTTAGCCAGTTGCTGATCCAGGACAAGACCTGTCCCTTTATTCCATGACTGGTAAGTTTATTCAAGAGCCTTTGGTGTGGGACCTTGTCAAAAGCCTTCTGAAAGTCCAGATAAACAATGTCAACTGGATCCCCCTTATCCACATGCTTGTTGACACTCTCAAAAAATTCCAACAGATTAGTGAGGCATGATTTGCCCTTGCAAAAGCCATGTTGGCTCTCCTTTAGCAGCGCCTCCTCTTCTATGTACCTATTAATTCTATCTTTTAGGATGGTTTCCATCACTTTACCTGGGACACATGTCAAACTGACAGGCCGGTAATTTCCTGGATCACCCCTGGATCCTTTTTTGAAAATTGGTGTTACATTCGCTACCTTCCAGTCATCAGGCACAAACCCTGATTTGAGGGAAATATTATATATTTTGGCTAGGAGATCAGCAATTTCATCTTTAAGTTCCCTGAGAACTCGTGGATGGATGCCATCTGGTCCTGGTGATTTGTTAGTGTTTAGTTTAACAAGACATGCAAGGACCTCCTCCCTGGTTATTTCTATCTTGCTTAATTCTTCGGTTTCCCTCCCTACGAAGATAGGTTCTGCTTTGGGCATGTGGTCTCTATCTTCTTCAGTGAATACTGAAGCAAAGAATTCATTGAGTCTCTCTGCAATTTCTGTTTCCTCTTTAATAACCCCTTGCCTTCCATTGTCATCTAATGGTCCAATGGCCTTCCTAGTTGGGTTCTTACTTCTAATGTACTTAAAGAAGTCTTTGTTATTCCTCTGAGTATTTTTAGCTATACGCTCCTCAAAGTCTTGCTTTGCTTTCCTGATTGTTGCCTTGCATTTGTTCTGCCAGAATTTATGTTTCTGCCTGCTGTCCTCATTTGGACATGCCTTCCACCTTCTAAATGAGCTTTTCTTGCTCTTGATCACTTCCCGAACAGCTCCTGTAAGCCACATTGGAGTCCTCTTGGACCTGGCAGTGCCCTTTTTCCTTTTGGGTATGCATTCCAATTGGGCCTCTGTTATTGTTTTTGTAAACAGCCTCCATGCCTCTTGGAGTGTTTGGACTCTCTCAATTTTCCCTTTCAGCTTCTTTTTTACTAGTTTCCTCAACTTTGGGAAATTTCCTTTTTGAAAATTTAAGGTCTCTGTGTTAGATTTTATCAGTGACTTGCGGTCTATGTTCAAGTTAAACATAATTGAGTTGTGGTCACTGTTCCCTATTGGATCAGTCACATTAACATCTTGCACCAGATCCTGAGTATTACTCAGGATCAAGTCAAGGATTCTTGTACCTCTAGTTGGGTCTTCAACCATCTGTCCCAGGGAACAATCATTGAGCATATCTAGGAACTTTATCTCTTTATCATGTGCTGAACAACAGTTCACCCAGTCTATGTGAGGGTAATTGAAGTCCCCCATTATAACCAGGCTTCCCTTCCTGGATGCCTCCTTTACAACATTCTCCAACTGCCAGTCTCCCTCAAGAGTTTGGGTCGGAGGCCGATAGTATATGCCTACTGTTAGACCATCCTTGTGGCCTGGTACTCTTACCCACAGAGCTTCTAATGGTGACTCAAAATCACCTAGATATTCCAATTCATAAGATTTTATCACTTCTTTGACATACAAGGCTACACCACCTCCTGTTTGCCCCTTCCTATCCTTCCTGTACAGTTTGTAGCCTGGGATAACTGTATCCCATTGGTTATCATCCGTCCACCAGGTTTCAGTGATACCAATAATATCAATATTCTTATCTATTGCTAAGTATTCCAGCTCACCTATTTTGTTCCGGAGGCTTCTGGCATTTGTATACAAGCATTTATATATGCATTTCTGACACAGTCTTTTGTGTCCAGTTGCATTGTTAGACTGCCTCTTGCATCCTTCTGCTAGAATGCTAGTGACTAGCTCCTTGCTCTGCTCAGTAATTTTTGCATCCTCCTCACTACTCAAGTACACACTTTCCCGAACCGGATGCTGCCCAGCTCCTGTCGGCTTTCCCCCAGTTATCAGTTTAAAAGCTGCTCTGCAGCCTTTTTGATGTTGAGTGCCAGCAATCTGGTCCCATCATGGTTTAAATGCAACCCAGGGTGAAAAAAATCAGATTTTCCTGATACCGTGAGTCACGTCCAGGGTGAAAAAAATCAGATTTTCCTGATACCGTGAGTAACGTCCCGGGTGAAAAAAATCAGATTTTCCTGATACCGTGAGTAACGTCCATCGTGAAGAAAATCAGATTTTCCTGATACCGTGAGTAATGTCCAGGGTGAAAAAAATTATATTTTCCTGATACCTTGAGTTTAGTCCAGGTGAAAAAAAAGAGATTTTCATGATACCATGAAAAAAGTTTAGGGTGAAAAAAATCCGATATTCCTGATACCATGAGTAAGGTCCAGGGTGAAAAAAATCAGATTTTCCTGATACCGTGAGTAACATCCCGGGTGAAAAAAATCATATTATCCTGATACCGTGAGAAACGTCCAAGGGTGAAAAAAATCATATTTTCCTGATACCTTGAGTAAAGTCCAGGGTGAAAAAAAAAATCAAATTTTCATGATACCATGGGTAATAGTCCAGGTGAAAAAAAATCGATTTTCCTGATACCGTGAGTCACGTCCAGGGTGAAAAAAATCAGATTTTCCAGATACCGTGAGTTATGTCCAGGGTGAAAAATATCAGATTTTCCTGATACCGTGAGTAACGTCCAGGGTGAAAAAAATTATATTTTCCTGATACCTTGAGTTTAGTCCAGGTGAAAAAAAAGAGATTTTCATGATACCATGAAAAAAGTTTAGGGTGAAAAAAATCCGATATTCCTGATACCGTGAGTAAGGTCCAGGGTGAAAAAAGTCAGATTTTCATGATACCGTGAGTAACGTCCCGGGTGAAAAAAATCATATTTTCCTGATACCGTGAGACACGTCCAGGGTGAAAAAAATCATATTATCCTGATACCGTGAGAAACGTCCAAGGGTGAAAAAAATCATATTTTCCTGATACAGTGAGTAAAGTCCAGGGTGAAAAAAAAAATCAAATTTTCATGATACCATGGGTAATAGTCCAGGTGAAAAAAATCCGATTTTCCTGATACCGTGAGTCACGTCCAGGGTGAAAAAAATCAGATTTTCCAGATACCGTGAGTTATGTCCATGGTGAAAAAAATCAGATTTTCCAGATACCGTGAGTTATGTCCAGGGTGAAAAATATCAGATTTTCCTGATACCGTGAGTAACGTCCAGGGTGAAAAAAATTATATTTTCCTGATACCTTGAGTTTAGTCCAGGTGAAAAAAAAGAGATTTTCATGATACCATGAAAAAAGTTTAGGGTGAAAAAAATCCGATATTCCTGATACCGTGAGTAAGGTCCAGGGTGAAAAAAGTCAGATTTTCATGATACCGTGAGTAACGTCCCGGGTGAAAAAAATCATATTTTCCTGATACCGTGAGACACGTCCAGGGTGAAAAAAATCATATTATCCTGATACCGTGAGAAACGTCCAAGGGTGAAAAAAATCATATTTTCCTGATACAGTGAGTAAAGTCCAGGGTGAAAAAAAAATCAAATTTTCATGATACCATGGGTAATAGTCCAGGTGAAAAAAATCCGATTTTCCTGATACCGTGAGTCACGTCCAGGGTGAAAAAAATCAGATTTTCCAGATACCGTGAGTTATGTCCATGGTGAAAAATATCAGATTTTCCTGATACCGTGTGTAACGTCCAGGGTGAAAAAACTTATATTTTCCTGATACCTTGAGTTTAGTCCAGGTGAAAAAAAAGAGATTTTCATGATACCATGAAAAAAGTTTAGGGTGAAAAAAATCCAATATTCCTGATACCGTGAGTAAGGTCCAGGGTGAAAAAAGTCAGATTTTCATGATACCGTGAGTAACGTCCCGGGTGAAAAAAATCATATTTTCCTGATACCGTGAGTAACGTCCCGGGTGAAAAAAATCTGATTTTCCTGATACCGTGAGACACGTCCAGGGTGAAAAATATCTGATTTTCCTGATACCGTGAGTAACGTCCTGGGTGAAAAAAATCAGATTTTCCTGATACCGTGAGTAACGTCCCGGGTGAAAAAAAATCATATTCCTGATTCCGTGAGTAAAGTCCAGGGTGAAAAAAATCAGATTTTCCTGATACCGTGAGTAACGTCCCGGGTGAAAAAAATCATATTTTCCTGATACCGTGAGTAAAGTCCAGGGTGAAAAAGTCAGATTTTCCTGATACCGTGAGTAACGTCCCGGGTGAAAAAAAATCATATTTTCCTGATACCGTGAGTAACGTCCCGGGTGAAAATAATCCGATTTTCCTGATACCGTGAGTAACGTCCAGGGTGAAAATAATCCGATTTTCCTGATACCGTGAGTAACGTCCAGGGTGAAAAAAATCCGATTTTCCTGATACCGTGAGTAACGTACAGGGTGAAAAAAATCCGATATTCCTGATACCATGAGTACATAAGAACATAAGAACATAAGAACAGCCTTGCTGGAACAGGCCACAGCCCATCCAGTCCAGCATTCTGTCTCACACAGTGGCTCACCATTTCCTTCAGGGTATTCCCAAGGAGATGCCTTCACCTGCTTAGGATTCCCTGCAAATGGCATTGAGAGATATCCTGCCTATCTCTCCAACCCGGAGGTTGTCCTTAGGTAGCCATAATTATAGCCATTGATAGCCTTGTCCTCCATGAACTTGTCTAATCCTTTCTTAAAGCTGTCAAGACTGACAGCTGTCACCACTTCTTCTGGCAGGGAGTTCCATAGACCAGTAATCCTCTGGGTGAAAAAGTACTTTCTCTTATTTGTTTGAGAACTAGTACCCAAAAGTTTCATGGAGTGTCCCCTAGTTCTAGTGTTGTGCGATAGGGAAAACAGTTTTTCCTTATCCACTTTGTCCACACCGTGCATGATTTTATAAACTTCAATCAGGTCACCTCTTAGACGCCGTCGTTCAAGAGTGAAAAGGCCCAACCGTTGCAGCCTCAGATGGTAAGGAAGGTGTTCCAGTCCCCTAATCATTCTGGTTGCCCTCCTCTGTACTTTCTCCAACTCCATAATATCCTTCTGGAGGTATGGCGACCAGAACTGTACACAGTATTCCAGATGGGGCCTCACCATAGATTTATAAAGAGGCAAAATGACACTTGCTGACTTATTTTCTATACCCTTCCTAATGATCCCTAACATTGAGTTTGCTTTTTTCACTGCTGAGGCACACTGGGTTGACACCTTCATTGAGCTGTCCACCAGGACACCAAGGTCCCTTTCCTGGTTTGTCGCAGAGAGTTCAGACCCCATCAGTTTATAAATGTAATTGGGTTTTTTTGCCCCAACATGCATCACTCTGCACTTACTGATGTTGAAGCTCATTTGCCACTGCTTTGCCCACTCCCCCAGTGTCAAGAGATCCCTCTGGAGCTCTTCACAATCTCTCACAGTTTTCACTACCCTGTATAATTTAGTATCATCAGCAAATTTGGCTACCTTGCTTTTTACTCCTACCTCTAGATCATTTATGAAGAGGTTGAAAAGCAGGGGTCCCAGTACTGAACCTTGGGGGACCCCACTCTTTACTTCCCTCCACTTGGAGAAGTGTCCATTTAGTGCTACCCTCTGTTTCCTGTCCCTTAGCCAGTTGCTGATCCAGGACAAGACCTGTCCCTTTATTCCATGACTGGTAAGTTTATTCAAGAGCCTTTGGTGTGGGACCTTGTCAAAAGCCTTCTGAAAGTCCAGATAAACAATGTCAACTGGATCCCCCTTATCCACATGCTTGTTGACACTCTCAAAAAATTCCAACAGATTAGTGAGGCATGATTTGCCCTTGCAAAAGCCATGTTGGCTCTCCTTTAGCAGCGCCTCCTCTTCTATGTACCTATTAATTCTATCTTTTAGGATGGTTTCCATCACTTTACCTGGGACACATGTCAAACTGACAGGCCGGTAATTTCCTGGATCACCCCTGGATCCTTTTTTGAAAATTGGTGTTACATTCGCTACCTTCCAGTCATCAGGCACAAACCCTGATTTGAGGGAAATATTATATATTTTGGCTAGGAGATCAGCAATTTCATCTTTAAGTTCCCTGAGAACTCGTGGATGGATGCCATCTGGTCCTGGTGATTTGTTAGTGTTTAGTTTAACAAGACATGCAAGGACCTCCTCCCTGGTTATTTCTATCTTGCTTAATTCTTCGGTTTCCCTCCCTACGAAGATAGGTTCTGCTTTGGGCATGTGGTCTCTATCTTCTTCAGTGAATACTGAAGCAAAGAATTCATTGAGTCTCTCTGCAATTTCTGTTTCCTCTTTAATAACCCCTTGCCTTCCATTGTCATCTAATGGTCCAATGGCCTTCCTAGTTGGGTTCTTACTTCTAATGTACTTAAAGAAGTCTTTGTTATTCCTCTGAGTATTTTTAGCTATACGCTCCTCAAAGTCTTGCTTTGCTTTCCTGATTGTTGCCTTGCATTTGTTCTGCCAGAATTTATGTTTCTGCCTGCTGTCCTCATTTGGACATGCCTTCCACCTTCTAAATGAGCTTTTCTTGCTCTTGATCACTTCCCGAACAGCTCCTGTAAGCCACATTGGAGTCCTCTTGGACCTGGCAGTGCCCTTTTTCCTTTTGGGTATGCATTCCAATTGGGCCTCTGTTATTGTTTTTGTAAACAGCCTCCATGCCTCTTGGAGTGTTTGGACTCTCTCAATTTTCCCTTTCAGCTTCTTTTTTACTAGTTTCCTCAACTTTGGGAAATTTCCTTTTTGAAAATTTAAGGTCTCTGTGTTAGATTTTATCAGTGACTTGCGGTCTATGTTCAAGTTAAACATAATTGAGTTGTGGTCACTGTTCCCTATTGGATCAGTCACATTAACATCTTGCACCAGATCCTGAGTATTACTCAGGATCAAGTCAAGGATTCTTGTACCTCTAGTTGGGTCTTCAACCATCTGTCCCAGGGAACAATCATTGAGCATATCTAGGAACTTTATCTCTTTATCATGTGCTGAACAACAGTTCACCCAGTCTATGTGAGGGTAATTGAAGTCCCCCATTATAACCAGGCTTCCCTTCCTGGATGCCTCCTTTACAACATTCTCCAACTGCCAGTCTCCCTCAAGAGTTTGGGTCGGAGGCCGATAGTATATGCCTACTGTTAGACCATCCTTGTGGCCTGGTACTCTTACCCACAGAGCTTCTAATGGTGACTCAAAATCACCTAGATATTCCAATTCATAAGATTTTATCACTTCTTTGACATACAAGGCTACACCACCTCCTGTTTGCCCCTTCCTATCCTTCCTGTACAGTTTGTAGCCTGGGATAACTGTATCCCATTGGTTATCATCCGTCCACCAGGTTTCAGTGATACCAATAATATCAATATTCTTATCTATTGCTAAGTATTCCAGCTCACCTATTTTGTTCCGGAGGCTTCTGGCATTTGTATACAAGCATTTATATATGCATTTCTGACACAGTCTTTTGTGTCCAGTTGCATTGTTAGACTGCCTCTTGCATCCTTCTGCTAGAATGCTAGTGACTAGCTCCTTGCTCTGCTCAGTAATTTTTGCATCCTCCTCACTACTCAAGTACACACTTTCCCGAACCGGATGCTGCCCAGCTCCTGTCGGCTTTCCCCCAGTTATCAGTTTAAAAGCTGCTCTGCAGCCTTTTTGATGTTGAGTGCCAGCAATCTGGTCCCATCATGGTTTAAATGCAACCCAGGGTGAAAAAAATCAGATTTTCCTGATACCGTGAGTCACGTCCAGGGTGAAAAAAATCAGATTTTCCTGATACCGTGAGTAACATCCCGGGTGAAAAAAATCAGATTTTCCTGATACCGTGAGTAACGTCCATCGTGAAGAAAATCAGATTTTCCTGATACCGTGAGTAACGTCCAGGGTGAAAAAAATTATATTTTCCTGATACCTTGAGTTTAGTCCAGATGAAAAAAAAGAGATTTTCATGATACCATGAAAAAAGTTTAGGGTGAAAAAAATCCGATATTCCTGATACCGTGAGTAAGGTCCAGGGTGAAAAAAGTCAGATTTTCATGATACCGTGAGTAACGTCCCGGGTGAAAAAAAATCATATTTTCCTGATACAGTGAGTAACGTCCCGGGTGAAAAAAATCAGATTTTCCTGATACCGTGAGACACGTCCAGGGTGAAAAATATCTGATTTTCCTGATACCGTGAGTAACGTCCTGGGTGAAAAAAATTAGATTTTCCTGATACCGTGAGTAACGTCCCGGGTGAAAAAAAATCATATTCCTGATTCCGTGAGTAAAGTCCAGGGTGAAAAAAATCAGATTTTCCTGATACCGTGAGTAACGTCCCGGGTGAAAAAAATCATATTTTCCTGATACCGTGAGTAAAGTCCAGGGTGAAAAAGTCAGATTTTCCTGATACCGTGAGTAACGTCCCGGGTGAAAAAAATCATATTTTCCTGATACCGTGAGTAACGTCCCGGGTGAAAATAATCCGATTTTCCTGATACCGTGAGTAACGTCCAGGGTGAAAAAAATCCGATTTTCCTGATACCGTGAGACACGTCCAGCGTGAAAAAAATCTGATTTTCCTGATACCGTGAGTAACGTACAGGGTGAAAAAAATCCGATATTCCTGATACCATGAGTAAGGTCCAGGGTGAAAAAAATCAGATTTTCCTGATACCGTGAGTCACGTCCAGGGTGAAAAAAATCAGATTTTCCTGATACCGTGAGTAACGTCCCGGGTGAAAAAAATCAGATTTTCCTGATACCGTGAGTAACGTCCATCGTGAAGAAAATCAGATTTTCCTGATACCGTGAGTACCGTCCAGGGTGAAAAAAATTATATTTTCCTGATACCTTGAGTTTAGTCCAGGTGAAAAAAAAGAGATTTTCATGATACCATGAAAAAAGTTTAGGGTGAAAAAAATCCGATATTCCTGATACCATGAGTAAGGTCCAGGGTGAAAAAAATCAGATTTTCCTGATACCGTGTGTAACATCCCGGGTGAAAAAAATCATATTATCCTGATACCGTGAGAAACGTCCAAGGGTGAAAAAAATCATATTTTCCTGATACCGTGAGTAAAGTCCAGGGTGAAAAAAAAATCAAATTTTCATGATACCATGGGTAATAGTCCAGGTGAAAAAAATCTGATTTTCCTGATACCGTGAGTAAGGTCCAGGGTGAAAAAAGTCAGATTTTCATGATACCGTGAGTAACGTCCCGGGTGAAAAAAATCATATTTTCCTGATACCGTGAGTAACGTCCCGGGTGAAAAAATCTGATTTTCCTGATACCGTGAGACACGTCCAGGGTGAAAAATATCTGATTTTCCTGATACCGTGAGTAATGTCCTGGGTGAAAAAAATCAGATTTTCCTGATACCGTGAGTAACGTCCCGGGTGAAAAAAAATCATATTCCTGATTCCGTGAGTAAAGTCCAGGGTGAAAAAAATCAGATTTTCCTGATACCGTGAGTAACGTCCCGGGTGAAAAAAATCATATTTTCCTGATACCGTGAGTAAAGTCCAGGGTGAAAAAGTCAGATTTTCCTGATACCGTGAGTAACGTCCCGGGTGAAAAAAAATCATATTTTCCTGATACCGTGAGTAACGTCCCGGGTGAAAATAATCCGATTTTCCTGATACCGTGAGTAACGTCCAGGGTGAAAAAAATCCGATTTTCCTGATACCGTGAGACACGTCCAGCGTGAAAAAAATCTGATTTTCCTGATACCGTGAGTAACGTACAGGGTGAAAAAAATCCGATATTCCTGATACCATGAGTACATAAGAACATAAGAACATAAGAACAGCCTTGCTGGAACAGGCCACAGCCCATCCAGTCCAGCATTCTGTCTCACACAGTGGCTCACCATTTCCTTCAGGGTATTCCCAAGGAGATGCCTTCACCTGCTTAGGATTCCCTGCAAATGGCATTGAGAGATATCCTGCCTATCTCTCCAACCCGGAGGTTGTCCTTAGGTAGCCATAATTATAGCCATTGATAGCCTTGTCCTCCATGAACTTGTCTAATCCTTTCTTAAAGCTGTCAAGACTGACAGCTGTCACCACTTCTTCTGGCAGGGAGTTCCATAGACCAGTAATCCTCTGGGTGAAAAAGTACTTTCTCTTATTTGTTTGAGAACTAGTACCCAAAAGTTTCATGGAGTGTCCCCTAGTTCTAGTGTTGTGCGATAGGGAAAACAGTTTTTCCTTATCCACTTTGTCCACACCGTGCATGATTTTATAAACTTCAATCAGGTCACCTCTTAGACGCCGTCGTTCAAGAGTGAAAAGGCCCAACCGTTGCAGCCTCAGATGGTAAGGAAGGTGTTCCAGTCCCCTAATCATTCTGGTTGCCCTCCTCTGTACTTTCTCCAACTCCATAATATCCTTCTGGAGGTATGGCGACCAGAACTGTACACAGTATTCCAGATGGGGCCTCACCATAGATTTATAAAGAGGCAAAATGACACTTGCTGACTTATTTTCTATACCCTTCCTAATGATCCCTAACATTGAGTTTGCTTTTTTCACTGCTGAGGCACACTGGGTTGACACCTTCATTGAGCTGTCCACCAGGACACCAAGGTCCCTTTCCTGGTTTGTCGCAGAGAGTTCAGACCCCATCAGTTTATAAATGTAATTGGGTTTTTTTGCCCCAACATGCATCACTCTGCACTTACTGATGTTGAAGCTCATTTGCCACTGCTTTGCCCACTCCCCCAGTGTCAAGAGATCCCTCTGGAGCTCTTCACAATCTCTCACAGTTTTCACTACCCTGTATAATTTAGTATCATCAGCAAATTTGGCTACCTTGCTTTTTACTCCTACCTCTAGATCATTTATGAAGAGGTTGAAAAGCAGGGGTCCCAGTACTGAACCTTGGGGGACCCCACTCTTTACTTCCCTCCACTTGGAGAAGTGTCCATTTAGTGCTACCCTCTGTTTCCTGTCCCTTAGCCAGTTGCTGATCCAGGACAAGACCTGTCCCTTTATTCCATGACTGGTAAGTTTATTCAAGAGCCTTTGGTGTGGGACCTTGTCAAAAGCCTTCTGAAAGTCCAGATAAACAATGTCAACTGGATCCCCCTTATCCACATGCTTGTTGACACTCTCAAAAAATTCCAACAGATTAGTGAGGCATGATTTGCCCTTGCAAAAGCCATGTTGGCTCTCCTTTAGCAGCGCCTCCTCTTCTATGTACCTATTAATTCTATCTTTTAGGATGGTTTCCATCACTTTACCTGGGACACATGTCAAACTGACAGGCCGGTAATTTCCTGGATCACCCCTGGATCCTTTTTTGAAAATTGGTGTTACATTCGCTACCTTCCAGTCATCAGGCACAAACCCTGATTTGAGGGAAATATTATATATTTTGGCTAGGAGATCAGCAATTTCATCTTTAAGTTCCCTGAGAACTCGTGGATGGATGCCATCTGGTCCTGGTGATTTGTTAGTGTTTAGTTTAACAAGACATGCAAGGACCTCCTCCCTGGTTATTTCTATCTTGCTTAATTCTTCGGTTTCCCTCCCTACGAAGATAGGTTCTGCTTTGGGCATGTGGTCTCTATCTTCTTCAGTGAATACTGAAGCAAAGAATTCATTGAGTCTCTCTGCAATTTCTGTTTCCTCTTTAATAACCCCTTGCCTTCCATTGTCATCTAATGGTCCAATGGCCTTCCTAGTTGGGTTCTTACTTCTAATGTACTTAAAGAAGTCTTTGTTATTCCTCTGAGTATTTTTAGCTATACGCTCCTCAAAGTCTTGCTTTGCTTTCCTGATTGTTGCCTTGCATTTGTTCTGCCAGAATTTATGTTTCTGCCTGCTGTCCTCATTTGGACATGCCTTCCACCTTCTAAATGAGCTTTTCTTGCTCTTGATCACTTCCCGAACAGCTCCTGTAAGCCACATTGGAGTCCTCTTGGACCTGGCAGTGCCCTTTTTCCTTTTGGGTATGCATTCCAATTGGGCCTCTGTTATTGTTTTTGTAAACAGCCTCCATGCCTCTTGGAGTGTTTGGACTCTCTCAATTTTCCCTTTCAGCTTCTTTTTTACTAGTTTCCTCAACTTTGGGAAATTTCCTTTTTGAAAATTTAAGGTCTCTGTGTTAGATTTTATCAGTGACTTGCGGTCTATGTTCAAGTTAAACATAATTGAGTTGTGGTCACTGTTCCCTATTGGATCAGTCACATTAACATCTTGCACCAGATCCTGAGTATTACTCAGGATCAAGTCAAGGATTCTTGTACCTCTAGTTGGGTCTTCAACCATCTGTCCCAGGGAACAATCATTGAGCATATCTAGGAACTTTATCTCTTTATCATGTGCTGAACAACAGTTCACCCAGTCTATGTGAGGGTAATTGAAGTCCCCCATTATAACCAGGCTTCCCTTCCTGGATGCCTCCTTTACAACATTCTCCAACTGCCAGTCTCCCTCAAGAGTTTGGGTCGGAGGCCGATAGTATATGCCTACTGTTAGACCATCCTTGTGGCCTGGTACTCTTACCCACAGAGCTTCTAATGGTGACTCAAAATCACCTAGATATTCCAATTCATAAGATTTTATCACTTCTTTGACATACAAGGCTACACCACCTCCTGTTTGCCCCTTCCTATCCTTCCTGTACAGTTTGTAGCCTGGGATAACTGTATCCCATTGGTTATCATCCGTCCACCAGGTTTCAGTGATACCAATAATATCAATATTCTTATCTATTGCTAAGTATTCCAGCTCACCTATTTTGTTCCGGAGGCTTCTGGCATTTGTATACAAGCATTTATATATGCATTTCTGACACAGTCTTTTGTGTCCAGTTGCATTGTTAGACTGCCTCTTGCATCCTTCTGCTAGAATGCTAGTGACTAGCTCCTTGCTCTGCTCAGTAATTTTTGCATCCTCCTCACTACTCAAGTACACACTTTCCCGAACCGGATGCTGCCCAGCTCCTGTCGGCTTTCCCCCAGTTATCAGTTTAAAAGCTGCTCTGCAGCCTTTTTGATGTTGAGTGCCAGCAATCTGGTCCCATCATGGTTTAAATGCAACCCAGGGTGAAAAAAATCAGATTTTCCTGATACCGTGAGTCACGTCCAGGGTGAAAAAAATCAGATTTTCCTGATACCGTGAGTAACATCCCGGGTGAAAAAAATCAGATTTTCCTGATACCGTGAGTAACGTCCATCGTGAAGAAAATCAGATTTTCCTGATACCGTGAGTAACGTCCAGGGTGAAAAAAATTATATTTTCCTGATACCTTGAGTTTAGTCCAGATGAAAAAAAAGAGATTTTCATGATACCATGAAAAAAGTTTAGGGTGAAAAAAATCCGATATTCCTGATACCGTGAGTAAGGTCCAGGGTGAAAAAAGTCAGATTTTCATGATACCGTGAGTAACGTCCCGGGTGAAAAAAAATCATATTTTCCTGATACAGTGAGTAACGTCCCGGGTGAAAAAAATCAGATTTTCCTGATACCGTGAGACACGTCCAGGGTGAAAAATATCTGATTTTCCTGATACCGTGAGTAACGTCCTGGGTGAAAAAAATTAGATTTTCCTGATACCGTGAGTAACGTCCCGGGTGAAAAAAAATCATATTCCTGATTCCGTGAGTAAAGTCCAGGGTGAAAAAAATCAGATTTTCCTGATACCGTGAGTAACGTCCCGGGTGAAAAAAATCATATTTTCCTGATACCGTGAGTAAAGTCCAGGGTGAAAAAGTCAGATTTTCCTGATACCGTGAGTAACGTCCCGGGTGAAAAAAAATCATATTTTCCTGATACCGTGAGTAACGTCCCGGGTGAAAATAATCCGATTTTCCTGATACCGTGAGTAACGTCCAGGGTGAAAAAAATCCGA
Source organism: Bradypodion pumilum (assembly GCA_035047305.1). Lineage (NCBI taxonomy): Eukaryota > Metazoa > Chordata > Lepidosauria > Squamata > Chamaeleonidae > Bradypodion > Bradypodion pumilum. The sequence continues at coordinate 188,479,906 of JAWDJD010000003.1, forward strand.
TTTTCCTGATACCGTGAGACACGTCCAGCGTGAAAAAAATCTGATTTTCCTGATACCGTGAGTAACGTACAGGGTGAAAAAAATCCGATATTCCTGATACCATGAGTAAGGTCCAGGGTGAAAAAAATCAGATTTTCCTGATACCGTGAGTCACGTCCAGGGTGAAAAAAATCAGATTTTCCTGATACCGTGAGTAACGTCCCGGGTGAAAAAAATCAGATTTTCCTGATACCGTGAGTAACGTCCATCGTGAAGAAAATCAGATTTTCCTGATACCGTGAGTACCGTCCAGGGTGAAAAAAATTATATTTTCCTGATACCTTGAGTTTAGTCCAGGTGAAAAAAAAGAGATTTTCATGATACCATGAAAAAAGTTTAGGGTGAAAAAAATCCGATATTCCTGATACCATGAGTAAGGTCCAGGGTGAAAAAAATCAGATTTTCCTGATACCGTGTGTAACATCCCGGGTGAAAAAAATCATATTATCCTGATACCGTGAGAAACGTCCAAGGGTGAAAAAAATCATATTTTCCTGATACCGTGAGTAAAGTCCAGGGTGAAAAAAAAATCAAATTTTCATGATACCATGGGTAATAGTCCAGGTGAAAAAAATCTGATTTTCCTGATACCGTGAGTAAGGTCCAGGGTGAAAAAAGTCAGATTTTCATGATACCGTGAGTAACGTCCCGGGTGAAAAAAATCATATTTTCCTGATACCGTGAGTAACGTCCCGGGTGAAAAAATCTGATTTTCCTGATACCGTGAGACACGTCCAGGGTGAAAAATATCTGATTTTCCTGATACCGTGAGTAATGTCCTGGGTGAAAAAAATCAGATTTTCCTGATACCGTGAGTAACGTCCCGGGTGAAAAAAAATCATATTCCTGATTCCGTGAGTAAAGTCCAGGGTGAAAAAAATCAGATTTTCCTGATACCGTGAGTAACGTCCCGGGTGAAAAAAATCATATTTTCCTGATACCGTGAGTAAAGTCCAGGGTGAAAAAGTCAGATTTTCCTGATACCGTGAGTAACGTCCCGGGTGAAAAAAAATCATATTTTCCTGATACCGTGAGTAACGTCCCGGGTGAAAATAATCCGATTTTCCTGATACCGTGAGTAACGTCCAGGGTGAAAAAAATCCGATTTTCCTGATACCGTGAGACACGTCCAGCGTGAAAAAAATCTGATTTTCCTGATACCGTGAGTAACGTACAGGGTGAAAAAAATCCGATATTCCTGATACCATGAGTACATAAGAACATAAGAACATAAGAACAGCCTTGCTGGAACAGGCCACAGCCCATCCAGTCCAGCATTCTGTCTCACACAGTGGCTCACCATTTCCTTCAGGGTATTCCCAAGGAGATGCCTTCACCTGCTTAGGATTCCCTGCAAATGGCATTGAGAGATATCCTGCCTATCTCTCCAACCCGGAGGTTGTCCTTAGGTAGCCATAATTATAGCCATTGATAGCCTTGTCCTCCATGAACTTGTCTAATCCTTTCTTAAAGCTGTCAAGACTGACAGCTGTCACCACTTCTTCTGGCAGGGAGTTCCATAGACCAGTAATCCTCTGGGTGAAAAAGTACTTTCTCTTATTTGTTTGAGAACTAGTACCCAAAAGTTTCATGGAGTGTCCCCTAGTTCTAGTGTTGTGCGATAGGGAAAACAGTTTTTCCTTATCCACTTTGTCCACACCGTGCATGATTTTATAAACTTCAATCAGGTCACCTCTTAGACGCCGTCGTTCAAGAGTGAAAAGGCCCAACCGTTGCAGCCTCAGATGGTAAGGAAGGTGTTCCAGTCCCCTAATCATTCTGGTTGCCCTCCTCTGTACTTTCTCCAACTCCATAATATCCTTCTGGAGGTATGGCGACCAGAACTGTACACAGTATTCCAGATGGGGCCTCACCATAGATTTATAAAGAGGCAAAATGACACTTGCTGACTTATTTTCTATACCCTTCCTAATGATCCCTAACATTGAGTTTGCTTTTTTCACTGCTGAGGCACACTGGGTTGACACCTTCATTGAGCTGTCCACCAGGACACCAAGGTCCCTTTCCTGGTTTGTCGCAGAGAGTTCAGACCCCATCAGTTTATAAATGTAATTGGGTTTTTTTGCCCCAACATGCATCACTCTGCACTTACTGATGTTGAAGCTCATTTGCCACTGCTTTGCCCACTCCCCCAGTGTCAAGAGATCCCTCTGGAGCTCTTCACAATCTCTCACAGTTTTCACTACCCTGTATAATTTAGTATCATCAGCAAATTTGGCTACCTTGCTTTTTACTCCTACCTCTAGATCATTTATGAAGAGGTTGAAAAGCAGGGGTCCCAGTACTGAACCTTGGGGGACCCCACTCTTTACTTCCCTCCACTTGGAGAAGTGTCCATTTAGTGCTACCCTCTGTTTCCTGTCCCTTAGCCAGTTGCTGATCCAGGACAAGACCTGTCCCTTTATTCCATGACTGGTAAGTTTATTCAAGAGCCTTTGGTGTGGGACCTTGTCAAAAGCCTTCTGAAAGTCCAGATAAACAATGTCAACTGGATCCCCCTTATCCACATGCTTGTTGACACTCTCAAAAAATTCCAACAGATTAGTGAGGCATGATTTGCCCTTGCAAAAGCCATGTTGGCTCTCCTTTAGCAGCGCCTCCTCTTCTATGTACCTATTAATTCTATCTTTTAGGATGGTTTCCATCACTTTACCTGGGACACATGTCAAACTGACAGGCCGGTAATTTCCTGGATCACCCCTGGATCCTTTTTTGAAAATTGGTGTTACATTCGCTACCTTCCAGTCATCAGGCACAAACCCTGATTTGAGGGAAATATTATATATTTTGGCTAGGAGATCAGCAATTTCATCTTTAAGTTCCCTGAGAACTCGTGGATGGATGCCATCTGGTCCTGGTGATTTGTTAGTGTTTAGTTTAACAAGACATGCAAGGACCTCCTCCCTGGTTATTTCTATCTTGCTTAATTCTTCGGTTTCCCTCCCTACGAAGATAGGTTCTGCTTTGGGCATGTGGTCTCTATCTTCTTCAGTGAATACTGAAGCAAAGAATTCATTGAGTCTCTCTGCAATTTCTGTTTCCTCTTTAATAACCCCTTGCCTTCCATTGTCATCTAATGGTCCAATGGCCTTCCTAGTTGGGTTCTTACTTCTAATGTACTTAAAGAAGTCTTTGTTATTCCTCTGAGTATTTTTAGCTATACGCTCCTCAAAGTCTTGCTTTGCTTTCCTGATTGTTGCCTTGCATTTGTTCTGCCAGAATTTATGTTTCTGCCTGCTGTCCTCATTTGGACATGCCTTCCACCTTCTAAATGAGCTTTTCTTGCTCTTGATCACTTCCCGAACAGCTCCTGTAAGCCACATTGGAGTCCTCTTGGACCTGGCAGTGCCCTTTTTCCTTTTGGGTATGCATTCCAATTGGGCCTCTGTTATTGTTTTTGTAAACAGCCTCCATGCCTCTTGGAGTGTTTGGACTCTCTCAATTTTCCCTTTCAGCTTCTTTTTTACTAGTTTCCTCAACTTTGGGAAATTTCCTTTTTGAAAATTTAAGGTCTCTGTGTTAGATTTTATCAGTGACTTGCGGTCTATGTTCAAGTTAAACATAATTGAGTTGTGGTCACTGTTCCCTATTGGATCAGTCACATTAACATCTTGCACCAGATCCTGAGTATTACTCAGGATCAAGTCAAGGATTCTTGTACCTCTAGTTGGGTCTTCAACCATCTGTCCCAGGGAACAATCATTGAGCATATCTAGGAACTTTATCTCTTTATCATGTGCTGAACAACAGTTCACCCAGTCTATGTGAGGGTAATTGAAGTCCCCCATTATAACCAGGCTTCCCTTCCTGGATGCCTCCTTTACAACATTCTCCAACTGCCAGTCTCCCTCAAGAGTTTGGGTCGGAGGCCGATAGTATATGCCTACTGTTAGACCATCCTTGTGGCCTGGTACTCTTACCCACAGAGCTTCTAATGGTGACTCAAAATCACCTAGATATTCCAATTCATAAGATTTTATCACTTCTTTGACATACAAGGCTACACCACCTCCTGTTTGCCCCTTCCTATCCTTCCTGTACAGTTTGTAGCCTGGGATAACTGTATCCCATTGGTTATCATCCGTCCACCAGGTTTCAGTGATACCAATAATATCAATATTCTTATCTATTGCTAAGTATTCCAGCTCACCTATTTTGTTCCGGAGGCTTCTGGCATTTGTATACAAGCATTTATATATGCATTTCTGACACAGTCTTTTGTGTCCAGTTGCATTGTTAGACTGCCTCTTGCATCCTTCTGCTAGAATGCTAGTGACTAGCTCCTTGCTCTGCTCAGTAATTTTTGCATCCTCCTCACTACTCAAGTACACACTTTCCCGAACCGGATGCTGCCCAGCTCCTGTCGGCTTTCCCCCAGTTATCAGTTTAAAAGCTGCTCTGCAGCCTTTTTGATGTTGAGTGCCAGCAATCTGGTCCCATCATGGTTTAAATGCAACCCAGGGTGAAAAAAATCAGATTTTCCTGATACCGTGAGTCACGTCCAGGGTGAAAAAAATCAGATTTTCCTGATACCGTGAGTAACGTCCCGGGTGAAAAAAATCAGATTTTCCTGATACCGTGAGTAACGTCCATCGTGAAGAAAATCAGATTTTCCTGATACCGTGAGTAACGTCCAGGGTGAAAAAAATTATATTTTCCTGATACCTTGAGTTTAGTCCAGATGAAAAAAAAGAGATTTTCATGATACCATGAAAAAAGTTTAGGGTGAAAAAAATCCGATATTCCTGATACCGTGAGTAAGGTCCAGGGTGAAAAAAGTCAGATTTTCATGATACCGTGAGTAACGTCCCGGGTGAAAAAAATCATATTTTCCTGATACAGTGAGTAACGTCCCGGGTGAAAAAAATCAGATTTTCCTGATACCGTGAGACACGTCCAGGGTGAAAAATATCTGATTTTCCTGATACCGTGAGTAACGTCCTGGGTGAAAAAAATCAGATTTTCCTGATACCGTGAGTAACGTCCCGGGTGAAAAAAAATCATATTCCTGATTCCGTGAGTAAAGTCCAGGGTGAAAAAAATCAGATTTTCCTGATACCGTGAGTAACGTCCCGGGTGAAAAAAATCATATTTTCCTGATACCGTGAGTAAAGTCCAGGGTGAAAAAGTCAGATTTTCCTGATACCGTGAGTAACGTCCCGGGTGAAAAAAAATCATATTTTCCTGATACCGTGAGTAACGTCCCGGGTGAAAATAATCCGATTTTCCTGATACCGTGAGTAACGTCCAGGGTGAAAAAAATCCGATTTTCCTGATACCGTGAGACACGTCCAGCGTGAAAAAAATCTGATTTTCCTGATACCGTGAGTAACGTACAGGGTGAAAAAAATCCGATATTCCTGATACCGTGAGTAACGTCCCGGGTGAAAAAAATCATATTTTCCTGATACCGTGAGTAAAGTCCAGGGTGAAAAAGTCAGATTTTCCTGATACCGTGAGTAACGTCCCGGGTGAAAAAAAATCATATTTTCCTGATACCGTGAGTAACGTCCCGGGTGAAAATAATCCGATTTTCCTGATACCGTGAGTAACGTCCAGGGTGAAAAAAATCCGATTTTCCTGATACCGTGAGTAACGTACAGGGTGAAAAAAATCCGATATTCCTGATACCATGAGTACATAAGAACATAAGAACATAAGAACAGCCTTGCTGGAACAGGCCACAGCCCATCCAGTCCAGCATTCTGTCTCACACAGTGGCTCACCATTTCCTTCAGGGTATTCCCAAGGAGATGCCTTCACCTGCTTAGGATTCCCTGCAAATGGCATTGAGAGATATCCTGCCTATCTCTCCAACCCGGAGGTTGTCCTTAGGTAGCCATAATTATAGCCATTGATAGCCTTGTCCTCCATGAACTTGTCTAATCCTTTCTTAAAGCTGTCAAGACTGACAGCTGTCACCACTTCTTCTGGCAGGGAGTTCCATAGACCAGTAATCCTCTGGGTGAAAAAGTACTTTCTCTTATTTGTTTGAGAACTAGTACCCAAAAGTTTCATGGAGTGTCCCCTAGTTCTAGTGTTGTGCGATAGGGAAAACAGTTTTTCCTTATCCACTTTGTCCACACCGTGCATGATTTTATAAACTTCAATCAGGTCACCTCTTAGACGCCGTCGTTCAAGAGTGAAAAGGCCCAACCGTTGCAGCCTCAGATGGTAAGGAAGGTGTTCCAGTCCCCTAATCATTCTGGTTGCCCTCCTCTGTACTTTCTCCAACTCCATAATATCCTTCTGGAGGTATGGCGACCAGAACTGTACACAGTATTCCAGATGGGGCCTCACCATAGATTTATAAAGAGGCAAAATGACACTTGCTGACTTATTTTCTATACCCTTCCTAATGATCCCTAACATTGAGTTTGCTTTTTTCACTGCTGAGGCACACTGGGTTGACACCTTCATTGAGCTGTCCACCAGGACACCAAGGTCCCTTTCCTGGTTTGTCGCAGAGAGTTCAGACCCCATCAGTTTATAAATGTAATTGGGTTTTTTTGCCCCAACATGCATCACTCTGCACTTACTGATGTTGAAGCTCATTTGCCACTGCTTTGCCCACTCCCCCAGTGTCAAGAGATCCCTCTGGAGCTCTTCACAATCTCTCACAGTTTTCACTACCCTGTATAATTTAGTATCATCAGCAAATTTGGCTACCTTGCTTTTTACTCCTACCTCTAGATCATTTATGAAGAGGTTGAAAAGCAGGGGTCCCAGTACTGAACCTTGGGGGACCCCACTCTTTACTTCCCTCCACTTGGAGAAGTGTCCATTTAGTGCTACCCTCTGTTTCCTGTCCCTTAGCCAGTTGCTGATCCAGGACAAGACCTGTCCCTTTATTCCATGACTGGTAAGTTTATTCAAGAGCCTTTGGTGTGGGACCTTGTCAAAAGCCTTCTGAAAGTCCAGATAAACAATGTCAACTGGATCCCCCTTATCCACATGCTTGTTGACACTCTCAAAAAATTCCAACAGATTAGTGAGGCATGATTTGCCCTTGCAAAAGCCATGTTGGCTCTCCTTTAGCAGCGCCTCCTCTTCTATGTACCTATTAATTCTATCTTTTAGGATGGTTTCCATCACTTTACCTGGGACACATGTCAAACTGACAGGCCGGTAATTTCCTGGATCACCCCTGGATCCTTTTTTGAAAATTGGTGTTACATTCGCTACCTTCCAGTCATCAGGCACAAACCCTGATTTGAGGGAAATATTATATATTTTGGCTAGGAGATCAGCAATTTCATCTTTAAGTTCCCTGAGAACTCGTGGATGGATGCCATCTGGTCCTGGTGATTTGTTAGTGTTTAGTTTAACAAGACATGCAAGGACCTCCTCCCTGGTTATTTCTATCTTGCTTAATTCTTCGGTTTCCCTCCCTACGAAGATAGGTTCTGCTTTGGGCATGTGGTCTCTATCTTCTTCAGTGAATACTGAAGCAAAGAATTCATTGAGTCTCTCTGCAATTTCTGTTTCCTCTTTAATAACCCCTTGCCTTCCATTGTCATCTAATGGTCCAATGGCCTTCCTAGTTGGGTTCTTACTTCTAATGTACTTAAAGAAGTCTTTGTTATTCCTCTGAGTATTTTTAGCTATACGCTCCTCAAAGTCTTGCTTTGCTTTCCTGATTGTTGCCTTGCATTTGTTCTGCCAGAATTTATGTTTCTGCCTGCTGTCCTCATTTGGACATGCCTTCCACCTTCTAAATGAGCTTTTCTTGCTCTTGATCACTTCCCGAACAGCTCCTGTAAGCCACATTGGAGTCCTCTTGGACCTGGCAGTGCCCTTTTTCCTTTTGGGTATGCATTCCAATTGGGCCTCTGTTATTGTTTTTGTAAACAGCCTCCATGCCTCTTGGAGTGTTTGGACTCTCTCAATTTTCCCTTTCAGCTTCTTTTTTACTAGTTTCCTCAACTTTGGGAAATTTCCTTTTTGAAAATTTAAGGTCTCTGTGTTAGATTTTATCAGTGACTTGCGGTCTATGTTCAAGTTAAACATAATTGAGTTGTGGTCACTGTTCCCTATTGGATCAGTCACATTAACATCTTGCACCAGATCCTGAGTATTACTCAGGATCAAGTCAAGGATTCTTGTACCTCTAGTTGGGTCTTCAACCATCTGTCCCAGGGAACAATCATTGAGCATATCTAGGAACTTTATCTCTTTATCATGTGCTGAACAACAGTTCACCCAGTCTATGTGAGGGTAATTGAAGTCCCCCATTATAACCAGGCTTCCCTTCCTGGATGCCTCCTTTACAACATTCTCCAACTGCCAGTCTCCCTCAAGAGTTTGGGTCGGAGGCCGATAGTATATGCCTACTGTTAGACCATCCTTGTGGCCTGGTACTCTTACCCACAGAGCTTCTAATGGTGACTCAAAATCACCTAGATATTCCAATTCATAAGATTTTATCACTTCTTTGACATACAAGGCTACACCACCTCCTGTTTGCCCCTTCCTATCCTTCCTGTACAGTTTGTAGCCTGGGATAACTGTATCCCATTGGTTATCATCCGTCCACCAGGTTTCAGTGATACCAATAATATCAATATTCTTATCTATTGCTAAGTATTCCAGCTCACCTATTTTGTTCCGGAGGCTTCTGGCATTTGTATACAAGCATTTATATATGCATTTCTGACACAGTCTTTTGTGTCCAGTTGCATTGTTAGACTGCCTCTTGCATCCTTCTGCTAGAATGCTAGTGACTAGCTCCTTGCTCTGCTCAGTAATTTTTGCATCCTCCTCACTACTCAAGTACACACTTTCCCGAACCGGATGCTGCCCAGCTCCTGTCGGCTTTCCCCCAGTTATCAGTTTAAAAGCTGCTCTGCAGCCTTTTTGATGTTGAGTGCCAGCAATCTGGTCCCATCATGGTTTAAATGCAACCCAGGGTGAAAAAAATCAGATTTTCCTGATACCGTGAGTCACGTCCAGGGTGAAAAAAATCAGATTTTCCTGATACCGTGAGTAACATCCCGGGTGAAAAAAATCAGATTTTCCTGATACCGTGAGTAACGTCCATCGTGAAGAAAATCAGATTTTCCTGATACCGTGAGTAACGTCCAGGGTGAAAAAAATTATATTTTCCTGATACCTTGAGTTTAGTCCAGATGAAAAAAAAGAGATTTTCATGATACCATGAAAAAAGTTTAGGGTGAAAAAAATCCGATATTCCTGATACCGTGAGTAAGGTCCAGGGTGAAAAAAGTCAGATTTTCATGATACCGTGAGTAACGTCCCGGGTGAAAAAAAATCATATTTTCCTGATACAGTGAGTAACGTCCCGGGTGAAAAAAATCAGATTTTCCTGATACCGTGAGACACGTCCAGGGTGAAAAATATCTGATTTTCCTGATACCGTGAGTAACGTCCTGGGTGAAAAAAATTAGATTTTCCTGATACCGTGAGTAACGTCCCGGGTGAAAAAAAATCATATTCCTGATTCCGTGAGTAAAGTCCAGGGTGAAAAAAATCAGATTTTCCTGATACCGTGAGTAACGTCCCGGGTGAAAAAAATCATATTTTCCTGATACCGTGAGTAAAGTCCAGGGTGAAAAAGTCAGATTTTCCTGATACCGTGAGTAACGTCCCGGGTGAAAAAAAATCATATTTTCCTGATACCGTGAGTAACGTCCCGGGTGAAAATAATCCGATTTTCCTGATACCGTGAGTAACGTCCAGGGTGAAAAAAATCCGATTTTCCTGATACCGTGAGACACGTCCAGCGTGAAAAAAATCTGATTTTCCTGATACCGTGAGTAACGTACAGGGTGAAAAAAATCCGATATTCCTGATACCATGAGTAAGGTCCAGGGTGAAAAAAATCAGATTTTCCTGATACCGTGAGTCACGTCCAGGGTGAAAAAAATCAGATTTTCCTGATACCGTGAGTAACGTCCCGGGTGAAAAAAATCAGATTTTCCTGATACCGTGAGTAACGTCCATCGTGAAGAAAATCAGATTTTCCTGATACCGTGAGTACCGTCCAGGGTGAAAAAAATTATATTTTCCTGATACCTTGAGTTTAGTCCAGGTGAAAAAAAAGAGATTTTCATGATACCATGAAAAAAGTTTAGGGTGAAAAAAATCCGATATTCCTGATACCATGAGTAAGGTCCAGGGTGAAAAAAATCAGATTTTCCTGATACCGTGTGTAACATCCCGGGTGAAAAAAATCATATTATCCTGATACCGTGAGAAACGTCCAAGGGTGAAAAAAATCATATTTTCCTGATACCGTGAGTAAAGTCCAGGGTGAAAAAAAAATCAAATTTTCATGATACCATGGGTAATAGTCCAGGTGAAAAAAATCTGATTTTCCTGATACCGTGAGTAAGGTCCAGGGTGAAAAAAGTCAGATTTTCATGATACCGTGAGTAACGTCCCGGGTGAAAAAAATCATATTTTCCTGATACCGTGAGTAACGTCCCGGGTGAAAAAATCTGATTTTCCTGATACCGTGAGACACGTCCAGGGTGAAAAATATCTGATTTTCCTGATACCGTGAGTAATGTCCTGGGTGAAAAAAATCAGATTTTCCTGATACCGTGAGTAACGTCCCGGGTGAAAAAAAATCATATTCCTGATTCCGTGAGTAAAGTCCAGGGTGAAAAAAATCAGATTTTCCTGATACCGTGAGTAACGTCCCGGGTGAAAAAAATCATATTTTCCTGATACCGTGAGTAAAGTCCAGGGTGAAAAAGTCAGATTTTCCTGATACCGTGAGTAACGTCCCGGGTGAAAAAAAATCATATTTTCCTGATACCGTGAGTAACGTCCCGGGTGAAAATAATCCGATTTTCCTGATACCGTGAGTAACGTCCAGGGTGAAAAAAATCCGATTTTCCTGATACCGTGAGACACGTCCAGCGTGAAAAAAATCTGATTTTCCTGATACCGTGAGTAACGTACAGGGTGAAAAAAATCCGATATTCCTGATACCATGAGTACATAAGAACATAAGAACATAAGAACAGCCTTGCTGGAACAGGCCACAGCCCATCCAGTCCAGCATTCTGTCTCACACAGTGGCTCACCATTTCCTTCAGGGTATTCCCAAGGAGATGCCTTCACCTGCTTAGGATTCCCTGCAAATGGCATTGAGAGATATCCTGCCTATCTCTCCAACCCGGAGGTTGTCCTTAGGTAGCCATAATTATAGCCATTGATAGCCTTGTCCTCCATGAACTTGTCTAATCCTTTCTTAAAGCTGTCAAGACTGACAGCTGTCACCACTTCTTCTGGCAGGGAGTTCCATAGACCAGTAATCCTCTGGGTGAAAAAGTACTTTCTCTTATTTGTTTGAGAACTAGTACCCAAAAGTTTCATGGAGTGTCCCCTAGTTCTAGTGTTGTGCGATAGGGAAAACAGTTTTTCCTTATCCACTTTGTCCACACCGTGCATGATTTTATAAACTTCAATCAGGTCACCTCTTAGACGCCGTCGTTCAAGAGTGAAAAGGCCCAACCGTTGCAGCCTCAGATGGTAAGGAAGGTGTTCCAGTCCCCTAATCATTCTGGTTGCCCTCCTCTGTACTTTCTCCAACTCCATAATATCCTTCTGGAGGTATGGCGACCAGAACTGTACACAGTATTCCAGATGGGGCCTCACCATAGATTTATAAAGAGGCAAAATGACACTTGCTGACTTATTTTCTATACCCTTCCTAATGATCCCTAACATTGAGTTTGCTTTTTTCACTGCTGAGGCACACTGGGTTGACACCTTCATTGAGCTGTCCACCAGGACACCAAGGTCCCTTTCCTGGTTTGTCGCAGAGAGTTCAGACCCCATCAGTTTATAAATGTAATTGGGTTTTTTTGCCCCAACATGCATCACTCTGCACTTACTGATGTTGAAGCTCATTTGCCACTGCTTTGCCCACTCCCCCAGTGTCAAGAGATCCCTCTGGAGCTCTTCACAATCTCTCACAGTTTTCACTACCCTGTATAATTTAGTATCATCAGCAAATTTGGCTACCTTGCTTTTTACTCCTACCTCTAGATCATTTATGAAGAGGTTGAAAAGCAGGGGTCCCAGTACTGAACCTTGGGGGACCCCACTCTTTACTTCCCTCCACTTGGAGAAGTGTCCATTTAGTGCTACCCTCTGTTTCCTGTCCCTTAGCCAGTTGCTGATCCAGGACAAGACCTGTCCCTTTATTCCATGACTGGTAAGTTTATTCAAGAGCCTTTGGTGTGGGACCTTGTCAAAAGCCTTCTGAAAGTCCAGATAAACAATGTCAACTGGATCCCCCTTATCCACATGCTTGTTGACACTCTCAAAAAATTCCAACAGATTAGTGAGGCATGATTTGCCCTTGCAAAAGCCATGTTGGCTCTCCTTTAGCAGCGCCTCCTCTTCTATGTACCTATTAATTCTATCTTTTAGGATGGTTTCCATCACTTTACCTGGGACACATGTCAAACTGACAGGCCGGTAATTTCCTGGATCACCCCTGGATCCTTTTTTGAAAATTGGTGTTACATTCGCTACCTTCCAGTCATCAGGCACAAACCCTGATTTGAGGGAAATATTATATATTTTGGCTAGGAGATCAGCAATTTCATCTTTAAGTTCCCTGAGAACTCGTGGATGGATGCCATCTGGTCCTGGTGATTTGTTAGTGTTTAGTTTAACAAGACATGCAAGGACCTCCTCCCTGGTTATTTCTATCTTGCTTAATTCTTCGGTTTCCCTCCCTACGAAGATAGGTTCTGCTTTGGGCATGTGGTCTCTATCTTCTTCAGTGAATACTGAAGCAAAGAATTCATTGAGTCTCTCTGCAATTTCTGTTTCCTCTTTAATAACCCCTTGCCTTCCATTGTCATCTAATGGTCCAATGGCCTTCCTAGTTGGGTTCTTACTTCTAATGTACTTAAAGAAGTCTTTGTTATTCCTCTGAGTATTTTTAGCTATACGCTCCTCAAAGTCTTGCTTTGCTTTCCTGATTGTTGCCTTGCATTTGTTCTGCCAGAATTTATGTTTCTGCCTGCTGTCCTCATTTGGACATGCCTTCCACCTTCTAAATGAGCTTTTCTTGCTCTTGATCACTTCCCGAACAGCTCCTGTAAGCCACATTGGAGTCCTCTTGGACCTGGCAGTGCCCTTTTTCCTTTTGGGTATGCATTCCAATTGGGCCTCTGTTATTGTTTTTGTAAACAGCCTCCATGCCTCTTGGAGTGTTTGGACTCTCTCAATTTTCCCTTTCAGCTTCTTTTTTACTAGTTTCCTCAACTTTGGGAAATTTCCTTTTTGAAAATTTAAGGTCTCTGTGTTAGATTTTATCAGTGACTTGCGGTCTATGTTCAAGTTAAACATAATTGAGTTGTGGTCACTGTTCCCTATTGGATCAGTCACATTAACATCTTGCACCAGATCCTGAGTATTACTCAGGATCAAGTCAAGGATTCTTGTACCTCTAGTTGGGTCTTCAACCATCTGTCCCAGGGAACAATCATTGAGCATATCTAGGAACTTTATCTCTTTATCATGTGCTGAACAACAGTTCACCCAGTCTATGTGAGGGTAATTGAAGTCCCCCATTATAACCAGGCTTCCCTTCCTGGATGCCTCCTTTACAACATTCTCCAACTGCCAGTCTCCCTCAAGAGTTTGGGTCGGAGGCCGATAGTATATGCCTACTGTTAGACCATCCTTGTGGCCTGGTACTCTTACCCACAGAGCTTCTAATGGTGACTCAAAATCACCTAGATATTCCAATTCATAAGATTTTATCACTTCTTTGACATACAAGGCTACACCACCTCCTGTTTGCCCCTTCCTATCCTTCCTGTACAGTTTGTAGCCTGGGATAACTGTATCCCATTGGTTATCATCCGTCCACCAGGTTTCAGTGATACCAATAATATCAATATTCTTATCTATTGCTAAGTATTCCAGCTCACCTATTTTGTTCCGGAGGCTTCTGGCATTTGTATACAAGCATTTATATATGCATTTCTGACACAGTCTTTTGTGTCCAGTTGCATTGTTAGACTGCCTCTTGCATCCTTCTGCTAGAATGCTAGTGACTAGCTCCTTGCTCTGCTCAGTAATTTTTGCATCCTCCTCACTACTCAAGTACACACTTTCCCGAACCGGATGCTGCCCAGCTCCTGTCGGCTTTCCCCCAGTTATCAGTTTAAAAGCTGCTCTGCAGCCTTTTTGATGTTGAGTGCCAGCAATCTGGTCCCATCATGGTTTAAATGCAACCCAGGGTGAAAAAAATCAGATTTTCCTGATACCGTGAGTCACGTCCAGGGTGAAAAAAATCAGATTTTCCTGATACCGTGAGTAACGTCCCGGGTGAAAAAAATCAGATTTTCCTGATACCGTGAGTAACGTCCATCGTGAAGAAAATCAGATTTTCCTGATACCGTGAGTAACGTCCAGGGTGAAAAAAATTATATTTTCCTGATACCTTGAGTTTAGTCCAGATGAAAAAAAAGAGATTTTCATGATACCATGAAAAAAGTTTAGGGTGAAAAAAATCCGATATTCCTGATACCGTGAGTAAGGTCCAGGGTGAAAAAAGTCAGATTTTCATGATACCGTGAGTAACGTCCCGGGTGAAAAAAATCATATTTTCCTGATACAGTGAGTAACGTCCCGGGTGAAAAAAATCAGATTTTCCTGATACCGTGAGACACGTCCAGGGTGAAAAATATCTGATTTTCCTGATACCGTGAGTAACGTCCTGGGTGAAAAAAATCAGATTTTCCTGATACCGTGAGTAACGTCCCGGGTGAAAAAAAATCATATTCCTGATTCCGTGAGTAAAGTCCAGGGTGAAAAAAATCAGATTTTCCTGATACCGTGAGTAACGTCCCGGGTGAAAAAAATCATATTTTCCTGATACCGTGAGTAAAGTCCAGGGTGAAAAAGTCAGATTTTCCTGATACCGTGAGTAACGTCCCGGGTGAAAAAAAATCATATTTTCCTGATACCGTGAGTAACGTCCCGGGTGAAAAAAATCTGATTTTCCTGATACCGTGAGTAACGTACAGGGTGAAAAAAATCCGATATTCCTGATACCATGAGTAAGGTCCAGGGTGAAAAAAATCAGATTTTCCTGATACCGTGAGTCACGTCCAGGGTGAAAAAAATCAGATTTTCCTGATACCGTGAGTAACGTCCCGGGTGAAAAAAATCAGATTTTCCTGATACCGTGAGTAACGTCCATCGTGAAGAAAATCAGATTTTCCTGATACCGTGAGTACCGTCCAGGGTGAAAAAAATTATATTTTCCTGATACCTTGAGTTTAGTCCAGGTGAAAAAAAAGAGATTTTCATGATACCATGAAAAAAGTTTAGGGTGAAAAAAATCCGATATTCCTGATACCATGAGTAAGGTCCAGGGTGAAAAAAATCAGATTTTCCTGATACCGTGTGTAACATCCCGGGTGAAAAAAATCATATTATCCTGATACCGTGAGAAACGTCCAAGGGTGAAAAAAATCATATTTTCCTGATACCGTGAGTAAAGTCCAGGGTGAAAAAAAAATCAAATTTTCATGATACCATGGGTAATAGTCCAGGTGAAAAAAATCTGATTTTCCTGATACCGTGAGTAAGGTCCAGGGTGAAAAAAGTCAGATTTTCATGATACCGTGAGTAACGTCCCGGGTGAAAAAAATCATATTTTCCTGATACCGTGAGTAACGTCCCGGGTGAAAAAAATCCGATTTTCCTGATACCGTGAGACACGTCCAGGGTGAAAAATATCTGATTCTCCTGATACCGTCAGTAACGTCCTGGGTGAAAAAAATCATATTTTCCTGATACCGTGAGTAAAGTCCAGGCTGACAAAATCAGATTTTCCTGATACCGTGAGTAACGTCCCGGGTGAAAAAAAATCATATTCCTGATTCCGTGAGTAAAGTCCAGGGTGAAAAAAATCAGATTTTCCTGATACCGTGAGTAACGTCCCGGGTGAAAAAAATCATATTTTCCTGATACCGTGAGTAAAGTCCAGGGTGAAAAAAGTCAGATTTTCCTGATACCGTGAGTAACGTCCCGGGTGAAAAAAAATCATATTTTCCTGATACCGTGAGTAACGTCCCGGGTGAAAAAAATCCGATTTTCCTGATACCGTGAGTAACGTCCAGGGTGAAAAAAATTATATTTTCCTGATACCTTGAGTTTAGTCCAGGTGAAAAAAAAGAGATTTTCATGATACCATGAAAAAAGTTTAGGGTGAAAAAAATCCGATATTCCTGATACCATGAGTAAGGTCCAGGGTGAAAAAAATCAGATTTTCCTGATACCGTGAGTAACATCCCGGGTGAAAAAATCATATTTTCCTGATACCGTGAGTAAAGTCCAGGGTGAAAAAAAAAATAAAATTTTCATGATACCATGGGTAATAGTCCAGGTGAAAAAAATCCGATTTTCCTGATACCGTGAGTCACGTCCAGGGTGAAAAAAATCAGATTTTCCAGATACCGTGAGTTATGCCCAGGGTGAAAAATATCAGATTTTCCTGATACCGTGAGTAACGTCCAGGGTGAAAAAAATTATATTTTCCTGATACCTTGAATTTAGTCCAGGTGAAAAAAAAGAGATTTTCATGATACCATGAAAAAAGTTTAGGGTGAAAAAAATCCGATATTCCTGATACCGTGAGTAAGGTCCAGGGTGAAAAAAGTCAGATTTTCATGATACCGTGAGTAACGTCCCGGGTGAAAAAAATCATATTTTCCTGATACCGTGAGTAACGTCCCGGGTGAAAAAAATCCGATTTTCCTGATACCGTGAGACACGTCCAGGGTGAAAAATATCTGATTTTCCTGATACCGTGAGTAACGTCCTGGGTGAAAAAAATCATATTTTCCTGATACCGTGAGTAAAGTCCAGGCTGAAAAAATCAGATTTTCCTGATACCGTGAGTAACGTCCCGGGTGAAAAAAAAATCATATTCCTGATTCCGTGAGTAAAGTCCAGGGTGAAAAAAATCAGATTTTCCTGATACAGTGAGTAACGTCCCGGGTGAAAAAAATCATATTTTCCTGATACCGTGAGTAAAGTCCAGGGTGAAAAAAGTCAGATTTTCCTGATACCGTGAGTAACGTCCCGGGTGAAAAAAATCATATTTTCCTGATACCGTGAGTAACGCCCCGGCTGAAAAAAATCCGATTTTCCTGATACCGTGAGACACGTCCAGCGTGAAAAAAATCTGATTTTCCTGGTACCGTGAGTAACGTACAGGGTGAAAAAAATCCGATATTCCTGATACCATGAGTAAGGTCCAGGGTGAAAAAAATCAGATTTTCCTGATACCGTGAGTCACGTCCAGGGTGAAAAAAATCAGATTTTCCTGATACCGTGAGTAACGTCCCGGGTGAAAAAAATCATATTTTCCTGATACCATGAGTAAAGTCCAGGGTGAAAAATATCAGATTTTCCTGATACCGTGAGTAACGTCCTGGGTGAAAAAAATTATATTTTCCTGATATCGTGAGTAACGTCCCGGGTGAAAAAAACCCGATTTTCCTGATACCGTGAGTAACGTCCAGGGTGAAAATAATCCGATTTTCCTGATACCGTGAGACACGTCCAGGGTGAAAAAAATCTGATTTTCCTGATACCGTGAGTAACGTACAGGGTGAAAAAATCCGATTTTCCTGATACCATGAGTAATGTCCAGGGTGAAAAAAATCCGATTTTCCTGATACCGTGAGTCACGTCCAGGGTGAAAAAAATCAGATTTCCCTGATACCGTGAGTAACGTCCCGGGTGAAAAAAATCATATTTTCCTGATACCGTGAGTAAAGTCCAGGGTGAAAAAAATCAGATTTTCCTGATACCGTGAGTAACATCCCGGGTGAAAAAAAATCATATTTTCCTGATACCGTGAGAAACGTCCTGGGTGAAAAAAAATCATATTTTCCTGATACCG
Source organism: Bradypodion pumilum (assembly GCA_035047305.1). Taxonomy (NCBI): domain Eukaryota; kingdom Metazoa; phylum Chordata; class Lepidosauria; order Squamata; family Chamaeleonidae; genus Bradypodion; species Bradypodion pumilum. The sequence goes on from JAWDJD010000003.1 coordinate 188,497,883, forward strand.
TGAGTAAAGTCCAGGGTGAAAAAAATCCGATTTTCCTGATACCGTGAGACACGTCCAGCGTGAAAAAAATCTGATTTTCTTGTACCGTGAGTAACGTACAGGGTGAAAAAAATCCGATATTCCTGATACCATGAGTAAGGTCCAGGGTGAAAAAAATCAGATTTTCCTGATACCGTGAGTCACGTCCAGGGTGAAAAAAATCAGATTTTCCTGATACCGTGAGTAACGTCCCGGGTGAAAAAAATCATATTTTCCTGATACCATGAGTAAAGTCCAGGGTGAAAAATATCAGATTTTCCTGATACCGTGAGTAACGTCCTGGGTGAAAAAAAGTTATATTTTCCTGATATCGTGAGTAACGTCCCGGGTGAAAAAAACCCGATTTTCCTGATACCGTGAGACACGTCCAGGGTGAAAAAAATCTGATTTTCCTGATACCGTGAGTAACGTACAGGGTGAAAAAATCCGATATTCCTGATACCATGAGTAATGTCCAGGGTGAAAAAAATCTGATTTTCCTGATACCGTGAGTCACGTCCAGGGTGAAAAAAATCAGATTTCCCTGATACCGTGAGTAACGTCCCGGGTGAAAAAAATCATATTTTCCTGATACCGTGAGTAAAGTCCAGGGTGAAAAAAATCAGATTTTCCTGATACCGTGAGTAACATCCCGGGTGAAAAAAATCTGATTTTCCTGATACCGTGAGAAACGTCCTGGGTGAAAAAAATCATATTTTCCTGATACCGTGAGTAAAGTCCAGGGTGAAAAAAATCAAATTTTCATGATACCATGGGTAATATTCCAGGTGAAAAAAATCCGATTTTCCTGATACCATGAGTCACGTCCAGGGTGAAAAAAATCAGATTTTCGTGATACCGTGAGTTATGTCCAGGGTGAAAAATATCAGATTTTCGTGATACCGTGAGTAAGGTCCAGGGTGAAAAAATTATATTTTCCTGATACCTTGAGTTTAGTCCAGGTGTAAAAAAGAGATTTTCATGATACCATGAAAAAAGTTTAGGGTGAAAAAAATCCGATATTCCTGATACCGTGAGTAAGGTCCAGGGTGAAAAAAGTCAGATTTTCATGATACCGTGAGTAACGTCCCGGGTGAAAAAAATCATATTTTCCTGATACCGTGAGTAACGTCCCGGGTGAAAAAAACCATATTTTCCTGATACCGTGAGTAAAGTCCAGGGTGAAAAAATCCGATTTTCCTGATACCGTGAGTAACATCCCGGGGTTAAAAAATCATATTATCCTGATACCGTGAGAAACGTCCAAGGGTGAAAAAAAATCATATTCCTGATTCCGTGAGTAAAGTCCAGGGTGAAAAAAATCAGATTTTCCTGATACCATGAGTAACGTCCCGGGTGAAAAAAATCATATTTTCCTGATACCGTGAGTAAAGTCCAGGGTGAAAAAGTCAGATTTTCCTGATACCGTGAGTAACGTCCCGGGTGAAAAAAAATCATATTTTCCTGATACCGTGATTAACGTCCCGGGTGAAAATAATCCGATTTTCCTGATACCGTGAGTAACGTCCAGGGTGAAAAAAATCCGAGTTTCCTGATACCGTGAGACACGTCCAGCGTGAAAAAAATCTGATTTTCCTGATACCGTGAGTAACGTACAGGGTGAAAAAAATCCGATATTCCTGATACCATGAGTAAGGTCCAGGGTGAAAAAAATCAGATTTTCCTGATACCGTGAGTCACGTCCAGGGTGAAAAAAATCAGATTTTCCTGATACCGTGAGTAACGTCCCGGGTGAAAAAAATCAGATTTTCCTGCTACCGTGAGTAACGTCCATCGTGAAGAAAATCAGATTTTCCTGATACCGTGAGTAACGTCCAGGGTGAAAAAAATTATATTTTCCTGATACCTTGAGTTTAGTCCAGGTGAAAAAAAAGAGATTTTCATGATACCATGAAAAAAGTTTAGGGTGAAAAAAATCCGATATTCCTGATACCGTGAGTAAGGTCCAGGGTGAAAAAAGTCAGATTTTCATGATACCGTGAGTAACGTCCCGGGTGAAAAAAATCATATTTTCCTGATACAGTGAGTAACGTCCCGGGTGAAAAAAATCCGATTTTCCTGATACCGTGAGACACGTCCAGGGTGAAAAATATCTGATTTTCCTGATACCGTGAGTAACGTCCTGGGTGAAAAAAATCAGATTTTCCTGATACCGTGAGTAACGTCCCGGGTGAAAAAAAATCATATTCCTGATTCCGTGAGTAAAGTCCAGGGTGAAAAAAATCAGATTTTCCTGATACCGTGAGTAACGACCCGGGTGAAAAAAATCATATTTTCCTGATACCGTGAGTAAAGTCCAGGGTGAAAAAGTCAGATTTTCCTGATACCGTGACTAACGTCCCGGGTGAAAAAAAATCATATTTTCCTGATACCGTGAGTAACGTCCCGGGTGAAAATAATCCGATTTTCCTGATACCGTGAGTAACGTCCAGGGTGAAAAAAATCCGATTTTCCTGATACCGTGAGACACGTCCAGCGTGAAAAAAATCTGATTTTCCTGATACCGTGAGTAACGTACAGGGTGAAAAAAATCCGATATTCCTGATACCATGAGTAAGGTCCAGGGTGAAAAAAATCAGATTTTCCTGATACCGTGAGTCACGTCCAGGGTGAAAAAAATCAGATTTTCCTGATACCGTGAGTAACGTCCCGGGTGAAAAAAATCAGATTTTCCTGATACCGTGAGTAACGTCCATCGTGAAGAAAATCAGATTTTCCTGATACCGTGAGTACCGTCCAGGGTGAAAAAAATTATATTTTCCTGATACCTTGAGTTTAGTCCAGGTGAAAAAAAAGAGATTTTCATGATACCATGAAAAAAGTTTAGGGTGAAAAAAATCCGATATTCCTGATACCATGAGTAAGGTCCAGGGTGAAAAAAAATCAGATTTTCCTGATACCGTGAGACACGTCCAGGGTGAAAAATATCTGATTTTCCTGATACCGTGAGTAACGTCCTGGGTGAAAAAAATCATATTTTCCTGATACCGTGAGTAAAGTCCAGGCTGACAAAATCAGATTTTCCTGATACCGTGAGTAACGTCCCGGGTGAAAAAAAATCATATTCCTGATTCCGTGAGTAAAGTCCAGGGTGAAAAAAATCAGATTTTCCTGATACCGTGAGTAACGTCCCGGGTGAAAAAAAATCATATTTTCCTGATACCGTGAGTAACGTCCCGGGTGAAAAAAATCCGATTTTCCTGATACCGTAACGTCCAGGGTGAAAAAAATTATATTTTCCTGATACCTTGAGTTTAGTCCAGGTGAAAAAAAAGAGATTTTCATGATACCATGAAAAAAGTTTAGGGTGAAAAAAATCCGATATTCCTGATACCATGAGTAAGGTCCAGGGTGAAAAAAATCAGATTTTCCTGATACCGTGAGTAACATCCCGGGTGAAAAAATCATATTTTCCTGATACCGTGAGTAAAGTCCAGGGTGGAAAAAAAATCAAATTTTCATGATGCCATGGGTAATAGTCCAGGTGAAAAAAATCCGATTTTCCTGATACCGTGAGTCACGTCCAGGGTGAAAAAAATCAGATTTTCCAGATACCGTGAGTTATGTCCAGGGTGAAAAATATCAGATTTTCCTGATACCGTGAGTAACGTCCAGGGTGAAAAAAATTATATTTTCCTGATACCGTGAGTAACGTCCCGGGTGAAAAAAATCATATTTTCCTGATACCATGAGTAAAGTCCAGGGTGAAAAATATCAGATTTTCCTGATACCGTGAGTAACGTCCTGGGTGAAAAAAATTATATTTTCCTGATATCGTGAGTAACGTCCCGGGTGAAAAAAACCCGATTTTCCTGATACCGTGAGTAACGTCCAGGGTGAAAATAATCCGATTTTCCTGATACCGTGAGACACGTCCAGGGTGAAAAAAATCTGATTTTCCTGATACCGTGAGTAACGTACAGGGTGAAAAAATCCGATTTTCGTGATACCATGAGTAATGTCCAGGGTGAAAAAAATCCGATTTTCCTGATACCGTGAGTCACGTCCAGGGTGAAAAAAATCAGATTTCCCTGATACCGTGAGTAACGTCCCGGGTGAAAAAAACCATATTTTCCTGATACCGTGAGTAAAGTCCAGGGTGAAAAAAATCAGATTTCCCTGATACCGTGAGTAACATCCCGGGTGAAAAAAATCATATTTTCCTGATACCGTGAGAAACGTCCTGGGTGAAAAAAATCATATTTTCCTGATACCGTGAGTAAAGTCCAGGGTGAAAAAAATCAAATTTTCATGATACCATGGGTAATATTCCAGGTGAAAAAAATCCGATTTTCCTGATACCATGAGTCACGTCCAGGGTGAAAAAAATCAGATTTTCCTGATACCGTGAGTAACATCCCGGGTGAAAAAAATCAGATTTTCCTGATACCGTGAGTAACGTCCATCGTGAAGAAAATCAGATTTTCCTGATACCGTGAGTACCGTCCAGGGTGAAAAAAATTATATTTTCCTGATACCTTGAGTTTAGTCCAGGTGAAAAAAAAGAGATTTTCATGATACCATGAAAAAAGTTTACGGTGAAAAAAATCCGATATTCCTGATACCATGAGTAAGGTCCAGGGTGAAAAAAATCAGATTTTCCTGATACCGTGAGACACGTCCAGGGTGAAAAATATCTGATTTTCCTGATACCGTGAGTAACGTCCTGGGTGAAAAAAATCATATTTTCCTGATACCGTGAGTAAAGTCCAGGCTGACAAAATCAGATTTTCCTGATACCGTGAGTAACGTCCCGGGTGAAAAAAAATCATATTCCTGATTCCGTGAGTAAAGTCCAGGGTGAAAAAAATCAGATTTTCCTGATACCGTGAGTAACGTCCCGGGTGAAAAAAATCATATTTTCCTGATACCGTGAGTAAAGTCCAGGGTGAAAAAAGTCAGATTTTCCTGATACCGTGAGTAACGTCCCGGGTGAAAAAAAATCATATTTTCCTGATACCGTGAGTAACGTCCCGGGTGAAAAAAATCCGATTTTCCTGATACCGTGAGTAACGTCCAGGGTGAAAAAAATTATATTTTCCTGATACCTTGAGTTTAGTCCAGGTGAAAAAAAAGAGATTTTCATGATACCATGAAAAAAGTTTAGGGTGAAAAAAATCCGATATTCCTGATACCATGAGTAAGGTCCAGGGTGAAAAAAATCAGATTTTCCTGATACCGTGAGTAACATCCCGGGTGAAAAAATCATATTTTCCTGATACCGTGAGTAAAGTCCAGGGTGAAAAAAAAATCAAATTTTCATGATACCGTGAGTCACGTCCAGGGTGAAAAAAATCAGATTTTCCAGATACCGTGAGTTATGTCCAGGGTGAAAAATATCAGATTTTCCTGATACCGTGAGTAACGTCCAGGGTGAAAAAAATTATATTTTCCTGATACCTTGAGTTTAGTCCAGGTGAAAAAAAAGAGATTTTCATGATACCATGAAAAAAGTTTAGGGTGAAAAAAATCCAATATTCCTGATACCGTGAGTAAGGTCCAGGGTGAAAAAAGTCAGATTTTCATGATACCGTGAGTAACGTCCCGGGTGAAAAAAATCATATTTTCCTGATACCGTGAGTAACGTCCCGGGTGAAAAAAATCTGATTTTCCTGATACCGTGAGACACGTCCAGGGTGAAAAATATCTGATTTTCCTGATACCGTGAGTAACGTCCTGGGTGAAAAAAATCAGATTTTCCTGATACCGTGAGTAACGTCCCGGGTGAAAAAAAATCATATTCCTGATTCCGTGAGTAAAGTCCAGGGTGAAAAAAATCAGATTTTCCTGATACCGTGAGTAACGTCCCGGGTGAAAAAAATCATATTTTCCTGATACCGTGAGTAAAGTCCAGGGTGAAAAAGTCAGATTTTCCTGATACCGTGAGTAACGTCCCGGGTGAAAAAAAATCATATTTTCCTGATACCGTGAGTAACGTCCCGGGTGAAAACAATCCGATTTTCCTGATACCGTGAGTAACGTCCAGGGTGAAAAAAATCCGATTTTCCTGATACCGTGAGACACGTCCAGCGTGAAAAAAATCTGATTTTCGTGATACCGTGAGTTATGTCCAGGGTGAAAAATATCAGATTTTCGTGATACCGTGAGTAAGGTCCAGGGTGAAAAAATTATATTTTCCTGATACCTTGAGTTTAGTCCAGGTGTAAAAAAGAGATTTTCATGATACCATGAAAAAAGTTTAGGGTGAAAAAAATCCGATATTCCTGATACCGTGAGTAAGGTCCAGGGTGAAAAAAGTCAGATTTTCATGATACCGTGAGTAACGTCCCGGGTGAAAAAAATCATATTTTCCTGATACCGTGAGTAACGTCCCGGGTGAAAAAAATCATATTTTCCTGATACCGTGAGTAAAGTCCAGGGTGAAAAAATCCGATTTTCCTGATACCGTGAGTAACATCCCGGGGTTAAAAAATCATATTATCCTGATACCGTGAGAAACGTCCAAGGGTGAAAAAAAATCATATTCCTGATTCCGTGAGTAAAGTCCAGGGTGAAAAAAATCAGATTTTCCTGATACCATGAGTAACGTCCCGGGTGAAAAAAATCATATTTTCCTGATACCGTGAGTAAAGTCCAGGGTGAAAAAGTCAGATTTTCCTGATACCGTGAGTAACGTCCCGGGTGAAAAAAAATCATATTTTCCTGATACCGTGATTAACGTCCCGGGTGAAAATAATCCGATTTTCCTGATACCGTGAGTAACGTCCAGGGTGAAAAAAATCCGAGTTTCCTGATACCGTGAGACACGTCCAGCGTGAAAAAAATCTGATTTTCCTGATACCGTGAGTAACGTACAGGGTGAAAAAAATCCGATATTCCTGATACCATGAGTAAGGTCCAGGGTGAAAAAAATCAGATTTTCCTGATACCGTGAGTCACGTCCAGGGTGAAAAAAATCAGATTTTCCTGATACCGTGAGTAACGTCCCGGGTGAAAAAAATCAGATTTTCCTGATACCGTGAGTAACGTCCATCGTGAAGAAAATCAGATTTTCCTGATACCGTGAGTAACGTCCAGGGTGAAAAAAATTATATTTTCCTGATACCTTGAGTTTAGTCCAGGTGAAAAAAAAGAGATTTTCATGATACCATGAAAAAAGTTTAGGGTGAAAAAAATCCGATATTCCTGATACCGTGAGTAAGGTCCAGGGTGAAAAAAGTCAGATTTTCATGATACCGTGAGTAACGTCCCGGGTGAAAAAAATCATATTTTCCTGATACAGTGAGTAACGTCCCGGGTGAAAAAAATCCGATTTTCCTGATACCGTGAGACACGTCCAGGGTGAAAAATATCTGATTTTCCTGATACCGTGAGTAACGTCCTGGGTGAAAAAAATCAGATTTTCCTGATACCGTGAGTAACGTCCCGGGTGAAAAAAAATCATATTCCTGATTCCGTGAGTAAAGTCCAGGGTGAAAAAAATCAGATTTTCCTGATACCGTGAGTAACGACCCGGGTGAAAAAAATCATATTTTCCTGATACCGTGAGTAAAGTCCAGGGTGAAAAAGTCAGATTTTCCTGATACCGTGACTAACGTCCCGGGTGAAAAAAAATCATATTTTCCTGATACCGTGAGTAACGTCCCGGGTGAAAATAATCCGATTTTCCTGATACCGTGAGTAACGTCCAGGGTGAAAAAAATCCGATTTTCCTGATACCGTGAGACACGTCCAGCGTGAAAAAAATCTGATTTTCCTGATACCGTGAGTAACGTACAGGGTGAAAAAAATCCGATATTCCTGATACCATGAGTAAGGTCCAGGGTGAAAAAAATCAGATTTTCCTGATACCATGAGTCACGTCCAGGGTGAAAAAAATCAGATTTTCCTGATACCGTGAGTAACGTCCCGGGTGAAAAAAATCAGATTTTCCTGATACCGTGAGTAACGTCCATCGTGAAGAAAATCAGATTTTCCTGATACCGTGAGTACCGTCCAGGGTGAAAAAAATTATATTTTCCTGATACCTTGAGTTTAGTCCAGGTGAAAAAAAAGAGATTTTCATGATACCATGAAAAAAGTTTAGGGTGAAAAAAATCCGATATTCCTGATACCATGAGTAAGGTCCAGGGTGAAAAAAAATCAGATTTTCCTGATACCGTGAGACACGTCCAGGGTGAAAAATATCTGATTTTCCTGATACCGTGAGTAACGTCCTGGGTGAAAAAAATCATATTTTCCTGATACCGTGAGTAAAGTCCAGGCTGACAAAATCAGATTTTCCTGATACCGTGAGTAACGTCCCGGGTGAAAAAAAATCATATTCCTGATTCCGTGAGTAAAGTCCAGGGTGAAAAAAATCAGATTTTCCTGATACCGTGAGTAACGTCCCGGGTGAAAAAAAATCATATTTTCCTGATACCGTGAGTAACGTCCCGGGTGAAAAAAATCCGATTTTCCTGATACCGTGAGTAACGTCCAGGGTGAAAAAAATTATATTTTCCTGATACCTTGAGTTTAGTCCAGGTGAAAAAAAAGAGATTTTCATGATACCATGAAAAAAGTTTAGGGTGAAAAAAATCCGATATTCCTGATACCATGAGTAAGGTCCAGGGTGAAAAAAATCAGATTTTCCTGATACCGTGAGTAACATCCCGGGTGAAAAAATCATATTTTCCTGATACCGTGAGTAAAGTCCAGGGTGGAAAAAAAATCAAATTTTCATGATGCCATGGGTAATAGTCCAGGTGAAAAAAATCCGATTTTCCTGATTCCGTGAGTCACGTCCAGGGTGAAAAAAACCCGATTTTCCTGATACCGTGAGTAACGTCCAGGGTGAAAATAATCCGATTTTCCTGATACCGTGAGACACGTCCAGGGTGAAAAAAATCTGATTTTCCTGATACCGTGAGTAACGTACAGGGTGAAAAAATCCGATTTTCGTGATACCATGAGTAATGTCCAGGGTGAAAAAAATCCGATTTTCCTGATACCGTGAGTCACGTCCAGGGTGAAAAAAATCAGATTTCCCTGATACCGTGAGTAACGTCCCGGGTGAAAAAAACCATATTTTCCTGATACCGTGAGTAAAGTCCAGGGTGAAAAAAATCAGATTTCCCTGATACCGTGAGTAACATCCCGGGTGAAAAAAATCATATTTTCCTGATACCGTGAGAAACGTCCTGGGTGAAAAAAATCATATTTTCCTGATACCGTGAGTAAAGTCCAGGGTGAAAAAAATCAAATTTTCATGATACCATGGGTAATATTCCAGGTGAAAAAAATCCGATTTTCCTGATACCATGAGTCACGTCCAGGGTGAAAAAAATCAGATTTTCCTGATACCGTGAGTAACATCCCGGGTGAAAAAAATCAGATTTTCCTGATACCGTGAGTAACGTCCATCGTGAAGAAAATCAGATTTTCCTGATACCGTGAGTACCGTCCAGGGTGAAAAAAATTATATTTTCCTGATACCTTGAGTTTAGTCCAGGTGAAAAAAAAGAGATTTTCATGATACCATGAAAAAAGTTTACGGTGAAAAAAATCCGATATTCCTGATACCATGAGTAAGGTCCAGGGTGAAAAAAATCAGATTTTCCTGATACCGTGAGACACGTCCAGGGTGAAAAATATCTGATTTTCCTGATACCGTGAGTAACGTCCTGGGTGAAAAAAATCATATTTTCCTGATACCGTGAGTAAAGTCCAGGCTGACAAAATCAGATTTTCCTGATACCGTGAGTAACGTCCCGGGTGAAAAAAAATCATATTCCTGATTCCGTGAGTAAAGTCCAGGGTGAAAAAAATCAGATTTTCCTGATACCGTGAGTAACGTCCCGGGTGAAAAAAATCATATTTTCCTGATACCGTGAGTAAAGTCCAGGGTGAAAAAAGTCAGATTTTCCTGATACCGTGAGTAACGTCCCGGGTGAAAAAAAATCATATTTTCCTGATACCGTGAGTAACGTCCCGGGTGAAAAAAATCCGATTTTCCTGATACCGTGAGTAACGTCCAGGGTGAAAAAAATTATATTTTCCTGATACCTTGAGTTTAGTCCAGGTGAAAAAAAAGAGATTTTCATGATACCATGAAAAAAGTTTAGGGTGAAAAAAATCCGATATTCCTGATACCATGAGTAAGGTCCAGGGTGAAAAAAATCAGATTTTCCTGATACCGTGAGTAACATCCCGGGTGAAAAAATCATATTTTCCTGATACCGTGAGTAAAGTCCAGGGTGAAAAAAAAATCAAATTTTCATGATACCGTGAGTCACGTCCAGGGTGAAAAAAATCAGATTTTCCAGATACCGTGAGTTATGTCCAGGGTGAAAAATATCAGATTTTCCTGATACCGTGAGTAACGTCCAGGGTGAAAAAAATTATATTTTCCTGATACCTTGAGTTTAGTCCAGGTGAAAAAAAAGAGATTTTCATGATACCATGAAAAAAGTTTAGGGTGAAAAAAATCCAATATTCCTGATACCGTGAGTAAGGTCCAGGGTGAAAAAAGTCAGATTTTCATGATACCGTGAGTAACGTCCCGGGTGAAAAAAATCATATTTTCCTGATACCGTGAGTAACGTCCCGGGTGAAAAAAATCTGATTTTCCTGATACCGTGAGACACGTCCAGGGTGAAAAATATCTGATTTTCCTGATACCGTGAGTAACGTCCTGGGTGAAAAAAATCAGATTTTCCTGATACCGTGAGTAACGTCCCGGGTGAAAAAAAATCATATTCCTGATTCCGTGAGTAAAGTCCAGGGTGAAAAAAATCAGATTTTCCTGATACCGTGAGTAACGTCCCGGGTGAAAAAAATCATATTTTCCTGATACCGTGAGTAAAGTCCAGGGTGAAAAAGTCAGATTTTCCTGATACCGTGAGTAACGTCCCGGGTGAAAAAAAATCATATTTTCCTGATACCGTGAGTAACGTCCCGGGTGAAAACAATCCGATTTTCCTGATACCGTGAGTAACATCCAGGGTGAAAAAAATCCGATTTTCCTGATACCGTGAGACACGTCCAGCGTGAAAAAAATCTGATTTTCCTGATACCGTGAGTAACGTACAGGGTGAAAAAATCCGATATTCCTGATACCATGAGTAAGGTCCAGGGTGAAAAAAATCAGATTTTCCTGATACCGTGAGTCACGTCCAGGGTGAAAAAAATCAGATTTTCCTGATACCGTGAGTAACGTCCCGGGTGAAAAAAATCAGATTTTCCTGATACCGTGAGTAACGTCCATCGTGAAGAAAATCAGATTTTCCTGATACCGTGAGTAACGTCCAGGGTGAAAAAATCATATTTTCCTGATACCGTGAGTAAAGTCCAGGGTGGAAAAAAAATCAAATTTTCATGATGCCATGGGTAATAGTCCAGGTGAAAAAAATCCGATTTTCCTGATACCGTGAGTCACGTCCATGGTGAAAAAAATCAGATTTTCCAGATACCGTGAGTTATGTCCAGGGTGAAAAATATCAGATTTTCCTGATACCGTGAGTAACGTCCAGGGTGAAAAAAATTATATTTTCCTGATACCGTGAGTAACGTCCCGGGTGAAAAATATCATATTTTCCTGATACCATGAGTAAAGTCCAGGGTGAAAAATATCAGATTTTCCTGATACCGTGAGTAACGTCCTGGGTGAAAAAAATTATATTTTCCTGATATCGTGAGTAACGTCCCGGGTGAAAAAAACCCGATTTTCCTGATACCGTGAGTAACGTCCAGGGTGAAAATAATCCGATTTTCCTGATACCGTGAGACACGTCCAGGGTGAAAAAAATCTGATTTTCCTGATACCGTGAGTAACGTACAGGGTGAAAAAATCCGATTTTCGTGATACCATGAGTAATGTCCAGGGTGAAAAAAATCCGATTTTCCTGATACCGTGAGTCACGTCCAGGGTGAAAAAAATCAGATTTCCCTGATACCGTGAGTAACGTCCCGGGTGAAAAAAATCATATTTTCCTGATACCGTGAGTAAAGTCCAGGGTGAAAAAAATCAGATTTTCCTGATACCGTGAGTAACGTCCCGGGTGAAAAAAAACAGATTTTCCTGATACCGTGAGTAACGTCCATCGTGAAGAAAATCAGATTTTCCTGATACCGTGAGTACCGTCCAGGGTGAAAAAAATTATATTTTCCTGATACCTTGAGTTTAGTCCAGGTGAAAAAAAGAGATTTTCATGATACCATGAAAAAAGTTTACGGTGAAAAAAATCCGATATTCCTGATACCATGAGTAAGGTCCAGGGTGAAAAAAATCAGATTTTCCTGATACCGTGAGACACGTCCAGGGTGAAAAATATCTGATTTTCCTGATACCGTGAGTAACGTCCTGGGTGAAAAAAATCATATTTTCCTGATACCGTGAGTAAAGTCCAGGCTGACAAAATCAGATTTTCCTGATACCGTGAGTAACGTCCCGGGTGAAAAAAAATCATATTCCTGATTCCGTGAGTAAAGTCCAGGGTGAAAAAAATCAGATTTTCCTGATACCGTGAGTAACGTCCCGGGTGAAAAAAATCATATTTTCCTGATACCGTGAGTAAAGTCCAGGGTGAAAAAAGTCAGATTTTCCTGATACCGTGAGTAACGTCCCGGGTGAAAAAAAATCATATTTTCCTGATACCGTGAGTAACGTCCCGGGTGAAAAAAATCCGATTTTCCTGATACCGTGAGTAACGTCCAGGGTGAAAAAAATTATATTTTCCTGATACCTTGAGTTTAGTCCAGGTGAAAAAAAAGAGATTTTCATGATACCATGAAAAAAGTTTAGGGTGAAAAAAATCCGATATTCCTGATACCATGAGTAAGGTCCAGGGTGAAAAAAATCAGATTTTCCTGATACCGTGAGTAACATCCCGGGTGAAAAAATCATATTTTCCTGATACCGTGAGTAAAGTCCAGGGTGAAAAAAAAATCAAATTTTCATGATACCATGGGTAATAGTCCAGGTGAAAAAAATCCGATTTTCCTGATACCGTGAGTCACGTCCAGGGTGAAAAAAATCAGATTTTCCAGATACCGTGAGTTATGTCCAGGGTGAAAAATATCAGATTTTCCTGATACCGTGAGTAACGTCCAGGGTGAAAAAAATTATATTTTCCTGATACCTTGAGTTTAGTCCAGGTGAAAAAAAAGAGATTTTCATAATACCATGAAAAAAGTTTAGGGTGAAAAAAATCCAATATTCCTGATACCGTGAGTAAGGTCCAGGGTGAAAAAAGTCAGATTTTCATGATACCGTGAGTAACGTCCCGGGTGAAAAAAATCATATTTTCCTGATACCGTGAGTAACGTCCCGGGTGAAAAAAATCTGATTTTCCTGATACCGTGAGACACGTCCAGGGTGAAAAATATCTGATTTTCCTGATACCGTGAGTAACGTCCTGGGTGAAAAAAATCAGATTTTCCTGATACCGTGAGTAACGTCCCGGGTGAAAAAAAATCATATTCCTGATTCCGTGAGTAAAGTCCAGGGTGAAAAAAATCAGATTTTCCTGATACCGTGAGTAACGTCCCGGGTGAAAAAAATCATATTTTACTGATACCGTGAGTAAGGTCCAGGGTGAAAAAAGTCAGATTTTCATGATACCGTGAGTAACGTCCCGGGTGAAAAAAATCATATTTTCCTGATACAGTGAGTAACGTCCCGGGTGAAAAAAATCCGATTTTCCTGATACCGTGAGACACGTCCAGGGTGAAAAATATCTGATTTTCCTGATACCGTGAGTAACGTCCTGGGTGAAAAAAATCAGATTTTCCTGATACCGTGAGTAACGTCCCGGGTGAAAAAAAATCATATTCCTGATTCCGTGAGTAAAGTCCAGGGTGAAAAAAAATCAGATTTTCCTGATACCGTGAGTAACGTCCCGGGTGAAAAAAATCATATTTTCCTGATACCGTGAGTAAAGTCCAGGGTGAAAAAGTCAGATTTTCCTGATACCGTGAGTAACGTCCCGGGTGAAAAAAAATCATATTTTCCTGATACCGTGAGTAACGTCCCGGGTGAAAATAATCCGATTTTCCTGATACCGTGAGTAACGTCCAGGGTGAAAAAAATCCGATTTTCCTGATACCGTGAGACACGTCCAGCGTGAAAAAAATCTGATTTTCCTGATACCGTGAGTAACGTACAGGGTGAAAAAAATCCGATATTCCTGATACCATGAGTAAGGTCCAGGGTGAAAAAAATCATATTTTCCTGATACCGTGAGTAAAGTCCAGGGTGAAAAAAGTCAGATTTTCCTGATACCGTGAGTAACGTCCCGGGTGAAAAAAAATCATATTTTCCTGATACCGTGAGTAACGTCCCGGGTGAAAAAAATCCGATTTTCCTGATACCGTGAGTAACGTCCTGGGTGAAAAAAATCATATTTTCCTGATACCGTGAGTAAAGTCCAGGGTGAAAAAAATCTGATTTTCCTGATACCGTGAGACACGTCCAGGGTGAAAAATATCTGATTTTCCTGATACCGTGAGTAACGTCCTGGGTGAAAAAAATCAGATTTTCCTGATACCGTGAGTAACGTCCTGGGTGAAAAAAATCATATTTTCCTGATACCGTGAGTAAAGTCCAGGCTGACAAAATCAGATTTTCCTGATACCGTGAGTAACGTCCCGGGTGAAAAAAAATCATATTCCTGATTCCGTGAGTAAAGTCCAGGGTGAAAAAAATCAGATTTTCCTGATACCGTGAGTAACGTCCCGGGTGAAAAAAATCATATTTTCCTGATACCGTGAGTAAAGTCCAGGGTGAAAAAAGTCAGATTTTCCTGATACCGTGAGTAACGTCCCGGGTGAAAAAAAATCATATTTTCCTGATACCGTGAGTAACGTCCCGGGTGAAAAAAATCCGATTTTCCTGATACCGTGAGTAACGTCCAGGGTGAAAAAAATTATATTTTCCTGATACCTTGAGTTTAGTCCAGGTGAAAAAAAAGAGATTTTCATGATACCATGAAAAAAGTTTAGGGTGAAAAAAATCCGATATTCCTGATACCATGAGTAAGGTCCAGGGTGAAAAAAATCAGATTTTCCTGATACCGTGAGTAACA
Source organism: Bradypodion pumilum (assembly GCA_035047305.1). Classification (NCBI taxonomy): domain Eukaryota; kingdom Metazoa; phylum Chordata; class Lepidosauria; order Squamata; family Chamaeleonidae; genus Bradypodion; species Bradypodion pumilum. The sequence continues at coordinate 188,512,948 of JAWDJD010000003.1, forward strand.
TCCCGGGTGAAAAAATCATATTTTCCTGATACCGTGAGTAAAGTCCAGGGTGAAAAAAAAATCAAATTTTCATGATACCATGGGTAATAGTCCAGGTGAAAAAAATCCGATTTTCCTGATACCGTGAGTCACGTCCAGGGTGAAAAAAATCAGATTTTCCAGATACCGTGAGTTATGTCCAGGGTGAAAAATATCAGATTTTCCTGATACCGTGAGTAACGTCCAGGGTGAAAAAAATTATATTTTCCTGATACCTTGAGTTTAGTCCAGGTGAAAAAAAAGAGATTTTCATAATACCATGAAAAAAGTTTAGGGTGAAAAAAATCCAATATTCCTGATACCGTGAGTAAGGTCCAGGGTGAAAAAAGTCAGATTTTCATGATACCGTGAGTAACGTCCCGGGTGAAAAAAATCATATTTTCCTGATACCGTGAGTAACGTCCCGGGTGAAAAAAATCTGATTTTCCTGATACCGTGAGACACGTCCAGGGTGAAAAATATCTGATTTTCCTGATACCGTGAGTAACGTCCTGGGTGAAAAAAATCAGATTTTCCTGATACCGTGAGTAACGTCCCGGGTGAAAAAAAATCATATTCCTGATTCCGTGAGTAAAGTCCAGGGTGAAAAAAATCAGATTTTCCTGATACCGTGAGTAACGTCCCGGGTGAAAAAAATCATATTTTACTGATACCGTGAGTAAGGTCCAGGGTGAAAAAAGTCAGATTTTCATGATACCGTGAGTAACGTCCCGGGTGAAAAAAATCATATTTTCCTGATACAGTGAGTAACGTCCCGGGTGAAAAAAATCCGATTTTCCTGATACCGTGAGACACGTCCAGGGTGAAAAATATCTGATTTTCCTGATACCGTGAGTAACGTCCTGGGTGAAAAAAATCAGATTTTCCTGATACCGTGAGTAACGTCCCGGGTGAAAAAAAATCATATTCCTGATTCCGTGAGTAAAGTCCAGGGTGAAAAAAAATCAGATTTTCCTGATACCGTGAGTAACGTCCCGGGTGAAAAAAATCATATTTTCCTGATACCGTGAGTAAAGTCCAGGGTGAAAAAGTCAGATTTTCCTGATACCGTGAGTAACGTCCCGGGTGAAAAAAAATCATATTTTCCTGATACCGTGAGTAACGTCCCGGGTGAAAATAATCCGATTTTCCTGATACCGTGAGTAACGTCCAGGGTGAAAAAAATCCGATTTTCCTGATACCGTGAGACACGTCCAGCGTGAAAAAAATCTGATTTTCCTGATACCGTGAGTAACGTACAGGGTGAAAAAAATCCGATATTCCTGATACCATGAGTAAGGTCCAGGGTGAAAAAAATCATATTTTCCTGATACCGTGAGTAAAGTCCAGGGTGAAAAAAGTCAGATTTTCCTGATACCGTGAGTAACGTCCCGGGTGAAAAAAAATCATATTTTCCTGATACCGTGAGTAACGTCCCGGGTGAAAAAAATCCGATTTTCCTGATACCGTGAGTAACGTCCAGGGTGAAAAAAATTATATTTTCCTGATACCTTGAGTTTAGTCCAGGTGAAAAAAAAGAGATTTTCATGATACCATGAAAAAAGTTTAGGGTGAAAAAAATCCGATATTCCTGATACCATGAGTAAGGTCCAGGGTGAAAAAAATCAGATTTTCCTGATACCGTGAGTAACATCCCGGGTGAAAAAAGCATATTTTCCTGATACCGTGAGTAAAGTCCAGGGTGAAAAAAAAATCAAATTTTCATGATACCATGGGTAATAGTCCAGGTGAAAAAAATCCGATTTTCCTGATACCGTGAGTCACGTCCAGGGTGAAAAAAATCAGATTTTCCAGATACCGTGAGTTATGTCCAGGGTGAAAAATATCAGATTTTCCTGATACCGTGAGTAACGTCCAGGTTGAAAAAAATTATATTTTCCTGATACCTTGAGTTTAGTCCAGGTGAAAAAAAAGAGATTTTCATGATACCATGAAAAAAGTTTAGGGTGAAAAAAATCCAATATTCCTGATACCGTGAGTAAGGTCCAGGGTGAAAAAAGTCAGATTTTCATGATACCGTGAGTAACGTCCCGGGTGAAAAAAATCATATTTTCCTGATACCGTGAGAAACGTCCCGGGTGAAAAAAATCATATTTTCCTGATACCGTGAGTAAAGTCCAGGGTGAAAAAAATCTGATTTTCCTGATACCGTGAGACACGTCCAGGGTGAAAAATATCTGATTTTCCTGATACCGTGAGTAACGTCCTGGGTGAAAAAAATCAGATTTTCCTGATACCGTGAGTAACGTCCCGGGTGAAAAAAAATCATATTCCTGATTCCGTGAGTAAAGTCCAGGGTGAAAAAAATCAGATTTTCCTGATACCGTGAGTAACGTCCCGGGTGAAAAAAATCATATTTTCCTGATACCGTGAGTAAAGTCCAAGGTGAAAAAGTCAGATTTTCCTGATACCGTGAGTAACGACCCGGGTGAAAAAAATCATATTTTCCTGATACCGTGAGTAACGTCCCGGGTGAAAATAATCCGATTTTCCTGATACCGTGAGTAACGTCCAGGGTGAAAAAAATCTGATTTTCCTGATACCGTGAGACACGTCCAGCGTGAAAAAAAATCTGATTTTCCTGATACCGTGAGTAACGTACAGGGTGAAAAAAATCCGATATTCCTGATACCATGAGTAAGGTCCAGGGTGAAAAAAATCAGATTTTCCTGATACCGTGAGTCACGTCCAGGGTGAAAAAAATCAGATTTTCCTGATACCGTGAGTAACGTCCCGGGTGAAAAAAATCAGATTTTCCTGATACCGTGAGTAATGTCCATCGTGAAGAAAATCAGATTTTCTTGATACCGTGAGTAACGTCCAGGGTGAAAAAAATTATATTTTCCTGATACCTTGAGTTTAGTCCAGATGAAAAAAAAAGAGATTTTCATGATACCATGAAAAAAGTTTAGGGTGAAAAAAATCCGATATTACTGATACCGTGAGTAAGGTCCAGGGTGAAAAAAGTCAGATTTTCATGATACCGTGAGTAACGTCCCGGGTGAAAAAAATCATATTTTCCTGATACAGTGAGTAACGTCCCGGGTGAAAAAAATCCGATTTTCCTGATACCGTGAGACACGTCCAGGGTGAAAAATATCTGATTTTCCTGATACCGTGAGTAACGTCCTGGGTGAAAAAAATCAGATTTTCCTGATACCGTGAGTAACGTCCCGGGTGAAAAAAAATCATATTCCTGATTCCGTGAGTAAAGTCCAGGGTGAAAAAAATCAGATTTTCCTGATACCGTGAGTAACGTCCCGGGTGAAAAAAATCATATTTTCCTGATACCGTGAGTAAAGTCCAAGGTGAAAAAGTCAGATTTTCCTGATACCGTGAGTAACGTCACGGGTGAAAAAAATCATATTTTCCTGATACCGTGAGTAACGTCCCGGGTGAAAATAATCCGATTTTCCTGATACCGTGAGTAACGTCCAGGGTGAAAAAAATCCGATTTTCCTGATACCGTGAGACACGTCCAGCGTGAAAAAAATTTGATTTTCCTGATACCGTGAGTAACGTACAGGGTGAAAAAAATCCGATATTCCTGATACCATGAGTAAAGTCCAGGGTGAAAAAAATCAGATTTTCCTGATACCGTGAGTCACGTCCAGGGTGAAAAAAATCAGATTTTCCTGATACCGTGAGTAACGTCCCGGGTGAAAAAAATCAGATTTTCCTGATACCGTGAGTAACGTCCATCGTGAAGAAAATCAGATTTTCCTGATACCGTGAGTAACGTCCAGGGTGAAAAAAATTATATTTTCCTGATACCTTGAGTTTAGTCCAGATGAAAAAAAAAGAGATTTTCATGATACCATGAAAAAAGTTTAGGGTGAAAAAAATCCGATATTACTGATACCGTGAGTAAGGTCCAGGGTGAAAAAAGTCAGATTTTCATGATACCGTGAGTAACGTCCCGGGTGAAAAAAATCATATTTTCCTGATACAGTGAGTAACGTCCCGGGTGAAAAAAATCCGATTTTCCTGATACCGTGAGACACGTCCAGGGTGAAAAATATCTGATTTTCCTGATACCGTGAGTAACGTCCTGGGTGAAAAAAATCAGATTTTCCTGATACCGTGAGTAACGTCCCGGGTGAAAAAAAATCATATTCCTGATTCCGTGAGTAAAGTCCAGGGTGAAAAAAATCAGATTTTCCTGATACCGTGAGTAACGTCCCGGGTGAAAAAAATCATATTTTCCTGATACCGTGAGTAAAGTCCAGGGTGAAAAAGTCAGATTTTCCTGATACCGTGAGTAACGTCCCGGGTGAAAAAAAATCATATTTTCCTGATACCGTGAGTAACGTCCCGGGTGAAAATAATCCGATTTTCCTGATACCGTGAGTAACGTCCAGGGTGAAAAAAATCCGATTTTCCTGATACCGTGAGACACGTCCAGCGTGAAAAAAATCTGATTTTCCTGATACCGTGAGTAACGTACAGGGTGAAAAAAATCCGATATTCCTGATACCATGAGTAAGGTCCAGGGTGAAAAAAATCAGATTTTCCTGATACCGTGAGTCACGTCCAGGGTGAAAAAAATCAGATTTTCCTGATACCGTGAGTAACGTCCCGGGTGAAAAAAATCAGATTTTCCTGATACCGTGAGTAAAGTCCAGGGTGAAAAAAGTCAGATTTTCCTGATACCGTGAGTAACGTCCCGGGTGAAAAAAAATCATATTTTCCTGATACCGTGAGTAACGTCCCGGGTGAAAAAAATCTGATTTTCCTGATACCGTGAGTAACGTCCAGGGTGAAAAAAATTATATTTTCCTGATACCTTGAGTTTAGTCCAGGTGAAAAAAAAGAGATTTTCATGATACCATGAAAAAAGTTTAGGGTGAAAAAAATCCGATATTCCTGATACCATGAGTAAGGTCCAGGGTGAAAAAAATCAGATTTTCCTGATACCGTGAGTAACATCCCGGGTGAAAAAATCATATTTTCCTGATACCGTGAGTAAAGTCCAGGGTGAAAAAAAATCAAATTTTCATGATACCATGGGTAATAGTCCAGGGTGAAAAAAATCAGATTTTCCAGATACCGTGAGTTATGTCCAGGGTGAAAAATATCAGATTTTCCTGATACCGTGAGTAACGTCCAGGGTGAAAAAAATTATATTTTCCTGATACCTTGAGTTTAGTCCAGGTGAAAAAAAAGAGATTTTCATGATACCATGAAAAAAGTTTAGGGTGAAAAAAATCAGATTTTCCTGATACCGTGAGTAACGTCCAGGGTGAAAAAAATTATATTTTCCTGATACCTTGAGTTTAGTCCAGGTGAAAAAAAAGAGATTTTCCTGATTCCGTGAGTAAAGTCCAGGGTGAAAAAAATCAGATTTTCCTGATACCGTGAGTAACGTCCCGGGTGAAAAAAATCATATTTTCCTGATACCATGAGTAAAGTCCAGGGTGAAAAAGTCAGATTTTCCTGATACCGTGAGTAACGTCCCGGGTGAAAAAAAATCATATTTTCCTGATACTGTGAGTAACGTCCCGGGTGAAAATAATCCGATTTTCCTGATACCGTGAGTAACGTCCAGGGTGAAAAAAATCCGATTTTCCTGATACCGTGAGACACGTCCAGCGTGAAAAATATCTGATTTTCCTGATACCGTGAGTAACGTACAGGGTGAAAAAAATCCGATATTCCTGATACCATGAGTAAGGTCCAGGGTGAAAAAAATCAGATTTTCCTGATACCGTGAGTCACATCCAGGGTGAAAAAAATCAGATTTTCCTGATACCGTGAGTAACGTCCCGGGTGAAAAAAATCAGATTTTCCTGATACCGTGAGTAACGTCCATCGTGAAGAAAATCAGATTTTCCTGATACCGTGAGTACCGTCCAGGGTGAAAAAAATTATATTTTCCTGATACCTTGAGTTTAGTCCAGGTGAAAAAAAAGAGATTTTCATGATACCATGAAAAAAGTTTAGGGTGAAAAAAATCCGATATTCCTGATACCATGAGTAAGGTCCAGGGTGAAAAAAATCAGATTTTCCTGATACCGTGTGTAACATCCCGGGTGAAAAAAATCATATTATCCTGATACCGTGAGAAACGTCCAAGGGTGAAAAAAATCATATTTTCCTGATACCGTGAGTAAAGTCCAGGGTGAAAAAAAAATCAAATTTTCATGATGCCATGGGTAATAGTCCAGGTGAAAAAAAATCTGATTTTCCTGATACCGTGAGTAAGGTCCAGGGTGAAAAAAGTCAGATTTTCATGATACCGTGAGTAACGTCCCGGGTGAAAAAAATCATATTTTCCTGATACCGTGAGTAACGTCCCGGGTGAAAAAAATCCGATTTTCCTGATACCGTGAGACACGTCCAGGGTGAAAAATATCTGATTTTCCTGATACCGTGAGTAACGTCCTGGGTGAAAAAAATCATATTTTCCTGATACCGTGAGTAAAGTCCAGGCTGACAAAATCAGATTTTCCTGATACCGTGAGTAACGTCCCGGGTGAAAAAAAATCATATTCCTGATTCCGTGAGTAAAGTCCAGGGTGAAAAAAATCAGATTTTCCTGATACCGTGAGTAACGTCCCGGGTGAAAAAAATCATATTTTCCTGATACCGTGAGTAAAGTCCAGGGTGAAAAAAGTCAGATTTTCCTGATACCGTGAGTAACGTCCCGGGTGAAAAAAAATCATATTTTCCTGATACCGTGAGTAACGTCCCGGGTGAAAAAAATTATATTTTCCTGATACCTTGAGTTTAGTCCAGGTGAAAAAAAAGAGATTTTCATGATACCATGAAAAAAGTTTAGGGTGAAAAAAATCCGATATTCCTGATACCATGAGTAAGGTCCAGGGTGAAAAAAATCAGATTTTCCTGATACCGTGAGTAACATCCCGGGTGAAAAAATCATATTTTCCTGATACCGTGAGTAAAGTCCAGGGTGAAAAAAAAATAAAATTTTCATGATACCAGGTGAAAAAAATCCGATTTTCCTGATACCGTGAGTCACGTCCAGGGTGAATAAATCAGATTTTCCAGATCCCGTGAGTTATGTCCAGGGTGAAAAATATCAGATTTTCCTGATACCGTGAGTAACGTCCAGGGTGAAAAAAATTATATTTTCCTGATACCTTGAATTTAGTCCAGGTGAAAAAAAAAGAGATTTTCATGATACCATGAAAAAAGTTTAGGGTGAAAAAAATCCGATATTCCTGATACCATGAGTAAGGTCCAGGGTGAAAAAAATCAGATTTTCCTGATACCGTGAGTAACATCCCGGGTGAAAAAATCATATTTTCCTGATACCGTGAGTAACGTACAGGGTGAAAAAAATCCGATATTCCTGATACCATGAGTAAGGTCCAGGGTGAAAAAAATCAGATTTTCCTGATACCGTGAGTCACGTCCAGGGTGAAAAAAAATCAGATTTTCCTGATACCGTGAGTAACGTCCCGGGTGAAAAAAATCATATTTTCCTGATACCATGAGTAAAGTCCAGGGTGAAAAATATCAGATTTTCCTGATCCCGTGAGTAACGTCCTGGGTGAAAAAAATTATATTTTCCTGATATCGTGAGTAACGTCCCGGGTGAAAAAAACCCGATTTTCCTGATACCGTGAGTAACGTCCAGGGTGAAAATAATCCGATTTTCCTGATACCGTGAGACACGTCCAGGGTGAAAAAAATGTGATTTTCCTGATACCGTGAGTAACGTACAGGGTGAAAAAATCCGATTTTCCTGATACCGTGAGTAATGTCCAGGGTGAAAAAAATCCGATTTTCCTGATACCGTGAGTCACGTCCAGGGTGAAAAAAATCAGATTTCCCTGATACCGTGAGTAACGTCCCGGGTGAAAAACATCATATTTTCCTGATACCGTGAGTAAAGTCCAGGGTGAAAAAAATCAGATTTTCCTGATACCGTGAGTAACATCCCGGGTGAAAAAAATCATATTTTCCTGATACCGTGAGAAACGTCCTGGGTGAAAAAAATCATATTTTCCTGATACCGTGAGTAAAGTCCAGGGTGAAAAAAATCCGATTTTCCTGATACCGTGAGACACGTCCAGCGTGAAAAAAATCTGATTTTCCTGGTACCGTGAGTAACGTACAGGGTGAAAAAAATCCGATATTCCTGATACCATGAGTAAGGTCCAGGGTGAAAAAAATCAGATTTTCCTGATACCGTGAGTCACGTCCAGGGTGAAAAAAATCAGATTTTCCTGATACCGTGAGTAACGTCCCGGGTGAAAAAAATCATATTTTCCTGATACCATGAGTAAAGTCCAGGGTGAAAAATATCAGATTTTCCTGATACCGTGAGTAACGTCCTGGGTGAAAAAAATTATATTTTCCTGATATCGTGAGTAACGTCCCGGGTGAAAAAAACCCGATTTTCCTGATACCGTGAGTAACGTCCAGGGTGAAAATAATCCGATTTTCCTGATACCGTGAGACACGTCCAGGGTGAAAAAAATCTGATTTTCCTGATACCGTGAGTAACGTACAGGGTGAAAAAATCCGATATTCCTGATACCATGAGTAATGTCCAGGGTGAAAAAAATCCGATTTTCCTGATACCGTGAGTCACGTCCAGGGTGAAAAAAATCAGATTTCCCTGATACCGTGAGTAACGTCCCGGGTGAAAAAAATCATATTTTCCTGATACCGTGAGTAAAGTCCAGGGTGAAAAAAATCAGATTTTCCTGATACCGTGAGTAACATCCCGGGTGAAAAAAATCATATTTTCCTGATACCGTGAGAAACGTCCTGGGTGAAAAAAATCATATTTTCCTGATACCGTGAGTAAAGTCCAGGGTGAAAAAAATCAAATTTTCATGATATCATGGGTAATATTCCAGGTGAAAAAAATCCGATTTTCCTGATACCATGAGTCACGTCCAGGGTGAAAAAAATCAGATTTTCGTGATACCGTGAGTTATGTCCAGGGTGAAAAATATCAGATTTTCGTGATACCGTGAGTAAGGTCCAGGGTGAAAAAATTATATTTTCCTGATACCTTGAGTTTAGTCCAGGTGAAAAAAAGGAGATTTTCATGATACCATGAAAAAAGTTTAGGGTGAAAAAAATCCGATATTCCTGATACCGTGAGTAAGGTCCAGGGTGAAAAAAGTCAGATTTTCATGATACCGTGAGTAACGTCCCGGGTGAAAAAAATCATATTTTCCTGATACCGTGAGTAAAGTCCAGGGTGAAAAAATCCGATTTTCCTGATACCGTGAGTAACGTCCCGGGTGAAAAAAAATCATATTTTCCTGATACCGTGATTAACGTCCCGGGTGAAAATAATCCGATTTTCCTGATACCGTGAGTAACGTCCAGGGTGAAAAAAATCCGATTTTCCTGATACCGTGAGTAACGTCCAGGGTGAAAAAAATTATATTTTCCTGATACCTTGAGTTTAGTCCAGGTGAAAAAAAAGAGATTTTCATGATACCATGAAAAAAGATTAGGGTGAAAAAAATCCGATATTCCTGATACCATGAGTAAGGTCCAGGGTGAAAAAAATCAGATTTTCCTGATACCGTGAGTAACATCCCGGGTGAAAAAATCATATTTTCCTGATACCGTGAGTAAAGTCCAGGGTGAAAAAAAAATAAAATTTTCATGATACCATGGGTAATAGTCCAGGTGAAAAAAATCCGATTTTCCTGATACCGTGAGTCACGTCCAGGGTGAAAAAAATCAGATTTTCCAGATACCGTGAGTTATGTCCAGGGTGAAAAATATCAGATTTTCCTGATACCGTGAGTAACGTCCAGGGTGAAAAAAATTATATTTTCCTGATACCTTGAATTTAGTCCAGGTGAAAAAAAAGAGATTTTCATGATACCATGAAAAAAGTTTAGGGTGAAAAAAATCCGATATTCCTGATACCGTGAGTAAGGTCCAGGGTGAAAAAAGTCAGATTTTCATGATACCGTGAGTAACGTCCCGGGTGAAAAAAATCATATTTTCCTGATACCGTGAGTAACGTCCCGGGTGAAAAAAATCCGATTTTCCTGATACCGTGAGACACGTCCAGGGTGAAAAATATCTGATTTTCCTGATACCGTGAGTAACGTCCTGGGTGAAAAAAATCATATTTTCCTGATACCGTGAGTAAAGTCCAGGCTGAAAAAATCAGATTTTCCTGATACCGTGAGTAACGTCCCGGGTGAAAAAAAAATCATATTCCTGATTCCGTGAGTAAAGTCCAGGGTGAAAAAAATTAGATTTTCCTGATACAGTGAGTAACGTCCCGGGTGAAAAAAATCATATTTTCCTGATACCGTGAGTAAAGTCCAGGGTGAAAAAAGTCAGATTTTCCTGATACCGTGAGTAACGTCCCCGGTGAAAAAAATCATATTTTCCTGATACCGTGAGTAACGCGCCGGCTGAAAAAAATCCGATTTTCCTGATACCGTGAGTAACGTCCAGGGTGAAAAAAATCCGATTTTCCTGATACCGTGAGACACGTCCAGCGTGAAAAAAATCTGATTTTCCTGGTACCGTGAGTAACGTACAGGGTGAAAAAAATCCGATATTCCTGATACCATGAGTAAGGTCCAGGGTGAAAAAAATCAGATTTTCCTGATACCGTGAGTCACGTCCAGGGTGAAAAAAATCAGATTTTCCTGATACCGTGAGTAACGTCCCGGGTGAAAAAAATCATATTTTCCTGATACCATGAGTAAAGTCCAGGGTGAAAAATATCAGATTTTCCTGATACCGTGAGTAACGTCCTGGGTGAAAAAAATTATATTTTCCTGATATCGTGAGTAACGTCCCGGGTGAAAAAAACCCGATTTTCCTGATACCGTGAGTAACGTCCAGGGTGAAAATAATCCGATTTTCCTGATACCGTGAGACACGTCCAGGGTGAAAAAAATCTGATTTTCCTGATACCGTGAGTAACGTACAGGGTGAAAAAAATCCGATTTTCCTGATACCGTGAGACACGTCCAGCGTGAAAAAAATCTGATTTTCCTGGTACCGTGAGTAACGTACAGGGTGAAAAAAATCCGATATTCCTGATACCATGAGTAAGGTCCAGGGTGAAAAAAATCAGATTTTCCTGATACCGTGAGTCACGTCCAGGGTGAAAAAAATCAGATTTTCCTGATACCGTGAGTAACGTCCCGGGTGAAAAAAATCATATTTTCCTGATACCATGAGTAAAGTCCAGGGTGAAAAATATCAGATTTTCCTGATACCGTGAGTAACGTCCTGGGTGAAAAAAATTATATTTTCCTGATATCGTGAGTAACGTCCCGGGTGAAAAAAACCCGATTTTCCTGATACCGTGAGTAACGTCCAGGGTGAAAATAATCCGATTTTCCTGATACCGTGAGACACGTCCAGGGTGAAAAAAATCTGATTTTCCTGATACCGTGAGTAACGTACAGGGTGAAAAAATCCGATATTCCTGATACCATGAGTAATGTCCAGGGTGAAAAAAAATCCGATTTTCCTGATACCGTGAGTCACGTCCAGGGTGAAAAAAATCAGATTTCCCTGATACCGTGAGTAACGTCCCGGGTGAAAAAAATCATATTTTCCTGATACCGTGAGTAAAGTCCAGGGTGAAAAAAATCAGATTTTCCTGATACCGTGAGTAACATCCCGGGTGAAAAAAATCATATTTTCCTGATACCGTGAGAAACGTCCTGGGTGAAAAAAATCATATTTTCCTGATACCGTGAGTAAAGTCCAGGGTGAAAAAAATCAAATTTTCATGATATCATGGGTAATATTCCAGGTGAAAAAAATCCGATTTTCCTGATACCATGAGTCACGTCCAGGGTGAAAAAAATCAGATTTTCGTGATACCGTGAGTTATGTCCAGGGTGAAAAATATCAGATTTTCATGATACCGTGAGTAAGGTCCAGGGTGAAAAAATTATATTTTCCTGATACCTTGAGTTTAGTCCAGGTGAAAAAAAGAGATTTTCATGATACCATGAAAAAAGTTTAGGGTGAAAAAAATCCGATATTCCTGATACCGTGAGTAAGGTCCAAGGTGAAAAAAGTCAGATTTTCATGATACCGTGAGTAACGTCCCGGGTGAAAAAAATCATATTTTCCTGATACCGTGAGTAAAGTCCAGGGTGAAAAAATCCGATTTTCCTGATACCGTGAGTAACATCCCGGGTTTAAAAAATCATATTATCCTGATACCGTGAGAAACGTCCAAGGGTGAAAAAAAATCATATTCCTGATTCCGTGAGTAAAGTCCAGGGTGAAAAAAATCAGATTTTCCTGATACCGTGAGTAACGTCCCGGGTGAAAAAAATCATATTTTCCTGATACCGTGAGTAAAGTCCAGGGTGAAAAAGTCAGATTTTCCTGATACCGTGAGTAACGTCCCGGGTGAAAAAAAATCATATTTTCCTGATACCGTGATTAACGTCCCGGGTGAAAATAATCCGATTTTCCTGATACCGTGAGTAACGTCCCGGGTGAAAAAAATCCGATTTTCCTGATACCGTGAGTAACGTCCAGGGTGAAAAAAATTATATTTTCCTGATACCTTGAGTTTAGTCCAGGTGAAAAAAAAGAGATTTTCATGATACCATGAAAAAAGTTTAGGGTGAAAAAAATCCGATATTCCTGATACCATGAGTAAGGTCCAGGGTGAAAAAAATCAGATTTTCCTGATACCGTGAGTAACATCCCGGGTGAAAAAATCATATTTTCCTGATACCGTGAGTAAAGTCCAGGGTGAAAAAAAAAATAAAATTTTCATGATACCATGGGTAATAGTCCAGGTGAAAAAAATCCGATTTTCCTGATACCGTGAGTCACGTCCAGGGTGAAAAAAATCAGATTTTCCAGATACCGTGAGTTATGTCCAGGGTGAAAAATATCAGATTTTCCTGATACCGTGAGTAACGTCCAGGGTGAAAAAAATTATATTTTCCTGATACCTTGAATTTAGTCCAGGTGAAAAAAAAGAGATTTTCATGATACCATGAAAAAAGTTTAGGGTGAAAAAAATCCGATATTCCTGATACCGTGAGTAAGGTCCAGGGTGAAAAAAGTCAGATTTTCATGATACCGTGAGTAACGTCCCGGGTGAAAAAAATCATATTTTCCTGATACCGTGAGTAACGTCCCGGGTGAAAAAAATCCGATTTTCCTGATACCGTGAGACACGTCCAGGGTGAAAAATATCTGATTTTCCTGATACCGTGAGTAACGTCCTGGGTGAAAAAAATCATATTTTCCTGATACCGTGAGTAAAGTCCAGGCTGAAAAAATCAGATTTTCCTGATACCGTGAGTCACGTCCAGGGTGAAAAAAATTATATTTTCCTGATATCGTGAGTAACGTCCCGGGTGAAAAAAACCCGATTTTCCTGATACCGTGAGTAACGTCCAGGGTGAAAATAATCCGATTTTCCTGATACCTTGAGACACGTCCAGGGTGAAAAAAATCTGATTTTCCTGATACCGTGAGTAACGTACAGGGTGAAAAAATCCGATTTTCCTGATACCATGAGTAATGTCCAGGGTGAAAAAAATCCGATTTTCCTGATACCGTGAGTCACGTCCAGGGTGAAAAAAATCAGATTTCCCTGATACCGTGAGTAACGTCCCGGGTGAAAAAATCATATTTTCCTGATACCGTGAGTAAAGTCCAGGGTGAAAAAAATCAGATTTTCCTGATACCGTGAGTAACATCCCGGGTGAAAAAAATCATATTTTCCTGATACCGTGAGAAACGTCCTGGGTGAAAAAAATCATATTTTCCTGATACCGTGAGTAAAGTCCAGGGTGAAAAAAATCCGATTTTCCTGATACCATGAGACACGTCCAGCGTGAAAAAAATCTGATTTTCCTGGTACCGTGAGTAACGTACAGGGTGAAAAAAATCCGATATTCCTGATACCATGAGTAAGGTCCAGGGTGAAAAAAATCAGATTTTCCTGATACTGTGAGTCACGTCCAGGGTGAAAAAAATCAGATTTTCCTGATACCGTGAGTAACGTCCCGGGTGAAAAAAATCATATTTTCCTGATACCATGAGTAAAGTCCAGGGTGAAAAATATCAGATTTTCCTGATACCGTGAGTAACGTCCTGGGTGAAAAAAATTATATTTTCCTGATATCGTGAGTAACGTCCCGGGTGAAAAAAACCCGATTTTCCTGATACCGTGAGTAACGTCCAGGGTGAAAATAATCCGATTTTCCTGATACCGTGAGACACGTCCAGGGTGAAAAAAATCTGATTTTCCTGATACCGTGAGTAACGTACAGGGTGAAAAAATCCGATATTCCTGATACCATGAGTAATGTCCAGGGTGAAAAAAATCCGATTTTCCTGATACCGTGAGTCACGTCCAGGGTGAAAAAAATCAGATTTCCCTGATACCGTGAGTAACGTCCCGGGTGAAAAAAATCATATTTTCCTGATACCGTGAGTAAAGTCCAGGGTGAAAAAAATCAGATTTTCCTGATACCGTGAGTAACATCCCGGGTGAAAAAAATCATATTTTCCTGATACCGTGAGAAACGTCCTGGGTGAAAAAAATCATATTTTCCTGATACCGTGAGTAAAGTCCAGGGTGAAAAAAATCAGATTTTTGTGATACCGTGAGTTATGTCCAGGGTGAAAAATATCAGATTTTCGTGATACCGTGAGTAAGGTCCAGGGTGAAAAAATTATATTTTCCTGATACCTTGAGTTTAGTCCAGGTGAAAAAAAGAGATTTTCATGATACCATGAAAAAAGTTTAGGGTGAAAAAAATCCGATATTCCTGATACCGTGAGTAAGGTCCAGGGTGAAAAAAGTCAGATTTTCATGATACCGTGAGTAACGTCCCGGGTGAAAAAAATCATATTTTCCTGATACCGTGAGCAACGTCCCGGGTGAAAAAAATCATATTTTCCTGATACCGTGAGTAAAGTCCAGGGTGAAAAAATCCGATTTTCCTGATACCGTGAGTAACATCCCGGGGTTAAAAAATCATATTATCCTGATACCGTGAGAAACGTCCAAGGGTGAAAAAAAATCATATTCCTGATTCCGTGAGTAAAGTCCAGGGTGAAAAAAATCAGATTTTCCTGATACCGTGAGTAACGTCCCGGGTGAAAAAAATCATATTTTCCTGATACCGTGAGTAAAGTCCAGGGTGAAAAAGTCAGATTTTCCTGATACCGTGAGTAACGTCCCGGGTGAAAAAAAAATCATATTTTCCTGATACCGTGATTAACGTCCCGGGTGAAAATAATCCGATTTTCCTGATACCGTGAGTAACGTCCAGGGTGAAAAAAATCCGATTTTCCTGATACCGTGAGACACGTCCAGCGTGAAAAAAATCTGATTTTCCTGATACCGTGAGTAACGTACAGGGTGAAAAAAATCCGATATTCCTGATACCATGAGTAAGGTCCAGGGTGAAAAAAATCAGATTTTCCTGATACCGTGAGTCACGTCCAGGGTGAAAAAAATCAGATTTTCCTGATACCGTGAGTAACGTCCCGGGTGAAAAAAATCAGATTTTCCTGATACCGTGAGTAACGTCCATCGTGAAGAAAATCAGATTTTCCTGATACCGTGAGTAACGTCCAGGGTGAAAAAAATTATATTTTCCTGATACCTTGAGTTTAGTCCAGGTGAAAAAAAAGAGATTTTCATGATACCATGAAAAAAGTTTAGGGTGAAAAAAATCCGATATTCCTGATACCGTGAGTAAGGTCCAGGGTGAAAAAAGTCAGATTTTCATGATACCGTGAGTAACGTCCCGGGTGAAAAAAATCATATTTTCCTGATACAGTGAGTAACGTCCCGGGTGAAAAAAATCCGATTTTCCTGATACCGTGAGACACGTCCAGGGTGAAAAATATCTGATTTTCCTGATTCCGTGAGTAACGTCCTGGGTGAAAAAAATCAGATTTTCCTGATACCGTGAGTAACGTCCCGGGTGAAAAAAAATCATATTCCTGATTCCGTGAGTAAAGTCCAGGGTGAAAAAAATCAGATTTTCCTGATACCGTGAGTAACGTCCCGGGTGAAAAAAAATCATATTTTCCTGATACCGTGAGTAAAGTCCAGGGTGAAAAAGTCAGATTTTCCTGATACCGTGAGTAACGTCCCGGGTGAAAAAAAATCATATTTTCCTGATACCGTGAGTAACGTCCCGGGTGAAAATAATCCGATTTTCCTTATACCGTGAGTAACGTCCAGGGTGAAAAAAATCCGATTTTCCTGATACCGTGAGACACGTCCAGCGTGAAAAAAATCTGATTTTCCTGATACCGTGAGTAACGTACAGGGTGAAAAAAATCCGATATTCCTGATACCATGAGTAAGGTCCAGGGTGAAAAAAATCAGATTTTCCTGATAACGTGAGTCACGTCCAGGGTGAAAAAAATCAGATTTTCCTGATACCGTGAGTAACGTCCCGGGTGAAAAAAATCAGATTTTCCTGATACCGTGAGTAACGTCCATCGTGAAGAAAATCAGATTTTCCTGATACCGTGAGTACCGTCCAGGGTGAAAAAAATTATATTTTCCTGATACCTTGAGTTTAGTCCAGGTGAAAAAAAAGAGATTTTCATGATACCATGAAAAAAGTTTAGGGTGAAAAAAATCCGATATTCCTGATACCATGAGTAAGGTCCAGGGTGAAAAAAATCAGATTTTCCTGATACCGTGAGTAACATCCCGGGTGAAAAAAATCATATTATCCTGATACTGTGAGAAACGTCCAAGGGTGAAAAAAATCATGTTTTCCTGATACCGTGAGTAAAGTCCAGGGTGAAAAAAAAATCAAATTTTCATGATACCATGGGTAAAAGTCCAGGTGAAAAAAATCCGATTTTCCTGATACCGTGAGTAAGGTCCAGGGTGAAAAAAGTCAGATTTTCATGATACCGTGAGTAACGTCCCGGGTGAAAAAAATCATATTTTCCTGATACCGTGAGTAACGTCCCGGGTGAAAAAAATCCGATTTTCCTGATACCGTGAGACACGTCCAGGGTGAAAAATATCTGATTTTCCTGATACCGTGAGTAACGTCCTGGGTGAAAAAAATCATATTTTCCTGATACCGTGAGTAAAGTCCAGGCTGACAAAATCAGATTTTCCTGATACCGTGAGTAACGTCCCGGGTGAAAAAAAATCATATTCCTGATTCCGTGAGTAAAGTCCAGGGTGAAAAAAATCAGATTTTCCTGATACCGTGAGTAACGTCCCAGGTGAAAAAAATCATATTTTCCTGATACCGTGAGTAAAGTCCAGGGTGAAAAAAGTCAGATTTTCATGATACCGTGAGTAACGTCCCGGGTGAAAAAAATCATATTTTCCTGATACCGTGAGTAACATCCCGGGTGAAAAAATCATATTTTCCTGATACCGTGAGTAAAGTCCAGGGTGAAAAAAAAATCATATTTTCATGATACCGTGAGTAAAGTCCAGGCTGAAAAAATCAGATTTTCCTGATACCGTGAGTAACGTCCCGGGTGAAAAAAAATCATATTCCTGATTCCGTGAGTAAAGTCCAGGGTGAAAAAAATCAGATTTTCCTGATACAGTGAGTAACGTCCCGGGTGAAAAAAATCATATTTTCCTGATACCGTGAGTAAAGTCCAGGGTGAAAAAAGTCAGATTTTCCTGATACCGTGAGTAACGTCCCGGGTGAAAAAAAATCATATTTTCCTGATACCGTGAGTAACGCCCCGGGTGAAAAAAATCCGATTTTCCTGATACCGTGAGTAACGTCCAGGGTGAAAAAAATCCGATTTTCCTGATACCGTGAGACACGTCCAGCGTGAAAAAAATCTGATTTTCCTGATACCGTGAGTAACGTACAGGGTGAAAAAAATCCGATATTCCTGATACCATGAGTAAGGTCCAGGGTGAAAAAAATCAGATTTTCCTGATACCGTGAGTCACGTCCAGGGTGAAAAAAATCAGATTTTCCTGATACCGTGAGTAACGTCCCGGGTGAAAAAAATCATATTTTCCTGATACCATGAGTAAAGTCCAGGGTGAAAAATATCAGATTTTCCTGATTCCGTGAGTAACGTCCTGGGTGAAAAAAATTATATTTTCCTGATATCGTGAGTAACGTCCCGGGTGAAAAAAACCCGATTTTCCTGATACCGTGGGTAACGTCCAGGGTGAAGATAATCCGATTTTCCTGATACCGTGAGACACGTCCAGGGTGAAAAAAATCTGATTTTCCTGATACCGTGAGTAACGTACAGGGTGAAAAAATCCGATTTTCCTGATACCATGAGTAATGTCCAGGGTGAAAAAAATCCGATTTTCCTGATACCGTGAGTCACGTCCAGGGTGAAAAAAATCAGATTTCCCTGATACCGTGAGTAACGTCCCGGGTGAAAAAAAACATATTTTCCTGATACCGTGAGTAAAGTCCAGGGTGAAAAAAATCAGATTTTCCTGATACCGTGAGTAACATCCCGGGTGAAAAAAATCATATTTTCCTGATACCGTGAGAAACGTCCTGGGTGAAAAAAATCATATTTTCCTGATACCGTGAGTAAAGTCCAGGGTGAAAAAAATCAAATTTTCATGATACCATGGGTAATATTCCAGGTGAAAAAAATCCGATTTTCCTGATACCATGAGTCACGTCCAGGGTGAAAAAAATCAGATTTTCGTGATACCGTGAGTTATGTCCAGGGTGAAAAATATCAGATTTTCGTGATACCGTGAGTAAGGTCCAGGGTGAAAAAATTGTATTTTCCTGATACCTTGAGTTTAGTCCAGGTGAAAAAAAGAGATTTTCATGATACCATGAAAAAAGTTTAGGGTGAAAAAAATCCGATATTCCTGATACCGTGAGTAAGGTCCAGGGTGAAAAAAGTCAGATTTTCATGATACCGTGAGTAACGTCCCGGGTGAAAAAAATCATATTTTCCTGATACCGTGAGTAACGTCCCGGGTGAAAAAAATCATATTTTCCTGATACCGTGAGTAAAGTCCAGGGTGAAAAAATCCGATTTTCCTGATACCGTGAGTAACATCCCAGGGTTAAAAAATCATATTATCCTGATACCGTGAGAAACGTCCAAGGGTGAAAAAAATCATATTTTCCTGATACCGTGAGTAAAGTCCAGGGTGAAAAAAATCCGATATTCCTGATACCATGAGTAAGGTCCAGGGTGAAAAAAATCAGATTTTCCTGATACCGTGAGTCACGTCCAGGGTGAAAAAAATCAGATTTTCCTGATACCGTGAGTAACGTCCCGGGTGAAAAAAATCATATTTTCCTGATACCATGAGTAAAGTCCAGGGTGAAAAATATCAGATTTTCCTGATACCGTGAGTAACGTCCTGGGTGAAAAAAATTATATTTTCCTGATATCGTGAGTAACGTCCCGGGTGAAAAAAACCCGATTTTCCTGATACCGTGAGTAACGTCCAGGGTGAAAATAATCCGATTTTCCTGATACCGTGAGACACGTCCAGGGTGAAAAAAATCTGATTTTCCTGATACCGTGAGTAACGTACAGGGTGAAAAAATCCGATATTCCTGATACCATGAGTAATGTCCAGGGTGAAAAAAAATCCGATTTTCCTGATACTGTGAGTCACGTCCAGGGTGAAAAAAATCAGATTTCCCTGATACCGTGAGTAACGTCCCGGGTGAAAAAAATCATATTTTCCTGATACCGTGAGTAAAGTCCAGGGTGAAAAAAATCAGATTTTCCTGATACCGTGAGTAACATCCCGGGTGAAAAAAATCATATTTTCCTGATACCGTGAGAAACGTCCTGGGTGAAAAAAATCATATTTTCCTGATACCGTGAGTAAAGTCCAGGGTGAAAAAAATCAAATTTTCATGATATCATGGGTAATATTCCAGGTGAAAAAAATCCGATTTTCCTGATACCATGAGTCACGTCCAGGGTGAAAAAAATCAGATTTTCGTGATACCGTGAGTTATGTCCAGGGTGAAAAATATCAGATTTTCATGATACCGTGAGTAAGGTCCAGGGTGAAAAAATTATATTTTCCTGATACCTTGAGTTTAGTCCAGGTGAAAAAAAGAGATTTTCATGATACCATGAAAAAAGTTTAGGGTGAAAAAAATCCGATATTCCTGATACCGTGAGTAAGGTCCAAGGTGAAAAAAGTCAGATTTTCATGATACCGTGAGTAACGTCCCGGGTGAAAAAAATCATATTTTCCTGATACCGTGAGTAAAGTCCAGGGTGAAAAAATCCGATTTTCCTGATACCGTGAGTAACATCCCGGGTTTAAAAAATCATATTATCCTGATACCGTGAGAAACGTCCAAGGGTGAAAAAAAATCATATTCCTGATTCCGTGAGTAAAGTCCAGGGTGAAAAAAATCAGATTTTCCTGATACCGTGAGTAACGTCCCGGGTGAAAAAAATCATATTTTCCTGATACCGTGAGTAAAGTCCAGGGTGAAAAAGTCAGATTTTCCTGATACCGTGAGTAACGTCCCGGGTGAAAAAAAATCATATTTTCCTGATACCGTGATTAACGTCCCGGGTGAAAATAATCCGATTTTCCTGATACCGTGAGTAACGTCCCGGGTGAAAAAAATCCGATTTTCCTGATACCGTGAGTAACGTCCAGGGTGAAAAAAATTATATTTTCCTGATACCTTGAGTTTAGTCCAGGTGAAAAAAAAGAGATTTTCATGATACCATGAAAAAAGTTTAGGGTGAAAAAAATCCGATATTCCTGATACCATGAGTAAGGTCCAGGGTGAAAAAAATCAGATTTTCCTGATACCGTGAGTAACATCCCGGGTGAAAAAATCATATTTTCCTGATACCGTGAGTAAAGTCCAGGGTGAAAAAAAAATAAAATTTTCATGATACCATGGGTAATAGTCCAGGTGAAAAAAATCCGATTTTCCTGATACCGTGAGTCACGTCCAGGGTGAAAAAAATCAGATTTTCCAGATACCGTGAGTTATGTCCAGGGTGAAAAATATCAGATTTTCCTGATACCGTGAGTAACGTCCAGGGTGAAAAAAATTATATTTTCCTGATACCTTGAATTTAGTCCAGGTGAAAAAAAAGAGATTTTCATGATACCATGAAAAAAGTTTAGGGTGAAAAAAATCCGATATTCCTGATACCGTGAGTAAGGTCCAGGGTGAAAAAAGTCAGATTTTCATGATACCGTGAGTAACGTCCCGGGTGAAAAAAATCATATTTTCCTGATACCGTGAGTAACGTCCCGGGTGAAAAAAATCCGATTTTCCTGATACCGTGAGACACGTCCAGGGTGAAAAATATCTGATTTTCCTGATACCGTGAGTAACGTCCTGGGTGAAAAAAATCATATTTTCCTGATACCGTGAGTAAAGTCCAGGCTGAAAAAATCAGATTTTCCTGATACCGTGAGTCACGTCCAGGGTGAAAAAAATTATATTTTCCTGATATCGTGAGTAACGTCCCGGGTGAAAAAAACCCGATTTTCCTGATACCGTGAGTAACGTCCAGGGTGAAAATAATCCGATTTTCCTGATACCTTGAGACACGTCCAGGGTGAAAAAAATCTGATTTTCCTGATGCCGTGAGTAACGTACAGGGTGAAAAAATCCGATTTTCCTGATACCATGAGTAATGTCCAGGGTGAAAAAAATCCGATTTTCCTGATACCGTGAGTCACGTCCAGGGTGAAAAAAATCAGATTTCCCTGATACCGTGAGTAACGTCCCGGGTGAAAAAATCATATTTTCCTGATACCGTGAGTAAAGTCCAGGGTGAAAAAAATCAGATTTTCCTGATACCGTGAGTAACATCCCGGGTGAAAAAAATCATATTTTCCTGATACCGTGAGAAACGTCCTGGGTGAAAAAAATCATATTTTCCTGATACCGTGAGTAAAGTCCAGGGTGAAAAAAATCCGATTTTCCTGATACCATGAGACACGTCCAGCGTGAAAAAAATCTGATTTTCCTGGTACCGTGAGTAACGTACAGGGTGAAAAAAATCCGATATTCCTGATACCATGAGTAAGGTCCAGGGTGAAAAAAATCAGATTTTCCTGATACTGTGAGTCACGTCCAGGGTGAAAAAAATCAGATTTTCCTGATACCGTGAGTAACGTCCCGGGTGAAAAAAATCATATTTTCCTGATACCATGAGTAAAGTCCAGGGTGAAAAATATCAGATTTTCCTGATACCGTGAGTAACGTCCTGGGTGAAAAAAATTATATTTTCCTGATATCGTGAGTAACGTCCCGGGTGAAAAAAACCCGATTTTCCTGATACCGTGAGTAACGTCCAGGGTGAAAATAATCCGATTTTCCTGATACCGTGAGACACGTCCAGGGTGAAAAAAATCTGATTTTCCTGATACCGTGAGTAACGTACAGGGTGAAAAAATCCGATATTCCTGATACCATGAGTAATGTCCAGGGTGAAAAAAATCCGATTTTCCTGATACCGTGAGTCACGTCCAGGGTGAAAAAAATCAGATTTCCCTGATACCGTGAGTAACGTCCCGGGTGAAAAAAATCATATTTTCCTGATACCGTGAGTAAAGTCCAGGGTGAAAAAAATCAGATTTTCCTGATACCGTGAGTAACATCCCGGGTGAAAAAAATCATATTTTCCTGATACCGTGAGAAACGTCCTGGGTGAAAAAAATCATATTTTCCTGATACCGTGAGTAAAGTCCAGGGTGAAAAAAATCAGATTTTTGTGATACCGTGAGTTATGTCCAGGGTGAAAAATATCAGATTTTCGTGATACCGTGAGTAAGGTCCAGGGTGAAAAAATTATATTTTCCTGATACCTTGAGTTTAGTCCAGGTGAAAAAAAGAGATTTTCATGATACCATGAAAAAAGTTTAGGGTGAAAAAAATCCGATATTCCTGATACCGTGAGTAAGGTCCAGGGTGAAAAAAGTCAGATTTTCATGATACCGTGAGTAACGTCCCGGGTGAAAAAAATCATATTTTCCTGATACCGTGAGCAACGTCCCGGGTGAAAAAAATCATATTTTCCTGATACCGTGAGTAAAGTCCAGGGTGAAAAAATCCGATTTTCCTGATACCGTGAGTAACATCCCGGGGTTAAAAAATCATATTATCCTGATACCGTGAGAAACGTCCAAGGGTGAAAAAAAATCATATTCCTGATTCCGTGAGTAAAGTCCAGGGTGAAAAAAATCAGATTTTCCTGATACCGTGAGTAACGTCCCGGGTGAAAAAAATCATATTTTCCTGATACCGTGAGTAAAGTCCAGGGTGAAAAAGTCAGATTTTCCTGATACCGTGAGTAACGTCCCGGGTGAAAAAAAAATCATATTTTCCTGATACCGTGATTAACGTCCCGGGTGAAAATAATCCGATTTTCCTGATACCGTGAGTAACGTCCAGGGTGAAAAAAATCCGATTTTCCTGATACCGTGAGACACGTCCAGCGTGAAAAAAATCTGATTTTCCTGATACCGTGAGTAACGTACAGGGTGAAAAAAATCCGATATTCCTGATACCATGAGTAAGGTCCAGGGTGAAAAAAATCAGATTTTCCTGATACCGTGAGTCACGTCCAGGGTGAAAAAAATCAGATTTTCCTGATACCGTGAGTAACGTCCCGGGTGAAAAAAATCAGATTTTCCTGATACCGTGAGTAACGTCCATCGTGAAGAAAATCAGATTTTCCTGATACCGTGAGTAACGTCCAGGGTGAAAAAAATTATATTTTCCTGATACCTTGAGTTTAGTCCAGGTGAAAAAAAGAGATTTTCATGATACCATGAAAAAAGTTTAGGGTGAAAAAAATCCGATATTCCTGATACCGTGAGTAAGGTCCAGGGTGAAAAAAGTCAGATTTTCATGATACCGTGAGTAACGTCCCGGGTGAAAAAAATCATATTTTCCTGATACCGTGAGCAACGTCCCGGGTGAAAAAAATCATATTTTCCTGATACCGTGAGTAAAGTCCAGGGTGAAAAAATCCGATTTTCCTGATACCGTGAGTAACATCCCGGGGTTAAAAAATCATATTATCCTGATACCGTGAGAAACGTCCAAGGGTGAAAAAAAATCATATTCCTGATTCCGTGAGTAAAGTCCAGGGTGAAAAAAATCAGATTTTCCTGATACCGTGAGTAACGTCCCGGGTGAAAAAAATCATATTTTCCTGATACCGTGAGTAAAGTCCAGGGTGAAAAAGTCAGATTTTCCTGATACCGTGAGTAACGTCCCGGGTGAAAAAAAAATCATATTTTCCTGATACCGTGATTAACGTCCCGGGTGAAAATAATCCGATTTTCCTGATACCGTGAGTAACGTCCAGGGTGAAAAAAATCCGATTTTCCTGATACCGTGAGACACGTCCAGCGTGAAAAAAATCTGATTTTCCTGATACCGTGAGTAACGTACAGGGTGAAAAAAATCCGATATTCCTGATACCATGAGTAAGGTCCAGGGTGAAAAAAATCAGATTTTCCTGATACCGTGAGTCACGTCCAGGGTGAAAAAAATCAGATTTTCCTGATACCGTGAGTAACGTCCCGGGTGAAAAAAATCAGATTTTCCTGATACCGTGAGTAACGTCCATCGTGAAGAAAATCAGATTTTCCTGATACCGTGAGTAACGTCCAGGGTGAAAAAAATTATATTTTCCTGATACCTTGAGTTTAGTCCAGGTGAAAAAAAAGAGATTTTCATGATACCATGAAAAAAGTTTAGGGTGAAAAAAATCCGATATTCCTGATACCGTGAGTAAGGTCCAGGGTGAAAAAAGTCAGATTTTCATGATACCGTGAGTAACGTCCCGGGTGAAAAAAATCATATTTTCCTGATACAGTGAGTAACGTCCCGGGTGAAAAAAATCCGATTTTCCTGATACCGTGAGACACGTCCAGGGTGAAAAATATCTGATTTTCCTGATTCCGTGAGTAACGTCCTGGGTGAAAAAAATCAGATTTTCCTGATACCGTGAGTAACGTCCCGGGTGAAAAAAAATCATATTCCTGATTCCGTGAGTAAAGTCCAGGGTGAAAAAAATCAGATTTTCCTGATACCGTGAGTAACGTCCCGGGTGAAAAAAAATCATATTTTCCTGATACCGTGAGTAAAGTCCAGGGTGAAAAAGTCAGATTTTCCTGATACCGTGAGTAACGTCCCGGGTGAAAAAAAATCATATTTTCCTGATACCGTGAGTAACGTCCCGGGTGAAAATAATCCGATTTTCCTTATACCGTGAGTAACGTCCAGGGTGAAAAAAATCCGATTTTCCTGATACCGTGAGACACGTCCAGCGTGAAAAAAATCTGATTTTCCTGATACCGTGAGTAACGTACAGGGTGAAAAAAATCCGATATTCCTGATACCATGAGTAAGGTCCAGGGTGAAAAAAATCAGATTTTCCTGATAACGTGAGTCACGTCCAGGGTGAAAAAAATCAGATTTTCCTGATACCGTGAGTAACGTCCCGGGTGAAAAAAATCAGATTTTCCTGATACCGTGAGTAACGTCCATCGTGAAGAAAATCAGATTTTCCTGATACCGTGAGTACCGTCCAGGGTGAAAAAAATTATATTTTCCTGATACCTTGAGTTTAGTCCAGGTGAAAAAAAAGAGATTTTCATGATACCATGAAAAAAGTTTAGGGTGAAAAAAATCCGATATTCCTGATACCATGAGTAAGGTCCAGGGTGAAAAAAATCAGATTTTCCTGATACCGTGAGTAACATCCCGGGTGAAAAAAATCATATTATCCTGATACCGTGAGAAACGTCCAAGGGTGAAAAAAATCATGTTTTCCTGATACCGTGAGTAAAGTCCAGGGTGAAAAAAAAATCAAATTTTCATGATACCATGGGTAAAAGTCCAGGTGAAAAAAATCCGATTTTCCTGATACCGTGAGTAAGGTCCAGGGTGAAAAAAGTCAGATTTTCATGATACCGTGAGTAACGTCCCGGGTGAAAAAAATCATATTTTCCTGATACCGTGAGTAACGTCCCGGGTGAAAAAAATCCGATTTTCCTGATACCGTGAGACACGTCCAGGGTGAAAAATATCTGATTTTCCTGATACCGTGAGTAACGTCCTGGGTGAAAAAAATCATATTTTCCTGATACCGTGAGTAAAGTCCAGGCTGACAAAATCAGATTTTCCTGATACCGTGAGTAACGTCCCGGGTGAAAAAAAATCATATTCCTGATTCCGTGAGTAAAGTCCAGGGTGAAAAAAATCAGATTTTCCTGATACCGTGAGTAACGTCCCAGGTGAAAAAAATCATATTTTCCTGATACCGTGAGTAAAGTCCAGGGTGAAAAAAGTCAGATTTTCATGATACCGTGAGTAACGTCCCGGGTGAAAAAAATCATATTTTCCTGATACCGTGAGTAACATCCCGGGTGAAAAAATCATATTTTCCTGATACCGTGAGTAAAGTCCAGGGTGAAAAAAAAATCATATTTTCATGATACCGTGAGTAAAGTCCAGGCTGAAAAAATCAGATTTTCCTGATACCGTGAGTAACGTCCCGGGTGAAAAAAAATCATATTCCTGATTCCGTGAGTAAAGTCCAGGGTGAAAAAAATCAGATTTTCCTGATACAGTGAGTAACGTCCCGGGTGAAAAAAATCATATTTTCCTGATACCGTGAGTAAAGTCCAGGGTGAAAAAAGTCAGATTTTCCTGATACCGTGAGTAACGTCCCGGGTGAAAAAAAATCATATTTTCCTGATACCGTGAGTAACGCCCCGGGTGAAAAAAATCCGATTTTCCTGATACCGTGAGTAACGTCTAGGGTGAAAAAAATCCGATTTTCCTGATACCGTGAGACACGTCCAGCGTGAAAAAAATCTGATTTTCCTGATACCGTGAGTAACGTACAGGGTGAAAAAAATCCGATATTCCTGATACCATGAGTAAGGTCCAGGGTGAAAAAAATCAGATTTTCCTGATACCGTGAGTCACGTCCAGGGTGAAAAAAATCTGATTTTCCTGATACCGTGAGTAACGTACAGGGTGAAAAAATCCGATTTTCCTGATACCATGAGTAATGTCCAGGGTGAAAAAAATCCGATTTTCCTGATACCGTGAGTCACGTCCAGGGTGAAAAAAATCCGATTTTCCTGATACCGTGAGTCACGTCCAGGGTGAAAAAAATCAGATTTCCCTGATACCGTGAGTAACGTCCCGGGTGAAAAAAATCATATTTTCCTGATACCGTGAGTAAAGTCCAGGGTGAAAAAAATCAGATTTTCCTGATACCGTGAGTAACATCCCGGGTGAAAAAAATCATATTTTCCTGATACCGTGAGAAACGTCCTGGGTGAAAAAAATCATATTTTCCTGATACCGTGAGTAAAGTCCAGGGTGAAAAAAATCAAATTTTCATGATACCATGGGTAATATTCCAGGTGAAAAAAATCCGATTTTCCTGATACCATGAGTCACGTCCAGGGTGAAAAAAATCAGATTTTCGTGATACCGTGAGTTATGTCCAGGGTGAAAAATATCAGATTTTCGTGATACCGTGAGTAAGGTCCAGGGTGAAAAAATTGTATTTTCCTGATACCTTGAGTTTAGTCCAGGTGAAAAAAAGAGATTTTCATGATACCATGAAAAAAGTTTAGGGTGAAAAAAATCCGATATTCCTGATACCGTGAGTAAGGTCCAGGGTGAAAAAAGTCAGATTTTCATGATACCGTGAGTAACGTCCCGGGTGAAAAAAATCATATTTTCCTGATACCGTGAGTAACGTCCCGGGTGAAAAAAATCATATTTTCCTGATACCGTGAGTAAAGTCCAGGGTGAAAAAATCCGATTTTCCTGATACCGTGAGTAACATCCCAGGGTTAAAAAATCATATTATCCTGATACCGTGAGAAACGTCCAAGGGTGAAAAAAATCATATTTTCCTGATACCGTGAGTAAAGTCCAGGGTGAAAAAAAAAACAAATTTTCATGATACCATGGGTAATAGTCCAGGTGAAAAAAATCCGATTTTCCTGATACCGTGAGTCACGTCCAGGGTGAAAAAAATCAGATTTTCCAGATACCGTGAGTCACGTCCAGGGTGAAAAATATCAGATTTTCCTGATACCGTGAGTAACGTCCCGGGTGAAAAAAATCAGATTTTCCTGATACCGTGAGTAACGTCCATCGTGAAGAAAATCAGATTTTCCTGATACCGTGAGTACCGTCCAGGGTGAAAAAAATTATATTTTCCTGATAACTTGAGTTTAGTCCAGGTGAAAAAAAAGAGATTTTCATGATACCATGAAAAAAGTTTAGGGTGAAAAAAATCCGATATTCCTGATACCATGAGTAAGGTCCAGGGTGAAAAAAATCAGATTTTCCTGATACCGTGAGTAACATCCCGGGTGAAAAAAATCATATTATCCTGATACCGTGAGAAACGTCCAAGGGTGAAAAAAATCATGTTTTCCTGATACCGTGAGTAAAGTCCAGGGTGAAAAAAAAATCAAATTTTCATGATACCATGGGTAAAAGTCCAGGTGAAAAAAATCCGATTTTCCTGATACCGTGAGTAAGGTCCAGGGTGAAAAAAGTCAGATTTTCATGATACCGTGAGTAACGTCCCGGGTGAAAAAAATCATATTTTCCTGATACCGTGAGTAACGTCCCGGGTGAAAAAAATCCGATTTTCCTGATACCGTGAGACACGTCCAGGGTGAAAAATATCCTATTTTCCTGATACCGTGAGTAACGTCCTGGGTGAAAAAAATCATATTTTCCTGATACCGTGAGTAAAGTCCAGGCTGACAAAATCAGATTTTCCTGATACCGTGAGTAACGTCCCGGGTGAAAAAAAATCATATTCCTGATTCCGTGAGTAAAGTCCAGGGTGAAAAAAATCAGATTTTCCTGATACCGTGAGTAACGTCCCAGGTGAAAAAAATCATATTTTCCTGATACCGTGAGTAAAGTCCAGGGTGAAAAAAGTCAGATTTTCATGATACCGTGAGTAACGTCCCGGGTGAAAAAAATCATATTTTCCTGATACCGTGAGTAACATCCCGGGTGAAAAAATCATATTTTCCTGATACCGTGAGTAAAGTCCAGGGTGAAAAAAAAATCATATTTTCATGATACCGTGAGTAAAGTCCAGGCTGAAAAAATCAGATTTTCCTGATACCGTGAGTAACGTCCCGGGTGAAAAAAAATCATATTCCTGATTCCGTGAGTAAAGTCCAGGGTGAAAAAAATCAGATTTTCCTGATACAGTGAGTAACGTCCCGGGTGAAAAAAATCATATTTTCCTGATACCGTGAGTAAAGTCCAGGGTGAAAAAAGTCAGATTTTCCTGATACCGTGAGTAACGTCCCGGGTGAAAAAAAATCATATTTTCCTGATACCGTGAGTAACGCCCCGGGTGAAAAAAATCCGATTTTCCTGATACCGTGAGTAACGTCCAGGGTGAAAAAAATCCGATTTTCCTGATACCGTGAGACACGTCCAGCGTGAAAAAAATCTGATTTTCCTGATACCGTGAGTAACGTACAGGGTGAAAAAAATCCGATATTCCTGATACCATG
This sequence comes from Bradypodion pumilum, assembly GCA_035047305.1. Taxonomy (NCBI): domain Eukaryota; kingdom Metazoa; phylum Chordata; class Lepidosauria; order Squamata; family Chamaeleonidae; genus Bradypodion; species Bradypodion pumilum. Next base: position 188,542,451 of record JAWDJD010000003.1, read on the forward strand.
AGTAAGGTCCAGGGTGAAAAAAATCAGATTTTCCTGATACCGTGAGTCACGTCCAGGGTGAAAAAAATCAGATTTTCCTGATACCGTGAGTAACGTCCCGGGTGAAAAAAATCATATTTTCCTGATACCATGAGTAAAGTCCAGGGTGAAAAATATCAGATTTTCCTGATTCCGTGAGTAACGTCCTGGGTGAAAAAAATTATATTTTCCTGATATCGTGAGTAACGTCCCGGGTGAAAAAAACCCGATTTTCCTGATACCGTGGGTAACGTCCAGGGTGAAGATAATCCGATTTTCCTGATACCGTGAGACACGTCCAGGGTGAAAAAAATCTGATTTTCCTGATACCGTGAGTAACGTACAGGGTGAAAAAATCCGATTTTCCTGATACCATGAGTAATGTCCAGGGTGAAAAAAATCCGATTTTCCTGATACCGTGAGTCACGTCCAGGGTGAAAAAAATCAGATTTCCCTGATACCGTGAGTAACGTCCCGGGTGAAAAAAATCATATTTTCCTGATACCGTGAGTAAAGTCCAGGGTGAAAAAAATCAGATTTTCCTGATACCGTGAGTAACATCCCGGGTGAAAAAAATCATATTTTCCTGATACCGTGAGAAACGTCCTGGGTGAAAAAAATCATATTTTCCTGATACCGTGAGTAAAGTCCAGGGTGAAAAAAATCAAATTTTCATGATACCATGGGTAATATTCCAGGTGAAAAAAATCCGATTTTCCTGATACCATGAGTCACGTCCAGGGTGAAAAAAATCAGATTTTCGTGATACCGTGAGTTATGTCCAGGGTGAAAAATATCAGATTTTCGTGATACCGTGAGTAAGGTCCAGGGTGAAAAAATTGTATTTTCCTGATACCTTGAGTTTAGTCCAGGTGAAAAAAAGAGATTTTCATGATACCATGAAAAAAGTTTAGGGTGAAAAAAATCCGATATTCCTGATACCGTGAGTAAGGTCCAGGGTGAAAAAAGTCAGATTTTCATGATACCGTGAGTAACGTCCCGGGTGAAAAAAATCATATTTTCCTGATACCGTGAGTAACGTCCCGGGTGAAAAAAATCATATTTTCCTGATACCGTGAGTAAAGTCCAGGGTGAAAAAATCCGATTTTCCTGATACCGTGAGTAACATCCCAGGGTTAAAAAATCATATTATCCTGATACCGTGAGAAACGTCCAAGGGTGAAAAAAAATCATATTTTCCTGATACCGTGAGTAAAGTCCAGGGTGAAAAAAAAAACAAATTTTCATGATACCATGGGTAATAGTCCAGGTGAAAAAAATCCGATTTTCCTGATACCGTGAGTCACGTCCAGGGTGAAAATAATCAGATTTTCCAGATACCGTGAGTCACGTCCAGGGTGAAAAATATCAGATTTTCCTGATACCGTGAGTAACATCCAGGGTGAAACAAATCAGATTTTCCTGATACCGTGAGTAACGTCACGGGTGAAAAAAATCATATTTTCCTGATACCGTGAGTAAAGTCCAGGGTGAAAAAATCCGATTTTCCTGATACCGTGAGTAACATCCCGGGGTTAAAAAATCATATTATCCTGATACCGTGAGAAACGTCCAAGGGTGAAAAAAATCATATTTTCCTGATACCGTGAGTAAAGTCCAGGGTGAAAAAAAAATCAAATTTTCATGATACCATGGGTAATAGTCCAGGTGAAAAAAATCCGATTTTCCAGATACCGTGAGTCACGTCCAGGGTGAAAAAAATCAGATTTTCCAGATACCATGAGTAACGTCCAGGGTGAAAAAAATTATATTTTCCTGATACCTTGAGTTTAGTCCAGGTGAAAAAAAAGAGATTTTCATGATACCATGAAAAAGGTTTAGGGTGAAAAAAATCCGATATTCCTGATACCGTGAGTAAGGTGCAGGGTGAAAAAAGTCAGATTTTCATGATACCGTGAGTAACGTCCCGGTTGAAAAAAATCATATTTTCCTGATACCGTGAGTAACGTCCCGGGTGAAAAAAATCCGATTTTCCTGATACGGTGAGACACGTCCAGGGTGAAAAATATCTGATTTTCCTGATACCGTGAGTAACGTCCTGGGTGAAAAAAATAATATTTTCCTGATACCGTGAGTAAAGTCCAGGGTGAAAAAAATCAGATTTTCCTGATACCATGAGTAACGTCCCGGGTGAAAAAAATCATATTCCTGATTCCGTGAGTAAAGTCCAGGGTGAAAAAAAATCATATTTTCCTGATACCGTGAGTAACGTCCCGGGTGAAAAAAGTCAGATTTTCCTGATACCGTGAGTAACGTCCAGGGTGAAAAAAATCCGATTTTCCTGATACCATGAGTAAGGTCCAGGGTGAAAAAAATCAGATTTTCCTGATACCGTGAGTAACGTCCCGGGTGAAAAAAGTCATATTCCTGATTCCGTGAGTAAAGTCCAGGGTGAAAAAAATCATATTTTCCTGATACCGTGAGTAAAGTCCAGGGTGAAAAAATCCGATTTTCCTGATACCGTGAGTAACATCCCAGGGTTAAAAAATCATATTATCCTGATACCGTGAGAAACGTCCAAGGGTGAAAAAAATCATATTTTCCTGATACCGTGAGTAAAGTCCAGGGTGAAAAAAAAAACAAATTTTCATGATACCATGGGTAATAGTCCAGGTGAAAAAAATCCGATTTTCCTGATACCGTGAGTCACGTTCAGGGTGAAAAAAATCAGATTTTCCAGATACCGTGAGTCACGTCCAGGGTGAAAAATATCAGATTTTCCTGATACCGTGAGTAACGTCCAGGGTGAAACAAATCAGATTTTCCTGATACCGTGAGTAACGTCACGGGTGAAAAAAATCATATTTTCCTGATACCGTGAGTAAAGTCCAGGGTGAAAAAATCCGATTTTCCTGATACCGTGAGTAACATCCCGGGGTTAAAAAATCATATTATCCTGATACCGTGAGAAACGTCCAAGGGTGAAAAAAATCATATTTTCCTGATACCGTGAGTAAAGTCCAGGGTGAAAAAAAAAATCAAATTTTCATGATACCATGGGTAATAGTCCAGGTGAAAAAAATCCGATTTTCCTGATACCATGAGTCACGTCCAGGGTGAAAAAAATCAGATTTTCCTGATACCATGAGTAACGTCCAGGGTGAAAAAAATTATATTTTCCTGATACCTTGATTTTAGTCCAGGTGAAAAAAAAGAGATTTTCATGATACCATGAAAAAAGTTTAGGGTGAAAAAAATCCGATAGTCCTGATACCGTGAGTAAGGTCCAGGGTGAAAAAAGTCAGATTTTCTTGATACCGTGAGTAACTTCCCGGTGAAAAAAATCATATTTTCCTGATACCGTGAGTAACATCCCGGGTGAAAAAAATCAGATTTTCATGATACCGTGAGTAACGTCCCGGGTGGAAAAAAATCATATTCCTGATTCCGTGAGTAAAGTCCAGGGTGAAAAAAATCAGATTTTCCTGATACCGTGAGTAACGTCCAGGGTGAAACAAATCAGATTTTCCTGATACCGTGAGTAACGTCCCGGGTGAAAAAAAATCATATTTTCCTGATACCGTGAGTAACTTCCCGGGTGAAAAAAATCATATTTTCCTGATACGGTGAGTAAAGTCCAGGGTGAAAAAATCCGATTTTCCTGATACCGTAACATCCCGGGGTTAAAAAATCATATTTTCCTGATACCGTGAGTAACGTCCAGGGTGAAAAAAATTATATTTTCCTGATACCTTGAGTTTAGTCCAGGTGAAAAAAAAGAGATTTTCATGATACCATGAAAAAGGTTTAGGGTGAAAAAAATCCGATATTCCTGATACCGTGAGTAAGGTCCAGGGTGAAAAAAGTCAGATTTTCATGATACAGTGAGTAACGTCCCGGTTGAAAAAAAATCATATTTTCCTGATACCGTGAGTAACGTCCCGGGTGAAAAAAATCCGATTTTCCTGATACGGTGAGACACGTCCAGGGTGAAAAATATCTGATTTTCCTGATACCGTGAGTAACGTCCTGGGTGAAAAAAATAATATTTTCCTGATACCGTGAGTAAAGTCCAGGGTGAAAAAAATCAGATTTTCCTGATACCATGAGTAACGTCCCGGGTGAAAAAAATCATATTCCTGATTCCGTGAGTAAAGTCCAGGGTGAAAAAAATCATATTTTCCTGATACCGTGAGTAACGTCCCGGGTGAAAAAAGTCAGATTTTCCTGATACCGTGAGTAACGTCCAGGGTGAAAAAAATCCGATTTTCCTGATACCATGAGTAAGGTCCAGGGTGAAAAAAATCAGATTTTCCTGATACCGTGAGTAACGTCCCGGGTGAAAAAAGTCAGATTTTCCTGATACCGTGAGTAACGTCCCGGGTGAAAAAAAATCATATTTTCCTGATACCGTGAGTAACGTCCCGGGTGAAAAAAATCCGATTTTCCTGATACCGTGAGTAACGTCCAGGGTGAAAAAAATCCGATTTTCCTGATACCGTGAGACACGTCCAGCGTGAAAAAAATCTGATTTTCCTGATACCGTGAGTAACGTACAGGGTGAAAAAAATCCGGTATTCCTGATACCATGAGTAAGGTCCAGGGTGAAAAAAATCAGATTTTCCTGATACCGTGAGTCACGTCCAGGGTGAAAAAAATCAGATTTTCCTGATACCGTGAGTAACGTCCCGGGTGAAAAAAATCATATTTTCCTGATACCATGAGTAAAGTCCAGGGTGAAAAATATCAGATTTTCCTGATACCGTGAGTAACGTCCTGGGTGAAAAAAATTATATTTTCCTGATATCGTGAGTAACGTCCCGGGTGAAAAAAACCCGATTTTCCTGATACCGTGAGTAACGTCCAGGGTGAAAATAATCCGATTTTCCTGATACCGTGAGACACGTCCAGGGTGAAAAAAATCTGATTTTCCTGATACCGTGAGTAACGTACAGGGTGAAAAAATCCGATTTTCCTGATACCATGAGTAATGTCCAGGGTGAAAAAAATCCGATTTTCCTGATACCATGAGTCACGTCCAGGGTGAAAAAAATCAGATTTCATTGATACCGTGAGTAACGTCCCGGGTGAAAAAAATTATATTTTCCTGATACCGTGAGTAAAGTCCAGGGTGAAAAAAAATCAGATTTTCCTGATACCGTGAGTAACGTCCCGGGTGAAAAAAAATCAGATTTTCCTGATACCGTGAGAAACGTCCTGGGTGAAAAAAATCATATTTTCCTGATACCGTGAGTAAAGTCCAGGGTGAAAAAAATCAGATTTTCATTGATACCGTGAGTTATGTCCAGGGTGAAAAATATCAGATTTTCGTGATACCGTGAGTAAGGTCCAGGGTGAAAAAAATTATATTTTCCTGATACCTTGAGTTTAGTCCAGGTGAAAAAAAAGAGATTTTCATGATACCATGAAAAAAGTTTAGGGTGAAAAAAATCCGATAGTCCTGATACCGTGAGTAACGTCCAGGGTGAAAAAAGTCAGATTTTCATGATACCATGAGTAACGTCCCCGGTGAAAAAAATCATATTTTCCTGATACCGTGAGTAACGTCCCGGGTGAAAAAAATCAGATTTTCATGATACCATGAGTAACGTCCCGGGTGAAAAAAAATCATATTCCTGATTCCGTGAGTAAAGTCCAGGGTGAAAAAAATCAGATTTTCCTGATACCGTGAGTAACGTCCAGGGTGAAACAAATCAGATTTTCCTGATACCGTGAGTAACGTCCAGGGTGAAAAAAATCCGATTTTCCTGATACCGTGAGACACGTCCAGCGTGAAAAAAATCTGATTTTCCTGATACCGTGAGTAACGTACAGGGTGAAAAAAATCCGATATTCCTGATACCATGAGTAAGGTCCAGGGTGAAAAAAATCCGATTTTCCTGATACCATGAGTAATGTCCAGGGTGAAAAAAATCCGATTTTCCTGATACCGTGTGTCACGTCCAGGTTGAAAAAAATCAGATTTTCCTGATACCGTGAGTAACGTCCCGGGTGAAAAAAATCATATTTTCCTGATACCGTGAGTAAAGTCCAGGGTGAAAAAAATCAGATTTTCCTGATACCGTGAGTAAAGTCCAGGGTGAAAAAAATCAAATTTTCATGATACCATGGGTAATAGTCCAGGTGAAAAAATCCGATTTTCCTGATACCGTGAGTCACGTCCAGGGTGAAAAAAATCAGATTTTCCAGATACCGTGAGTTATGTCCAGGGTGAAAAATATCAGATTTTCCTGATACCGTGAGTAACGTGCAGGGTGAAAAAAATTATATTTTCCTGATACCTTTAGTTTAGTCCAGGTGAAAAAAAAGAGATTTTCATGATACCATGAAAAAAGTTTAGGGTGAAAAAAATCCGATATTCCTGATACCGTGAGTAAGGTCCAGGGTGAAAAAAGTCAGATTTTCATGATACCGTGAGTAACGTCCCGGTTGAAAAAAATCATATTTTCCTGATACCGTGAGTAACGTCCAGGGTGAAAAAATTCAGATTTTCATGATACCGTGAGTAACGTCCCGGGTGAAAAAAATCATATTTTCCTGATACCGTGAGTAACGTCCCGGGTGAAAAAAATCATATTTTCCTGATACCGTGAGTAAAGTCCAGGGTGAAAAAATCCGATTTTCCTGATACCGTGAGTAACATCCCGGGGTTAAAAAATCATATTTTCCTGATACCGTGAGGAACGTCCATCGTGAAGAAAATCAGATTTTCCTGATACCGTGAGTAACGTCCAGGGTGAAAAAAATTATATTTTCCTGATACCGTGAGTTTAGTCCAGGTGAAAAAAAAGAGATTTTCATGATACCATGAAAAAAGTTTAGGGTGAAAAAAATCTGATATTCCTGATACCATGAGTAAGGTCCAGGATGAAAAAAATCAGATTTTCCTGATACCGTGAGTAACGTCCCGGGTGAAAAAAATCATATTTTCCTGATACCGTGAGTAAAGTCCAGGGTGAAAAAAAATCAAATTTTCATGATACCATGGGTATAGTCGAGGTGAAAAAATCCGATTTTCCTGATACCGTGAGTCACGTCCAGGGTGAAAAAAATCATATTATGCTGATACCGTGAGAAACGTCCAAGGGTGAAAAAAGTCAGATTTTCCTGATACCGTGAAAAACGTCCCGGGTGAAAAAAATCCGATTTTCCTGATACCGTGAGTAACGTCCAGGGTGAAAAAAATCCGATATTCCTGTTACCATGAGTAAGGTCCAGGGTGAAAAAAATCAGATTTTCCTGATACCGTGAGTAACGTCCCGGGTGAAAAAAGTCAGATTTTCCTGATACCGTGAGTAACGTCCCGGGTGAAAAAAAATCATATTTTCCTGATACCGTGAGTAACGTCCCGGGTGAAAAAAATCCGATTTTCCTGATACCGTGAGTAACGTCCAGGGTGAAAAAAATCCGATTTTCCTGATACCGTGAGACACGTCCAGTGTGAAAAAAATCTGATTTTCCTGATACCGTGAGTAACGTACAGGGTGAAAAAAATCCGATATTCCTGATACCATGAGTAAGGTCCAGGGTGAAAAAAATCAGATTTTCCTGATACCGTGAGTCACGTCCAGGGTGAAAAAAATCAGATTTTCCTGATACCGTGAGTAACGTCCCGGGTGAAAAAAATCATATTTTCCTGATACCATGAGTAAAGTCCAGGGTGAAAAATATCAGATTTTCCTGATACCGTGAGTAACGTCCTGGTTGAAAAAAATTATATTTTCCTGATATTGTGAGTAACGTCCCGGGTGAAAAAAACCCGATTTTCCTGATACCGTGAGTAACGTCCAGGGTGAAAATAATCCGATTTTCCTGATACCGTGAGACACATCCAGGGTGAAAAAAATCTGATTTTCATGATACCGTGAGTAACGTACAGGGTGAAAAAATCCGATTTTCCTGATACCATGAGTAATGTCCAGGGTGAAAAAAATCCGATTTTCCTGATACCGTGTGTCACGTCCAGGTTGAAAAAAATCAGATTTTCCTGATACCGTGAGTAACGTCCCGGGTGAAAAAAATCATATTTTCCTGATACCGTGAGTAAAGTCCAGGGTGAAAAAAATCAGATTTTCCTGATACCGTGAGTAAAGTCCAGGGTGAAAAAAATCAAATTTTCATGATACCATGGGTAATAGTCCAGGTGAAAAAATCCGATTTTCCTGATACCGTGAGTCACGTCCAGGGTGAAAAAAATCAGATTTTCCAGATACCGTGAGTTATGTCCAGGGTGAAAAATATCAGATTTTCCTGATACCGTGAGTAACGTGCAGGGTGAAAAAAATTATATTTTCCTGATACCTTTAGTTTAGTCCAGGTGAAAAAAAAGAGATTTTCATGATACCATGAAAAAAGTTTAGGGTGAAAAAAATCCGATATTCCTGATACCGTGAGTAAGGTCCAGGGTGAAAAAAGTCAGATTTTCATGATACCGTGAGTAACGTCCCGGTTGAAAAAAATCATATTTTCCTGATACCGTGAGTAACGTCCCGGGTGAAAAAAATCCGATTTTCCTGATACCGTGAGACACGTCCAGGGTGAAAAATATCTGATTTTCCTGATACCGTGAGTAACGTCCTGGGTGAAAAAAATCATATTTTCCTGATACCGTGAGTAAAGTCCAGGGTGAAAAAAATCAGATTTTCCTGATACCATGAGTAACGTCCCGGGTGAAAAAAAATCATATTCCTGATTCCGTGAGTAAAGTCCAGGGTGAAAAAAAATCAAATTTTCATGATACCATGGGTAATAGTCCAGGTGAAAAAATCCGATTTTCCTGATACCGTGAGTCACGTCCAGGGTGAAAAAAATCAGATTTTCCAGATACCGTGAGTTATGTCCAGGGTGAAAAATATCAGATTTTCCTGATACCGTGAGTAACGTGCAGGGTGAAAAAAATTATATTTTCCTGATACCTTGAGTTTAGTCCAGGTGAAAAAAAAGAGATTTTCATGATACCATGAAAAAAGTTTAGGGTGAAAAAAATCCGATATTCCTGATACCGTGAGTAAGGTCCAGGGTGAAAAAAGTCAGATTTTCATGATACCGTGAGTAACGTCCCGGTTGAAAAAAATCATATTTTCCTGATACCGTGAGTAACGTCCCGGGTGAAAAAAATCCGATTTTCCTGATACCGTGAGACACGTCCAGGGTGAAAAATATCTGATTTTCCTGATACCGTGAGTAACGTCCTGGGTGAAAAAAATCATATTTTCCTGATACCGTGAGTAAAGTCCAGGGTGAAAAAAATCAGATTTTCCTGATACCATGAGTAACGTCCCGGGTGAAAAAAAATCATATTCCTGATTCCGTGAGTAAAGTCCAGGGTGAAAAAAATCAGATTTTCCTGATACCGTGAGTAACGTCCCGGGTGAAAAAAATCCGATTTTCCTGATACCGTGAGTAACGTCCAGGGTGAAAAAAATCCGATTTTCCTGATACCGTGAGACACGTCCAGCGTGAAAAAAATCTGATTTTCCTGATACCGTGAGTAACGTACAGGGTGAAAAAAATCCGATATTCCTGATACCATGAGTAAGGTCCAGGGTGAAAAAAATCAGATTTTCCTGATACCGTGAGTAACGTCCCGGGTGAAAAAAGTCAGATTTTCCTGATACCGTGAGTAACGTCCCGGGTGAAAAAAAATCATATTTTCCTGATACCGTGAGTAACGTCCCGGGTGAAAAAAATCCGATTTTCCTGATACCGTGAGTAACGTCCAGGGTGAAAAAAATCCGATTTTCCTGATACCGTGAGACACGTCCAGTGTGAAAAAAATCTGATTTTCCTGATACCGTGAGTAACGTACAGGGTGAAAAAAATCCGATATTCCTGATACCATGAGTAAGGTCCAGGGTGAAAAAAATCAGATTTTCCTGATACCGTGAGTAACGTCCCGGGTGGAAAAAAATCATATTTTCCTGATACCATGAGTAAAGTCCAGGGTGAAAAATATCAGATTTTCCTGATACCGTGAGTAACGTCCTGGTTGAAAAAAATTATATTTTCCTGATATTGTGAGTAACGTCCCGGGTGAAAAAAACCCGATTTTCCTGATACCGTGAGTAACGTCCAGGGTGAAAATAATCCGATTTTCCTGATACCGTGAGACACGTCCAGGGTGAAAAAAATCTGATTTTCATGATACCGTGAGTAAAGTACAGGGTGAAAAAATCCGATTTTCCTGATACCATGAGTAATGTCCAGGGTGAAAAAAATCCGATTTTCCTGATACCGTGAGTCACGTCCAGGTTGAAAAAAATCAGATTTTCCTGATACCGTGAGTAACGTCCCGGGTGAAAAAAATCATATTTTCCTGATACCGTGCGTAAAGTCCAGGGTGAAAAAAATCAGATTTTCCTGATACCGTGAGTAACGTCCCGGGTGAAAAAAAAATCATATTTTCCTGATACCGTTAGAAACATCCTGGGTGAAATAAATCATATTTTCCTGATACCTTGAGTAAAGTCCAGGGTGAAAAAAATCAAATTTTCATGATACCATGGGTAATATTCCAGGTGAAAAAAATCCGATTTTCCTGATACCGTGAGTCATGTCCAGGGTGAAAAAAATCAGATTTTCGTGATACCGTGAGTTATGTCCAGGGTGAAAAATATCAGATTTTCGTGATTCCGTGAGTAAGGTCCAGGGTGAAAAAATTATATTTTCCTGATACCTTGAGTTTAGTCCAGGTGAAAAAAAGAGATTTTCATGATACCATGAAAAAAGTTTAGGGTGAAAAAAATCCGATATTCCTGATACCGTGAGTAAGGTCCAGGGTGAAAAAAGTCAGATTTTCATGATACCGTGAGTAACGTCCCGGGTGAAAAAAATCATATTTTCCTGATACCGTGAGTAACGTCCCGGGTGAAAAAAATCATATTTTCCTGATACCGTGAGTAAAGTCCAGGGTGAAAAAATCCGATTTTCCTGATACCATGAGTAACATCCCGGGGTTAAAAACTCATATTTTCCTGATACCGTGAGTAAAGTCCAGGGTGAAAAAAATCAGATTTTCCTGATACCGTGAGTAACGTCCCGGGTGAAAAAAAACAGATTTTCCTGATACCGTGAGTAACGTCCATCGTGAAGAAAATCAGATTTTCCTGATACCGTGAGTAACGTCCAGGGTGAAAAAAATTATATTTTCCTGATACCTTGAGTTTTGTCCAGGTGAAAAAAAAGAGATTTTCATGATACCATGAAAAAAGTTTAGGGTGAAAAAAATCCGATATTCCTGATTCCGTGAGTAAAGTCCAGGGTGAAAAAAATCAGATTTTCCTGATACCGTGAGTAACGTCCCGGGTGAAAAAAATCCGATTTTCCTGATACCGTGAGTAACGTCCAGGGTGAAAAAAATCCGATTTTCCTGATACCGTGAGACACGTCCAGCGTGAAAAAAATCTGATTTTCCTGATACCGTGAGTAACGTACAGGGTGAAAAAAATCCGATATTCCTGATACCATGAGTAAGGTCCAGGGTGAAAAAAATCAGATTTTCCTGATACCGTGAGTAACGTCCCGGGTGAAAAAAGTCAGATTTTCCTGATACCGTGAGTAACGTCCCGGGTGAAAAAAAATCATATTTTCCTGATACCGTGAGTAACGTCCCGGGTGAAAAAAATCCGATTTTCCTGATACCGTGAGTAACGTCCAGGGTGAAAAAAATCCGATTTTCCTGATACCGTGAGACACGTACAGTGTGAAAAAAATCTGATTTTCCTGATACCGTGAGTAACGTACAGGGTGAAAAAAATCCGATATTCCTGATACCATGAGTAAGGTCCAGGGTGAAAAAAATCAGATTTTCCTGATACCGTGAGTCACGTCCAGGGTGAAAAAAATCAGATTTTCCTGATACCGTGAGTAACGTCCCGGGTGAAAAAAATCATATTTTCCTGATACCATGAGTAAAGTCCAGGGTGAAAAATATCAGATTTTCCTGATACCGTGAGTAACGTCCTGGTTGGAAAAAATTATATTTTCCTGATATTGTGAGTAACGTCCCGGGTGAAAAAAACCCGATTTTCCTGATACCGTGAGTAACGTCCAGGGTGAAAATAATCCGATTTTCCTGATACCGTGAGACACGTCCAGGGTGAAAAAAATCTGATTTTCATGATACCGTGAGTAACGTACAGGGTGAAAAAATCCGATTTTCCTGATACCATGAGTAATGTCCAGGGTGAAAAAAATCCGATTTTCCTGATACCGTGAGTCACGTCCAGGTTGAAAAAAATCAGATTTTCCTGATACCGTGAGTAACGTCCCGGGTGAAAAAAATCATATTTTCCTGATACCGTGAGTAAAGTCCAGGGTGAAAAAAATCATATTTTCCTGATACCGTTAGAAACATCCTGGGTGAAAAAAATCATATTTTCCTGATACCTTGAGTAAAGTCCAGGGTGAAAAAAATCAAATTTTCATGATACCATGGGTAATATTCCAGGTGAAAAAAATCCGATTTTCCTGATACCGTGAGTCACGTCCAGGGTGAAAAAAATCAGATTTTCGTGATACCGTGAGTTATGTCCAGGGTGAAAAATATCAGATTTTCGTGATTCCGTGAGAAAGGTCCAGGGTGAAAAAATTATATTTTCCTGATACCTTGAGTTTAGTCCAGGTGAAAAAAAGAGATTTTCATGATACCATGAAAAAAGTTTAGGGTGAAAAAAATCCGATATTCCTGATACCGTGAGTAAGGTCCAGGGTGAAAAAAGTCAGATTTTCATGATACCGTGAGTAACGTCCCGGGTGAAAAAAATCATATTTTCCTGATACCGTGAGTAACGTCCCGGGTGAAAAAAATCATATTTTCCTGATACCGTGAGTAAAGTCCAGGGTGAAAAAATCCGATTTTCCTGATACCATGAGAAACATCCCGGGGTTAAAAACTCATATTTTCCTGATACCGTGAGTAAAGTCCAGGGTGAAAAAAATCAGATTTTCCTGATACCGTGAGTAACGTCCCGGGTGAAAAAAATCAGATTTTCCTGATACCGTGAGTAACGTCCATCGTGAAGAAAATCAGATTTTCCTGATACCGTGAGTAACGTCCAGGGTGAAAAAAATTATATTTTCCTGATACCTTGAGTTTAGTCCAGGTGAAAAAAAAGAGATTTTCATGATACCATGAAAAAAGTTTAGGGTGAAAAAAATCCGATATTCCTGATACCATGAGTAAGGTCCAGGGTGAAAAAAATCAGATTTTCCTGACACCGTGAGTAACGTCCCGGGTGAAAAAAATCATATTATCCTGATACCGTGAGAAACGTCCAAGTGTGAAAAAAATCATATTTTCCTGATACCGTGAGTAAAGTCCAGGGTGAAAAAAAAATCAAATTTTCATGATACCATGGGTAATAGTCCAGGTGAAAAAAATCCGATTTTCCTGATACCGTGAGTCACGTCCAGGGTGAAAAAAATCAGATTTTCCAGATACCGTGAGTTATGTCCAGGGTGAAAAATATCTGATTTTCCTGATACCATGAGTAACGTCCAGGGTGAAAAAAATTATATTTTCCTGATACCTTGAGTTTAGTCCAGGTGGAAAAAAAGAGATTTTCATGATACCATGAAAAAAGTTTAGGGTGAAAAAAATCCGATATTCCTGATACCGTGAGTAAGGTCCAGGGTGAAAAAAGTCAGATTTTCATGATACCGTGAGTAACGTCCCGGTTGAAAAAAATCATATTTTCCTGATACCGTGAGTAACGTCCCGGGTGAAAAAAATCCGATTTTCCTGATACCGTGAGACACGTCCAGGGTGAAAAATATCTGATTTTCCTGATACCGTGAGTAACGTCCTGGGTGAAAAAAATCATATTTTCCTGATACCGTGAGTAAAGTCCAGGGTGAAAAAAATCAGATTTTCCTGATACCATGAGTAACGTCCCGGGTGAAAAAAAATCATATTCCTGATTCCGTGAGTAAAGTCCAGGGTGAAAAAAATCAGATTTTCCTGATACCGTGAGTAACGTCCCGGGTGAAAAAAATCCGATTTTCCTGATACTGTGAGTAACGTCCAGGGTGAAAAAAATCCGATTTTCCTGATACCGTGAGACACGTCCAGCGTGAAAAAAATCTGATTTTCCTGATACCGTGAGTAACGTACAGGGTGAAAAAAATCCGATATTCCTGATACCATGAGTAAGGTCCAGGGTGAAAAAAATCAGATTTTCCTGATACCGTGAGTCACGTCCAGGGTGAAAAAAATCAGATTTTCCTGATACCGTGAGTAACGTCCCGGGTGAAAAAAATCATATTTTCCTGATACCATGAGTAAAGTCCAGGGTGAAAAATATCAGATTTTCCTGATACCGTGAGTAACGTCCTGGTTGAAAAAAATTATATTTTCCTGATATTGTGAGTAACGTCCCGGGTGAAAAAAACCCGATTTTCCTGATACCGTGAGTAACGTCCAGGGTGAAAATAATCCGATTTTCCTGATACCGTGAGACACATCCAGGGTGAAAAAAATCTGATTTTCATGATACCGTGAGTAACGTACAGGGTGAAAAAATCCGATTTTCCTGATACCATGAGTAATGTCCAGGGTGAAAAAAATCCGATTTTCCTGATACCGTGTGTCACGTCCAGGTTGAAAAAAATCAGATTTTCCTGATACCGTGAGTAACGTCCCGGGTGAAAAAAATCATATTTTCCTGATACCGTGAGTAAAGTCCAGGGTGAAAAAAATCAGATTTTCCTGATACCGTGAGTAAAGTCCAGGGTGAAAAAAATCAAATTTTCATGATACCATGGGTAATAGTCCAGGTGAAAAAATCCGATTTTCCTGATACCGTGAGTCACGTCCAGGGTGAAAAAAATCAGATTTTCCAGATACCGTGAGTTATGTCCAGGGTGAAAAATATCAGATTTTCCTGATACCGTGAGTAACGTGCAGGGTGAAAAAAATTATATTTTCCTGATACCTTTAGTTTAGTCCAGGTGAAAAAAAAGAGATTTTCATGATACCATGAAAAAAGTTTAGGGTGAAAAAAATCCGATATTCCTGATACCGTGAGTAAGGTCCAGGGTGAAAAAAGTCAGATTTTCATGATACCGTGAGTAACGTCCCGGTTGAAAAAAATCATATTTTCCTGATACCGTGAGTAACGTCCCGGGTGAAAAAAATCCGATTTTCCTGATACCGTGAGACACGTCCAGGGTGAAAAATATCTGATTTTCCTGATACCGTGAGTAACGTCCTGGGTGAAAAAAATCATATTTTCCTGATACCGTGAGTAAAGTCCAGGGTGAAAAAAATCAGATTTTCCTGATACCATGAGTAACGTCCCGGGTGAAAAAAAATCATATTCCTGATTCCGTGAGTAAAGTCCAGGGTGAAAAAAAATCAAATTTTCATGATACCATGGGTAATAGTCCAGGTGAAAAAATCCGATTTTCCTGATACCGTGAGTCACGTCCAGGGTGAAAAAAATCAGATTTTCCAGATACCGTGAGTTATGTCCAGGGTGAAAAATATCAGATTTTCCTGATACCGTGAGTAACGTGCAGGGTGAAAAAAATTATATTTTCCTGATACCTTGAGTTTAGTCCAGGTGAAAAAAAAGAGATTTTCATGATACCATGAAAAAAGTTTAGGGTGAAAAAAATCCGATATTCCTGATACCGTGAGTAAGGTCCAGGGTGAAAAAAGTCAGATTTTCATGATACCGTGAGTAACGTCCCGGTTGAAAAAAATCATATTTTCCTGATACCGTGAGTAACGTCCCGGGTGAAAAAAATCCGATTTTCCTGATACCGTGAGACACGTCCAGGGTGAAAAATATCTGATTTTCCTGATACCGTGAGTAACGTCCTGGGTGAAAAAAATCATATTTTCCTGATACCGTGAGTAAAGTCCAGGGTGAAAAAAATCAGATTTTCCTGATACCATGAGTAACGTCCCGGGTGAAAAAAAATCATATTCCTGATTCCGTGAGTAAAGTCCAGGGTGAAAAAAATCAGATTTTCCTGATACCGTGAGTAACGTCCCGGGTGAAAAAAATCCGATTTTCCTGATACCGTGAGTAACGTCCAGGGTGAAAAAAATCCGATTTTCCTGATACCGTGAGACACGTCCAGCGTGAAAAAAATCTGATTTTCCTGATACCGTGAGTAACGTACAGGGTGAAAAAAATCCGATATTCCTGATACCATGAGTAAGGTCC
Source organism: Bradypodion pumilum (assembly GCA_035047305.1). Taxonomy (NCBI): domain Eukaryota; kingdom Metazoa; phylum Chordata; class Lepidosauria; order Squamata; family Chamaeleonidae; genus Bradypodion; species Bradypodion pumilum. Next base: position 188,558,626 of record JAWDJD010000003.1, read on the forward strand.
AGGGTGAAAAAAATCAGATTTTCCTGATACCGTGAGTAACGTCCCGGGTGAAAAAAGTCAGATTTTCCTGATACCGTGAGTAACGTCCCGGGTGAAAAAAAATCATATTTTCCTGATACCGTGAGTAACGTCCCGGGTGAAAAAAATCCGATTTTCCTGATACCGTGAGTAACGTCCAGGGTGAAAAAAATCCGATTTTCCTGATACCGTGAGACACGTCCAGTGTGAAAAAAATCTGATTTTCCTGATACCGTGAGTAACGTACAGGGTGAAAAAAATCCGATATTCCTGATACCATGAGTAAGGTCCAGGGTGAAAAAAATCAGATTTTCCTGATACCGTGAGTAACGTCCCGGGTGGAAAAAAATCATATTTTCCTCATACCATGAGTAAAGTCCAGGGTGAAAAATATCAGATTTTCCTGATACCGTGAGTAACGTCCTGGTTGAAAAAAATTATATTTTCCTGATATTGTGAGTAACGTCCCGGGTGAAAAAAACCCGATTTTCCTGATACCGTGAGTAACGTCCAGGGTGAAAATAATCCGATTTTCCTGATACCGTGAGACACGTCCAGGGTGAAAAAAATCTGATTTTCATGATACCGTGAGTAAAGTACAGGGTGAAAAAATCCGATTTTCCTGATACCATGAGTAATGTCCAGGGTGAAAAAAATCCGATTTTCCTGATACCGTGAGTCACGTCCAGGTTGAAAAAAATCAGATTTTCCTGATACCGTGAGTAACGTCCCGGGTGAAAAAAATCATATTTTCCTGATACCGTGCGTAAAGTCCAGGGTGAAAAAAATCAGATTTTCCTGATACCGTGAGTAACGTCCCGGGTGAAAAAAAAATCATATTTTCCTGATACCGTTAGAAACATCCTGGGTGAAATAAATCATATTTTCCTGATACCTTGAGTAAAGTCCAGGGTGAAAAAAATCAAATTTTCATGATACCATGGGTAATATTCCAGGTGAAAAAAATCCGATTTTCCTGATACCGTGAGTCATGTCCAGGGTGAAAAAAATCAGATTTTCGTGATACCGTGAGTTATGTCCAGGGTGAAAAATATCAGATTTTCGTGATTCCGTGAGTAAGGTCCAGGGTGAAAAAATTATATTTTCCTGATACCTTGAGTTTAGTCCAGGTGAAAAAAAGAGATTTTCATGATACCATGAAAAAAGTTTAGGGTGAAAAAAATCCGATATTCCTGATACCGTGAGTAAGGTCCAGGGTGAAAAAAGTCAGATTTTCATGATACCGTGAGTAACGTCCCGGGTGAAAAAAATCATATTTTCCTGATACCGTGAGTAACGTCCCGGGTGAAAAAAATCATATTTTCCTGATACCGTGAGTAAAGTCCAGGGTGAAAAAATCCGATTTTCCTGATACCATGAGTAACATCCCGGGGTTAAAAACTCATATTTTCCTGATACCGTGAGTAAAGTCCAGGGTGAAAAAAATCAGATTTTCCTGATACCGTGAGTAACGTCCCGGGTGAAAAAAAACAGATTTTCCTGATACCGTGAGTAACGTCCATCGTGAAGAAAATCAGATTTTCCTGATACCGTGAGTAACGTCCAGGGTGAAAAAAATTATATTTTCCTGATACCTTGAGTTTTGTCCAGGTGAAAAAAAAGAGATTTTCATGATACCATGAAAAAAGTTTAGGGTGAAAAAAATCCGATATTCCTGATTCCGTGAGTAAAGTCCAGGGTGAAAAAAATCAGATTTTCCTGATACCGTGAGTAACGTCCCGGGTGAAAAAAATCCGATTTTCCTGATACCGTGAGTAACGTCCAGGGTGAAAAAAATCCGATTTTCCTGATACCGTGAGACACGTCCAGCGTGAAAAAAATCTGATTTTCCTGATACCGTGAGTAACGTACAGGGTGAAAAAAATCCGATATTCCTGATACCATGAGTAAGGTCCAGGGTGAAAAAAATCAGATTTTCCTGATACCGTGAGTAACGTCCCGGGTGAAAAAAGTCAGATTTTCCTGATACCGTGAGTAACGTCCCGGGTGAAAAAAAATCATATTTTCCTGATACCGTGAGTAACGTCCCGGGTGAAAAAAATCCGATTTTCCTGATACCGTGAGTAACGTCCAGGGTGAAAAAAATCCGATTTTCCTGATACCGTGAGACACGTACAGTGTGAAAAAAATCTGATTTTCCTGATACCGTGAGTAACGTACAGGGTGAAAAAAATCCGATATTCCTGATACCATGAGTAAGGTCCAGGGTGAAAAAAATCAGATTTTCCTGATACCGTGAGTCACGTCCAGGGTGAAAAAAATCAGATTTTCCTGATACCGTGAGTAACGTCCCGGGTGAAAAAAATCATATTTTCCTGATACCATGAGTAAAGTCCAGGGTGAAAAATATCAGATTTTCCTGATACCGTGAGTAACGTCCTGGTTGAAAAAAATTATATTTTCCTGATATTGTGAGTAACGTCCCGGGTGAAAAAAACCCGATTTTCCTGATACCGTGAGTAACGTCCAGGGTGAAAATAATCCGATTTTCCTGATACCGTGAGACACGTCCAGGGTGAAAAAAATCTGATTTTCATGATACCGTGAGTAACGTACAGGGTGAAAAAATCCGATTTTCCTGATACCATGAGTAATGTCCAGGGTGAAAAAAATCCGATTTTCCTGATACCGTGAGTCACGTCCAGGTTGAAAAAAATCAGATTTTCCTGATACCGTGAGTAACGTCCCGGGTGAAAAAAATCATATTTTCCTGATACCGTGAGTAAAGTCCAGGGTGAAAAAAATCATATTTTCCTGATACCGTTAGAAACATCCTGGGTGAAAAAAATCATATTTTCCTGATACCTTGAGTAAAGTCCAGGGTGAAAAAAATCAAATTTTCATGATACCATGGGTAATATTCCAGGTGAAAAAAATCCGATTTTCCTGATACCGTGAGTCACGTCCAGGGTGAAAAAAATCAGATTTTCGTGATACCGTGAGTTATGTCCAGGGTGAAAAATATCAGATTTTCGTGATTCCGTGAGAAAGGTCCAGGGTGAAAAAATTATATTTTCCTGATACCTTGAGTTTAGTCCAGGTGAAAAAAAGAGATTTTCATGATACCATGAAAAAAGTTTAGGGTGAAAAAAATCCGATATTCCTGATACCGTGAGTAAGGTCCAGGGTGAAAAAAGTCAGATTTTCATGATACCGTGAGTAACGTCCCGGGTGAAAAAAATCATATTTTCCTGATACCGTGAGTAACGTCCCGGGTGAAAAAAATCATATTTTCCTGATACCGTGAGTAAAGTCCAGGGTGAAAAAATCCGATTTTCCTGATACCATGAGTAACATCCCGGGGTTAAAAACTCATATTTTCCTGATACCGTGAGTAAAGTCCAGGGTGAAAAAAATCAGATTTTCCTGATACCGTGAGTAACGTCCCGGGTGAAAAAAATCAGATTTTCCTGATACCGTGAGTAACGTCCATCGTGAAGAAAATCAGATTTTCCTGATACCGTGAGTAACGTCCAGGGTGAAAAAAATTATATTTTCCTGATACCTTGAGTTTAGTCCAGGTGAAAAAAAAGAGATTTTCATGATACCATGAAAAAAGTTTAGGGTGAAAAAAATCCGATATTCCTGATACCATGAGTAAGGTCCAGGGTGAAAAAAATCAGATTTTCCTGACACCGTGAGTAACGTCCCGGGTGAAAAAAATCATATTATCCTGATACCGTGAGAAACGTCCAAGTGTGAAAAAAATCATATTTTCCTGATACCGTGAGTAAAGTCCAGGGTGAAAAAAAAATCAAATTTTCATGATACCATGGGTAATAGTCCAGGTGAAAAAAATCCGATTTTCCTGATACCGTGAGTCACGTCCAGGGTGAAAAAAATCAGATTTTCCAGATACCGTGAGTTATGTCCAGGGTGAAAAATATCTGATTTTCCTGATACCATGAGTAACGTCCAGGGTGAAAAAAATTATATTTTCCTGATACCTTGAGTTTAGTCCAGGTGGAAAAAAAGAGATTTTCATGATACCATGAAAAAAGTTTAGGGTGAAAAAAATCCGATATTCCTGATACCGTGAGTAAGGTCCAGGGTGAAAAAAGTCAGATTTTCATGATACCGTGAGTAACGTCCCGGTTGAAAAAAATCATATTTTCCTGATACCGTGAGACACGTCCAGGGTGAAAAATATCTGATTTTCCTGATACCGTGAGTAACGTCCTGGGTGAAAAAAATCATATTTTCCTGATACCGTGAGTAAAGTCCAGGGTGAAAAAAATCAGATTTTCCTGATACCATGAGTAACGTCCCGGGTGAAAAAAAATCATATTCCTGATTCCGTGAGTAAAGTCCAGGGTGAAAAAAATCAGATTTTCCTGATACCGTGAGTAATGTCCCGGGTGAAAAAAATCCGATTTTCCTGATACTGTGAGTAACGTCCAGGGTGAAAAAAATCCGATTTTCCTGATACCGTGAGACACGTCCAGCGTGAAAAAAATCTGATTTTCCTGATACCGTGAGTAACGTACAGGGTGAAAAAAATCCGATATTCCTGATACCATGAGTAAGGTCCAGGGTGAAAAAAATCAGATTTTCCTGATACCGTGAGTAACGTCCCGGGTGAAAAAAGTCAGATTTTCCTGATACCGTGAGTAACGTCCCGGGTGAAAAAAAAATCATATTTTCCTGATACCGTGAGTAACGTCCCGGGTGAAAAAAATCCGATTTTCCTGATACCGTGAGTAACGTCCAGGGTGAAAAAAATCCGATTTTCCTGATACCGTGAGACACGTCCAGCGTGAAAAAAATCTGATTTTCCTGATACCGTGAGTAACGTACAGGGTGAAAAAAATCCGATATTCCTGATACCATGAGTAAGGTCCAGGGTGAAAAAAATCAGATTTTCCTGATACCGTGAGTCACATCCAAGGTGAAAAAAATCAGATTTTCCTGATACCGTGAGTTATGTCCAGGGTGAAAAATATCAGATTTTCCTGATGCCATGAGTAACGTCCAGGGTGAAAAAAATTATATTTTCCTGATACCTTGAGTTTAGTCCAGGTGGAAAAAAAGAGATTTTCATGATACCATGAAAAAAGTTTAGGGTGAAAAAAATCCGATATTCCTGATACCGTGAGTAAGGTCCAGGGTGAAAAAAGTCAGATTTTCATGATACCGTGAGTAACGTCCCGGTTGAAAAAAATCATATTTTCCTGATACCGTGAGTAACGTCCCGGGTGAAAAAAATCCGATTTTCCTGATACCGTGAGACACGTCCAGGGTGAAAAATATCTGATTTTCCTGATACCGTGAGTAACGTCCTGGGTGAAAAAAATCATATTTTCCTGATACCGTGAGTAAAGTCCAGGGTGAAAAAAATCAGATTTTCCTGATACCATGAGTAACGTCCCGGGTGAAAAAAAATCATATTCCTGATTCCGTGAGTAAAGTCCAGGGTGAAAAAAATCAGATTTTCCTGATACCGTGAGTAACGTCCCGGGTGAAAAAAATCCGATTTTCCTGATACTGTGAGTAACGTCCAGGGTGAAAAAAATCCGATTTTCCTGATACCGTGAGACACGTCCAGCGTGAAAAAAATCTGATTTTCCTGATACCGTGAGTAACGTACAGGGTGAAAAAAATCCGATATTCCTGATACCATGAGTAAGGTCCAGGGTGAAAAAAATCAGATTTTCCTCAAACCGTGAGTAACGTCCCGGGTGAAAAAAGTCAGATTTTCCTGATACCGTGAGTAACGTCCCGGGTGAAAAAAAATCATATTTTCCTGATACCGTGAGTAACGTCCCGGGTGAAAAAAATCCGATTTTCCTGATACCGTGAGTAACGTCCAGGGTGAAAAAAATCCGATTTTCCTGATACCGTGAGACACGTCCAGCGTGAAAAAAATCTGATTTTCCTGATACCGTGAGTAACGTACAGGGTGAAAAAAATCCGATATTCCTGATACCATGAGTAAGGTCCAGGGTGAAAAAAATCAGATTTTCCTGATACCGTGAGTCACGTCCAGGGTGAAAAAAATCAGATTTTCCTGATACCGTGAGTTATGTCCAGGGTGAAAAATATCAGATTTTCCTGATACCATGAGTAACGTCCAGGGTGAAAAAAATTATATTTTCCTGATACCTTGAGTTTAGTCCAGGTGGAAAAAAAGAGATTTTCATGATACCATGAAAAAAGTTTAGGGTGAAAAAAATCCGATATTCCTGATACCATGAGTAAGGTCCAGGGTGAAAAAAATCAGATTTTCCTGACACCGTGAGTAACGTCCCGGGTGAAAAAAATCATATTATCCTGATACCGTGAGAAACGTCCAAGTGTGAAAAAAATCATATTTTCCTGATACCGTGAGTAAAGTCCAGGGTGAAAAAAAAATCAAATTTTCATGATACCATGGGTAATAGTCCAGGTGAAAAAAATCCGATTTTCCTGATACCGTGAGTCACGTCCAGGGTGAAAAAAATCAGATTTTCCAGATACCGTGAGTTATGTCCAGGGTGAAAAATATCTGATTTTCCTGATACCATGAGTAACGTCCAGGGTGAAAAAAATTATATTTTCCTGATACCTTGAGTTTAGTCCAGGTGGAAAAAAAGAGATTTTCATGATACCATGAAAAAAGTTTAGGGTGAAAAAAATCCGATATTCCTGATACCGTGAGTAAGGTCCAGGGTGAAAAAAGTCAGATTTTCATGATACCGTGAGTAACGTCCCGGTTGAAAAAAATCATATTTTCCTGATACCGTGAGTAACGTCCCGGGTGAAAAAAATCCGATTTTCCTGATACCGTGAGACACGTCCAGGGTGAAAAATATCTGATTTTCCTGATACCGTGAGTAACGTCCTGGGTGAAAAAAATCATATTTTCCTGATACCGTGAGTAAAGTCCAGGGTGAAAAAAATCAGATTTTCCTGATACCATGAGTAACGTCCCGGGTGAAAAAAAATCATATTCCTGATTCCGTGAGTAAAGTCCAGGGTGAAAAAAATCAGATTTTCCTGATACCGTGAGTAATGTCCCGGGTGAAAAAAATCCGATTTTCCTGATACTGTGAGTAACGTCCAGGGTGAAAAAAATCCGATTTTCCTGATACCGTGAGACACGTCCAGCGTGAAAAAAATCTGATTTTCCTGATACCGTGAGTAACGTACAGGGTGAAAAAAATCCGATATTCCTGATACCATGAGTAAGGTCCAGGGTGAAAAAAATCAGATTTTCCTGATACCGTGAGTAACGTCCCGGGTGAAAAAAGTCAGATTTTCCTGATACCGTGAGTAACGTCCCGGGTGAAAAAAAAATCATATTTTCCTGATACCGTGAGTAACGTCCCGGGTGAAAAAAATCCGATTTTCCTGATACCGTGAGTAACGTCCAGGGTGAAAAAAATCCGATTTTCCTGATACCGTGAGACACGTCCAGCGTGAAAAAAATCTGATTTTCCTGATACCGTGAGTAACGTACAGGGTGAAAAAAATCCGATATTCCTGATACCATGAGTAAGGTCCAGGGTGAAAAAAATCAGATTTTCCTGATACCGTGAGTCACATCCAGGGTGAAAAAAATCAGATTTTCCTGATACCGTGAGTTATGTCCAGGGTGAAAAATATCAGATTTTCCTGATACCATGAGTAACGTCCAGGGTGAAAAAAATTATATTTTCCTGATACCTTGAGTTTAGTCCAGGTGGAAAAAAAGAGATTTTCATGATACCATGAAAAAAGTTTAGGGTGAAAAAAATCCGATATTCCTGATACCGTGAGTAAGGTCCAGGGTGAAAAAAGTCAGATTTTCATGATACCGTGAGTAACGTCCCGGTTGAAAAAAATCATATTTTCCTGATACCGTGAGTAACGTCCCGGGTGAAAAAAATCCGATTTTCCTGATACCGTGAGACACGTCCAGGGTGAAAAATATCTGATTTTCCTGATACCGTGAGTAACGTCCTGGGTGAAAAAAATCATATTTTCCTGATACCGTGAGTAAAGTCCAGGGTGAAAAAAATCAGATTTTCCTGATACCATGAGTAACGTCCCGGGTGAAAAAAAATCATATTCCTGATTCCGTGAGTAAAGTCCAGGGTGAAAAAAATCAGATTTTCCTGATACCGTGAGTAACGTCCCGGGTGAAAAAAATCCGATTTTCCTGATACTGTGAGTAACGTCCAGGGTGAAAAAAATCCGATTTTCCTGATACCGTGAGACACGTCCAGCGTGAAAAAAATCTGATTTTCCTGATACCGTGAGTAACGTACAGGGTGAAAAAAATCCGATATTCCTGATACCATGAGTAAGGTCCAGGGTGAAAAAAATCAGATTTTCCTCAAACCGTGAGTAACGTCCCGGGTGAAAAAAGTCAGATTTTCCTGATACCGTGAGTAACGTACAGGGTGAAAAAAATCCGATATTCCTGATACCATGAGTAAGGTCCAGGGTGAAAAAAATCAGATTTTCCTGATACCGTGAGTCACATCCAGGGTGAAAAAAATCAGATTTTCCTGATACCGTGAGTTATGTCCAGGGTGAAAAATATCAGATTTTCCTGATACCATGAGTAACGTCCAGGGTGAAAAAAATTATATTTTCCTGATACCTTGAGTTTAGTCCAGGTGGAAAAAAAGAGATTTTCATGATACCATGAAAAAAGTTTAGGGTGAAAAAAATCCGATATTCCTGATACCGTGAGTAAGGTCCAGGGTGAAAAAAGTCAGATTTTCATGATACCGTGAGTAACGTCCCGGTTGAAAAAAATCATATTTTCCTGATACCGTGAGTAACGTCCCGGGTGAAAAAAATCCGATTTTCCTGATACCGTGAGACACGTCCAGGGTGAAAAATATCTGATTTTCCTGATACCGTGAGTAACGTCCTGGGTGAAAAAAATCATATTTTCCTGATACCGTGAGTAAAGTCCAGGGTGAAAAAAATCAGATTTTCCTGATACCATGAGTAACGTCCCGGGTGAAAAAAAATCATATTCCTGATTCCGTGAGTAAAGTCCAGGGTGAAAAAAATCAGATTTTCCTGATACCGTGAGTAACGTCCCGGGTGAAAAAAATCCGATTTTCCTGATACTGTGAGTAACGTCCAGGGTGAAAAAAATCCGATTTTCCTGATACCGTGAGACACGTCCAGCGTGAAAAAAATCTGATTTTCCTGATACCGTGAGTAACGTACAGGGTGAAAAAAATCCGATATTCCTGATACCATGAGTAAGGTCCAGGGTGAAAAAAATCAGATTTTCCTCAAACCGTGAGTAACGTCCCGGGTGAAAAAAGTCAGATTTTCCTGATACCGTGAGTAACGTCCCGGGTGAAAAAAAATCATATTTTCCTGATACCGTGAGTAACGTCCCGGGTGAAAAAAATCCGATTTTCCTGATACCGTGAGTAACGTCCAGGGTGAAAAAAATCCGATTTTCCTGATACCGTGAGACACGTCCAGCGTGAAAAAAATCTGATTTTCCTGATACCGTGAGTAACGTACAGGGTGAAAAAAATCCGATATTCCTGATACCATGAGTAAGGTCCAGGGTGAAAAAAATCAGATTTTCCTGATACCGTGAGTCACGTCCAGGGTGAAAAAAATCAGATTTTCCTGATACCGTGAGTTATGTCCAGGGTGAAAAATATCAGATTTTCCTGATACCATGAGTAACGTCCAGGGTGAAAAAAATTATATTTTCCTGATACCTTGAGTTTAGTCCAGGTGGAAAAAAAGAGATTTTCATGATACCATGAAAAAAGTTTAGGGTGAAAAATATCAGATTTTCCTGATACCGTGAGTAACGTCCTGGTTGAAAAAAATTATATTTTCCTGATATTGTGAGTAACGTCCCGGGTGAAAAAAACCCGATTTTCCTGATACCGTGAGTAACGTCCAGGGTGAAAATAATCCGATTTTCCTGATACCGTGAGACACGTCCAGGGTGAAAAAAATCTGATTTTCATGATACCGTGAGTAAAGTACAGGGTGAAAAAATCCGATTTTCCTGATACCATGAGTAATGTCCAGGGTGAAAAAAATCCGATTTTCCTGATACCGTGAGTCACGTCCAGGTTGAAAAAAATCAGATTTTCCTGATATTGTGAGTAACGTCCCGGGTGAAAAAAACCCGATTTTCCTGATACCGTGAGTAACGTCCAGGGTGAAAATAATCCGATTTTCCTGATACCGTGAGACACGTCCAGGGTGAAAAAAATCTGATTTTCATGATACCGTGAGTAAAGTACAGGGTGAAAAAATCCGATTTTCCTGATACCATGAGTAATGTCCAGGGTGAAAAAAATCCGATTTTCCTGATACCGTGAGTCACGTCCAGGTTGAAAAAAATCAGATTTTCCTGATACCGTGAGTAACGTCCCGGGTGAAAAAAATCATATTTTCCTGATACCGTGCGTAAAGTCCAGGGTGAAAAATATCAGATTTTCGTGATTCCGTGAGTAAGGTCCAGGGTGAAAAAATTATATTTTCCTGATACCTTGAGTTTAGTCCAGGTGAAAAAAAGAGATTTTCATGATACCATGAAAAAAGTTTAGGGTGAAAAAAATCCGATATTCCTGATACCGTGAGTAAGGTCCAGGGTGAAAAAAGTCAGATTTTCATGATACCGTGAGTAACGTCCCGGGTGAAAAAAATCATATTTTCCTGATACCGTGAGTAACGTCCCGGGTGAAAAAAATCATATTTTCCTGATACCGTGAGTAAAGTCCAGGGTGAAAAAATCCGATTTTCCTGATACCATGAGTAACATCCCGGGGTTAAAAACTCATATTTTCCTGATACCGTGAGTAAAGTCCAGGGTGAAAAAAATCAGATTTTCCTGATACCGTGAGTAACGTCCCGGGTGAAAAAAAACAGATTTTCCTGATACCGTGAGTAACGTCCATCGTGAAGAAAATCAGATTTTCCTGATACCGTGAGTAACGTCCAGGGTGAAAAAAATTATATTTTCCTGATACCTTGAGTTTTGTCCAGGTGAAAAAAAAGAGATTTTCATGATACCATGAAAAAAGTTTAGGGTGAAAAAAATCCGATATTCCTGATTCCGTGAGTAAAGTCCAGGGTGAAAAAAATCAGATTTTCCTGATACCGTGAGTAACGTCCCGGGTGAAAAAAATCCGATTTTCCTGATACCGTGAGTAACGTCCAGGGTGAAAAAAATCCAATTTTCCTGATACCGTGAGACACGTCCAGCGTGAAAAAAATCTGATTTTCCTGATACCGTGAGTAACGTACAGGGTGAAAAAAATCCGATATTCCTGATACCATGAGTAAGGTCCAGGGTGAAAAAAATCAGATTTTCCTGATACCGTGAGTAACGTCCCGGGTGAAAAAAGTCAGATTTTCCTGATACCGTGAGTAACGTCCCGGGTGAAAAAAAATCATATTTTCCTGATACCGTGAGTAACGTCCCGGGTGAAAAAAATCCGATTTTCCTGATACCGTGAGTAACGTCCAGGGTGAAAAAAATCCGATTTTCCTGATACCGTGAGACACGTACAGTGTGAAAAAAATCTGATTTTCCTGATATTGTGAGTAACGTCCCGGGTGAAAAAAACCCGATTTTCCTGATACCGTGAGTAACGTCCAGGGTGAAAAAAATCCGATTTTCCTGATACCGTGAGTCACGTCCAGGTTGAAAAAAATCAGATTTTCCTGATACCGTGAGTAACGTCCCGGGTGAAAAAAATCATATTTTCCTGATACCGTGAGTAAAGTCCAGGGTGAAAAAAATCATATTTTCCTGATACCGTTAGAAACATCCTGGGTGAAAAAAATCATATTTTCCTGATACCTTGAGTAAAGTCCAGGGTGAAAAAAATCAAATTTTCATGATACCATGGGTAATATTCCAGGTGAAAAAAATCCGATTTTCCTGATACCGTGAGTCACGTCCAGGGTGAAAAAATCAGATTTTCGTGATACCGTGAGTTATGTCCAGGGTGAAAAATATCAGATTTTCGTGATTCCGTGAGAAAGGTCCAGGGTGAAAAAATTATATTTTCCTGATACCTTGAGTTTAGTCCAGGTGAAAAAAAGAGATTTTCATGATACCATGAAAAAAGTTTAGGGTGAAAAAAATCCGATATTCCTGATACCGTGAGTAAGGTCCAGGGTGAAAAAAGTCAGATTTTCATGATACCGTGAGTAACGTCCCGGGTGAAAAAAATCATATTTTCCTGATACCGTGAGTAACGTCCCGGGTGAAAAAAATCATATTTTCCTGATACCGTGAGTAAAGTCCAGGGTGAAAAAATCCGATTTTCCTGATACCATGAGTAACATCCCGGGGTTAAAAACTCATATTTTCCTGATACCGTGAGTAAAGTCCAGGGTGAAAAAAATCAGATTTTCCTGATACCGTGAGTAACGTCCCGGGTGAAAAAAATCAGATTTTCCTGATACCGTGAGTAACGTCCATCGTGAAGAAAATCAGATTTTCCTGATACCGTGAGTAACGTCCAGGGTGAAAAAAATTATATTTTCCTGATACCTTGAGTTTAGTCCAGGTGAAAAAAAAGAGATTTTCATGATACCATGAAAAAAGTTTAGGGTGAAAAAAATCCGATATTCCTGATACCATGAGTAAGGTCCAGGGTGAAAAAAATCAGATTTTCCTGACACCGTGAGTAACGTCCCGGGTGAAAAAAATCATATTATCCTGATACCGTGAGAAACGTCCAAGTGTGAAAAAAATCATATTTTCCTGATACCGTGAGTAAAGTCCAGGGTGAAAAAAAAATCAAATTTTCATGATACCATGGGTAATAGTCCAGGTGAAAAAAATCCGATTTTCCTGATACCGTGAGTCACGTCCAGGGTGAAAAAAATCAGATTTTCCAGATACCGTGAGTTATGTCCAGGGTGAAAAATATCTGATTTTCCTGATACCATGAGTAACGTCCAGGGTGAAAAAAATTATATTTTCCTGATACCTTGAGTTTAGTCCAGGTGGAAAAAAAGAGATTTTCATGATACCATGAAAAAAGTTTAGGGTGAAAAAAATCCGATATTCCTGATACCGTGAGTAAGGTCCAGGGTGAAAAAAGTCAGATTTTCATGATACCGTGAGTAACGTCCCGGTTGAAAAAAATCATATTTTCCTGATACCGTGAGTAACATCCCGGGTGAAAAAAATCCGATTTTCCTGATACCGTGAGACACGTCCAGGGTGAAAAATATCTGATTTTCCTGATACCGTGAGTAACGTCCTGGGTGAAAAAAATCATATTTTCCTGATACCGTGAGTAAAGTCCAGGGTGAAAAAAATCAGATTTTCCTGATACCATGAGTAACGTCCCGGGTGAAAAAAAATCATATTCCTGATTCCGTGAGTAAAGTCCAGGGTGAAAAAAATCAGATTTTCCTGATACCGTGAGTAATGTCCCGGGTGAAAAAAATCCGATTTTCCTGATACTGTGAGTAACGTCCAGGGTGAAAAAAATCCGATTTTCCTGATACCGTGAGACACGTCCAGCGTGAAAAAAATCTGATTTTCCTGATACCGTGAGTAACGTACAGGGTGAAAAAAATCCGATATTCCTGATACCATGAGTAAGGTCCAGGGTGAAAAAAATCAGATTTTCCTGATACCGTGAGTAACGTCCCGGGTGAAAAAAGTCAGATTTTCCTGATACCGTGAGTAACGTCCCGGGTGAAAAAAAAATCATATTTTCCTGATACCGTGAGTAACGTCCCGGGTGAAAAAAATCCGATTTTCCTGATACCGTGAGTAACGTCCAGGGTGAAAAAAATCCGATTTTCCTGATACCGTGAGACACGTCCAGCGTGAAAAAAATCTGATTTTCCTGATACCGTGAGTAACGTACAGGGTGAAAAAAATCCGATATTCCTGATACCATGAGTAAGGTCCAGGGTGAAAAAAATCAGATTTTCCTGATACCGTGAGTCACGTCCAGGGTGAAAAAAATCAGATTTTCCTGATACCGTGAGTTATGTCCAGGGTGAAAAATATCAGATTTTCCTGATACCATGAGTAACGTCCAGGGTGAAAAAAATTATATTTTCCTGATACCTTGAGTTTAGTCCAGGTGGAAAAAAAGAGATTTTCATGATACCATGAAAAAAGTTTAGGGTGAAAAAAATCCGATATTCCTGATACCGTGAGTAAGGTCCAGGGTGAAAAAAGTCAGATTTTCATGATACCGTGAGTAACGTCCCGGTTGAAAAAAATCATATTTTCCTGATACCGTGAGTAACGTCCCGGGTGAAAAAAATCCGATTTTCCTGATACCGTGAGACACGTCCAGGGTGAAAAATATCTGATTTTCCTGATAACGTGAGTAACGTCCTGGGTGAAAAAAATCATATTTTCCTGATACCGTGAGTAAAGTCCAGGGTGAAAAAAATCAGATTTTCCTGATACCATGAGTAACGTCCCGGGTGAAAAAAAATCATATTCCTGATTCCGTGAGTAAAGTCCAGGGTGAAAAAAATCAGATTTTCCTGATACCGTGAGTAATGTCCCGGGTGAAAAAAATCCGATTTTCCTGATACTGTGAGTAACGTCCAGGGTGAAAAAAATCCGATTTTCCTGATACCGTGAGACACGTCCAGCGTGAAAAAAATCTGATTTTCCTGATACCGTGAGTAACGTACAGGGTGAAAAAAATCCGATATTCCTGATACCATGAGTAAGGTCCAGGGTGAAAAAAATCAGATTTTCCTGATACCGTGAGTAACGTCCCGGGTGAAAAAAGTCAGATTTTCCTGATACCGTGAGTAACGTCCCGGGTGAAAAAAAAATCATATTTTCCTGATACCGTGAGTAACGTCCCGGGTGAAAAAAATCCGATTTTCCTGATACCGTGAGTAACGTCCAGGGTGAAAAAAATCCGATTTTCCTGATACCGTGAGACACGTCCAGCGTGAAAAAAATCTGATTTTCCTGATACCGTGAGTAACGTACAGGGTGAAAAAAATCCGATATTCCTGATACCATGAGTAAGGTCCAGGGTGAAAAAAATCAGATTTTCCTGATACCGTGAGTCACGTCCAGGGTGAAAAAAATCAGATTTTCCTGATACCGTGAGTTATGTCCAGGGTGAAAAATATCAGATTTTCCTGATACCATGAGTAACGTCCAGGGTGAAAAAAATTATATTTTCCTGATACCTTGAGTTTAGTCCAGGTGGAAAAAAAGAGATTTTCATGATACCATGAAAAAAGTTTAGGGTGAAAAAAATCCGATATTCCTGATACCGTGAGTAAGGTCCAGGGTGAAAAAAGTCAGATTTTCATGATACCGTGAGTAACGTCCCGGTTGAAAAAAATCATATTTTCCTGATACCGTGAGTAACGTCCCGGGTGAAAAAAATCCGATTTTCCTGATACCGTGAGACACGTCCAGGGTGAAAAATATCTGATTTTCCTGATAACGTGAGTAACGTCCTGGGTGAAAAAAATCATATTTTCCTGATACCGTGAGTAAAGTCCAGGGTGAAAAAAATCAGATTTTCCTGATACCATGAGTAACGTCCCGGGTGAAAAAAAATCATATTCCTGATTCCGTGAGTAAAGTCCAGGGTGAAAAAAATCAGATTTTCCTGATACCGTGAGTAATGTCCCGGGTGAAAAAAATCCGATTTTCCTGATACTGTGAGTAACGTCCAGGGTGAAAAAAATCCGATTTTCCTGATACCGTGAGACACGTCCAGCGTGAAAAAAATCTGATTTTCCTGATACCGTGAGTAACGTACAGGGTGAAAAAAATCCGATATTCCTGATACCATGAGTAAGGTCCAGGGTGAAAAAAATCAGATTTTCCTGATACCGTGAGTAACGTCCCGGGTGAAAAAAGTCAGATTTTCCTGATACCGTGAGTAACGTCCCGGGTGAAAAAAAAATCATATTTTCCTGATACCGTGAGTAACGTCCCGGGTGAAAAAAATCCGATTTTCCTGATACCGTGAGTAACGTCCAGGGTGAAAAAAATCCGATTTTCCTGATACCGTGAGACACGTCCAGCGTGAAAAAAATCTGATTTTCCTGATACCGTGAGTAACGTACAGGGTGAAAAAAATCCGATATTCCTGATACCATGAGTAAGGTCCAGGGTGAAAAAAATCAGATTTTCCTGATACCGTGAGTCACGTCCAGGGTGAAAAAAATCAGATTTTCCTGATACCGTGAGTTATGTCCAGGGTGAAAAATATCAGATTTTCCTGATACCATGAGTAACGTCCAGGGTGAAAAAAATTATATTTTCCTGATACCTTGAGTTTAGTCCAGGTGGAAAAAAAGAGATTTTCATGATACCATGAAAAAAGTTTAGGGTGAAAAAAATCCGATATTCCTGATACCGTGAGTAAGGTCCAGGGTGAAAAAAGTCAGATTTTCATGATACCGTGAGTAACGTCCCGGTTGAAAAAAATCATATTTTCCTGATACCGTGAGTAACGTCCCGGGTGAAAAAAATCCGATTTTCCTGATACCGTGAGACACGTCCAGGGTGAAAAATATCTGATTTTCCTGATACCGTGAGTAACGTCCTGGGTGAAAAAAATCATATTTTCCTGATACCGTGAGTAAAGTCCAGGGTGAAAAAAATCAGATTTTCCTGATACCATGAGTAACGTCCCGGGTGAAAAAAAATCATATTCCTGATTCCGTGAGTAAAGTCCAGGGTGAAAAAAATCAGATTTTCCTGATACCGTGAGTAACGTCCCGGGTGAAAAAAATCCGATTTTCCTGATACTGTGAGTAACGTCCAGGGTGAAAAAAATCCGATTTTCCTGATACCGTGAGACACGTCCAGCGTGAAAAAAATCTGATTTTCCTGATACCGTGAGTAACGTACAGGGTGAAAAAAATCCGATATTCCTGATACCATGAGTAAGGTCCAGGGTGAAAAAAATCAGATTTTCCTCAAACCGTGAGTAACGTCCCGGGTGAAAAAAGTCAGATTTTCCTGATACCGTGAGTAACGTCCCGGGTGAAAAAAAATCATATTTTCCTGATACCGTGAGTAACGTCCCGGGTGAAAAAAATCCGATTTTCCTGATACCGTGAGTAACGTCCAGGGTGAAAAAAATCCGATTTTCCTGATACCGTGAGACACGTCCAGCGTGAAAAAAATCTGATTTTCCTGATACCGTGAGTAACGTACAGGGTGAAAAAAATCCGATATTCCTGATACCATGAGTAAGGTCCAGGGTGAAAAAAATCAGATTTTCCTGATACCGTGAGTCACGTCCAGGGTGAAAAAAATCAGATTTTCCTGATACCGTGAGTTATGTCCAGGGTGAAAAATATCAGATTTTCCTGATACCATGAGTAACGTCCAGGGTGAAAAAAATTATATTTTCCTGATACCTTGAGTTTAGTCCAGGTGGAAAAAAAGAGATTTTCATGATACCATGAAAAAAGTTTAGGGTGAAAAAAATCCGATATTCCTGATACCGTGAGTAAGGTCCAGGGTGAAAAAATCTGATTTTCCTGATACCATGAGTAACGTCCCGGTTGAAAAATATCTGATTTTCCTGATACCGTGAGTAAGGTCCAGGGTGAAAAAAATCAGATTTTCCTGATACCGTGAGACACGTCCAGCGTGAAAAAAATCTGATTTTCCTGATACCGTGAGTTATGTCCAGGGTGAAAAATATCAGATTTTCCTGATACCATGAGTAACGTGCAGGGTGAAAAAAATTATATTTTCCTGATACCTTGAGTTTAGTCCAGGTGGAAAAAAAGAGATTTTCATGATACCATGAAAAAAGTTTAGGGTGAAAAAAATCCGATATTCCTGATACCGTGAGTAAGGTCCAGGGTGAAAAAAGTCAGATTTTCATGATACCGTGAGTAACGTCCCGGTTGAAAAAAATCATATTTTCCTGATACCGTGAGACACGTCCAGGGTGAAAAATATCTGATTTTCCTGATACCGTGAGTAACGTCCTGGGTGAAAAAAATCATATTTTCCTGATACCGTGGGTAAAGTCCAGGGTGAAAAAAATCAGATTTTCCTGATACCATGAGTAACGTCCCGGGTGAAAAAAAATCATATTCCTGATTCCGTGAGTAAAGTCCAGGGTGAAAAAAATCAGATTTTCCTGATACCGTGAGTAACGTCCCGGGTGAAAAAAATCCGATTTTCCTGATACTGTGAGTAACGTCCAGGGTGAAAAAAATCCGATTTTCCTGATACCGTGAGACACGTCCAGCGTGAAAAAAATCTGATTTTCCTGATACCGTGAGTAACGTACAGGGTGAAAAAAATCCGATATTCCTGATACCATGAGTAAGGTCCAGGGTGAAAAAAAATCAGATTTTCCTGATACCGTGAGTAACGTCCCGGGTGAAAAAAGTCAGATTTTCCTGATACCGTGAGTAACGTCCCGGGTGAAAAAAAATCATATTTTCCTGATACCGTGAGTAACGTCCCGGGTGAAAAAAATCCGATTTTCCTGATACCGTGAGTAACGTCCAGGGTGAAAAAAATCCGATTTTCCTGATACTGTGAGACACGTCCAGCGTGAAAAAAATCTGATTTTCCTGATACCGTGAGTAACGTACAGGGTGAAAAAAATCCGATATTCCTGATACCATGAGTAAGGTCCAGGGTGAAAAAAATCAGATTTTCCTGATACCGTGAGTCACGTCCAGGGTGAAAAAAATCAGATTTTCCTGATACCGTGAGTAACGTCCCGGGTGAAAAAAATCATATTTTCCTGATACCATGAGTAAAGTCCAGGGTGAAAAATATCAGATTTTCCTGATACCGTGAGTAACGTCCTGGGTGAAAAAAATTATATTTTCCTGATATCGTGAGTAACGTCCCGGGTGAAAAAAACCCGATTTTCCTGATACCGTGAGTAACGTCCAGGGTGAAAAAATCTGATTTTCCTGATACCATGAGTAATGTCCAGGGTGAAAAAAATCCGATTTTCCTGATACCGTGAGTCACGTCCAGGTTGAAAAAAATCAGATTTTCTTGATACCGTGAGTAACGTCCCGGGTGAAAAAAATCATATTTTCCTGATACCGTGAGTAAAGTCCAGGGTGAAAAAAATCAGATTTTCCTGATACCATGAGTAACGTCCCGGGTGAAAAAAATCATATTTTCCTGATACCGTGAGAAACATCCTGGGTGAAAAAAATCATATTTTCCTGATACCGTGAGTAAAGTCCAGGGTGAAAAAAATCAAATTTTAATTATACCATGGGTAATATTCCAGGTGAAAAAAATCCGATTTTCCTGATACCGTGAGTCACGTCCAGGGTGAAAAAAATCAGATTTTCGTGATACCGTGAGTTATGTCCAGGGTGAAAAATATCAGATTTTCGTTATTCCGTGAGTAAGGTCCAGGGTGAAAAAATTATATTTTCCTGATACCTTGAGTTTAGTCCAGGTGAAAAAAAGAGATTTTCATGATACCATGAAAAAAGTTTAGGGTGAAAAAAATCCGATATTCCTGATACCGTGAGTAAGGTCCAGGGTGAAAAAAGTCAGATTTTCATGATACCGTGAGTAACGTCCCGGGTGAAAAAAATCATATTTTCCTGATACCGTGAGTAAAGTCCAGGGTGAAAAAATCCGATTTTCCTGATACCATGAGTAACATTCCGGGGTTAAAAAATCATATTTTCCTGATACCGTGAGTAAAGTCCAGGGTGAAAAAAATCAGATTTTCCTGATACCGTGAGTAACGTCCCGGGTGAAAAAAATCAGATTTTCCTGATACCGTGAGTAACGTCCATCGTGAAGAAAATCAGATTTTCCTGATACCGTGAGTAACGTCCAGGGTGAAAAAATTATATTTTCCTGATACCTTGAGTTTAGTCCAGGTGAAAAAAAAAGAGATTTTCATGATACCATGAAAAAAGTTTAGGGTGAAAAAAATCCGATATTCCTGATACCATGAGTAAGGTCCAGGGTGAAAAAAATCAGATTTTCCTGATACCGTGAGTAACGTCCCGGGTGAAAAAAATCATATTATCCTGATACCGTAAGAAACGTCCAAGTGTGAAAAAAATCATATTTTCCTGATACCGTGAGTAAAGTCCAGGGTGAAAAAAAATCAAATTTTCATGATACCATGGGTAATAGTCCAGGTGAAAAAAATCCGATTTTCCTGATACCGTGAGTCACGTCCAGGGTGAAAAAAATCAGATTTTCCAGATACCGTGAGTTACGTCCAGGGTGAAAAATATCAGATTTTCCTGATACCATGAGTAACGTCCAGGGTGAAAAAAATTATATTTTCCTGATACCTTGAGTTTAGTCCAGGTGGAAAAAAAGAGATTTTCATGATACCATGAAAAAAGTTTAGGGTGAAAAAAGTCAGATTTTCATGATACCGTGAGTAACGTCCCGGGTGAAAAAAATCATATTTTCCTGATACCGTGAGTAACGTCCCGGGTGAAAAAAATCATATTTTCCTGATACCGTGAGTAAAGTCCAGGGTGAAAAAAGTCAGATTTTCCTGATACCGTGAGTAACGTCCCGGGTGAAAAAAATCATATTTTCCTGATACCGTGAGTAACGTCCCGGGTGAAAAAAATTCGATTTTCCTGATACCGTGAGACACGTCCAGGGTGAAAAAAATCTGATTTTCCTGATACCGTGAGTAACGTACAGGGTGAAAAAAATCCGATATTCCTGATACCATGAGTAAGGTCCAGGCTGAAAAAAATCAGATTTTCCTGATACCGTGAGTCACGTCCAGGGTGAAAAAAATCAGATTTTCCTGATCCCGTGAGTAACGTCCCGGGTAAAAAAATCATATTTTCCTGATACCATGAGTAAAGTCCAGGGTGAAAAATATCAGATTTTCCTGATACCGTGAGTAACGTCCTGGGTGAAAAAAAATTATATTTTCCTGATATCGTGAGTAACGTCCCGGGTGAAAAAAACCCGATTTTCCTGATACCGTGAGTAACGTCCAGGGTGAAAATAATCCGATTTTCCTGATACCGTGAGACACGTCCAGGGTGAAAAAAATCTGATTTTCCTGATACCGTGAGTAACGTACAGGATGAAAAAATCCGATTTTCCTGATACCATGAGTAATGTCCAGGGTGAAAAAAATCCGATTTTCCTGATACCGTGAGTAACGTCCAGGGTGAAAAAAATCATATTTTCCTGATACCGTGAGTAACGTCCCGGGTGAAAAAAATCATATTTTCCTGATACCGTGAGTAAAGTCCAGGGTGAAAAAAATTATATTTTCCTGATACCTTGAGTTTAGTCCAGGTGAAAAAAAAGAGATTTTCATGATACCATGAAAAAAGTTTAGGGTGAAAAAAATCCGATATTCCTGATACCGTGAGTAAGGTCCAGGGTGAAAAAAGTCAGATTTTCATGATACCGTGAGTAACGTCCCGGTTGAAAAAAATCATATTTTCCTGATACCGTGAGTAACGTCCCGGGTGAAAAATATCTGATTTTCCTGATACCGTGAGTAACGTCCTGGGTGAAAAAAATCATATTTTCCTGATACCGTGAGTAAAGTCCAGGGTGAAAAAAATCAGATTTTCCTGATACCATGAGTAACGTCCCGGGTGAAAAAAAATCATATTCCTGATTCCGTGAGTAAAGTCCAGGGTGAAAAAAATCAGATTTTCCTGATACCGTAAGTAACGTCCCGGGTGAAAAAAATCCGATTTTCCTGATACTGTGAGTAACGTCCAGGGTGAAAAAAATCCGATTTTCCTGATACCGTGAGACACGTCCAGCGTGAAAAAAATCTGATTTTCCTGATACCGTGAGTAACGTACAGGGTGAAAAAAATCCGATATTCCTGATACCATGAGTAAGGTTCAGGGTGAAAAAAATCAGATTTTCCTGATACCGTGAGTAACGTCCCGGGTGAAAAAAGTCAGATTTTCCTGATACCGTGAGTAACGTCCCGGGTGAAGAAAAATCATATTTTCCTGATACCGTGAGTAACGTCCCGGGTGAAAAAAATCCGATTTTCCTGATACCGTGAGTAACGTCCAGGGTGAAAAAAATCCGATTTTCCTGATACCGTGAGACACGTCCAGCGTGAAAAAAATCTGATTTTCCTGATACCGTGAGTAACGTACAGGGTGAAAAAAATCCGATATTCCTGATACCGTGAGTAAGGTCCAGGGTGAAAAAAATCAGATTTTCCTGATACCGTGAGTCACGTCCAGGGTGAAAAAAATCAGATTTTCCTGATACCGTGAGTAACGTCCCGGGTGAAAAAAATCATATTTTCCTGATACCATGAGTAAAGTCCAGGGTGAAAAATATCAGATTTTCCTGATACCGTGAGTAACGTCCTGGGTGAAAAAAATTATATTTTCCTGATATCGTGAGTAACGTCCCGGGTGAAAAAAACCCGATTTTCCTGATACCGTGAGTAACGTCCAGGGTGAAAATAATCCGATTTTCCTGATACCGTGAGACACGTCCAGGGTGAAAAAAATCTGATTTTCCTGATACCGTGAGTAACGTACAGGGTGAAAAAATCTGATTTTCCTGATACCATGAGTAATGTCCAGGGTGAAAAAAATCCGATTTTCCTGATACCGTGAGTCACGTCCAGGTTGAAAAAAATCAGATTTTCCTGATACCGTGAGTAACGTCCCGGGTGAAAAAAATCATATTTTCCTGATACCGTGAGTAAAGTCCAGGGTGAAAAAAAAACAGATTTTCCTGATACCATGAGTAACGTCCCGGGTGAAAAAAATCATATTTTCCTGATACCGTGAGAAACATCCTGGGTGAAAAAAATCATATTTTCCTGATACCGTGAGTAAAGTCCAGGGTGAAAAAAATCAAATTTTCATTATACCATGGGTAATATTCCAGGTGAAAAAAATCCGATTTTCCTGATACCGTGAGTCACGTCCAGGGTGAAAAAAATCAGATTTTCGTGATACCGTGAGTTATGTCCAGGGTGAAAAATATCAGATTTTCGTTATTCCGTGAGTAAGGTCCAGGGTGAAAAAATTATATTTTCCTCATACCTTGAGTTTAGTCCAGGTGAAAAAAAGAGATTTAATGATACCATGAAAAAAGTTTAGGGTGAAAAAAATCCGATATTCCTGATACCGTGAGTAAGGTCCAGGGTGAAAAAAGTCAGATTTTCATGATACCGTGAGTAACGTCCCGGGTGAAAAAAATCATATTTTCCTGATACCGTGAGTAACGTCCCGGGTGAAAAAAATCATATTTTCCTGATACCGTGAGTAAAGTCCAGGGTGAAAAAATCCGATTTTCCTGATACCATGAGTAACATCCTGGGGTTAAAAAATCATATTTTCCTGATACCGTGAGTAAAGTCCAGGGTGAAAAAAATCAGATTTTCCTGATACCGTGAGTAACGTCCCGGGTGAAAAAAATCAGATTTTCCTGATACCGTGAGTAACGTCCATCGTGAAGAAAATCAGATTTTCCTGATACCGTGAGACACGTCCAGGGTGAAAAAAATCCGATATTCCTGATACCATGAGTAAGGTCCAGGCTGAAAAAAATCAGATTTTCCTGATACCGTGAGTCACGTCCACGGTGAAAAAAATAAGATTTTCCTGATACCGTGAGTAACGTCCCGGGTGAAAAAAATCATATTTTCCTGATACCATGAGTAAAGTCCAGGGTGAAAAATATCAGATTTTCCTGATACCGTGAGTAACGTCCTGGGTGAAAAAAATTATATTTTCCTGATATCGTGAGTAACGTCCCGGGTGAAAAAAACCCGATTTTCCTGATACCGTGAGTAACGTCCAGGGTGAAAATAATCCGATTTTCCTGATACCGTGAGACACGTCCAGGGTGAAAAAAATCTGATTTTCCTGATACCTTTAGTAACGTACAGGATGAAAAAAATCATATTTTCCTGATACCGTGAGTAACGTCCCGGGTGAAAAAAATCATATTTTCCTGATACCGTGAGTAAAGTCCAGGGTGAAAAAAGTCAGATTTTCCTGATACCGTGAGTAACGTCCCGGGTGAAAAAAATCATATTTTCCTGATACCGTGAGTAACGTCCCGGGTGAAAAAAATCATATTTTCCTGATACCGTGAGTAACGTCCCGGATGAAAAAAATCCGATTTTCCTGATACCGTGAGTCATGTCCAGGGTGAAAAATATCTGATTTTCCTGATACCGTGAGTAACGTCCTGGGTGAAAAAAAATCATATTTTCCTGATACCGTGAATAAAGTCCAGAGTGAAAAAAATCAGATTTTCCTAATACCGTGAGTAACGTCCCGGGTGAAAAAAAATCATATTCCTGATTCCGTGAGTAAAGTCCAGGGTGAAAAAAATCAGATTTTCCTGATACCGTGAGTAACGTCCCGGGTGAAAAAAATCATATTTTCCTGATACCGTGAGTAAAGTCCAGGGTGAAAAAAGTCAGATTTTCCTGATACCGTGAGTAACGTCCCGGGTGAAAAAAATCATATTTTCCTGATACCGTGAGTAACGTCCCGGGTGAAAAAAATCCGATTTTCCTGATACCGTGAGACACGTCCAGGGTGAAAAAAATCTGATTTTCCTGATACCGTGAGTAACGTACAGGGTGAAAAAAATCCGATATTCCTGATACCATGAGTAAGGTCCAGGCTGAAAAAAATCAGATTTTCCTGATACCGTGAGTCACGTCCACGGTGAAAAAAATAAGATTTTCCTGATACCGTGAGTAACGTCCCGGGTGAAAAAAATCATATTTTCCTGATACCATGAGTAAAGTCCAGGGTGAAAAATATCAGATTTTCCTGATACCGTGAGTAACGTCCTGGGTGAAAAAAATTATATTTTCCTGATATCGTGAGTAACGTCCCGGGTGAAAAAAACCCGATTTTCCTGATACCGTGAGTAACGTCCAGGGTGAAAATAATCCGATTTTCCTGATACCGTGAGACACGTCCAGGGTGAAAAAAATCTGATTTTCCTGATACCTTTAGTAACGTACAGGATGAAAAAAATCATATTTTCCTGATACCGTGAGTAAAGTCCAGGGTGAAAAAAATCAGATTTTCCAGATACCGTGAGTTATGTCCAGGGTGAAAAATATCAGATTTTCGTGATACCGTGAGTAAGGTCCAGGGTGAAAAAATTATATTTTCCTGATACCTTGAGTTTAGTCCAGGTGAAAAAAAGAAATTTTCATGATACCATGAAAAAAGTTTAGGGTGAAAAAAATCCGATATTCCTGATACCGTGAGTAAGGTCCAGGGTGAAAAAAGTCAGATTTTCATGATACCGTGAGTAACGTCCCGGGTGAAAAAAATCATATTTTCCTGATACCGTGAGTAACGTCCCGGGTGAAAAAAATCATATTTTCCTGATACCGTGAGTAAAGTCCAGGGTCAAAAAATCCGATTTTCCTGATACCGTGAGTCACGTCCAGGTTGAAAAAAATCAGATTTTCCTGATACCGTGAGTAACGTCCCGGGTGAAAAAAATCAGATTTTCCTGATACCGTGAGTAACGTCCAGGGTGAAAAAAATTATATTTTCCTGATACCTTGAGTTTAGTCCAGGTGAAAAAAAAAGAGATTTTCATGATACCATGAAAAAAGTTTAGGGTGAAAAAAATCAGATTTTCCTGATACCGTGAGTAACGTCCCGGGTGAAAAAAATCATATTATCCTGATACCGTGAGAAACGTCCAAGTGTGAAAAAAATCATATTTTCCTGATACCGTGAGTAAAGTCCAGGGTGAAAAAAAAATCAAATTTTCATGATACCATGGGTAATAGTCCAGGTGAAAAAAATCTGATTTTCCTGATACCGTGAGTCACGTCCAGGGTGAAAAAAATCAGATTTTCCAGATACCGTGAGTTATGTCCAGGGTGAAAAAAATCAGATTTTCCTGATTCCGTGAGTAAAGTCCAGGGTGAAAAAAATCAGATTTTCCTGATACCATGAGTAACGTCCCGGGTGAAAAAATCATATTTTCCTGATACCGTGAGTAAAGTCCAGGGTGAAAAAAGTCAGATTTTCCTGATACCGTGAGTAACGTCCCGGGTGAAAAAAATCATATTTTCCTGATACCGTGAGTAACGTCCCGGGTGAAAAAAATCATATTTTCCTGATACCGTGAGTAACGTCCCGGGTGAAAAAAATCCGATTTTCCTGATACCGTGAGTCATGTCCAGGGTGAAAAATATCTGATTTTCCTGATACCGTGAGTAACGTCCCGGGTGAAAAAAAATCATATTCCTGATTCCGTGAGTAAAGTCCAGGGTGAAAAAAATCAGATTTTCCTGATACCGTGAGTAACGTCCCGGGTGAAAAAAATCATATTTTCCTGATACCGTGAGTAAAGTCCAGGGTGAAAAAAGTCAGATTTTCCTGATACCGTGAGTAACGTCCCGGGTGAAAAAAATCATATTTTCCTGATACCGTGAGTAACGTCCCGGGTGAAAAAAATCCGATTTTCCTGATACCGTGAGACACGTCCAGGGTGAAAAAAATCCGATATTCCTGATACCATGAGTAAGGTCCAGGCTGAAAAAAATCAGATTTTCCTGATACCGTGAGTCACGTCCACGGTGAAAAAAATAAGATTTTCCTGATACCGTGAGTAACGTCCCGGGTGAAAAAAATCATATTTTCCTGATACCATGAGTAAAGTCCAGGGTGAAAAATATCAGATTTTCCTGATACCGTGAGTAACGTCCTGGGTGAAAAAAATTATATTTTCCTGATATCGTGAGTAACGTCCCGGGTGAAAAAAACCCGATTTTCCTGATACCGTGAGTAACGTCCAGGGTGAAAATAATCCGATTTTCCTGATACCGTGAGACACGTCCAGGGTGAAAAAAATCTGATTTTCCTGATACCTTTAGTAACGTACAGGATGAAAAAAATCATATTTTCCTGATACCGTGAGTAACGTCCCGGGTGAAAAAAATTCGATTTTCCAGATACCGTGAGTCATGTCCAGGGTGAAAAATATCTGATTTTCCTGATACCGTGAGTAACGTCCTGGGTGAAAAAAAATCATATTTTCCTGATACCGTGAATAAAGTCCAGGGTGAAAAAAATCAGATTTTCCTAATACCGTGAGTAACGTCCCGGGTGAAAAAAAATCATATTCCTGATTCCGTGAGTAAAGTCCAGGGTGAAAAAAATCAGATTTTCCTGATACCGTGAGTAACGTCCCGGGTGAAAAAAATCATATTTTCCTGATACCGTGAGTAAAGTCCAGGGTGAAAAAAGTCAGATTTTCCTGATACCGTGAGTAACGTCCCGGGTGAAAAAAATCATATTTTCCTGATACCGTGAGTAACGTCCCGGGTGAAAAAAATCCGATTTTCCTGATACCGTGAGACACGTCCAGGGTGAAAAAAATCTGATTTTCCTGATACCGTGAGTAACGTACAGGGTGAAAAAAATCCGATATTCCTGATACCATGAGTAAGGTCCAGGCTGAAAAAAATCAGATTTTCCTGATACCGTGAGTCACGTCCACGGTGAAAAAAATAAGATTTTCCTGATACCGTGAGTAACGTCCCGGGTGAAAAAAATCATATTTTCCTGATACCATGAGTAAAGTCCAGGGTGAAAAATATCAGATTTTCCTGATACCGTGAGTAACGTCCTGGGTGAAAAAAATTATATTTTCCTGATATCGTGAGTAACGTCCCGGGTGAAAAAAACCCGATTTTCCTGATACCGTGAGTAACGTCCAGGGTGAAAATAATCCGATTTTCCTGATACCGTGAGACACGTCCAGGGTGAAAAAAATCTGATTTTCCTGATACCTTTAGTAACGTACAGGATGAAAAAAATCATATTTTCCTGATACCGTGAGTAAAGTCCAGGGTGAAAAAAATCAGATTTTCCAGATACCGTGAGTTATGTCCAGGGTGAAAAATATCAGATTTTCGTGATACCGTGAGTAAGGTCCAGGGTGAAAAAATTATATTTTCCTGATACCTTGAGTTTAGTCCAGGTGAAAAAAAGAAATTTTCATGATACCATGAAAAAAGTTTAGGGTGAAAAAAATCCGATATTCCTGATACCGTGAGTAAGGTCCAGGGTGAAAAAAGTCAGATTTTCATGATACCGTGAGTAACGTCCCGGGTGAAAAAAATCATATTTTCCTGATACCGTGAGTAACGTCCCGGGTGAAAAAAATCATATTTTCCTGATACCGTGAGTAAAGTCCAGGGTGAAAAAATCCGATTTTCCTGATACCGTGAGTCACGTCCAGGTTGAAAAAAATCAGATTTTCCTGATACCGTGAGTAACGTCCCGGGTGAAAAAAAATCAGATTTTCCTGATACCGTGAGTAACGTCCAGGGTGAAAAAAATTATATTTTCCTGATACCTTGAGTTTAGTCCAGGTGAAAAAAAAAGAGATTTTCATGATACCATGAAAAAAGTTTAGGGTGAAAAAAATCAGATTTTCCTGATACCGTGAGTAACGTCCCGGGTGAAAAAAATCATATTATCCTGATACCGTGAGAAACGTCCAAGTGTGAAAAAAATCATATTTTCCTGATACCGTGAGTAAAGTCCAGGGTGAAAAAAAAATCAAATTTTCATGATACCATGGGTAATAGTCCAGGTGAAAAAAATCTGATTTTCCTGATACCGTGAGTCACGTCCAGGGTGAAAAAAATCAGATTTTCCAGATACCGTGAGTTATGTCCAGGGTGAAAAAAATCAGATTTTCCTGATTCCGTGAGTAAAGTCCAGGGTGAAAAAAATCAGATTTTCCTGATACCATGAGTAACGTCCCGGGTGAAAAAATCATATTTTCCTGATACCGTGAGTAAAGTCCAGGGTGAAAAAAGTCAGATTTTCCTGATACCGTGAGTAACGTCCCGGGTGAAAAAAATCATATTTTCCTGATACCGTGAGTAACGTCCCGGGTGAAAAAAATCATATTTTCCTGATACCGTGAGTAACGTCCCGGGTGAAAAAAATCCGATTTTCCTGATACCGTGAGTCATGTCCAGGGTGAAAAATATCTGATTTTCCTGATACCGTGAGTAACGTCCCGGGTGAAAAAAAATCATATTCCTGATTCCGTGAGTAAAGTCCAGGGTGAAAAAAATCAGATTTTCCTGATACCGTGAGTAACGTCCCGGGTGAAAAAAATCATATTTTCCTGATACCGTGAGTAAAGTCCAGGGTGAAAAAAGTCAGATTTTCCTGATACCGTGAGTAACGTCCCGGGTGAAAAAAATCATATTTTCCTGATACCGTGAGTAACGTCCCGGGTGAAAAAAATCCGATTTTCCTGATACCGTGAGACACGTCCAGGGTGAAAAAAATCCGATATTCCTGATACCATGAGTAAGGTCCAGGCTGAAAAAAATCAGATTTTCCTGATACCGTGAGTCACGTCCCCGGTGAAAAAAATAAGATTTTCCTGATACCGTGAGTAACGTCCCGGGTGAAAAAAATCATATTTTCCTGATACCATGAGTAAAGTCCAGGGTGAAAAATATCAGATTTTCCTGATACCGTGAGTAACGTCCTGGGTGAAAAAAATTATATTTTCCTGATATCGTGAGTAACGTCCCGGGTGAAAAAAACCCGATTTTCCTGATACCGTGAGTAACGTCCAGGGTGAAAATAATCCGATTTTCCTGATACCGTGAGACACGTCCAGGGTGAAAAAAATCTGATTTTCCTGATACCTTTAGTAACGTACAGGATGAAAAAAATCATATTTTCCTGATACCGTGAGTAAAGTCCAGGGTGAAAAAAATCAGATTTTCCAGATACCGTGAGTTATGTCCAGGGTGAAAAATATCAGATTTTCGTGATACCGTGAGTAAGGTCCAGGGTGAAAAAATTATATTTTCCTTATACCTTGAGTTTAGTCCAGGTGAAAAAAAGAAATTTTCATGATACCATGAAAAAAGTTTAGGGTGAAAAAAATCCGATATTCCTGATACCGTGAGTAAGGTCCAGGGTGAAAAAAGTCAGATTTTCATGATACCGTGAGTAACGTCCCGGGTGAAAAAAATCATATTTTCCTGATACCGTGAGTAACGTCCCGGGTGAAAAAAATCATATTTTCCTGATACCGTGAGTAAAGTCCAGGGTGAAAAAATCCGATTTTCCTGATACCGTGAGTCACGTCCAGGTTGAAAAAAATCAGATTTTCCTGATACCGTGAGTAACGTCCCGGGTGAAAAAAATCAGATTTTCCTGATACCGTGAGTAACGTCCAGGGTGAAAAAAATTATATTTTCCTGATACCTTGAGTTTAGTCCAGGTGAAAAAAAAAGAGATTTTCATGATACCATGAAAAAAGTTTAGGGTGAAAAAAATCAGATTTTCCTGATACCGTGAGTAACGTCCCGGGTGAAAAAAATCATATTATCCTGATACCGTGAGAAACGTCCAAGTGTGAAAAAAATCATATTTTCCTGATACCGTGAGTAAAGTCCAGGGTGAAAAAAAAAATCAAATTTTCATGATACCATGGGTAATAGTCCAGGTGAAAAAAATCTGATTTTCCTGATACCGTGAGTCACGTCCAGGGTGAAAAAAATCAGATTTTCCAGATACCGTGAGTTATGTCCAGGGTGAAAAAAATCAGATTTTCCTGATTCCGTTAGTAAAGTCCAGGGTGAAAAAAATCATATTTTCCTGATACCATGAGTAACGTCCCGGGTGAAAAAAATCATATTTTCCTGATACCGTGAGTAAAGTCCAGGGTGAAAAAAGTCAGATTTTCCTGATACCGTGAGTAACGTCCCGGGTGAAAAAAATCATATTTTCCTGATACCGTGAGTAACGTCCCGGGTGAAAAAAATCATATTTTCCTGATACCGTGAGTAACGTCCCGGGTGAAAAAAATCCGATTTTCCTGATACCGTGAGTCATGTCCAGGGTGAAAAATATCTGATTTTCCTGATACCGTGAGTAACGTCCTGGGTGAAAAAAAATCATATTTTCCTGATACCGTGAGTAAAGTCCAGGGTGAAAAAAATCAGATTTTCCTGATACCGTGAGTAACGTCCCGGGTGAAAAAAAATCATATTCCTGATTCCGTGAGTAAAGTCCAGGGTGAAAAAAATCAGATTTTCCTGATACCGTGAGTAACGTCCCGGGTGAAAAAAATCATATTTTCCTGATACCGTGAGTAAAGTCCAGGGTGAAAAAAATCAGATTTTCCAGATACCGTGAGTTATGTCCAGGGTGAAAAATATCAGATTTTCGTGATACCGTGAGTAAGGTCCAGGGTGAAAAAATTATATTTTCCTGATACCTTGAGTTTAGTCCAGGTGAAAAAAAGAAATTTTCATGATACCATGAAAAAAGTTTAGGGTGAAAAAAATCCGATATTCCTGATACCGTGAGTAAGGTCCAGGGTGAAAAAAGTCAGATTTTCATGATACCGTGAGTAACGTCCCGGGTGAAAAAAATCATATTTTCCTGATACCGTGAGTAACGTCCCGGGTGAAAAAAATCATATTTTCCTGATACCGTGAGTAAAGTCCAGGGTGAAAAAATCCGATTTTCCTGATACCGTGAGTCACGTCCAGGTTGAAAAAAATCAGATTTTCCTGATACCGTGAGTAACGTCCCGGGTGAAAAAAATCATATTTTCCTAATACCATGAGTAAAGTCCAGGGTGAAAAAAATCAGATTTTCCTGATACCGTGAGTAACGTCCCGGGTGAAAAAAATCATATTTTCCTGATACCTTGAGTTTAGTCCAGGTGAAAAAAAAGAGATTTTCATGATACCATGAAAAAAGTTTAGGGTGAAAAAAATCCGATAGTCCTGATACCGTGAGTAAGGTCCAGGGTGAAAAAAGTCAGATTTTCATGATACCGTGAGTAACGTCCCCGGTGAAAAAAATCATATTTTCCTGATACCGTGAGTAACGTCCCGGGTGAAAAAAATCAGATTTTCCTGATACCGTGAGTAACGTCCCGGGTGAAAAAAATCATATTCCTGATTCCGTGAGTAAAGTCCAGGGTGAAAAAAATCAGATTTTCCTGATACCGTGAGTAACGTCCAGGGTGAAACAAATCAGATTTTCCTGATACCGTGAGTAACGTCCCGGGTGAAAAAAAATCATATTTTCCTGATACCGTGAGTAAAGTCCAGGGTGAAAAAAGTCAGATTTTCATGATACCGTGAGTAACGTCCCGGGTGAAAAAAATCATATTTTCCTGATACCGTGAGTAACGTCCCGGGTGAAAAAAATCATATTTTCCTGATACCGTGAGTAAAGTCCAGGGTGAAAAAATCCGATTTTCCTGATACCGTGAGTAACGTCCCGGGTGAAAAAAATCAGATTTTCCTGATACCGTGAGTAACGTCCATCGTGAAGAAAATCAGATTTTCCTGATACCGTGAGTAACGTCCAGGGTGAAAAAAATTATATTTTCCTGATACCTTGAGTTTAGTCCAGGTGAAAAAAAGAGATTTTCATGATACCATGAAAAAAGTTTAGGGTGAAAAAAAAACCGATATTCCTGATACCATGAGTAAGGTCCAGGATGAAAAAAATCAGATTTTCCTGATACCGTGAGTAACGTCCCGGGTGAAAAAAAATCATATTTTCCTGATACGGTGAGTAAAGTCCAGGGTGAAAAAAAAATCAAATTTTCATGACACCATGGGTAATAGTCCAGGTGAATAAAATCCGATTTTCCTGATACCATGAGTCACGTCCAGGGTGAAAAAAGTCAGATTTTCCTGATACCGTGAGTAACGTCCCGGGTGAAAAAAATCATATTATGCTGATTCCGTGAGTAACGTCCCGGGTGAAAAAAATCATATTTTCCTGATACCGTGAGTAAAGTCCAGGGTGAAAAAAATCAAATTTTCATGATACCATGGGTAATATTCCAGGTGAAAAAAATCCGATTTTCCTGATACCGTGAGTCACGTCCAGGGTGAAAAAAATCAGATTTTCCAGATACCGTGAGTAACGTCCAGGGTGAAAAAAATCCGATTTTCCTGATACCGTGAGACACGTCCAGCGTGAAAAAAATCTGATTATCCTGATACCGTGAGTAACGTACAGGGTGAAAAAAATCCGATATTCCTGATACCATGAGTAAGGTCCAGGGTGAAAAAAATCAGATTTTCCTGATACCGTGAGTAACGTCCCGGGTGAAAAAAATCATATTATGCTGATACCGTGAGAAACGTCCAAGGGTGAAAAAAATCATATTTTCCTGATACCGTGAGTAAAGTCCAGGGTGAAAAAAAAATCAAATTTTCATGACACCATGGGTAATAGTCCAGGTGAAAAAAATCCGATTTTCCTGATACCGTGAGTCACGTCCAGGGTGAAAAAAGTCAGATTTTCCAGATACCGTGAGTTATGTCCAGGGTGAAAAATATCAGATTTCCCTGATACTGTGAGTAACGTCCAGGGTGAAAAAAATTATATTTTCCTGATACCTTGAGTTTAGTCCAGGTGAAAAAAAAGAGATTTTAATGATACCATGAAAAAAGTTTAGGGTGAAAAAAATCCGATATTCCTGATACCGTGAGTAAGGTCCAGGGTGAAAAAAGTCAGATTTTCCTGATACCGTGAGTAACGTCCCGGTTGAAAAAAATCATATTTTCCTGATACCGTGAGTAACGTCCAGGGTGAAAAAAATCCGATTTTCCTGATACCGTGAGACACGTCCAGGGTGAAAAATATCTGATTTTCCTGATACCATGAGTCACGTCCAGGGTGAAAAAAATCATATTTTCCTGATACCGTGAGTAAAGTCCAGGGTGAAAAAAATCAGATTTTCCTGATACCATGAGTAACGTCCCGGGTGAAAAAAATCATATTCCTGATTCCGTGAGTAAAGTCCAGGGTGAAAAAAATCAGATTTTCCTGATACCGTGAGTAACGTCCCGGGTGAAAAAAGTCAGATTTTCCTGATACCGTGAGTAACGTCCCGGGTGAAATAATCTGATTTTCCTGATACCGTGAGTAACGTCCAGGGTGAAAAAAATCCGATTTTCCTGATACCGTGAGACACGTCCAGCGTGAAAAAAATCTGATTTTCCTGACACCGTGAGTAACGTACAGGGTGAAAAAAATCCGATGTTCCTGATACCATGAGTAAGGTCCAGGGTGAAAAAAATCAGATTTTCCTGATACCGTGAGTAACGTCCCGGGTGAAAAAAGTCAGATTTTCCTGATACCGTGAGTAACGTCCCGGGTGAAAAAAAAATCATATTTTCCTGATACCGTGAGTAACGTCACGGGTGAAAAAAATCCGATTTTCCTGATACCGTGAGTAACGTCCAGGGTGAAAAAAATCCGATTTTCCTGATACCGTGAGACACGTCCAGCGTGAAAAAAATCTGATTTTCCTGATACCGTGAGTAACGTACAGGGTGAAAAAAATCCGATATTCCTGATACCATGAGTAAGGTCCAGGGTGAAAAAAATCAGATTTTCCTGATACCGTGAGTCACGTCCAGGGTGAAAAAAATCAGATTTTCCTGATACCGTGAGTAACGTCCCGGGTGAAAAAAATCATATTTTCCTGATACCATGAGTAAAGTCCAGGGTGAAAAATGTCAGAATTTCCTGATACCGTGAGTAATGTCCAGGGTGAAAATAATCCGATTTTCCTGATACCGTGAGTAACGTACAGGGTGAAAAAATCCGATTTTCCCGATACCGTGAGTAACGTCCAGGGTGAAAATAATCCGATTTTCCTGATACCGTGAGTAACGTACAGGGTGAAAAAATCCGATTTTCCCGATACCGTGAGTAACGTACAGGGTGAAAAAATCCAATTTTCCTGATACCATGAGTAATGTCCAGGGTGAAAAAAATCCGATTTTCCTGATACCGTGAGTCACGTCCAGGGTGAAAAAAATCAGATTTCCCTGATACCGTGAGTCACGTCCAGGGTGAAAAAAAATCATATTTTCCTGATACCGTGAGTAAAGTCCAAGGTGAAAAAAATCAGATTTTCCTGATACCGTGAGTAACGTCCCGGGTGAAAAAAATCAGATTTTCGTGATACCGTGAGTTATGTCCAGGGTGAAAAATATCAGATTTTCGTGATACCGTGAGTAAGGTCCAGGGTGAAAAAATTATATTTTCCTGATACCTTGAGTTTAGTCCAGGTGAAAAAAAGAGATTTTCATGATACCATGAAAAAAGTTTAGGGTGAAAAAAATCCGATATTCCTGATACCGTGAGTAAGGTCCAGGGTGAAAAAAGTCAGATTTTCATGATACCATGAGTAACGTCCCGGGTGAAAAAAATCATATTTTCCTGATACCGTGAGTAACGTCCCGGGTGAAAAAAATCATATTTTCCTGATACCGTGAGTAAAGTCCAGGGTGAAAAAATCCGATTTTCCTGATACCGTGAGTAACATCCCGGTGTTAAAAAATCATATTATCCTGATACCGTGAGAAACGTCCAAGGGTGAAAAAAATCCGATTTTCCTGATACCGTGAGTCAGTCCAGGGTGAAAAAAATCAGATTTTCCAGATACCGTGAGTTATGTCCAGGGTGAAAAATATCAGATTTTCCTGATACCATGAGTAACGTCCAGGGTGAAAAAAATTATATTTTCCTGATACCTTGAGTTTAGTCCAGGTGAAAAAAAAGAGATTTTCATGATACCATGAAAAAAGTTTAGGGTGAAAAAAATCCGATAGTCCTGATACCGTGAGTAAGGTCCAGGGTGAAAAAAGTCAGATTTTCATGATACCGTGAGTAACGTCCCCGGTGAAAAAAATCATATTTTCCTGATACCATGAGTAACGTCCCGGGTGAAAAAAATCAGATTTTCATGATACCGTGAGTAATGTCCCGGGTGAAAAAAATCATATTCCTGATTCCGTGAGTAAAGTCCAGGGTGAAAAAAATCAGATTTTCCTGATACCGTGAGTAACGTCCAGGGTGAAACAAATCAGATTTTCCTGATACCGTGAGTAACGTCCCGGGTGAAAAAAATCAGATTTTCCAGATACCGTGAGTTATGTCCAGGGTGAAAAATATCAGATTTTCCTGATACCATGAGTAACGTCCAGGGTGAAAAAAATTATATTTTCCTGATACCTTGAGTTTAGTCCAGGTGAAAAAAAAAGAGATTTTCATGATACCATGAATAAAGTTTAGGGTGAAAAAAATCCGATAGTCCTGATACCGTGAGTAAGGTCCAGGGTGAAAAAAGTCAGATTTTCATGATACCGTGAGTAACATCCCCGGTGAAAAAAATCATATTTTCCTGATACCGTGAGTAACCTCCCGGGTGAAAAAAATCATATTCCTGATTCCGTGAGTAAAGTCCAGGGTGAAAAAAATCAGATGTTCCTGATACCGTGAGTAACGTCCCGGGTGAAAAAAGTCAGATTTTCCTGATACCGTGAGTAACGTCCCGGGTGAAATAATCCGATTTTCCTGATACCGTGAGTAACGTCCAGGGTGAAAAAAATCCGATTTTCCTGATACCGTGAGACACGTCCAGCGTGAAAAAAATCTGATTTTCCTGATACCGTGAGTAACGTACAGGGTGAAAAAAATCCGATGTTCCTGATACCATGAGTAAGGTCCAGGGTGAAAAAAATCAGATTTTCCTGATACCGTGAGTAACGTCCCGGGTGAAAAAAGTCAGATTTTCCTGATACCGTGAGTAACGTCCCGGGTGGAAAAAAAATCATATTTTCCTGATACCGTGAGTAACGTCACGGGTGAAAAAAATCCGATTTTCCTGATACCGTGAGTAACGTCCAGGGTGAAAAAAATCCGATTTTCCTGATACCGTGAGACACGTCCAGCGTGAAAAAAATCTGATTTTCCTGATACCGTGAGTAACGTACAGGGTGAAAAAAATCCGATATTCCTGATACCGTGAGTAACGTCCCGGGTGAAAAAAATCATATTTTCCTGATACCATGAGTAAAGTCCAGGGTGAAAAATGTCAGAATTTCCTGATACCGTGAGTAACGTCCAGGGTGAAAATAATCCGATTTTCCTGATACCGTGAGTAACGTACAGGGTGAAAAAATCCGATTTTCCCGATACCGTGAGTAACGTCCAGGGTGAAAATAATCCGATTTTCCTGATACCGTGAGTAACGTACAGGGTGAAAAAATCCGATTTTCCCGATACCGTGAGTAACGTACAGGGTGAAAAAATCCAATTTTCCTGATACCATGAGTAATGTCCAGGGTGAAAAAAATCCGATTTTCCTGATACCGTGAGTCACGTCCAGGGTGAAAAAAATCAGATTTCCCTGATACCGTGAGTCACGTCCAGGGTGAAAAAAAATCATATTTTCCTGATACCGTGAGTAAAGTCCAAGGTGAAAAAAATCAGATTTTCCTGATACCGTGAGTAACGTCCCGGGTGAAAAAAATCAGATTTTCGTGATACCGTGAGTTATGTCCAGGGTGAAAAATATCAGATTTTCGTGATACCGTGAGTAAGGTCCAGGGTGAAAAAATTATATTTTCCTGATACCTTGAGTTTAGTCCAGGTGAAAAAAAGAGATTTTCATGATACCATGAAAAAAGTTTAGGGTGAAAAAAATCCGATATTCCTGATACCGTGAGTAAGGTCCAGGGTGAAAAAAGTCAGATTTTCATGATACCATGAGTAACGTCCCGGGTGAAAAAAATCATATTTTCCTGATACCGTGAGTAACGTCCCGGGTGAAAAAAATCATATTTTCCTGATACCGTGAGTAAAGTCCAGGGTGAAAAAATCCGATTTTCCTGATACCGTGAGTAACATCCCGGTGTTAAAAAATCATATTATCCTGATACCGTGAGAAACGTCCAAGGGTGAAAAAAATCCGATTTTCCTGATACCGTGAGTCAGTCCAGGGTGAAAAAAATCAGATTTTCCAGATACCGTGAGTTATGTCCAGGGTGAAAAATATCAGATTTTCCTGATACCATGAGTAACGTCCAGGGTGAAAAAAATTATATTTTCCTGATACCTTGAGTTTAGTCCAGGTGAAAAAAAAAGAGATTTTCATGATACCATGAAAAAAGTTTAGGGTGAAAAAAATCCGATAGTCCTGATACCGTGAGTAAGGTCCAGGGTGAAAAAAGTCAGATTTTCATGATACCGTGAGTAACGTCCCCGGTGAAAAAAATCATATTTTCCTGATACCATGAGTAACGTCCCGGGTGAAAAAAATCAGATTTTCATGATACCGTGAGTAATGTCCCGGGTGAAAAAAATCATATTCCTGATTCCGTGAGTAAAGTCCAGGGTGAAAAAAATCAGATTTTCCTGATACCGTGAGTAACGTCCAGGGTGAAACAAATCAGATTTTCCTGATACCATGAGTAACGTCCCGGGTGAAAAAAATCAGATTTTCCAGATACCGTGAGTTATGTCCAGGGTGAAAAATATCAGATTTTCCTGATACCATGAGTAACGTCCAGGGTGAAAAAAATTATATTTTCCTGATACCTTGAGTTTAGTCCAGGTGAAAAAAAAAGAGATTTTCATGATACCATGAATAAAGTTTAGGGTGAAAAAAATCCGATAGTCCTGATACCGTGAGTAAGGTCCAGGGTGAAAAAAGTCAGATTTTCATGATACCGTGAGTAACGTCCCCGGTGAAAAAAATCATATTTTCCTGATACCATGAGTAACGTCCCGGGTGAAAAAATCAGGTTTTCATGATACCGTGAGTAATGTCCCGGGTGAAAAAAATCATATTCCTGATTCCGTGAGTAAAGTCCAGGGTGAAAAAAATCAGATTTTCCTGATACCGTGAGTAACGTCCAGGGTGAAACAAATCAGATTTTCCTGATACCGTGAGTAACGTCCCGGGTGAAAAAAAATCATATTTTCCTGATACCGTGAGTAAAGTCCAGGGTGAAAAAAGTCAGATTTTCATGATACCGTGAGTAACGTCCCGGGTGAAAAAAATCATATTTTCCTGATACCGTGAGTAACGTCCCAGGTGAAAAAAATCATATTTTCCTGATACCGTGCGTAAAGTCCAGGGTGAAAAAATCCGATTTTCCTGATACCGTGAGTAACATCCCGGGGTTAAAAAATCATATTTTCCTGATACCGTGAGTAAAGTCCAGGGTGAAAAAAATCAGATTTTCCTGATACCGTGAGTAACGTCCCGGGTGAAAAAAATCAGATTTTCCTGATACCGTGAGTAACGTCCATCGTGAAGAAAATCAGATTTTCCTGATACCGTGAGTAACGTCCAGGGTGAAAAAAATTATATTTTCCTGATACCTTGAGTTTAGTCCAGGTGAAAAAAAAGAGATTTTCATGATACCATGAAAAAAGTTTAGGGTGAAAAAAATCCGATATTCCTGATACCATGAGTAAGGTCCAGGATGAAAAAAATCAGATTTTCCTGATACCGTGAGTAACGTCCCGGGTGAAAAAAATCATATTTTCCTGATACCATGAGTAAAGTCCAGGGTGAAAAATATCAGATTTTCCTGATACCGTGAGTAACGTCCTGGGTGAAAAAAATTATATTTTCCTGATACCTTGAGTTTAGTCCAGGTGAAAAAAAAGAGATTTTCATGATACCATGAAAAAAGTTTAGGGTGAAAAAAATCCGATATTCCTGATACCATGAGTAAGGTCCAGGATGAAAAAAATCAGATTTTCCTGATACCGTGAGTAACGTCCCGGGTGAAAAAAAATCATATTTTCCTGATACCATGAGTAAAGTCCAGGGTGAAAAATATCAGATTTTCCTGATACCGTGAGTAACGTCCTGGGTGAAAAAAATTATATTTTCCTGATATCGTGAGTAACGTCCCGGGTGAAAAAAACCCGATTTTCCTGATACCGTGAGTAACGTCCAGGGTGAAAATAATCCGATTTTCCTGATACCGTGAGACACGTCCAGGGTGAAAAAAATCTGATTTTCCTGATACCGTGAGTAACGTACAGGATGAAAAAATCCGATTTTCCTGATACCATGAGTAATGTCCAGGGTGAAAAAAATCCGATTTTCCTGATAGCGTGAGTAACGTCCAGGGTGAAAAAAATCATATTTTCCTGATACCGTGAGTAAAGTCCAGGGTGAAAAAAATCAGATTTTCCTGATACCGTGAGTAACGTCCCGGGTGAAAAAAATCATATTTTCCTGATACCGTGAGAAACGTCCAGGGTGAAAAAAATCATATTTTCCTGATTCCGTGAGTAAAGCCCTGGGTGAAAAAAATCAGATTTTCCTGATACCGTGAGTAACGTCCCGGGTGAAAAAAAATCATATTCCTGATTCCGTGAGTAAAGTCCAGGGTGAAAAAAATCAGATTTCCCTGATACCGTGAGTAACGTCCAGGGTGAAACAAATCAGATTTTCCTGATACCGTGAGTAACGTCCCGGGTGAAAAAAATCATATTTTCCTGATACCGTGAGTAAAGTCCAGGGTGAAAAAAGTCAGATTTTCATGATACCGTGAGTAACGTCCCGGGTGAAAAAAATCATATTTTCCTGATACCATGAGTAAAGTCCAGGGTGAAAAAATCCGATTTTCCTGATACCGTGAGTAACATCCCGGGGTTAAAAAATCATATTTTCCTGATACCGTGAGTAAAGTCCAGGGTGAAAAAAATCAGATTTTCCTGATACCGTGAGTAACGTCCCGGGTGAAAAAAATCAGATTTTCCTGATACCGTGAGTAACGTCCATCGTGAAGAAAATCAGATTTTCCTGATACCGTGAGTAACGTCCAGGGTGAAAAAAAATTAGATTTTCCTGATACCTTGAGTTTAGTCCAGGTGAAAAAAAAGAGATTTTCATGATACCATGAAAAAAGTTTAGGGTGAAAAAAATCCGATATTCCTGATACCATGAGTAAGGTCCATGGTGAAAAAAATCAGATTTTCCTGATACCGTGAGTAAGGTCCCGGGTGAAAAAAATCATATTTTCCTGATACCATGAGTAAAGTCCATTGTGAAAAATATCAGATTTTCCTGATACCGTGAGTAACATCCTGGGTGAAAAAAATTATATTTTCCTGATATCGTGAGTAACGTCCCGGGTGAAAAAAACCCGATTTTCCTGATACCGTGAGTAACGTCCAGGGTGAAAATAATCCGATTTTCCTGATACCGTGAGACACGTCCAGGGTGAAAAAAAATCATATTTTCCTGATACCGTGAGTAAAGTCCAGGGTGAAAAAAGTCAGATTTTCATGATACCGTGAGTAACGTCCCGGGTGAAAAAAATCATATTTTCCTGATACCGTGAGTAACGTCCCAGGTGAAAAAAATCATATTTTCCTGATACCGTGCGTAAAGTCCAGGGTGAAAAAATCCGATTTTCCTGATACCGTGAGTAACATCCCGGGGTTAAAAAATCATATTTTCCTGATACCGTGAGTAAAGTCCAGGGTGAAAAAAATCAGATTTTCCTGATACCGTGAGTAACGTCCCGGGTGAAAAAAATCATATTTTCCTGATACCGTGAGTAACGTCCCGGGTGAAAAAAGTCAGATTTTCCTGATACCGTGAGTAACGTCCCGGGTGAAAAAAAATCATATTTTCCTGATACCGTGAGTAACGTCCCGGGTGAAAAAAATCCGATTTTCCTGATACCGTGAGTAACGTCCAGGGAGAAAAAAATCCGATTTTCCTGATACCGTGAGACACGTCCAGCGTGAAAAAAATCTGATTTTCCTGATACCGTGAGTAACGTACAGGGTGAAAAAAATCCGATATTCCTGATACCATGAGTAAGGTCCAGGGTGAAAAAAATCAGATTTTCTTGATACCGTGAGTCACGTCCAGGGTGAAAAAAAACTCATATTCCTGATTCTGTGAGTAAAGTCCAGGGTGAAAAAAATCAGATTTCCCTGATACCGTGAGTAACGTCCAGGGTGAAACAAATCAGATTTTCCTGATACCGTGAGTAACGTCCCGGGTGAAAAAAATCATATTTTCCTGATACCGTGAGTAAAGTCCAGGGTGAAAAAAGTCAGATTTTCATGATACCGTGAGTAACGTCCCGGGTGAAAAAAATCATATTTTCCTGATACCATGAGTAAAGTCCAGGGTGAAAAAATCCGATTTTCCTGATACTGTGAGTAACATCCCGGGGTTAAAAAATCATATTTTCCTGATACCGTGAGTAAAGTCCAGGGTGAAAAAAATCAGATTTTCCTGATACCGTGAGTAACGTCCCGGGTGAAAAAAAATCAGATTTTCCTGATACCGTGAGTAACGTCCATCGAGAAGAAAATCAGATTTTCCTGATACCGTGAGTAACGTCCAGGGTGAAAAAAAATTAGATTTTCCTGATACCTTGAGTTTAGTCCAGGTGAAAAAAAAGAGATTTTCATGATACCATGAAAAAAGTTTAGGGTGAAAAAAATCCGATATTCCTGATACCGTGAGTAAGGTCCAGGGTGAAAAAAATCAGATTTTCCTGATACCGTGAGTAACGTCCCGGGTGAAAAAAAATCATATTCCTGATTCCGTGAGTAAAGTCCATTGTGAAAAATATCAGATTTTCCTGATACCGTGAGTAACATCCTGGGTGAAAAAAATTATATTTTCCTGATATCGTGAGTAACGTCCCGGGTGGAAATACCCGATTTTCCTGATACCGTGAGTAACGTCCAGGGTGAAAATAATCCGATTTTCCTGATACCGTGAGACACGTCCAGGGTGAAAAAAATCTGATTTTCCTGATACCGTGAGTAACGTACAGGGTGAAAAAATCCGATTTTCCTGATACCATGAGT
The DNA here is from genome assembly GCA_035047305.1 of Bradypodion pumilum. Lineage (NCBI taxonomy): Eukaryota > Metazoa > Chordata > Lepidosauria > Squamata > Chamaeleonidae > Bradypodion > Bradypodion pumilum. The sequence continues at coordinate 188,601,232 of JAWDJD010000003.1, forward strand.
AATGTCCAGGGTGAAAAAAATCAGATTTTCCTGATACCGTGAGTAACGTCCCGGGTGAAAAAAATCATATTTTCCTGATACCATGAGAAACGTCCTGGGTGAAAAAAATCATATTTTCCTGATACCGTGAGTAAAGTCCAGGGTGAAAAAAATCATATTTTCCTGATTCCGTGAGTAACGTCACGGGTGAAAAACATCCGATTTTCCTGATACCGTGAGTAACGTCCAGGGTGAAAAAAATCATATTTTCCTGATACCGTGAGTAACGTCCCGGGTGAAAAAAGTCAGATTTTCCTGATACCGTGAGTAACGTCCCGGGTGAAAAAAATCCGATTTTCCTGATACCGTGAGTAACGTCCAGGGTGAAAAAAATCCGATTTTCCTGATACCGTGAGACACGTCCAGCGTGAAAAAAATCTGATTTTCCTGATACCGTGAGTAACGTACAGGGTGAAAAAAATCCGATATTCCTGATACCATGAGTAAGGTCCAGGGTGAAAAAAATCAGATTTTCTTGATACCGTGAGTCACGTCCAGGGTGAAAAAAAATCAGATTTTCCTGATTCCGTGAGTAAAGCCCTGGGTGAAAAAAATCAGATTTTCCTGATACCGTGAGTAACGTCCCGGGTGAAAAAAAAATCATATTCCTGATTCCGTGAGTAAAGTCCAGGGTGAAAAAAATCAGATTTTCCTGATACCGTGAGTAACGTCCCGGGTGAAAAAAATCAGATTTTCCTGATACCGTGAGTAACGTCCCGGGTGAAAAAAATCATATTTTCCTGATACCGTGAGTAAAGTCCAGGGTGAAAAAAGTCAGATTTTCATGATACCGTGAGTAACGTCCCGGGTGAAAAAAATCATATTTTCCTGATACCATGAGTAAAGTCCAGGGTGAAAAAATCCGATTTTCCTGATACCGTGAGTAACATCCCGGGGTTAAAAAATCATATTTTCCTGATACCGTGAGTAAAGTCCAGGGTGAAAAAAATCAGATTTTCCTGATACCGTGAGTAACGTCCCGGGTGAAAAAAATCAGATTTTCCTGATACCGTGAGTAACGTCCATCGTGAAGAAAATCAGATTTTCCTGATACCGTGAGTAACGTCCAGGGTGAAAAAAAATTAGATTTTCCTGATACCTTGAGTTTAGTCCAGGTGAAAAAAAAGAGATTTTCATGATACCATGAAAAAGGTTTAGGGTGAAAAAAATCCGATATTCCTGATACCATGAGTAAGGTCCAGGGTGAAAAAAATCATATTTTCCTGATACCATGAGTAAAGTCCATTGTGAAAAATATCAGATTTTCCTGATACCGTGAGTAACATCCTGGGTGAAAAAAATTATATTTTCCTGATATCGTGAGTAACGTCCCGGGTGAAAAAAACCCGATTTTCCTGATACCGTGAGTAACGTCCAGGGTGAAAATAATCCGATTTTCCTGATACCGTGAGACACGTCCAGGGTGAAAAAAATCTGATTTTCCTGATACCGTGAGTAACGTACAGGGTGAAAAAATCCGATTTTCCTGATACCATGAGTAATGTCCAGGGTGAAAAAAATCAGATTTTCCTGATACCGTGAGTAACGTCCCGGGTGAAAAAAATCATATTTTCCTGATACCATGAGAAACGTCCTGGGTGAAAAAAATCATATTTTCCTGATACCGTGAGTAAAGTCCAGGGTGAAAAAAATCATATTTTCCTGATTCCGTGAGTAACGTCACGGGTGAAAAACATCCGATTTTCCTGATACCGTGAGTAACGTCCAGGGTGAAAAAAATCATATTTTCCTGATACCGTGAGTAACGTCCCGGGTGAAAAAAATCCGATTTTCCTGATACCGTGAGACACGTCCAGCGTGAAAAAAATCTGATTTTCCTGATACCGTGAGTAACGTACAGGGTGAAAAAAATCCGATATTCCTGATACCATGAGTAAGGTCCAGGGTGAAAAAAATCAGATTTTCTTGATACCGTGAGTCACGTCCAGGGTGAAAAAAAATCAGATTTTCCTGATACCGTGAGTAACGTCCCGGGTGAAAAAAATCATATTTTCCTGATACCATGAGTAAAGTCCAGGGTGAAAAAATCCGATTTTCCTGATACCGTGAGTAACATCCCGGGGTTAAAAAATCATATTTTCCTGATACCGTGAGTAAAGTCCAGGGTGAAAAAAATCAGATTTTCCTGATACCGTGAGTAACGTCCCGGGTGAAAAAAATCAGATTTTCCTGATACCGTGAGTAACGTCCATCGTGAAGAAAATCAGATTTTCCTGATACCGTGAGTAACGTCCAGGGTGAAAAAAAATTAGATTTTCCTGATACCTTGAGTTTAGTCCAGGTGAAAAAAAAGAGATTTTCATGATACCATGAAAAAGGTTTAGGGTGAAAAAAATCCGATATTCCTGATACCATGAGTAAGGTCCAGGGTGAAAAAAATCATATTTTCCTGATACCATGAGTAAAGTCCATTGTGAAAAATATCAGATTTTCCTGATACCGTGAGTAACATCCTGGGTGAAAAAAATTATATTTTCCTGATATCGTGAGTAACGTCCCGGGTGAAAAAAACCCGATTTTCCTGATACCGTGAGTAACGTCCAGGGTGAAAATAATCCGATTTTCCTGATACCGTGAGACACGTCCAGGGTGAAAAAAATCTGATTTTCCTGATACCGTGAGTAACGTACAGGGTGAAAAAATCCGATTTTCCTGATACCATGAGTAATGTCCAGGGTGAAAAAAATCAGATTTTCCTGATACCGTGAGTAACGTCCCGGGTGAAAAAAATCATATTTTCCTGATACCATGAGAAACGTCCTGGGTGAAAAAAATCATATTTTCCTGATACCGTGAGTAAAGTCCAGGGTGAAAAAAATCATATTTTCCTGATTCCGTGAGTAACGTCACGGGTGAAAAACATCCGATTTTCCTGATACCGTGAGTAACGTCCAGGGTGAAAAAAATCATATTTTCCTGATACCGTGAGTAACGTCCCGGGTGAAAAAAATCCGATTTTCCTGATACCGTGAGACACGTCCAGCGTGAAAAAAATCTGATTTTCCTGATACCGTGAGTAACGTACAGGGTGAAAAAAATCCGATATTCCTGATACCATGAGTAAGGTCCAGGGTGAAAAAAATCAGATTTTCTTGATACCGTGAGTCACGTCCAGGGTGAAAAAAAATCAGATTTTCCTGATACCGTGAGTAACGTCCCAGGTGAAAAAAATCATATTTTCCTGATACCATGAGTAAAGTCCAGGGTGAAAAATATCAGATTTTCCTGATACCGTGAGTAACGTCCTGGGTGAAAAAAATTATATTTTCCTGATATCGTGAGTAACGTCCCGGGTGAAAAAAACCCGATTTTCCTGATACCGTGAGTAAAGTCCAGGGTGAAAATAATCCGATTTTCCTGATACCGTGAGACACGTCCAGGGTGAAAAAAATCTGATTTTCCTGATACCGTGAGTAACGTACAGGGTGAAAAAATCCGATTTTCCTGATACCATGAGTAATGTCCAGGGTGAAAAAAATCCGATTTTCCTGATACCGTGAGTCACGTCCAGGTTGAAAAAAAATCAGATTTTCCTGATACCGTGAGTAACGTCACGGGTGAAAAACATCCGATTTTCCTGATACCGTGAGTAACGTCCAGGGTGAAAAAAATCATATTTTCCTGATACCGTGAGTAAAATCCAGGGTGAAAAAAATCATATTTTCCAGATACCGTGAGTAAAGTCCAGGGTGAAAAAAATCAAATTTTCATGATACCATGGGTAATATTACAGGTGAAAAAAATCCGATTTTCCTGATACCGTGAGTCACGTCCAGGTTGAAAAAAATCAGATTTTCGTGATACCGTGAGTTATGTCCAGGGTGAAAAAGATCAGATTTTCGTGATACCGTGAGTAAGGTCCAGGGTGAAAAAAATTATATTTTCCTGATACCTTGAGTTTAGTCCAGGTGAAAAAAAGAGATTTTCATGATACCATGAAAAAAGTTTAGGGTGAAAAAAATCCGATATTCCTGATACCGTGAGTAAGGTCCAGGGTGAAAAAAATCAGATTTTCCTGATACCGTGAGTAACGTCCCGGGTGAAAAAAATCATATTTTCCTGATACCGTGAGTAAAGTCCAGGGTGAAAAAAGTCAGATTTTCCTGATACCGTGAGTAACGTCCCGGGTGAAAAAAATCATATTTTCCTGATACCGTGAGTAACGTCACGGGTGAAAAACATCCGATTTTCCTGATACCGTGAGTAACGTCCAGGGTGAAAAAAATCATATTTTCCTGATACCGTGAGTAAAGTCCAGGGTGAAAAAAAAACAGATTTTCCTGATACCGTGAGACACGTCCAGCGTGAAAAAAATCTGATTTTCCTGATACCGTGAGTAACGTACAGGGTGAAAAAAATCCGATATTCCTGATACCATGAGTAAGGTCCAGGGTGAAAAAAATCAGATTTTCCTGATACCGTGAGTAACGTCCCGGGTGAAAAAAGTCAGATTTTCCTGATACCGTGAGTAACGTCCCGGGTGAAAAAAAATCATATTTTCCTGATACCGTGAGTAACGTCCCGGGTGAAAAAAATCCGATTTTCCTGATACCGTGAGTAACGTCCCGGGTGAAAAAAATCATATTTTCCTGATACCATGAGTAAAGTCCAGGGTGAAAAAATCCGATTTTCCTGATACCGTGAGTAACATCCCGGGGTTAAAAAATCATATTTTCCTGATACCGTGAGTAAAGTCCAGGGTGAAAAAAATCAGATTTTCCTGATACCGTGAGTAACGTCCCGGGTGAAAAAAATCAGATTTTCCTGATACCGTGAGTAACGTCCATCGTGAAGAAAATCAGATTTTCCTGATACCGTGAGTAACGTCCAGGGTGAAAAAAAATTAGATTTTCCTGATACCTTGAGTTTAGTCCAGGTGAAAAAAAAGAGATTTTCATGATACCATGAAAAAGGTTTAGGGTGAAAAAAATCCGATATTCCTGATACCATGAGTAAGGTCCAGGGTGAAAAAAATCATATTTTCCTGATACCATGAGTAAAGTCCATTGTGAAAAATATCAGATTTTCCTGATACCGTGAGTAACATCCTGGGTGAAAAAAATTATATTTTCCTGATATCGTGAGTAACGTCCCGGGTGAAAAAAACCCGATTTTCCTGATACCGTGAGTAACGTCCAGGGTGAAAATAATCCGATTTTCCTGATACCGTGAGACACGTCCAGGGTGAAAAAAATCTGATTTTCCTGATACCGTGAGTAACGTACAGGGTGAAAAAATCCGATTTTCCTGATACCATGAGTAATGTCCAGGGTGAAAAAAATCAGATTTTCCTGATACCGTGAGTAACGTCCCGGGTGAAAAAAATCATATTTTCCTGATACCATGAGAAACGTCCTGGGTGAAAAAAATCATATTTTCCTGATACCGTGAGTAAAGTCCAGGGTGAAAAAAATCATATTTTCCTGATTCCGTGAGTAACGTCACGGGTGAAAAACATCCGATTTTCCTGATACCGTGAGTAACGTCCAGGGTGAAAAAAATCATATTTTCCTGATACCGTGAGTAACGTCCCGGGTGAAAAAAATCCGATTTTCCTGATACCGTGAGACACGTCCAGCGTGAAAAAAATCTGATTTTCCTGATACCGTGAGTAACGTACAGGGTGAAAAAAATCCGATATTCCTGATACCATGAGTAAGGTCCAGGGTGAAAAAAATCAGATTTTCTTGATACCGTGAGTCACGTCCAGGGTGAAAAAAAATCAGATTTTCCTGATACCGTGAGTAACGTCCCAGGTGAAAAAAATCATATTTTCCTGATACCATGAGTAAAGTCCAGGGTGAAAAATATCAGATTTTCCTGATACCGTGAGTAACGTCCTGGGTGAAAAAAATTATATTTTCCTGATATCGTGAGTAACGTCCCGGGTGAAAAAAACCCGATTTTCCTGATACCGTGAGTAAAGTCCAGGGTGAAAATAATCCGATTTTCCTGATACCGTGAGACACGTCCAGGGTGAAAAAAATCTGATTTTCCTGATACCGTGAGTAACGTACAGGGTGAAAAAATCCGATTTTCCTGATACCATGAGTAATGTCCAGGGTGAAAAAAATCCGATTTTCCTGATACCGTGAGTCACGTCCAGGTTGAAAAAAAATCAGATTTTCCTGATACCGTGAGTAACGTCACGGGTGAAAAACATCCGATTTTCCTGATACCGTGAGTAACGTCCAGGGTGAAAAAAATCATATTTTCCTGATACCGTGAGTAAAATCCAGGGTGAAAAAAATCATATTTTCCAGATACCGTGAGTAAAGTCCAGGGTGAAAAAAATCAAATTTTCATGATACCATGGGTAATATTACAGGTGAAAAAAATCCGATTTTCCTGATACCGTGAGTCACGTCCAGGTTGAAAAAAATCAGATTTTCGTGATACCGTGAGTTATGTCCAGGGTGAAAAAGATCAGATTTTCGTGATACCGTGAGTAAGGTCCAGGGTGAAAAAAATTATATTTTCCTGATACCTTGAGTTTAGTCCAGGTGAAAAAAAGAGATTTTCATGATACCATGAAAAAAGTTTAGGGTGAAAAAAATCCGATATTCCTGATACCGTGAGTAAGGTCCAGGGTGAAAAAAATCAGATTTTCCTGATACCGTGAGTAACGTCCCGGGTGAAAAAAATCATATTTTCCTGATACCGTGAGTAAAGTCCAGGGTGAAAAAAGTCAGATTTTCCTGATACCGTGAGTAACGTCCCGGGTGAAAAAAATCATATTTTCCTGATACCGTGAGTAACGTCACGGGTGAAAAACATCCGATTTTCCTGATACCGTGAGTAACGTCCAGGGTGAAAAAAATCATATTTTCCTGATACCGTGAGTAAAGTCCAGGGTGAAAAATAAACAGATTTTCCTGATACCGTGAGACACGTCCAGCGTGAAAAAAATCTGATTTTCCTGATACCGTGAGTAACGTACAGGGTGAAAAAAATCCGATATTCCTGATACCATGAGTAAGGTCCAGGGTGAAAAAAATCAGATTTTCCTGATACCGTGAGTAACGTCCCGGGTGAAAAAAGTCAGATTTTCCTGATACCGTGAGTAACGTCCCGGGTGAAAAAAAATCATATTTTCCTGATACCGTGAGTAACGTCCCGGGTGAAAAAAATCCGATTTTCCTGATACCGTGAGTAACGTCCAGGGTGAAAAAAATCCGATTCTCCTGATACCGTGAGACACGTCCAGTGTGAAAAAAATCTGATTTTCCTGATACCGTGAGTAACGTACAGGGTGAAAAAAATCCGATATTCCTGATACCATGAGTAAGGTCCAGGGTGAAAAAAATCAGATTTTCTTGATACCGTGAGTCACGTCCAGGGTGAAAAAAATCAGATTTTCCTGATACCGTGAGTAACGTCCCGGGTGAAAAAAATCATATTTTCCTGATACCATGAGTAAAGTTCAGGGTGAAAAATATCAGATTTTCCTGATACCGTGAGTAACGTCCTGGGTGAAAAAAATTATATTTTCCTGATATCGTGAGTAACGTCCCGGGTGAAAAAAAACCGATTTTCCTGATACCGTGAGTAACGTCCAGGGTGAAAATAATCCGATTTTCCTGATACCGTGAGACACGTCCAGATCGAAAAAAATCTGATTTTCCTGATACCGTGAGTAACGTACAGGGTGAAAAAATCCGATTTTCCTGATACCATGAGTAATGTCCAGGGTGAAAAAAATCCGATTTTCCTGATACCGTGAGTCACGTCCAGGTTGAAAAAAATCAGATTTTCCTGATACCGTGAGTAACGTCCCGGGTGAAAAAAAATCATATTTTCCTGATACCGTGAGTAAAGTCCAGGGTGAAAAAAATCAAATTTTCATGATACCATGGGTAATATTCCAGGTGAAAAAAATCCGATTTTCCTGATACCGTGAGTCACGTCCAGGGTGAAAAAAATCAGATTTTCCAGATACCGTGAGTTATGTCCAGGGTGAAAAATATCAGATTTTCGTGATTCCGTGAGTAACGTCCAGGGTGAAAAAAATTATATTTTCCTGATACCTTGAGTTTAGTCCAGGTGAAAAAAAGAGATTTTCATGATACCATGAAAAAAGTTTAGGGTGAAAAAAATCCGATATTCCTGATACCGTGAGTAAGGTCCAGGGTGAAAAAAGTCAGATTTTCATGATACCGTGAGTAACGTCCCGGGTGAAAAAAATCATATTTTCCTGATACCGTGAGTAACGTCCCGGTTGAAAAAAAATCATATTTTCCTGATACCGTGAGTAAAGTCCAGGGTGAAAAAATCCGATTTTCCTGATACCATGAGTAACATCCCGGGGTTAAAAAATCATATTTTCCTGATACTGTGAGTAAAGTCCAGGGTGAAAAAAATCAGATTTTCCTGATACCGTGAGTCACGTCCAGGGTGAAAAAAATTAGATTTTCCAGATACCGTGAGTTATGTCCAGGGTGAAAAATATCAGATTTTCCTGATACCGTGAGTAACGTCCAGGGTGAAAAAAATTATATTTTCCTGATACCTTGAGTTTAGTCCAGGTGGAATAAAAGAGATTTTCATGATACCATGAAAAAAGTTTAGGGTGAAAAAAATCCGATATTCCTGATACCGTGAGTAAGGTCCAGGGTGAAAAAAGTCAGATTTTCATGATACCGTGAGTAACATCCCGGGTGAAAAAAATCATATTTTCCTGATACCGTGAGTAACGTCCCGGGTGAAAAAAATCCGATTTTCCTGATACCGTGAGACACGTCCAGGGTGAAAAAAATCATATTTTCCTGATACCGTGAGTAAAGTCCAGGGTGAAAAAAAAACAGATTTTCCTGATACCGTGAGACACGTCCAGCGTGAAAAAAATCTGATTTTCCTGATACCGTGAGTAACGTACAGGGTGAAAAAAATCCGATATTCCTGATACCATGAGTAAGGTCCAGGGTGAAAAAAATCAGATTTTCCTGATACCGTGAGTAACGTCCCGGGTGAAAAAAGTCAGATTTTCCTGATACCGTGAGTAACGTCCTGGTGAAAAAAAATCATATTTTCCTGATACCGTGAGTAACGTCCCGGGTGAAAAAAATCCGATTCTCCTGATACCGTGAGTAACGTCCAGGGTGAAAAAAATCCGATTCTCCTGATACCGTGAGACACGTCCAGTGTGAAAAAAATCTGATTTTCCTGATACCGTGAGTAACGTACAGGGTGAAAAAAATCCGATATTCCTGATACCATGAGTAAGGTCCAGGGTGAAAAAAATCAGATTTTCTTGATACCGTGAGTCACGTCCAGGGTGAAAAAAATCAGATTTTCCTGATACCGTGAGTAACGTCCCGGGTGAAAAAAATCATATTTTCCTGATACCATGAGTAAAGTTCAGGGTGAAAAATATCAGATTTTCCTGATACCGTGAGTAACGTCCTGGGTGAAAAAAATTATATTTTCCTGATATCGTGAGTAACGTCCCGGGTGAAAAAAAACCGATTTTCCTGATACCGTGAGTAACGTCCAGGGTGAAAATAATCCGATTTTCCTGATACCGTGAGACACGTCCAGATTGAAAAAAATCTGATTTTCCTGATACCGTGAGTAACGTACAGGGTGAAAAAATCCGATTTTCCTGATACCATGAGTAATGTCCAGGGTGAAAAAAATCCGATTTTCCTGATACCGTGAGTCACGTCCAGGTTGAAAAAAATCAGATTTTCCTGATACCGTGAGTAACGTCCCGGGTGAAAAAAAATCATATTTTCCTGATACCGTGAGTAAAGTCCAGGGTGAAAAAAATCAAATTTTCATGATACCATGGGTAATATTCCAGGTGAAAAAAATCCGATTTTCCTGATACCGTGAGTCACGTCCAGGGTGAAAAAAATCAGATTTTCCAGATACCGTGAGTTATGTCCAGGGTGAAAAATATCAGATTTTCGTGATTCCGTGAGTAACGTCCAGGGTGAAAAAAATTATATTTTCCTGATACCTTGAGTTTAGTCCAGGTGAAAAAAAGAGATTTTCATGATACCATGAAAAAAGTTTAGGGTGAAAAAAATCCGATATTCCTGATACCGTGAGTAAGGTCCAGGGTGAAAAAAGTCAGATTTTCATGATACCGTGAGTAACGTCCCGGGTGAAAAAAATCATATTTTCCTGATACCGTGAGTAACGTCCCGGTTGAAAAAAAATCATATTTTCCTGATACCGTGAGTAAAGTCCAGGGTGAAAAAATCCGATTTTCCTGATACCATGAGTAACATCCCGGGGTTAAAAAATCATATTTTCCTGATACTGTGAGTAAAGTCCAGGGTGAAAAAAATCAGATTTTCCTGATACCGTGAGTCACGTCCAGGGTGAAAAAAATTAGATTTTCCAGATACCGTGAGTTATGTCCAGGGTGAAAAATATCAGATTTTCCTGATACCGTGAGTAACGTCCAGGGTGAAAAAAATTATATTTTCCTGATACCTTGAGTTTAGTCCAGGTGGAATAAAAGAGATTTTCATGATACCATGAAAAAAGTTTAGGGTGAAAAAAATCCGATATTCCTGATACCGTGAGTAAGGTCCAGGGTGAAAAAAGTCAGATTTTCATGATACCGTGAGTAACGTCCCGGGTGAAAAAAATCATATTTTCCTGATACCGTGAGTAACGTCCCGGGTGAAAAAAATCCGATTTTCCTGATACCGTGAGACACGTCCAGGGTGAAAAATATCTGATTTTCCTGATACCGTGAGTAACGTCCTGGGTGAAAAAAATCATATTTTCCTGATACCGTGAGTAAAGTCCAGGGTGAAAAAAATCAGATTTTCTGATACCGTGAGTAACCTCCCGGGTGAAAAAAAAGAATATTCCTGATTCCGTGAGTAAAGTCCAGGGTGAAAAAATCAGATTTTCCTGATACCGTGAGTAACGTCCCGGGTGAAAAAAATCATATTTTCCTGATACCGTGAGTAACGTCCAGGGTGAAAAAAGTCAGATTTTCTAATACCGTGAGTAACGTCCCGGGTGAAAAAAATCATATTTTCCTGATACCGTGAGTAACGTCCCGGGTGAAAAAAATCTGATATTCCTGATACCGTGAGTAACGTACAGGGTGAAAAAAATCCGATATTCCTGATACCATGAGTAAGGTCCAGGCTGAAAAAAATCAGATTTTCCTGATACCGTGAGTCACGTCCAGGGTGAAAAAAATCAGATTTTCCTGATACCGTGAGTAACGTCCCGGGTGAAAAAAATCATATTTTCCTGATACCATGAGTAAAGTCCAGGGTGAAAAATATCAGATTTTCCTGATACCGTGAGTAACGTCCTGGGTGAAAAAAATTATTTTTTCCTGATATCGTTAGTAACGTCCCGGGTGAAAAAAACCCGATTTTCCTGATACCGTGAGTAACGTCCAGGGTGAAAATAATCCGGTTTTCCTGATACCGTGGGACACGTCCAGGGTGAAAAAAATCTGATTTTCCTGATACCGTGAGTAACGTACAGGATGAAAAAATCCGATTTTCCTGATACCATGAGTAATGTCCAGGGTGAAAAAAATCCGATTTTCCTGATACCGTGAGTAACGTCCATGGTGAAAAAATCATATTTTCCTGATACCATGAGTAAAGTCCAGGGTGAAAAAAATCAGATTTTCCTGATACCGTGAGTAACGTCCCGGGTGAAAAAAATCATATTTTCCTGATACCGTGAGAAACGTCCTGGGTGAAAAAAATCATATTTTCCTGATACCGTGAGTAAAGTCCAGGTGAAAAAAAGAGATTTTCATGATACCATGAAAAAAGTTTAGGGTGAAAAAAATCCGATATTCCTGATACCGTGAGTAAGGTCCAGGGTGAAAAAAATCAGATTTTCCTGATACCGTGAGACACGTCCAGGGTGAAAAAAAAAACATATTTTCCTGATACCGTGAGTAACGTCACGGGTGAAAAAAAACCGATTTTCCTGATACCGTGAGTAACGTCCAGGGTGAAAAAAATCATATTTTCCTGATACCGTGAGTAAAGTCCAGGGTGAAAAAATCAGATTTTCCTGATACCGTGAGTAACGTCCCGGGTGAAAAAAAATCATATTCCTAATTCCGTGAGTAAAGTGCAGGGTGAAAAAAATCAGATTTCCCTGATACCATGAGTAACATCCAGGGTGAAACAAATCAGATTTTCCTGATACCGTGAGTAACGTCCCGGGTGAAAAAAATCATATTTTCCTGATACCGTGAGTAAAGTCCAGGGTGAAAAAAGTCAGATTTTCATGATACCGTGAGTAACGTCCCGGGTGAAAAAAATCATATTTTCCTGATACCATGAGTAAAGTCCAGGGAGAAAAAATCCGATTTTCCTGATACCGTGAGTAACCTCCCGGGTGAAAAAAAATCATATTCCTGATTCCGTGAGTAAAGTCCAGGGTGAAAAAATCAGATTTTCCTGATACCGTGAGTAACGTCCCGGGTGAAAAAAATCATATTTTCCTGATACCGTGAGTAAAGTCCAGGGTGAAAAAAGTCAGATTTTCTAATACCGTGAGTAACGTCCCGGGTGAAAAAAATCATATTTTCCTGATACCGTGAGTAACGTCCCGGGTGAAAAAAATCTGATTTTCCTGATACCGTGAGTAACGTCCAGGGTGAAAAAAATCCGATTTTCCTGATACCGTGAGACACGTCCAGGGTGAAAAAAATCTGATTTTCCTGATACCGTGAGTAACGTACAGGGTGAAAAAAATCCGATATTCCTGATACCATGAGTAAGGTCCAGGCTGAAAAAAATCAGATTTTCCTGATACCGTGAGTCACGTCCAGGGTGAAAAAAATCAGATTTTCCTGATACCGTGAGTAACGTCCCGGGTGAAAAAAATCATATTTTCCTGATACCATGAGTAAAGTCCAGGGTGAAAAATATCAGATTTTCCTGATACCGTGAGTAACGTCCTGGGTGAAAAAAATTATATTTTCCTGATATCGTTAGTAACGTCCCGGGTGAAAAAAACCCGATTTTCCTGATACCGTGAGTAACGTCCAGGGTGAAAATAATCCGATTTTCCTGATACCGTGGGACACGTCCAGGGTGAAAAAAATCTGATTTTCCTGATACCGTGAGTAACGTACAGGATGAAAAAATCCGATTTTCCTGATACCATGAGTAATGTCCAGGGTGAAAAAAATCCGATTTTCCTGATACCGTGAGTAACGTCCATGGTGAAAAAATCATATTTTCCTGATACCGTGAGTAAAGTCCAGGGTGAAAAAAATCAGATTTTCCTGATACCGTGAGTAACGTCCCGGGTGAAAAAAATCATATTTTCCTGATACCGTGAGAAACGTCCTGGGTGAAAAAAATCATATTTTCCTGATACCGTGAGTAAAGTCCAGGTGAAAAAAAGAGATTTTCATGATACCATGAAAAAAGTTTAGGGTGAAAAAAATCCGATATTCCTCATACCGTGAGTAAGGTCCAGGGTGAAAAAAATCAGATTTTCCTGATACCGTGAGACACGTCCAGGGTGAAAAAAAAAACATATTTTCCTGATACCGTGAGTAACGTCACGGGTGAAAAAAAACCGATTTTCCTGATACCGTGAGTAACGTCCAGGGTGAAAAAAATCATATTTTCCTGATACCGTGAGTAAAGTCCAGGGTGAAAAAATCAGATTTTCCTGATACCGTGAGTAACGTCCCGGGTGAAAAAAAATCATATTCCTAATTCCGTGAGTAAAGTGCAGGGTGAAAAAAATCAGATTTCCCTGATACCATGAGTAACATCCAGGGTGAAACAAATCAGATTTTCCTGATACCGTGAGTAACGTCCCGGGTGAAAAAAATCATATTTTCCTGATACCGTGAGTAAAGTCCAGGGTGAAAAAAGTCAGATTTTCATGATACCGTGAGTAACGTCCCGGGTGAAAAAAATCATATTTTCCTGATACCATGAGTAAAGTCCAGGGAGAAAAAATCCAATTTTCCTGATACCGTGAGTAATGTCCAGGGTGAAAAAAATCCGATTTTCCTGATACCGTGAGTCACGTCCAGGGTGAAAAAAATCAGATTTCCCTGATACCGTGAGTCACGTCCAGGGTGAAAAAAAATCATATTTTCCTGATACCGTGAGGAAAGTCCAAGGTGAAAAAAATCAGATTTTCCTGATACCGTGAGTAACGTCCCGGGTGAAAAAAATCAGATTTTCGTGATACCGTGAGTTATGTCCAGGGTGAAAAATATCAGATTTTCGTGATACCGTGAGTAAGGTCCAGGGTGAAAAAATTATATTTTCCTGATACCTTGAGTTTAGTCCAGGTGAAAAAAAGAGATTTTCATGATACCATGAAAAAAGTTTAGGGTGAAAAAAATCCGATATTCCTGATACCGTGAGTAAGGTCCAGGGTGAAAAAAGTCAGATTTTCATGATACCATGAGTAACGTCCCGGGTGAAAAAAATCATATTTTCCTGATACCGTGAGTAACGTCCCGGGTGAAAAAAATCATATTTTCCTGATACCGTGAGTAAAGTCCAGGGTGAAAAAATCAGATTTTCCTGATACCGTGAGTAACGTCCTGGGTGAAAAAAATTATATTTTCCTGATATCGTTAGTAACGTCCCGGGTGAAAAAAACCCGATTTTCCTGATACCGTGAGTAACGTCCAGGGTGAAAATAATCCGATTTTCCTGATCCCGTGGGACACGTCCAGGGTGAAAAAAATCTGATTTTCCTGATACCGTGAGTAACGTACAGGATGAAAAAATCCGATTTTCCTGATACCATGAGTAATGTCCAGGGTGAAAAAAATCCGATTTTCCTGATACCGTGAGTAACGTCCATGGTGAAAAAATCATATTTTCCTGATACCGTGAGTAAAGTCCAGGGTGAAAAAAATCAGATTTTCCTGATACCGTGAGTAACGTCCCGGGTGAAAAAAATCATATTTTCCTGATACCGTGAGAAACGTCCTGGGTGAAAAAAATCATATTTTCCTGATACCGTGAGTAAAGTCCAGGTGAAAAAAAGAGATTTTCATGATACCATGAAAAAAGTTTAGGGTGAAAAAAATCCGATATTCCTCATACCGTGAGTAAGGTCCAGGGTGAAAAAAATCAGATTTTCCTGATACCGTGAGACACGTCCAGGGTGAAAAAAAAAACATATTTTCCTGATACCGTGAGTAACGTCACGGGTGGAAAAAAACCGATTTTCCTGATACCGTGAGTAACGTCCAGGGTGAAAAAAATCATATTTTCCTGATACCGTGAGTAAAGTCCAGGGTGAAAAAATCAGATTTTCCTGATACCGTGAGTAACGTCCCGGGTGAAAAAAAATCATATTCCTAATTCCGTGAGTAAAGTGCAGGGTGAAAAAAATCAGATTTCCCTGATACCATGAGTAACATCCAGGGTGAAACAAATCAGATTTTCCTGATACCGTGAGTAACGTCCCGGGTGAAAAAAATCATATTTTCCTGATACCGTGAGTAAAGTCCAGGGTGAAAAAAGTCAGATTTTCATGATACCGTGAGTAACGTCCCGGGTGAAAAAAATCATATTTTCCTGATACCATGAGTAAAGTCCAGGGAGAAAAAATCCGATTTTCCTGATACCGTGAGTAACATCCCGGGGTTAAAAAATCATATTTTCCTGATACCGTGAGTAAAGTCCAGGGTGAAAAAAATTATATTTTCCTGATACCTTGAGTTTAGTCCAGGTGAAAAAAAAGAGATTTTCAAGATACCATGAAAAAAGTTTAGGGTGAAAAAAATCCGATATTCCTGATACCATGAGTAAGGTCCAGGGTGAAAAAAATCAGATTTTCCTGATACCGTGAGTAACGTCCCGGGTGAAAAAAAATCATATTTTCCTGATACCATGAGTAAAGTCCAGGGTGAAAAATATCAGATTTTCCTGATACCATGAGTAACATCCTGGGTGAAAAAAATTATATTTTCCTGATATCGTGAGTAACGTCCCGGGTGAAAAAAACCCGATTTTCCTGATACCGTGAGTAACGTCCAGGGTGAAAATAATCCGATTTTCCTGATACCGTGAGACACGTCCAGGGTGAAAAAAATCTGATTTTCCTGATACCGTGAGTAATGTACAGGGTGAAAAAATCCGATTTTCCTGATACCATGAGTAATGTCCAGGGTGAAAAAAATCTGATTTTCCTGATACCGTGAGTAACGTCCCGGGTGAAAAAAATCATATTTTCCTGATACCGTGAGTAACGTCCTGGGTGAAAAAAATCATATTTTCCTGATACCGTGAGTAAAGTCCAGGGTGAAAAAAATCAAATTTTCATGATACCATGGGTAATATTCCAGGTGAAAAAAATCCGATTTTCCTGATACCGTGAGTCACGTCCAGGGTGAAAAAAATCAGATTTTCGTGATACCGTGAGTAAGGTCCAGGGTGAAAAAAATTATATTTTCCTGATACCTTGAGTTTAGTCCAGGTGAAAAAAAGAGATTTTCATGATACCATGAAAAAAGTTTAGGGTGAAAAAAATCCGATATTCCTGATACCGTGAGTAAGGTCCAGGGTGAAAAAAATCAGATTATCCTGATACCGTGAGTAACGTCCCGGGTGAAAAAAATCATATTTTCCTGATACCGTGAGTAAAGTCCAGGGTGAAAAAAGTCAGATTTTCATGATACCGTGAGTAACGTCCCGGGTGAAAAAAATCATATTTTCCTGATACCGTGAGTAACGTCACGGGTGAAAAACATCCGATTTTCCTGATACCGTGAGTAACGTCCAGGGTGAAAAAAATCATATTTTCCTGATACCGTGAGTAAAGTCCAGGGTGAAAAAAATCAGATTTTCCTGATACCGTGAGTAACGTCCCGGGTGAAAAAAATCCGATTTTCCTGATACCGTGAGTCACGTCCAGGGTGAAAAAAATCATATTTTCCTGATACCATGAGTAAAGTCCAGGGTGAAAAATATCAGATTTTCCTGATACCGTGAGTAACGTCCTGGGTGAAAAAAATTATATTTTCCTGATATCGTGAGTAACGTCCCGGGTGAAAAAAACCCGATTTTCCTGATACCGTGAGTAAAGTCCAGGGTGAAAATAATCCGATTTTCCTGATACCGTGAGACACGTCCAGGGTGAAAAAAATCTGATTTTCCTGATACCGTGAGTAACGTACAGGGTGAAAAAATCCGATTTTCCTGATACCATGAGTAACGTCCAGGGTGAAAAAAATCATATTTTCCTGATACCGTGAGTAAAGTCCAGGGTGAAAAAAATCAGATTTTCCTGATACCGTGAGTAACGTCCCGGGTGAAAAAAATCAGATTTTCCTGATACCGTGAGTAACGTCCATCGTGAAGAAAATCAGATTTTCCTGATACCGTGAGTAACGTCCAGGGTGAAAAAAATTATATTTTCCTGATACCTTGAGTTTAGTCCAGGTGAAAAAAAGAGATTTTCATGATACCATGAAAAAAGTTTAGGGTGAAAAAAATCCGATATTCCTGATACCATGAGTAAGGTCCAGGGTGAAAAAAAAAACAGATTTTCCTGATACCGTGAGTAGCGTCCCGGGTGAAAAAAATCAGATTTTCCTGATACCGTGAGTAACGTCCATCGTGAAGAAAATCAGATTTTCCTGATACCGTGAGTAACGTCCAGGGTGAAAAAAATTATATTTTCCTGATACCTTGAGTTTAGTCCAGGTGAAAAAAAAGAGATTTTCATGATACCATGAAAAAAGTTTAGGGTGAAAAATATCCGATATTCCTGATACCATGAGTAAGGTCCAGGGTGAAAAAAATCAGATTTTCATGATACCGTGAGTAACGTCCCGGGTGAAAAAAATCATATTATCCTGATACCGTGAGTAACGTCCCGGGTGGAAAAAATCATATTTTCCTGATACCGTGAGAAACGTCCTGGGTGAAAAAAATCATATTTTCCTGATACCGTGAGTAAAGTCCAGGTGAAAAAAAGAAATTTTCATGATACCATAAAAAAAGTTTAGGGTGAAAAAAATCCGATATTCCTGATACCGTGAGTAAGGTCCAGGGTGAAAAAAATCAGATTTTCCTGATACCGTGAGACACGTCCAGGGTGAAAAAAAAAACATATTTTCCTGATACCGTGAGTAACGTCACGGGTGAAAAAAAACCGATTTTCCTGATACCGTGAGTAACGTCCAGGGTGAAAAAAATCATATTTTCCTGATACCGTGAGTAAAGTCCAGGGTGAAAAAATCAGATTTTCCTGATACCGTGAGTAACGTCCCGGGTGAAAAAAAATCATATTCCTAATTCCGTGAGTAAAGTGCAGGGTGAAAAAAATCAGATTTCCCTGATACCATGAGTAACATCCAGGGTGAAACAAATCAGATTTTCCTGATACCGTGAGTAACGTCCCGGGTGAAAAAAATCATATTTTCCTGATACCGTGAGTAAAGTCCAGGGTGAAAAAAGTCAGATTTTCATGATCCCGTGAGTAACGTCCCGGGTGAAAAAAATCATATTTTCCTGATACCATGAGTAAAGTCCAGGGAGAAAAAAATCCGATTTTCCTGATACCGTGAGTAACATCCCGGGGTTAAAAAATCATATTTTCCTGATACCGTGAGTAAAGTCCAGGGTGAAAAAAATTATATTTTCCTGATACCTTGAGTTTAGTCCAGGTGAAAAAAAAGAGATTTTCAAGATACCATGAAAAAAGTTTAGGGTGAAAAAAATCCGATATTCCTGATACCATGAGTAAGGTCCAGGGTGAAAAAAATCAGATTTTCCTGATACCGTGAGTAACGTCCCGGGTGAAAAAAAATCATATTTTCCTGATACCATGAGTAAAGTCCAGGGTGAAAAATATCTGATTTTCCTGATACCGTGAGTAACGTACAGGGTGAAAAAATCCGATTTTCCTGATACCATGAGTAATGTCCAGGGTGAAAAAAATCAGATTTTCCTGATACCGTGAGTAACGTCCCGGGTGAAAAAAATCATATTTTCCTCATACCGTGAGAAACGTCCTGGGTGAAAAAAATCATATTTTCCTGATACCGTGAGTAAAGTCCAGGGTGAAAAAAATCAAATTTTCATGATACCATGGGTAATATTCCAGGTGAAAAAAATCCGATTTTCCTGATACCGTGAGTCACGTCCAGGGTGAAAAAAATCAGATTTTCGTGATACCATGAGTAAGGTCCAGGGTGAAAAAAATTATATTTTCCTGATACCTTGAGTTTAGTCCAGGTGAAAAAAAGAGATTTTCATGATACCATGAAAAAAGTTTAGGGTGAAAAAAATCCGATATTCCTGATACCGTGAATAAGGTCCAGGGTGAAAAAAATCAGATTTTCCTGATACCGTGAGTAACGTCCCGGGTGAAAAAAAATCATATTTTCCTGATACCGTGAGTAAAGTCCAGGGTGAAAAAAATCATATTTTCCTCATACCGTGAGAAACGTCATGGGTGAAAAAAATCATATTTTCCTGATACCGTGAGTAAAGTCCAGGGTGAAAAAAATCAAATTTTCATGATACCATGGGTAATATTCCAGGTGAAAAAAATCCGATTTTCCTGATACCGTGAGTCACGTCCAGGGTGAAAAAAAATCATATTTTCCTGATACCGTGAGTAAAGTCCAGGGTGAAAAAAGTCAGATTTTCATGATACCGTGAGTAACGTCCCGGGTGAAAAAAATCATATTTTCCTGATACCGTGAGTAACGTCACGGGTGAAAAACATCCGATTTTCCTGATACCGTGAGTAACGTCCAGGGTGAAAAAAATCATATTTTCCTGATACCGTGAGTAAAGTCCAGGGTGAAACAAATCAGATTTTCCTGATACCGTGAGTAACGTCCCGGGTGAAAAAAATCAGATTTTCCTGATACCGTGAGTAACGTCCATCGTGAAGAAAATCAGATTTTCCTGATACTGTGAGTAACGTCCAGGGTGAAAAAAATTATATTTTCCTGATACCTTGAGTTTAGTCCAGGTGAAAAAAAAGAGATTTTCATGATACCATGAAAAAAGTTTAGGGTGAAAAAAATCCGATATTCCTGATACCATGAGTAAGGTCCAGGGTGAAAAAAAACAGATTTTCCTGATACCGTGAGTAGCGTCCCGGGTGAAAAAAATCAGATTTTCCTGATACCGTGAGTAACGTCCATCGTGAAGAAAATCAGATTTTCCTGATACCGTGAGTAACGTCCAGGGTGAAAAAAATTATATTATCCTGATACCGTGAGAAACGTCCAAGGGTGAAAAAAATCATATTTTCCTGATACTGTGAGTAAAGTCCAGGGTGAAAAAAAAATCAAATTATCATGATACCATGGGTAATAGTCCAGGTGAAAAAAATCCGATTTTCCTGATACCGTGAGTCACGTCCAGGGTGAAAAAAATCCGATTTTCCTGATACCGTGAGTAACGTCCATCGTGAAGAAAATCAGATTTTCCTGATACCGTGAGTAACGTCCAGGGTGAAAAAAATTATATTTTCCTGATACCTTGAGTTTAGTCCAGGTGAAAAAAAAAGAGATTTTCATGATACCATGAGTAAAGTCCAGGGTGAAAAATATCAGATTTTCCTGATACCGTGGGTAACATCCTGGGTGAAAAAAATTATTATTTTCCTGATATCGTGAGTAACGTCCCGGGTGAAAAAAACCCGATTTTCCTGATACCGTGAGTAACGTCCAGGGTGAAAATAATCCGATTTTCCTGATACCGTGAGACACGTCCAGGGTGAAAAAAATCTGATTTTCCTGATACCGTGAGTAATGTACAGGGTGAAAAAATCCAATTTTCCTGATACCATGAGTAATGTCCAGGGTGAAAAAAATCATATTTTCCTGATACCGTGAGAAACGTCCTGGGTGAAAAAAATCATATTTTCCTGATACCGTGAGTAAAGTCCAGGGTGAAAAAAATCAAATTTTCATGATACCATGGGTAATATTCCAGGTGAAAAAAATTCGATTTTCCTGATACCGTGAGTCACGTCCAGGGTGAAAAAAATCAGATTTTCGTGATACCGTGAGTTATGTCCAGGGTGAAAAAGATCAGATTTTCGTGATACCGTGAGTAAGGTCCAGGGTGAAAAAAATTATATTTTCCTGATACCTTGAGTTTAGTCCAGGTGAAAAAAAGAGATTTTCATGATACCATGAAAAAAGTTTAGGGTGAAAAAAATCCAATATTCCTGATACCGTGAGTAAGGTCCAGGGTGAAAAAAATCAGATTTTCCTGATACCGTGAGTAACGTCCCGGGTGAAAAAAATCATATTTTCCTGATACCGTGAGTAAAGTCCAGGGTGAAAAAAGTCAGATTTTCATGATACCGTGAGTAACGTCCCGGGTGAAAAAAATCATATTTTCCTGATACCGTGAGTAACGTCACGGGTGTAAAAAATCCGATTTTCCTGATACCGTGAGTAACGTCCCGGGTGAAAAAAATCATATTTTCCTGATACCGTGAGTAAAGTCCAGGGTGAAAAAAATCAGATTTTCCTGATACCGTGAGTAACGTCCCGGGTGAAAAAAATCATATTCCTGATTCCGTGAGTAAAGTCCAGGGTGAAAAAAATCAGATTTTCCTGATACCGTGAGTAACGTCCCGGGTGAAAAAAATCATATTTTCCTGATACCGTGAGTAACGTCACGGGTGAAAAAAATCCGATTTTCCTGATACCGTGAGTAACGTCCCGGGTGAAAAAAATCATATTTTCCTGATACCGTGAGTAAAGTCCAGGGTGAAAAAAATCAGATTTTCCTGATACTGTGAGTAACGTCCCGGGTGAAAAAAATCATATTCCTGATTCCGTGAGTAAAGTCCAGGGTGAAAAAAAATCAGATTTTCCTGATACCGTGAGTAACGTCCAGGGTGAAACAAATCAGATTTTCCTGATACCGTGAGTAACGTCCCGGGTGAAAAAAATCATATTTTCCTGATACCGTGAGTAAAGTCCAGGGTGAAAAAAGTCAGATTTTCATGATACCGTGAGTAACGTCCCGGGTGAAAAAAATCATATTTTCCTGATACCGTGAGTAAAGTCCAGGGTGAAAAAATCCGATTTTCCTGATACAGTGAGTAACATCCCGGGGTTAAAAAATCATATTTTCCAGATACCGTGAGTAAAGTCCAGGGTGAAAAAATCAGATTTTCCTGATACCGTGAGTAGCGTCCCGGGTGAAAAAAATCAGATTTTCCTGATACCGTGAGTAACGTCCATCGTGAAGAAAATCAGATTTTCCTGATACCGTGAGTAACATCCAGGGTGAAAAAAATTATATTTTCCTGATACCTTGAGTTTAGTCCAGGTGAAAAAAAAGAGATTTTCATGATACCATGAAAAAAGTTTAGGGTGAAAAAAATCCGATATTCCTGATACCATGAGTAAGGTCCAGGGTGAAAAAAATCAGATTTTCCTGATACCGTGAGTAACGTCCCGGGTGAAAAAAAATCATATTATTCTGATACCGTGAGAAACGTCCAAGGGTGAAAAAAATCATATTTTCCTGATACTGTGAGTAAAGTCCATGGTGAAAAAAAAATCAAATTATCATGATACCATGGGTAATAGTCCAGGTGAAAAAAATCCGATTTTCCTGATACCGTGAGTCACGTCCAGGGTGAAAAAAATCAGATTTTCCAGATACCGTGAGTTATGTCCAGGGTGAAAAATATCAGATTTTCCTGATACCGTGAGTAACGTCCAGGGTGAAAAAAATTATATTTTCCTGATACCTTGAGTTTAGTCCTGGTGAAAAAAAAGAGATTTTCATGATACCATGAAAAAAGTTTAGGGTGAAAAAAATCCAACATTCCTAATACCGTGAGTAAGGTCCAGGGTGAAAAAAGTCAGATTTTCATGATACCGTGAGTAACGTCCCGGGTGAAAAAAATCATATTTTCCTGATACCGTGAGTAACGTCCCGGGTGAAAAAAATCCGATTTTCCTGATACCGTGAGACACGTCCAGGGTGAAAAATATCTGATTTTCCTGATACCGTGAGTAACGTCCTGGGTGAAAAAAAGCATATTTTCCTGATACCGTGAGTAAAGTCCAGGGTGAAAAAAATCAGATTTTCCTGATACCGTGAGTAACGTCCCGGGTGAAAAAAAATCATATTCCTGATTCCGTGAGTAAAGTCCAGGGTGAAAAAAATCAGATTTTCCTGATACCGTGAGTAAGGTCCAGGGTGAAAAAAATCAGATTTTCCTGATACCGTGAGTAACGTACCGGGTGAAAAAAATCATATTTTCCTGATACCGTGAGTAACGTACAGGGTGAAAAAAATCCGATATTCCTGATACCATGAGTAAGGTCCAGGGTGAAAAAAATCAGATTTTCCTGATACCGTGAGTCACGTCCAGGGTGAAAAAAATCAGATTTTCCTGATACCGTGAGTAACATCCTGGGTGAAAAAAATTATATTTTCCTGATACCGTGAGTAACGTCCCGGGTGAAAAAAATCCGATTTTTCTGATACCGTGAGTAACGTCCAGGGTGAAAAAAATCCGATTTTCCTGATACCGTGAGACACGTCCAGGGTGAAAAAAATCTGATTTTCCTCATACCGTGAGTAACGTACAGGGTGAAAAAATCCGATTTTCCTGATACCATGAGTAATGTCCAGGGTGAAAAAAATCCGATTTTCCTGATACCGTGAGTCACGTCCCGGGTGAAAAAAATCATATTTTCCTGATACCGTGAGTAAAGTCCAGGGTGAAAAAAGTCAGATTTTCATGATACCGTGAGTAACGTCCCGGGTGAAAAAATCATATTTTCCTGATACCGTGAGTAACGTCCCGGGTGAAAAAAATCATATTTTCCTGATACCATGAGTAAAGTCCAGGGTGAAAAAATCCGATTTTCCTGATACCGTGAGTAACATCCCGGGGTTAAAAAATCATATTTTCCTGATACCGTGAGTAAAGTCCAGGGTGAAAAAAATCAGATTTTCCTGATACCGTGAGTAACGTCCATCGTGAAAAAAATCATATTTTCCTGAAACCGTGAGTAAAGTCCAGGGTGAAAAAAAAATCATATTTTCATGATACCATGGGTAATAGTCCAGGTGAAAAAAATCCGATTTTCCTGATACCGTGAGTCACGTCCAGGGTGAAAAAAATCAGATTTTCCAGATACCGTGAGTTATGTCCAGGGTGAAAAATATCAGATTTTCCTGATACCGTGAGTAACGTCCAGGGTGAAAAAAATTATATTTTCCTGATACCTTGAGTTTAGTCCAGGTGAAAAAAAAAGAGATTTTCATGATACCATGAAAAAAGTTTAGGGTGAAAAAAATCCGATATTCCTGATACCGTGAGTAAGGTCCAGGGTGAAAAAAGTCAGATTTTCATGATACCGTGAGTAACGTCCCGGGTGAAAAAAATCATATTTTCCTGATACCGTGAGTAACGTCCCGGGTGAAAAAAATCCGATTTTCCTGATACCGTGAGACACGTCCAGGGTGAAAAATATCTGATTTTCCTGATACCGTGAGTAATGTCCTGGGTGAAAAAATCATATTTTCCTGATACCGTGAGTAAAGTCCAGGGTGAAAAAAAAACAGATTTTCCTGATACCATGAGTAAGGTCCTGGGTGAAAAAAATCAGATTTTCCTGATACCGTGAGTAACGTCCCGGGTGAAAAAAATCATATTTTCCTGATACCGTGAGTAACGTCACGGGTGAAAAAAATCCGATTTTCCTGATACCGTGAGACACATCCAGGGTGAAAAAAATCTGATTTTCCTGATACCGTGAGTAACGTACAGGGTGAAAAAAATCCGATATTCCTGATACCATGAGTAAGGTCCAAGGTGAAAAAAATCAGATTTTCCTGATACCGTGAGTCACGTCCAGGGTGAAAAAAATCAGATTTTCCTGATACCGTGAGTAACGTCCCGGGTGAAAAAAATCCGATTTTCCTGATACCGTGAGTAACGTCCAGGGTGAAAAAAATCCGATTTTCCTGATACCGTGAGTCACGTCCAGGGTGAAAAAAATCAGATTTTCCTGATACCGTGAGTAACGTCCCGGGTGAAAAAAATCATATTTTCCTGATACCGTGAGTAAAGTCCAGGGTGAAAAAAATCAGATTTTCCTGATACCGTGAGTAACGTCCCGGGTGAAAAAAATCATATTTTCCTGATACCGTGAGTAAAGTCCAGGGTGAAAAAAATCAAATTTTCATGATACCATGGGTAATAGTCGAGGTGAAAAAAATCCGATTTTCCTGATACCGTGAGTAACGTCCCGGGTGAAAAAAATCATATTTTCCTGATACCGTGAGTAAAGTCCAGGGTGAAAAAAATCAGATTTTCCTGATACCGTGAGTAACGTCCCGGGTGAAAAAAAAATCATATTTTCCTGATACCGTGAGAAACGTCCTGGGTGAAAAAAATCATATTTTCCTGATACCGTGAGTAAAGTCCAGGGTGAAAAAAATCAAATTTTCATGATACCAATGGTAATATTCCAGGTGAAAAAAATCCGATTTTCCTGATACCGTGAGTCACGTCCAGGGTGAAAAAAATCAGATTTTCGTGATACCGTGAGTTATGTCCAGGGTGAAAAATATCAGATTTTCGTGATACCGTGAGTAAGGTCCAGGGTGAAGAAAATTATATTTTCCTGATACCTTGAGTTTAGTCCAGGTGAAAAAAAGAGATTTTCATGATACCATGAAAAAAGTTTAGGGTGAAAAAAATCCGATATTCCTGATACCGTGAGTAAGGTCCAGGGTGAAAAAAATCAGATTTTCCTGATACCGTGAGTAACGTCCCGGGTGAAAAAAATCAGATTTTCCTGATACCGTGAGACACGTCCAGGGTGAAAAAAATCAGATTTTCCTGATACCGTGAGTAACGTCCTGGGTGAAAAAATCATATTTTCCTGATACCGTGAGTAAAGTCCAGGGTGAAAAAAATCAGATTTTCCTGATACCGTGAGTAAGGTCCTGGGTGAAAAAAATCAGATTTTCCTGATACCGTGAGTAACGTCCCGGGTGAAAAAAATCCGATTTTCCTGATACCGTGAGTAACGTCCAGGGTGAAAAAAATCCGATTTTCCTGATACCGTGAGACACGTCCTGGGTGAAAAAAATCTGATTTTCCTGATACCGTGAGTAACGTACAGGGTGAAAAAAATCCGATATTCCTGATACCATGAATAAGGTCCAAGGTGAAAAAAATCAGATTTTCCTGATACCGTGAGTCACGTCCAGGGTGAAAAAAATCCGATTTTCCTGATACCGTGAGTAACGTCCAGGGTGAAAAAAATCCTATTTTCCTGATACCGTGAGACACGTCCAGGGTGAAAAAAATCCTATTTTCCTGATACCGTGAGACACGTCCAGGGTGAAAAAAATCCTATTTTCCTGATACCGTGAGTAACGTACAGGGTGAAAAAATCCGATTTTCCTGATACCATGAGTAATGTCCAGGGTGAAAAAAATTCAATTTTCCTGATACCGTGAGTCACGTCCAGGGTGAAAAAAATCAGATTTTCCTGATACCGTGAGTAACGTCCCGGGTGAAAAAAATCATATTTTCCTGATACCGTGAGTAACGTCCCGGGTGAAAAAAATCATATTTTCCTGATACCGTGAGTAAAGTCCAGGGTGAAAAAAATCAAATTTTCATGATACCATGGGTAAAGTCCAGGGTGAAAAAAATCAAATTTTCATGATACCAATGGTAATATTCCAGGTGAAAAAAATCCGATTTTCCTGATACCGTGAGTCACGTCCAGGGTGAAAAAAATCAGATTTTCGTGATACCGTGAGTTATGTCCAGGGTGAAAAATATCAGATTTTCGTGATACCGTGAGTAAGGTCCAGGGTGAAAAAAATTATATTTTCCTGATACCTTGAGTTTAGTCCAGGTGAAAAAAAGAGATTTTCATGATACCATGAAAAAAGTTTAGGGTGAAAAAAATCCGATATTCCTGATACCGTGAGTAAGGTCCAGGGTGAAAAAAATCAGATTTTCCTGATACCGTGAGACACGTCCAGGGTGAAAAATATCTGATTTTCCTGATACCGTGAGTAACGTCCTGGGTGAAAAAATCATATTTTCCTGATACTGTGAGTAAAGTCCAGGGTGAAAAAAAAATCAAATTATCATGATACCATGGGTAATAGTCCAGGTGAAAAAAATCCGATTTTCCTGATACCGTGAGTCACGTCCAGGGTGAAAAAAATCCGATTTTCCTGATACTGTGAGTAACGTCCATCGTGAAGAAAATCAGATTTTCCTGATACCGTGAGTAACGTCCAGGGTGAAAAAAATTATATTTTCCTGATACCTTGAGTTTAGTCCAGGTGAAAAAAAGAGATTTTCATGATACCATGAAAAAAGTTTAGGGTGAAAAAAATCCGATATTCCTGATACCATGAGTAAGGTCCAGGGTGAAAAAAATCAGATTTTCCTGATACCGTGAGTAACGTCCCGGGTGAAAAAAATCATATTTTCCTGATACCATGAGTAAAGTCCAGGGTGAAAAATATCAGATTTTCCTTGTACCATGGGTAACATCCTGGGTGAAAAAAATTATTATTTTCCTGATATCGTGAGTAACGTCCCGGGTGAAAAAAACCCGATTTTCCTGATACCGTGAGTAACGTCCAGGGTGAAAATAATCCGATTTTCCTGATACCGTGAGACACGTCCAGGGTGAAAAAAATCTGATTTTCCTGATACCGTGAGTAATGTACAGGGTGAAAAAATCCAATTTTCCTGATACCATGAGTAATGTCCAGGGTGAAAAAAATCAGATTTTCCTGATACCGTGAGTAACGTCCCGGGTGAAAAAAATCATATTTTCCTGATACCGTGAGAAACGTCCTGGGTGAAAAAAATCATATTTTCCTGATACCGTGAGTAAAGTCCAGGGTGAAAAAAATCAAATTTTCATGATACCATGGGTAATATTCCAGGTGAAAAAAATTCAATTTTCCTGATACCGTGAGTCACGTCCAGGGTGAAAAAAATCAGATTTTCGTGATACCGTGAGTTATGTCCAGGGTGAAAAAGATCAGATTTTCGTGATACCGTGAGTAAGGTCCAGGGTGAAAAAAATTATATTTTCCTGACACCTTGAGTTTAGTCCAGGTGAAAAAAAGAGATTTTCATGATACCATGAAAAAAGTTTAGGGTGAAAAAAATCCGATATTCCTGATACCGTGAGTAAGGTCCAGGGTGAAAAAAAATCAGATTTTCCTGATACCGTGAGTAACGTCCCGGGTGAAAAAAATCATATTTTCCTGATACCGTGAGTAAAGTCCAGGGTGAAAAAAGTCAGATTTTCATGATACCGTGAGTAACGTCCCGGGTGAAAAAAATCATATTTTCCTGATACCGTGAGTAACGTCACGGGTGAAAAAAATCCGATTTTCCTGATACCGTGAGTAACGTCCCGGGTGAAAAAAATCATATTTTCCTGATACCGTGAGTATAGTCCAGGGTGAAAAAAATCAGATTTTCCTGATACCGTAACGTCCCGGGTGAAAAAAATCATATTCCTGATTCCGTGAGTAAAGTCCAGGGTGAAAAAAATCAGATTTTCCTGATACAGTGAGTAACATCCCGGGGTTAAAAAATCATATTTTCCAGATACCGTGAGTAAAGTCCAGGGTGAAAAAATCAGATTTTCCTGATACCGTGAGTAGCGTCCCGGGTGAAAAAAATCAGATTTTCCTGATACCGTGAGTAACGTCCATCGTGAAGAAAATCAGATTTTCCTGATACCGTGAGTAACGTCCAGGGTGAAAAAAATTATATTTTCCTGATACCTTGAGTTTAGTCCAGGTGAAAAAAAAGAGATTTTCATGATACCATGAAAAAAGTTTAGGGTGAAAAAAATCCGATATTCCTGATACCATGAGTAAGGTCCAGGGTGAAAAAAATCAGATTTTCCTGATACCGTGAGTAATGTCCCGGGTGAAAAAAATCATATTATCCTGATACCGTGAGAAACGTCCAAGGGTGAAAAAAATCATATTTTCCTGATACTGTGAGTAAAGTCCAGGGTGAAAAAAAAAATCAAATTATCATGATACCATGGGTAATAGTCCAGGTGAAAAAAATCCGATTTTGCTGATACCGTGAGTCACGTCCAGGGTGAAAAAAATCAGATTTTCCTGATACCGTGAGTAATGTCCCGGGTGAAAAAAATCATATTATCCTGATACCGTGAGAAACGTCCAAGGGTGAAAAAAATCATATTTTCCTGATACTGTGAGTAAAGTCCAGGGTGAAAAAAAAAATCAAATTATCATGATACCATGGGTAATAGTCCAGGTGAAAAAAATCCGATTTTCCTGATACCGTGAGTCACGTCCAGGGTGAAAAAAATCAGATTTTCCTGATACCGTGAGTAACGTCCCGGGTGAAAAAAATCCGATTTTCCTGATACCGTGAGTAACGTCCAGGGTGAAAAAAATCCGATTTTCCTGATACCGTGAGTCACGTCCAGGGTGAAAAAAATCAGATTTTCCTGATACCGTGAGTAACGTCCCGGGTGAAAAAAATCATATTTTCCTGATACCGTGAGTAAAGTCCAGGGTGAAAAAAATCAGATTTTCCTGATACCGTGAGTAACGTCCCGGGTGAAAAAAATCATATTTTCCTGATACCGTGAGTAAAGTCCAGGGTGAAAAAAATCAAATTTTCATGATACCATGGGTAATAGTCGAGGTGAAAAAAATCCGATTTTCCTGATACCGTGAGTAACGTCCCGGGTGAAAAAAATCATATTTTCCTGATACCGTGAGTAAAGTCCAGGGTGAAAAAAATCAGATTTTCCTGATACCGTGAGTAACGTCCCGGGTGAAAAAAAAATCATATTTTCCTGATACCGTGAGAAACGTCCTGGGTGAAAAAAATCATATTTTCCTGATACCGTGAGTAAAGTCCAGGGTGAAAAAAATCAAATTTTCCTGATACCGTGAGTAACGTCCCGGGTGAAAAAAATCATATTTTCCTGATACCGTGAGTAAAGTCCAGGGTGAAAAAAATCAAATTTTCATGATACCATGGGTAAAGTCCAGGGTGAAAAAAATCAAATTTTCATGATACCAATGGTAATATTCCAGGTGAAAAAAATCCGATTTTCCTGATACCGTGAGTCACGTCCAGGGTGAAAAAAATCAGATTTTCGTGATACCGTGAGTTATGTCCAGGGTGAAAAATATCAGATTTTCGTGATACCGTGAGTAAGGTCCAGGGTGAAAAAAATTATATTTTCCTGATACCTTGAGTTTAGTCCAGGTGAAAAAAAGAGATTTTCATGATACCATGAAAAAAGTTTAGGGTGAAAAAAATCCGATATTCCTGATACCGTGAGTAAGGTCCAGGGTGAAAAAAATCAGATTTTCCTGATACCGTGAGACACGTCCAGGGTGAAAAATATCTGATTTTCCTGATACCGTGAGTAACGTCCTGGGTGAAAAAATCATATTTTCCTGATACTGTGAGTAAAGTCCAGGGTGAAAAAAAATCAAATTATCATGATACCATGGGTAATAGTCCAGGTGAAAAAAATCCGATTTTCCTGATACCGTGAGTCACGTCCAGGGTGAAAAAAATCCGATTTTCCTGATACTGTGAGTAACGTCCATCGTGAAGAAAATCAGATTTTCCTGATACCGTGAGTAACGTCCAGGGTGAAAAAAATTATATTTTCCTGATACCTTGAGTTTAGTCCAGGTGAAAAAAAGAGATTTTCATGATACCATGAAAAAAGTTTAGGGTGAAAAAAATCCGATATTCCTGATACCATGAGTAAGGTCCAGGGTGAAAAAAATCAGATTTTCCTGATACCGTGAGTAACGTCCCGGGTGAAAAAAATCATATTTTCCTGATACCATGAGTAAAGTCCAGGGTGAAAAATATCAGATTTTCCTTGTACCATGGGTAACATCCTGGGTGAAAAAAATTATTATTTTCCTGATATCGTGAGTAACGTCCCGGGTGAAAAAAACCCGATTTTCCTGATACCGTGAGTAACGTCCAGGGTGAAAATAATCCGATTTTCCTGATACCGTGAGACACGTCCAGGGTGAAAAAAATCTGATTTTCCTGATACCGTGAGTAATGTACAGGGTGAAAAAATCCAATTTTCCTGATACCATGAGTAATGTCCAGGGTGAAAAAAATCAGATTTTCCTGATACCGTGAGTAACGTCCCGGGTGAAAAAAATCATATTTTCCTGATACCGTGAGAAACGTCCTGGGTGAAAAAAATCATATTTTCCTGATACCGTGAGTAAAGTCCAGGGTGAAAAAAATCAAATTTTCATGATACCATGGGTAATATTCCAGGTGAAAAAAATTCAATTTTCCTGATACCGTGAGTCACGTCCAGGGTGAAAAAAATCAGATTTTCGTGATACCGTGAGTTATGTCCAGGGTGAAAAAGATCAGATTTTCGTGATACCGTGAGTAAGGTCCAGGGTGAAAAAAATTATATTTTCCTGACACCTTGAGTTTAGTCCAGGTGAAAAAAAGAGATTTTCATGATACCATGAAAAAAGTTTAGGGTGAA
Organism: Bradypodion pumilum; assembly: GCA_035047305.1. Taxonomy (NCBI): domain Eukaryota; kingdom Metazoa; phylum Chordata; class Lepidosauria; order Squamata; family Chamaeleonidae; genus Bradypodion; species Bradypodion pumilum. The sequence goes on from JAWDJD010000003.1 coordinate 188,632,784, forward strand.
AAAAATCCGATATTCCTGATACCGTGAGTAAGGTCCAGGGTGAAAAAAAATCAGATTTTCCTGATACCGTGAGTAACGTCCCGGGTGAAAAAAATCATATTTTCCTGATACCGTGAGTAAAGTCCAGGGTGAAAAAAGTCAGATTTTCATGATACCGTGAGTAACGTCCCGGGTGAAAAAAATCATATTTTCCTGATACCGTGAGTAACGTCACGGGTGAAAAAAATCCGATTTTCCTGATACCGTGAGTAACGTCCCGGGTGAAAAAAATCATATTTTCCTGATACCGTGAGTATAGTCCAGGGTGAAAAAAATCAGATTTTCCTGATACCGTAACGTCCCGGGTGAAAAAAATCATATTCCTGATTCCGTGAGTAAAGTCCAGGGTGAAAAAAATCAGATTTTCCTGATACAGTGAGTAACATCCCGGGGTTAAAAAATCATATTTTCCAGATACCGTGAGTAAAGTCCAGGGTGAAAAAATCAGATTTTCCTGATACCGTGAGTAGCGTCCCGGGTGAAAAAAATCAGATTTTCCTGATACCGTGAGTAACGTCCATCGTGAAGAAAATCAGATTTTCCTGATACCGTGAGTAACGTCCAGGGTGAAAAAAATTATATTTTCCTGATACCTTGAGTTTAGTCCAGGTGAAAAAAAAGAGATTTTCATGATACCATGAAAAAAGTTTAGGGTGAAAAAAATCCGATATTCCTGATACCATGAGTAAGGTCCAGGGTGAAAAAAATCAGATTTTCCTGATACCGTGAGTAATGTCCCGGGTGAAAAAAATCATATTATCCTGATACCGTGAGAAACGTCCAAGGGTGAAAAAAATCATATTTTCCTGATACTGTGAGTAAAGTCCAGGGTGAAAAAAAAAATCAAATTATCATGATACCATGGGTAATAGTCCAGGTGAAAAAAATCCGATTTTGCTGATACCGTGAGTCACGTCCAGGGTGAAAAAAATCAGATTTTCCTGATACCGTGAGTAATGTCCCGGGTGAAAAAAATCATATTATCCTGATACCGTGAGAAACGTCCAAGGGTGAAAAAAATCATATTTTCCTGATACTGTGAGTAAAGTCCAGGGTGAAAAAAAAAATCAAATTATCATGATACCATGGGTAATAGTCCAGGTGAAAAAAATCCGATTTTCCTGATACCGTGAGTCACGTCCAGGGTGAAAAAAATCAGATTTTCCTGATACCGTGAGTAACGTCCCGGGTGAAAAAAATCCGATTTTCCTGATACCGTGAGTAACGTCCAGGGTGAAAAAAATCCGATTTTCCTGATACCGTGAGTCACGTCCAGGGTGAAAAAAATCAGATTTTCCTGATACCGTGAGTAACGTCCCGGGTGAAAAAAATCATATTTTCCTGATACCGTGAGTAAAGTCCAGGGTGAAAAAAATCAGATTTTCCTGATACCGTGAGTAACGTCCCGGGTGAAAAAAATCATATTTTCCTGATACCGTGAGTAAAGTCCAGGGTGAAAAAAATCAAATTTTCATGATACCATGGGTAATAGTCGAGGTGAAAAAAATCCGATTTTCCTGATACCGTGAGTAACGTCCCGGGTGAAAAAAATCATATTTTCCTGATACCGTGAGTAAAGTCCAGGGTGAAAAAAATCAGATTTTCCTGATACCGTGAGTAACGTCCCGGGTGAAAAAAAAATCATATTTTCCTGATACCGTGAGAAACGTCCTGGGTGAAAAAAATCATATTTTCCTGATACCGTGAGTAAAGTCCAGGGTGAAAAAAATCAAATTTTCATGATACCAATGGTAATATTCCAGGTGAAAAAAATCCGATTTTCCTGATACCGTGAGTCACGTCCAGGGTGAAAAAAATCAGATTTTCGTGATACCGTGAGTTATGTCCAGGGTGAAAAATATCAGATTTTCGTGATACCGTGAGTAAGGTCCAGGGTGAAGAAAATTATATTTTCCTGATACCTTGAGTTTAGTCCAGGTGAAAAAAAGAGATTTTCATGATACCATGAAAAAAGTTTAGGGTGAAAAAAATCCGATATTCCTGATACCGTGAGTAAGGTCCAGGGTGAAAAAAATCAGATTTTCCTGATACCGTGAGTAACGTCCCGGGTGAAAAAAATCAGATTTTCCTGATACCGTGAGACACGTCCAGGGTGAAAAAAATCAGATTTTCCTGATACCGTGAGTAACGTCCTGGGTGAAAAAATCATATTTTCCTGATACCGTGAGTAAAGTCCAGGGTGAAAAAAATCAGATTTTCCTGATACCGTGAGTAAGGTCCTGGGTGAAAAAAATCAGATTTTCCTGATACCGTGAGTAACGTCCCGGGTGAAAAAAATCCGATTTTCCTGATACCGTGAGTAACGTCCAGGGTGAAAAAAATCCGATTTTCCTGATACCGTGAGACACGTCCTGGGTGAAAAAAATCTGATTTTCCTGATACCGTGAGTAACGTACAGGGTGAAAAAAATCCGATATTCCTGATACCATGAATAAGGTCCAAGGTGAAAAAAATCAGATTTTCCTGATACCGTGAGTCACGTCCAGGGTGAAAAAAATCCGATTTTCCTGATACCGTGAGTAACGTCCAGGGTGAAAAAAATCCTATTTTCCTGATACCGTGAGACACGTCCAGGGTGAAAAAAATCCTATTTTCCTGATACCGTGAGACACGTCCAGGGTGAAAAAAATCCTATTTTCCTGATACCGTGAGTAACGTACAGGGTGAAAAAATCCGATTTTCCTGATACCATGAGTAATGTCCAGGGTGAAAAAAATTCAATTTTCCTGATACCGTGAGTCACGTCCAGGGTGAAAAAAATCAGATTTTCCTGATACCGTGAGTAACGTCCCGGGTGAAAAAAATCATATTTTCCTGATACCGTGAGTAACGTCCCGGGTGAAAAAAATCATATTTTCCTGATACCGTGAGTAAAGTCCAGGGTGAAAAAAATCAAATTTTCATGATACCATGGGTAAAGTCCAGGGTGAAAAAAATCAAATTTTCATGATACCAATGGTAATATTCCAGGTGAAAAAAATCCGATTTTCCTGATACCGTGAGTCACGTCCAGGGTGAAAAAAATCAGATTTTCGTGATACCGTGAGTTATGTCCAGGGTGAAAAATATCAGATTTTCGTGATACCGTGAGTAAGGTCCAGGGTGAAAAAAATTATATTTTCCTGATACCTTGAGTTTAGTCCAGGTGAAAAAAAGAGATTTTCATGATACCATGAAAAAAGTTTAGGGTGAAAAAAATCCGATATTCCTGATACCGTGAGTAAGGTCCAGGGTGAAAAAAATCAGATTTTCCTGATACCGTGAGACACGTCCAGGGTGAAAAATATCTGATTTTCCTGATACCGTGAGTAACGTCCTGGGTGAAAAAATCTTATTTTCCTGATACTGTGAGTAAAGTCCAGGGTGAAAAAAAAATCAAATTATCATGATACCATGGGTAATAGTCCAGGTGAAAAAAATCCGATTTTCCTGATACCGTGAGTCACGTCCAGGGTGAAAAAAATCCGATTTTCCTGATACTGTGAGTAACGTCCATCGTGAAGAAAATCAGATTTTCCTGATACCGTGAGTAACGTCCAGGGTGAAAAAAATTATATTTTCCTGATACCTTGAGTTTAGTCCAGGTGAAAAAAAGAGATTTTCATGATACCATGAAAAAAGTTTAGGGTGAAAAAAATCCGATATTCCTGATACCATGAGTAAGGTCCAGGGTGAAAAAAATCAGATTTTCCTGATACCGTGAGTAACGTCCCGGGTGAAAAAAATCATATTTTCCTGATACCATGAGTAAAGTCCAGGGTGAAAAATATCAGATTTTCCTTGTACCATGGGTAACATCCTGGGTGAAAAAAATTATTATTTTCCTGATATCGTGAGTAACGTCCCGGGTGAAAAAAACCCGATTTTCCTGATACCGTGAGTAACGTCCAGGGTGAAAATAATCCGATTTTCCTGATACCGTGAGACACGTCCAGGGTGAAAAAAATCTGATTTTCCTGATACCGTGAGTAATGTACAGGGTGAAAAAATCCAATTTTCCTGATACCATGAGTAATGTCCAGGGTGAAAAAAATCAGATTTTCCTGATACCGTGAGTAACGTCCCGGGTGAAAAAAATCATATTTTCCTGATACCGTGAGAAACGTCCTGGGTGAAAAAAATCATATTTTCCTGATACCGTGAGTAAAGTCCAGGGTGAAAAAAATCAAATTTTCATGATACCATGGGTAATATTCCAGGTGAAAAAAATTCAATTTTCCTGATACCGTGAGTCACGTCCAGGGTGAAAAAAATCAGATTTTCGTGATACCGTGAGTTATGTCCAGGGTGAAAAAGATCAGATTTTCGTGATACCGTGAGTAAGGTCCAGGGTGAAAAAAATTATATTTTCCTGACACCTTGAGTTTAGTCCAGGTGAAAAAAAGAGATTTTCATGATACCATGAAAAAAGTTTAGGGTGAAAAAAATCCGATATTCCTGATACCGTGAGTAAGGTCCAGGGTGAAAAAAAATCAGATTTTCCTGATACCGTGAGTAACGTCCCGGGTGAAAAAAATCATATTTTCCTGATACCGTGAGTAAAGTCCAGGGTGAAAAAAGTCAGATTTTCATGATACCGTGAGTAACGTCCCGGGTGAAAAAAATCATATTTTCCTGATACCGTGAGTAACGTCACGGGTGAAAAAAATCCGATTTTCCTGATACCGTGAGTAACGTCCCGGGTGAAAAAAATCATATTTTCCTGATACCGTGAGTATAGTCCAGGGTGAAAAAAATCAGATTTTCCTGATACCGTAACGTCCCGGGTGAAAAAAATCATATTCCTGATTCCGTGAGTAAAGTCCAGGGTGAAAAAAATCAGATTTTCCTGATACAGTGAGTAACATCCCGGGGTTAAAAAATCATATTTTCCAGATACCGTGAGTAAAGTCCAGGGTGAAAAAATCAGATTTTCCTGATACCGTGAGTAGCGTCCCGGGTGAAAAAAATCAGATTTTCCTGATACCGTGAGTAACGTCCATCGTGAAGAAAATCAGATTTTCCTGATACCGTGAGTAACGTCCAGGGTGAAAAAAATTATATTTTCCTGATACCTTGAGTTTAGTCCAGGTGAAAAAAAAGAGATTTTCATGATACCATGAAAAAAGTTTAGGGTGAAAAAAATCCGATATTCCTGATACCATGAGTAAGGTCCAGGGTGAAAAAAATCAGATTTTCCTGATACCGTGAGTAATGTCCCGGGTGAAAAAAATCATATTATCCTGATACCGTGAGAAACGTCCAAGGGTGAAAAAAATCATATTTTCCTGATACTGTGAGTAAAGTCCAGGGTGAAAAAAAAAATCAAATTATCATGATACCATGGGTAATAGTCCAGGTGAAAAAAATCCGATTTTGCTGATACCGTGAGTCACGTCCAGGGTGAAAAAAATCAGATTTTCCAGATACCGTGAGTTATGTCCAGGGTGAAAAATATCAGATTTTCCTGATACCGTGAGTAACGTCCAGGGTGAAAAAAATTATATTTTCCTGATACCTTGAGTTTAGTCCTGGTGAAAAAAAAGAGATTTTCATGATACCATGAAAAAAGTTTAGGGTGAAAAAAATCCGACATTCCTAATACCGTGAGTAAGGTCCAGGGTGAAAAAAGTCAGATTTTCATGATACCGTGAGTAACGTCCCGGGTGAAAAAAATCATATTTTCCTGATACCGTGAGTAACGTCCCGGGTGAAAAAAATCCGATTTTCCTGATACCGTGAGACACGTCCAGGGTGAAAAATATCTGATTTTCCTGATACCGTGAGTAACGTCCTGGGTGAAAAAAAGCATATTTTCCTGATACCGTGAGTAAAGTCCAGGGTGAAAAAAATCAGATTTTCCTGATACCGTGAGTAACGTCCCGGGTGAAAAAAAATCATATTCCTGATTCCGTGAGTAAAGTCCAGGGTGAAAAAAATCAGATTTTCCTGATACCGTGAGTAAGGTCCAGGGTGAAAAAAATCAGATTTTCCTGATACCGTGAGTAACGTACCGGGTGAAAAAAATCATATTTTCCTGATACCGTGAGTAACGTACTTGTTGTTGTTGTTCAGTCGCACAGTCGATTCCGACCCTTTGCGACCCTATGGACCATCTTTCTCCAGGCACCCCTGTCCTCCACCATCCCCCTCAGTCCTCCCAGTTCTGTGCCCGTTGTGTCTATAATACCATCTATCCATCTCATCCTTGGCCTCCCCCTTCTTCTTTTGCCCTCCACCTTTCCCAACATCACGGCCTTCTCAAGTGAATCCTCCCTTCTCATTTGATGCCCAAAGTACTTTAGCCTCATCTTTACTATTTGACCTTCCAATGAGCAGTCAGTGTTGATTTCTTCTAAGATTGACCTATTTGTTCTCCTCGTTGTCCAAGGTACCCTCAAAACTCTCCTCCAACACCACATTTCAAAGGCATCTATTCTTCTGCGTTCAGCTTTCCTAATTGTCCAGCTCTCACATCCGTACATTACCACTGGGAATACCATTGCTTTGACTATTCTAATTTTTGTTTTCAAGGTGATGTCTCTGCTTTTCACTATGTTCCCCAGGTTTCTCATGGCTTGTCTCCCTAGAATCAGCCGCCTCTTTATTTCATGGCTGCACTCCCCATCTGCAGTGATCTTAGATCCTAAGAAAGTAAAATCTGTCACTGCTTCTACTTCTTCCCCGTCTATTGGCCTTCTTCTTCTGCACCCTGGCCTTCTTCTTCTGCACCCTGCTCCCTCTTCCTCTGCACCTTCACCTTCTCGCTCCCTGATCCAGCGTGGTCAGGATGGCTTTCTCTACCCCCCCTTCTCTCTCTCTCTCTTTCTCTACCTCCAGCAAGCTTTTCCTCCCTATCTCTTTCTTTTCCTTAGGAAATCTTAAGCATGTGATTTCTAAGCAATCTTCTCTTCCTTTCCCCTTTCTATCTTTACATAAGCTTTTCATTTATAGTAACTTCTTCATTTATTTTATTCCTGAGTAATTCCATATGTCTAAGTATTTTTAAGCAATCTTCTGTATTTCTAAAGTGAACTCCATCCAACTGGATTTCTTATTTTTCTTATTTGGTACTTTATTTCCTTATTTGATTCATAAGTAAACATCTTTAAATTTGTATCAAAACACTTTGTCTGTGAGTTTGTTCCTGATTCAACCCTGCCTGTGTATGGTCCCATAAAAGGTTGCCAGTTTTCAGGTAACAGTTTTTGGTGGAGAATGCGGGCACCCACAGGTGATTGGAATCCTCTTCCCCATGGAAAGTGCACGTTCTATGGGAAATTGGACCAATCTAACAAAAGGGGCAGATCAGGAGCCAACTCCAAGCTAAAAATTAAAGATTAGGCCAAATTTTTAGGAGGTGAGCTATCTGAACTTCACTCTCTATAAAGCTGCAAGATCAGGTAAGTATGGATAGTTTGCATTTCGGGTACGGTACTGTGAATTTTAGTAAAAAAAGGTTAGACTGCTACCGTGATTTATATCTCTCCCCAGGTTAAGAACCTGGTTTAATTCTCAGCGAGATAGGGTTGGGTTCCTTGAGCTGACTATTGGAAGCCACCACGTCTCGTCAACGTGGTCGCAAAATTTTATTGGTAGGGACTGAAGTGTCGTCTTTTCCTGAATGACCACGGGGAAAGCGGCCAGTAGCGAGGCTTAATCACCCGAGCTACAAAACTTAATTGGACTGCTTTCCAACAAGAGATGACCCCCACTTGAGGAAAGTCAAATTAGCACCGAGACCAGTACGGCCGGCTGTGAGGTGCGCCTGAAATAATTGATCTGCTAAGCAAGATAGGAGTTATCCACCTTGAGCTAGCACAAATTGACAGCAAGATTAAGTGATTCTTTGAGCTGTCACAACTGGATGATGAATAATTACAGGGGACGCTGTCCGTAGAGGGATTTAACTCGGAACCTGAAAAGTCTTTGGGTCCAAAGCAAAACAAAGCCTTAGTAAACCATGGAGAGTGGAGCTAAGCAATCACGAGCAGAAAAAGGGGAACTTCGTCACAGGGACGCCTCTGACGCATGTTCTTAGGAAAAATTTGAATGAATTGGCAGGCCCGAATCTGAATTAAGCAGACGTAGAGCCTTGATCAGGTGGTGTGAGAGATTTGGAGAAGAGGAAGAAACACAGTGGCAATTAGAAGGGTATTTGAAAAATTAGAATCTAATTGGACCCTACATAAATGGAAGCCCATGTTGGATTGGAATGTAACTGAATTAGAATGCATTGAAAGTAACTTGTAAACCCCTAGGTCAAAAGGCCTAGAGAGAAAAGTAACTTGCCATCTAGCAATAAAATCAATATTAAATACATAGCACCCAGGATTGTCTGATTATGGCAGCCTCCTGAGAATCAAGAAGAATATGTAATGTTGCTTAAGTGGGCCAGACTTAAACCAATTTTTCCTGTCTTGGTGTTATATTAGACAAGACAAAATACAAAATATCTTTAATCTTCTATACCTTTTCACACTATATAGACTATTATTATTAAAACTTTAACAAACACACAGTCCTTTCATTTCCATACACTCAGGGCGCCCACTCATACCACACATTAAACACACATTACCATGAGTAAGGTCCAGGGTGAAAAAAATCAGATTTTCCTGATACCGTGAGTCACGTCCAGGGTGAAAAAAATCAGATTTTCCTGATACCGTGAGTAACATCCTGGGTGAAAAAAATTATATTTTCCTGATACCGTGAGTAACGTCCCGGGTGAAAAAAATCCGATTTTCCTGATACCGTGAGTAACGTCCAGGGTGAAAAAAATCCGATTTTCCTGATACCGTGAGACACGTCCAGGGTGAAAAAAATCTGATTTTCCTCATACCGTGAGTAACGTACAGGGTGAAAAAATCCGATTTTCCTGATACCATGAGTAATGTCCAGGGTGAAAAAAATCCGATTTTCCTGATACCGTGAGTCACGTCCAGGGTGAAAAAAATCAGATTTTACTGATACCGTGAGTAACGTCCCGGGTGAAAAAAATCATATTTTCCTGATACCGTGAGTAAAGTCCAGGGTGAAAAAAGTCAGATTTTCATGATACCGTGAGTAACGTCCCGGGTGAAAAAATCATATTTTCCTGATACCGTGAGTAACGTCCCGGGTGAAAAAAATCATATTTTCCTGATACCATGAGTAAAGTCCAGGGTGAAAAAATCCGATTTTCCTGATACCGTGAGTAACATCCCGGGGTTAAAAAATCATATTTTCCTGATACCGTGAGTAAAGTCCAGGGTGAAAAAAATCAGATTTTCCTGATACCGTGAGTAACGTCCATCGTGAAAAAAATCATATTTTCCTGAAACCGTGAGTAAAGTCCAGGGTGAAAAAAAAAATCAAATTTTCATGATACCATGGGTAATAGTCCAGGTGAAAAAAATCCGATTTTCCTGATACCGTGAGTCACGTCCAGGGTGAAAAAAATCAGATTTTCCAGATACCGTGAGTTATGTCCAGGGTGAAAAATATCAGATTTTCCTGATACCGTGAGTAACGTCCAGGGTGAAAAAAATTATATTTTCCTGATACCTTGAGTTTAGTCCAGGTGAAAAAAAAAGAGATTTTCATGATACCATGAAAAAAGTTTAGGGTGAAAAAAATCCGATATTCCTGATACCGTGAGTAAGGTCCAGGGTGAAAAAAGTCAGATTTTCATGATACCGTGAGTAACGTCCCGGGTGAAAAAAATCATATTTTCCTGATACCGTGAGTAACGTCCCGGGTGAAAAAAATCCGATTTTCCTGATACCGTGAGACACGTCCAGGGTGAAAAATATCTGATTTTCCTGATACCGTGAGTCACGTCCAGGGTGAAAAAAATCAGATTTTTCAGATACCGTGAGTTATGTCCAGGGTGAAAAAAATCAGATTTTCCTGATACCGTGAGTAAGGTCCTGGGTGAAAAAAATCAGATTTTCCTGATACCGTGAGTAACGTCCCGGGTGAAAAAAATCATATTTTCCTGATATCGTGAGTAACGTCCCGGGTGAAAAAAATCCGATTTTCCTGATACCGTGAGTAACGTCCAGGGTGAAAAAAATCCGATTTTCCTGATACCGTGAGACACATCCAGGGTGAAAAAAATCTGATTTTCCTGATACCGTGAGTAACGTACAGGGTGAAAAAAATCCGATATTCCTGATACCATGAGTAAGGTCCAAGGTGAAAAAAATCAGATTTTCCTGATACCGTGAGTCACGTCCAGGGTGAAAAAAATCAGATTTTCCTGATACCGTGAGTAACGTCCAGGGTGAAAAAAATCCGATTTTCCTGATACCGTGAGTAACGTCCAGGGTGAAAAAAATCCGATTTTCCTGATACCGTGAGACACGTCCAGGGTGAAAAAAATCCTATTTTCCTGATACCGTGAGTAACGTACAGGGTGAAAAAATCCGATTTTCCTGATACCATGAGTAATGTCCAGGGTGAAAAAAATCCGATTTTCCTGATACCGTGAGTCACGTCCAGGGTGAAAAAAATCAGATTTTCCTGATACCGTGAGTAACGTCCCGGGTGAAAAAAATCATATTTTCCTGATACCGTGAGTAAAGTCCAGGGTGAAAAAAATCACATTTTCCTGATACCGTGAGTAACGTCCCGGGTGAAAAAAATCATATTTTCCTGATACCGTGAGTAAAGTCCAGGGTGAAAAAAATCAAATTTTCATGATACCATGGGTAATAGTCCAGGTGAAAAAAATCCGATTTTTCTGATACCGTGAGTAACGTCCCGGGTGAAAAAAATCATATTTTCCTGATACAGTGAGTAAAGTCCAGGGTGAAAAAAATCAGATTTTCCTGATACCGTGAGTAACGTCCCGGGTGAAAAAAAAATCATATTTTCCAGATACCGTGAGAAACGTCCTGGGTGAAAAAAATCATATTTTCCTGATACCGTGAGTAAAGTCCAGGGTGAAAAAAATCAAATTTTCATGATACCAATGGTAATATTCCAGGTGAAAAAAATCCGATTTTCCTGATACCGTGAGTCACGTCCAGGGTGAAAAAAATCAGATTTTCGTGATACCGTGAGTTATGTCCAGGGTGAAAAATATCAGATTTTCGTGATACCGTGAGTAAGGTCCAGGGTGAAAAAAAATTATATTTTCCTGATACCTTGAGTTTAGTCCAGGTGAAAAAAAGAGATTTTCATGATACCATGAAAAAAGTTTAGGGTGAAAAAAATCCGATATTCCTGATACCGTGAGTAAGGTCCAGGGTGAAAAAAATCAGATTTTTCTGATACCGTGAGCAACGTCCCGGGTGAAAAAAATCATATTTTCCTGATACCGTGAGTAAAGTCCAGGGTGAAAAAAGTCAGATTTTCATGATACCGTGAGTAACGTCCCGGGTGAAAAAAATCATATTTTCCTGATACCGTGAGTAACGTCACGGGTGAAAAAAATCCGATTTTCCTGATACCGTGAGTAACGTCCAGGGTGAAAAAAAATCATATTTTCCTGATACCGTGAGTAAAGTCCAGGGTGAAAAAAATCAGATTTCCCTGATACCGTGAGTAACGTCCAGGGTGAAAAAAATCATATTCCTGATTCCGTGAGTAAAGTCCAGGGTGAAAAAAATCAGATTTTCCTGATACCGTGAGTAACGTCCAGGGTGAAACAAATCATATTTTCCTGATACCGTGAGTAAAGTCCAGGGTGAAAAAAGTCAGATTTTCATGATACCTTGAGTAACGTCCCGGGTGAGAAAAATCATATTTTCCTGATACCGTGAGTAACGTCCCCGGTGAAAAAAATCATATTTTCCTGATGCCGTGAGTAAAGTCCAGGTTGAAAAAATCCGATTTTCCTGATACCGTGAGTAACATCCCGGGGTTAAAAAATCATATTTTCCTGATACCGTGAGTAAAGTCCCGGGTGAATAAAATCAGATTTTCCTGATACCGTGAGTAACGTCCATCGTGAAGAAAATCAGATTTTCCTGATACCGTGAGTAACGTCCAGGGTGAAAAAAATTATATTTTCCTGATACCTTGAGTTTAGTCCAGGTGAAAAAAAAGAGATTTTCATGATACCATGAAAAAAGTTTAGGGTGAAAAAAATCCGATATTCCTGATACCATGAGTAAGGTCCAGGGTGAAAAAAATCAGGTTTTCCTGATACCGTGAGTAACGTCCCGGGTGAAAAAAATTATATTTTCCTGATATCGTGAGTAACGTCTCGGGTGAAAAAAACCCGATTTTCCTGATACCGTGAGTAACGTCCAGGGTGAAAATAATCCGATTTTCCTGATACCGTGAGACACGTCCAGGGTGAAAAAAATCTGATTTTCCTGATACCGTGAGTAACGTACAGGGTGAAAAAATCCGATTTTCCTGATACCATGAGTAATGTCCAGGGTGAAAAAAATCCGATTTTCCTGATACCGTGAGTCACGTCCAGGGTGAAAAAAATCAGATTTTCCTGATACCGTGAGTAACGTCCCGGGTGAAAAAAATCATATTTTCCTGATACCGTGAGTCACGTCCAGGGTGAAAAAAATCAGATTTTCGTGATACCGTGAGTTATGTCCAGGGTGAAAAATATCAGATTTTCGTGATATCATGAGTAAGGTCCAGGGTGAAAAAAATTATATTTTCCTGATACCTTGAGTTTAGTCCAGGTGAAAAAAAGAGATTTTCATGATACCATGAAAAAAGTTTAGGGTGAAAAAAATCCGATATTCCTGATACCGTGAGTAAGGTCCAGGGTGAAAAAAATCAGATTTTCCTGATACCGTGAGTAACGTCCCGGGTGAAAAAAATCATATTTTCCTGATTCCGTGAGTAAAGTCCAGGGTGAAAAAAATCAGATTTTCCTGATACCGTGAGTAACGTCCAGGGTGAAACAAATCATATTTTCCTGATACCGTGAGTAAAGTCCAGGGTGAAAAAAGTCAGATTTTCATGATACCTTGAGTAACGTCCCGGGTGAGAAAAATCATATTTTCCTGATACCGTGAGTAACGTCCCCGGTGAAAAAAATCATATTTTCCTGATGCCGTGAGTAAAGTCCAGGTTGAAAAAATCCGATTTTCCTGATACCGTGAGTAACATCCCGGGGTTAAAAAATCATATTTTCCTGATACCGTGAGTAAAGTCCAGGGTGAATAAAATCAGATTTTCCTGATACTGTGAGTAATGTCCCGGGTGAAAAAAATCAGATTTTCCTGATACCGTGAGTAACGTCCATCGTGAAGAAAATCAGATTTTCCTGATACCGTGAGTAACGTCCAGGGTGAAAAAAATTATATTTTCCTGATACCTTGAGTTTAGTCCAGGTGAAAAAAAAGAGATTTTCATGATACCATGAAAAAAGTTTAGGGTGAAAAAAATCCGATATTCCTGATACCATGAGTAAGGTCCAGGGTGAAAAAAATCAGATTTTCCTGATACCGTGAGTAACGTCCCGGGTGAAAAAAATTATATTTTCCTGATATCGTGAGTAAAGTCTCGGGTGAAAAAAACCCGATTTTCCTGATACCGTGAGTAACGTCCAGGGTGAAAATAATCCGATTTTCCTGATACCGTGAGACACGTCCAGGGTGAAAAAAATCTGATTTTCCTGATACCGTGAGTAACGTACAGGGTGAAAAAATCCGATTTTCCTGATACCATGAGTAATGTCCAGGGTGAAAAAAATCCGATTTTCCTGATACCGTGAGTCACGTCCAGGGTGAAAAAAATCAGATTTTCCTGATACCGTGAGTAACGTCCCGGGTGAAAAAAAATCATATTTTCCTGATACCGTGAGTAACGTCCTGGGTGAAAAAAATCATATTTTCCTGATACCGTGAGTCACGTCCAGGGTGAAAAAAATCAGATTTTCGTGATACCGTGAGTTATGTCCAGGGTGAAAAATATCAGATTTTCGTGATATCATGAGTAAGGTCCAGGGTGAAAAAAATTATATTTTCCTGATACCTTGAGTTTAGTCCAGGTGAAAAAAAGAGATTTTCATGATACCATGAAAAAAGTTTAGGGTGAAAAAAATCCGATATTCCTGATACCGTGAGTAAGGTCCAGGGTGAAAAAAATCAGATTTTCCTGATACCGTGAGTAACGTCCTGGGTGAAAAAAATCATATTTTCCTGATACCGTGAGTAAAGTCCAGGGTGAAAAAAGTCAGATTTTCATGATACCGTGAGTAACGTCCCGGGTGAAAAAAATCATATTTTCCTGATACCGTGAGTAACATCACGGGTGAAAAAAATCCGATTTTCCTGATACCGTGAGTAACGTCCAGGGTGAAAAAAAATCATATTTTCCTGATACCGTGAGTAAAGTCCAGGGTGAAAAAAATCGGATTTTCCTGATACCGTGAGTAACGTCCCGGGTGAAAAAAATCATATTCCTGATTCCGTGAGTAAAGTCCAGGGTGAAAAAAATCAGATTTTCCTTATACCGTGAGTAACGTCCAGGGTGAAAAAAAATCATATTTTCCTGATACCGTGAGTAAAGTCCAGGGTGAAAAAAGTCAGATTTTCATGATACCGTGAGTAACGTCCTGGGTGAAAAAAATCATATTTTCCTGATACCGTGAGTAAAGTCCAGGGTGAAAAAATCCGATTTTCCTGATACCGTGAGTAACATCCCGGAGTTAAAAAAATCATATTTTCCTGATACCGTGAGTAAAGTCCAGGGTGAAAAAAATCAGATTTTCCTGATACCGTGAGTAACGTCCCGGGTGAAAAAAAATCAGATTTTCCTGATACCGTGAGTAACGTCCATCGTGAAGAAAATCAGATTTTCCTGATACCGTGAGTAACGTCCAGGGTGAAAAAAATTATATTTTCCTGATACCTTGAGTTTAGTCCAGGTGAAAAAAGAAGAGATTTTCATGATACCATGAAAAAAGTTTAGGGTGAAAAAAATCCGATATTCCTGATACCATTAGTAAGGTCCAGGGTGAAAAAAATCTGATTTTCCTGATACCGTGAGTAACGTCCCGGGTGAAAAAAATCATATTATACTGATACCGTGAGAAACGTCCAAGGGTGAAAAAAATCATATTTTCCTGATACCGTGAGTAAAGTCCAGGGTGAAAAAAAAATCAAATTTTCATGATACCATGGGTAATAGTCCAGGTGAAAAAAATCAGATTTTCCTGATACCGTGAGTCACGTCCAGGGTGAAAAAAATCAGATTTTCCAAATACCGTGAGTTATGTCCAGGGTGAAAAATATCAGATTTTCGTGATACCGTGAGTAAGGTCCAGGGTGAAAAAAATTATATTTTCCTGATACCTTGAGTTTAGTCCAGGTGAAAAAAAGAGATTTTCATGATACCATGAAAAAAGTTTAGGGTGAAAAAAATCCGATATTCCTGATACCGTGAGTAAGGTCCAGGGTGAAAAAAATCAGATTTTCCTGATACCGTGAGTAACGTCCCGGGTGAAAAAAATCATATTTTCCTGATACCGTGAGTAAAGTCCAGGGTGAAAAAAGTCAGATTTTCATGATACCGTGAGTAACGTCCCGGGTGAAAAAAATCATATTTTCCTGATACCGTGAGTAACGTCACGGGTGAAAAAAATCCGATTTTCCTGATACCGTGAGTAACGTCCAGGGTGAAAAAAAATCATATTCCTGATTCCGTGAGTAAAGTCCAGGGTGAAAAAAATCAGATTTTCCTGATACCGTGAGTAACGTCCAGGGTGAAAAAAATCAGATTTTCCTGATACCGTGAGTAACGTCCCGGGTGAAAAAAATCATATTTTCCTGATACCATGAGTAAAGTCCAGGGTGAAAAATATCAGATTTTCCTGATACCGTGAGTAACGTCCTGGGTGAAAAAAATTATATTTTCCTGATATCGTGAGTAACGTCCCGGGTGAAAAAAACCCGATTTTCCTGATACCGTGAGTAACGTCCAGGGTGAAAATAATCCGATTTTCCTGATACCGTGAGACACGTCCAGGGTGAAAAAAATCTGATTTTCCCGATACCGTGAGTAACGTACAGGGTGAAAAAATCTGATTTTCCTGATACCATGAGTAATGTCCAGGGTGAAAAAAATCCGATTTTCCTGATACCGTGAGTCACGTCCAGGTTGAAAAAAATCAGATTTTCCTGATACCGTGAGTAACGTCCCGGGTGAAAAAAATCATATTTTCCTGATACCGTGAGTAAAGTCCAGGGTGAAAAAAAACAGATTTTCCTGATACCATGAGTAACGTCCCGGGTGAAAAAAATCATATTTTCCTGATACCGTGAGAAACATCCTGGGTGAAAAAAATCATATTTTCCTGATACCGTGAGTAAAGTCCAGGGTGAAAAAAATCAAATTTTCATTATACCATGGGTAATATTCCAGGTGAAAAAAATCCGATTTTCCTGATACCGTGAGTCACGTCCAGGGTGAAAAAAATCAGATTTTCGTGATACCGTGAGTTATGTCCAGGGTGAAAAATATCAGATTTTCGTTATTCCGTGAGTAAGGTCCAGGGTGAAAAAATTATATTTTCCTGATACCTTGAGTTTAGTCCAGGTGAAAAAAAGAGATTTAATGATACCATGAAAAAAGTTTAGGGTGAAAAAAATCCGATATTCCTGATACCGTGAGTAAGGTCCAGGGTGAAAAAAGTCAGATTTTCATGATACCGTGAGTAACGTCCCGGGTGAAAAAAATCATATTTTCCTGATACCGTGAGTAACGTCCCGGGTGAAAAAAATCATATTTTCCTGATACCGTGAGTAAAGTCCAGGGTGAAAAAATCCGATTTTCCTGATACCATGAGTAACATCCCGGGGTTAAAAAATCATATTTTCCTGATACCATGAGTAAAGTCCAGGGTGAAAAAAATCAGATTTTCCTGATACCGTGAGTAACGTCCCGGGTGAAAAAAATCAGATTTTCCTGATACCGTGAGTAACGTCCATCGTGAAGAAAATCAGATTTTCCTGATACCGTGAGTAACGTCCAGGGTGAAAAAAATTATATTTTCCTGATACCTTGAGTTTAGTCCAGGTGAAAAAACAAGAGATTTTCATGATACCATGAAAAAAGTTTAGGGTGAAAAAAATCCGATATTCCTGATACCATTAGTAAGGTCCAGGGTGAAAAAAATCTGATTTTCCTGATACCGTGAGTAACGTCCCGGGTGAAAAAAATCATATTATACTGATACCGTGAGAAACGTCCAAGGGTGAAAAAAATCATATTTTCCTGATACCGTGAGTAAAGTCCAGGGTGAAAAAAAAATCAAATTTTCATGATACCATGGGTAATAGTCCAGGTGAAAAAAATCAGATTTTCCTGATACCGTGAGTCACGTCCAGGGTGAAAAAAATCAGATTTTCCAAATACCGTGAGTTATGTCCAGGGTGAAAAATATCAGATTTTCGTGATACCGTGAGTAAGGTCCAGGGTGAAAAAAATTATATTTTCCTGATACCTTGAGTTTAGTCCAGGTGAAAAAAAGAGATTTTCATGATACCATGAAAAAAGTTTAGGGTGAAAAAAATCCGATATTCCTGATACCGTGAGTAAGGTCCAGGGTGAAAAAAATCAGATTTTCCTGATACCGTGAGTAACGTCCCGGGTGAAAAAAATCATATTTTCCTGATACCGTGAGTAAAGTCCAGGGTGAAAAAAGTCAGATTTTCATGATACCGTGAGTAACGTCCCGGGTGAAAAAAATCATATTTTCCTGATACCGTGAGTAACGTCACGGGTGAAAAAAATCCGATTTTCCTGATACCGTGAGTAACGTCCAGGGTGAAAAAAAATCATATTCCTGATTCCGTGAGTAAAGTCCAGGGTGAAAAAAATCAGATTTTCCTGATACCGTGAGTAACGTCCAGGGTGAAAAAAATCAGATTTTCCTGATACCGTGAGTAACGTCCCGGGTGAAAAAAATCATATTTTCCTGATACCATGAGTAAAGTCCAGGGTGAAAAATATCAGATTTTCCTGATACCGTGAGTAACGTCCTGGGTGAAAAAAATTATATTTTCCTGATATCGTGAGTAACGTCCCGGGTGAAAAAAACCCGATTTTCCTGATACCGTGAGTAACGTCCAGGGTGAAAATAATCCGATTTTCCTGATACCGTGAGACACGTCCAGGGTGAAAAAAATCTGATTTTCCCGATACCGTGAGTAACGTACAGGGTGAAAAAATCTGATTTTCCTGATACCATGAGTAATGTCCAGGGTGAAAAAAATCCGATTTTCCTGATACCGTGAGTCACGTCCAGGTTGAAAAAAATCAGATTTTCCTGATACCGTGAGTAACGTCCCGGGTGAAAAAAATCATATTTTCCTGATACCGTGAGTAAAGTCCAGGGTGAAAAAAAACAGATTTTCCTGATACCATGAGTAACGTCCCGGGTGAAAAAAATCATATTTTCCTGATACCGTGAGAAACATCCTGGGTGAAAAAAATCATATTTTCCTGATACCGTGAGTAAAGTCCAGGGTGAAAAAAATCAAATTTTCATTATACCATGGGTAATATTCCAGGTGAAAAAAATCCGATTTTCCTGATACCGTGAGTCACGTCCAGGGTGAAAAAAATCAGATTTTCGTGATACCGTGAGTTATGTCCAGGGTGAAAAATATCAGATTTTCGTTATTCCGTGAGTAAGGTCCAGGGTGAAAAAATTATATTTTCCTGATACCTTGAGTTTAGTCCAGGTGAAAAAAAGAGATTTAATGATACCATGAAAAAAGTTTAGGGTGAAAAAAATCCGATATTCCTGATACCGTGAGTAAGGTCCAGGGTGAAAAAAGTCAGATTTTCATGATACCGTGAGTAACGTCCCGGGTGAAAAAAATCATATTTTCCTGATACCGTGAGTAACGTCCCGGGTGAAAAAAATCATATTTTCCTGATACCGTGAGTAAAGTCCAGGGTGAAAAAATCCGATTTTCCTGATACCATGAGTAACATCCCGGGGTTAAAAAATCATATTTTCCTGATACCATGAGTAAAGTCCAGGGTGAAAAATATCAGATTTTCCTGATACCGTGAGTAACGTCCTGGGTGAAAAAAATTATATTTTCCTGATATCGTGAGTAACGTCCCGGGTGAAAAAAACCCGATTTTCCTGATACCGTGAGTAAGGTCCAGGGTGAAAAAAGTCAGATTTTCATGATACCGTGAGTAACGTCCCGGGTGAAAAAAATCATATTTTCCTGATACCGTGAGTAACGTCCCGGGTGAAAAAAATCATATTTTCCTGATACCGTGAGTAAAGTCCAGGGTGAAAAAATCCGATTTTCCTGATACCATGAGTAACGTCCCGGGTGAAAAAAATCATATTTTCCTGATACCATGAGTAAAGTCCAGGGTGAAAAATATCAGATTTTCCTGATACCGTGAGTAACGTCCTGGGTGAAAAAAATTATATTTTCCTGATATCGTGAGTAACGTCCCGGGTGAAAAAAACCCGATTTTCCTGATACCGTGAGTAACGTCCAGGGTGAAAATAATCCGATTTTCCTGATACCGTGAGACACGTCCAGGGTGAAAAAAATCTGATTTTCCCGATACCGTGAGTAACGTACAGGGTGAAAAAATCTGATTTTCCTGATACCATGAGTAATGTCCAGGGTGAAAAAAATCCGATTTTCCTGATACCGTGAGTCACGTCCAGGTTGAAAAAAATCATATTTTCCTGATACCGTGAGTAACGTCCCGGGTGAAAAAAATCATATTTTCCTGATACCGTGAGTAAAGTCCAGGGTGAAAAAAAACAGATTTTCCTGATACCATGAGTAACGTCCCGGGTGAAAAAAATCATATTTTCCTGATACCGTGAGAAACATCCTGGGTGAAAAAAATCATATTTTCCTGATACCGTGAGTAAAGTCCAGGGTGAAAAAAATCAAATTTTCATTATACCATGGGTAATATTCCAGGTGAAAAAAATCCGATTTTCCTGATACCGTGAGTCACGTCCAGGGTGAAAAAAATCAGATTTTCGTGATACCGTGAGTTATGTCCAGGGTGAAAAATATCAGATTTTCGTTATTCCGTGAGTAAGGTCCAGGGTGAAAAAATTATATTTTCCTGATACCTTGAGTTTAGTCCAGGTGAAAAAAAGAGATTTAATGATACCATGAAAAAAGTTTAGGGTGAAAAAAATCCGATATTCCTGATACCGTGAGTAAGGTCCAGGGTGAAAAAAGTCAGATTTTCATGATACCGTGAGTAACGTCCCGGGGTTAAAAAATCATATTTTCCTGATACCATGAGTAAAGTCCAGGGTGAAAAAAATCAGATTTTCCTGATACCGTGAGTAACATCCCGGGTGAAAAAAATCAGATTTTCCTGATACCGTGAGTAACGTCCATCGTGAAGAAAATCAGATTTTCCTGATACCGTGAGTCACGTCCAGGGTGAAAAAAATCATATTTTCCAGATACCGTGAGTTATGTCCAGGGTGAAAAATATCAGATTTTCCTGATTCCGTGAGTAAAGTCCAGGGTGAAAAAAATCAGATTTTCCTGATACCGTGAGTAACGTCCCGGGTGAAAAAAATCATATTTTCCTGATACCGTGAGTAAAGTCCAGGGTGAAAAAAGTCAGATTTTCCTGATACCGTGAGTAACGTCCCGGGTGAAAAAAATCATATTTTCCTGATACCGTGAGTAACGTCCCGGGTGAAAAAAATCATATTTTCCTGATACCGTGAGTAACGTCCCGGGTGAAAAAAATCCGATTTTCCTGATACTGTGAGTCATGTCCAGGGTGAAAAATATCTGATTTTCCTGATACCGTGAGTAACGTCCTGGGTGAAAAAAAATCATATTTTCCTTATACCGTGAGTAAAGTCCAGGGTGAAAAAAATCAGATTTTCCTGATACCGTGAGTAACGTCCTGGGTGAAAAAAAATCATATTCCTGATTCCGTGAGTAAAGTCCAGGGTGAAAATAATCAGATTTTCCTGATACCGTGAGTAATGTCCCGGGTGAAAAAAATCATATTTTCCTGATACCGTGAGTAAAGTCCAGGGTGAAAAAAGTCAGATTTTCCTGATACCGTGAGTAACGTCCCGGGTGAAAAAAATCATATTTTCCTGATACCGTGAATAACGTCCCGGGTGAAAAAAATCCGATTTTCCTGATACCGTGAGACACGTCCAGGGTGAAAAAAATCTGATTTTCCTGATTCCGTGAGTAAAGTCCAGGGTGAAAATAATCAGATTTTCCTGATACCGTGAGTAATGTCCCGGGTGAAAAAAATCATATTTTCCTGATACCGTGAGTAACGTCACGGGTGAAAAAAATCCTATTTTCCTGATACCGTGAGTAACGTCCAGGGTGAAAAAAAATCATATTCCTGATTCCGTGAGTAAAGTCCAGGGTGAAAAAAATCAGATTTTCCTGATACCGTGAGTAACGTCCAGGGTGAAAAAAATCAGATTTTCCTGATACCGTGAGTAACGTCCCGGGTGAAAAAAATCATATTTTCCTGATACCATGAGTAAAGTCCAGGGTGAAAAATATCAGATTTTCCTGATACCGTGAGTAACGTCCTGGGTGAAAAAAATTATATTTTCCTGATATCGTGAGTAACGTCCCGGGTGAAAAAAACCCGATTTTCCTGATACCGTGAGTAACGTCCAGGGTGAAAATAATCCGATTTTCCTGATACCGTGAGACACATCCAGGGTGAAAAAAATCTGATTTTCCCGATACCGTGAGTAACGTACAGGGTGAAAAAATCTGATTTTCCTGATACCATGAGTAATGTCCAGGGTGAAAAAAATCCGATTTTCCTGATACCGTGAGTCACGTCCAGGTTGAAAAAAATCAGATTTTCCTGATACCGTGAGTAACGTCCCGGGTGAAAAAAATCATATTTTCCTGATACCGTGAGTAAAGTCCAGGGTGAAAAAAAACAGATTTTCCTGATACCATGAGTAACGTCCCGGGTGAAAAAAATCATATTTTCCTGATACCGTGAGAAACATCCTGGGTGAAAAAAATCATATTTTCCTGATACCGTGAGTAAAGTCCAGGGTGAAAAAAATCAAATTTTCATTATACCATGGGTAATATTCCAGGTGAAAAAAATCCGATTTTCCTGATACCGTGAGTCACGTCCAGGGTGAAAAAAATCAGATTTTCGTGATACCGTGAGTTATGTCCAGGGTGAAAAATATCAGATTTTCGTTATTCCGTGAGTAAGGTCCAGGGTGAAAAAATTATATTTTCCTGATACCTTGAGTTTAGTCCAGGTGAAAAAAAGAGATTTAATGATACCATGAAAAAAGTTTAGGGTGAAAAAAATCCGATATTCCTGATACCGTGAGTAAGGTCCAGGGTGAAAAAAGTCAGATTTTCATGATACCGTGAGTAACGTCCCGGGTGAAAAAAATCATATTTTCCTGATACCGTGAGTAACGTCCCGGGTGAAAAAAATCATATTTTCCTGATACCGTGAGTAAAGTCCAGGGTGAAAAAATCCGATTTTCCTGATACCATGAGTAACATCCCGGGGTTAAAAAATCATATTTTCCTGATACCATGAGTAAAGTCCAGGGTGAAAAATATCAGATTTTCCTGATACCGTGAGTAACGTCCTGGGTGAAAAAAATTATATTTTCCTGATATCGTGAGTAACGTCCCGGGTGAAAAAAACCCGATTTTCCTGATACCGTGAGTAAGGTCCAGGGTGAAAAAAGTCAGATTTTCATGATACCGTGAGTAACGTCCCGGGTGAAAAAAATCATATTTTCCTGATACCGTGAGTAACGTCCCGGGTGAAAAAAATCATATTTTCCTGATACCGTGAGTAAAGTCCAGGGTGAAAAAATCCGATTTTCCTGATACCATGAGTAACGTCCCGGGTGAAAAAAATCATATTTTCCTGATACCATGAGTAAAGTCCAGGGTGAAAAATATCAGATTTTCCTGATACCGTGAGTAACGTCCTGGGTGAAAAAAATTATATTTTCCTGATATCGTGAGTAACGTCCCGGGTGAAAAAAACCCGATTTTCCTGATACCGTGAGTAACGTCCAGGGTGAAAATAATCCGATTTTCCTGATACCGTGAGACACGTCCAGGGTGAAAAAAATCTGATTTTCCCGATACCGTGAGTAACGTACAGGGTGAAAAAATCTGATTTTCCTGATACCATGAGTAATGTCCAGGGTGAAAAAAATCCGATTTTCCTGATACCGTGAGTCACGTCCAGGTTGAAAAAAATCATATTTTCCTGATACCGTGAGTAACGTCCCGGGTGAAAAAAATCATATTTTCCTGATACCGTGAGTAAAGTCCAGGGTGAAAAAAAACAGATTTTCCTGATACCATGAGTAACGTCCCGGGTGAAAAAAATCATATTTTCCTGATACCGTGAGAAACATCCTGGGTGAAAAAAATCATATTTTCCTGATACCGTGAGTAAAGTCCAGGGTGAAAAAAATCAAATTTTCATTATACCATGGGTAATATTCCAGGTGAAAAAAATCCGATTTTCCTGATACCGTGAGTCACGTCCAGGGTGAAAAAAATCAGATTTTCGTGATACCGTGAGTTATGTCCAGGGTGAAAAATATCAGATTTTCGTTATTCCGTGAGTAAGGTCCAGGGTGAAAAAATTATATTTTCCTGATACCTTGAGTTTAGTCCAGGTGAAAAAAAGAGATTTAATGATACCATGAAAAAAGTTTAGGGTGAAAAAAATCCGATATTCCTGATACCGTGAGTAAGGTCCAGGGTGAAAAAAGTCAGATTTTCATGATACCGTGAGTAACGTCCCGGGGTTAAAAAATCATATTTTCCTGATACCATGAGTAAAGTCCAGGGTGAAAAAAATCAGATTTTCCTGATACCGTGAGTAACATCCCGGGTGAAAAAAATCAGATTTTCCTGATACCGTGAGTAACGTCCATCGTGAAGAAAATCAGATTTTCCTGATACCGTGAGTCACGTCCAGGGTGAAAAAAATCATATTTTCCAGATACCGTGAGTTATGTCCAGGGTGAAAAATATCAGATTTTCCTGATTCCGTGAGTAAAGTCCAGGGTGAAAAAAATCAGATTTTCCTGATACCGTGAGTAACGTCCCGGGTGAAAAAAATCATATTTTCCTGATACCGTGAGTAAAGTCCAGGGTGAAAAAAGTCAGATTTTCCTGATACCGTGAGTAACGTCCCGGGTGAAAAAAATCATATTTTCCTGATACCGTGAGTAACGTCCCGGGTGAAAAAAATCATATTTTCCTGATACCGTGAGTAACGTCCCGGGTGAAAAAAATCCGATTTTCCTGATACTGTGAGTCATGTCCAGGGTGAAAAATATCTGATTTTCCTGATACCGTGAGTAACGTCCTGGGTGAAAAAAAATCATATTTTCCTTATACCGTGAGTAAAGTCCAGGGTGAAAAAAATCAGATTTTCCTGATACCGTGAGTAACGTCCTGGGTGAAAAAAAATCATATTCCTGATTCCGTGAGTAAAGTCCAGGGTGAAAATAATCAGATTTTCCTGATACCGTGAGTAATGTCCCGGGTGAAAAAAATCATATTTTCCTGATACCGTGAGTAAAGTCCAGGGTGAAAAAAGTCAGATTTTCCTGATACCGTGAGTAACGTCCCGGGTGAAAAAAATCATATTTTCCTGATACCGTGAATAACGTCCCGGGTGAAAAAAATCCGATTTTCCTGATACCGTGAGACACGTCCAGGGTGAAAAAAATCTGATTTTCCTGATTCCGTGAGTAAAGTCCAGGGTGAAAATAATCAGATTTTCCTGATACCGTGAGTAATGTCCCGGGTGAAAAAAATCATATTTTCCTGATACCGTGAGTAACGTCACGGGTGAAAAAAATCCTATTTTCCTGATACCGTGAGTAACGTCCAGGGTGAAAAAAAATCATATTCCTGATTCCGTGAGTAAAGTCCAGGGTGAAAAAAATCAGATTTTCCTGATACCGTGAGTAACGTCCAGGGTGAAAAAAATCAGATTTTCCTGATACCGTGAGTAACGTCCCGGGTGAAAAAAATCATATTTTCCTGATACCATGAGTAAAGTCCAGGGTGAAAAATATCAGATTTTCCTGATACCGTGAGTAACGTCCTGGGTGAAAAAAATTATATTTTCCTGATATCGTGAGTAACGTCCCGGGTGAAAAAAACCCGATTTTCCTGATACCGTGAGTAACGTCCAGGGTGAAAATAATCCGATTTTCCTGATACCGTGAGACACATCCAGGGTGAAAAAAATCTGATTTTCCCGATACCGTGAGTAACGTACAGGGTGAAAAAATCTGATTTTCCTGATACCATGAGTAATGTCCAGGGTGAAAAAAATCCGATTTTCCTGATACCGTGAGTCACGTCCAGGTTGAAAAAAATCAGATTTTCCTGATACCGTGAGTAACGTCCCGGGTGAAAAAAATCATATTTTCCTGATACCGTGAGTAAAGTCCAGGGTGAAAAAAAACAGATTTTCCTGATACCATGAGTAACGTCCCGGGTGAAAAAAATCATATTTTCCTGATACCGTGAGAAACATCCTGGGTGAAAAAAATCATATTTTCCTGATACCGTGAGTAAAGTCCAGGGTGAAAAAAATCAAATTTTCATTATACCATGGGTAATATTCCAGGTGAAAAAAATCCGATTTTCCTGATACCGTGAGTCACGTCCAGGGTGAAAAAAATCAGATTTTCGTGATACCGTGAGTTATGTCCAGGGTGAAAAATATCAGATTTTCGTTATTCCGTGAGTAAGGTCCAGGGTGAAAAAATTATATTTTCCTGATACCTTGAGTTTAGTCCAGGTGAAAAAAAGAGATTTAATGATACCATGAAAAAAGTTTAGGGTGAAAAAAATCCGATATTCCTGATACCGTGAGTAAGGTCCAGGGTGAAAAAAGTCAGATTTTCATGATACCGTGAGTAACGTCCCGGGTGAAAAAAATCATATTTTCCTGATACCGTGAGTAACGTCCCGGGTGAAAAAAATCATATTTTCCTGATACCGTGAGTAAAGTCCAGGGTGAAAAAATCCGATTTTCCTGATACCATGAGTAACATCCCGGGGTTAAAAAATCATATTTTCCTGATACCATGAGTAAAGTCCCGGGTGAAAAAAATCAGATTTTCCTGATACCGTGAGTAACGTCCATCGTGAAGAAAATCAGATTTTCCTGATACCGTGAGTCACGTCCAGGGTGAAAAAATCAGATTTTCCAGATACCGTGAGTTATGTCCAGGGTGAAAAATATCAGATTTTCCTGATTCCGTGAGTAAAGTCCAGGGTGAAAAAAATCAGATTTTCCTGATGCCGTGAGTAACGTCCCGGGTGAAAAAAATCATATTTTCCTGATACCGTGAGTAAAGTCCAGGGTGAAAAAAGTCAGATTTTCCTGATACCGTGAGTAACGTCCCGGGTGAAAAAAATCATATTTTCCTGATACCGTGAGTAACGTCCCGGGTGAAAAAAATCATATTTTCCTGATACCGTGAGTAACGTCCCGGGTGAAAAAAATCCGATTTTCCTGATACTGTGAGTCATGTCCAGGGTGAAAAATATCTGATTTTCCTGATACCGTGAGTAACGTCCTGGGTGAAAAAAAATCATATTTTCCTGATACCGTGAGTAAAGTCCAGGGTGAAAAAAATCAGATTTTCCTGATATCGTGAGTAACGTCCTGGGTGAAAAAAAATCATATTCCTGATTCCGTGAGTAAAGTCCAGGGTGAAAATAATCAGATTTTCCTGATACCGTGAGTAATGTCCCGGGTGAAAAAAATCATATTTTCCTGATACCGTGAGTAAAGTCCAGGGTGAAAAAAGTCAGATTTTCCTGATACCGTGAGTAACGTCCCGGGTGAAAAAAATCATATTTTCCTGATACCGTGAGTAACGTCCCGGGTGAAAAAAATCCGATTTTCCTGATACCGTGAGACACGTCCAGGGTGAAAAAAATCTGATTTTCCTGATACCGTGAGTAACGTACAGGGTGAAAAAAATCCGATATTCCTGATACCATGAGTAAGGTCCAGGCTGAAAAAAATCAGATTTTCCTGATACCGTGAGTCACGTCCACGGTGAAAAAAATCAGATTTTCCTGATACCGTGAGTAACGTCCCGGGTGAAAAAAATCATATTTTCCTGATACCATGAGTAAAGTCCAGGGTGAAAAATATCAGATTTTCCTGATACCGTGAGTAACGTCCTGGGTGAAAAAAATTATATTTTCCTGATATCGTGAGAAACGTCCCGGGTGAAAAAAACCGGTTTTCCTGATACCGTGAGTAACGTCCAGGGTGAAAATAATCCGATTTTCCTGATACCGTGAGACACGTCCAGGGTGAAAAAAATCTGATTTTCCTGATACCTTTAGTAACGTACAGGATGAAAAAAATCATATTTTCCTGATACCGTGAGTAAAGTCCAGGGTGAAAAAAATCAGATTTTCCAGATACCGTGAGTTATGTCCAGGGTGAAAAATATCAGATTTTCGTGATACCGTGAGTAAGGTCCAGGGTGAAAAAATTATATTTTCCTGATACCTTGAGTTTAGTCCAGGTGAAAAAAAGAAATTTTCATGATACCATGAAAAAAGTTTAGGGTGAAAAAAATCCGATATTCCTGATACCGTGAGTAAGGTCCAGGGTGAAAAAAGTCAGATTTTCATGATACCGTGAGTAACGTCCCGGGTGAAAAAAATCATATTTTCCTGATACCGTGAGTAACGTCCCGGGTGAAAAAAATCATATTTTCCTGATACCGTGAGTAAAGTCCAGGGTGAAAAAATCCGATTTTCCTGATACCGTGAGTCACGTCCAGGTTGAAAAAAATCAGATTTTCCTGATACCGTGAGTAACGTCCCGGGTGAAAAAAATCATATTTTCCTAATACCATGAGTAAAGTCCAGGGTGAAAAAAATCAGATTTTCCTGATACCGTGAGTAACGTCTCGGGTGAAAAAAATCATATTTTCCTGATACCTTGAGTTTAGTCCAGGTGAAAAAAAAGAGATTTTCATGATACCATGAAAAAAGTTTAGGGTGAAAAAAATCCGATAGTCCTGATACCGTGAGTAAGGTCCAGGGTGAAAAAAGTCAGATTTTCATGATACCGTGAGTAACGTCCCGGGTGAAAAAAATCATATTTTCCTGATACCGTGAGTAACGTCCCGGGTGAAAAAAATCATATTTTCCTGATACCGTGAGTAAAGTCCAGGGTGAAAAAATCCGATTTTCCTGATACCATGAGTAACATCCCGGGGTTAAAAAATCATATTTTCCTGATACCAAGAGTAAAGTCCAGGGTGAAAAAAATCAGATTTTCCTGATACCGTGAGTAACGTCCCGGGTGAAAAAAATCAGATTTTCCTGATACCGTGAGTAACGTCCATCGTGAAGAAAATCAGATTTTCCTGACACCGTGAGTCACGTCCAGGTTGAAAAAAATCAGATTTTCCTGATACCGTGAGTAACGTCCCGGGTGAAAAAAATCATATTTTCCTAATACCATGAGTAAAGTCCAGGGTGAAAAAAATCAGATTTTCCTGATACCGTGAGTAACGTCTCGGGTGAAAAAAATCATATTTTCCTGATACCTTGAGTTTAGTCCAGGTGAAAAAAAAGAGATTTTCATGATACCATGAAAAAAGTTTAGGGTGAAAAAAATCCGATAGTCCTGATACCGTGAGTAAGGTCCAGGGTGAAAAAAGTCAGATTTTCATGATACCGTGAGTAACGTCCCGGGTGAAAAAAATCATATTTTCCTGATACCGTGAGTAACGTCCCGGATGAAAAAAATCATATTTTCCTGATACCGTGAGTAAAGTCCAGGGTGAAAAAATCCGATTTTCCTGATACCATGAGTAACATCCCGGGGTTAAAAAATCATATTTTCCTGATACCATGAGTAAAGTCCAGGGTGAAAAAAATCAGATTTTCCTGATACCGTGAGTAACGTCCCGGGTGAAAAAAATCAGATTTTCCTGATACCGTGAGTAACGTCCATCGTGAAGAAAATCAGATTTTCCTGATACCGTGAGTCACGTCCAGGGTGAAAAAAATCAGATTTTCCAGATACCGTGAGTTATGTCCAGGGTGAAAAATATCAGATTTTCCTGATTCCGTGAGTAAAGTCCAGGGTGAAAAAAATCAGATTTTCCTGATACCGTGAGTAAAGTCCAGGGTGAAAAAAGTCAGATTTTCCTGATACCGTGAGTAACGTCCCGGGTGAAAAAAATCATATTTTCCTGATACCGTGAGTAACGTCCCGGGTAAAAAAAATCAGATTTTCCTGATACCGTGAGTAACGTCCCGGGTGAAAAAAATCCGATTTTCCTGATACTGTGAGTCATGTCCAGGGTGAAAAATATCTGATTTTCCTGATACCGTGAGTAACGTCCTGGGTGAAAAAAAATCATATTTTCCTGATACCGTGAGTAAAGTCCAGGGTGAAAAAAATCAGATTTTCCTGATACCGTGAGTAACGTCCTGGGTGAAAAAAAATCATATTCCTGATTCCGTGAGTAAAGTCCAGGGTGAAAATAATCAGATTTTCCTGATACCGTGAGTAATGTCTCGGGTGAAAAAAATCATATTTTCCTGATACCGTGAGTAAAGTCCAGGGTGAAAAAAGTCAGATTTTCCTGATACCGTGAGTAACGTCCCGGGTGAAAAAAATCATATTTTCCTGATACCGTGAGTAACGTCCCGGGTGAAAAAAATCCGATTTTCCTGATACCGTGAGACACGTCCAGGGTGAAAAAAATCTGATTTTCCTGATACCGTGAGTAACGTACAGGGTGAAAAAAATCCGATATTCCTGATACCATGAGTAAGGTCCAGGCTGAAAAAAATCAGATTTTCCTGATACCGTGAGTCACGTCCACGGTGAAAAAAATCAGATTTTCCTGATACCGTGAGTAACGTCCCGGGTGAAAAAAATCATATTTTCCTGATACCATGAGTAAAGTCCAGGGTGAAAAATATCAGATTTTCCTGATACCGTGAGTAACGTCCTGGGTGAAAAAAATTATATTTTCCTGATATCGTGAGTAACGTCCCGGGTGAAAAAAACCCGATTTTCCTGATACCGTGAGTAACGTCCAGGGTGAAAATAATCCGATTTTCCTGATACCGTGAGACACGTCCAGGGTGAAAAAAATCTGATTTTCCTGATACCTTTAGTAACGTACAGGATGAAAAAAATCATATTTTCCTGATACCGTGAGTAAAGTCCAGGGTGAAAAAAATCAGATTTTCCAGATACCGTGAGTTATGTCCAGGGTGAAAAATATCAGATTTTCGTGATACCGTGAGTAAGGTCCAGGGTGAAAAAATTATATTTTCCTGATACCTTGAGTTTAGTCCAGGTGAAAAAAAGAAATTTTCATGATACCATGAAAAAAGTTTAGGGTGAAAAAAATCCGATATTCCTGATACCGTGAGTAAGGTCCAGGGTGAAAAAAGTCAGATTTTCATGATACCGTGAGTAACGTCCCGGGTGAAAAAAATCATATTTTCCTGATACCGTGAGTAACGTCCCGGGTGAAAAAAATCATATTTTCCTGATACCGTGAGTAAAGTCCAGGGTGAAAAAATCCGATTTTCCTGATACCGTGAGTCACGTCCAGGTTGAAAAAAATCAGATTTTCCTGATACCGTGAGTAACGTCCCGGGTGAAAAAAATCATATTTTCCTAATACCATGAGTAAAGTCCAGGGTGAAAAAAATCAGATTTTCCTGATACCGTGAGTAACGTCCCGGGTGAAAAAAATCATATTTTCCTGATACCTTGAGTTTAGTCCAGGTGAAAAAAAAGAGATTTTCATGATACCATGAAAAAAGTTTAGGGTGAAAAAAATCCGATAGTCCTGATACCGTGAGTAAGGTCCAGGGTGAAAAAAGTCAGATTTTCATGATACCGTGAGTAACGTCCCCGGTGAAAAAAATCATATTTTCCTGATACCGTGAGTAACGTCCCGGGTGAAAAAAATCAGATTTTCATGATACCGTGAGTAACGTCCCGGGTGAAAAAAATCATATTCCTGATTCCGTGAGTAAAGTCCAGGGTGAAAAAAATCAGATTTTCCTGATACCGTGAGTAACGTCCAGGGTGAAACAAATCAGATTTTCCTGATACCGTGAGTAACGTCCCGGGTGAAAAAAAATCATATTTTCTGATACCGTGAGTAAAGTCCAGGGTGAAAAAAGTCAGATTTTCATGATACCGTGAGTAACGTCCCGGGTGAAAAAAATCATATTTTCCTGATACCGTGAGTAACGTCCCGGGTGAAAAAAAATCATATTTTCCTGATACCGTGAGTAAAGTCCAGGGTGAAAAAATCCGATTTTCCTGATACCGTGAGTAACATCCCTGGGTTAAAAAATCATATTTTCCTGATACCGTGAGTAAAGTCCAGGGTGAAAAAAATCAGATTTTCCTGATACCGTGAGTAACGTCCCGGGTGAAAAAAATCAGATTTTCCTGATACCGTGAGTAACGTCCATCGTGAAGAAAATCAGATTTTCCTGATACCGTGAGTAACGTCCAGGGTGAAACAAATCAGATTTTCCTGATACCGTGAGTAACGTCCCGGGTGAAAAAAAATCATATTTTCCTGATACCGTGAGTAAAGTCCAGGGTGAAAAAAGTCAGATTTTCATGATACCGTGAGTAACGTCCCGGGTGAAAAAAATCATATTTTCCTGATACCGTGAGTAACATCCCGGGTGAAAAAAATCATATTTTCCTGATACCATGAGTAAAGTCCAGGGTGAAAAAATCCGATTTTCCTGATACCGTGAGTAACGTCCATCGTGAAGAAAATCAGATTTTCCTGATACCGTGAGTAACGTCCATCGTGAAGAAAATCAGATTTTCCTGATACCGTGAGTAACGTCCAGGGTGAAAAAAATTATATTTTCCTGATACCTTGAGTTTAGTCCAGGTGAAAAAAAGAGATTTTCATGATACCATGAAAAAAGTTTAGGGTGAAAAAAAAACCGATATTCCTGATACCATGAGTAAGGTCCAGGATGAAAAAAATCAGATTTTCCTGATACCGTGAGTAACGTCCCGGGTGAAAAAAATCATATTATGCTGATACCGTGAGAAACGTCCAAGGGTGAAAAAAAATCATATTTTCCTGATACGGTGAGTAAAGTCCAGGGTGAAAAAAAAATCAAATTTTCATGACACCATGGGTAATAGTCCAGGTGAATAAAATCCGATTTTCCTGATACCATGAGTCACGTCCAGGGTGAAAAAAGTCAGATTTTCCTGATACCGTGAGTAACGTCCCGGGTGAAAAAAATCATATTATGCTGATTCCGTGAGTAACGTCCCGGGTGAAAAAAAATCATATTTTCCTGATACCGTGAGTAAAGTCCAGGGTGAAAAAAATCAAATTTTCATGATACCATGGGTAAAATTCCAGGTGAAAAAAATCCGATTTTCCTGATACCGTGAGTCACGTCCAGGGTGAAAAAAATCAGATTTTCCAGATACCGTGAGTAACGTCCAGGGTGAAAAAAATCCGATTTTCCTGATACCGTGAGACACGTCCAGCGTGAAAAAAATCTGATTATCCTGATACCGTGAGTAACGTACAGGGTGAAAAAAATCCGATATTCCTGATACCATGAGTAAGGTCCAGGGTGAAAAAAATCAGATTTTCCTGATACCGTGAGTAACGTCCCGGGTGAAAAAAATCATATTATGCTGATACCGTGAGAAACGTCCAAGGGTGAAAAAAATCATATTTTCCTGATACCGTGAGTAAAGTCCAGGGTGAAAAAAAATCAAATTTTCATGACACCATGGGTAATAGTCCAGGTGAAAAAAATCCGATTTTCCTGATACCGTGAGTCACGTCCAGGGTGAAAAAAGTCAGATTTTCCAGATACCGTGAGTTATGTCCAGGGTGAAAAATATCAGATTTCCCTGATACTGTGAGTAACGTCCAGGGTGAAAAAAATTATATTTTCCTGATACCTTGAGTTTAGTCCAGGTGAAAAAAAAAGAGATTTTAATGATACCATGAAAAAAGTTTAGGGTGAAAAAAATCCGATATTCCTGATACCGTGAGTAAGGTCCAGGGTGAAAAAAGTCAGATTTTCCTGATACCGTGAGTAACGTCCCGGTTGAAAAAAATCATATTTTCCTGATACCGTGAGTAACGTCCAGGGTGAAAAAAATCCGATTTTCCTGATACCGTGAGACACGTCCAGGGTGAAAAATATCTGATTTTCCTGATACCATGAGTCACGTCCAGGGTGAAAAAAATCATATTTTCCTGATACCGTGAGTAAAGTCCAGGGTGAAAAAAATCAGATTTTCCTGATACCATGAGTAACGTCCCGGGTGAAAAAAATCATATTCCTGATTCCGTGAGTAAAGTCCAGGGTGAAAAAAATCAGATTTTCCTGATACCGTGAGTAACGTCCCGGGTGAAAAAAGTCAGATTTTCCTGATACCGTGAGTAACGTCCCGGGTGAAATAATCCGATTTTCCTGATACCGTGAGTAACGTCCAGGGTGAAAAAAATCCGATTTTCCTGATACCGTGAGACACGTCCAGCGTGAAAAAAATCTGATTTTCCTGATACCGTGAGTAACGTACAGGGTGAAAAAAATCCGATATTCCTGATACCATGAGTAAGGTCCAGGGTGAAAAAAATCAGATTTTCCTGATACCGTGAGTAACGTCCCGGGTGAAAAAAGTCAGATTTTCCTGATACCGTGAGTAACGTCCCGGGTGAAAAAAAATCATATTTTCTTGATACCGTGAGTAACGCCACGGGTGAAAAAAATCCGATTTTCCTGATACCGTGAGTAACGTCCAGGGTGAAAAAAATCCGATTTTCCTGATACCGTGAGACACGTCCAGCGTGAAAAAAATCTGATTTTCCTGATACCGTGAGTAACGTACAGGGTGAAAAAAATCCGATATTCCTGATACCATGAGTAAGGTCCAGGGTGAAAAAAATCAGATTTTCCTGATACCGTGAGTCACGTCCAGGGTGAAAAAAATCATATTTTCCTGATACCATGAGTAAAGTCCAGGGTGAAAAATGTCAGAATTTCCTGATACCGTGAGTAACGTCCAGGGTGAAAATAATCCGATTTTCCTGATACCGTGAGTAACGTACAGGGTGAAAAAATCCGATTTTCCCGATACCGTGAGTAACGTCCAGGGTGAAAATAATCCGATTTTCCTGATACCGTGAGTAACGTACAGGGTGAAAAAAATCCAATATTCCCGATACCGTGAGTAACATACAGGGTGAAAAAATCCAATTTTCCTGATACCATGAGTAATGTCCAGGGTGAAAAAAATCCGATTTTCCTGATACCGTGAGTCACGTCCAGGGTGAAAAAAATCTGATTTTCCTGATACCGTGAGTAACGTACAGGGTGAAAAAAATCCGATATTCATGATACCATGAGTAAGGTCCAGGCTGAAAAAAATCAGATTTTCCTGATACCGTGAGTCACGTCCACGGTGAAAAAAAATCAGATTTTCCTGATACCGTGAGTAACGTCCCGGGTGAAAAAAATCATATTTTCCTGATACCATGAGTAAAGTCCAGGGTGAAAAATATCAGATTTTCCTGATACCGTGAGTAACGTCCTGGGTGAAAAAAATTATATTTTCCTGATATCGTGAGTAACGTCCCGGGTGAAAAAAACCCGATTTTCCTGATACCGTGAGTAACGTCCAGGGTGAAAATAATCCGATTTTCCTGATACCGTGAGACACGTCCAGGGTGAAAAAAATCTGATTTTCCTGATACCTTTAGTAACGTACAGGATGAAAAAAATCATATTTTCCTGATACCGTGAGTAAAGTCCAGGGTGAAAAAAATCAGATTTTCCAGATACCGTGAGTTATGTCCAGGGTGAAAAATATCAGATTTTCGTGATACCGTGAGTAAGGTCCAGGGTGAAAAAATTATATTTTCCTGATACCTTGAGTTTAGTCCAGATGAAAAAAAGAAATTTTCATGATACCATGAAAAAAGTTTAGGGTGAAAAAAATCCGATATTCCTGATACCGTGAGTAAGGTCCAGGGTGAAAAAAGTCAGATTTTCATGATACCGTGAGTAACGTCCCGGGTGAAAAAAATCATATTTTCCTGATACCGTGAGTAACGTCCCGGGTGAAAAAAATCATATTTTCCTGATACCGTGAGTAAAGTCCAGGGTGAAAAAATCCGATTTTCCTGATACCGTGAGTCACGTCCAGGTTGAAAAAAATCAGATTTTCCTGATACCGTGAGTAACGTCCCGGGTGAAAAAAATCATATTTTCCTAATACCATGAGTAAAGTCCAGGGTGAAAAAAATCAGATTTTCCTGATACCGTGAGTAACGTCCCGGGTGAAAAAAATCATATTTTCCTGATACCTTGAGTTTAGTCCAGGTGAAAAAAAAGAGATTTTCATGATACCATGAAAAAAGTTTAGGGTGAAAAAAATCCGATAGTCCTGATACCGTGAGTAAGGTCCAGGGTGAAAAAAGTCAGATTTTCATGATACCGTGAGTAACGTCCCGGGTGAAAAAAATCATATTTTCCTGATACCGTGAGTAACGTCCCGGGTGAAAAAAATCATATTTTCCTGATACCGTGAGTAAAGTCCAGGGTGAAAAAATCCGATTTTCCTGATACCATGAGTAACATCCCGGGGTTAAAAAATCATATTTTCCTGATACCATGAGTAAAGTCCAGGGTGAAAAAAATCAGATTTTCCTGATACCGTGAGTAACGTCCCGGGTGAAAAAAATCAGATTTTCCTGATACCGTGAGTAACGTCCATCGTGAAGAAAATCAGATTTTCCTGATACCGTGAGTCACGTCCAGGGTGAAAAAAATCAGATTTTCCAGATACCGTGAGTTATGTCCAGGGTGAAAAATATCATATTTTCCTGATTCCGTGAGTAAAGTCCAGGGTGAAAAAAATCAGATTTTCCTGATACCGTGAGTAAAGTCCAGGGTGAAAAAAGTCAGATTTTCCTGATACCGTGAGTAACGTCCCGGGTGAAAAAAATCATATTTTCCTGATACCGTGAGTAACGTCCCGGGTGAAAAAAATCATATTTTCCTGATACCGTGAGTAACGTCCCGGGTGAAAAAAATCCGATTTTCCTGATACTGTGAGTCATGTCCAGGGTGAAAAATATCTGATTTTCCTGATACCGTGAGTAACGTCCTGGGTGAAAAAAAATCATATTTTCCTGATACCGTGAGTAAAGTCCAGGGTGAAAAAAATCAGATTTTCCTGATACCGTGAGTAACGTCCTGGGTGAAAAAAAATCATATTCCTGATTCCGTGAGTAAAGTCCAGGGTGAAAATAATCAGATTTTCCTGATACCGTGAGTAATGTCCCGGGTGAAAAAAATCATATTTTCCTGATACCGTGAGTAAAGTCCAGGGTGAAAAAAGTCAGATTTTCCTGATACCGTGAGTAACGTCCCGGGTGAAAAAAATCATATTTTCCTGATACCGTGAGTAACGTCCCGGGTGAAAAAAATCCGATTTTCCTGATACCGTGAGACACGTCCAGGGTGAAAAAAATCTGATTTTCCTGATACCGTGAGTAACGTACAGGGTGAAAAAAATCCGATATTCCTGATACCATGAGTAAGGTCCAGGCTGAAAAAAATCAGATTTTCCTGATACCGTGAGTCACGTCCACGGTGAAAAAAATCAGATTTTCCTGATACCGTGAGTAACGTCCCGGGTGAAAAAAATCATATTTTCCTGATACCATGAGTAAAGTCCAGGGTGAAAAATATCAGATTTTCCTGATACCGTGAGTAACGTCCTGGGTGAAAAAAATTATATTTTCCTGATATCGTGAGTAACGTCCCGGGTGAAAAAAACCCGATTTTCCTGATACCGTGAGTAACGTCCAGGGTGAAAATAATCCGATTTTCCTGATACCGTGAGACACGTCCAGGGTGAAAAAAATCTGATTTTCCTGATACCTTTAGTAACGTACAGGATGAAAAAAATCATATTTTCCTGATACCGTGAGTAAAGTCCAGGGTGAAAAAAATCAGATTTTCCAGATACCGTGAGTTATGTCCAGGGTGAAAAATATCAGATTTTCGTGATACCGTGAGTAAGGTCCAGGGTGAAAAAATTATATTTTCCTGATACCTTGAGTTTAGTCCAGGTGAAAAAAAGAAATTTTCATGATACCATGAAAAAAGTTTAGGGTGAAAAAAATCCGATATTCCTGATACCGTGAGTAAGGTCCAGGGTGAAAAAAGTCAGATTTTCATGATACCGTGAGTAACGTCCCGGGTGAAAAAAATCATATTTTCCTGATACCGTGAGTAACGTCCCGGGTGAAAAAAATCATATTTTCCTGATACCGTGAGTAAAGTCCAGGGTGAAAAAATCCGATTTTCCTGATACCGTGAGTCACGTCCAGGTTGAAAAAAATCAGATTTTCCTGATACCGTGAGTAACGTCCCGGGTGAAAAAAATCATATTTTCCTAATACCATGAGTAAAGTCCAGGGTGAAAAAAATCAGATTTTCCTGATACCGTGAGTAACGTCCCGGGTGAAAAAAATCATATTTTCCTGATACCTTGAGTTTAGTCCAGGTGAAAAAAAAGAGATTTTCATGATACCATGAAAAAAGTTTAGGGTGAAAAAAATCCGATAGTCCTGATACCGTGAGTAAGGTCCAGGGTGAAAAAAGTCAGATTTTCATGATACCGTGAGTAACGTCCCCGGTGAAAAAAATCATATTTTCCTGATACCGTGAGTAACGTCCCGGGTGAAAAAAATCAGATTTTCATGATACCGTGAGTAACGTCCCGGGTGAAAAAAATCATATTCCTGATTCCGTGAGTAAAGTCCAGGGTGAAAAAAATCAGATTTTCCTGATACCGTGAGTAACGTCCAGGGTGAAACAAATCAGATTTTCCTGATACCGTGAGTAACGTCCCGGGTGAAAAAAAAATCATATTTTCTGATACCGTGAGTAAAGTCCAGGGTGAAAAAAGTCAGATTTTCATGATACCGTGAGTAACGTCCCGGGTGAAAAAAATCATATTTTCCTGATACCGTGAGTAACGTCCCGGGTGAAAAAAAATCATATTTTCCTGATACCGTGAGTAAAGTCCAGGGTGAAAAAATCCGATTTTCCTGATACCGTGAGTAACATCCCGGGGTTAAAAAATCATATTTTCCTGATACCGTGAGTAAAGTCCAGGGTGAAAAAAATCAGATTTTCCTGATACCGTGAGTAACGTCCCGGGTGAAAAAAATCAGATTTTCCTGATACCGTGAGTAACGTCCATCGTGAAGAAAATCAGATTTTCCTGATACCGTGAGTAACGTCCAGGGTGAAACAAATCAGATTTTCCTGATACCGTGAGTAACGTCCCGGGTGAAAAAAAATCATATTTTCCTGATACCGTGAGTAAAGTCCAGGGTGAAAAAAGTCAGATTTTCATGATACCGTGAGTAACGTCCCGGGTGAAAAAAATCATATTTTCCTGATACCGTGAGTAACATCCCGGGTGAAAAAAATCATATTTTCCTGATACCGTGAGTAAAGTCCAGGGTGAAAAAATCCGATTTTCCTGATACCGTGAGTAACATCCCGGGGTTAAAAAATCATATTTTCCTGATACCGTGAGTAAAGTCCAGGGTGAAAAAAATCAGATTTTCCTGATACCGTGAGTAACGTCCCGGGTGAAAAAAATCAGATTTTCCTGATACCGTGAGTAACGTCCATCGTGAAGAAAATCAGATTTTCCTGATACCGTGAGTAACGTCCAGGGTGAAAAAAATTATATTTTCCTGATACCTTGAGTTTAGTCCAGGTGAAAAAAAGAGATTTTCATGATACCATGAAAAAAGTTTAGGGTGAAAAAAAAACCGATATTCCTGATACCATGAGTAAGGTCCAGGATGAAAAAAATCAGATTTTCCTGATACCGTGAGTAACGTCCCGGGTGAAAAAAATCATATTATGCTGATACCGTGAGAAACGTCCAAGGGTGAAAAAAAATCATATTTTCCTGATACGGTGAGTAAAGTCCAGGGTGAAAAAAAAATCAAATTTTCATGACACCATGGGTAATAGTCCAGGTGAATAAAATCCGATTTTCCTGATACCATGAGTCACGTCCAGGGTGAAAAAAGTCAGATTTTCCTGATACCGTGAGTAACGTCCCGGGTGAAAAAAATCATATTATGCTGATTCCGTGAGTAACGTCCCGGGTGAAAAAAAATCATATTTTCCTGATACCGTGAGTAAAGTCCAGGGTGAAAAAAATCAAATTTTCATGATACCATGGGTAAAATTCCAGGTGAAAAAAATCCGATTTTCCTGATACCGTGAGTCACGTCCAGGGTGAAAAAAATCAGATTTTCCAGATACCGTGAGTAACGTCCAGGGTGAAAAAAATCCGATTTTCCTGATACCGTGAGACACGTCCAGCGTGAAAAAAATCTGATTATCCTGATACCGTGAGTAACGTACAGGGTGAAAAAAATCCGATATTCCTGATACCATGAGTAAGGTCCAGGGTGAAAAAAATCAGATTTTCCTGATACCGTGAGTAACGTCCCGGGTGAAAAAAATCATATTATGCTGATACCGTGAGAAACGTCCAAGGGTGAAAAAAATCATATTTTCCTGATACCGTGAGTAAAGTCCAGGGTGAAAAAAAATCAAATTTTCATGACACCATGGGTAATAGTCCAGGTGAAAAAAATCCGATTTTCCTGATACCGTGAGTCACGTCCAGGGTGAAAAAAGTCAGATTTTCCAGATACCGTGAGTTATGTCCAGGGTGAAAAATATCAGATTTCCCTGATACTGTGAGTAACGTCCAGGGTGAAAAAAATTATATTTTCCTGATACCTTGAGTTTAGTCCAGGTGAAAAAAAAGAGATTTTAATGATACCATGAAAAAAGTTTAGGGTGAAAAAAATCCGATATTCCTGATACCGTGAGTAAGGTCCAGGGTGAAAAAAGTCAGATTTTCCTGATACCGTGAGTAACGTCCCGGTTGAAAAAAATCATATTTTCCTGATACCGTGAGTAACGTCCAGGGTGAAAAAAATCCGATTTTCCTGATACCGTGAGACACGTCCAGGGTGAAAAATATCTGATTTTCCTGATACCATGAGTCACGTCCAGGGTGAAAAAAATCATATTTTCCTGATACCGTGAGTAAAGTCCAGGGTGAAAAAAATCAGATTTTCCTGATACCATGAGTAACGTCCCGGGTGAAAAAAATCATATTCCTGATTCCGTGAGTAAAGTCCAGGGTGAAAAAAATCAGATTTTCCTGATACCGTGAGTAACGTCCCGGGTGAAAAAAGTCAGATTTTCCTGATACCGTGAGTAACGTCCCGGGTGAAATAATCCGATTTTCCTGATACCGTGAGTAACGTCCAGGGTGAAAAAAATCCGATTTTCCTGATACCGTGAGACACGTCCAGCGTGAAAAAAATCTGATTTTCCTGATACCGTGAGTAACGTACAGGGTGAAAAAAATCCGATATTCCTGATACCATGAGTAAGGTCCAGGGTGAAAAAAATCAGATTTTCCTGATACCGTGAGTCACGTCCAGGGTGAAAAAAATCAGATTTTCCTGATACCGTGAGTAACGTCCCGGGTGAAAAAAATCATATTTTCCTGATACCATGAGTAAAGTCCAGGGTGAAAAATGTCAGAATTTCCTGATACCGTGAGTAACGTCCAGGGTGAAAATAATCCGATTTTCCTGATACCGTGAGTAACGTACAGGGTGAAAAAATCCGATTTTCCCGATACCGTGAGTAACGTCCAGGGTGAAAATAATCCGATTTTCCTGATACCGTGAGTAACGTACAGGGTGAAAAAAATCCAATTTTCCCGATACCGTGAGTAACGTACAGGGTGAAAAAATCCAATTTTCCTGATACCATGAGTAATGTCCAGGGTGAAAAAAATCCGATTTTCCTGATACCGTGAGTCACGTCCAGGGTGAAAAAAATCAGATTTCCCTGATACCGTGAGTAACGTCCCGGGTGAAAAAAAATCATATTTTCCTGATACCGTGAGTAAAGTCCAGGGTGAAAAAAATCAGATTTTCCTGATACCGTGAGTAACGTCCCGGGTGAAAAAAATCAGATTTTCGTGATACCGTGAGTTATGTCCAGGGTGAAAAATATCAGATTTTCGTGATACCGTGAGTAAGGTCCAGGGTGAAAAAATTATATTTTCCTGATACCTTGAGTTTAGTCCAGGTGAAAAAAAGAGATTTTCATGATACCATGAAAAAAGTTTAGGGTGAAAAAAATCCGATATTCCTGATACCGTGAGTAAGGTCCAGGGTGAAAAAAGTCAGATTTTCATGATACCATGAGTAACGTCCCGGGTGAAAAAAATCATATTTTCCTGATACCGTGAGTAACGTCCCGGGTGAAAAAAATCATATTTTCCTGATACCGTGAGTAAAGTCCAGGGTGAAAAAATCCGATTTTCCTGATACCGTGAGTAACATCCCGGGGTTAAAAAATCATATTATCCTGATACCATGAGAAACGTCCAAGGGTGAAAAAAATCCGATTTTCCTGATACCGTGAGTCACGTCCAGGGTGAAAAAAATCAGATTTTCCAGATACCGTGAGTTATGTCCAGGGTGAAAAATATCAGATTTTCCTGATACCATGAGTAACGTCCAGGGTGAAAAAAATTATATTTTCCTGATACCTTGAGTTTAGTCCAGGTGAAAAAAAAGAGATTTTCATGATACCATGAAAAAAGTTTAGGGTGAAAAAAATCCGATAGTCCTGATACCGTGAGTAAGGTCCAGGGTGAAAAAAGTCAGATTTTCATGATACCGTGAGTAACGTCCCCGGTGAAAAAAATCATATTTTCCTGATACCATGAGTAACGTCCCGGGTGAAAAAAATCAGATTTTCATGATACCGTGAGTAATGTCCCGGGTGAAAAAAATCATATTCCTGATTCCGTGAGTAAAGTCCAGGGTGAAAAAAATCAGATTTTCCTGATACCGTGAGTAACGTCCAGGGTGAAACAAATCAGATTTTCCTGATACCGTGAGTAACGTCCCGGGTGAAAAAAAATCAGATTTTCCTGATACCGTGAGTAAAGTCCAGGGTGAAAAAAATCATATTTTCCTGATACCGTGAGTAACGTCCCGGGTGAAAAAAATCATATTTTCCTGATACCGTGCGTAAAGTCCAGGGTGAAAAAATTCGATTTTCCTGATACCGTGAGTAACATCCCGGGGTTAAAAAATCATATTTTCCTGATACCGTGAGTAAAGTCCAGGGTGAAAAAAATCAGATTTTCCTGATACCGTGCGTAACGTCCCGGGTGAAAAAAATCAGATTTTCCTGATACCGTGAGTAACGTCCATCGTGAAGAAAATCAGATTTTCCTGATACCGTGAGTAACGTCCAGGGTGAAAAAAATTATATTTTCCTGATACCTTGAGTTTAGTCCAGGTGAAAAAAAAGAGATTTTCATGATACCATGAAAAAAGTTTAGGGTGAAAAAAATCCGATATTCCTGATACCATGAGTAAGGTCCAGGATGAAAAAAATCAGATTTTCCTGATACCGTGAGTAACGTCCCGGGTGAAAAAAATCATATTTTCCTGATACCATGAGTAAAGTCCAGGGTGAAAAATATCAGATTTTCCTGATACCGTGAGTAACGTCCTGGGTGAAAAAAATTATATTTTCCTGATACCTTGAGTTTAGTCCAGGTGAAAAAAAAGAGATTTTCATGATACCATGAAAAAAGTTTAGGGTGAAAAAAATCCGATATTCCTGATACCATGAGTAAGGTCCAGGAATGAAAAAATCAGATTTTCCTGATACCGTGAGTAACGTCCCGGGTGAAAAAAATCATATTTTCCTGATACCATGAGTAAAGTCCAGGGTGAAAAATATCAGATTTTCCTGATACCGTGAGTAACGTCCTGGGTGAAAAAAATTATATTTTCCTGATACCTTGAGTTTAGTCCAGGTGAAAAAAAAGAGATTTTCATGATACCATGAAAAAAGTTTAGGGTGAAAAAAATCCGATATTCCTGATACCATGAGTAAGGTCCAGGATGAAAAAAATCAGATTTTCCTGATACCGTGAGTAACGTCCCGGGTGAAAAAAATCATATTTTCCTGATACCATGAGTAAAGTC
Source organism: Bradypodion pumilum (assembly GCA_035047305.1). NCBI lineage: Eukaryota > Metazoa > Chordata > Lepidosauria > Squamata > Chamaeleonidae > Bradypodion > Bradypodion pumilum. The sequence continues at coordinate 188,675,964 of JAWDJD010000003.1, forward strand.
CAGGGTGAAAAATATCAGATTTTCCTGATACCGTGAGTAACGTCCTGGGTGAAAAAAATTATATTTTCCTGATATCGTGAGTAACGTCCCGGGTGAAAAAAACCCGATTTTCCTGATACCGTGAGTAACGTCCAGGGTGAAAATAATCCGATTTTCCTGATACCGTGAGACACGTCCAGGGTGAAAAAAATCTGATTTTCCTGATACCGTGAGTAACGTACAGGATGAAAAAATCCGATTTTCCTGATACCATGAGTAATGTCCAGGGTGAAAAAAATCCGATTTTCCTGATACCGTGAGTAACGTCCAGGGTGAAAAAAATCATATTTTCCTGATACCGTGAGTAAAGTCCAGGGTGAAAAAAATCAGATTTTCCTGATACCGTGAGTAACGTCCCGGGTGAAAAAAATCATATTTTCCTGATACCGTGAGAAACGTCCTGGGTGAAAAAAATCATATTTTCCTGATACCGTGAGTAAAGTCCAGGTGAAAAAAAGAGATTTTCATGATACCATGAAAAAAGTTTAGGGTGAAAAAAATCTGATATTCCTGATACCGTGAGTAAGGTCCAGGGTGAAAAAAATCAGATTTTCCTGATACCGTGAGACACGTCACGGGTGAAAAAAAACATATTTTCCTGATACCGTGAGTAACGTCACGGGTGAAAAAAAAACCGATTTTCCTGATACCGTGAGTAACGTCCAGGGTGAAAAAAATCATATTTTCCTGATTCCATGAGTAAAGCCCTGGGTGAAAAAAATCAGATTTTCCTGATACCGTGAGTAACGTCCCGGGTGAAAAAAAATCATATTCCTGATTCCGTGAGTAAAGTCCAGGGTGAAAAAAATCAGATTTCCCTGATACCGTGAGTAACGTCCAGGGTGAAACAAATCAGATTTTCCTGATACCGTGAGTAACGTCCCGGGTGAAAAAAATCATATTTTCCTTATACCGTGAGTAAAGTCCAGGGTGAAAAAAGTCAGATTTTCATGATACCGTGAGTAACGTCCCGGGTGAAAAAAATCATATTTTCCTGATACCATGAGTAAAGTCCAGGGTGAAAAAATCCGATTTTCCTGATACCGTGAGTAACATCCCGGGGTTAAAAAATCATATTTTCCTGATACCGTGAGTAAAGTCCAGGGTGAAAATAATCCGATTTTCCTGATACCGTGAGTAACGTACAGGGTGAAAAAAATCCAATTTTCCCGATACCGTGAGTAACGTACAGGGTGAAAAAATCCAATTTTCCTGATACCATGAGTAATGTCCAGGGTGAAAAAAATCCGATTTTCCTGATACCGTGAGTCACGTCCAGGGTGAAAAAAATCAGATTTCCCTGATACCGTGAGTAACGTCCCGGGTGAAAAAAAATCATATTTTCCTGATACCGTGAGTAAAGTCCAGGGTGAAAAAAATCAGATTTTCCTGATACCGTGAGTAACGTCCCGGGTGAAAAAAATCAGATTTTCGTGATACCGTGAGTTATGTCCAGGGTGAAAAATATCAGATTTTCGTGATACCGTGAGTAAGGTCCAGGGTGAAAAAATTATATTTTCCTGATACCTTGAGTTTAGTCCAGGTGAAAAAAAGAGATTTTCATGATACCATGAAAAAAGTTTAGGGTGAAAAAAATCCGATATTCCTGATACCGTGAGTAAGGTCCAGGGTGAAAAAAGTCAGATTTTCATGATACCATGAGTAACGTCCCGGGTGAAAAAAATCATATTTTCCTGATACCGTGAGTAACGTCCCGGGTGAAAAAAATCATATTTTCCTGATACCGTGAGTAAAGTCCAGGGTGAAAAAATCCGATTTTCCTGATACCGTGAGTAACATCCCGGGGTTAAAAAATCATATTATCCTGATACCATGAGAAACGTCCAAGGGTGAAAAAAATCCGATTTTCCTGATACCGTGAGTCACGTCCAGGGTGAAAAAAATCAGATTTTCCAGATACCGTGAGTTATGTCCAGGGTGAAAAATATCAGATTTTCCTGATACCATGAGTAACGTCCAGGGTGAAAAAAATTATATTTTCCTGATACCTTGAGTTTAGTCCAGGTGAAAAAAAAGAGATTTTCATGATACCATGAAAAAAGTTTAGGGTGAAAAAAATCCGATAGTCCTGATACCGTGAGTAAGGTCCAGGGTGAAAAAAGTCAGATTTTCATGATACCGTGAGTAACGTCCCCGGTGAAAAAAATCATATTTTCCTGATACCATGAGTAACGTCCCGGGTGAAAAAAATCAGATTTTCATGATACCGTGAGTAATGTCCCGGGTGAAAAAAATCATATTCCTGATTCCGTGAGTAAAGTCCAGGGTGAAAAAAATCAGATTTTCCTGATACCGTGAGTAACGTCCAGGGTGAAACAAATCAGATTTTCCTGATACCGTGAGTAACGTCCCGGGTGAAAAAAAATCAGATTTTCCTGATACCGTGAGTAAAGTCCAGGGTGAAAAAAATCATATTTTCCTGATACCGTGAGTAACGTCCCGGGTGAAAAAAATCATATTTTCCTGATACCGTGCGTAAAGTCCAGGGTGAAAAAATTCGATTTTCCTGATACCGTGAGTAACATCCCGGGGTTAAAAAATCATATTTTCCTGATACCGTGAGTAAAGTCCAGGGTGAAAAAAATCAGATTTTCCTGATACCGTGCGTAACGTCCCGGGTGAAAAAAATCAGATTTTCCTGATACCGTGAGTAACGTCCATCGTGAAGAAAATCAGATTTTCCTGATACCGTGAGTAACGTCCAGGGTGAAAAAAATTATATTTTCCTGATACCTTGAGTTTAGTCCAGGTGAAAAAAAAGAGATTTTCATGATACCATGAAAAAAGTTTAGGGTGAAAAAAATCCGATATTCCTGATACCATGAGTAAGGTCCAGGATGAAAAAAATCAGATTTTCCTGATACCGTGAGTAACGTCCCGGGTGAAAAAAATCATATTTTCCTGATACCATGAGTAAAGTCCAGGGTGAAAAATATCAGATTTTCCTGATACCGTGAGTAACGTCCTGGGTGAAAAAAATTATATTTTCCTGATACCTTGAGTTTAGTCCAGGTGAAAAAAAAGAGATTTTCATGATACCATGAAAAAAGTTTAGGGTGAAAAAAATCCGATATTCCTGATACCATGAGTAAGGTCCAGGAATGAAAAAATCAGATTTTCCTGATACCGTGAGTAACGTCCCGGGTGAAAAAAATCATATTTTCCTGATACCATGAGTAAAGTCCAGGGTGAAAAATATCAGATTTTCCTGATACCGTGAGTAACGTCCTGGGTGAAAAAAATTATATTTTCCTGATACCTTGAGTTTAGTCCAGGTGAAAAAAAAGAGATTTTCATGATACCATGAAAAAAGTTTAGGGTGAAAAAAATCCGATATTCCTGATACCATGAGTAAGGTCCAGGATGAAAAAAATCAGATTTTCCTGATACCGTGAGTAACGTCCCGGGTGAAAAAAATCATATTTTCCTGATACCATGAGTAAAGTCCAGGGTGAAAAATATCAGATTTTCCTGATACCGTGAGTAACGTCCTGGGTGAAAAAAATTATATTTTCCTGATATCGTGAGTAACGTCCCGGGTGAAAAAAACCCGATTTTCCTGATACCGTGAGTAACGTCCAGGGTGAAAATAATCCGATTTTCCTGATACCGTGAGACACGTCCAGGGTGAAAAAAATCTGATTTTCCTGATACCGTGAGTAACGTACAGGATGAAAAAATCCGATTTTCCTGATACCATGAGTAATGTCCAGGGTGAAAAAAATCCGATTTTCCTGATACCGTGAGTAACGTCCAGGGTGAAAAAAATCATATTTTCCTGATACCGTGAGTAAAGTCCAGGGTGAAAAAAATCAGATTTTCCTGATACCGTGAGTAACGTCCCGGGTGAAAAAAATCATATTTTCCTGATACCGTGAGAAACGTCCTGGGTGAAAAAAATCATATTTTCCTGATACCGTGAGTAAAGTCCAGGTGAAAAAAAGAGATTTTCATGATACCATGAAAAAAGTTTAGGGTGAAAAAAATCTGATATTCCTGATACCGTGAGTAAGGTCCAGGGTGAAAAAAATCAGATTTTCCTGATACCGTGAGACACGTCACGGGTGAAAAAAAACATATTTTCCTGATACCGTGAGTAACGTCACGGGTGAAAAAAAAACCGATTTTCCTGATACCGTGAGTAACGTCCAGGGTGAAAAAAATCATATTTTCCTGATTCCATGAGTAAAGCCCTGGGTGAAAAAAATCAGATTTTCCTGATACCGTGAGTAACGTCCCGGGTGAAAAAAAATCATATTCCTGATTCCGTGAGTAAAGTCCAGGGTGAAAAAAATCAGATTTCCCTGATACCGTGAGTAACGTCCAGGGTGAAACAAATCAGATTTTCCTGATACCGTGAGTAACGTCCCGGGTGAAAAAAATCATATTTTCCTTATACCGTGAGTAAAGTCCAGGGTGAAAAAAGTCAGATTTTCATGATACCGTGAGTAACGTCCCGGGTGAAAAAAATCATATTTTCCTGATACCATGAGTAAAGTCCAGGGTGAAAAAATCCGATTTTCCTGATACCGTGAGTAACATCCCGGGGTTAAAAAATCATATTTTCCTGATACCGTGAGTAAAGTCCAGGGTGAAAATAATCCGATTTTCCTGATACCGTGAGTAACGTACAGGGTGAAAAAAATCCAATTTTCCCGATACCGTGAGTAACGTACAGGGTGAAAAAATCCAATTTTCCTGATACCATGAGTAATGTCCAGGGTGAAAAAAATCCGATTTTCCTGATACCGTGAGTCACGTCCAGGGTGAAAAAAATCAGATTTCCCTGATACCGTGAGTAACGTCCCGGGTGAAAAAAAATCATATTTTCCTGATACCGTGAGTAAAGTCCAGGGTGAAAAAAATCAGATTTTCCTGATACCGTGAGTAACGTCCCGGGTGAAAAAAATCAGATTTTCGTGATACCGTGAGTTATGTCCAGGGTGAAAAATATCAGATTTTCGTGATACCGTGAGTAAGGTCCAGGGTGAAAAAATTATATTTTCCTGATACCTTGAGTTTAGTCCAGGTGAAAAAAAGAGATTTTCATGATACCATGAAAAAAGTTTAGGGTGAAAAAAATCCGATATTCCTGATACCGTGAGTAAGGTCCAGGGTGAAAAAAGTCAGATTTTCATGATACCATGAGTAACGTCCCGGGTGAAAAAAATCATATTTTCCTGATACCGTGAGTAACGTCCCGGGTGAAAAAAATCATATTTTCCTGATACCGTGAGTAAAGTCCAGGGTGAAAAAATCCGATTTTCCTGATACCGTGAGTAACATCCCGGGGTTAAAAAATCATATTATCCTGATACCATGAGAAACGTCCAAGGGTGAAAAAAATCCGATTTTCCTGATACCGTGAGTCACGTCCAGGGTGAAAAAAATCAGATTTTCCAGATACCGTGAGTTATGTCCAGGGTGAAAAATATCAGATTTTCCTGATACCATGAGTAACGTCCAGGGTGAAAAAAATTATATTTTCCTGATACCTTGAGTTTAGTCCAGGTGAAAAAAAAGAGATTTTCATGATACCATGAAAAAAGTTTAGGGTGAAAAAAATCCGATAGTCCTGATACCGTGAGTAAGGTCCAGGGTGAAAAAAGTCAGATTTTCATGATACCGTGAGTAACGTCCCCGGTGAAAAAAATCATATTTTCCTGATACCATGAGTAACGTCCCGGGTGAAAAAAATCAGATTTTCCTGATACCGTGAGTAACGTCCATCGTGAAGAAAATCAGATTTTCCTGATACCGTGAGTAACGTCCAGGGTGAAAAAAAATTAGATTTTCCTGATACCTTGAGTTTAGTCCAGGTGAAAAAAAGAGATTTTCATGATACCATGAAAAAAGTTTAGGGTGAAAAAAATCCGATATTCCTGATACCATGAGTAAGGTCCAGGGTGAAAAAAATCAGATTTTCCTGATACCGTGAGTAAGGTCCCGGGTGAAAAAAATCATATTTTCCTGATACCATGAGTAAAGTCCATTGTGAAAATATCAGATTTTCCTGATACCGTGAGTAACATCCTGGGTGAAAAAAATTATATTTTCCTGATATCGTGAGTAACGTCCCGGGTGAAAAAAACCCGATTTTCCTGATACCGTGAGTAACGTCCAGGGTGAAAATAATCCGATTTTCCTGATACCATGAGACACGTCCAGGGTGAAAAAAATCTGATTTTCCTGATACCGTGAGTAACGTACAGGGTGAAAAAATCCGATTTTCCTGATACCATGAGTAATGTCCAGGGTGAAAAAAATCAGATTTTCCTGATACCGTGAGTAACGTCCCGGGTGAAAAAAATCATATTTTCCTGATACCATGAGAAACGTCCTGGGTGAAAAAAATCATATTTTCCTGATACCGTGAGTAAAGTCCAGGGTGAAAAAAATCATATTTTCCTGATTCCGTGAGTAACGTCACGGGTGAAAAACATCCGATTTTCCTGATACCGTGAGTAACGTCCAGGGTGAAAAAAATCATATTTTCCTGATACCGTGAGTAACGTCCCGGGTGAAAAAAGTCAGATTTTCCTGATACCGTGAGTAACGTCCCGGGTGAAAAAAAATCATATTTTCCTGATACCGTGAGTAACGTCCCGGGTGAAAAAAATCCGATTTTCCTGATACCGTGAGTAACGTCCAGGGTGAAAAAAATCCGATTTTCCTGATACCGTGAGACACGTCCAGCGTGAAAAAAATCTGATTTTCCTGATACCGTGAGTAACGTACAGGGTGAAAAAATCCGATATTCCTGATACCATGAGTAAGGTCCAGGGTGAAAAAAATCAGATTTTCTTGATACCGTGAGTCACGTCCAGGGTGAAAAAAAATCAGATTTTCCTGATTCCGTGAGTAAAGCCCTGGGTGAAAAAAATCAGATTTTCCTGATACCGTGAGTAACGTCCCGGGTGAAAAAAAATCATATTCCTGATTCCGTGAGTAAAGTCCAGGGTGAAAAAAATCAGATTTCCCTGATACCGTGAGTAACGTCCAGGGTGAAACAAATCAGATTTTCCTGATACCGTGAGTAACGTCCCGGGTGAAAAAAATCATATTTTCCTGATACCGTGAGTAAAGTCCAGGGTGAAAAAAGTCAGATTTTCATGATACCGTGAGTAACGTCCCGGGTGAAAAAAATCATATTTTCCTGATACCATGAGTAAAGTCCAGGGTGAAAAAATCCGATTTTCCTGATACCGTGAGTAACATCCCGGGGTTAAAAAATCATATTTTCCTGATACCGTGAGTAAAGTCCAGGGTGAAAAAAATCAGATTTTCCTGATACCGTGAGTAACGTCCCGGGTGAAAAAAATCAGATTTTCCTGATACCGTGAGTAACGTCCATCGTGAAGAAAATCAGATTTTCCTGATACCGTGAGTAACGTCCAGGGTGAAAAAAAATTAGATTTTCCTGATACCTTGAGTTTAGTCCAGGTGAAAAAAAAGAGATTTTCATGATACCATGAAAAAAGTTTAGGGTGAAAAAAATCCGATATTCCTGATACCATGAGTAAGGTCCAGGGTGAAAAAAATCAGATTTTCCTGATACCGTGAGTAAGGTCCCGGGTGAAAAAAATCATATTTTCCTGATACCATGAGTAAAGTCCATTGTGAAAAATATCAGATTTTCCTGATACCGTGAGTAACATCCTGGGTGAAAAAAATTATATTTTCCTGATATCGTGAGTAACGTCCCGGGTGAAAAAAACCCGATTTTCCTGATACCGTGAGTAACGTCCAGGGTGAAAATAATCCGATTTTCCTGATACCGTGAGACACGTCCAGGGTGAAAAAAATCTGATTTTCCTGATACCGTGAGTAACGTACAGGGTGAAAAAATCCGATTTTCCTGATACCATGAGTAATGTCCAGGGTGAAAAAAATCAGATTTTCCTGATACCGTGAGTAACGTCCCGGGTGAAAAAAATCATATTTTCCTGATACCATGAGAAACGTCCTGGGTGAAAAAAATCATATTTTCCTGATACCGTGAGTAAAGTCCAGGGTGAAAAAAATCATATTTTCCTGATTCCGTGAGTAATGTCACGGGTGAAAAACATCCGATTTTCCTGATACCGTGAGTAACGTCCAGGGTGAAAAAAATCATATTTTCCTGATACCGTGAGTAACGTCCCGGGTGAAAAAAGTCAGATTTTCCTGATACCGTGAGTAACGTCCCGGGTGAAAAAAAATCATATTTTCCTGATACCGTGAGTAACGTCCCGGGTGAAAAAAATCCGATTTTCCTGATACCGTGAGTAACGTCCAGGGTGAAAAAAATCCGATTTTCCTGATACCGTGAGACACGTCCAGCGTGAAAAAAATCTGATTTTCCTGATACCGTGAGTAACGTACAGGGTGAAAAAAATCCGATATTCCTGATACCATGAGTAAGGTCCAGGGTGAAAAAAATCAGATTTTCTTGATACCGTGAGTCACGTCCAGGGTGAAAAAAAATCAGATTTTCCTGATACCGTGAGTAACGTCCCAGGTGAAAAAAATCATATTTTCCTGATACCATGAGTAAAGTCCAGGGTGAAAAATATCAGATTTTCCTGATACCGTGAGTAACGTCCTGGGTGAAAAAAATTATATTTTCCTGATATCGTGAGTAACGTCCCGGGTGAAAAAAAACCGATTTTCCTGATACCGTGAGTAACGTCCAGGGTGAAAATAATCCGATTTTCCTGATACCGTGAGACACGTCCAGGGTGAAAAAAATCTGATTTTCCTGATACCGTGAGTAACGTCACGGGTGAAAAACATCCGATTTTCCTGATACCGTGAGTAACGTCCAGGGTGAAAAAAATCATATTTTCCTGATACCGTGAGTAAAATCCAGGGTGAAAAAAATCATATTTTCCAGATACCGTGAGTAAGGTCCAGGGTGAAAAAAGTCAGATTTTCATGATACCGTGAGTAACGTCCCCGGTGAAAAAAATCATATTTTCCTGATACCATGAGTAACGTCCCGGGTGAAAAAAATCATATTTTCATGATACCGTGAGTAATGTCCCGGGTGAAAAAAATCAGATTTTCCTGATACCGTGAGTAACGTCCAGGGTGAAACAAATCAGATTTTCCTGATACCGTGAGTAACGTCCCGGGTGAAAAAAATCATATTTTCCTGATACCGTGAGTAAAGTCCAGGGTGAAAAAAGTCAGATTTTCATGATACCGTGAGTAACGTCCCGGGTGAAAAAAATCATATTTTCCTGATACCATGAGTAAAGTCCAGGGTGAAAAAATCCGATTTTCCTGATACCGTGAGTAACATCCCGGGGTTAAAAAATCATATTTTCCTGATACCGTGAGTAAAGTCCAGGGTGAAAAAAATCAGATTTTCCTGATACCGTGAGTAACGTCCCGGGTGAAAAAAATCAGATTTTCCTGATACCGTGAGTAACGTCCATCGTGAAGAAAATCAGATTTTCCTGATACCGTGAGTAACGTCCAGGGTGAAAAAAAATTAGATTTTCCTGATACCTTGAGTTTAGTCCAGGTGAAAAAAAAGAGATTTTCATGATACCATGAAAAAAGTTTAGGGTGAAAAAAATCCGATATTCCTGATACCATGAGTAAGGTCCAGGGTGAAAAAAATCAGATTTTCCTGATACCGTGAGTAAGGTCCCGGGTGAAAAAAATCATATTTTCCTGATACCATGAGTAAAGTCCATTGTGAAAAATATCAGATTTTCCTGATACCGTGAGTAACATCCTGGGTGAAAAAAATTATATTTTCCTGATATCGTGAGTAACGTCCCGGGTGAAAAAAACCCGATTTTCCTGATACCGTGAGTAACGTCCAGGGTGAAAATAATCCGATTTTCCTGATACCGTGAGACACGTCCAGGGTGAAAAAAATCTGATTTTCCTGATACCGTGAGTAACGTACAGGGTGAAAAAATCCGATTTTCCTGATACCGTGAGTAACATCCCGGGGTTAAAAAATCATATTTTCCTGATACCGTGAGTAAAGTCCAGGGTGAAAAAAATCAGATTTTCCTGATACCGTGAGTAACGTCCCGGGTGAAAAAAATCAGATTTTCCTGATACCGTGAGTAACGTCCATCGTGAAGAAAATCAGATTTTCCTGATACCGTGAGTAACGTCCAGGGTGAAAAAAATTATATTTTCCTGATACCTTGAGTTTAGTCCAGGTGTAAAAAAAGAGATTTTCATGATACCATGAAAAAAGTTTAGGGTGAAAAAAATCCGATATTCCTGATACCATGAGTAAGGTCCAGGATGAAAAAAATCAGATTTTCCTGATACCGTGAGTAACGTCCCGGGTGAAAAAAATCATATTTTCCTGATACCATGAGTAAAGTCCAGGGTGAAAAATATCAGATTTTCCTGATACCGTGAGTAACGTCCTGGGTGAAAAAAATCATATTTTCCTGATACCGTGAGTAAAGTCCAGGGTGAAAAAAATCATATTTTCCTGATTCCGTGAGTAACGTCACGGGTGAAAAACATCCGATTTTCCTGATACCGTGAGTAACGTCCAGGGTGAAAAAAATCATATTTTCCTGATACCGTGAGTAACGTCCCGGGTGAAAAAAGTCAGATTTTCCTGATACCGTGAGTAACGTCCCGGGTGAAAAAAAATCATATTTTCCTGATACCGTGAGTAACATCCTGGGTGAAAAAAATTATATTTTCCTGATATCGTGAGTAACGTCCCGGGTGAAAAAAACCCGATTTTCCTGATACCGTGAGTAACGTCCAGGGTGAAAATAATCCGATTTTCCTGATACCGTGAGACACGTCCAGGGTGAAAAAAATCTGATTTTCCTGATACTGTGAGTAACGTACAGGGTGAAAAAATCCGATTTTCCTGATACCATGAGTAATGTCCAGGGTGAAAAAAATCAGATTTTCCTGATACCGTGAGTAACGTCCCGGGTGAAAAAAATCATATTTTCCTGATACCGTGAGTAAAATCCAGGGTGAAAAAAATCATATTTTCCAGATACCGTGAGTAAGGTCCAGGGTGAAAAAAGTCAGATTTTCATGATACCGTGAGTAACGTCCCCGGTGAAAAAAATCATATTTTCCTGATACCATGAGTAACGTCCCGGGTGAAAAAAATCATATTTTCATGATACCGTGAGTAATGTCCCGGGTGAAAAAAATCAGATTTTCCTGATACCGTGAGTAACGTCCAGGGTGAAACAAATCAGATTTTCCTGATACCGTGAGTAACGTCCCGGGTGAAAAAAAATCATATTTTCCTGATACCGTGAGTAAAGTCCAGGGTGAAAAAAATCATATTTTCCTGATACCGTGAGTAACGTCCCGGGTGAAAAAAATCATATTTTCCTGATACCGTGCGTAAAGTCCAGGGTGAAAAAATCCGATTTTCCTGATACCGTGAGTAACATCCCGGGGTTAAAAAATCATATTTTCCTGATACCGTGAGTAAAGTCCAGGGTGAAAAAAATCAGATTTTCCTGATACCGTGAGTAACGTCCCGGGTGAAAAAAATCAGATTTTCCTGATACCGTGAGTAACGTCCATCGTGAAGAAAATCAGATTTTCCTGATACCGTGAGTAACGTCCAGGGTGAAAAAAATTATATTTTCCTGATACCTTGAGTTTAGTCCAGGTGTAAAAAAAGAGATTTTCATGATACCATGAAAAAAGTTTAGGGTGAAAAAAATCCGATATTCCTGATACCATGAGTAAGGTCCAGGATGAAAAAAACAGATTTTCCTGATACCGTGAGTAACGTCCCGGGTGAAAAAAATCATATTTTCCTGATACCATGAGTAAAGTCCAGGGTGAAAAATATCAGATTTTCCTGATACCGTGAGTAACGTCCTGGGTGAAAAAAATCATATTTTCCTGATACCGTGAGTAAAGTCCAGGGTGAAAAAAATCATATTTTCCTGATTCCGTGAGTAACGTCACGGGTGAAAAACATCCGATTTTCCTGATACCGTGAGTAACGTCCAGGGTGAAAAAAATCATATTTTCCTGATACCGTGAGTAACGTCCCGGGTGAAAAAAGTCAGATTTTCCTGATACCGTGAGTAACGTCCCGGGTGAAAAAAAATCATATTTTCCTGATACCGTGAGTAACGTCCCGGGTGAAAAAAATCCGATTTTCCTGATACCGTGAGTAACGTCCAGGGTGAAAAAAATCCGATTTTCCTGATACCGTGAGACACGTCCAGCGTGAAAAAAATCTGATTTTCCTGATACCGTGAGTAACGTACAGGGTGAAAAAAATCCGATATTCCTGATACCATGAGTAAGGTCCAGGGTGAAAAAAATCAGATTTTCTTGATACCGTGAGTCACGTCCAGGGTGAAAAAAAATCAGATTTTCCTGATTCCGTGAGTAAAGCCCTGGGTGAAAAAAATCAGATTTTCCTGATACCGTGAGTAACGTCCCGGGTGAAAAAAAAATCATATTCCTGATTCCGTGAGTAAAGTCCAGGGTGAAAAAAATCAGATTTCCCTGATACCGTGAGTAACGTCCAGGGTGAAACAAATCAGATTTTCCTGATACCGTGAGTAACGTCCCGGGTGAAAAAAATCATATTTTCCTGATACCGTGAGTAAAGTCCAGGGTGAAAAAAGTCAGATTTTCATGATACCGTGAGTAACGTCCCGGGTGAAAAAAATCATATTTTCCTGATACCATGAGTAAAGTCCAGGGTGAAAAAATCCGATTTTCCTGATACCGTGAGTAACATCCCGGGATTAAAAAATCATATTTTCCTGATACCGTGAGTAAAGTCCAGGGTGAAAAAAATCAGATTTTCCTGATACCGTGAGTAACGTCCCGGGTGAAAAAAATCAGATTTTCCTGATACCGTGAGTAACGTCCATCGTGAAGAAAATCAGATTTTCCTGATACCGTGAGTAACGTCCAGGGTGAAAAAAAATTAGATTTTCCTGATACCTTGAGTTTAGTCCAGGTGAAAAAAAAGAGATTTTCATGATACCATGAAAAAAGTTTAGGGTGAAAAAAATCCGATATTCCTGATACCATGAGTAAGGTCCAGGGTGAAAAAAATCAGATTTTCCTGATACCGTGAGTAAGGTCCAGGGTGAAACAAATCAGATTTTCCTGATACCGTGAGTAACGTCCCGGGTGAAAAAAAATCATATTTTCCTGATACCGTGAGTAAAGTCCAGGGTGAAAAAAATCATATTTTCCTGATACCGTGAGTAACGTCCCGGGTGAAAAAAATCATATTTTCCTGATACCGTGCGTAAAGTCCAGGGTGAAAAAATCCGATTTTCCTGATACCGTGAGTAACATCCCGGGGTTAAAAAATCATATTTTCCTGATACCGTGAGTAAAGTCCAGGGTGAAAAAAATCAGATTTTCCTGATACCGTGAGTAACGTCCCGGGTGAAAAAAATCAGATTTTCCTGATACCGTGAGTAACGTCCATCGTGAAGAAAATCAGATTTTCCTGATACCGTGAGTAACGTCCAGGGTGAAAAAAATTATATTTTCCTGATACCTTGAGTTTAGTCCAGGTGTAAAAAAAGAGATTTTCATGATACCATGAAAAAAGTTTAGGGTGAAAAAAATCCGATATTCCTGATACCATGAGTAAGGTCCAGGATGAAAAAAATCAGATTTTCCTGATACCGTGAGTAACGTCCCGGGTGAAAAAAATCATATTTTCCTGATACCATGAGTAAAGTCCAGGGTGAAAAATATCAGATTTTCCTGATACCGTGAGTAACGTCCTGGGTGAAAAAAATCATATTTTCCTGATACCGTGAGTAAAGTCCAGGGTGAAAAAAATCATATTTTCCTGATTCCGTGAGTAACGTCACGGGTGAAAAACATCCGATTTTCCTGATACCGTGAGTAACGTCCAGGGTGAAAAAAATCATATTTTCCTGATACCGTGAGTAACGTCCCGGGTGAAAAAAGTCAGATTTTCCTGATACCGTGAGTAACGTCCCGGGTGAAAAAAATCATATTTTCCTGATACCGTGAGTAACATCCTGGGTGAAAAAAATTATATTTTCCTGATATCGTGAGTAACGTCCCGGGTGAAAAAAACCCGATTTTCCTGATACCGTGAGTAACGTCCAGGGTGAAAATAATCCGATTTTCCTGATACCGTGAGACACGTCCAGGGTGAAAAAAATCTGATTTTCCTGATACCGTGAGTAACGTACAGGGTGAAAAAATCCGATTTTCCTGATACCATGAGTAATGTCCAGGGTGAAAAAAATCAGATTTTCCTGATACCGTGAGTAACGTCCCGGGTGAAAAAAATCATATTTTCCTGATACCATGAGAAACGTCCTGGGTGAAAAAAATCATATTTTCCTGATACCGTGAGTAAAGTCCAGGGTGAAAAAAATCATATTTTCCTGATTCCGTGAGTAATGTCACGGGTGAAAAACATCCGATTTTCCTGATACCATGAGTAACGTCCAGGGTGAAAAAAAATCATATTTTCCTGATATCGTGAGTAACGTCCCGGGTGAAAAAAGTCAGATTTTCCTGATACCGTGAGTAACGTCCCGGGTGAAAAAAAATCATATTTTCCTGATACCGTGAGTAACGTCCCGGGTGAAAAAAATCCGATTTTCCTGATACCGTGAGTAACGTCCAGGGTGAAAAAAATCCGATTTTCCTGATACCGTGAGACACGTCCAGCGTGAAAAAAATCTGATTTTCCTGATACCGTGAGTAACGTACAGGGTGAAAAAAAATCCGATATTCCTGATACCATGAGTAAGGTCCAGGGTGAAAAAAATCAGATTTTCTTGATACCGTGAGTCACGTCCAGGGTGAAAAAAAATCAGATTTTCCTGATACCGTGAGTAACGTCCCAGGTGAAAAAAATCATATTTTCCTGATACCATGAGTAAAGTCCAGGGTGAAAAATATCAGATTTTCCTGATACCGTGAGTAACGTCCTGGGTGAAAAAAATTATATTTTCCTGATATCGTGAGTAACGTCCCGGGTGAAAAAAACCCGATTTTCCTGATACCGTGAGTAACGTCCAGGGTGAAAATAATCCGATTTTCCTGATACCGTGAGACACGTCCAGGGTGAAAAAAATCTGATTTTCCTGATACCGTGAGTAACGTCACGGGTGAAAAACATCCGATTTTCCTGATACCGTGAGTAACGTCCAGGGTGAAAAAAATCATATTTTCCTGATACCGTGAGTAAAATCCAGGGTGAAAAAAATCATATTTTCCAGATACCGTGAGTAAGGTCCAGGGTGAAAAAAGTCAGATTTTCATGATACCGTGAGTAAAGTCCCCGGTGAAAAAAATCATATTTTCCTGATACCATGAGTAACGTCCCGGGTGAAAAAAATCATATTTTCATGATACCGTGAGTAATGTCCCGGGTGAAAAAAATCAGATTTTCCTGATACCGTGAGTAACGTCCAGGGTGAAACAAATCAGATTTTCCTGATACCGTGAGTAACGTCCCGGGTGAAAAAAAATCATATTTTCCTGATACCGTGAGTAAAGTCCAGGGTGAAAAAAATCATATTTTCCTGATACCGTGAGTAACGTGCCGGGTGAAAAAAATCATATTTTCCTGATACCGTGCGTAAAGTCCAGGGTGAAAAAATCCGATTTTCCTGATACCGTGAGTAACATCCCGGGGTTAAAAAATCATATTTTCCTGATACCGTGAGTAATGTCCAGGGTGAAAAAAATCAGATTTTCCTGATACCGTGAGTAACGTCCCGGGTGAAAAAAATCAGATTTTCCTGATACCGTGAGTAACGTCCATCGTGAAGAAAATCAGATTTTCCTGATACCGTGAGTAACGTCCAGGGTGAAAAAAATTATATTTTCCTGATACCTTGAGTTTAGTCCAGGTGTAAAAAAAGAGATTTTCATGATACCATGAAAAAAGTTTAGGGTGAAAAAAATCCGATATTCCTGATACCATGAGTAAGGTCCAGGATGAAAAAAATCAGATTTTCCTGATACCGTGAGTAACGTCCCGGGTGAAAAAAATCATATTTTCCTGATACCATGAGTAAAGTCCAGGGTGAAAAATATCAGATTTTCCTGATACCGTGAGTAACGTCCTGGGTGAAAAAAATCATATTTTCCTGATACCGTGAGTAAAGTCCAGGGTGAAAAAAATCATATTTTCCTGATTCCGTGAGTAACGTCACGGGTGAAAAACATCCGATTTTCCTGATACCGTGAGTAACGTCCAGGGTGAAAAAAATCATATTTTCCTGATACCGTGAGTAACGTCCCGGGTGAAAAAAGTCAGATTTTCCTGATACCGTGAGTAACGTCCCGGGTGAAAAAAAATCATATTTTCCTGATACCGTGAGTAACGTCCCGGGTGAAAAAAATCCGATTTTCCTGATACCGTGAGTAACGTCCAGGGTGAAAAAAATCCGATTTTCCTGATACCGTGAGACACGTCCAGCGTGAAAAAAATCTGATTTTCCTGATACCGTGAGTAACGTACAGGGTGAAAAAAATCCGATATTCCTGATACCATGAGTAAGGTCCAGGGTGAAAAAAATCAGATTTTCTTGATACCGTGAGTCACGTCCAGGGTGAAAAAAAATCAGATTTTCCTGATTCCGTGAGTAAAGCCCTGGGTGAAAAAAATCAGATTTTCCTGATACCGTGAGTAACGTCCCGGGTGAAAAAAAATCATATTCCTGATTCCGTGAGTAAAGTCCAGGGTGAAAAAAATCAGATTTCCCTGATACCGTGAGTAACGTCCAGGGTGAAACAAATCAGATTTTCCTGATACCGTGAGTAACGTCCCGGGTGAAAAAAATCATATTTTCCTGATACCGTGAGTAAAGTCCAGGGTGAAAAAAGTCAGATTTTCATGATACCGTGAGTAACGTCCCGGGTGAAAAAAATCATATTTTCCTGATACCATGAGTAAAGTCCAGGGTGAAAAAATCCGATTTTCCTGATACCGTGAGTATCATCCCGGGATTAAAAAATCATATTTTCCTGATACCGTGAGTAAAGTCCAGGGTGAAAAAAATCAGATTTTCCTGATACCGTGAGTAACGTCCCGGGTGAAAAAAATCAGATTTTCCTGATACCGTGAGTAACGTCCATCGTGAAGAAAATCAGATTTTCCTGATACCGTGAGTAACGTCCAGGGTGAAAAAAAATTAGATTTTCCTGATACCTTGAGTTTAGTCCAGGTGAAAAAAAAGAGATTTTCATGATACCATGAAAAAAGTTTAGGGTGAAAAAAATCCGATATTCCTGATACCATGAGTAAGGTCCAGGGTGAAAAAAATCAGATTTTCCTGATACCGTGAGTAAGGTCCCGGGTGAAAAAAATCATATTTTCCTGATACCATGAGTAAAGTCCATTGTGAAAAATATCAGATTTTCCTGATACCGTGAGTAACATCCTGGATGAAAAAAATTATATTTTCCTGATATCGTGAGTAACGTCCCGGGTGAAAAAAACCCGATTTTCCTGATACCGTGAGTAACGTCCAGGGTGAAAATAATCCGATTTTCCTGATACCGTGAGACACGTCCAGGGTGAAAAAAATCTGATTTTCCTGATACCGTGAGTAACGTACAGGGTGAAAAAATCCGATTTTCCTGATACCATGAGTAATGTCCAGGGTGAAAAAAATCAGATTTTCCTGATACCGTGAGTATCGTCCCGGGTGAAAAAAATCATATTTTCCTGATACCATGAGAAACGTCCTGGGTGAAAAAAATCATATTTTCCTGATACCGTGAGTAAAGTCCAGGGTGAAAAAAATCATATTTTCCTGATTCCGTGAGTAATGTCACGGGTGAAAAACATCCGATTTTCCTGATACCGTGAGTAACGTCCAGGGTGAAAAAAATCATATTTTCCTGATACCGTGAGTAACGTCCCGGGTGAAAAAAGTCAGATTTTCCTGATACCGTGAGTAACGTCCCGGGTGAAAAAAAATCATATTTTCCTGATACCGTGAGTAACGTCCCGGGTGAAAAAAATCCGATTTTCCTGATACAGTGAGTAACGTCCAGGGTGAAAAAAATCCGATTTTCCTGATACCGTGAGACACGTCCAGCGTGAAAAAAATCTGATTTTCCTGATACCGTGAGTAACGTACAGGGTGAAAAAAATCCGATATTCCTAATAACATGAGTAAGGTCCAGGGTGAAAAAAATCAGATTTTCTTGATACCGTGAGTCACGTCCAGGGTGAAAAAAAATCAGATTTTCCTGATACCGTGAGTAACGTCCCAGGTGAAAAAAATCATATTTTCCTGATACCATGAGTAAAGTCCAGGGTGAAAAATATCAGATTTTCCTGATACCGTGAGTAACGTCCTGGGTGAAAAAAATTATATTTTCCTGATATCGTGAGTAACGTCCCGGGTGAAAAAAACCCGATTTTCCTGATACCGTGAGTAACGTCCAGGGTGAAAATAATCCGATTTTCCTGATACCGTGAGACACGTCCAGGGTGAAAAAAATCTGATTTTCCTGATACCGTGAGTAACGTCACGGGTGAAAAACATCCGATTTTCCTGATACCGTGAGTAACGTCCAGGGTGAAAAAAATCATATTTTCCTGATACCGTGAGTAAAATCCAGGGTGAAAAAAATCATATTTTCCAGATACCGTGAGTAAGGTCCAGGGTGAAAAAAAGTCAGATTTTCATGATACCGTGAGTAACGTCCCGGGTGAAAAAAGTCAGATTTTCCTGATACCGTGAGTAACGTCCCGGGTGAAAAAAAATCATATTTTCCTGATACCGTGAGTAACGTCCCGGGTGAAAAAAATCCGATTTTCCTGATACCGTGAGTAACGTCCAGGGTGAAAAAAATCCGATTTTCCTGATACCGTGAGACACGTCCAGCGTGAAAAAAATCTGATTTTCCTGATGCCGTGAGTAACGTACAGGGTGAAAAAAATCCGATATTCCTGATACCATGAGTAAGGTCCAGGGTGAAAAAAATCAGATTTTCTTGATACCGTGAGTCACGTCCAGGGTGAAAAAAAATCAGATTTTCCTGATTCCGTGAGTAAAGCCCTGGGTGAAAAAAATCAGATTTTCCTGATACCGTGAGTAACGTCCCGGGTGAAAAAAAATCATATTCCTGATTCCGTGAGTAAAGTCCAGGGTGAAAAAAATCAGATTTCCCTGATACCGTGAGTAACGTCCAGGGTGAAACAAATCAGATTTTCCTGATACCGTGAGTAACGTCCCGGGTGAAAAAAATCATATTTTCCTGATACCGTGAGTAAAGTCCAGGGTGAAAAAAGTCAGATTTTCATGATACCGTGAGTAACGTCCTGGGTGAAAAAAATCATATTTTCCTGATACCATGAGTAAAGTCCAGGGTGAAAAAATCCGATTTTCCTGATACCGTGAGTAACATCCCGGGGTTAAAAAATCATATTTTCCTGATACCGTGAGTAAAGTCCAGGGTGAAAAAAATCAGATTTTCCTGATACCGTGAGTAACGTCCCGGGTGAAAAAAATCAGATTTTCCTGATACCGTGAGTAACGTCCATCGTGAAGAAAATCAGATTTTCCTGATACCGTGAGTAACGTCCAGGGTGAAAAAAAAATTAGATTTTCCTGATACCTTGAGTTTAGTCCAGGTGAAAAAAAAGAGATTTTCATGATACCATGAAAAAAGTTTAGGGTGAAAAAAATCCGATATTCCTGATACCATGAGTAAGGTCCAGGGTGAAAAAAATCAGATTTTCCTGATACCGTGAGTAAGGTCCCGGGTGAAAAAATCATATTTTCCTGATACCATGAGTAAAGTCCATTGTGAAAAATATCAGATTTTCCTGATACCGTGAGTAACATCCTGGGTGAAAAAAATTATATTTTCCTGATATCGTGAGTAACGTCCCGGGTGAAAAAAACCCGATTTTCCTGATACCGTGAGTAACGTCCAGGGTGAAAATAATCCGATTTTCCTGATACCGTGAGACACGTCCAGGGTGAAAAAAATCTGATTTTCCTGATACCGTGAGTAACGTACAGGGTGAAAAAATCCGATTTTCCTGATACCATGAGTAATGTCCAGGGTGAAAAAAATCAGATTTTCCTGATACCGTGAGTAACGTCCCGGGTGAAAAAAATCATATTTTCCTGATACCATGAGAAACGTCCTGGGTGAAAAAAATCATATTTTCCTGATACCGTGAGTAAAGTCCAGGGTGAAAAAAATCATATTTTCCTGATTCCGTGAGTAATGTCACGGGTGAAAAACATCCGATTTTCCTGATACCGTGAGTAACGTCCAGGGTGAAAAAAATCATATTTTCCTGATACCGTGAGTAACGTCCCTGGTGAAAAAAGTCAGATTTTCCTGATACCGTGAGTAACGTCCCGGGTGAAAAAAAATCATATTTTCCTGATACCGTGAGTAACGTCCCGGGTGAAAAAAATCCGATTTTCCTGATACAGTGAGTAACGTCCAGGGTGAAAAAAATCCGATTTTCCTGATACCGTGAGACACGTCCAGCGTGAAAAAAATCTGATTTTCCTGATACCGTGAGTAACGTACAGGGTGAAAAAAATCCGATATTCCTGATAACATGAGTAAGGTCCAGGGTGAAAAAAATCAGATTTTCTTGATACCGTGAGTCACGTCCAGGGTGAAAAAAAATCAGATTTTCCTGATACCGTGAGTAACGTCCCAGGTGAAAAAAATCATATTTTCCTGATACCATGAGTAAAGTCCAGGGTGAAAAATATCAGATTTTCCTGATTCCGTGAGTAACGTCCTGGGTGAAAAAAATTATATTTTCCTGATATCGTGAGTAACGTCCCGGGTGAAAAAAGTCAGATTTTCATGATACCGTGAGTAACGTCCTGGGTGAAAAAAATCATATTTTAATGATACCATGAGTAAAGTCCAGGGTGAAAAAATCCGATTTTCCTGATACCGTGAGTAACATCCCGGGGTTAAAAAATCATATTTTCCTGATACCGTGAGTAAAGTCCAGGGTGAAAAAAATCAGATTTTCCTGATACCGTGAGTAACGTCCCGGGTGAAAAAAATCAGATTTTCCTGATACCGTGAGTAACGTCCATCGTGAAGAAAATCAGATTTTCCTGATACCGTGAGTAACGTCCAGGGTGAAAAAAAAATTAGATTTTCCTGATACCTTGAGTTTAGTCCAGGTGAAAAAAAAGAGATTTTCATGATACCATGAAAAAAGTTTAGGGTGAAAAAAATCCGATATTCCTGATACCATGAGTAAGGTCCAGGGTGAAAAAAATCAGATTTTCCTGATACCGTGAGTAAGGTCCCGGGTGAAAAAATCATATTTTCCTGATACCATGAGTAAAGTCCATTGTGAAAAATATCAGATTTTCCTGATACCGTGAGTAACATCCTGGGTGAAAAAAATTATATTTTCCTGATATCGTGAGTAACGTCCCGGGTGAAAAAAACCCGATTTTCCTGATACCGTGAGTAACGTCCAGGGTGAAAATAATCCGATTTTCCTGATACCGTGAGACACGTCCAGGGTGAAAAAAATCTGATTTTCCTGATACCGTGAGTAACGTACAGGGTGAAAAAATCCGATTTTCCTGATACCATGAGTAATGTCCAGGGTGAAAAAAATCAGATTTTCCTGATACCGTGAGTAACGTCCCGGGTGAAAAAAATCATATTTTCCTGATACCATGAGAAACGTCCTGGGTGAAAAAAATCATATTTTCCTGATACCGTGAGTAAAGTCCAGGGTGAAAAAAATCATATTTTCCTGATTCCGTGAGTAATGTCACGGGTGAAAAACATCCGATTTTCCTGATACCGTGAGTAACGTCCAGGGTGAAAAAAATCATATTTTCCTGATACCGTGAGTAACGTCCCGGGTGAAAAAAGTCAGATTTTCCTGATACCGTGAGTAACGTCCCGGGTGAAAAAAAATCATATTTTCCTGATACCGTGAGTAACGTCCCGGGTGAAAAAAATCCGATTTTCCTGATACAGTGAGTAACGTCCAGGGTGAAAAAAATCCGATTTTCCTGATACCGTGAGACACGTCCAGCGTGAAAAAAATCTGATTTTCCTGATACCGTGAGTAACGTACAGGGTGAAAAAAATCCGATATTCCTGATAACATGAGTAAGGTCCAGGGTGAAAAAAATCAGATTTTCTTGATACCGTGAGTCACGTCCAGGGTGAAAAAAAATCAGATTTTCCTGATACCGTGAGTAACGTCCCAGGTGAAAAAAATCATATTTTCCTGATACCATGAGTAAAGTCCAGGGTGAAAAATATCAGATTTTCCTGATTCCGTGAGTAACGTCCTGGGTGAAAAAAATTATATTTTCCTGATATCGTGAGTAACGTCCCGGGTGAAAAAAACCCGATTTTCCTGATACCGTGAGTAACGTCCAGGGTGAAAATAATCCGATTTTCCTGATACCGTGAGACACGTCCAGGGTGAAAAAAATCTGATTTTCCTGATACCGTGAGTAACGTCACGGGTGAAAAACATCCGATTTTCCTGATACCGTGAGTAACGTCCAGGGTGAAAAAAATCATATTTTCCTGATACCGTGAGTAAAATCCAGGGTGAAAAAAATCATATTTTCCAGATACCGTGAGTAAAGTCCAGGGTGAAAAAAATCAGATTTTCCTGATACCGTGAGTAACGTCCCGGGTGAAAAAAATCAGATTTTCCTGATACCGTGAGTAACGTCCAGGGTGAAAAAAAAATTAGATTTTCCTGATACCTTGAGTTTAGTCCAGGTGAAAAAAAAGAGATTTTCATGATACCATGAAAAAAGTTTAGGGTGAAAAAAATCCGATATTCCTGATACCATGAGTAAGGTCCAGGGTGAAAAAAATCAGATTTTCCTGATACCGTGAGTAAGGTCCCGGGTGAAAAAAATCATATTTTCCTGATACCATGAGTAAAGTCCATTGTGAAAAATATCAGATTTTCCTGATACCGTGAGTAACATCCTGGGTGAAAAAAATTATATTTTCCTGATATCGTGAGTAACGTCCCGGGTGAAAAAAACCCGATTTTCCTGATACCGTGAGTAACGTCCAGGGTGAAAATAATCCGATTTTCCTGATACCGTGAGACACGTCCAGGGTGAAAAAAATCTGATTTTCCTGATACCGTGAGTAACGTACAGGGTGAAAAAATCCGATTTTCCTGATACCATGAGTAATGTCCAGGGTGAAAAAAATCAGATTTTCCTGATACCGTGAGTAACGTCCCGGGTGAAAAAAATCATATTTTCCTGATACCATGAGAAACGTCCTGGGTGAAAAAAATCATATTTTCCTGATACCGTGAGTAAAGTCCAGGGTGAAAAAAATCATATTTTCCTGATTCCGTGAGTAATGTCACGGGTGAAAAACATCCGATTTTCCTGATACCGTGAGTAACGTCCAGGGTGAAAAAAATCATATTTTCCTGATACCGTGAGTAACGTCCCGGGTGAAAAAAGTCAGATTTTCCTGATACCGTGAGTAACGTCCCGGGTGAAAAAAAATCATATTTTCCTGATACCGTGAGTAACGTCCCGGGTGAAAAAAATCCGATTTTCCTGATACAGTGAGTAACGTCCAGGGTGAAAAAAATCCGATTTTCCTGATACCGTGAGACACGTCCAGCGTGAAAAAAATCTGATTTTCCTGATACCGTGAGTAACGTACAGGGTGAAAAAAATCCGATATTCCTGATAACATGAGTAAGGTCCAGGGTGAAAAAAATCAGATTTTCTTGATACCGTGAGTCACGTCCAGGGTGAAAAAAAATCAGATTTTCCTGATACCGTGAGTAACGTCCCAGGTGAAAAAAATCATATTTTCCTGATACCATGAGTAAAGTCCAGGGTGAAAAATATCAGATTTTCCTGATACCGTGAGTAACGTCCTGGGTGAAAAAAATTATATTTTCCTGATATCGTGAGTAACGTCCCGGGTGAAAAAAACCCGATTTTCCTGATACCGTGAGTAACGTCCAGGGTGAAAATAATCCGATTTTCCTGATACCGTGAGACACGTCCAGGGTGAAAAAAATCTGATTTTCCTGATACCGTGAGTAACGTCACGGGTGAAAAACATCCGATTTTCCTGATACCGTGAGTAACGTCCAGGGTGAAAAAAATCATATTTTCCTGATACCGTGAGTAAAATCCAGGGTGAAAAAAATCATATTTTCCAGATACCGTGAGTAAGGTCCAGGGTGAAAAAAAGTCAGATTTTCATGATACCGTGAGTAACGTCCCGGGTGAAAAAAGTCAGATTTTCCTGATACCGTGAGTAACGTCCCGGGTGAAAAAAAATCATATTTTCCTGATACCGTGAGTAACGTCCCGGGTGAAAAAAATCCGATTTTCCTGATACCGTGAGTAACGTCCAGGGTGAAAAAAATCCGATTTTCCTGATACCGTGAGACACGTCCAGCGTGAAAAAAATCTGATTTTCCTGATGCCGTGAGTAACGTACAGGGTGAAAAAAATCCGATATTCCTGATACCATGAGTAAGGTCCAGGGTGAAAAAAATCAGATTTTCTTGATACCGTGAGTCACGTCCAGGGTGAAAAAAAATCAGATTTTCCTGATTCCGTGAGTAAAGCCCTGGGTGAAAAAAATCAGATTTTCCTGATACCGTGAGTAACGTCCCGGGTGAAAAAAAATCATATTCCTGATTCCGTGAGTAAAGTCCAGGGTGAAAAAAATCAGATTTCCCTGATACCGTGAGTAACGTCCAGGGTGAAACAAATCAGATTTTCCTGATACCGTGAGTAACGTCCCGGGTGAAAAAAATCATATTTTCCTGATACCGTGAGTAAAGTCCAGGGTGAAAAAAGTCAGATTTTCATGATACCGTGAGTAACGTCCTGGGTGAAAAAAATCATATTTTCCTGATACCATGAGTAAAGTCCAGGGTGAAAAAATCCGATTTTCCTGATACCGTGAGTAACATCCCGGGGTTAAAAAATCATATTTTCCTGATACCGTGAGTAAAGTCCAGGGTGAAAAAAATCAGATTTTCCTGATACCGTGAGTAACGTCCCGGGTGAAAAAAATCAGATTTTCCTGATACCGTGAGTAACGTCCATCGTGAAGAAAATCAGATTTTCCTGATACCGTGAGTAACGTCCAGGGTGAAAAAAAAATTAGATTTTCCTGATACCTTGAGTTTAGTCCAGGTGAAAAAAAAGAGATTTTCATGATACCATGAAAAAAGTTTAGGGTGAAAAAAATCCGATATTCCTGATACCATGAGTAAGGTCCAGGGTGAAAAAAATCAGATTTTCCTGATACCGTGAGTAAGGTCCCGGGTGAAAAAAATCATATTTTCCTGATACCATGAGTAAAGTCCATTGTGAAAAATATCAGATTTTCCTGATACCGTGAGTAACATCCTGGGTGAAAAAAATTATATTTTCCTGATATCGTTAGTAACGTCCCGGGTGAAAAAAACCCGATTTTCCTGATACCGTGAGTAACGTCCAGGGTGAAAATAATCCGATTTTCCTGATACCGTGAGACACGTCCAGGGTGAAAAAAATCTGATTTTCCTGATACCGTGAGTAACGTACAGGGTGAAAAAATCCGATTTTCCTGATACCATGAGTAATGTCCAGGGTGAAAAAAATCAGATTTTCCTGATACCGTGAGTAACGTCCCGGGTGAAAAAAATCATATTTTCCTGATACCATGAGAAACGTCCTGGGTGAAAAAAATCATATTTTCCTGATACCGTGAGTAAAGTCCAGGGTGAAAAAAATCATATTTTCCTGATTCCGTGAGTAATGTCACGGGTGAAAAACATCCGATTTTCCTGATACCGTGAGTAACGTCCAGGGTGAAAAAAATCATATTTTCCTGATACCGTGAGTAACGTCCCGGGTGAAAAAAGTCAGATTTTCCTGATACCGTGAGTAACGTCCCGGGTGAAAAAAAATCATATTTTCCTGATACCGTGAGTAACGTCCCAGGTGAAAAAAATCATATTTTCCTGATACCATGAGTAAAGTCCAGGGTGAAAAATATCAGATTTTCCTGATACCGTGAGTAACGTCCTGGGTGAAAAAAATTATATTTTCCTGATATCGTGAGTAACGTCCCGGGTGAAAAAAACCCGATTTTCCTGATACCGTGAGTAACGTCCAGGGTGAAAATAATCCGATTTTCCTGATACCGTGAGACACGTCCAGGGTGAAAAAAATCTGATTTTCCTGATACCGTGAGTAACATCACGGGTGAAAAACACCCGATTTTCCTGATACCGTGAGTAACGTCCAGGGTGAAAAAAATCATATTTTCCTGATACCGTGAGTAAAATCCAGGGTGAAAAAAATCATATTTTCCAGATACCGTGAGTAAGGTGCAGGGTGAAAAAAAGTCAGATTTTCATGATACCGTGAGTAACGTCCCGGGTGAAAAAAGTCAGATTTTCCTGATACCGTGAGTAACGTCCCGGGTGAAAAAAAATCATATTTTCCTGATACCGTGAGTAACGTCCCGGGTGAAAAAAATCCGATTTTCCTGATACCGTGAGTAACGTCCAGGGTGAAAAAAATCCGATTTTCCTGATACCGTGAGACACGTCCAGCGTGAAAAAAATCTGATTTCCCTGATACCGTGAGTAACGTACAGGGTGAAAAAAATCCGATATTCCTGATACCATGAGTAAGGTCCAGGGTGAAAAAAATCAGATTTTCTTGATACCGTGAGTCACGTCCAGGGTGAAAAAAAATCAGATTTTCCTGATTCCGTGAGTAAAGCCCTGGGTGAAAAAAATCAGATTTTCCTGATACCGTGAGTAACGTCCCGGGTGAAAAAAAATCATATTCCTGATTCCGTGAGTAAAGTCCAGGGTGAAAAAAATCAGATTTCCCTGATACCGTGAGTAACGTCCAGGGTGAAACAAATCAGATTTTCCTGATACCGTGAGTAACGTCCCGGGTGAAAAAAATCATATTTTCCTGATACCGTGAGTAAAGTCCAGGGTGAAAAAAGTCAGATTTTCATGATACCGTGAGTAACGTCCCGGGTGAAAAAAATCATATTTTCCTGATACCATGAGTAAAGTCCAGGGTGAAAAAATCCGATTTTCCTGATACCGTGAGTAACATCCCGGGGTTAAAAAATCATATTTTCCTGATACCGTGAGTAAAGTCCAGGGTGAAAAAAAT
This sequence comes from Bradypodion pumilum, assembly GCA_035047305.1. Lineage (NCBI taxonomy): Eukaryota > Metazoa > Chordata > Lepidosauria > Squamata > Chamaeleonidae > Bradypodion > Bradypodion pumilum. The sequence goes on from JAWDJD010000003.1 coordinate 188,703,152, forward strand.
CAGATTTTCCTGATACCGTGAGTAACGTCCCGGGTGAAAAAAATCAGATTTTCCTGATACCGTGAGTAACGTCCATCGTGAAGAAAATCAGATTTTCCTGATACCGTGAGTAACGTCCAGGGTGAAAAAAAAATTAGATTTTCCTGATACCTTGAGTTTAGTCCAGGTGAAAAAAAAGAGATTTTCATGATACCATGAAAAAAGTTTAGGGTGAAAAAAATCCGATATTCCTGATACCATGAGTAAGGTCCAGGGTGAAAAAAATCAGATTTTCCTGATACCGTGAGTAAGGTCCCGGGTGAAAAAAATCATATTTTCCTGATACCATGAGTAAAGTCCATTGTGAAAAATATCAGATTTTCCTGATACCGTGAGTAACATCCTGGGTGAAAAAAATTATATTTTCCTGATATCGTGAGTAACGTCCCAGGTGAAAAAAACCCGATTTTCCTGATACCGTGAGTAACGTCCAGGGTGAAAATAATCCGATTTTCCTGATACCGTGAGACACGTCCAGGGTGAAAAAAATCTGATTTTCCTGATACCGTGAGTAACGTACAGGGTGAAAAAATCCGATTTTCCTGATACCATGAGTAATGTCCAGGGTGAAAAAAATCAGATTTTCCTGATACCGTGAGTAACGTCCCGGGTGAAAAAAATCATATTTTCCTGATACCATGAGAAACGTCCTGGGTGAAAAAAATCATATTTTCCTGATACCGTGAGTAAAGTCCAGGGTGAAAAAAATCATATTTTCCTGATTCCGTGAGTAATGTCACGGGTGAAAAACATCCGATTTTCCTGATACCGTGAGTAACGTCCAGGGTGAAAAAAATCATATTTTCCTGATACCGTGAGTAACGTCCCGGGTGAAAAAAGTCAGATTTTCCTGATACCGTGAGTAACGTCCCGGGTGAAAAAAAATCATATTTTCCTGATACCGTGAGTAACGTCCCGGGTGAAAAAAATCCGATTTTCCTGATACCGTGAGTAACGTCCAGGGTGAAAAAAATCCGATTTTCCTGATACCGTGAGACACGTCCAGCGTGAAAAAAATCTGATTTTCCTGATACCGTGAGTAACGTACAGGGTGAAAAAAATCCGATATTCCTGATACCGTGAGTAACGTCCAGGGTGAAAAAAATCCGATTTTCCTGATACCGTGAGACACGTCCAGCGTGAAAAAAATCTGATTTTCCTGATACCGTGAGTAACGTACAGGGTGAAAAAAAATCCGATATTCCTGATACCATGAGTAAGGTCCAGGGTGAAAAAAATCAGATTTTCTTGATACCGTGAGTCACGTACAGGGTGAAAAAAAATCAGATTTTCCTGATTCCGTGAGTAAAGCCCTGGGTGAAAAAAATCAGATTTTCCTGATACCGTGAGTAACGTCCCGGGTGAAAAAAAATCATATTCCTGATTCCGTGAGTAAAGTCCAGGGTGAAAAAAATCAGATTTCCCTGATACCGTGAGTAACGTCCATGGTGAAACAAATCAGATTTTCCTGATACCGTGAGTAACGTCCCGGGTGAAAAAAATCATATTTTCCTGATACCGTGAGTAAAGTCCAGGGTGAAAAAAGTCAGATTTTCATGATACCGTGAGTAACGTCCCGGGTGAAAAAAATCATATTTTCCTGATACCATGAGTAAAGTCCAGGGTGAAAAAATCCGATTTTCCTGATACCGTGAGTAACATCCCGGGGTTAAAAAATCATATTTTCCTGATACCGTGAGTAAAGTCCAGGGTGAAAAAAATCAGATTTTCCTGATACCGTGAGTAACGTCCCGGGTGAAAAAAATCAGATTTTCCTGATACCGTGAGTAACGTCCATCGTGAAGAAAATCAGATTTTCCTGATACCGTGAGTAACGTCCAGGGTGAAAAAAAAATTAGATTTTCCTGATACCTTGAGTTTAGTCCAGGTGAAAAAAAAGAGATTTTCATGATACCATGAAAAAAGTTTAGGGTGAAAAAAATCCGATATTCCTGATACCGTGAGTAAGGTCCCGGGTGAAAAAAATCATATTTTCCTGATACCATGAGTAAAGTCCATTGTGAAAAATATCAGATTTTCCTGATACCATGAGTAACATCCTGGGTGAAAAAAATTATATTTTCCTGATATCGTGAGTAACGTCCCGGGTGAAAAAAACCCGATTTTCCTGATACCGTGAGTAACGTCCAGGGTGAAAATAATCCGATTTTCCTGATACCGTGAGACACGTCCAGGGTGAAAAAAATCTGATTTTCCTGATACCGTGAGTAACGTACAGGGTGAAAAAATCCGATTTTCCTGATACCATGAGTAATGTCCAGGGTGAAAAAAATCAGATTTTCCTGATACCGTGAGTAACGTCCCGGGTGAAAAAAATCATATTTTCCTGATACCATGAGAAACGTCCTGGGTGAAAAAAATCATATTTTCCTGATACCGTGAGTAAAGTCCAGGGTGAAAAAAATCATATTTTCCTGATTCCGTGAGTAATGTCACGGGTGAAAAACATCCGATTTTCCTGATACCGTGAGTAACGTCCAGGGTGAAAAAAATCATATTTTCCTGATACCGTGAGTAACGTCCCGGGTGAAAAAAGTCAGATTTTCCTGATACCGTGAGTAACGTCCCGGGTGAAAAAAAATCATATTTTCCTGATACCGTGAGTAACGTCCCGGGTGAAAAAAATCCGATTTTCCTGATACCGTGAGTAACGTCCAGGGTGAAAAAAATCTGATTTTCCTGATACCGTGAGTAACGTACAGGGTGAAAAAAATCCGATATTCCTGATACCATGAGTAAGGTCCAGGGTGAAAAAAATCAGATTTTCTTGATACCGTGAGTCACGTCCAGGGTGAAAAAAAATCAGATTTTCCTGATACCGTGAGTAACGTCCCAGGTGAAAAAATCATATTTTCCTGATACCATGAGTAAAGTCCAGGGTGAAAAATATCAGATTTTCCTGATACCGTGAGTAACGTCCTGGGTGAAAAAAATTATATTTTCCTGATATCGTGAGTAACGTCCCGGGTGAAAAAAACCCGATTTTCCTGATACCGTGAGTAACGTCCAGGGTGAAAATAATCCGATTTTCCTGATACCGTGAGACACGTCCAGGGTGAAAAAAATCTGATTTTCCTGATACCGTGAGTAAAGTCCAGGGTGAAAAAAATCAGATTTTCCTGATACCGTGAGTAACGTCCCGGGTGAAAAAAATCAGATTTTCCTGATACCGTGAGTAACGTCCATCGTGAAGAAAATCAGATTTTCCTGATACCGTGAGTAACGTCCAGGGTGAAAAAAAAATTAGATTTTCCTGATACCTTGAGTTTAGTCCAGGTGAAAAAAAAGAGATTTTCATGATACCATGAAAAAAGTTTAGGGTGAAAAAAATCCGATATTCCTGATACCATGAGTAAGGTCCAGGGTGAAAAAAATCAGATTTTCCTGATACCGTGAGTAAGGTCCCGGGTGAAAAAAATCATATTTTCCTGATACCATGAGTAAAGTCCATTGTGAAAAATATCAGATTTTCCTGATACCGTGAGTAACATCCTGGGTGAAAAAAATTATATTTTCCTGATATCGTGAGTAACGTCCCGGGTGAAAAAAACCCGATTTTCCTGATACCGTGAGTAACGTCCAGGGTGAAAATAATCCGATTTTCCTGATACCGTGAGACACGTCCAGGGTGAAAAAAATCTGATTTTCCTGATACCGTGAGTAACGTACAGGGTGAAAAAATCCGATTTTCCTGATACCATGAGTAATGTCCAGGGTGAAAAAAATCAGATTTTCCTGATACCGTGAGTAACGTCCCGGGTGAAAAAAATCATATTTTCCTGATACCATGAGAAACGTCCTGGGTGAAAAAAATCATATTTTCCTGATACCGTGAGTAAAGTCCAGGGTGAAAAAAATCATATTTTCCTGATTCCGTGAGTAATGTCACGGGTGAAAAACATCCGATTTTCCTGATACCGTGAGTAACGTCCAGGGTGAAAAAAATCATATTTTCCTGATACCGTGAGTAACGTCCCGGGTGAAAAAAGTCAGATTTTCCTGATACCGTGAGTAACGTCCCGGGTGAAAAAAAATCATATTTTCCTGATACCGTGAGTAACGTCCCGGGTGAAAAAAATCCGATTTTCCTGATACCGTGAGTAACGTCCAGGGTGAAAAAAATCCGATTTTCCTGATACCGTGAGACACGTCCAGCGTGAAAAAAATCTGATTTTCCTGATACCGTGAGTAACGTACAGGGTGAAAAAAATCCGATATTCCTGATACCGTGAGTAACGTCCAGGGTGAAAAAAATCCGATTTTCCTGATACCGTGAGACACGTCCAGCGTGAAAAAAATCTGATTTTCCTGATACCGTGAGTAACGTACAGGGTGAAAAAAATCCGATATTCCTGATACCATGAGTAAGGTCCAGGGTGAAAAAAATCAGATTTTCTTGATACCGTGAGTCACGTACAGGGTGAAAAAAAATCAGATTTTCCTGATTCCGTGAGTAAAGCCCTGGGTGAAAAAAATCAGATTTTCCTGATACCGTGAGTAACGTCCCGGGTGAAAAAAAATCATATTCCTGATTCCGTGAGTAAAGTCCAGGGTGAAAAAAATCAGATTTCCCTGATACCGTGAGTAACGTCCATGGTGAAACAAATCAGATTTTCCTGATACCGTGAGTAACGTCCCGGGTGAAAAAAATCATATTTTCCTGATACCGTGAGTAAAGTCCAGGGTGAAAAAAGTCAGATTTTCATGATACCGTGAGTAACGTCCCGGGTGAAAAAAATCATATTTTCCTGATACCATGAGTAAAGTCCAGGGTGAAAAAATCCGATTTTCCTGATACCGTGAGTAACATCCCGGGGTTAAAAAATCATATTTTCCTGATACCGTGAGTAAAGTCCAGGGTGAAAAAAATCAGATTTTCCTGATACCGTGAGTAACGTCCCGGGTGAAAAAAATCAGATTTTCCTGATACCGTGAGTAACGTCCATCGTGAAGAAAATCAGATTTTCCTGATACCGTGAGTAACGTCCAGGGTGAAAAAAAAATTAGATTTTCCTGATACCTTGAGTTTAGTCCAGGTGAAAAAAAAGAGATTTTCATGATACCATGAAAAAAGTTTAGGGTGAAAAAAATCCGATATTCCTGATACCGTGAGTAAGGTCCCGGGTGAAAAAAATCATATTTTCCTGATACCATGAGTAAAGTCCATTGTGAAAAATATCAGATTTTCCTGATACCGTGAGTAACATCCTGGGTGAAAAAAATTATATTTTCCTGATATCGTGAGTAACGTCCCGGGTGAAAAAAACCCGATTTTCCTGATACCGTGAGTAACGTCCAGGGTGAAAATAATCCGATTTTCCTGATACCGTGAGACACGTCCAGGGTGAAAAAAATCTGATTTTCCTGATACCGTGAGTAACGTACAGGGTGAAAAAATCCGATTTTCCTGATACCATGAGTAATGTCCAGGGTGAAAAAAATCAGATTTTCCTGATACCGTGAGTAACGTCCCGGGTGAAAAAAATCATATTTTCCTGATACCATGAGAAACGTCCTGGGTGAAAAAAAACATATTTTCCTGATACCGTGAGTAAAGTCCAGGGTGAAAAAAATCATATTTTCCTGATTCCGTGAGTAATGTCACGGGTGAAAAACATCCGATTTTCCTGATACCGTGAGTAACGTCCAGGGTGAAAAAAATCATATTTTCCTGATACCGTGAGTAACGTCCCGGGTGAAAAAAGTCAGATTTTCCTGATACCGTGAGTAACGTCCCGGGTGAAAAAAAATCATATTTTCCTGATACCGTGAGTAACGTCCCGGGTGAAAAAAATCCGATTTTCCTGATACCGTGAGTAACGTCCAGGGTGAAAAAAATCTGATTTTCCTGATACCGTGAGTAACGTACAGGGTGAAAAAAATCCGATATTCCTGATACCATGAGTAAGGTCCAGGGTGAAAAAAATCAGATTTTCTTGATACCGTGAGTCACGTCCAGGGTGAAAAAAAATCAGATTTTCCTGATACCGTGAGTAACGTCCCAGGTGAAAAAATCATATTTTCCTGATACCATGAGTAAAGTCCAGGGTGAAAAATATCAGATTTTCCTGATACCGTGAGTAACGTCCTGGGTGAAAAAAATTATATTTTCCTGATATCGTGAGTAACGTCCCGGGTGAAAAAAACCCGATTTTCCTGATACCGTGAGTAACGTCCAGGGTGAAAATAATCCGATTTTCCTGATACCGTGAGACACGTCCAGGGTGAAAAAAATCTGATTTTCCTGATACCGTGAGTAACGTCACGGGTGAAAAACATCCGATTTTCCTGATACCGTGAGTAACGTCCAGGGTGAAAAAAATCATATTTTCCTGATACCGTGAGTAAAATCCAGGGTGAAAAAAATCATATTTTCCAGATACCGTGAGTAAGGTCCAGGGTGAAAAAAGTCAGATTTTCATGATACCGTGAGTAACGTCCCCGGTGAAAAAAATCATATTTTCCTGATACCATGAGTAACGTCCCGGGTGAAAAAAATCAGATTTTCATGATACCGTGAGTAATGTCCCGGGTGAAAAAAATCATATTCCTGATTCCGTGAGTAAAGTCCAGGGTGAAAAAAATCAGATTTTCCTGATACCGTGAGTAACGTCCAGGGTGAAACAAATCAGATTTTCCTGATACCGTGAGTAACGTCCCGGGTGAAAAAAAAATCATATTTTCCTGATACCGTGAGTAAAGTCCAGGGTGAAAAAAATCATATTTTCCTGATACCGTGAGTAACGTCCCGGGTGAAAAAAATCATATTTTCCTGATACCGTGCGTAAAGTCCAGGGTGAAAAAATCCGATTTTCCTGATACCGTGAGTCACATCCCGGGGTTAAAAAAACATATTTTCCTGATACCGTGAGTAAAGTCCAGGGTGAAAAAAATCAGATTTTCCTGATACCGTGAGTAACGTCCCGGGTGAAAAAAATCAGATTTTCCTGATTCCGTGAGTAACGTCCATCGTGAAGAAAATCAGATTTTCCTGATACCGTGAGTAACGTCCAGGGTGAAAAAAATTATATTTTCCTGATACCTTGAGTTTAGTCCAGGTGAAAAAAAAAGAGATTTTCATGATACCATGAAAAAAGTTTAGGGTGAAAAAAATCCGATATTCCTGATACCATGAGTAAGGTCCAGGATGAAAAAAATCAGATTTTCCTGATACCATGAGTAAAGTCCAGGGTGAAAAATATCAGATTTTCCTGATACCGTGAGTAACGTCCTGGGTGAAAAAAATCATATTTTCCTGATACCGTGAGTAAAGTCCAGGGTGAAAAAAATCATATTTTCCTGATTCCGTGAGTAACGTCACGGGTGAAAAACATCCGATTTTCCTGATACCGTGAGTAACGTCCAGGGTGAAAAAAATCATATTTTCCTGATACCGTGAGTAACGTCCCGGGTGAAAAAAGTCAGATTTTCCTGATACCGTGAGTAACGTCCCGGGTGAAAAAAAATCATATTTTCCTGATACCGTGAGTAACATCCCGGGTGAAAAAAGATCAGATTTTCGTGATACCGTGAGTAAGGTCCAGGGTGAAAAAAATTATATTTTCCTGATACCTTGAGTTTAGTCCAGGTGAAAAAAAGAGATTTTCATGATACCATGAAAAAAGTTTAGGGTGAAAAAAATCCGATATTCCTGATACCGTGAGTAAAGTCCAGGGTGAAAAAAATCATATTTTCCTGATACCGTGAGTAACGTCACGGGTGAAAAACATCCGATTTTCCTGATACCGTGAGTAACGTCCCGGGAGAAAAAAAATCATATTTTCCTGATACCGTGAGTAACGTCACGGGTGAAAAACATCCGATTTTCCTGATACCGTGAGTAACGTCCAGGGTGAAAAAAAATCATATTTTCCTGATACCGTGAGTAAAGTCCAGGGTGAAAAAAAACAGATTTTCCTGATACCGTGAGACACGTCCAGCGTGAAAAAAATCTGATTTTCCTGATACCGTGAGTAACGTACAGGGTGAAAAAAATCCGATATTCCTGATACCATGAGTAAGGTCCAGGGTGAAAAAAATCAGATTTTCCTGATACCGTGAGTAACGTCCCGGGTGAAAAAAGTCAGATTTTCCTGATACCGTGAGTAACGTCCCGGGTGAAAAAAAATCATATTTTCCTGATACCGTGAGTAACGTCCCGGGTGAAAAAAATCCGATTTTCCTGATACCGTGAGTAACGTCCAGGGTGAAAAAAATCCGATTCTCCTGATACCGTGAGACACGTCCAGTGTGAAAAAAATCTGATTTTCCTGATACCGTGAGTAACGTACAGGGTGAAAAAAATCCGATATTCCTGATACCATGAGTAAGGTCCAGGGTGAAAAAAATCAGATTTTCTTGATACCGTGAGACACGTCCAGGGTGAAAAAAATCTGATTTTCCTGATACCGTGAGTAACGTACAGGGTGAAAAAATCCGATTTTCCTGATACCATGAGTAATGTCCAGGGTGAAAAAAATCCGATTTTCCTGATACCGTGAGTCACGTCCAGGTTGAAAAAAATCAGATTTTCCTGATACCGTGAGTAACGTGCCGGGTGAAAAAAAATCATATTTTCCTGATACTGTGAGTAAAGTCCAGGGTGAAAAAAATCAAATTTTCATGATACCATGGGTAATATTCCAGGTGAAAAAAATCCGATTTTCCTGATACCGTGAGTCACGTCCAGGGTGAAAAAAATCAGATTTTCCAGATACCATGAGTTATGTCCAGGGTGAAAAATATCAGATTTTCGTGATTCCGTGAGTAACGTCCAGGGTGAAAAAAATTATATTTTCCTGATACCTTGAGTTTAGTCCAGGTGAAAAAAAGAGATTTTCATGATACCATGAAAAAAGTTTAGGGTGAAAAAAATCCGATATTCCTGATACCGTGAGTAAGGTCCAGGGTGAAAAAAGTCAGATTTTCATGATACCGTGAGTAACGTCCCGGGTGAAAAAAATCATATTTTCCTGATACCGTGAGTAACGTCCCGGTTGAAAAAAAATCATATTTTCCTGATACCGTGAGTAAAGTCCAGGGTGAAAAAATCCGATTTTCCTGATACCGTGAGTAACATCCCGGGGTTAAAAAATCATATTTTCCTGATACTGTGAGTAAAGTCCAGGGTGAAAAAAATCAGATTTTCCTGATACCGTGAGTCACGTCCAGGGTGAAAAAAATCAGATTTTCCAGATACCGTGAGTTATGTCCAGGGTGAAAAATATCAGATTTTCCTGATACCGTGAGTAACGTCCAGGGTGAAAAAAATTATATTTTCCTGATACCTTGAGTTTAGTCCAGGTGGAAAAAAAGAGATTTTCATGATACCATGAAAAAAGTTTAGGGTGAAAAAAATCCGATATTCCTGATACCGTGAGTAAGGTCCAGGGTGAAAAAGTCAGATTTTCATGATACCGTGAGTAACGTCCCGGGTGAAAAAAATCATATTTTCCTGATACCGTGAGTAACGTCCCGGGTGAAAAAAATCCGATTTTCCTGATACCGTGAGACACGTCCAGGGTGAAAAATATCTGATTTTCCTGATACCGTGAGTAACGTCCTGGGTGAAAAAAATCATATTTTCCTGATACCGTGAGTAAAGTCCAGGGTGAAAAAAATCAGATTTTCTGATACCGTGAGTAACCTCCCGGGTGAAAAAAAATCATATTCCTGATTCCGTGAGTAAAGTCCAGGGTGAAAAAATCTGATTTTCCTGATACCGTGAGTAACGTCCCGGGTGAAAAAAATCATATTTTCCTGATACCGTGAGTAAAGTCCAGGGTGAAAAAAGTCAGATTTTCTAATACCGTGAGTAACGTCCTGGGTGAAAAAAATCATATTTTCCTGATACCGTGAGTAACGTCCCGGGTGAAAAAAATCTGATTTTCCTGATACCGTGAGTAACGTCCAGGGTGAAAAAAATCCGATTTTCCTGATACCGTGAGACACGTCCAGGGTGAAAAAAATCTGATTTTCCTGATACCGTGAGTAACGTACAGGGTGAAAAAAATCCGATATTCCTGATACCATGAGTAAGGTCCAGGCTGAAAAAAATCAGATTTTCCTGATACCGTGAGTCACGTCCAGGGTGAAAAAAATCAGATTTTCCTGATACCGTGAGTAACGTCCCGGGTGAAAAAAATCATATTTTCCTGATACCATGAGTAAAGTCCAGGGTGAAAAATATCAGATTTTCCTGATACCGTGAGTAAAGTCCAGGTGAAAAAAAGAGATTTTCATGATACCATGAAAAAAGTTTAGGGTGAAAAAAATCCGATATTCCTGATACCGTGAGTAAGGTCCAGGGTGAAAAAAATCAGATTTTCCTGATACCGTGAGACACGTCCAGGGTGAAAAAAAAACATATTTTCCTGATACCGTGAGTAACGTCACGGGTGAAAAAAAACCGATTTTCCTGATACCGTGAGTAACGTCCAGGGTGAAAAAAATCATATTTTCCTGATACCGTGAGTAAAGTCCAGGGTGAAAAAATCAGATTTTCCTGATACCGTGAGTAACGTCCCGGGTGAAAAAAAATCATATTCCTAATTCCGTGAGTAAAGTGCAGGGTGAAAAAAATCAGATTTCCCTGATACCATGAGTAACATCCAGGGTGAAACAAATCAGATTTTCCTGATACCGTGAGTAACGTCCCGGGTGAAAAAAATCATATTTTCCTGATACCGTGAGTAAAGTCCAGGGTGAAAAAAGTCAGATTTTCATGATACCGTGAGTAACGTCCCGGGTGAAAAAAATCATATTTTCCTGATACCATGAGTAAAGTCCAGGGAGAAAAAATCCGATTTTCCTGATACCGTGAGTAACATCCCGGGGTTAAAAAATCATATTTTCCTGATACCGTGAGTAAAGTCCAGGGTGAAAAAAATTATATTTTCCTGATACCTTGAGTTTAGTCCAGGTGAAAAAAAAGAGATTTTCAAGATACCATGAAAAAAGTTTAGGGTGAAAAAAATCCGATATTCCTGATACCATGAGTAAGGTCCAGGGTGAAAAAAATCAGATTTTCCTGATACCGTGAGTAACGTCCCGGGTGAAAAAAAATCATATTTTCCTGATACCATGAGTAAAGTCCAGGGTGAAAAATATCAGATTTTCCTGATACCGTGAGTAACATCCTGGGTGAAAAAAATTATATTTTCCTGATATCGTGAGTAACGTCCCGGGTGAAAAAAACCCGATTTTCCTGATACCGTGAGTAACGTCCAGGGTGAAAATAATCCGATTTTCCTGATACCGTGAGACACGTCCAGGGTGAAAAAAATCTGATTTTCCTGATACCGTGAGTAACGTACAGGGTGAAAAAATCCGATTTTCCTGATACCATGAGTAATGTCCAGGGTGAAAAAAATCAGATTTTCCTGATACCGTGAGTAACGTCCCGGGTGAAAAAAATCATATTTTCCTCATACCGTGAGAAACGTCCTGGGTGAAAAAAATCATATTTTCCTGATACCGTGAGTAAAGTCCAGGGTGAAAAAAATCAAATTTTCATGATACCATGGGTAATATTCCAGGTGAAAAAAAGCCGATTTTCCTGATACCGTGAGTCACGTCCAGGGTGAAAAAAATCAGATTTTCGTGATACCGTGAGTAAGGTCCAGGGTGAAAAAAATTATATTTTCCTGATACCTTGAGTTTAGTCCAGGTGAAAAAAAAGAGATTTTCATGATACCATGAAAAAAGTTTAGGGTGAAAAAAATCCGATATTCCTGATACCATGAGTAAGGTCCAGGGTGAAAAAAATCAGATTTTCCTGATACCGTGAGTAACGTCCCGGGTGAAAAAAAATCATATTTTCCTGATACCATGAGTAAAGTCCAGGGTGAAAAATATCAGATTTTCCTGATACCGTGAGTAACATCCTGGGTGAAAAAAATTATATTTTCCTGATATCGTGAGTAACGTCCCGGGTGAAAAAAACCCGATTTTCCTGATACCGTGAGTAACGTCCAGGGTGAAAATAATCTGATTTTCCTGATACCGTGAGACACGTCCAGGGTGAAAAAAATCTGATTTTCCTGATACCGTGAGTAACGTACAGGGTGAAAAAATCCGATTTTCCTGATACCATGAGTAATGTCCAGGGTGAAAAAAATCAGATTTTCCTGATACCGTGAGTAACGTCCCGGGTGAAAAAAATCATATTTTCCTCATACCGTGAGAAACGTCCTGGGTGAAAAAAATCATATTTTCCTGATACCGTGAGTAAAGTCCAGGGTGAAAAAAATCAAATTTTCATGATACCATGGGTAATATTCCAGGTGAAAAAAATCCGATTTTCCTGATACCGTGAGTCACGTCCAGGGTGAAAAAAATCAGATTTTCGTGATACCGTGAGTAAGGTCCAGGGTGAAAAAAATTATATTTTCCTGATACCTTGAGTTTAGTCCAGGTGAAAAAAAGAGATTTTCATGATACCATGAAAAAAGTTTAGGGTGAAAAAAATCCGATATTCCTGATACCGTGAATAAGGTCCAGGGTGAAAAAAATCAGATTTTCCTGATACCGTGAGTAACGTCCCGGGTGAAAAAAATCATATTTTCCTGATACCGTGAGTAAAGTCCAGGGTGAAAAAAATCATATTTTCCTCATACCGTGAGAAACGTCCTGGGTGAAAAAAATCATATTTTCCTGATACCGTGAGTAAAGTCCAGTGTGAAAAAAATCAAATTTTCATGATACCATGGGTAATATTCCAGGTGAAAAAAATCCGATTTTCCTGATACCGTGAGTCACGTCCAGGGTGAAAAAAATCAGATTTTCGTGATACCGTGAGTAAGGTCCAGGGTGAAAAAAATTATATTTTCCTGATACCTTGAGTTTAGTCCAGGTGAAAAAAAGAGATTTTCATGATACCATGAAAAAAGTTTAGGGTGAAAAATATCCGATATTCCTGATACCATGAGTAAGGTCCAGGGTGAAAAAAAATCAGATTTTCATGATACCGTGAGTAACGTCCCGGGTGAAAAAAATCATATTATCCTGATACCGTGAGTAACGTCCCGGGTGAAAAAAATCATATTTTCCTGATACCGTGAGAAACGTCCTGGGTGAAAAAAATCATATTTTCCTGATACCGTGAGTAAAGTCCAGGTGAAATAAAGAAATTTTCATGATACCATGAAAAAAGTTTAGGGTGAAAAAAATCCGATATTCCTGATACCGTGAGTAAGGTCCAGGGTGAAAAAAATCAGATTTTCCTGATACCGTGAGACACGTCCAGGGTGAAAAAAAAACATATTTTCCTGATACCGTGAGTAACGTCACGGGTGAAAAAAAACCGATTTTCCTGATACCGTGAGTAACGTCCAGGGTGAAAAAAATCATATTTTCCTGATACCGTGAGTAAAGTCCAGGGTGAAAAAATCAGATTTTCCTGATACCATGAGTAACGTCCCGGGTGAAAAAAAATCATATTCCTAATTCCGTGAGTAAAGTGCAGGGTGAAAAAAATCAGATTTCCCTGATACCATGAGTAACATCCAGGGTGAAACAAATCAGATTTTCCTGATACCGTGAGTAACGTCCCGGGTGAAAAAAATCATATTTTCCTGATACCGTGAGTAAAGTCCAGGGTGAAAAAAGTCAGATTTTCATGATACCGTGAGTAACGTCCCGGGTGAAAAAAATCATATTTTCCTGATACCATGAGTAAAGTCCAGGGAGAAAAAATCCGATTTTCCTGATACCGTGAGTAACATCCCGGGGTTAAAAAATCATATTTTCCTGATACCGTGAGTAAAGTCCAGGGTGAAAAAAATTATATTTTCCTGATACCTTGAGTTTAGTCCAGGTGAAAAAAAAGAGATTTTCAAGATACCATGAAAAAAGTTTAGGGTGAAAAAAATCCGATATTCCTGATACCATGAGTAAGGTCCAGGGTGAAAAAAATCAGATTTTCCTGATACCGTGAGTAACGTCCCGGGTGAAAAAAAATCATATTTTCCTGATACCATGAGTAAAGTCCAGGGTGAAAAATATCAGATTTTCCTGATACCGTGAGTAACATCCTGGGTGAAAAAAATTATATTTTCCTGATATCGTGAGTAACGTCCCGGGTGAAAAAAACCCGATTTTCCTGATACCGTGAGTAACGTCCAGGGTGAAAATAATCCGATTTTCCTGATACCATGAGTAATGTCCAGGGTGAAAAAAATCAGATTTTCCTGATACCGTGAGTAACGTCCCGGGTGAAAAAAATCATATTTTCCTCATACCGTGAGAAACGTCCTGGGTGAAAAAAATCATATTTTCCTGATACCGTGAGTAAAGTCCAGAGTGAAAAAAATCAAATTTTCATGATACCATGGGTAATATTCCAGGTGAAAAAAATCCGATTTTCCTGATACCGTGAGTCACGTCCAGGGTGAAAAAAATCAGATTTTCGTGATACCGTGAGTAAGGTCCAGGGTGAAAAAAATTATATTTTCCTGATACCTTGAGTTTAGTCCAGGTGAAAAAAAAGAGATTTTCATGATACCATGAAAAAAGTTTAGGGTGAAAAAAATCCGATATTCCTGATACCATGAGTAAGGTCCAGGGTGAAAAAAATCAGATTTTCCTGATACCGTGAGTAACGTCCCGGGTGAAAAAAATCATATTTTCCTGATACCATGAGTAAAGTCCAGGGTGAAAAATATCAGATTTTCCTGATACCGTGAGTAACATCCTGGGTGAAAAAAATTATATTTTCCTGATATCGTGAGTAACGTCCCGGGTGAAAAAAACCCGATTTTCCTGATACCGTGAGTAACGTCCAGGGTGAAAATAATCCGATTTTCCTGATACCGTGAGACACGTCCAGGGTGAAAAAAATCTGATTTTCCTGATACCGTGAGTAACGTACGGGGTGAAAAAATCCGATTTTCCTGATACCATGAGTAATGTCTAGGGTGAAAAAAATCAGATTTTCCTGATACCGTGAGTAACGTCCCGGGTGAAAAAAATCATATTTTCCTCATACCGTGAGAAACGTCCTGGGTGAAAAAAATCATATTTTCCTGATACCGTGAGTAAAGTCCAGGGTGAAAAAAATCAAATTTTCATGATACCATGGGTAATATTCCAGGTGAAAAAAATCCGATTTTCCTGATACCGTGAGTCACGTCCAGGGTGAAAAAAATCAGATTTTCGTGATACCGTGAGTAAGGTCCAGGGTGAAAAAAATTATATTTTCCTGATACCTTGAGTTTAGTCCAGGTGAAAAAAAGAGATTTTCATGATACCATGAAAAAAGTTTAGGGTGAAAAAAATCCGATATTCCTGATACCGTGAATAAGGTCCAGGGTGAAAAAAATCAGATTTTCCTGATACCGTGAGTAACGTCCCGGGTGAAAAAAATCATATTTTCCTGATACCGTAAGTAAAGTCCAGGGTGAAAAAAAATCATATTTTCCTCATACCGTGAGAAACGTCATGGGTGAAAAAAATCATATTTTCCTGATACCGTGAGTAAAGTCCAGGGTGAAAAAAATCAAATTTTCATGATACCATGGGTAATATTCCAGGTGAAAAAAATCCGATTTTCCTGATACCGTGAGTCACGTCCAGGGTGAAAAAAATCAGATTTTCGTGATACCGTGAGTAAGGTCCAGGGTGAAAAAAATTATATTTTCCTGATACCTTGAGTTTAGTCCAGGTGAAAAAAAGAGATTTTCATGATACCATGAAAAAAGTTTAGGGTGAAAAAAATCCGATATTCCTGATACCGTGAGTAAGGTCCAGGGTGAAAAAAATCAGATTTTCCTGATACCGTGAGTAAAGTCCAGGGTGAAAAAAGTCAGATTTTCATGATACCGTGAGTAACGTCCCGGGTGAAAAAAATCATATTTTCCTGATACCGTGAGTAACGTCACGGGTGAAAAACATCCGATTTTCCTGATACCGTGAGTAACGTCCAGGGTGAAAAAAATCATATTTTCCTGATACCGTGAGTAAAGTCCAGGGTGAAAAAAATCAGATTTTCCTGATACCGTGAGTAACGTCCCGGGTGAAAAAAATCAGATTTTCCTGATACCGTGAGTAACGTCCATCGTGAAGAAAATCAGATTTTCCTGATACTGTGAGTAACGTCCAGGGTGAAAAAAATTATATTTTCCTGATACCTTGAGTTTAGTCCAGGTGAAAAAAAAGAGATTTTCATGATACCATGAAAAAAGTTTAGGGTGAAAAAAATCCGATATTCCTGATACCATGAGTAAGGTCCAGGGTGAAAAAAAAAACAGATTTTCCTGATACCGTGAGTAGCGTCCCGGGTGAAAAAAATCAGATTTTCCTGATACCGTGAGTAACGTCCATCGTGAAGAAAATCAGATTTTCCTGATACCGTGAGTAACGTCCAGGGTGAAAAAAATTATATTTTCCTGATACCTTGAGTTTAGTCCAGGTGAAAAAAAAGAGATTTTCATGATACCATGAAAAAAGTTTAGGGTGAAAAATATCCGATATTCCTGATACCATGAGTAAGGTCCAGGGTGAAAAAAATCAGATTTTCATGATACCGTGAGTAACGTCCCGGGTGAAAAAAATCATATTATCCTGATACCGTGAGAAACGTCCAAGGGTGAAAAAAATCATATTTTCCTGATACTGTGAGTAAAGTCCAGGGTGAAAAAAAAATCAAATTATCATGATACCATGGGTAATAGTCCAGGTGAAAAAAATCCGATTTTCCTGATACCGTGAGTCACGTCCAGGGTGAAAAAAATCCGATTTTCCTGATACCGTGAGTAACGTCCATCGTGAAGAAAATCAGATTTTCCTGATACCGTGAGTAACGTCCAGGGTGAAAAAAATTATATTTTCCTGATACCTTGAGTTTAGTCCAGGTGAAAAAAAAAGAGATTTTCATGATACCATGAAAAAAGTTTAGGGTGAAAAAAATCCGATATTCCTGATACCATGAGTAAGGTCCAGGGTGAAAAAAATCAGATTTTCCTGATACCATGAGTAACGTCCCGGGTGAAAAAAATCCTATTTTCCTGATACCATGAGTAAAGTCCTGGGTGAAAAAAATTATATTTTCCTGATATCGTGAGTAACGTCCCGGGTTAAAAAAACCCGATTTTCCTGATACCGTGAGTAACGTCCAGGGTGAAAATAATCCGATTTTCCTGATACCGTGAGACACGTCCAGGGTGAAAAAAATCTGATTTTCCTGATACCGTGAGTAACGTACAGGGTGAAAAAATCCGATTTTCCTGATACCATGAGTAATGTCCAGGGTGAAAAAAATCAGATTTTCCTGATACCGTGAGTAACGTCCCGGGTGAAAAAAATCATATTTTCCTGATACCGTGAGAAACGTCCTGGGTGAAAAAAATCATATTTTCCTGATACCGTGAGTAAAGTCCAGGGTGAAAAAAATCAAATTTTCATGATACCATGTGTAATATTCCAGGTGAAAAAAATCCGATTTTCCTGATACCGTGAGTCACGTCCAGGGTGAAAAAAATCAGATTTTCGTGATACCGTGAGTTATGTCCAGGGTGAAAAAGATCAGATTTTCGTGATACCGTGAGTAAGGTCCAGGGGGAAAAAAATTATATTTTCCTGATACCTTGAGTTTAGTCCAGGTGAAAAAAAGAGATTTTCATGATACCATGAAAAAAGTTTAGGGTGAAAAAAATCCGATATTCCTGATACCGTGAGTAAGGTCCAGGGTGAAAAAGATCAGATTTTCCTGATACCGTGAGTAACGTCCCGGGTGAAAAAAATCATATTTTCCTGATACCGTGAGTAAAGTCCAGGGTGAAAAAAGTCAGATTTTCATGATACCGTGAGTAACGTCCCGGGTGAAAAAAATCATATTTTCCTGATACCGTAAGTAACGTCACGGGTGAAAAACATCCGATTTTCCTGATACCGTGAGTAACGTCCCGGGTGAAAAAAGTCAGATTTTCCTGATACCGTGAGTAACGTCCCGGGTGAAAAAAAATCATATTTTCCTGATACCGTGAGTAACGTCCCGGGTGAAAAAAATCCGATTTTCCTGATACCGTGAGTAACGTCCAGGGTGAAAAAAATCCGATTCTCCTGATACCGTGAGACACGTCCAGTGTGAAAAAAATCTGATTTTCCTGATACCGTGAGTAACGTACAGGGTGAAAAAAATCCGATATTCCTGATACCATGAGTAAGGTCCAGGGTGAAAAAAATCAGATTTTCTTGATACCGTGAGTCACGTCCAGGGTGAAAAAAATCAGATTTTCCTGATACCGTGAGTAACGTCCCGGGTGAAAAAAATCATATTATCCTGATACCGTGAGAAACGTCCAAGGGTGAAAAAAATCATATTTTCCTGATACTGTGAGTAAAGTCCAGGGTGAAAAAAAAATCAAATTATCATGATACCATGGGTAATAGTCCAGGTGAAAAAAATCCGATTTTCCTGATACCGTGAGTCACGTCCAGGGTGAAAAAAATCCGATTTTCCTGATACCGTGAGTAACGTCCATCGTGAAGAAAATCAGATTTTCCTGATACCATGAGTAACGTCCCGGGTGAAAAAAATCCTATTTTCCTGATACCATGAGTAAAGTCCTGGGTGAAAAAAATTATATTTTCCTGATATCGTGAGTAACGTCCCGGGTTAAAAAAACCCGATTTTCCTGATACCGTGAGTAACGTCCAGGGTGAAAATAATCCGATTTTCCTGATACCGTGAGACACGTCCAGGGTGAAAAAAATCTGATTTTCCTGATACCGTGAGTAACGTACAGGGTGAAAAAATCCGATTTTCCTGATACCATGAGTAATGTCCAGGGTGAAAAAAATCAGATTTTCCTGATACCGTGAGTAACGTCCCGGGTGAAAAAAATCATATTTTCCTGATACCGTGAGAAACGTCCTGGGTGAAAAAAATCATATTTTCCTGATACCGTGAGTAAAGTCCAGGGTGAAAAAAATCAAATTTTCATGATACCATGTGTAATATTCCAGGTGAAAAAAAATCCGATTTTCCTGATACCGTGAGTCACGTCCAGGGTGAAAAAAATCAGATTTTCGTGATACCGTGAGTTATGTCCAGGGTGAAAAAGATCAGATTTTCGTGATACCGTGAGTAAGGTCCAGGGGGAAAAAAATTATATTTTCCTGATACCTTGAGTTTAGTCCAGGTGAAAAAAAGAGATTTTCATGATACCATGAAAAAAGTTTAGGGTGAAAAAAATCCGATATTCCTGATACCGTGAGTAAGGTCCAGGGTGAAAAAGATCAGATTTTCCTGATACCGTGAGTAACGTCCCGGGTGAAAAAAATCATATTTTCCTGATACCGTGAGTAAAGTCCAGGGTGAAAAAGATCAGATTTTCCTGATACCGTGAGTAACGTCCCGGGTGAAAAAAATCATATTTTCCTGATACCGTGAGTAACGTCCCGGGTGAAAAAAATCCGATTTTCCTGATACCGTGAGTAACGTCCAGGGTGAAAAAAATCCGATTCTCCTGATACCGTGAGACACGTCCAGTGTGAAAAAAATCTGATTTTCCTGATACCGTGAGTAACGTACAGGGTGAAAAAAATCCGATATTCCTGATACCATGAGTAAGGTCCAGGGTGAAAAAAATCAGATTTTCTTGATACCGTGAGTCACGTCCAGGGTGAAAAAAATCAGATTTTCCTGATACCGTGAGTAACGTCCCGGGTGAAAAAAATCATATTTTCCTGATACCATGAGTAAAGTCCAGGGTGAAAAATATCAGATTTTCCTGATACCGTGAGTAACGTCCTGGGTGAAAAAAATTATATTTTCCTGATATCGTGAGTAACGTCCCGGGTGAAAAAAAACCGATTTTCCTGATACCGTGAGTAACGTCCAGGGTGAAAATAATCCGATTTTCCTGATACCGTGAGACACGTCCAGGGTGAAAAAAATCTGATTTTCCTGATACCGTGAGTAACGTACAGGGTGAAAAAATCCGATTTTCCTGATACCATGAGTAATGTCCAGGGTGAAAAAAATCCGATTTTCCTGATACCGTGAGTCACGTCCAGGTTGAAAAAAATCAGATTTTCCTGATACCGTGAGTAACGTCCCGGGTGAAAAAAATCATATTATCCTGATACCGTGAGAAACGTCCAAGGGTGAAAAAAATCATATTTTCCTGATACTGTGAGTAAAGTCCAGGGTGAAAAAAAAATCAAATTATCATGATACCATGGGTAATAGTCCAGGTGAAAAAAATCCGATTTTCCTGATACCGTGAGTCACGTCCAGGGTGAAAAAAATCCGATTTTCCTGATACCGTGAGTAACGTCCATCGTGAAGAAAATCAGATTTTCCTGATACCGTGAGTAACGTCCAGGGTGAAAAAAATTATATTTTCCTGATACCTTGAGTTTAGTCCAGGTGAAAAAAAAAGAGATTTTCATGATACCATGAAAAAAGTTTAGGGTGAAAAAAATCCGATATTCCTGATACCATGAGTAAGGTCCAGGGTGAAAAAAATCAGATTTTCCTGATACCATGAGTAACGTCCCGGGTGAAAAAAATCCTATTTTCCTGATACCATGAGTAAAGTCCTGGGTGAAAAAAATTATATTTTCCTGATATCGTGAGTAACGTCCCGGGTTAAAAAAACCCGATTTTCCTGATACCGTGAGTAACGTCCAGGGTGAAAATAATCCGATTTTCCTGATACCGTGAGACACGTCCAGGGTGAAAAAAATCTGATTTTCCTGATACCGTGAGTAACGTACAGGGTGAAAAAATCCGATTTTCCTGATACCATGAGTAATGTCCAGGGTGAAAAAAATCAGATTTTCCTGATACCGTGAGTAACGTCCCGGGTGAAAAAAATCATATTTTCCTGATACCGTGAGAAACGTCCTGGGTGAAAAAAATCATATTTTCCTGATACCGTGAGTAAAGTCCAGGGTGAAAAAAATCAAATTTTCATGATACCATGTGTAATATTCCAGGTGAAAAAAATCCGATTTTCCTGATACCGTGAGTCACGTCCAGGGTGAAAAAAATCAGATTTTCGTGATACCGTGAGTTATGTCCAGGGTGAAAAAGATCAGATTTTCGTGATACCGTGAGTAAGGTCCAGGGGGAAAAAAATTATATTTTCCTGATACCTTGAGTTTAGTCCAGGTGAAAAAAAGAGATTTTCATGATACCATGAAAAAAGTTTAGGGTGAAAAAAATCCGATATTCCTGATACCGTGAGTAAGGTCCAGGGTGAAAAAGATCAGATTTTCCTGATACCGTGAGTAACGTCCCGGGTGAAAAAAATCATATTTTCCTGATACCGTGAGTAAAGTCCAGGGTGAAAAAAGTCAGATTTTCATGATACCGTGAGTAACGTCCCGGGTGAAAAAAATCATATTTTCCTGATACCGTAAGTAACGTCACGGGTGAAAAACATCCGATTTTCCTGATACCGTGAGTAACGTCCCGGGTGAAAAAAGTCAGATTTTCCTGATACCGTGAGTAACGTCCCGGGTGAAAAAAAATCATATTTTCCTGATACCGTGAGTAACGTCCCGGGTGAAAAAAATCCGATTTTCCTGATACCGTGAGTAACGTCCAGGGTGAAAAAAATCCGATTCTCCTGATACCGTGAGACACGTCCAGTGTGAAAAAAATCTGATTTTCCTGATACCGTGAGTAACGTACAGGGTGAAAAAAATCCGATATTCCTGATACCATGAGTAAGGTCCAGGGTGAAAAAAATCAGATTTTCTTGATACCGTGAGTCACGTCCAGGGTGAAAAAAATCAGATTTTCCTGATACCGTGAGTAACGTCCCGGGTGAAAAAAATCATATTTTCCTGATACCATGAGTAAAGTCCAGGGTGAAAAATATCAGATTTTCCTGATACCGTGAGTAACGTCCTGGGTGAAAAAAATTATATTTTCCTGATATCGTGAGTAACGTCCCGGGTGAAAAAAAACCGATTTTCCTGATACCGTGAGTAACGTCCAGGGTGAAAATAATCCGATTTTCCTGATACCGTGAGACACGTCCAGGGTGAAAAAAATCTGATTTTCCTGATACCGTGAGTAACGTACAGGGTGAAAAAATCCGATTTTCCTGATACCATGAGTAATGTCCAGGGTGAAAAAAATCCGATTTTCCTGATACCGTGAGTCACGTCCAGGTTGAAAAAAATCAGATTTTCCTGATACCGTGAGTAACGTGCCGGGTGAAAAAAAATCATATTTTCCTGATACCGTGAGTAAAGTCCAGGGTGGAAAAAATCAAATTTTCATGATACCATGGGTAATATTCCAGGTGAAAAAAATCCGATTTTCCTGATACCGTGAGTCACGTCCAGGGTGAAAAAAATCAGATTTTCCAGATACCGTGAGTTATGTCCAGGGTGAAAAATATCAGATTTTCGTGATTCCGTGAGTAACGTCCAGGGTGAAAAAAATTATATTTTCCTGATACCTTGAGTTTAGTCCAGGTGAAAAAAAGAGATTTTCATGATACCATGAAAAAAGTTTAGGGTGAAAAAAATCCGATATTCCTGATACCGTGAGTAAGGTCCAGGGTGAAAAAAGTCAGATTTTCATGATACCGTGAGTAACGTCCCGGGTGAAAAAAATCATATTTTCCTGATACCGTGAGTAACGTCCCGGTTGAAAAAAAATCATATTTTCCTGATACCGTGAGTAAAGTCCAGGGTGAAAAAATCCGATTTTCCTGATACCGTGAGTAACATCCCGGGGTTAAAAAATCATATTTTCCTGATACTGTGAGTAAAGTCCAGGGTGAAAAAAATCAGATTTTCCTGATACCGTGAGTCACGTCCAGGGTGAAAAAAATCAGATTTTCCAGATACCGTGAGTTATGTCCAGGGTGAAAAATATCAGATTTTCCTGATACCGTGAGTAACGTCCAGGGTGAAAAAAATTATATTTTCCTGATACCTTGAGTTTAGTCCAGGTGGAAAAAAAGAGATTTTCATGATACCATGAAAAAAGTTTAGGGTGAAAAAAATCCGATATTCCTGATACCGTGAGTAAGGTCCAGGGTGAAAAAAGTCAGATTTTCATGATACCGTGAGTAACGTCCCGGGTGAAAAAAATCATATTTTCCTGATACCGTGAGTAACGTCCCGGGTGAAAAAAATCCGATTTTCCTGATACCGTGAGACACGTCCAGGGTGAAAAATATCTGATTTTCCTGATACCGTGAGTAATGTCCTGGGTGAAAAAAATCATATTTTCCTGATACCGTGAGTAAAGTCCAGGGTGAAAAAAATCAGATTTTCTGATACCGTGAGTAACCTCCCGGGTGAAAAAAAATCATATTCCTGATTCCGTGAGTAAAGTCCAGGGTGAAAAAATCAGATTTTCCTGATACCGTGAGTAACGTCCCGGGTGAAAAAAATCATATTTTCCTGATACCGTGAGTAAAGTCCAGGGTGAAAAAAGTCAGATTTTCTAATACCGTGAGTAACGTCCCGGGTGAAAAAAATCATATTTTCCTGATACCGTGAGTAACGTCCCGGGTGAAAAAAATCTGATTTTCCTGATACCGTGAGTAACGTCCAGGGTGAAAAAAATCAGATTTTCCTGATACCGTGAGACACGTCCAGGGTGAAAAAAATCTGATTTTCCTGATACCGTGAGTAACGTACAGGGTGAAAAAAATCCGATATTCCTGATACCATGAGTAAGGTCCAGGCTGAAAAAAATCAGATTTTCCTGATACCGTGAGTCACGTCCAGGGTGAAAAAAATCAGATTTTCCTGATACCGTGAGTAACGTCCCGGGTGAAAAAAATCATATTTTCCTGATACCATGAGTAAAGTCCAGGGTGAAAAATATCAGATTTTCCTGATACCGTGAGTAACGTCCTGGGTGAAAAAAATTATATTTTCCTGATATCGTTAGTAACGTCCCGGGTGAAAAAAACCCGATTTTCCTGATACCGTGAGTAACGTCCAGGGTGAAAATAATCCGATTTTCCTGATACCGTGGGACACGTCCAGGGTGAAAAAAATCTGATTTTCCTGATACCGTGAGTAACGTACAGGATGAAAAAATCCGATTTTCCTGATACCATGAGTAATGTCCAGGGTGAAAAAAATCCGATTTTCCTGATACCGTGAGTAACGTCCATGGTGAAAAAATCATATTTTCCTGATACCGTGAGTAAAGTCCGGGGTGAAAAAAATCAGATTTTCCTGATACCGTGAGTAACGTCCCGGGTGAAAAAAATCATATTTTCCTGATACCGTGAGAAACGTCCTGGGTGAAAAAAATCATATTTTCCTGATACCGTGAGTAAAGTCCAGGTGAAAAAAAGAGATTTTCATGATACCATGAAAAAAGTTTAGGGTGAAAAAAATCCGATATTCCTGATACCGTGAGTAAGGTCCAGGGTGAAAAAAATCAGATTTTCCTGATACCGTGAGACACGTCCAGGGTGAAAAAAAAAACATATTTTCCTGATACCGTGAGTAACGTCACGGGTGAAAAAAAACCGATTTTCCTGATACCGTGAGTAACGTCCAGGGTGAAAAAAATCATATTTTCCTGATACCGTGAGTAAAGTCCAGGGTGAAAAAATCAGATTTTCCTGATACCGTGAGTAACGTCCCGGGTGAAAAAAAATCATATTCCTAATTCCGTGAGTAAAGTGCAGGGTGAAAAAAATCAGATTTCCCTGATACCATGAGTAACATCCAGGGTGAAACAAATCAGATTTTCCTGATACCGTGAGTAACGTCCCGGGTGAAAAAAATCATATTTTCCTGATACCGTGAGTAAAGTCCAGGGTGAAAAAAGTCAGATTTTCATGATACCGTGAGTAACGTCCCAGGTGAAAAAAATCATATTTTCCTGATACCATGAGTAAAGTCCAGGGAGAAAAAATCCGATTTTCCTGATACCGTGAGTAACATCCCGGGGTTTAAAAAATCATATTTTCCTGATACCGTGAGTAAAGTCCAGGGTGAAAAAAATTATATTTTCCTGATACCTTGAGTTTAGTCCAGGTGAAAAAAAAGAGATTTTCAAGATACCATGAAAAAAGTTTAGGGTGAAAAAAATCCGATATTCCTGATACCATGAGTAAGGTCCAGGGTGAAAAAAATCAGATTTTCCTGATACCGTGAGTAACGTCCCGGGTGAAAAAAAATCATATTTTCCTGATACCATGAGTAAAGTCCAGGGTGAAAAATATCAGATTTTCCTGATACCGTGAGTAACATCCTGGGTGAAAAAAATTATATTTTCCTGATATCGTGAGTAACGTCCCGGGTGAAAAAAACCCGATTTTCCTGATACCGTGAGTAACGTCCAGGGTGAAAATAATCCGATTTTCCTGATACCGTGAGACACGTCCAGGGTGAAAAAAATCTGATTTTCCTGATACCGTGAGTAACGTACAGGGTGAAAAAATCCGATTTTCCTGATACCATGAGTAATGTCCAGGGTGAAAAAAATCAGATTTTCCTGATACCGTGAGTAACGTCCCGGGTGAAAAAAACCATATTTTCCTCATACCGTGAGAAACGTCCTGGGTGAAAAAAATCATATTTTCCTGATACCGTGAGTAAAGTCCAGGGTGAAAAAAATCAAATTTTCATGATACCATGGGTAATATTCCAGGTGAAAAAAAGCCGATTTTCCTGATACCGTGAGTCACGTCCAGGGTGAAAAAAATCAGATTTTCGTGATACTGTGAGTAAGGTCCAGGGTGAAAAAAATTATATTTTCCTGATACCTTGAGTTTAGTCCAGGTGAAAAAAAAGAGATTTTCATGATACCATGAAAAAAGTTTAGGGTGAAAAAAATCCGATATTCCTGATACCATGAGTAAGGTCCAGGGTGAAAAAAATCAGATTTTCCTGATACCGTGAGTAACGTCCCGGGTGAAAAAAAATCATATTTTCCTGATACCATGAGTAAAGTCCAGGGTGAAAAATATCAGATTTTCCTGATACCGTGAGAAACGTCCTGGGTGAAAAAAATCATATTTTCCTGATACCGTGAGTAAAGTCCAGGTGAAATAAAGAAATTTTCATGATACCATGAAAAAAGTTTAGGGTGAAAAAAATCCGATATTCCTGATACCGTGAGTAAGGTCCGGGGTGAAAAAAATCAGATTTTCCTGATACCGTGAGACACGTCCAGGGTGAAAAAAAAACATATTTTCCTGATACCGTGAGTAACGTCACGGGTGAAAAAAAACCGATTTTCCTGATACCGTGAGTAACGTCCAGGGTGAAAAAAATCATATTTTCCTGATACCGTGAGTAAAGTCCAGGGTGAAAAAATCAGATTTTCCTGATACCGTGAGTAACGTCCCGGGTGAAAAAAAATCATATTCCTAATTCCGTGAGTAAAGTGCAGGGTGAAAAAAATCAGATTTCCCTGATACCATGAGTAACATCCAGGGTGAAACAAATCAGATTTTCCTGATACCGTGAGTAACGTCCCGGGTGAAAAAAATCATATTTTCCTGATACCGTGAGTAAAGTCCAGGGTGAAAAAAGTCAGATTTTCATGATACCGTGAGTAACGTCCCGGGTGAAAAAAATCATATTTTCCTGATACCATGAGTAAAGTCCAGGGAGAAAAAATCCGATTTTCCTGATACCGTGAGTAAAGTCCAGGGTGAAAAAAATTATATTTTCCTGATACCTTGAGTTTAGTCCAGGTGAAAAAAAAGAGATTTTCAAGATACCATGAAAAAAGTTTAGGGTGAAAAAAATCCGATATTCCTGATACCATGACTAAGGTCCAGGGTGAAAAAAATCAGATTTTCCTGATACCGTGAGTAACGTCCCGGGTGAAAAAAAATCATATTTTCCTGATACCATGAGTAAAGTCCAGGGTGAAAAATATCAGATTTTCCTGATACCGTGAGTAACATCCTGGGTGAAAAAAATTATATTTTCCTGATATCGTGAGTAACGTCCCGGGTGAAAAAAACCCGATTTTCCTGATACCGTGAGTAACGTCCAGGGTGAAAATAATCCGATTTTCCTGATACCATGAGTAATGTCCAGGGTGAAAAAAATCAGATTTTCCTGATACCGTGAGTAACGTCCCGGGTGAAAAAAATCATATTTTCCTCATACCGTGAGAAACGTCCTGGGTGAAAAAAATCATATTTTCCTGATACCGTGAGTAAAGTCCAGGGTGAAAAAAATCAAATTTTCATGATACCATGGGTAATATTCCAGGTGAAAAAAATCCGATTTTCCTGATACCGTGAGTCACGTCCAGGGTGAAAAAAATCAGATTTTCGTGATACCGTGAGTAAGGTCCAGGGTGAAAAAAATTATATTTTCCTGATACCTTGAGTTTAGTCCAGGTGAAAAAAAAGAGATTTTCATGATACCATGAAAAAAGTTTAGGGTGAAAAAAATCCGATATTCCTGATACCATGAGTAAGGTCCAGGGTGAAAAAAATCAGATTTTCCTGATACCGTGAGTAACGTCCCGGGTGAAAAAGATCATATTTTCCTGATACCATGAGTAAAGTCCAGGGTGAAAAATATCAGATTTTCCTGATACCGTGAGTAACATCCTGGGTGAAAAAAATTATATTTTCCTGATATCGTGAGTAACGTCCCGGGTGAAAAAAACCCGATTTTCCTGATACCGTGAGTAACGTCCAGGGTGAAAATAATCCGATTTTCCTGATACCGTGAGACACGTCCAGGGTGAAAAAAATCTGATTTTCCTGATACCGTGAGTAACGTACAGGGTGAAAAAATCCGATTTTCCTGATACCATGAGTAATGTCCAGGGTGAAAAAAATCAGATTTTCCTGATACCGTGAGTAACGTCCCGGGTGAAAAAAATCATATTTTCCTCATACCGTGAGAAACGTCCTGGGTGAAAAAAATCATATTTTCCTGATACCGTGAGTAAAGTCCAGGGTGAAAAAAATCAAATTTTCATGATACCATGGGTAATATTCCAGGTGAAAAAAATCCGATTTTCCTGATACCGTGAGTCACGTCCAGGGTGAAAAAAATCAGATTTTCGTGATACCGTGAGTAAGGTCCAGGGTGAAAAAAATTATATTTTCCTGATACCTTGAGTTTAGTCCAGGTGAAAAAAAGAGATTTTCATGATACCATGAAAAAAGTTTAGGGTGAAAAAAATCCGATATTCCTGATACCGTGAATAAGGTCCAGGGTGAAAAAAATCAGATTTTCCTGATACCGTGAGTAACGTCCCGGGTGAAAAAAATCATATTTTCCTGATACCGTGAGTAAAGTCCAGGGTGAAAAAAATCATATTTTCCTCATACCGTGAGAAACGTCATGGGTGAAAAAAATCATATTTTCCTGATACCGTGAGTAAAGTCCAGGGTGAAAAAAATCAAATTTTCATGATACCATGGGTAATATTCCAGGTGAAAAAAATCCGATTTTCCTGATACCGTGAGTCACGTCCAGGGTGAAAAAAATCAGATTTTCGTGATACCGTGAGTAAGGTCCAGGGTGAAAAAAATTATATTTTCCTGATACCTTGAGTTTAGTCCAGGTGAAAAAAAGAGATTTTCATGATACCATGAAAAAAGTTTAGGGTGAAAAAAATCCGATATTCCTGATACCGTGAGTAAGGTCCAGGGTGAAAAAAATCAGATTTTCCTGATACCGTGAGTAACGTCCCGGGTGAAAAAAATCATATTTTCCTGATACCGTGAGTAAAGTCCAGGGTGAAAAAAGTCAGATTTTCATGATACCGTGAGTAACGTCCCGGGTGAAAAAAATCATATTTTCCTGATACCGTGAGTAACGTCACGGGTGAAAAACATCCGATTTTCCTGATACCGTGAGTAACGTCCAGGGTGAAAAAAATCATATTTTCCTGATACCGTGAGTAAAGTCCAGGGTGAAAAAAATCAGATTTTCCTGATACCGTGAGTAACGTCCCGGGTGAAAAAAATCAGATTTTCCTGATACCGTGAGTAACGTCCATCGTGAAGAAAATCAGATTTTCCTGATACCGTGAGTAACGTCCAGGGTGAAAAAAATTATATTTTCCTGATACCTTGAGTTTAGTCCAGGTGAAAAAAAAAGAGATTTTCATGATACCATGAAAAAAGTTTAGGGTGAAAAAAATCCGATATTCCTGATACCATGAGTAAGGTCCAGGGTGAAAAAAAAACAGATTTTCCTGATACCGTGAGTAGCGTCCCGGGTGAAAAAAATCAGATTTTCCTGATACCGTGAGTAACATCCATCGTGAAGAAAATCAGATTTTCCTGATACCGTGAGTAACGTCCAGGGTGAAAAAAATTATATTTTCCTGATACCTTGAGTTTAGTCCAGGTGAAAAAAAAGAGATTTTCATGATACCATGAAAAAAGTTTAGGGTGAAAAATATCCGATATTCCTGATACCATGAGTAAGGTCCAGGGTGAAAAAAATCAGATTTTCATGATACCGTGAGTAACGTCCCAGGTGAAAAAAATCATATTATCCTGATACCGTGAGAAACGTACAAGGGTGAAAAAAATCATATTTTCCTGATACTGTGAGTAAAGTCCAGGGTGAAAAAAAAATCAAATTATCATGATACCATGGGTAATAGTCCAGGTGAAAAAAATCCGATTTTCCTGATACCGTGAGTCACGTCCAGGGTGAAAAAAATCCGATTTTCCTGATACCGTGAGTAACGTCCATCGTGAAGAAAATCAGATTTTCCTGATACCGTGAGTAACGTCCAGGGTGAAAAAAATTATATTTTCCTGATACCTTGAGTTTAGTCCAGGTGAAAAAAAAAGAGATTTTCATGATACCATGAAAAAAGTTTAGGGTGAAAAAAATCCGATATTCCTGATACCATGAGTAAGGTCCAGGGTGAAAAAAATCAGATTTTCCTGATACCATGAGTAACGTCCCGGGTGAAAAAAATCCTATTTTCCTGATACCATGAGTAAAGTCCAGGGTGAAAAATATCAGATTTTCCTGATACCGTGGGTAACATCCTGGGTGAAAAAAATTATATTTTCCTGATATCGTGAGTAACGTCCCGGGTTAAAAAAACCCGATTTTCCTGATACCGTGAGTAACGTCCAGGGTGAAAATAATCCGATTTTCCTGATACCGTGAGACACGTCCAGGGTGAAAAAAATCTGATTTTCCTGATACCGTGAGTAATGTACAGGGTGAAAAAATCCGATTTTCCTGATACCATGAGTAATGTCCAGGGTGAAAAAAATCAGATTTTCCTGATACCGTGAGTAACGTCCCGGGTGAAAAAAATCATATTTTCCTGATACCGTGAGAAACGTCCTGGGTGAAAAAAATCATATTTTCCTGATACCGTGAGTAAAGTCCAGGGTGAAAAAAATCAAATTTTCATGATACCATGTGTAATATTCCAGGTGAAAAAAATCCGATTTTCCTGATACCGTGAGTCACGTCCAGGGTGAAAAAAATCAGATTTTCGTGATACCGTGAGTTATGTCCAGGGTGAAAAAGATCAGATTTTCGTGATACCGTGAGTAAGGTCCAGGGGGAAAAAAATTATATTTTCCTGATACCTTGAGTTTAGTCCAGGTGAAAAAAAGAGATTTTCATGATACCATGAAAAAAGTTTAGGGTGAAAAAAATCCGATATTCCTGATACCGTGAGTAAGGTCCAGGGTGAAAAAGATCAGATTTTCCTGATACCGTGAGTAACGTCCCGGGTGAAAAAAATCATATTTTCCTGATACCGTGAGTAAAGTCCAGGGTGAAAAAAGTCAGATTTTCATGATACCGTGAGTAACGTCCCGGGTGAAAAAAATCATATTTTCCTGATACCGTAAGTAACGTCACGGGTGAAAAACATCCGATTTTCCTGATACCGTGAGTAACGTCCAGGGTGAAAAAAATCATATTTTCCTGATACCGTGAGTAAAGTCCAGGGTGAAAAAAAATCAGATTTTCCTGATACCGTGAGTCACGTCCAGGGTGAAAAAAATCCGATTTTCCTGATACCGTGAGTAACGTCCATCGTGAAGAAAATCAGATTTTCCTGATACCGTGAGTAACGTCCAGGGTGAAAAAAATTATATTTTCCTGATACCTTGAGTTTAGTCCAGGTGAAAAAAAAAGAGATTTTCATGATACCATGAAAAAAGTTTAGGGTGAAAAAAATCCGATATTCCTGATACCATGAGTAAGGTCCAGGGTGAAAAAAATCAGATTTTCCTGATACCATGAGTAACGTCCCGGGTGAAAAAAATCCTATTTTCCTGATACCATGAGTAAAGTCCAGGGTGAAAAATATCAGATTTTCCTGATACCGTGGGTAACATCCTGGGTGAAAAAAATTATATTTTCCTGATATCGTGAGTAACGTCCCGGGTTAAAAAAACCCGATTTTCCTGATACCGTGAGTAACGTCCAGGGTGAAAATAATCCGATTTTCCTGATACCGTGAGACACGTCCAGGGTGAAAAAAATCTGATTTTCCTGATACCGTGAGTAATGTACAGGGTGAAAAAATCCGATTTTCCTGATACCATGAGTAATGTCCAGGGTGAAAAAAATCAGATTTTCCTGATACCGTGAGTAACGTCCCGGGTGAAAAAAATCATATTTTCCTGATACCGTGAGAAACGTCCTGGGTGAAAAAAATCATATTTTCCTGATACCGTGAGTAAAGTCCAGGGTGAAAAAAATCAAATTTTCATGATACCATGTGTAATATTCCAGGTGAAAAAAATCCGATTTTCCTGATACCGTGAGTCACGTCCAGGGTGAAAAAAATCAGATTTTCGTGATACCGTGAGTTATGTCCAGGGTGAAAAAGATCAGATTTTCGTGATACCGTGAGTAAGGTCCAGGGGGAAAAAAATTATATTTTCCTGATACCTTGAGTTTAGTCCAGGTGAAAAAAAGAGATTTTCATGATACCATGAAAAAAGTTTAGGGTGAAAAAAATCCGATATTCCTGATACCGTGAGTAAGGTCCAGGGTGAAAAAGATCAGATTTTCCTGATACCGTGAGTAACGTCCCGGGTGAAAAAAATCATATTTTCCTGATACCGTGAGTAAAGTCCAGGGTGAAAAAAGTCAGATTTTCATGATACCGTGAGTAACGTCCCGGGTGAAAAAAATCATATTTTCCTGATACCGTAAGTAACGTCACGGGTGAAAAACATCCGATTTTCCTGATACCGTGAGTAACGTCCAGGGTGAAAAAAATCATATTTTCCTGATACCGTGAGTAAAGTCCAGGGTGAAAAAAAATCAGATTTTCCTGATACCGTGAGTAACGTCCCGGGTGAAAAAAATCAGATTTTCCTGATACCGTGAGTAACGTCCATCGTGAAGAAAATCAGATTTTCCTGATACCGTGAGTAACGTCCAGGGTGAAAAAAATTATATTTTCCTGATACCTTGAGTTTAGTCCAGGTGAAAAAAAAGAGATTTTCATGATACCATGAAAAAAGTTTAGGGTGGAAAAAATCCGATATTCCTGATACCATGAGTAAGGTCCAGGGTGAAAAAAATCAGATTTTCCTGATACCGTGAGTAGCGTCCCGGGTGAAAAAAATCAGATTTTCCTGATACCGTGAGTAACGTCCATCGTGAAGAAAATCAGATTTTCCTGATACCGTGAGTAACGTCCAGGGTGAAAAAAATTATATTTTCCTGATACCTTGAGTTTAGTCCAGGTGAAAAAAAAGAGATTTTCATGATACCATGAAAAAAGTTTAGGGTGAAAAAAATCCGATATTCCTGATACCATGAGTAAGGTCCAGGGTGAAAAAAATCAGATTTTCCTGATACCGTGAGTAACGTCCCGGGTGAAAAAAATCATATTATCCTGATACCGTGAGAAACGTCCAAGGGTGAAAAAAATCATATTTTCCTGATACTGTGAGTAAAGTCCAGGGTGAAAAAAAAATCAAATTATCATGATACCATGGGTAATAGTCCAGGTGAAAAAAATCCGATTTTCCTGATACCGTGAGTCACGTCCAGGGTGAAAAAAATCCGATTTTCCTGATACCGTGAGTAACGTCCATCGTGAAGAAAATCAGATTTTCCTGATACCGTGAGTAACGTCCAGGGTGAAAAAAATTATATTTTCCTGATACCTTGAGTTTAGTCCAGGTGAAAAAAAAAGAGATTTTCATGATACCATGAAAAAAGTTTAGGGTGAAAAAAATCCGATATTCCTGATACCATGAGTAAGGTCCAGGGTGAAAAAAATCAGATTTTCCTGATACCATGAGTAACGTCCCGGGTGAAAAAAATCCTATTTTCCTGATACCATGAGTAAAGTCCAGGGTGAAAAATATCAGATTTTCCTGATACCGTGGGTAACATCCTGGGTGAAAAAAATTATATTTTCCTGATATCGTGAGTAACGTCCCGGGTTAAAAAAACCCGATTTTCCTGATACCGTGAGTAACGTCCAGGGTGAAAATAATCCGATTTTCCTGATACCGTGAGACACGTCCAGGGTGAAAAAAATCTGATTTTCCTGATACCGTGAGTAACGTACAGGGTGAAAAAATCCGATTTTCCTGATACCATGAGTAATGTCCAGGGTGAAAAAAATCAGATTTTCCTGATACCGTGAGTAACGTCCCGGGTGAAAAAAATCATATTTTCCTGATACCGTGAGAAACGTCCTGGGTGAAAAAAATCATATTTTCCTGATACCGTGAGTAAAGTCCAGGGTGAAAAAAATCAAATTTTCATGATACCATGTGTAATATTCCAGGTGAAAAAAATCCGATTTTCCTGATACCGTGAGTCACGTCCAGGGTGAAAAAAATCAGATTTTCGTGATACCGTGAGTTATGTCCAGGGTGAAAAAGATCAGATTTTCGTGATACCGTGAGTAAGGTCCAGGGGGAAAAAAATTATATTTTCCTGATACCTTGAGTTTAGTCCAGGTGAAAAAAAGAGATTTTCATGATACCATGAAAAAAGTTTAGGGTGAAAAAAATCCGATATTCCTGATACCGTGAGTAAGGTCCAGGGTGAAAAAGATCAGATTTTCCTGATACCGTGAGTAACGTCCCGGGTGAAAAAAATCATATTTTCCTGATACCGTGAGTAAAGTCCAGGGTGAAAAAAGTCAGATTTTCATGATACCGTGAGTAACGTCCCGGGTGAAAAAAATCATATTTTCCTGATACCGTAAGTAACGTCACGGGTGAAAAACATCCGATTTTCCTGATACCGTGAGTAACGTCCAGGGTGAAAAAAATCATATTTTCCTGATACCGTGAGTAACGTCCCGGGTGAAAAAAATCAGATTTTCCTGATACCGTGAGTAACGTCCATCGTGAAGAAAATCAGATTTTCCTGATACCGTGAGTAACGTCCAGGGTGAAAAAAATTATATTTTCCTGATACCTTGAGTTTAGTCCAGGTGAAAAAAAAGAGATTTTCATGATACCATGAAAAAAGTTTAGGGTGGAAAAAATCCGATATTCCTGATACCATGAGTAAGGTCCAGGGTGAAAAAAATCAGATTTTCCTGATACCGTGAGTAGCGTCCCGGGTGAAAAAAAATCAGATTTTCCTTATACCGTGAGTAACGTCCATCGTGAAGAAAATCAGATTTTCCTGATACCGTGAGTAACGTCCAGGGTGAAAAAAATTATATTTTCCTGATACCTTGAGTTTAGTCCAGGTGAAAAAAAAGAGATTTTCATGATACCATGAAAAAAGTTTAGGGTGAAAAAAATCCGATATTCCTGATACCATGAGTAAGGTCCAGGGTGAAAAAAATCAGATTTTCCTGATACCGTGAGTAACGTCCCGGGTGAAAAAAATCATATTATCCTGATACCGTGAGAAACGTCCAAGGGTGAAAAAAATCATATTTTCCTGATACTGTGAGTAAAGTCCAGGGTGAAAAAAAAATCAAATTATCATGATACCATGGGTAATAGTCCAGGTGAAAAAAATCCGATTTTCCTGATACCGTGAGTCACGTCCAGGGTGAAAAAAATCCGATTTTCCTGATACCGTGAGTAACGTCCATCGTGAAGAAAATCAGATTTTCCTGATACCGTGAGTAACGTCCAGGGTGAAAAAAATTATATTTTCCTGATACCTTGAGTTTAGTCCAGGTGAAAAAAAAAGAGATTTTCATGATACCATGAAAAAAGTTTAGGGTGAAAAAAATCCGATATTCCTGATACCATGAGTAAGGTCCAGGGTGAAAAAAATCAGATTTTCCTGATACCGTGAGTAACGTCCCGGGTGAAAAAAATCATATTTTCCTGATACCATGAGTAAAGTCCAGGGTGAAAAATATCAGATTTTCCTGATACCGTGGGTAACATCCTGGGTGAAAAAAATTATTATTTTCCTGATATCGTGAGTAACGTCCCGGGTGAAAAAAACCCGATTTTCCTGATACCGTGAGTAACGTCCAGGGTGAAAATAATCCGATTTTCCTGATACCGTGAGACACGTCCAGGGTGAAAAAAATCTGATTTTCCTGATACCGTGAGTAATGTACAGGGTGAAAAAATCCAATTTTCCTGATACCATGAGTAATGTCCAGGGTGAAAAAAATCAGATTTTCCTGATACCGTGAGTAACGTCCCGGGTGAAAAAAATCATATTTTCCTGATACCGTGAGAAACGTCCTGGGTGAAAAAAATCATATTTTCCTGATACCGTGAGTAAAGTCCAGGGTGAAAAAAATCAAATTTTCATGATACCATGGGTAATATTCCAGGTGAAAAAAATTCGATTTTCCTGATACCGTGAGTCACGTCCAGGGTGAAAAAAATCAGATTTTCGTGATACCGTGAGTTATGTCCAGGGTGAAAAAGATCAGATTTTCGTGATACCGTGAGTAAGGTCCAGGGTGAAAAAAATTATATTTTCCTGATACTTTGAGTTTAGTCCAGGTGAAAAAAAGAGATTTTCATGATACCATGAAAAAAGTTTAGGGTGAAAAAAATCCGATATTCCTGATACCGTGAGTAAGGTCCAGGGTGAAAAAAATCAGATTTTCCTGATACCGTGAGTAACGTCCCGGGTGAAAAAAATCATATTTTCCTGATACCGTGAGTAAAGTCCAGGGTGAAAAAAGTCAGATTTTCATGATACCGTGAGTAACGTCCCGGGTGAAAAAAATCATATTTTCCTGATACCGTGAGTAACGTCACGGGTGAAAAAAATCCGATTTTCCTGATACCGTGAGTAACGTCCCGGGTGAAAAAAATCATATTTTCCTGATACCGTGAGTAAAGTCCAGGGTGAAAAAAACTCAGATTTTCCTTATACCGTGAGTAACGTCCCGGGTGAAAAAAATCATATTCCTGATTCCGTGAGTAAAGTCCAGGGTGAAAAAAATCAGATTTTCCTGATACCGTGAGTAACGTCCAGGGTGAAACAAATCAGATTTTCCTGATACCATGAGTAACGTCCCGGGTGAAAAAAATCATATTTTCCTGATACCGTGAGTAAAGTCCAGGGTGAAAAAAGTCAGATTTTCATGATACCGTGAGTAACGTCCCGGGTGAAAAAAATCATATTTTCCTGATACCGTGAGTAAAGTCCAGGGTGAAAAAATCCGATTTTCCTGATACAGTGAGTAACATCCCGGGGTTAAAAAATCATATTTTCCAGATACCGTGAGTAAAGTCCAGGGTGAAAAAAATCAGATTTTCCTGATACCATGAGTAAGGTCCAGGGTGAAAAAAATCAGATTTTCCTGATACCGTGAGTAACGTCCCGGGTGAAAAAAATCATATTATCCTGATACCGTGAGAAACGTCCAAGGGTGAAAAAAATCATATTTTCCTGATACTGTGAGTAAAGTCCAGGGTGAAAAAAAAATCAAATTATCATGATACCATGGGTAATAGTCCAGGTGAAAAAAATCCGATTTTCCTGATACCGTGAGTCACGTCCAGGGTGAAAAAAATCAGATTTTCCAGATACCGTGAGTTATGTCCAGGGTGAAAAATATCAGATTTTCCTGATACCGTGAGTAACGTCCAGGGTGAAAAAAATTATATTTTCCTGATACCTTGAGTTTAGTCCAGGTGAAAAAAAAAGAGATTTTCATGATACCATGAAAAAAGTTTAGGGTGAAAAAAATCCGATATTCCTGATACCATGAGTAAGGTCCAGGGTGAAAAAAATCAGATTTTCCTGATACCGTGAGTAACGTCCCGGGTGAAAAAAATCATATTTTCCTGATACCATGAGTAAAGTCCAGGGTGAAA
Source organism: Bradypodion pumilum (assembly GCA_035047305.1). NCBI lineage: Eukaryota > Metazoa > Chordata > Lepidosauria > Squamata > Chamaeleonidae > Bradypodion > Bradypodion pumilum. The sequence goes on from JAWDJD010000003.1 coordinate 188,740,372, forward strand.
AATATCAGATTTTCCTGATACCGTGAGTAACGTCCCGGGTGAAAAAAATCATATTTTCCTGATACCGTGAGTAAAGTCCAGGGTGAAAAAAGTCAGATTTTCATGATACCGTGAGTAACGTCCCGGGTGAAAAAAATCATATTTTCCTGATACCATGAGTAAAGTCCAGGGAGAAAAAATCCGATTTTCCTGATACCGTGAGTAACATCCCGGGGTTAAAAAATCATATTTTCCTGATACCGTGAGTAAATTCCAGGGTGAAAAAAATTATATTTTCCTGATACCTTGAGTTTAGTCCAGGTGAAAAAAAAGAGATTTTCAAGATACCATGAAAAAAGTTTAGGGTGAAAAAAATCCGATATTCCTGATACCATGACTAAGGTCCAGGGTGAAAAAAATCAGATTTTCCTGATACCGTGAGTAACGTCCCGGGTGAAAAAAAATCATATTTTCCTGATACCATGAGTAAAGTCCAGGGTGAAAAATATCAGATTTTCCTGATACCGTGAGTAACATCCTGGGTGAAAAAAATTATATTTTCCTGATATCGTGAGTAACGTCCCGGGTGAAAAAAACCCGATTTTCCTGATACCGTGAGTAACGTCCAGGGTGAAAATAATCCGATTTTCCTGATACCATGAGTAATGTCCAGGGTGAAAAAAATCAGATTTTCCTGATACCGTGAGTAACGTCCCGGGTGAAAAAAATCATTTTTTCCTCATACCGTGAGAAACGTCCTGGGTGAAAAAAATCATATTTTCCTGATACCGTGAGTAAAGTCCAGGGTGAAAAAAATCAAATTTTCATGATACCATGGGTAATATTCCAGGTGAAAAAAATCCGATTTTCCTGATACCGTGAGTCACGTCCAGGGTGAAAAAAATCAGATTTTCGTGATACCGTGAGTAAGGTCCAGGGTGAAAAAAATTATATTTTCCTGATACCTTGAGTTTAGTCCAGGTGAAAAAAAAGAGATTTTCATGATACCATGAAAAAAGTTTAGGGTGAAAAAAATCCGATATTCCTGATACCATGAGTAAGGTCCAGGGTGAAAAAAATCAGATTTTCCTGATACCGTGAGTAACGTCCCGGGTGAAAAAAATCATATTTTCCTGATACCATGAGTAAAGTCCAGGGTGAAAAATATCAGATTTTCCTGATACCGTGAGTAACATCCTGGGTGAAAAAAATTATATTTTCCTGATATCGTGAGTAACGTCCCGGGTGAAAAAAACCCGATTTTCCTGATACCGTGAGTAACGTCCAGGGTGAAAATAATCCGATTTTCCTGATACCGTGAGACACGTCCAGGGTGAAAAAAATCTGATTTTCCTGATACCGTGAGTAACGTACAGGGTGAAAAAATCCGATTTTCCTGATACCATGAGTAATGTCCAGGGTGAAAAAAATCAGATTTTCCTGATACCGTGAGTAACGTCCCGGGTGAAAAAAATCATATTTTCCTCATACCATGAGAAACGTCCTGGGTGAAAAAAATCATATTTTCCTGATACCGTGAGTAAAGTCAAGGGTGAAAAAAATCAAATTTTCATGATACCATGGGTAATATTCCAGGTGAAAAAAATCCGATTTTCCTGATACCGTGAGTCACGTCCAGGGTGAAAAAAATCAGATTTTCGTGATACCGTGAGTAAGGTCCAGGGTGAAAAAAATTATATTTTCCTGATACCTTGAGTTTAGTCCAGGTGAAAAAAAGAGATTTTCATGATACCATGAAAAAAGTTTAGGGTGAAAAAAATCCGATATTCCTGATACCGTGAATAAGGTCCAGGGTGAAAAAATTCAGATTTTCCTGATACCGTGAGTAACGTCCCGGGTGAAAAAAATCATATTTTCCTGATACCGTGAGTAAAGTCCAGGGTGAAAAAAATCATATTTTCCTCATACCGTGAGAAACGTCATGGGTGAAAAAAATCATATTTTCCTGATACCGTGAGTAAAGTCCAGGGTGAAAAAAATCAAATTTTCATGATACCATGGGTAATATTCCAGGTGAAAAAAATCCGATTTTCCTGATACCGTGAGTCACGTCCAGGGTGAAAAAAATCAGATTTTCGTGATACCGTGAGTAAGGTCCAGGGTGAAAAAAATTATATTTTCCTGATACCTTGAGTTTAGTCCAGGTGAAAAAAAGAGATTTTCATGATACCATGAAAAAAGTTTAGGGTGAAAAAAATCCGATATTCCTGATACCGTGAGTAAGGTCCAGGGTGAAAAAAATCAGATTTTCCTGATACCGTGAGTAACGTCCCGGGTGAAAAAAAATCATATTTTCCTGATACCGTGAGTAAAGTCCAGGGTGAAAAAAGTCAGATTTTCATGATACCGTGAGTAACGTCCCGGGTGAAAAAAATCATATTTTCCTGATACCGTGAGTAACGTCACGGGTGAAAAACATCCGATTTTCCTGATACCGTGAGTAACGTCCAGGGTGAAAAAAATCATATTTTCCTGATACCGTGAGTAAAGTCCAGGGTGAAAAAAATCAGATTTTCCTGATACCGTGAGTAACGTCCCGGGTGAAAAAAATCATATTTTCCTGATACCATGAGTAAAGTCCAGGGTGAAAAATATCAGATTTTCCTGATACCGTGAGTAACATCCTGGGTGAAAAAAATTATATTTTCCAGATATCGTGAGTAACGTCCCGGGTGAAAAAAACCCGATTTTCCTGATACCGTGAGTAACGTCCAGGGTGAAAATAATCCGATTTTCCTGATACCGTGAGACACGTCCAGGGTGAAAAAAATCTGATTTTCCTGATACCGTGAGTAACGTACAGGGTGAAAAAATCCGATTTTCCTGATACCATGAGTAATGTCCAGGGTGAAAAAAATCAGATTTTCCTGATACCGTGAGTAACGTCCCGGGTGAAAAAAATCATATTTTCCTCATACCGTGAGAAACGTCCTGGGTGAAAAAAATCATATTTTCCTGATACCGTGAGTAAAGTCCAGGGTGAAAAAAATCAAATTTTCATGATACCATGGGTAATATTCCAGGTGAAAAAAATCCGATTTTCCTGATACCGTGAGTCACGTCCAGGGTGAAAAAAATCAGATTTTCGTGATACCGTGAGTAAGGTCCAGGGTGAAAAAAATTATATTTTCCTGATACCTTGAGTTTAGTCCAGGTGAAAAAAAGAGATTTTCATGATACCATGAAAAAAGTTTAGGGTGAAAAAAATCCGATATTCCTGATACCGTGAGTAAGGTCCAGGGTGAAAAAAATCAGATTTTCCTGATACCGTGAGTAACGTCCCGGGTGAAAAAAATCATATTTTCCTGATACCGTGAGTAAAGTCCAGGGTGAAAAAAGTCAGATTTTCATGATACCGTGAGTAACGTCCCGGGTGAAAAAAATCATATTTTCCTGATACCGTGAGTAACGTCACGGGTGAAAAACATCCGATTTTCCTGATACCGTGAGTAACGTCCAGGGTGAAAAAAATCATATTTTCCTGATACCGTGAGTAAAGTCCAGGGTGAAAAAAATCAGATTTTCCTGATACCGTGAGTAACGTCCCGGGTGAAAAAAATCAGATTTTCCTGATACAGTGAGTAACGTCCATCGTGAAGAAAATCAGATTTTCCTGATACCGTGAGTAACGTCCAGGGTGAAAAAAATTATATTTTCCTGATACCTTGAGTTTAGTCCAGGTGAAAAAAAAGAGATTTTCATGATACCATGAAAAAAGTTTAGGGTGAAAAAAATCCGATATTCCTGATACCATGAGTAAGGTCCAGGGTGAAAAAAAAACAGATTTTCCTGATACCGTGAGTAGCGTCCCGGGTGAAAAAAATCAGATTTTCCTGATACCGTGAGTAACGTCCATCGTGAAGAAAATCAGATTTTCCTGATACCGTGAGTAACGTCCAGGGTGAAAAAAATTATATTTTCCTGATACCTTGAGTTTAGTCCAGGTGAAAAAAAAGAGATTTTCATGATACCATGAAAAAAGTTTAGGGTGAAAAATATCCGATATTCCTGATACCATGAGTAAGGTCCAGGGTGAAAAAAATCAGATTTTCATGATACCGTGAGTAACGTCCCGGGTGAAAAAAATCATATTATCCTGATACCGTGAGAAACGTCCAAGGGTGAAAAAAATCATATTTTCCTGATACTGTGAGTAAAGTCCAGGGTGAAAAAAAAATCAAATTATCATGATACCATGGGTAATAGTCCAGGTGAAAAAAATCCGATTTTCCTGATACCGTGAGTCACGTCCAGGGTGAAAAAAATCCGATTTTCCTGATACCGTGAGTAACGTCCATCGTGAAGAAAATCAGATTTTCCTGATACCGTGAGTAACGTCCAGGGTGAAAAAAATTATATTTTCCTGATACCTTGAGTTTAGTCCAGGTGAAAAAAAAAGAGATTTTCATGATACCATGAAAAAAGTTTAGGGTGAAAAAAATCCGATATTCCTGATACCATGAGTAAGGTCCAGGGTGAAAAAAATCAGATTTTCCTGATACCATGAGTAACGTCCCGGGTGAAAAAAATCCTATTTTCCTGATACCATGAGTAAAGTCCAGGGTGAAAAATATCAGATTTTCCTGATACCGTGGGTAACATCCTGGGTGAAAAAAATTATATTTTCCTGATATCGTGAGTAACGTCCCGGGTTAAAAAAAACCCGATTTTCCTGATACCGTGAGTAACGTCCAGGGTGAAAATAATCCGATTTTCCTGATACCGTGAGACACGTCCAGGGTGAAAAAAATCTGATTTTCCTGATACCGTGAGTAACGTACAGGGTGAAAAAATCCGATTTTCCTGATACCATGAGTAATGTCCAGGGTGAAAAAAATCAGATTTTCCTGATACCGTGAGTAACGTCCCGGGTGAAAAAAATCATATTTTCCTGATACCGTGAGAAACGTCCTGGGTGAAAAAAATCATATTTTCCTGATACCGTGAGTAAAGTCCAGGGTGAAAAAAATCAAATTTTCATGATACCATGTGTAATATTCCAGGTGAAAAAAATCCGATTTTCCTGATACCGTGAGTCACGTCCAGGGTGAAAAAAATCAGATTTTCGTGATACCGTGAGTTATGTCCAGGGTGAAAAAGATCAGATTTTCGTGATACCGTGAGTAAGGTCCAGGGGGAAAAAAATTATATTTTCCTGATACCTTGAGTTTAGTCCAGGTGAAAAAAAGAGATTTTCATGATACCATGAAAAAAGTTTAGGGTGAAAAAAATCCGATATTCCTGATACCGTGAGTAAGGTCCAGGGTGAAAAAGATCAGATTTTCCTGATACCGTGAGTAACGTCCCGGGTGAAAAAAATCATATTTTCCTGATACCGTGAGTAAAGTCCAGGGTGAAAAAAGTCAGATTTTCATGATACCGTGAGTAACGTCCCGGGTGAAAAAAATCATATTTTCCTGATACCGTAAGTAACGTCACGGGTGAAAAACATCCGATTTTCCTGATACCGTGAGTAACGTCCAGGGTGAAAAAAATCATATTTTCCTGATACCGTGAGTAAAGTCCAGGGTGAAAAAAAATCAGATTTTCCTGATACCGTGAGTAACGTCCCGGGTGAAAAAAATCAGATTTTCCTGATACCGTGAGTAACGTCCATCGTGAAGAAAATCAGATTTTCCTGATACCGTGAGTAACGTCCAGGGTGAAAAAAATTATATTTTCCTGATACCTTGAGTTTAGTCCAGGTGAAAAAAAAGAGATTTTCATGATACCATGAAAAAAGTTTAGGGTGGAAAAAATCCGATATTCCTGATACCATGAGTAAGGTCCAGGGTGAAAAAAATCAGATTTTCCTGATACCGTGAGTAGCGTCCCGGGTGAAAAAAATCAGATTTTCCTGATACCGTGAGTAACGTCCATCGTGAAGAAAATCAGATTTTCCTGATACCGTGAGTAACGTCCAGGGTGAAAAAAATTATATTTTCCTGATACCTTGAGTTTAGTCCAGGTGAAAAAAAAGAGATTTTCATGATACCATGAAAAAAGTTTAGGGTGAAAAAAATCCGATATTCCTGATACCATGAGTAAGGTCCGGGGTGAAAAAAATCAGATTTTCCTGATACCGTGAGTAACGTCCCGGGTGAAAAAAATCATATTATCCTGATACCGTGAGAAACGTCCAAGGGTGAAAAAAATCATATTTTCCTGATACTGTGAGTAAAGTCCAGGGTGAAAAAAAAATCAAATTATCATGATACCATGGGTAATAGTCCAGGTGAAAAAAATCCGATTTTCCTGATACCGTGAGTCACGTCCAGGGTGAAAAAAATCCGATTTTCCTGATACCGTGAGTAACGTCCATCGTGAAGAAAATCAGATTTTCCTGATACCGTGAGTAACGTCCAGGGTGAAAAAAATTATATTTTCCTGATACCTTGAGTTTAGTCCAGGTGAAAAAAAAAGAGATTTTCATGATACCATGAAAAAAGTTTAGGGTGAAAAAAATCCGATATTCCTGATACCATGAGTAAGGTCCAGGGTGAAAAAAATCAGATTTTCCTGATACCGTGAGTAACGTCCCGGGTGAAAAAAATCATATTTTCCTGATACCATGAGTAAAGTCCAGGGTGAAAAATATCAGATTTTCCTGATACCGTGGGTAACATCCTGGGTGAAAAAAATTATTATTTTCCTGATATCGTGAGTAACGTCCCGGGTGAAAATAATCCGATTTTCCTGATACCGTGAGACACGTCCAGGGTGAAAAAAATCTGATTTTCCTGATACCGTGAGTAATGTACAGGGTGAAAAAATCCAATTTTCCTGATACCATGAGTAATGTCCAGGGTGAAAAAAATCAGATTTTCCTGATACCGTGAGTAACGTCCCGGGTGAAAAAAATCATATTTTCCTGATACCGTGAGAAACGTCCTGGGTGAAAAAAATCATATTTTCCTGATACCGTGAGTAAAGTCCAGGGTGAAAAAAATCAAATTTTCATGATACCATGGGTAATATTCCAGGTGAAAAAAATTCGATTTTCCTGATACCGTGAGTCACGTCCAGGGTGAAAAAAATCAGATTTTCGTGATACCGTGAGTTATGTCCAGGGTGAAAAAGATCAGATTTTCGTGATACCGTGAGTAAGGTCCAGGGTGAAAAAAATTATATTTTCCTGATACCTTGAGTTTAGTCCAGGTGAAAAAAAGAGATTTTCATGATACCATGAAAAAAGTTTAGGGTGAAAAAAATCCGATATTCCTGATACCGTGAGTAAGGTCCAGGGTGAAAAAAATCCGATTTTCCTGATACCGTGAGTAACGTCCCGGGTGAAAAAAATCATATTTTCCTGATACCGTGAGTAAAGTCCAGGGTGAAAAAAGTCAGATTTTCATGATACCGTGAGTAACGTCCCGGGTGAAAAAAATCATATTTTCCTGATACCGTGAGTAACGTCACGGGTGAAAAAAATCCGATTTTCCTGATACCGTGAGTAACGTCCCGGGTGAAAAAAATCATATTTTCCTGATACCGTGAGTAAAGTCCAGGGTGAAAAAAACTCAGATTTTCCTTATACCGTGAGTAACGTCCCGGGTGAAAAAAATCATATTCCTGATTCCGTGAGTAAAGTCCAGGGTGAAAAAAATCAGATTTTCCTGATACCGTGAGTAACGTCCAGGGTGAAACAAATCAGATTTTCCTGATACCATGAGTAACGTCCCGGGTGAAAAAAATCATATTTTCCTGATACCGTGAGTAAAGTCCAGGGTGAAAAAAGTCAGATTTTCATGATACCGTGAGTAACGTCCCGGGTGAAAAAAATCATATTTTCCTGATACCGTGAGTAAAGTCCAGGGTGAAAAAATCCGATTTTCCTGATACAGTGAGTAACATCCCGGGGTTAAAAAATCATATTTTCCAGATACCGTGAGTAAAGTCCAGGGTGAAAAAAATCAGATTTTCCTGATACCATGAGTAAGGTCCAGGGTGAAAAAAATCAGATTTTCCTGATACCGTGAGTAACGTCCCGGGTGAAAAAAATCATATTATCCTGATACCGTGAGAAACGTCCAAGGGTGAAAAAAATCATATTTTCCTGATACTGTGAGTAAAGTCCAGGGTGAAAAAAAAATCAAATTATCATGATACCATGGGTAATAGTCCAGGTGAAAAAAATCCGATTTTCCTGATACCGTGAGTCACGTCCAGGGTGAAAAAAATCAGATTTTCCAGATACCGTGAGTTATGTCCAGGGTGAAAAATATCAGATTTTCCTGATACCGTGAGTAACGTCCAGGGTGAAAAAAATTATATTTTCCTGATACCTTGAGTTTAGTCCAGGTGAAAAAAAAAGAGATTTTCATGATACCATGAAAAAAGTTTAGGGTGAAAAAAATCCGATATTCCTGATACCATGAGTAAGGTCCAGGGTGAAAAAAATCAGATTTTCCTGATACCGTGAGTAACGTCCCGGGTGAAAAAAATCATATTTTCCTGATACCATGAGTAAAGTCCAGGGTGAAAAATATCAGATTTTCCTGATACCGTGGGTAACATCCTGGGTGAAAAAAATTATTATTTTCCTGATATCGTGAGTAACGTCCCGGGTGAAAAAAACCCGATTTTCCTGATACCGTGAGTAATGTCCAGGGTGAAAATAATCCGATTTTCCTGATACCGTGAGACACGTCCAGGGTGAAAAAAATCTGATTTTCCTGATACCGTGAGTAATGTACAGGGTGAAAAAATCCAATTTTCCTGATACCATGAGTAATGTCCAGGGTGAAAAAAATCAGATTTTCCTGATACCGTGAGTAACGTCCCGGGTGAAAAAAATCATATTTTCCTGATACCGTGAGAAACGTCCTGGGTGAAAAAAATCATATTTTCCTGATACCGTGAGTAAAGTCCAGGGTGAAAAAAATCAAATTTTCATGATACCATGGGTAATATTCCAGGTGAAAAAAATTCGATTTTCCTGATACCGTGAGTCACGTCCAGGGTGAAAAAAATCAGATTTTCGTGATACCGTGAGTTATGTCCAGGGTGAAAAAGATCAGATTTTCGTGATACCGTGAGTAAGGTCCAGGGTGAAAAAAATTATATTTTCCTGATACCTTGAGTTTAGTCCAGGTGAAAAAAAGAGATTTTCATGATACCATGAAAAAAGTTTAGGGTGAAAAAAATCCGATATTCCTGATACCGTGAGTAAGGTCCAGGGTGAAAAAAATCAGATTTTCCTGATACCGTGAGTAACGTCCCGGGTGAAAAAAATCATATTTTCCTGATACCGTGAGTAAAGTCCAGGGTGAAAAAAGTCAGATTTTCATGATACCGTGAGTAACGTCCCGGGTGAAAAAAATCATATTTTCCTGATACCGTGAGTAACGTCACGGGTGAAAAAAATCCGATTTTCCTGATACCGTGAGTAACGTCCAGGGTGAAAAAAATCTGATTTTCCTGATACCGTGAGTAATGTACAGGGTGAAAAAATCCAATTTTCCTGATACCATGAGTAATGTCCAGGGTGAAAAAAATCAGATTTTCCTGATACCGTGAGTAACGTCCCGGGTGAAAAAAATCATATTTTCCTGATACCGTGAGAAACGTCCTGGGTGAAAAAAATCATATTTTCCTGATACCGTGAGTAAAGTCCAGTGTGAAAAAAATCAAATTTTCATGATACCATGGGTAATATTCCAGGTGAAAAAAATTCGATTTTCCTGATACCGTGAGTCACGTCCAGGGTGAAAAAAATCAGATTTTCGTGATACCGTGAGTTATGTCCAGGGTGAAAAAGATCAGATTTTCGTGATACCGTGAGTAAGGTCCAGGGTGAAAAAAATTATATTTTCCTGATACCTTGAGTTTAGTCCAGGTGAAAAAAAGAGATTTTCATGATACCATGAAAAAAGTTTAGGGTGAAAAAAATCCGATATTCCTGATACCGTGAGTAAGGTCCAGGGTGAAAAAAATCAGATTTTCCTGATACCGTGAGTAACGTCCCGGGTGAAAAAAATCATATTTTCCTGATACCGTGAGTAAAGTGCAGGGTGAAAAAAGTCAGATTTTCATGATACCGTGAGTAACGTCCCGGGTGAAAAAAATCATATTTTCCTGATACCGTGAGTAACGTCACGGGTGAAAAAAATCCGATTTTCCTGATACCGTGAGTAACGTCCAGGGTGAAAAAAATCTGATTTTCCTGATACCGTGAGTAATGTACAGGGTGAAAAAATCCAATTTTCCTGATACCATGAGTAATGTCCAGGGTGAAAAAAATCAGATTTTCCTGATACCGTGAGTAACGTCCCGGGTGAAAAAAATCATATTTTCCTGATACCGTGAGAAACGTCCTGGGTGAAAAAAATCATATTTTCCTGATACCGTGAGTAAAGTCCAGGGTGAAAAAAATCAAATTTTCATGATACCATGGGTAATATTCCAGGTGAAAAAAATTCAATTTTCCTGATACCGTGAGTCACGTCCAGGGTGAAAAAAATCAGATTTTCGTGATACCGTGAGTTATGTCCAGGGTGAAAAAGATCAGATTTTCGTGATACCGTGAGTAAGGTCCAGGGTGAAAAAAATTATATTTTCCTGATACCTTGAGTTTAGTCCAGGTGAAAAAAAGAGATTTTCATGATACCATGAAAAAAGTTTAGGGTGAAAAAAATCCGATATTCCTGATACCGTGAGTAAGGTCCAGGGTGAAAAAAATCAGATTTTCCTGATACCGTGAGTAACGTCCCGGGTGAAAAAAAATCATATTTTCCTGATACCGTGAGTAAAGTCCAGGGTGAAAAAAGTCAGATTTTCATGATACCGTGAGTAACGTCCCGGGTGAAAAAAATCATATTTTCCTGATACCGTGAGTAACGTCACGGGTGAAAAAAATCCGATTTTCCTGATACCGTGAGTAACGTCCCGGGTGAAAAAAATCATATTTTCCTGATACCGTGAGTAAAGTCCAGGGTGAAAAAAACTCAGATTTTCCTTATACCGTGAGTAACGTCCCGGGTGAAAAAAATCATATTCCTGATTCCGTGAGTAAAGTCCAGGGTGAAAAAAATCAGATTTTCCTGATACCGTGAGTAACGTCCAGGGTGAAACAAATCAGATTTTCCTGATACCATGAGTAACGTCCCGGGTGAAAAAAATCATATTTTCCTGATACCGTGAGTAAAGTCCAGGGTGAAAAAAGTCAGATTTTCATGATACCGTGAGTAACGTCCCGGGTGAAAAAAATCATATTTTCCTGATACCGTGAGTAAAGTCCAGGGTGAAAAAATCCGATTTTCCTGATACAGTGAGTAACATCCCGGGGTTAAAAAATCATATTTTCCAGATACCGTGAGTAAAGTCCAGGGTGAAAAAAATCAGATTTTCCTGATACCATGAGTAAGGTCCAGGGTGAAAAAAATCAGATTTTCCTGATACCGTGAGTAACGTCCCGGGTGAAAAAAATCATATTATCCTGATACCGTGAGAAACGTCCAAGGGTGAAAAAAATCATATTTTCCTGATACTGTGAGTAAAGTCCAGGGTGAAAAAAAAATCAAATTATCATGATACCATGGGTAATAGTCCAGGTGAAAAAAATCCGATTTTCCTGATACCGTGAGTCACGTCCAGGGTGAAAAAAATCAGATTTTCCAGATACCGTGAGTTATGTCCAGGGTGAAAAATATCAGATTTTCCTGATACCGTGAGTAACGTCCAGGGTGAAAAAAATTATATTTTCCTGATACCTTGAGTTTAGTCCAGGTGAAAAAAAAAGAGATTTTCATGATACCATGAAAAAAGTTTAGGGTGAAAAAAATCCGATATTCCTGATACCATGAGTAAGGTCCAGGGTGAAAAAAATCAGATTTTCCTGATACCGTGAGTAACGTCCCGGGTGAAAAAAATCATATTTTCCTGATACCATGAGTAAAGTCCAGGGTGAAAAATATCAGATTTTCCTGATACCGTGGGTAACATCCTGGGTGAAAAAAATTATTATTTTCCTGATATCGTGAGTAACGTCCCGGGTGAAAAAAACCCGATTTTCCTGATACCGTGAGTAATGTCCAGGGTGAAAATAATCCGATTTTCCTGATACCGTGAGACACGTCCAGGGTGAAAAAAATCTGATTTTCCTGATACCGTGAGTAATGTACAGGGTGAAAAAATCCAATTTTCCTGATACCATGAGTAATGTCCAGGGTGAAAAAAATCAGATTTTCCTGATACCGTGAGTAACGTCCCGGGTGAAAAAAATCATATTTTCCTGATACCGTGAGAAACGTCCTGGGTGAAAAAAATCATATTTTCCTGATACCGTGAGTAAAGTCTAGGGTGAAAAAAATCAAATTTTCATGATACCATGGGTAATATTCCAGGTGAAAAAAATTCGATTTTCCTGATACCGTGAGTCACGTCCAGGGTGAAAAAAATCAGATTTTCGTGATACCGTGAGTTATGTCCAGGGTGAAAAAGATCAGATTTTCGTGATACCGTGAGTAAGGTCCAGGGTGAAAAAAATTATATTTTCCTGATACCTTGAGTTTAGTCCAGGTGAAAAAAAGAGATTTTCATGATACCATGAAAAAAGTTTAGGGTGAAAAAAATCCGATATTCCTGATACCGTGAGTAAGGTCCAGGGTGAAAAAAATCAGATTTTCCTGATACCGTGAGTAACGTCCCGGGTGAAAAAAATCATATTTTCCTGATACCGTGAGTAAAGTCCAGGGTGAAAAAAGTCAGATTTTCATGATACCGTGAGTAACGTCCCGGGTGAAAAAAATCATATTTTCCTGATACCGTGAGTAACGTCACGGGTGAAAAAAATCCGATTTTCCTGATACCGTGAGTAACGTCCCGGGTGAAAAAAATCATATTTTCCTGATACCGTGAGTAAAGTCCAGGGTGAAAAAAATCAGATTTTCCTGATACCGTGAGTAACGTCCCGGGTGAAAAAAATCATATTCCTGATTCCGTGAGTAAAGTCCAGGGTGAAAAAAATCAGATTTTCCTGATACCGTGAGTAACGTCCAGGGTGAAACAAATCAGATTTTCCTGATACCATGAGTAACGTCCCGGGTGAAAAAAATCATATTTTCCTGATACCGTGAGTAAAGTCCAGGGTGAAAAAAGTCAGATTTTCATGATACCGTGAGTAACGTCCCGGGTGAAAAAAATCATATTTTCCTGATACCGTGAGTAAAGTCCAGGGTGAAAAAATCCGATTTTCCTGATACAGTGAGTAACATCCCGGGGTTAAAAAATCATATTTTCCAGATACCATGAGTAAAGTCCAGGGTGAAAAAAATCAGATTTTCCTGATACCATGAGTAAGGTCCAGGGTGAAAAAAATCAGATTTTCCTGATACCGTGAGTAACGTCCCGGGTGAAAAAAATCATATTATCCTGATACCGTGAGAAACGTCCAAGGGTGAAAAAAATCATATTTTCCTGATACTGTGAGTAAAGTCCAGGGTGAAAAAAAAATCAAATTATCATGATACCATGGGTAATAGTCCAGGTGAAAAAAATCCGATTTTCCTGATACCGTGAGTCACGTCCAGGGTGAAAAAAATCAGATTTTCCAGATACCGTGAGTTATGTCCAGGGTGAAAAATATCAGATTTTCCTGATACCGTGAGTAACGTCCAGGGTGAAAAAAATTATATTTTCCTGATACCTTGAGTTTAGTCCAGGTGAAAAAAAAAGAGATTTTCATGATACCATGAAAAAAGTTTAGGGTGAAAAAAATCCGATATTCCTGATACCATGAGTAAGGTCCAGGGTGAAAAAAATCAGATTTTCCTGATACCGTGAGTAACGTCCCGGGTGAAAAAAATCATATTTTCCTGATACCATGAGTAAAGTCCAGGGTGAAAAATATCAGATTTTCCTGATACCGTGGGTAACATCCTGGGTGAAAAAAATTATTATTTTCCTGATATCGTGAGTAACGTCCCGGGTGAAAAAAACCCGATTTTCCTGATACCGTGAGTAACGTCCAGGGTGAAAATAATCCGATTTTCCTGATACCGTGAGACACGTCCAGGGTGAAAAAAATCTGATTTTCCTGATACCGTGAGTAATGTACAGGGTGAAAAAATCCAATTTTCCTGATACCATGAGTAATGTCCAGGGTGAAAAAAATCAGATTTTCCTGATACCGTGAGTAACGTCCCGGGTGAAAAAAATCATATTTTCCTGATACCGTGAGAAACGTCCTGGGTGAAAAAAATCATATTTTCCTGATACCGTGAGTAAAGTCCAGGGTGAAAAAAATCAAATTTTCATGATACCATGGGTAATATTCCAGGTGAAAAAAATTCGATTTTCCTGATACCGTGAGTCACGTCCAGGGTGAAAAAAATCAGATTTTCGTGATACCGTGAGTTATGTCCAGGGTGAAAAAGATCAGATTTTCGTGATACCGTGAGTAAGGTCCAGGGTGAAAAAAATTATATTTTCCTGATACCTTGAGTTTAGTCCAGGTGAAAAAAAGAGATTTTCATGATACCATGAAAAAAGTTTAGGGTGAAAAAAATCCGATATTCCTGATACCGTGAGTAAGGTCCAGGGTGAAAAAAATCAGATTTTCCTGATACCGTGAGTAACGTCCCGGGTGAAAAAAATCATATTTTCCTGATACCGTGAGTAAAGTCCAGGGTGAAAAAAGTCAGATTTTCATGATACCGTGAGTAACGTCCCGGGTGAAAAAAATCATATTTTCCTGATACCGTGAGTAACGTCACGGGTGAAAAAAATCCGATTTTCCTGATACCGTGAGTAACGTCCCGGGTGAAAAAAATCATATTTTCCTGATACCGTGAGTAAAGTCCAGGGTGAAAAAAATCAGATTTTCCTGATACCGTGAGTAACGTCCCGGGTGAAAAAAATCATATTCCTGATTCCGTGAGTAAAGTCCAGGGTGAAAAAAATCAGATTTTCCTGATACCGTGAGTAACGTCCAGGGTGAAACAAATCAGATTTTCCTGATACCGTGAGTAACGTCCCGGGTGAAAAAAATCATATTTTCCTGATACCGTGAGTAAAGTCCAGGGTGAAAAAAGTCAGATTTTCATGATACCGTGAGTAACGTCCCGGGTGAAAAAAATCATATTTTCCTGATACCGTGAGTAAAGTCCAGGGTGAAAAAATCCGATTTTCCTGATACAGTGAGTAACATCCCGGGGTTAAAAAATCATATTTTCCAGATACCGTGAGTAAAGTCCAGGGTGAAAAAATCAGATTTTCCTGATACCATGAGTAGCGTCCCGGGTGAAAAAAATCAGATTTTCCTGATACCGTGAGTAACGTCCATCGTGAAGAAAATCAGATTTTCCTGATACCGTGAGTAACGTCCAGGGTGAAAAAAATTATATTTTCCTGATACCTTGAGTTTAGTCCAGGTGAAAAAAATCAGATTTTCCTGATACCGTGAGTAACGTCCCGGGTGAAAAAAATCATATTATCCTGATACCGTGAGAAACGTCCAAGGGTGAAAAAAATCATATTTTCCTGATACTGTGAGTAAAGTCCAGGGTGAAAAAAAAATCAAATTATCATGATACCATGGGTAATAGTCCAGGTGAAAAAAATCCGATTTTCCTGATACCGTGAGTCACGTCCAGGGTGAAAAAAGTCAGATTTTCATGATACCGTGAGTAACGTCCCGGGTGAAAAAAATCATATTTTCCTGATACCGTGAGTAACGTCCCGGGTGAAAAAAATCCGATTTTCCTGATACCGTGAGACACGTCCAGGGTGAAAAATATCTGATTTTCCTGATACCGTGAGTAACGTCCTGGGTGAAAAAAAGCATATTTTCCTGATACCGTGAGTAAAGTCCAGGGT
Organism: Bradypodion pumilum; assembly: GCA_035047305.1. Taxonomy (NCBI): domain Eukaryota; kingdom Metazoa; phylum Chordata; class Lepidosauria; order Squamata; family Chamaeleonidae; genus Bradypodion; species Bradypodion pumilum. The sequence goes on from JAWDJD010000003.1 coordinate 188,756,188, forward strand.
GAAAAAAATCAGATTTTCCTGATACCGTGAGTAACGTCCCGGGTGAAAAAAAATCATATTCCTGATTCCGTGAGTAAAGTCCAGGGTGAAAAAAATCAGATTTTCCTGATACCGTGAGTAAGGTCCAGGGTGAAAAAAATCAGATTTTCCTGATACCGTGAGTAACGTACCGGGTGAAAAAAATCATATTTTCCTGATACCGTGAGTAACGTACAGGGTGAAAAAAATCCGATATTCCTGATACCATGAGTAAGGTCCAGGGTGAAAAAATCAGATTTTCCTGATACCATGAGTCACGTCCAGGGTGAAAAAAATCAGATTTTCCTGATACCGTGAGTAACATCCTGGGTGAAAAAAATTATATTTTCCTGATACCGTGAGTAACGTCCCGGGTGAAAAAAATCCGATTTTCCTGATACCGTGAGTAACGTCCAGGGTGAAAAAAATCCGATTTTCCTGATACCGTGAGACACGTCCAGGGTGAAAAAAATCTGATTTTCCTCATACCGTGAGTAACGTACAGGGTGAAAAAATCCGATTTTCCTGATACCATGAGTAATGTCCAGGGTGAAAAAAATCCGATTTTCCTGATACCGTGAGTCACGTCCAGGGTGAAAAAAATCAGATTTTCCTGATACCGTGAGTAACGTCCCGGGTGAAAAAAATCATATTTTCCTGATACCGTGAGTAAAGTCCAGGGTGAAAAAAGTCAGATTTTCATGATACCGTGAGTAACGTCCCGGGTGAAAAAATCATATTTTCCTGATACCGTGAGTAACGTCCCGGGTGAAAAAAATCATATTTTCCTGATACCATGAGTAAAGTCCAGGGTGAAAAAATCCGATTTTCCTGATACCGTGAGTAACATCCCGGGGTTAAAAAATCATATTTTCCTGATACCGTGAGTAAAGTCCAGGGTGAAAAAAAATCAGATTTTCCTGATACCGTGAGTAACGTCCATCGTGAAAAAAAATCATATTTTCCTGAAACCGTGAGTAAAGTCCAGGGTGAAAAAAAAATCAAATTTTCATGATACCATGGGTAATAGTCCAGGTGAAAAAAATCCGATTTTCCTGATACCGTGAGTCACGTCCAGGGTGAAAAAAAATCAGATTTTCCAGATACCGTGAGTTATGTCCAGGGTGAAAAATATCAGATTTTCCTGATACCGTGAGTAACGTCCAGGGTGAAAAAAATTATATTTTCCTGATACCTTGAGTTTAGTCCAGGTGAAAAAAAAAGAGATTTTCATGATACCATGAAAAAAGTTTAGGGTGAAAAAAATCCGATATTCCTGATACCGTGAGTAAGGTCCAGGGTGAAAAAAGTCAGATTTTCATGATACCGTGAGTAACGTCCCGGGTGAAAAAAATCATATTTTCCTGATACCGTGAGTAACGTCCCGGGTGAAAAAAATCCGATTTTCCTGATACCGTGAGACACGTCCAGGGTGAAAAATATCTGATTTTCCTGATACCGTGAGTAACGTCCTGGGTGAAAAAATCATATTTTCCTGATACCGTGAGTAAAGTCCAGGGTGAAAAAAATCAGATTTTCCTGATACCGTGAGTAAGGTCCTGGGTGAAAAAAATCAGATTTTCCTGATACCGTGAGTAACGTCCCGGGTGAAAAAAATCATATTTTCCTGATACCATGAGTAACGTCCCGGGTGAAAAAAATCCGATTTTCCTGATACCGTGAGTAACGTCCAGGGTGAAAAAAATCCGATTTTCCTGATACCGTGAGACACATCCAGGGTGAAAAAAATCTGATTTTCCTGATACCGTGAGTAACGTACAGGGTGAAAAAAATCCGATATTCCTGATACCATGAGTAAGGTCCAAGGTGAAAAAAATCAGATTTTCCTGATACCGTGAGTCACGTCCAGGGTGAAAAAAATCAGATTTTCCTGATACCGTGAGTAACGTCCCGGGTGAAAAAAATCAGATTTTCCTGATACCGTGAGTAACGTCCAGGGTGAAAAAAATCCGATTTTCCTGATACCGTGAGACACGTCCAGGGTGAAAAAAATCCTATTTTCCTGATACCGTGAGTAACGTACAGGGTGAAAAAATCCGATTTTCCTGATACCATGAGTAATGTCCAGGGTGAAAAAAATCCGATTTTCCTGATACCGTGAGTCACGTCCAGGGTGAAAAAAATCAGATTTTCCTGATACCGTGAGTAACGTCCCGGGTGAAAAAAATCATATTTTCCTGATACCGTGAGTAAAGTCCAGGGTGAAAAAAATCAGATTTTCCTGATACCGTGAGTAACGTCCCGGGTGAAAAAAATCATATTTTCCTGATACCGTGAGTAAAGTCCAGGGTGAAAAAAATCAGATTTTCCTGATACCGTGAGTAACGTCCCAGGTGAAAAAAATCAGATTTTCCTGATACCGTGAGTAACGTCCAGGGTGAAAAAAATCCGATTTTCCTGATACCGTGAGACACGTCCAGGGTGAAAAAAAATCCTATTTTCCTGATACCGTGAGTAACGTACAGGGTGAAAAAATCCGATTTTCCTGATACCATGAGTAATGTCCAGGGTGAAAAAAATCCGATTTTCCTGATACCGTGAGTCACGTCCAGGGTGAAAAAAATCAGATTTTCCAGATACCGTGAGTTATGTCCAGGGTGAAAAATATCAGATTTTCCTGATACCGTGAGTAACGTCCAGGGTGAAAAAAATTATATTTTCCTGATACCTTGAGTTTAGTCCAGGTGAAAAAAAAAGAGATTTTCATGATACCATGAAAAAAGTTTAGGGTGAAAAAAATCCGATATTCCTGATACCGTGAGTAAGGTCCAGGGTGAAAAAAGTCAGATTTTCATGATACCGTGAGTAACGTCCCGGGTGAAAAAAATCATATTTTCCTGATACCGTGAGTAACGTCCCGGGTGAAAAAAATCCGATTTTCCTGATACCGTGAGACACGTCCAGGGTGAAAAATATCTGATTTTCCTGATACCGTGAGTAATGTCCTGGGTGAAAAAATCATATTTTCCTGATACCGTGAGTAAAGTCCAGGGTGAAAAAAATCAGATTTTCCTGATACCGTGAGTAAGGTCCTGGGTGAAAAAAATCAGATTTTCCTGATACCGTGAGTAACGTCCCGGGTGAAAAAAATCATATTTTCCTGATACCGTGAGTAACGTCCCGGGTGAAAAAAATCCGATTTTCCTGATACCGTGAGTAACGTCCAGGGTGAAAAAAATCTGATTTTCCTGATACCGTGAGACACATCCAGGGTGAAAAAAATCTGATTTTCCTGATACCGTGAGTAACGTACAGGGTGAAAAAAATCCGATATTCCTGATACCATGAGTAAGGTCCAAGGTGAAAAAAATCAGATTTTCCTGATACCGTGAGTCACGTCCAGGGTGAAAAAAATCAGATTTTCCTGATACCGTGAGTAACGTCCCGGGTGAAAAAAATCCGATTTTCCTGATACCGTGAGACACGTCCAGGGTGAAAAAAATCCTATTTTCCTGATACCGTGAGTAACGTACAGGGTGAAAAAATCCGATTTTCCTGATACCATGAGTAATGTCCAGGGTGAAAAAAATCCGATTTTCCTGATACCGTGAGTCACGTCCAGGGTGAAAAAAATCAGATTTTCCTGATACCGTGAGTAACGTCCCGGGTGAAAAAAATCATATTTTCCTGATACCATGAGTAAAGTCCAGGGTGAAAAATATCAGATTTTCCTGATACCGTGGGTAACATCCTGGGTGAAAAAAATTATTATTTTCCTGATATCGTGAGTAACGTCCCGGGTGAAAAAAACCCGATTTTCCTGATACCGTGAGTAATGTCCAGGGTGAAAATAATCCGATTTTCCTGATACCGTGAGACACGTCCAGGGTGAAAAAAATCTGATTTTCCTGATACCGTGAGTAATGTACAGGGTGAAAAAATCCAATTTTCCTGATACCATGAGTAATGTCCAGGGTGAAAAAAATCAGATTTTCCTGATACCGTGAGTAACGTCCCGGGTGAAAAAAATCATATTTTCCTGATACCGTGAGAAACGTCCTGGGTGAAAAAAATCATATTTTCCTGATACCGTGAGTAAAGTCTAGGGTGAAAAAAATCAAATTTTCATGATACCATGGGTAATATTCCAGGTGAAAAAAATTCGATTTTCCTGATACCGTGAGTCACGTCCAGGGTGAAAAAAATCAGATTTTCGTGATACCGTGAGTTATGTCCAGGGTGAAAAAGATCAGATTTTCGTGATACCGTGAGTAAGGTCCAGGGTGAAAAAAATTATATTTTCCTGATACCTTGAGTTTAGTCCAGGTGAAAAAAAGAGATTTTCATGATACCATGAAAAAAGTTTAGGGTGAAAAAAATCCGATATTCCTGATACCGTGAGTAAGGTCCAGGGTGAAAAAAATCCGATTTTCCTGATACCGTGAGTAACGTCCAGGGTGAAAAAAAATCATATTTTCCTGATACCGTGAGTAAAGTCCAGGGTGAAAAAAATCCGATATTCCTGATACCATGAGTAAGGTCCAGGGTGAAAAAAATCAGATTTTCCTGATACCGTGAGTAACGTCCCGGGTGAAAAAAATCATATTTTCCTGATACCATGAGTAAAGTCCAGGGTGAAAAATATCAGATTTTCCTGATACCGTGGGTAACATCCTGGGTGAAAAAAATTATTATTTTCCTGATATCGTGAGTAACGTCCCGGGTGAAAAAAACCCGATTTTCCTGATACCGTGAGTAATGTCCAGGGTGAAAATAATCCGATTTTCCTGATACCGTGAGACACGTCCAGGGTGAAAAAAATCTGATTTTCCTGATACCGTGAGTAATGTACAGGGTGAAAAAATCCAATTTTCCTGATACCATGAGTAATGTCCAGGGTGAAAAAAATCAGATTTTCCTGATACCGTGAGTAACGTCCCGGGTGAAAAAAATCATATTTTCCTGATACCGTGAGAAACGTCCTGGGTGAAAAAAATCATATTTTCCTGATACCGTGAGTAAAGTCTAGGGTGAAAAAAATCAAATTTTCATGATACCATGGGTAATATTCCAGGTGAAAAAAATTCGATTTTCCTGATACCGTGAGTCACGTCCAGGGTGAAAAAAATCAGATTTTCGTGATACCGTGAGTTATGTCCAGGGTGAAAAAGATCAGATTTTCGTGATACCGTGAGTAAGGTCCAGGGTGAAAAAAATTATATTTTCCTGATACCTTGAGTTTAGTCCAGGTGAAAAAAAGAGATTTTCATGATACCATGAAAAAAGTTTAGGGTGAAAAAAATCCGATATTCCTGATACCGTGAGTAAGGTCCAGGGTGAAAAAAATCAGATTTTCCTGATACCGTGAGTAACGTCCCGGGTGAAAAAAATCATATTTTCCTGATACCGTGAGTAAAGTCCAGGGTGAAAAAAGTCAGATTTTCATGATACCGTGAGTAACGTCCCGGGTGAAAAAAATCATATTTTCCTGATACCGTGAGTAACGTCACGGGTGAAAAAAATCCGATTTTCCTGATACCGTGAGTAACGTCCCGGGTGAAAAAAATCATATTTTCCTGATACCGTGAGTAAAGTCCAGGGTGAAAAAAATCAGATTTTCCTGATACCGTGAGTAACGTCCCGGGTGAAAAAAATCATATTCCTGATTCCGTGAGTAAAGTCCAGGGTGAAAAAAATCAGATTTTCCTGATACCGTGAGTAACGTCCAGGGTGAAACAAATCAGATTTTCCTGATACCATGAGTAACGTCCCGGGTGAAAAAAATCATATTTTCCTGATACCGTGAGTAAAGTCCAGGGTGAAAAAAGTCAGATTTTCATGATACCGTGAGTAACGTCCCGGGTGAAAAAAATCATATTTTCCTGATACCGTGAGTAAAGTCCAGGGTGAAAAAATCCGATTTTCCTGATACAGTGAGTAACATCCCGGGGTTAAAAAATCATATTTTCCAGATACCATGAGTAAAGTCCAGGGTGAAAAAAATCAGATTTTCCTGATACCATGAGTAAGGTCCAGGGTGAAAAAAATCAGATTTTCCTGATACCGTGAGTAACGTCCCGGGTGAAAAAAATCATATTATCCTGATACCGTGAGAAACGTCCAAGGGTGAAAAAAATCATATTTTCCTGATACTGTGAGTAAAGTCCAGGGTGAAAAAAAAATCAAATTATCATGATACCATGGGTAATAGTCCAGGTGAAAAAAATCCGATTTTCCTGATACCGTGAGTCACGTCCAGGGTGAAAAAAATCAGATTTTCCAGATACCGTGAGTTATGTCCAGGGTGAAAAATATCAGATTTTCCTGATACCGTGAGTAACGTCCAGGGTGAAAAAAATTATATTTTCCTGATACCTTGAGTTTAGTCCAGGTGAAAAAAAAAGAGATTTTCATGATACCATGAAAAAAGTTTAGGGTGAAAAAAATCCGATATTCCTGATACCATGAGTAAGGTCCAGGGTGAAAAAAATCAGATTTTCCTGATACCGTGAGTAACGTCCCGGGTGAAAAAAATCATATTTTCCTGATACCATGAGTAAAGTCCAGGGTGAAAAATATCAGATTTTCCTGATACCGTGGGTAACATCCTGGGTGAAAAAAATTATTATTTTCCTGATATCGTGAGTAACGTCCCGGGTGAAAAAAACCCGATTTTCCTGATACCGTGAGTAACGTCCAGGGTGAAAATAATCCGATTTTCCTGATACCGTGAGACACGTCCAGGGTGAAAAAAATCTGATTTTCCTGATACCGTGAGTAATGTACAGGGTGAAAAAATCCAATTTTCCTGATACCATGAGTAATGTCCAGGGTGAAAAAAATCAGATTTTCCTGATACCGTGAGTAACGTCCCGGGTGAAAAAAATCATATTTTCCTGATACCGTGAGAAACGTCCTGGGTGAAAAAAATCATATTTTCCTGATACCGTGAGTAAAGTCCAGGGTGAAAAAAATCAAATTTTCATGATACCATGGGTAATATTCCAGGTGAAAAAAATTCGATTTTCCTGATACCGTGAGTCACGTCCAGGGTGAAAAAAATCAGATTTTCGTGATACCGTGAGTTATGTCCAGGGTGAAAAAGATCAGATTTTCGTGATACCGTGAGTAAGGTCCAGGGTGAAAAAAATTATATTTTCCTGATACCTTGAGTTTAGTCCAGGTGAAAAAAAGAGATTTTCATGATACCATGAAAAAAGTTTAGGGTGAAAAAAATCCGATATTCCTGATACCGTGAGTAAGGTCCAGGGTGAAAAAAATCAGATTTTCCTGATACCGTGAGTAACGTCCCGGGTGAAAAAAATCATATTTTCCTGATACCGTGAGTAAAGTCCAGGGTGAAAAAAGTCAGATTTTCATGATACCGTGAGTAACGTCCCGGGTGAAAAAAATCATATTTTCCTGATACCGTGAGTAACGTCACGGGTGAAAAAAATCCGATTTTCCTGATACCGTGAGTAACGTCCCGGGTGAAAAAAATCATATTTTCCTGATACCGTGAGTAAAGTCCAGGGTGAAAAAAATCAGATTTTCCTGATACCGTGAGTAACGTCCCGGGTGAAAAAAATCATATTCCTGATTCCGTGAGTAAAGTCCAGGGTGAAAAAAATCAGATTTTCCTGATACCGTGAGTAACGTCCAGGGTGAAACAAATCAGATTTTCCTGATACCGTGAGTAACGTCCCGGGTGAAAAAAATCATATTTTCCTGATACCGTGAGTAAAGTCCAGGGTGAAAAAAGTCAGATTTTCATGATACCGTGAGTAACGTCCCGGGTGAAAAAAATCATATTTTCCTGATACCGTGAGTAAAGTCCAGGGTGAAAAAATCCGATTTTCCTGATACAGTGAGTAACATCCCGGGGTTAAAAAATCATATTTTCCAGATACCGTGAGTAAAGTCCAGGGTGAAAAAATCAGATTTTCCTGATACCATGAGTAGCGTCCCGGGTGAAAAAAATCAGATTTTCCTGATACCGTGAGTAACGTCCATCGTGAAGAAAATCAGATTTTCCTGATACCGTGAGTAACGTCCAGGGTGAAAAAAATTATATTTTCCTGATACCTTGAGTTTAGTCCAGGTGAAAAAAATCAGATTTTCCTGATACCGTGAGTAACGTCCCGGGTGAAAAAAATCATATTATCCTGATACCGTGAGAAACGTCCAAGGGTGAAAAAAATCATATTTTCCTGATACTGTGAGTAAAGTCCAGGGTGAAAAAAAAATCAAATTATCATGATACCATGGGTAATAGTCCAGGTGAAAAAAATCCGATTTTCCTGATACCGTGAGTCACGTCCAGGGTGAAAAAAGTCAGATTTTCATGATACCGTGAGTAACGTCCCGGGTGAAAAAAATCATATTTTCCTGATACCGTGAGTAACGTCCCGGGTGAAAAAAATCATATTTTCCTGATACCATGAGTAAAGTCCAGGGTGAAAAATATCAGATTTTCCTGATACCGTGGGTAACATCCTGGGTGAAAAAAATTATTATTTTCCTGATATCGTGAGTAACGTCCCGGGTGAAAAAAACCCGATTTTCCTGATACCGTGAGTAACGTCCAGGGTGAAAATAATCCGATTTTCCTGATACCGTGAGACACGTCCAGGGTGAAAAAAATCTGATTTTCCTGATACCGTGAGTAATGTACAGGGTGAAAAAATCCAATTTTCCTGATACCATGAGTAATGTCCAGGGTGAAAAAAATCAGATTTTCCTGATACCGTGAGTAACGTCCCGGGTGAAAAAAATCATATTTTCCTGATACCGTGAGAAACGTCCTGGGTGAAAAAAATCATATTTTCCTGATACCGTGAGTAAAGTCCAGGGTGAAAAAAATCAAATTTTCATGATACCATGGGTAATATTCCAGGTGAAAAAAATTCGATTTTCCTGATACCGTGAGTCACGTCCAGGGTGAAAAAAATCAGATTTTCGTGATACCGTGAGTTATGTCCAGGGTGAAAAAGATCAGATTTTCGTGATACCGTGAGTAAGGTCCAGGGTGAAAAAAATTATATTTTCCTGATACCTTGAGTTTAGTCCAGGTGAAAAAAAGAGATTTTCATGATACCATGAAAAAAGTTTAGGGTGAAAAAAATCCGATATTCCTGATACCGTGAGTAAGGTCCAGGGTGAAAAAAATCAGATTTTCCTGATACCGTGAGTAACGTCCCGGGTGAAAAAAATCATATTTTCCTGATACCGTGAGTAAAGTCCAGGGTGAAAAAAGTCAGATTTTCATGATACCGTGAGTAACGTCCCGGGTGAAAAAAATCATATTTTCCTGATACCGTGAGTAACGTCACGGGTGAAAAAAATCCGATTTTCCTGATACCGTGAGTAACGTCCCGGGTGAAAAAAATCATATTTTCCTGATACCGTGAGTAAAGTCCAGGGTGAAAAAAATCAGATTTTCCTGATACCGTGAGTAACGTCCCGGGTGAAAAAAATCATATTCCTGATTCCGTGAGTAAAGTCCAGGGTGAAAAAAATCAGATTTTCCTGATACCGTGAGTAACGTCCAGGGTGAAACAAATCAGATTTTCCTGATACCGTGAGTAACGTCCCGGGTGAAAAAAATCATATTTTCCTGATACCGTGAGTAAAGTCCAGGGTGAAAAAAGTCAGATTTTCATGATACCGTGAGTAACGTCCCGGGTGAAAAAAATCATATTTTCCTGATACCGTGAGTAAAGTCCAGGGTGAAAAAATCCGATTTTCCTGATACAGTGAGTAACATCCCGGGGTTAAAAAATCATATTTTCCAGATACCGTGAGTAAAGTCCAGGGTGAAAAAATCAGATTTTCCTGATACCATGAGTAGCGTCCCGGGTGAAAAAAATCAGATTTTCCTGATACCGTGAGTAACGTCCATCGTGAAGAAAATCAGATTTTCCTGATACCGTGAGTAACGTCCAGGGTGAAAAAAATTATATTTTCCTGATACCTTGAGTTTAGTCCAGGTGAAAAAAATCAGATTTTCCTGATACCGTGAGTAACGTCCCGGGTGAAAAAAATCATATTATCCTGATACCGTGAGAAACGTCCAAGGGTGAAAAAAATCATATTTTCCTGATACTGTGAGTAAAGTCCAGGGTGAAAAAAAAATCAAATTATCATGATACCATGGGTAATAGTCCAGGTGAAAAAAATCCGATTTTCCTGATACCGTGAGTCACGTCCAGGGTGAAAAAAGTCAGATTTTCATGATACCGTGAGTAACGTCCCGGGTGAAAAAAATCATATTTTCCTGATACCGTGAGTAACGTCCCGGGTGAAAAAAATCCGATTTTCCTGATACCGTGAGACACGTCCAGGGTGAAAAATATCTGATTTTCCTGATACCGTGAGTAACGTCCTGGGTGAAAAAAAGCATATTTTCCTGATACCGTGAGTAAAGTCCAGGGTGAAAAAAATCAGATTTTCCTGATACCGTGAGTAACGTCCCGGGTGAAAAAAAATCATATTCCTGATTCCGTGAGTAAAGTCCAGGGTGAAAAAAATCAGATTTTCCTGATACCGTGAGTAAGGTCCAGGGTGAAAAAAATCAGATTTTCCTGATACCGTGAGTAACGTACCGGGTGAAAAAAATCATATTTTCCTGATACCGTGAGTAACGTACAGGGTGAAAAAAATCCGATATTCCTGATACCATGAGTAAGGTCCAGGGTGAAAAAATCAGATTTTCCTGATACCATGAGTCACGTCCAGGGTGAAAAAAATCAGATTTTCCTGATACCGTGAGTAACATCCTGGGTGAAAAAAATTATATTTTCCTGATACCGTGAGTAACGTCCCGGGTGAAAAAAATCCGATTTTCCTGATACCGTGAGTAACGTCCAGGGTGAAAAAAATCCGATTTTCCTGATACCGTGAGACACGTCCAGGGTGAAAAAAATCTGATTTTCCTCATACCGTGAGTAACGTACAGGGTGAAAAAATCCGATTTTCCTGATACCATGAGTAATGTCCAGGGTGAAAAAAATCCGATTTTCCTGATACCGTGAGTCACGTCCAGGGTGAAAAAAATCAGATTTTCCTGATACCGTGAGTAACGTCCCGGGTGAAAAAAATCATATTTTCCTGATACCGTGAGTAAAGTCCAGGGTGAAAAAAGTCAGATTTTCATGATACCGTGAGTAACGTCCCGGGTGAAAAAATCATATTTTCCTGATACCGTGAGTAACGTCCCGGGTGAAAAAAATCATATTTTCCTGATACCATGAGTAAAGTCCAGGGTGAAAAAATCCGATTTTCCTGATACCGTGAGTAACATCCCGGGGTTAAAAAATCATATTTTCCTGATACCGTGAGTAAAGTCCAGGGTGAAAAAAAATCAGATTATTCTGATACCGTGAGTAACGTCCATCGTGAAAAAAAATCATATTTTCCTGAAACCGTGAGTAAAGTCCAGGGTGAAAAAAAAATCAAATTTTCATGATACCATGGGTAATAGTCCAGGTGAAAAAAATCCGATTTTCCTGATACCGTGAGTCACGTCCAGGGTGAAAAAAAATCAGATTTTCCAGATACCGTGAGTTATGTCCAGGGTGAAAAATATCAGATTTTCCTGATACCGTGAGTAACGTCCAGGGTGAAAAAAATTATATTTTCCTGATACCTTGAGTTTAGTCCAGGTGAAAAAAAAAGAGATTTTCATGATACCATGAAAAAAGTTTAGGGTGAAAAAAATCCGATATTCCTGATACCGTGAGTAAGGTCCAGGGTGAAAAAAGTCAGATTTTCATGATACCGTGAGTAACGTCCCGGGTGAAAAAAATCATATTTTCCTGATACCGTGAGTAACGTCCCGGGTGAAAAAAATCCGATTTTCCTGATACCGTGAGACACGTCCAGGGTGAAAAATATCTGATTTTCCTGATACCGTGAGTAACGTCCTGGGTGAAAAAATCATATTTTCCTGATACCGTGAGTAAAGTCCAGGGTGAAAAAAATCAGATTTTCCTGATACCGTGAGTAAGGTCCTGGGTGAAAAAAATCAGATTTTCCTGATACCGTGAGTAACGTCCCGGGTGAAAAAAATCATATTTTCCTGATACCATGAGTAACGTCCCGGGTGAAAAATATCCGATTTTCCTGATACCGTGAGTAACGTCCAGGGTGAAAAAAATCCGATTTTCCTGATACCGTGAGACACATCCAGGGTGAAAAAAATCTGATTTTCCTGATACCGTGAGTAACGTACAGGGTGAAAAAAATCCGATATTCCTGATACCATGAGTAAGGTCCAAGGTGAAAAAAATCAGATTTTCCTGATACCGTGAGTCACGTCCAGGGTGAAAAAAATCAGATTTTCCTGATACCGTGAGTAACGTCCCGGGTGAAAAAAATCAGATTTTCCTGATACCGTGAGTAACGTCCAGGGTGAAAAAAATCCGATTTTCCTGATACCGTGAGACACGTCCAGGGTGAAAAAAATCCTATTTTCCTGATACGGTGAGTAACGTACAGGGTGAAAAAATCCGATTTTCCTGATACCATGAGTAATGTCCAGGGTGAAAAAAATCCGATTTTCCTGATACCGTGAGTCACGTCCAGGGTGAAAAAAATCAGATTTTCCTGATACCGTGAGTAACGTCCCGGGTGAAAAAAATCATATTTTCCTGATACCGTGAGTAAAGTCCAGGGTGAAAAAAATCAGATTTTCCTGATACCGTGAGTAACGTCCCGGGTGAAAAAAATCATATTTTCCTGATACCGTGTGTAAAGTCCAGGGTGAAAAAAATCAGATTTTCCTGATACCGTGAGTAACGTCCCAGGTGAAAAAAATCAGATTTTCCTGATACCGTGAGTAACGTCCAGGGTGAAAAAAATCCGATTTTCCTGATACCGTGAGACACGTCCAGGGTGAAAAAAATCCTATTTTCCTGATACCGTGAGTAACGTACAGGGTGAAAAAATCCGATTTTCCTGATACCATGAGTAATGTCCAGGGTGAAAAAAATCCGATTTTCCTGATACCGTGAGTCACGTCCAGGGTGAAAAAAATCAGATTTTCCAGATACCGTGAGTTATGTCCAGGGTGAAAAATATCAGATTTTCCTGATACCGTGAGTAACGTCCAGGGTGAAAAAAATTATATTTTCCTGATACCTTGAGTTTAGTCCAGGTGAAAAAAAAAGAGATTTTCATGATACCATGAAAAAAGTTTAGGGTGAAAAAAATCCGATATTCCTGATACCGTGAGTAAGGTCCAGGGTGAAAAAAATCAAATTTTCATGATACCATGGGTAATAGTCCAGGTGAAAAAAATCCGATTTTCCTGATACCGTGAGTAACGTCCCGGGTGAAAAAAATCATATTTTCCTGATACCGTGAGTAAAGTCCAGGGTGAAAAAAATCAGATTTTCCTGATACCGTGAGTAACGTCCCGGGTGAAAAAAAATCATATTTTCCTGATACCGTGAGAAACGTCCTGGGTGAAAAAAATCATATTTTCCTGATACCGTGAGTAAAGTCCAGGGTGAAAAAAATCAAATTTTCATGATACCAATGGTAATATTCCAGGTGAAAAAAATCCGATTTTCCTGATACCGTGAGTCACGTCCAGGGTGAAAAAAATCAGATTTTCGTGATACCGTGAGTTATGTCCAGGGTGAAAAATATCAGATTTTCGTGATACCGTGAGTAAGGTCCAGGGTATAAAAAATTATATTTTCCTGATACCTTGAGTTTAGTCCAGGTGAAAAAAATAGATTTTCATGATACCATGAAAAAAGTTTAGGGTGAAAAAAATCCGATATTCCTGATACCGTGAGTAAGGTCCAGGGTGAAAAAAATCAGATTTTCCTGATACAGTGAGTAACGTCCCGGGTGAAAAAAATCAGATTTTCCTGATACCGTGAGACACGTCCAGGGTGAAAAAAATCAGATTTTCCTGATACCGTGAGTAACGTCCTGGGTGAAAAAATCATATTTTCCTGATACCGTGAGTAAAGTCCAGGGTGAAAAAAATTAGATTTTCCTGATACCGTGAGTAAGGTCCTGGGTGAAAAAAATCAGATTTTCCTGATACCGTGAGTAACGTCCCGGGTGAAAAAAATCATATTTTCCTGATACCGTGAGTAACGTCCCGGGTGAAAAAAATCCGATTTTCCTGATACCGTGAGTAACGTCCAGGGTGAAAAAAATCCGATTTTCCTGATACCGTGAGACACGTCCAGGGTGAAAAAAATTTGATTTTCCTGATACCGTGAGTAACGTACAGGGTGAAAAAAATCAGATATTCCTGATACCATGAGTAAGGTCCAAGGTGAAAAAAATCAGATTTTCCTGATACCGTGAGTCACGTCCAGGGTGAAAAAATCAGATTTTCCTGATACCGTGAGTAACGTCCCGGGTGAAAAAAATCCGATTTTCCTGATACCGTGAGTAACGTCCAGGGTGAAAAAAATCCGATTTTCCTGATACCGTGAGACACGTCCAGGGTGAAAAAAATCCTATTTTCCTGATACCGTGAGTAACGTACAGGGTGAAAAAATCCGATTTTCCTGATACCATGAGTAATGTCCAGGGTGAAAAAAATCCGATTTTCCTGATACCGTGAGTCACGTCCAGGGTGAAAAAAATCAGATTTTCCTGATACCGTGAGTAACGTCCCGGGTGAAAAAAATCATATTTTCCTGATACCGTGAGTAAAGTCCAGGGTGAAAAAAATCCGATTTTCCTGATACCGTGAGTAACGTCCCGGGTGAAAAAAATCATATTTTCCTGATACCGTGAGTAAAGTCCAGGGTGAAAAAAATCAGATTTTCCTGATACCGTGAGTAACGTCCCGGGTGAAAAAAAATCATATTTTCCAGATACCGTGAGAAACGTCCTGGGTGAAAAAAAATCATATTTTCCTGATACCGTGAGTAAAGTCCAGGGTGAAAAAAATCAAATTTTCATGATACCAATGGTAATATTGCAGGTGAAAAAAATCCGATTTTCCTGATACCGTGAGTCACGTCCAGGGTGAAAAAATCAGATTTTCGTGATACCGTGAGTTATGTCCAGGGTGAAAAATATCAGATTTTCGTGATACCGTGAGTAAGGTCCAGGGTGAAAAAAATTATATTTTCCTGATACCTTGAGTTTAGTCCAGGTGAAAAAAAGAGATTTTCATGATACCATGAAAAAAGTGTAGGGTGAAAAAAATCCGATATTCCTGATACCGTGAGTAAGGTCCAGGGTGAAAAAAATCAGATTTTCCTGATACCGTGATTAACGTCCCGGGTGAAAACAATTATATTTTCCTGATATCGTGAGTAACGTCTCGGGTGAAAAAAACCCGATTTTCCTGATACCGTGAGTAACGTCCAGGGTGAAAATAATCCGATTTTCCTGATACCGTGAGACACGTCCAGGGTGAAAAAAATCTGATTTTCCTGATACCGTGAGTAATGTCCAGGGTGAAAAAAATCCGATTTTCCTGATACCGTGAGTCACGTCCAGGGTGAAAAAAATCAGATTTTCCTGATACCGTGAGTAACGTCCCGGGTGAAAAAAATCATATTTTCCTGATACCGTGAGTAACGTCCTGGGTGAAAAAAATCATATTTTCCTGATACCGTGAGTCACGTCCAGGGTGAAAAAAATCAGATTTTCGTGATACCGTGAGTGATGTCCAGGGTGAAAAATATCAGATTTTCGTGATATCATGAGTAAGGTCCAGGGTGAAAAAAATTATATTTTCCTGATACCTTGAGTTTAGTCCAGGTAAAAAAAAGAGATTTTCATGATACCATGAAAAAAGTTTAGGGTGAAAAAAATCCGATATTCCTGATACCGTGAGTAAGGTCCAGGGTGAAAAAAATCAGATTTTCCTGATACCGTGAGTAACGTCCCGGGTGAAAAAAATCATATTTTCCTGATTCCGTGAGAAAAGTCCAGGGTGAAAAAAATCAGATTTTCCTGATACCGTGAGTAACGTCCAGGGTGAAACAAATCATATTTTCCTGATACCGTGAGTAAAGTCCAGGGTGAAAAAAGTCAGATTTTCATGATACCTTGAGTAACGTCCCGGGTGAGAAAAATCATATTTTCCTGATACCGTGAGTAACGACCCCGGTGAAAAAAATCATATTTTCCTGATGCCGTGAGTAAAGTCCAGGTTGAAAAAATCCGATTTTCCTGATACCGTGAGTAAAGTCCAGGGTTAAAAAAAAATCAAATTTTCATGATACCATGGGTAATAGTCCAGGTGAAAAAAATCAGATTTTCCTGATACTGTGAGTAACGTCCCAGGTGAAAAAAATCAGATTTTCCTGATACCGTGAGTAACGTCCATCGTGAAGAAAATCAGATTTTCCTGATACCGTGAGTAACGTCCAGGGTGAAAAAAATTATATTTTCCTGATACCTTGAGTTTAGTCCAGGTGAAAAAAAGAGATTTTCATGATACCATGAAAAAAGTTTAGGGTGAAAAAAATCCGATATTCCTGATACCGTGAGTAAAGTCCAGGGTGAAAAAAGTCAGATTTTCATGATACCATGAGTAACGTCCCGGGTGAAAAAAATCATATTTTCCTGATACCGTGAGTAACATCACGGGTGAAAAAAATCCGATTTTCCTGATACCGTGAGTAACGTCCAGGGTGAAAAAAATCATATTTTCCTGATACCGTGAGTAAAGTCCAGGGTGAAAAAAATCAGATTTCCCTGATACCGTGAGTAACGTCCAGGGTGAAAAAAAATCATATTCCTGATTCCGTGAGTAACGTCCAGGGTGAAACAAATCATATTTTCCTGATACCGTGAGTAAAGTCCAGGGTGAAAAAAGTCAGATTTTCATGATACCTTGAGTAACGTCCCGGGTGAAAAAAATCATATTTTCCTGATACCGTGAGTAACGTCCCCGGTGAAAAAAATCATATTTTCCTGATGCCGTGAGTAAAGTCCAGGTTGAAAAAATCCGATTTTCCTGATACCGTGAGTAACATCCCGGGGTTAAAAAATCATATTTTCCTGATACCGTGAGTAAAGTCCAGGGTGAATAAAATCAGATTTTCCTGATACCGTGAGTAACGTCCCGGGTGAAAAAAATCAGATTTTCCTGATACCGTGAGTAACGTCCATCGTGAAGAAAATCAGATTTTCCTGATACCGTGAGTAACGTCCAGGGTGAAAAAAATTATATTTTCCTGATACCTTGAGTTTAGTCCAGGTGAAAAAAAAGAGATTTTCATGATACCATGAAAAAAGTTTAGGGTGGAAAAAATCCGATATTCCTGATACCATGAGTAATGTCCAGGGTGAAAAAAAATCCGATTTTCCTGATACCGTGAGTCACGTCCAGGGTGAAAAAAATCAGATTTTCCTGATACCGTGAGTAACGTCCCGGGTGAAAAAAAATCATATTTTCCTGATACCGTGAGTAACGTCCTGGGTGAAAAAAATCATATTTTCCTGATACCGTGAGTCACGTCCAGGGTGAAAAAAATCAGATTTTCGTGATACCGTGAGTTATGTCCAGGGTGAAAAATATCAGATTTTCGTGATATCATGAGTAAGGTCCAGGGTGAAAAAAATTATATTTTCCTGATACCTTGAGTTTAGTCCAGGTGAAAAAAAGAGATTTTCATGATACCATGTAAAAAGTTTAGGGTGAAAAAAATCCGATATACCTGATACCATGAGTAAGGTCCAGGGTGAAAAAAATCAGATTTTCCTGATACCGTGAGTAACGTCCCGGGTGAAAAAAATCATATTTTCCTGATACCGTGAGTAAAGTCCAGGGTGAAAAAAGTCAGATTTTCATGATACCGTGAGTAACGTCCCGGGTGAAAAAAATCATATTTTCCTGATACCGTGAGTAACGTCACGGGTGAAAAAAATCCGATTTACCTGATACCGTGAGTAACGTCCAGGGTGAAAAAAATCATATTTTCCTGATACCGTGAGTAAGGTCCAGGGTGAAAAAAATCAGATTTTCCTGATACCGTGAGTAACGTCCCGGGTGAAAAAAATCATATTTTCCTGATACCGTGAGTAAAGTCCAGGGTGAAAAAAGTCAGATTTTCATGATACCGTGAGTAACGTCCCGGGTGAAAAAAATCATATTTTCCTGATACCGTGAGTAAAGTCCAGGGTGAAAAAAGTCAGATTTTCATGATACCGTGAGTAACGTCCCGGGTGAAAAAAATCATATTTTCCTGATACCGTGAGTAAAGTCCAGGGTGAAAAAAAACAGATTTCCCTGATACCGTGAGTAACGTCCAGGGTGAAAAAAATCATATTTTCCTGATACCGTGAGTAAGGTCCAGGGTGAAAAAAATCAGATTTCCCTGATACCGTGAGTAACGTCCAGGGTGAAAAAAATCATATTCCTGATTCCGTGAGTAAAGTCCAGGGTGAAAAAAATCAGATTTTCCTGATACCGTGAGTAACGTCCAGGGTGAAACAAATCATATTTTCCTGATACCGTGAGTAAAGTCCAGGGTGAAAAAAGTCAGATTTTCATGATACCTTGAGTAACGTCCCGGGTGAAAAAAATCATATTTTCCTGATACCGTGAGTAACGTCCCCGGTGAAAAAAATCATATTTTCCTGATGCCGTGAGTAAAGTCCAGGTTGAAAAAATCCGATTTTCCTGATACCGTGAGTAACATCCCGGGGTTAAAAAATCATATTTTCCTGATACCGTGAGTAAAGTCCAGGGTGAATAAAATCAGATTTTCCTGATACCGTGAGTAACGTCCCGGGTGAAAAAAATCAGATTTTCCTGATACCGTGAGTAACGTCCATCGTGAAGAAAATCAGATTTTCCTGATACCGTGAGTAACGTCCCGGGTGAAAAAAAATCTGATTTTCCTGATTCCGTGAGTCACGTTCATGGTGAAAAAAATTATATTTTCCTGATACCTTGAGTTTAGTCCAGCTGAAAAAAAAGAACCGATTTTCCTGATACCATGAAAAAAGTGATACCGTGATTCCTGATACCGTGAGTAACGTACAGTGTGAAAAAAATCATATTCCTGATTCCGTGAGTAAAGTCCAGGGTGAAAAAAATCAGATTTTCCTGATACCGTGAGTAACGTCCAGGGTGAAACAAATCAGATTTTCCTGATACCGTGAGTAACGTCCCGGGTGAAAAAAATCATATTTTCCTGATACCGTGAGTAAAGTCCAGGGTGAAAAAAGTCAGATTTTCATGATACCGTGAGTAACGTCCCGGGTGAAAAAAATCATATTTTCCTGATACCGTGAGTAAAGTCCAGGGTGAAAAAATCCGATTTTCCTGATACCGTGAGTAACATCCCGGAGTTTAAAAAATCATATTTTCCTGATACCGTGAGTAAAGTCCAGGGTGAAAAAAACCAGATTTTCCTGATACCGTGAGTAACGTCCCGGGTGAAAAAAATCAGATTTTCCTGATACCGTGAGTAACGTCCATCGTGAAGAAAATCAGATTTTCCTGATACCGTGAGTAACGTCCAGGGTGAAAAAAATTATATTTTCCTGATACCTTGAGTTTAGTCCAGGTGAAAAAACAAGAGATTTTCATGATACCATGAAAAAAGTTTAGGGTGAAAAAAATCCGATATTCCTGATACCATTAGTAAGGTCCAGGGTGAAAAAAAATCTGATTTTCCTGATACCGTGAGTAACGTCCCGGGTGAAAAAAATCATATTATACTGATACCGTGAGAAACGTCCAAGGGTGAAAAAAATCATATTTTCCTGATACCGTGAGTAAAGTCCAGGGTTAAAAAAAAATCAAATTTTCATGATACCATGGGTAATAGTCCAGGTGAAAAAAATCAGATTTTCCTGATACCGTGAGTCACGTCCAGGGTGAAAAAAATCAGATTTTCCAAATACCGTGAGTTATGTCCAGGGTGAAAAATATCAGATTTTCGTGATACCGTGAGTAAGGTCCAGGGTGAAAAAAATTATATTTTCCTGATACCTTGAGTTTAGTCCAGGTGAAAAAAAGAGATTTTCATGATACCATGAAAAAAGTTTAGGGTGAAAAAAATCCGATATTCCTGATACCGTGAGTAAAGTCCAGGGTGAAAAAAGTCAGATTTTCATGATACCGTGAGTAACGTCCCGGGTGAAAAAAATCATATTTTCCTGATACCGTGAGTAACGTCACGTGTGAAAAAAATCCGATTTTCCTGATACCGTGAGTAACGTCCAGGGTGAAAAAAATCATATTTTCCTGATACCGTGAGTAAAGTCCAGGGTGAAAAAAATCAGATTTCCCTGATACCGTGAGTAACGTCCAGGGTGAAAAAAAATCATATTCCTGATTCCGTGAGTAACGTCCAGGGTGAAACAAATCATATTTTCCTGATACCGTGAGTAAAGTCCAGGGTGAAAAAAGTCAGATTTTCATGATACCTTGAGTAACGTCCCGGGTGAAAAAAATCATATTTTCCTGATACCGTGAGTAACGTCCCCGGTGAAAAAAATCATATTTTCCTGATGCCGTGAGTAAAGTCCAGGTTGAAAAATCCGATTTTCCTGATACCGTGAGTAACATCCCGGGGTTAAAAAATCATATTTTCCTGATACCGTGAGTAAAGTCCAGGGTGAATAAAATCAGATTTTCCTGATACCGTGAGTAACGTCCCGGGTGAAAAAAATCAGATTTTCCTGATACCGTGAGTAACGTCCATCGTGAAGAAAATCAGATTTTCCTGATACCGTGAGTAACGTCCAGGGTGAAAAAAATTATATTTTCCTGATACCTTGAGTTTAGTCCAGGTGAAAAAAAAGAGATTTTCATGATACCATGAAAAAAGTTTAGGGTGGAAAAAATCCGATATTCCTGATACCATGAGTAATGTCCAGGGTGAAAAAAAATCCGATTTTCCTGATACCGTGAGTCACGTCCAGGGTGAAAAAAATCATATTTTCCTGATACCGTGAGTAACGTCCCGGGTGAAAAAAAATCATATTTTCCTGATACTGTGAGTAACGTCCTGGGTGAAAAAAATCATATTTTCCTGATACCGTGAGTCACGTCCAGGGTGAAAAAAATCAGATTTTCGTGATACCGTGAGTTATGTCCAGGGTGAAAAATATCAGATTTTCGTGATATCATGAGTAAGGTCCAGGGTGAAAAAAATTATATTTTCCTGATACCTTGAGTTTAGTCCAGGTGAAAAAAAGAGATTTTCATGATACCATGAAAAAAGTTTAGGGTGAAAAAAATCCGATATTCCTGATACCGTGAGTAAGGTCCAGGGTGAAAAAAATCAGATTTTCCTGATACCGTGAGTAACGTCCCGGGTGAAAAAAATCATATTTTCCTGATACCGTGAGTAAAGTCCAGGGTGAAAAAAGTCAGATTTTCATGATACCGTGAGTAACGTCCCGGGTGAAAAAAATCATATTTTCCTGATACCGTGAGTAACGTCACGGGTGAAAAAAATCCGATTTACCTGATACCGTGAGTAACGTCCAGGGTGAAAAAAATCATATTTTCCTGATACCGTGAGTAAGGTCCAGGGTGAAAAAAATCAGATTTTCCTGATACCGTGAGTAACGTCCCGGGTGAAAAAAATCATATTTTCCTGATACCGTGAGTAAAGTCCAGGGTGAAAAAAGTCAGATTTTCATGATACCGTGAGTAACGTCCCGGGTGAAAAAAATCATATTTTCCTGATACCGTGAGTAAAGTCCAGGGTGAAAAAAGTCAGATTTTCATGATACCGTGAGTAACGTCCCGGGTGAAAAAAATCATATTTTCCTGATACCGTGAGTAAAGTCCAGGGTGAAAAAAAACAGATTTCCCTGATACCGTGAGTAACGTCCAGGGTGAAAAAAATCATATTTTCCTGATACCGTGAGTAAGGTCCAGGGTGAAAAAAATCAGATTTCCCTCATACCGTGAGTAACGTCCAGGGTGAAAAAAATCATATTCCTGATTCCGTGAGTAAAGTCCAGGGTGAAAAAAATCAGATTTTCCTGATACCGTGAGTAACGTCCAGGGTGAAACAAATCATATTTTCCTGATACCGTGAGTAAAGTCCAGGGTGAAAAAAGTCAGATTTTCATGATACCTTGAGTAACGTCCCGGGTGAAAAAAATCATATTTTCCTGATACCGTGAGTAACGTCCCCGGTGAAAAAAATCATATTTTCCTGATGCCGTGAGTAAAGTCCAGGTTGAAAAAATCCGATTTTCCTGATACCGTGAGTAACATCCCGGGGTTAAAAAATCATATTTTCCTGATACCGTGAGTAAAGTCCAGGGTGAATAAAATCAGATTTTCCTGATACCGTGAGTAACGTCCCGGGTGAAAAAAATCAGATTTTCCTGATACCGTGAGTAACGTCCATCGTGAAGAAAATCAGATTTTCCTGATATCGTGAGTAACGTCCAGTGTGAAAAAAATTATATTTTCCTGATACCTTGAGTTTAGTCCAGGTGAAAAAAAAAGAGATTTTCATGATACCATGAAAAAAGTTTAGGGTGGAAAAAATCCGATATTCCTGATACCATGAGTAAGGTCCAGGGTGAAAAAAATCAGATTTTCCTGATACCGTGAGTAACGTCCGGGTGAAAAAAATTATATTTTCCTGATATCGTGAGTAACGTCCTGGGTGAAAAAAATCATATTTTCCTGATACCGTGAGTCACGTCCAGGGTGAAAAAAATCAGATTTTCGTGATACCGTGAGTTATGTCCAGGGTGAAAAATATCAGATTTTCGTGATATCATGAGTAAGGTCCAGGGTGAAAAAAATTATATTTTCCTGATACCTTGATTTTAGTCCAGGTGAAAAAAAGAGATTTTCATGATACCATGAAAAAAGTTTAGGGTGAAAAAAATCCGATATTCCTGATACCGTGAGTAAGGTCCAGGGTGAAAAAAATCAGATTTTCCTGATACCGTGAGTAACGTCCCGGGTGAAAAAAATCATATTTTCCTGATACCGTGAGTAAAGTCCAGGGTGAAAAAAGTCAGATTTTCATGATACCTTGAGTAACGTCCCGGGTGAAAAAAATCATATTTTCCTGATACCGTGAGTAAAGTCCAGGGTGAAAAAAGTCAGATTTTCATGATACCTTGAGTAACGTCCCGGGTGAAAAAAATCATATTTTCCTGATACCGTGAGTAACGTCCCCGGTGAAAAAAAATCATATTTTCCTGATGCCGTGAGTAAAGTCCAGGTTGAAAAAATCCGATTTTCCTGATACCGTGAGTAACATCCCGGGGTTAAAAAATCATATTTTCCTGATACCGTGAGTAAAGTCCAGGGTGAATAAAATCAGATTTTCCTGATACCGTGAGTAACGTCCCGGGTGAAAAAAATCAGATTTTCCTGATACCGTCAGTAACGTCCATCGTGAAGAAAATCAGATTTTCCTGATACCGTGAGTAACGTCCAGGGTGAAAAAAATTATATTTTCCTGATACCTTGAGTTTAGTCCAGGTGAAAAAAAAGAGATTTTCATGATACCATGAAAAAAGTTTAGGGTGGAAAAAATCCGATATTCCTGATACCATGAGTAAGGTCCAGGGTGAAAAAAATCAGATTTTCCTGATACCGTGAGTAACGTCCCGGGTGAAAAAAAATTATATTTTCCTGATATCGTGAGTAACGTCCCGGGTGAAAAAAACCCGATTTTCCTGATACCGTGAGTAACGTCCAAGGTGAAAATAATCTGATTTTCCTGATACCGTGAGACACGTCCAGGGTGAAAAAAATCTGATTTTCCTGATACCGTGAGTAACGTACAGGGTGAAAAAATCCGATTTTCCTGATACCATGAGTAATGTCCAGGGTGAAAAAAATCCGATTTTCCTGATACCGTGAGTCACGTCCAGGGTGAAAAAAATCAGATTTTCCTGATACCGTGAGTAACGTCCCGGGTGAAAAAAATTCATATTTTCCTGATACCGTGAGTAACGTCCTGGGTGAAAAAAATCATATTTTCCTGATACCGTGAGTCACGTCCAGGGTGAAAAAAATCAGATTTTCGTGATACCGTGAGTTATGTCCAGGGTGAAAAATATCAGATTTTCGTGATATCATGAGTAAGGTCCAGGGTGAAAAAAATTATATTTTCCTGATACCTTGAGTTTAGTCCAGGTGAAAAAAAGAGATTTTCATGATACCATGAAAAAAGTTTAGGGTGAAAAAAATCCGATATTCCTGATACCGTGAGTAAGGTCCAGGGTGAAAAAAATCAGATTTTCCTGATACCGTGAGTAACGTCCCGGGTGAAAAAAATCATATTTTCCTGATACCGTGAGTAAATTCCAGGGTGAAAAAAGTCAGATTTTCATGATACCGTGAGTAACGTCCCGGGTGAAAAAAAGCATATTTTCCTGATACCGTGAGTAACGTCACGGGTGAAAAAAATCCGATTTTCCTGATACCGTGAGTAACGTCCAGGGTGAAAAAAATCATATTTTCCTGATACCGTGAGTAAGGTCCTGGGTGAAAAAAATCAGATTTTCCTGATACCGTGAGTAACGTCCCGGGTGAAAAAAATCATATTTTCCTGATACCGTGAGTAAAGTCCAAGGTGAAAAAGTCAGATTTTCATGATACCGTGAGTAACGTCCCGGGTGAAAAAAATCATATTTTCCTGATACCGTGAGTATAGTCCAGGGTGAAAAAAGTCAGATTTTCATGATACCGTGAGTAACGTCCCGGGTGAAAAAAATCATATTTTCCTGATACCGTGAGTAAAGTCCAGGGTGAAAAAAATCAGATTTCCCTGATACCGTGAGTAACGTCCAGGGTGAAAAAAATCATATTTTCCTGATACCGTGAATA
Organism: Bradypodion pumilum; assembly: GCA_035047305.1. Classification (NCBI taxonomy): domain Eukaryota; kingdom Metazoa; phylum Chordata; class Lepidosauria; order Squamata; family Chamaeleonidae; genus Bradypodion; species Bradypodion pumilum. The sequence continues at coordinate 188,780,939 of JAWDJD010000003.1, forward strand.
AAGTCCAGGGTGAAAAAAATCAGATTTCCCTGATACCGTGAGTAACGTCCAGGGTGAAAAAAATCATATTCCTGATTCCGTGAGTAAAGTCCAGGGTGAAAAAAATCAGATTTTCCTGATACCGTGAGTAACGTCCAGGGTGAAACAAATCATATTTTCCTGATACCGTGAGTAAAGTCCAGGGTGAAAAAAGTCAGATTTTCATGATACCTTGAGTAACGTCACGGGTGAAAAAAATCATATTTTCCTGATACCGTGAGTAACGTCCCCGGTGGAAAAAATCATATTTTCCTGATGCCGTGAGTAAAGTCCAGGTTGAAAAAATCCGATTTTCCTGATACCGTGAGTAACATCCCGGGGTTAAAAAATCATATTTTCCTGATACCGTGAGTAAAGTCCAGGGTGAATAAAATCAGATTTTCCTGATACCGTGAGTAACGTCCCGGGTGAAAAAAATCAGATTATCCTGATACCGTGAGTAACGTCCATCGTGAAGAAAATCAGATTTTCCTGATACCGTGAGTAACGTCCAGTGTGAAAAAAATTATATTTTCCTGATACCTTGAGTTTAGTCCAGGTGAAAAAAAAGAGATTTTCATGATACCATGAAAAAAGTTTAGGGTGGAAAAAATCCGATATTCCTGATACCATGAGTAAGGTCCAGGGTGAAAAAAATCAGATTTTCCTGATACCGTGAGTAACGTCCCGGGTGAAAAAAATTATATTTTCCTGATATCGTGAGTAACGTCCCAGGTGAAAAAAACCCGATTTTCCTGATACCGTGAGTAACGTCCAAGGTGAAAATAATCTGATTTTCCTGATACCGTGAGACACGTCCAGGGTGAAAAAAATCTGATTTTCCTGATACCGTGAGTAACGTACAGGGTGAAAAAATCCGATTTTCCTGATACCATGAGTAATGTCCAGGGTGAAAAAAATCCGATTTTCCTGATACCGTGAGTCACGTCCAGGGTGCAAAAAATCAGATTTTCCTGATACCGTGAGTAACGTCCCGGGTGAAAAAAATCATATTTTTCTGATACCGTGAGTAACGTCCTGGGTGAAAAAAATCATATTTTCCTGATACCGTGAGTCACGTCCAGGGTGAAAAAAATCAGATTTTCGTGATACCGTGAGTTATGTCCAGGGTGAAAAATATCAGATTTTCGTGATATCATGAGTAAGGTCCAGGGTGAAAAAAATTATATTTTCCTGATACCTTGATTTTAGTCCAGGTGAAAAAAAGAGATTTTCATGATACCATGAAAAAAGTTTAGGGTGAAAAAAATCCGATATTCCTGATACCGTGAGTAAGGTCCAGGGTGAAAAAAATCAGATTTTCCTGATACCGTGAGTAACGTCCCGGGTGAAAAAAATCATATTTTCCTGATACCGTGAGTAAAGTCCAGGGTGAAAAAAGTCAGATTTTCATGATACCTTGAGTAACGTCCCGGGTGAAAAAAATCATATTTTCCTGAAACCGTGAGTAACGTCCCCGGTGAAAAAAAATCATATTTTCCTGATGCCGTGAGTAAAGTCCAGGTTGAAAAAATCCGATTTTCCTGATACCGTGAGTAACATCCCGGGGTTAAAAAATCATATTTTCCTGATACCGTGAGTAACGTCCAGGGTGAAACAAATCAGATTTTCCTGATACCGTGAGTAACGTCCCGGGTGAAAAAAATCATATTTTCATGATACCGTGAGTAAAGTCCAGGGTGAAAAAAGTCAGATTTTCATGATACCGTGAGTAACGTCCCGGGTGAAAAAAATCATATTTTCCTGATACCGTGAGTAAAGTCCAGGGTGAAAAAAATCAGATTTCCCTGATACCGTGAGTAACGTCCAGGGTGAAAAAAATCATATTTTCCTGATACCGTGAGTAAAGTCCAGGGTGAAAAAAATCAGATTTCCCTGATACCGTGAGTAACGTCCAGGGTGAAAAAAATCATATTCCTGATTCCGTGAGTAAAGTCCAGGGTGAAAAAAATCAGATTTTCCTGATACCGTGAGTAACGTCCAGGGTGAAACAAATCATATTTTCCTGATACCGTGAGTAAAGTCCAGGGTGAAAAAAGTCAGATTTTCATGATACCTTGAGTAACGTCACGGGTGAAAAAAATCATATTTTCCTGATACCGTGAGTAACGTCCCCGGTGAAAAAAATCATATTTTCCTGATGCCGTGAGTAAAGTCCAGGTTGAAAAAATCCGATTTTCCTGATACCGTGAGTAACATCCCGGGGTTAAAAAATCATATTTTCCTGATACCGTGAGTAAAGTCCAGGGTGAATAAAATCAGATTTTCCTGATACCGTGAGTAACGTCCCGGGTGAAAAAAATCAGATTTTCCTGATACCGTGAGTAACGTCCATCGTGAAGAAAATCAGATTTTCCTGATACCGTGAGTAACGTCCAGGGTGAAAAAAATTATATTTTCCTGATACCTTGAGTTTAGTCCAGGTGAAAAAAAAGAGATTTTCATGATACCATGAAAAAAGTTTAGGGTGGAAAAAATCCGATATTCCTGATACCATGAGTAAGGTCCAGGGTGGAAAAAATCAGATTTTCCTGATACCGTGAGTAACGTCCCGGGTGAAAAAAATTATATTTTCCTGATATCGTGAGTAATGTCCCAGGTGAAAAAAACCCGCTTTTCCTGATACCGTGAGTAACGTCCAAGGTGAAAATAATCTGATTTTCCTGATACCGTGAGACACGTCCAGGGTGAAAAAAATCTGATTTTCCTGATACCGTGAGTAACGTACAGGGTGAAAAAATCCGATTTTCCTGATACCATGAGTAATGTCCAGGGTGAAAAAAATCCGATTTTCCTGATACCGTGAGTCACGTCCAGGGTGCAAAAAATCAGATTTTCCTGATACCGTGAGTAACGTCCCGGGTGAAAAAAATCATATTTTCCTGATACCGTGAGTAACGTCCTGGGTGAAAAAAAATCATATTTTCCTGATACCGTGAGTCACGTCCAGGGTGAAAAAAATCAGATTTTCGTGATACCGTGAGTTATGTCCAGGGTGAAAAATATCAGATTTTCGTGATATCATGAGTAAGGTCCAGGGTGAAAAAAATTATATTTTCCTGATACCTTGAGTTTAGTCCAGGTGAAAAAAAGAGATTTTCATGATACCATGAAAAAAGTTTAGGGTGAAAAAAATCCGATATTCCTGATACCGTGAGTAAGGTCCAGGGTGAAAAAAATCAGATTTTCCTGATACCGTGAGTAACGTCCCGGATGAAAAAAATCATATTTTCCTGATGCCGTGAGTAAAGTCCAGGGTGAAAAAAGTCAGATTTTCATGATACCGTGAGTAACGTCCCGGGTGAAAAAAATCATATTTTCCTGATACCGTGAGTAACGTCCAGGGTGAAACAAATCAGATTTTCCTGATACCGTGAGTAACGTCCCGGGTGAAAAAAAATCATATTTTCCTGATACCGTGAGTAAAGTCCAGGGTGAAAAAAGTCAGATTTTCATGATACCGTGAGTAACGTCCCGGGTGAAAAAAATCATATTTTCCTGATACCGTGAGTAAAGTCCAGGGTGAAAAAATCCGATTTTCCTGATACCGTGAGTAACATCCCGGAGTTAAAAAAATCATATTTTCCTGATACCGTGAGTAAAGTCCAGGGTGAAAAAAACCAGATTTTCCTGATACCGTGAGTAACGTCCCGGGTGAAAAAAATCATATTTTCCTGATGCCGTGAGTAAAGTCCAGGTTGAAAAAATCCGATTTTCCTGATACCGTGAGTAACATCCCGGGGTTAAAAAATCATATTTTCCTGATACCGTGAGTAAAGTCCAGGGTGAATAAAATCAGATTTTCCTGATACCGTGAGTAACGTCCCGGGTGAAAAAAATCAGATTTTCCTGATACCGTGAGTAACGTCCATCGTGAAGAAAATCAGATTTTCCTGATACCGTGAGTAACGTCCAGGGTGAAAAAAATTATATTTTCCTGATACCTTGAGTTTAGTCCAGGTGAAAAAAAAGAGATTTTCATGATACCATGAAAAAAGTTTAGGGTGGAAAAAATCCGATATTCCTGATACCATGAGTAAGGTCCAGGGTGAAAAAAATCAGATTTTCCTGATACCGTGAGTAACGTCCCGGGTGAAAAAAATTATATTTTCCTGATATCGTGAGTAACGTCCCGGGTGAAAAAAACCCGATTTTCCTGATACCATGAGTAACGTCCAGGGTGAAAATAATCTGATTTTCCTGATACCGTGAGACACGTCCAGGGTGAAAAAAATCTGATTTTCCTGATACCGTGAGTAACGTACAGGGTGAAAAAATCCGATTTTCCTGATACCATGAGTAATGTCCAGGGTGAAAAAAATCCGATTTTCCTGATACCGTGAGTCACGTCCAGGGTGCAAAAAATCAGATTTTCCTGATACCGTGAGTAACGTCCCGGGTGAAAAAAATCATATCTTCCTGATACCGTGAGTCACATCCAGAGTGAAAAAAAATCAGATTTTTGTGATACCGTGAGTTATGTCCAGGGTGAAAAATATCAGATTTTCGTGATATCATGAGTAAGGTCCAGGGTGAAAAAAATTATATTTTCCTGATACCTTGAGTTTAGTCCAGGTGAAAAAAAGAGATTTTCATGATACCATGAAAAAAGTTTAGGGTGAAAAAAATCCGATATTCCTGATACCGTGAGTAAGGTCCAGGGTGAAAAAAATCAGATTTTCCTGATACCGTGAGTAACGTCCCGGGTGAAAAAAATCATATTTTCCTGATACCGTGAGTAAAGTCCAGGGTGAAAAAAGTCAGATTTTCATGATACCGTGAGTAACGTCCCGGGTGAAAAAAAATCATATTTTCCTGATACCGTGAGTAACGTCACGGGTGAAAAAAATCTGATTTTCCTGATACCGTGAGTAACGTCCAGGGTGAAAAAAATCATATTTTCCTGATACCGTGAGTAAAGTCCAGGGTGAAAAAAATCGGATTTTACTGATACCGTGAGTAACGTCCCGGGTGAAAAAAATCATATTCCTGATTCCGTGAGTAAAGTCCAGGGTGAAAAAAATCAGATTTTCCTGATACCGTGAGTAACGTCCAGGGTGAAACAAATCAGATTTTCCTGATACCGTGAGTAACGTCCCGGGTGAAAAAAATCATATTTTCCTGATACCGTGAGTAAAGTCCAGGGTGAAAAAAGTCAGATTTTCATGATACCGTGAGTAACGTCCCGGGTGAAAAAAATCATATTTTCCTGATACCGTGAGTAAAGTCCAGGGTGAAAAAATCCGATTTTCCTGATACCGTGAGTAACATCCCAAAGTTAAAAAAATCATATTTTCCTGATACCGTGAGTAAAGTCCAGGGTGAAAAAAACCAGATTTTCCTGATACCGTGAGTAACGTCCCGGGTGAAAAAAATCAGATTTTCCTGATACCGTGAGTAACGTCCCGGGTGAAAAAAATCATATTTTCCTGATACCGTGAGTAAAGTCCAGGGTGAAAAAAGTCAGATTTTCATGATACCGTGAGTAACGTCCCGGGTGAAAAAAAATCATATTTTCCTGATACCGTGAGTAACGTCACGGGTGAAAAAAATCTGATTTTCCTGATACCGTGAGTAACGTCCAGGGTGAAAAAAATCATATTTTCCTGATACCGTGAGTAAAGTCCAGGGTGAAAAAAATCGGATTTTACTGATACCGTGAGTAACGTCCCGGGTGAAAAAAATCATATTCCTGATTCCGTGAGTAAAGTCCAGGGTGAAAAAAATCAGATTTTCCTGATACCGTGAGTAACGTCCAGGGTGAAACAAATCAGATTTTCCTGATACCGTGAGTAACGTCCCGGGTGAAAAAAATCATATTTTCCTGATACCGTGAGTAAAGTCCAGGGTGAAAAAAGTCAGATTTTCATGATACCGTGAGTAACGTCCCGGGTGAAAAAAATCATATTTTCCTGATACCGTGAGTAAAGTCCAGGGTGAAAAAATCCGATTTTCCTGATACCGTGAGTAACATCCCAAAGTTAAAAAAATCATATTTTCCTGATACCGTGAGTAAAGTCCAGGGTGAAAAAAACCAGATTTTCCTGATACCGTGAGTAACGTCCCGGGTGAAAAAAATCAGATTTTCCTGATACCGTGATTAACGTCCATCGTGAAGAAAATCAGATTTTCCTGATACCGTGAGTAACGTCCAGGGTGAAAAAAATTATATTTTCCTGATACCTTGAGTTTAGTCCAGGTGAAAAAACAAGAGATTTTCATGATACCATGAAAAAAGTTTAGGGTGAAAAAAATCCGATATTCCTGATACCATTAGTAAGGTCCAGGGTGAAAAAAATCTGATTTTCCTGATACCGTGAGTAACGTCCCGGGTGAAAAAAATCATATTATACTGATACCGTGAGAAACGACCAAGGGTGAAAAAAATCATATTTTCCTGATACCGTGAGAAAAGTCCAGGGTGAAAAAAAAATCAAATTTTCATGATACCATGGGTAATAGTCCAGGTGAAAAAAATCAGATTTTCCTGATACCGTGAGTCACGTCCAGGGTGAAAAAAATCAGATTTTCCAGATACCGTGAGTTATGTCCAGGGTGAAAAATATCAGATTTTCCTGATACCGTGAGTAACGTCCAGGGTGAAAAAAATTATATTTTCCTGATACCTTGAGTTTAGTCCAGGTGAAAAAAAAGAGATTTTCATGATACCATGAAAAAAGTTTAGGGTGAAAAAAATCCGATATTCCTGGTACCGTGAGTAAGGTCCAGGGTGAAAAAAGTCAGATTTTCATGATACCGTGAGTAACGTCCCGGGTGAAAAAAATCATATTTTCCTGATACCGTGAGTAAAGTCCAGGGTGAAAAAAGTCAGATTTTCATGATACCGTGAGTAACGTCCCGGGTGAAAAAAATCATATTTTCCTGATACCGTGAGTAACGTCACGGGTGAAAAAAATCTGATTTTCCTGATACCGTGAGTAACGTCCAGGGTGAAAAAAATCATATTTTCCTGATACCGTGAGTAAAGTCCAGGGTGAAAAAAATCGGATTTTCCTGATACCGTGAGTAACGTCCCGGGTGAAAAAAATCATATTCCTGATTCCGTGAGTAAAGTCCAGGGTGAAAAAAATCAGATTTTCCTGATACCGTGAGTAACGTCCAGGGTGAAACAAATCAGACTTTCCTGATACCGTGAGTAACGTCCCGGGTGAAAAAAATCATATTTTCCTGATACCGTGAGTAAAGTCCAGGGTGAAAAAAGTCAGATTTTCATGATACTGTGAGTAACGTCCCGGGTGAAAAAAATCATATTTTCCTGATACCGTGAGTAAAGTCCAGGGTGAAAAAATCCGATTTTCCTGATACCGTGAGTAACATCCCGGAGTTAAAAAAATCATATTTTCCTGATACCGTGAGTAAAGTCCAGGGTGAAAAAAACCAGATTTTCCTGATACCGTGAGTAACGTCCCGGGTGAAAAAAATCAGATTTTCCTGATACCGTGAGTAACGTCCATCGTGAAGAAAATCAGATTTTCCTGATACCGTGAGTAACGTCCAGGGTGAAAAAAATTATATTTTCCTGATACCTTGAGTTTAGTCCAGGTGAAAAAACAAGAGATTTTCATGATACCATGAAAAAAGTTTAGGGTGAAAAAAATCCGATATTCCTGATACCATTAGTAAGGTCCAGGGTGAAAAAAATCTGATTTTCCTGATACCGTGAGTAACGTCCCGGGTGAAAAAAATCATATTATACTGATACCGTGAGAAACGACCAAGGGTGAAAAAAATCATATTTTCCTGATACCGTGAGTAAAGTCCAGGGTGAAAAAAAAATCAAATTTTCATGATACCATGGGTAATAGTCCAGGTGAAAAAAATCAGATTTTCCTGATACCGTGAGTCACGTCCAGGGTGAAAAAAATCAGATTTTCCAGATACCGTGAGTTATGTCCAGGGTGAAAAATATCAGATTTTCCTGATACCGTGAGTAACGTCCAGGGTGAAAAAATTTATATTTTCCTGATACCTTGAGTTTAGTCCAGGTGAAAAAAAAGAGATTTTCATGATACCATGAAAAAAGTTTAGGGTGAAAAAAATCCGATATTCCTGGTACCGTGAGTAAGGTCCAGGGTGAAAAAAGTCAGATTTTCATGATACCGTGAGTAACGTCCCGGGTGAAAAAAATCATATTTTCCTGATACCGTGAGTAAAGTCCAGGGTGAAAAAAGTCAGATTTTCATGATACCGTGAGTAACGTCCCGGGTGAAAAAAATCATATTTTCCTGATACCGTGAGTAACGTCCCGGGTGAAAAAAATCTGATTTTCCTGATACCGTGAGTAACGTCCAGGGTGAAAAAAATCATATTTTCCTGATACCGTGAGTAAAGTCCAGGGTGAAAAAAATCGGATTTTCCTGATACCGTGAGTAACGTCCCGGGTGAAAAAAATCATATTCCTGATTCCATGAGTAAAGTCCAGGGTGAAAAAAAATCAGATTTTCCTGATACCGTGAGTAACGTCCAGGGTGAAACAAATCAGATTTTCCTGATACCGTGAGTAATGTCCCGGGTGAAAAAAATCATATTTTCCTGATACCGTGAGTAAAGTCCAGGGTGAAAAAAGTCAGATTTTCATGATACCGTGAGTAACGTCCCGGGTGAAAAAAATCATATTTTCCTGATACCGTGAGTAAAGTCCAGGGTGAAAAAATTCGATTTTCCTGATACCGTGAGTAACATCCCGGAGTTAAAAAAATCATATTTTCCTGATACCGTGAGTAAAGTCCAGGGTGAAAAAAACCAGATTTTCCTGATACCGTGAGTAACGTCCCGGGTGAAAAAAATCAGATTTTCCTGATACCGTGAGTAACGTCCATCGTGAAGAAAATCAGATTTTCCTGATACCGTGAGTAACGTCCAGGGTGAAAAAATTATATTTTCCTGATACCTTGAGTTTAGTCCAGGTGAAAAAACAAGAGATTTTCATGATACCATGAAAAAAGTTTAGGGTGAAAAAAATCCGATATTCCTGATACCATTAGTAAGGTCCAGGGTGAAAAAAATCTGATTTTCCTGATACCGTGAGTAACGTCCCGGGTGAAAAAAATCATATTATACTGATACCGTGAGAAACGACCAAGGGTGAAAAAAATCATATTTTCCTGATACCGTGAGTAAAGTCCAGGGTGAAAAAAAAATCAAATTTTCATGATACCATGGGTAATAGTCCAGGTGAAAAAAATCAGATTTTCCTGATACCGTGAGTCACGTCCAGGGTGAAAAAAATCAGATTTTCCAGATACCGTGAGTAAGGTCCAGGGTGAAAAAAGTCAGATTTTCATGATACCGTGAGTAACGTCCCGGGTGAAAAAAATCATATTTTCCTGATACCGTGAGTAACGTCCCGGGTGAAAAAAAATCATATTCCTGATTCCGTGAGTAAAGTCCAGGGTGAAAAAAATCAGATTTTCCTGATACCGTGAGTAAGGTCCAGGGTGAAAAAAATCCGATTTTCCTGATACCGTGAGACACGTCCAGGGTGAAAAATATCTGATTTTCCTGATACCGTGAGTAACGTCCTGGATGAAAAAAATCTTATTTTCCTGAAACCGTGAGTAAAGTCCAGGGTGAAAAAAATCAGATTTTCCTGATACCGTGAGTAACGTCCCGGGTGAAAAAAAATCATATTCCTGATTCCGTGAGTAAAGTCCAGGGTGAAAAAAATCAGATTTTCCTGATACCGTGAGTAAGGTCCAGGGTGAAAAAAATCAGATTTTCCTGATACCGTGAGTAACGTCCCGGGTGAAAAAATCATATTTTCCTGATACCGTGAGTAAAGTCCAGGGTGAAAAAAGTCAGATTTTCCTGATACCGTGAGTAACGTCCAGGGTGAAAAAAATCCGATTTTCCTGATACCGTGAGACACGTCCAGGGTGAAAAAAATCTGATTTTCCTGATACCGTGAGTAACGTACAGCGTGAAAAAAATCCGATTTTCCTGATACCATGAGTAATGTCCAGGGTGAAAAAAATCCGATTTTCCTGATACCGTGAGTCACGTTCAGGGTGAAAAAAATCAGATTTTCCTGATACTGTGAGTAACGTCCAGGGTGAGAAAAATTATATTTTCCTGATACCATGAGTTTAGTCCAGGTGAAAAAAAAAGAACCGATTTTCATGATACCATGAAAAAAGTTTAGGGTGAAAAAAATCCATTATTCCTGATACCATGAGTAACGTCCAGGGTGAAAAAAATCAGATTTTCCTGATACCGTGAGTAATGTCCAGGGTGAAAAAAATCAGATTTTCCTGATACCGTGAGTAACGTCCAGGGAGAAAAAAATCATATTTGTCTGATACCGTGAGTTTAGTCCAGGTGAAAAAAATTCAGATTTTCAAGATACCATGAAAAATGTTTAGGCTGAAAAAAATCCGATACTCCTGATACCGTGAGTAACGTCCAGGGTGAAAAAAATCAGATTTTTCTGATACCGTGAGTAACGTCCCGGGTGAAAAAAATCAGATTTTCCTGATACCGTGAGTAATGTCCATCGTGAAGAAAATCAGATTTTCCTGATACCGTGAGTAACGTCCAGGGTGAAAAAAAACCAGATTTTCCTGATACCGTGAGTAACGTCCCGGGTGAAAAAATCAGATTTTCCTGATACCGTGAGTAACGTCCATCGTGAAGAAAATCAGATTTTCCTGATACTGTGAGTAACGTCCAGGGTGAAAAAAATCAGATTTTCCTGATACCGTGAGTAACGTCCCGGGTGAAAAAAATCAGATTTTCCTGATACCGTGAGTAACGTCCATCGTGAAGAAAATCAGATTTTCCTGATACCGTGAGTAACGTCCAGGGTGAAAAAAATTATATTTTCCTGATACCTTGAGTTTAGTCCAGGTGAAAAAACAAGAGATTTTCATGATACCATGAAAAAAGTTTAGGGTGAAAAAAATCCGATATTCCTGATACCATTAGTAAGGTCCAGGGTGAAAAAAATCTGATTTTCCTGATACCGTGAGTAACGTCCCGGGTGAAAAAAATCATATTATACTGATACCGTGAGAAACGACCAAGGGTGAAAAAAATCATATTTTCCTGATACCGTGAGTAAAGTCCAGGGTGAAAAAAAAATCAAATTTTCATGATACCATGGGTAATAGTCCAGGTGAAAAAAATCAGATTTTCCTGATACCGTGAGTCACGTCCAGGGTGAAAAAAATCAGATTTTCCAGATACCGTGAGTTATGTCCAGGGTGAAAAATATCAGATTTTCCTGATACCGTGAGTAACGTCCAGGGTGAAAAAATTTATATTTTCCTGATACCTTGAGTTTAGTCCAGGTGAAAAAAAAGAGATTTTCATGATACCATGAAAAAAGTTTAGGGTGAAAAAAATCCGATATTCCTGGTACCGTGAGTAAGGTCCAGGGTGAAAAAAGTCAGATTTTCATGATACCGTGAGTAACGTCCCGGGTGAAAAAAATCATATTTTCCTGATACCGTGAGTAAAGTCCAGGGTGAAAAAAGTCAGATTTTCATGATACCGTGAGTAACGTCCCGGGTGAAAAAAATCATATTTTCCTGATACCGTGAGTAACGTCCCGGGTGAAAAAAATCTGATTTTCCTGATACCGTGAGTAACGTCCAGGGTGAAAAAAATCATATTTTCCTGATACCGTGAGTAAAGTCCAGGGTGAAAAAAATCGGATTTTCCTGATACCGTGAGTAACGTCCCGGGTGAAAAAAATCATATTCCTGATTCCATGAGTAAAGTCCAGGGTGAAAAAAAATCAGATTTTCCTGATACCGTGAGTAACGTCCAGGGTGAAACAAATCAGATTTTCCTGATACCGTGAGTAATGTCCCGGGTGAAAAAAATCATATTTTCCTGATACCGTGAGTAAAGTCCAGGGTGAAAAAAGTCAGATTTTCATGATACCGTGAGTAACGTCCCGGGTGAAAAAAATCATATTTTCCTGATACCGTGAGTAAAGTCCAGGGTGAAAAAATTCGATTTTCCTGATACCGTGAGTAACATCCCGGAGTTAAAAAAATCATATTTTCCTGATACCGTGAGTAAAGTCCAGGGTGAAAAAAACCAGATTTTCCTGATACCGTGAGTAACGTCCCGGGTGAAAAAAATCAGATTTTCCTGATACCGTGAGTAACGTCCATCGTGAAGAAAATCAGATTTTCCTGATACCGTGAGTAACGTCCAGGGTGAAAAAATTATATTTTCCTGATACCTTGAGTTTAGTCCAGGTGAAAAAACAAGAGATTTTCATGATACCATGAAAAAAGTTTAGGGTGAAAAAAATCCGATATTCCTGATACCATTAGTAAGGTCCAGGGTGAAAAAAATCTGATTTTCCTGATACCGTGAGTAACGTCCCGGGTGAAAAAAATCATATTATACTGATACCGTGAGAAACGACCAAGGGTGAAAAAAATCATATTTTCCTGATACCGTGAGTAAAGTCCAGGGTGAAAAAAAAATCAAATTTTCATGATACCATGGGTAATAGTCCAGGTGAAAAAAATCAGATTTTCCTGATACCGTGAGTCACGTCCAGGGTGAAAAAAATCAGATTTTCCAGATACCGTGAGTAAGGTCCAGGGTGAAAAAAGTCAGATTTTCATGATACCGTGAGTAACGTCCCGGGTGAAAAAAATCATATTTTCCTGATACCGTGAGTAACGTCCCGGGTGAAAAAAAATCATATTCCTGATTCCGTGAGTAAAGTCCAGGGTGAAAAAAATCAGATTTTCCTGATACCGTGAGTAAGGTCCAGGGTGAAAAAAATCCGATTTTCCTGATACCGTGAGACACGTCCAGGGTGAAAAATATCTGATTTTCCTGATACCGTGAGTAACGTCCTGGATGAAAAAAATCTTATTTTCCTGAAACCGTGAGTAAAGTCCAGGGTGAAAAAAATCAGATTTTCCTGATACCGTGAGTAACGTCCCGGGTGAAAAAAAATCATATTCCTGATTCCGTGAGTAAAGTCCAGGGTGAAAAAAATCAGATTTTCCTGATACCGTGAGTAAGGTCCAGGGTGAAAAAAATCAGATTTTCCTGATACCGTGAGTAACGTCCCGGGTGAAAAAAATCATATTTTCCTGATACCGTGAGTAAAGTCCAGGGTGAAAAAAGTCAGATTTTCCTGATACCGTGAGTAACGTCCAGGGTGAAAAAAATCCGATTTTCCTGATACCGTGAGACACGTCCAGGGTGAAAAAAATCTGATTTTCCTGATACCGTGAGTAACGTACAGCGTGAAAAAAATCCGATTTTCCTGATACCATGAGTAATGTCCAGGGTGAAAAAAATCCGATTTTCCTGATACCGTGAGTCACGTTCAGGGTGAAAAAAATCAGATTTTCCTGATACTGTGAGTAACGTCCAGGGTGAGAAAAATTATATTTTCCTGATACCATGAGTTTAGTCCAGGTGAAAAAAAAAGAACCGATTTTCATGATACCATGAAAAAAGTTTAGGGTGAAAAAAATCCATTATTCCTGATACCATGAGTAACGTCCAGGGTGAAAAAAATCAGATTTTCCTGATACCGTGAGTAATGTCCAGGGTGAAAAAAATCAGATTTTCCTGATACCGTGAGTAACGTCCAGGGAGAAAAAAATCATATTTGTCTGATACCGTGAGTTTAGTCCAGGTGAAAAAAATTCAGATTTTCAAGATACCATGAAAAAAGTTTAGGGTGAAAAAAATCCGATACTCCTGATACCGTGAGTAACGTCCAGGGTGAAAAAAATCAGATTTTTCTGATACCGTGAGTAACGTCCCGGGTGAAAAAAATCAGATTTTCCTGATACCGTGAGTAATGTCCATCGTGAAGAAAATCAGATTTTCCTGATACCGTAAGTAACGTCCAGGGTGAAAAAAAAACCAGATTTTCCTGATACCGTGAGTAACGTCCCGGGTGAAAAAATCAGATTTTCCTGATACCGTGAGTAACGTCCATCGTGAAGAAAATCAGATTTTCCTGATACTGTGAGTAACGTCCAGGGTGAAAAAAATCAGATTTTCCTGATACCGTGAGTAACGTCCAGGGTGAAAAAATCAGATTTTCCTGATACCGTGAGTAACGTCCAGGGTGAAAAAAATCAGATTTTCCTGATACCGTGAGTAACATACAGTGTGAAAAAAATCAGATTTTCCTGATACCGTGAGTTATGTCCAGGGTGAAAAATATCAGATTTTCCTGATACCGTGAGTAACGTCCCGGGTGAAAAAAATCCGATTTTCCTGATACCAAGAGTAACGTCCAGGGTGAAACAAATCCGATTTTCCTGATACCGTGAGACACGTCCAGGATGAAAAAAATCTGATTTTCCTGATTCTGTGAGTAACGTACATGGTGAAAAAAATCCGATTTTCCTGATACCATGAGTAATGTCCAGGGTGAAAAAAATTATATTTTTCTGATACCTTGAGTTTAGTCCAGCTGAAAAAAAAAACCGATTTTCATGATACCATGAAAAAAGTTTAGGGTGAAAAAATCCGATACTCCTGATACCGTGAGTAACGTCCAGGGTGAAAAATATCCGATTTTCCTGATACCGTGAGTAACGTCCAGGGTGAAAAAAATTCACCCTGATACCTTGAGTTTAGTCCAGGTGAAAAAAAGAGATTTTCATGATGCCATGAAAAAAGTTTAGGGTGAAAAAAATCCGATATTCCTGATACCGTGAGTAAGGTCCAGGGTGAAAAAAATCAGATTTTCCTGATACCGTGAGTAACGTCCCGCGTGAAAAAAACCATATTTTCCTGATACCGTGAGTAAGGTCCAGGGTGAAAAAAATCAGATTTTCCTGATACCGTGAGTCACGTCCCGGGTGAAAAAAATCATATTTTCCTGATACCATGAGTAAAGTCCAGGGTGAAAAAAGTCAGATTTTCATGATACCGTGAGTAACGTCCCGGGTGAAAAAAATCATATTTTCCTGATACCGTGAGTAACGTCCCGGGTGAAAAATATCTGATTTTCCTGATACCATGAGTAACGTCCATCGTGAAGAAAATCAGATTTTCCTGATACCAAGAGTAACGTCCCGGGTGAAAAAAATCCGATTTTCCTGATACCGTGAGTAAGGTCCAGGGTGAAAAAAATCCGATTTTCCTGATACCATGAGACACGTCCAGGGTGAAAAAAATCTGATTCTCCTGATACCGTGAGTAACGTACAGGGTGAAAAAAATCCGATTTTCCTGATACCATGAGTAATGTCCAGGGTGAAAAAATCCGATTTTCCTGATACTGTGAGTAACGTCCAGGGTGAGAAAAATTATATTTTCCTGATACCATGAGTTTAGTCCAGGTGAAAAAAAAGAACCGATTTTCATGATACCATGAAAAAAGTTTAGGGTGAAAAAAATCCGATATTCCTGATACCGTGAGTAACGTCCAGGGTGAAAAAAATCAGATATTCCTGATACCGTGAGTAATGTCCAGGGTGAAAAAAATCAGATTTTCCTGATACCGTGAGTAACATCCAGGGAGAAAAAAATCATATTTGTCTGATACCGTGAGTTTAGTCCAGGTGAAAAAAATTCAGATTTTCATGATACCATGAAAAAAGTTTAGGGTGAAAAGTATCCGATACTCCTGATACCGTGAGTAACTTCCAGGGTGAAATAAAATCAGATTTTCCTGATACCGTGAGTAACGTCCCGGGTGAAAAAAATCAGATTTTCCTGATACCGTGAGTAATGTCCATCGTGAAGAATATCAGATTTTCCTGATACTGTGAGTAACGTCCATTGTGAAAAAAAATCAGATTTTCCTGATACCGTGAGTAACGTCCCGGGTGAAAAAATCAGATTTTCCTGATACCGTGAGTAACGTCCATCGTGAAGAAAATCAGATTTTCCTGATACTGGGAGTAACGTCCAGGGTGAAAAAAATCAGATTTTCCTGATACCGTGAGTAACGTCCAGGGTGAAAAAAATCTGATTTTCCTGATACCGTGAGTAACGTCCAGGGTGAAAAAAAACAGATTTTCCTGATACCATGAGTAACGTACAGTGTGAAAAAAATCAGATTTTCCTGATACCGTGAGTTATGTCCAGTGTGAAAAATATCAGATTTTCCTGATACCGTGAGTAACGTCCCGGGTGAAAAAAATCCGATTTTCCTGATACCGTGAGTAACGTCCAGGGTGAAAAAATTCCGATTTTCCTGATACCGTGAGACACGTCCGGGGTGAAAAAAATCTGATTTTCCTGATTCCGTGAGTAACGTACATGGTGAAAAAAAATCCGATTTTCCTGATACCATGAGTAATGTCAAGGGTGAAAAAAATCTGATTTTCCTGATACCGTGAGTCACGTCCAGGGTGAAAAAAATTATATTTTCCTGATACCTTGAGTTTAGTCCAGCTGAAAAAAAAGAACCGATTTTCCTGATACCATGAAAAAAGTTTAGGGTGAAAAAAATCCGATATTCCTGATACCGTGAGTAAGGTCCCGGGTGAAAAAAATCATATTTTCCTAATACCGTGAGTAACGTCCCGGGTGAAAAAAATCATATTTTCCTGATACCGTGAGTAAAGTCCAGGGTGAAAAAAATCAAATTTTCATGAACCATGGGTAATAGTCCAGGTGAAAAAAATCCGATTTTCCTGATACCGTGAGTCACGTCCAGGGTGAAAAAAATCTGATTTTCCTGATTCCGTGAGTAACGTACATGGTGAAAAATATCCGATTTTCCTGATACCATGAGTAATGTCAAGTGTGAAAGAAATCTGATTTTCCTGATACCGTGAGTCATGTCCAGGGTGAAAAAAATTATATTTTCCTGATACCTTGAGTTTAGTCCAGCTGAAAAAAAAGAACCGATTTTCCTGATACCATGAAAAAAGTTTAGGGTGAAAAAAATCCGATATTCCTGATACCGTGAGTAAGGTCCCGGGTGAAAAAAATCAGATTTTCCTGATACCGTGAGTAACGTCCCGCGTGAAAAAAACCATATTTTCCTGATACCGTGAGTAAGGTCCAGGGTGAAAAAAATCAGATTTTCCTGATACCGTGAGTCACGTCCCGGGTGAAAAATAATAATATTTTCCTGATACCATGAGTAAAGTCCAGGGTGAAAAAAGTCAGATTTTCATGATACCGTGAGTAACGTCCCGGGTGAAAAAAATCATATTTTCCTGATACCGTGAGTAACATCCCGGGTGAAAAAAATCCGATTTTCCTGATACCGTGAGTAACGTCCAGGGTGAAAAAAATCTGATTTTCCTGATACCGTGAGTAATGTCCAGGGTGAAAAAAATCTGATTTTCCTGATACCGTGAGTCACGTCCAGGGTGAAAAAAATTATATTTTCCTGATACCTTGAGTTTAGTCCAGCTGAAAAAAAAGAACCGATTTTCCTGATACCATGAAAAAAGTTTAGGGTGAAAAAAATCCGATATTCCTGATACCGTGAGTAAGGTCCCGGGTGAAAAAAATCATATTTTCCTAATACCGTGAGTAACGTCCCGGGTGAAAAAATCATATTTTCCTGATACCGTGAGTAAAGTCCAGGGTGAAAAAAATCAAATTTTCATGATACCATGGGTAATAGTCCAGGTGAAAAAAATCCGATTTTCCTGATACCGTGAGTCACGTACAGGGTGAAAAAAATCAGATTTTCCAGATACCGTGAGTTTTGTCCAGGGTGAAAAATATGAGATATTCCTGATACCGTGAGTAACATCCAGGGTGAAAAAAATTATATTTTCCTGATACCTTGAGTTTAGTCCAGGTGAAAAAAAGAGATTTTCATGATGCCATGAAAAAAGTTTAGCGTGAAAAAAATCCGATATTCGTAAAACCGTGAGTAAGGTCCAGGGTGAAAAAAATCAGATTTTACTTATACCGTGAGTAACGTCCCGCGTGAAAAAAACCATATTTTCCTGATACCGTGAGTAAAGTCCAGGGTGAAAAAAATCAAATTTTCATGATACCATGAGTAATAGTCCAGGTGAAAAAAATCCGATTTTCCTGATACCGTGAGTCACGTACAGGGTGAAAAAAATCAGATTTTCCAGATACCGTGAGTTTTGTCCAGGGTGAAAAATATGAGATATTCCTGATACCGTGAGTAACATCCAGGGTGAAAAAAATTATATTTTCCTGATACCTTGAGTTTAGTCCAGGTGAAAAAAAGAGATTTTCATGATGCCATGAAAAAAGTTTAGCGTGAAAAAAATCCGATATTCCTAAAACCGTGAGTAAGGTCCAGGGTGAAAAAAATCAGATTTTACTTATACCGTGAGTAACGTCCCGCGTGAAAAAAACCATATTTTCCTGATACCGTGAGTAAAGTCCAGGGTGAAAAAAATCAAATTTTCATGATACCATGGGTAATAGTCCAGGTGAAAAAAATCCGATTTTCCTGATACCGTGAGTCACGTACAGGGTGAAAAAAATCAGATTTTCCAGATACCGTGAGTTTTGTCCAGGGTGAAAAATATGAGATATTCCTGATACCGTGAGTAACATCCAGGGTGAAAAAAATTATATTTTCCTGATACCTTGAGTTTAGTCCAGGTGAAAAAAAGAGATTTTCATGATGCCATGAAAAAAGTTTAGCGTGAAAAAAATCCGATATTCCTAAAACCGTGAGTAAGGTCCAGGGTGAAAAAAATCAGATTTTACTTATACCGTGAGTAACGTCCCGCGTGAAAAAAACCATATTTTCCTGATACCGTGAGTAAGGTCCAGGGTGAAAAAAATCAGATTTTCCTGATACCGTGAGTCACGTCCCGGGTGAAAAAAAATAATATTTTCCTGATACCATGAGTAAAGTCCAGGGTGAAAAAAGTCAGATTTTCATGATACCGTGAGTAACGTCCCGGGTGAAAAAAATCATATTTTCCTGATACCGTGAGTAACATCCCGGGTGAAAAAAATCCGATTTTCCTGATACCGTGAGTAACGTCCAGGGTGAAAAAAATCCGATTTTCCTGATACCGTGAGTAATGTCCAGGGTGAAAAAATCAGATTTTCCTGATACCGTGAGTAACGTCCAGGGAGAAAAAAAATCATATTTGTCTGATACCATGAGTTTAGTCCAGGTGAAAAAAATTCAGATTTTCAAGATACCATGAAAAAAGTTTAGGGTGAAAAAAATCCGATACTCCTGATACCGTGAGTAACGTCCAGGGTGAAAAAAAATCAGATTTTCCTGATACCGTGAGTAACGTCCCGGGTGAAAAAAATCAGATTTTCAAGATACCGAGAGTAATGTCCATCATGAAGAAAATCAGATTTTCCTGATACCGTGAGTAACGTCCAGGGTGAAAAAAAATCAGATTTTCCTGATACCGTGAGTAACGTCCCGGGTGAAAAAATCAGATTTTCCTGATACCGTGAGTAACGTCCATCGTGAAGATAATCAGATTTTCCTGATACTGTGAGTAACGTCAAGGGTGAAAAAAATCAGATTTTCCTGATACCGTGAGAAACGTCCAGGGTGAAAAAAATCAGATTTTCCTGATACCGTGAGTAACGTCCAGGGTGAAAAAATCAGATTTTCCTGATACCGTGAGTAACGTCCAGGGTGAAAAAAAATCAGATTTTCCTGATACCGTGAGTAACGTACAGTGTGAAAAAAATCCGATTTTCCTGATACCATGAGTAACGTCCAGGGTGAAAAAAATCCGATTTCCTGATACCGTGAGACACGTCCAGGGTGAAAAAAATCTGATTTTCCTGATACCGTGAGTAACGTACAGGGTGAAAAAAATTCGATTTTCCTCATACCGTGAGTAACGTCCAGGGTGAAAAAAATCAGATTTTCCTGATACCGTGAGTAACGTCCAGGGTGAAAAAAATCTGATTTTCCTGATACCGTGAGACACGTCCAGGGTGAAAAAAATCTGATTTTCCTGATACCATGAGTTTAGTCCAGGTGAAAAAAAAGAACCGATTTTCATGATACCATGAAAAAAGTTTAGGGTGAAAAAAATCCGATATTCCTGATACCGTGAGTAACGTCCAGGGTGAAAAAAATCAGATTTTCCTGATACCGTGAGTAATGTCCAGGGTGAAAAAAATCAGATTTTCCTGATACCGTGAGTAACATCCAGGGAGAAAAAAAATCATATTTGTCTGATACCGTGAGTTTAGTCCAGGTGAAAAAAATTCAGATTTTCATGATACCATGAAAAAAGTTTAGCGTGAAAAAAATCCGATACTCCTGATACCGTGAGTAACGTCCAGGGTGAAAAAAATCAGATTTTCCTGATACCGTGAGTAACGTCCCGGGTGAAAAAAATCAGATTTTCCTGATACCGTGAGTAATGTCCATCGTGAAGAAAATCAGATTTTCCTGATACTGTGAGTAACGTCCCGGGTGAAAAAATCAGATTTTCCTGATACCGTGAGTAATGTCCCGGGTGAAAAAATCAGATTTTCCTGATACTGTGAGTAACGTCCATCGTGAAGATAATCAGATTTTCCTGATACTGTGAGTAACGTCCAGGGTGAAAAAAATCAGATTTTCCTGATACCGTGAGTAACGTCCAGGGTGAAAAAATCAGATTTTCCTGATACCGTGAGTAACGTCCAGGGTGAAAAAAATCAGATTTTCCTGATACCGTGAGTAACGTACAGTGTGAAAAAATCAGATTTTCCTGATACCGTGAGTTATGTCCAGGGTGAAAAATATCAGATTTTCCTGATACCGTGAGTAACGTCCCGGGTGAAAAAAATCCGATTTTCCTGATACCGTGAGTAACGTCCAGGGTGAAAAAAATCCGATTTTCCTGATACCGTGAGACACGTCCAGGATGAAAAAAATCTGATTTTCCTGATTCCGTGAGTAACGTACATGGTGAAAAAAATCCGATTTTCCTGATACCGTGAGTCACGTCCAGGGTGAAAAAAATTATAATTTCCTGATACCTTGAGTTTAGTCCAGGTGAAAAAAAAGAGATTTTCATGATGCCATGAAAAAAGTTTAGGGTGAAAAAAATCCGATATTCCTGATACCGTGAGTAAGGTCCAGGGTGAAAAAAATCAGATTTTCCTGATACCGTGAGTAACGTCCCGCGTGAAAATAACCATATTTTCCTGATACCGTGAGTAAGGTCCAGGGTGAAAAAAATCCGATTTTCCTGATACCATGAGTAATGTCCAGGGTGAAAAATCCGATTTTCCTGATACCGTGAGTCACGTCCAGGGTGAAAAAAATTATATTTTCCTGATACCTTGAGTTTAGTCCAGGTGAAAAAAAAAGAGATTTTCATGATGCCATGAAAAAAGTTTAGGGTGAAAAAAAATCAGATTTTCCTGATACCGTGAGTAACGTCCCGCGTGAAAAAAACCATATTTTCCTGATACCGTGAGTAAGGTCCAGGGTGAAAAAAAATCAGATTTTCCTGATACCGTGAGTCACGTCCCGGGTGAAAAAAATCATATTTTCCTGATACCGTGAGTAAAGTCCAAGGTGAAAAAAGTCAGATTTTCATGATACCGTGAGTAACGTCCCGGGTGAAAAAAATAATATTTTCCTGATACCGTGAGTAACGTCTCGGGTGAAAAAAATCCGATTTTCCTGATACCGTGAGTAACGTCCAGGGTGAAAAAAATCCGATTTTCCTGATACCGTGAGTAACGTCCAGGGGGAAAAAAATCAGATTTTCCTCATACCGTGAGACACGTCCAGGGTGAAAAAAATCCGATTTTCCTGATACCGTGAGTAATGTCCAGGGTGAAAAAAAATCAGATTTTCCTGATACTGGGAGTAACGTCCAGGGTGAAAAAAATCAGATTTTCCTGATACCGTGAGTAACGTCCAGGGTGAAAAAAATCAGATTTTCCTGATACCGTGAGTAACATCCAGGATGAAAAAAACCCGATTTTCCTGATACCGTGAGTTATGTCCAGGGTGAAAAATATCAGATTTTCCTGATACCGTGAGTAACGTCCCGGGTGAAAAAAATCCGATTTTCCTGATACCAAGAGTAACGTCCAGGGTGAAAAAAATCCGATTTTCCTGATACCGTGAGACACGTCCAGGATGAAAAAAATCTGATTTTCCTGATTCTGTGAGTAACGTACATGGTGAAAAAAATCCGATTTTCCTGATACCATGAGTAATGTCCAGGGTGAAAAAAATCCGATTTTCCTGATACCGTGAGTCACGTCCAGGGTGAAAAAAATTATATTTTCCTGATACCGTGAGTAACGTCCAGGGTGAAAAAAATTATATTTTCCTGATACCGTGAGTAACGTCCAGGGTGAAAAAAATTATATTTTCCTGATACCTTGAGTTTAGTCCAGGTGAAAAAAAAAAGAGATTTTCATGATGCCATGAAAAAAGTTTATGGTGAAAAAAATCCGATCTTCCTGATACCGTGAGTAAGGTCCAGGGTGAAAAAAATTAGATTTTCCTGATACCGTGAGTAACGTCCCGCGTGAAAAAAACCATATTTTCCTGATACCATGAGTAAGGTCCAGGGTGAAAAAAACCAGATTTTCCTGATACCGTGAGTCACATCCCGGGTGAAAAAATCATATTTTCCTGATACCATGAGTAAAGTCCAGGGTGAAAAAAGTCAGATTTTCATGATACCGTGAGTAACGTCCCGGGTGAAAAAAATCAGATTTTCCTCATACCGTAAGACACGTCCCGGGTGAAAAAAATCAGATTTTCCTCATACCGTGAGTAACGTACAGGATGAAAAAAATCCGATTTTCCTGATACCATGAGTAATGTCCAGGGTGGAAAAAAATCAGATTTTCCTGATGCCGTGAGTAACGTCCCGGGTGAAAAAATCATATTTTCCTGATACCGTGAGTAAAGTCCAGGGTGAAAAAAATCAAATTTTCATGATACCATGGGTAATAGTCCAGGTGAAAAAAATCCGATTTTCCTGATACCGTGAGTCACGTACAGGGTGAAAAAAATCAGATTTTCCAGATACCGTGAGTTTTGTCCAGGGTGAAAAATATGAGATATTCCTGATACCGTGAGTAACATCCAGGGTGAAAAAAATTATATTTTCCTGATACCTTGAGTTTAGTCCAGGTGAAAAAAAGAGATTTTCATGATGCCATGAAAAAAGTTTAGCGTGAAAAAAATCCGATATTCCTAAAACCGTGAGTAAGGTCCAGGGTGAAAAAAATCAGATTTTACTTATACCGTGAGTAACGTCCCGCGTGAAAAAAACCATATTTTCCTGATACCGTGAGTAAAGTCCAGGGTGAAAAAAATCAAATTTTCATGATACCATGGGTAATAGTCCAGGTGAAAAAAATCCGATTTTCCTGATACCGTGAGTCACGTACAGGGTGAAAAAAATCAGATTTTCCAGATACCGTGAGTTTTGTCCAGGGTGAAAAATATGAGATATTCCTGATACCGTGAGTAACATCCAGGGTGAAAAAAATTATATTTTCCTGATACCTTGAGTTTAGTCCAGGTGAAAAAAAGAGATTTTCATGATGCCATGAAAAAAGTTTAGCGTGAAAAAAATCCGATATTCCTAAAACCGTGAGTAAGGTCCAGGGTGAAAAAAATCAGATTTTACTTATACCGTGAGTAACGTCCCGCGTGAAAAAAACCATATTTTCCTGATACCGTGAGTAAGGTCTAGGGTGAAAAAAATCAGATTTTCCTGATACCGTGAGTCACGTCCCGGGTGAAAAAAAATAATATTTTCCTGATACCATGAGTAAAGTCCAGGGTGAAAAAAGTCAGATTTTCATGATACCGTGAGTAACGTCCCGGGTGAAAAAAATCATATTTTCCTGATACCGTGAGTAACATCCCGGGTGAAAAAAATCCGATTTTCCTGATACCGTGAGTAACGTCCAGGGTGAAAAAAATCCGATTTTCCTGATACCGTGAGTAATGTCCAGGGTGAAAAAATCAGATTTTCCTGATACCGTGAGTAACGTCCAGGGAGAAAAAAAATCATATTTGTCTGATACCATGAGTTTAGTCCAGGTGAAAAAAATTCAGATTTTCAAGATACCATGAAAAAAGTTTAGGGTGAAAAAAATCCGATACTCCTGATACCGTGAGTAACGTCCAGGGTGAAAAAAAATCAGATTTTCCTGATACCGTGAGTAACGTCCCGGGTGAAAAAAATCAGATTTTCAAGATACCGAGAGTAATGTCCATCGTGAAGAAAATCAGATTTTCCTGATACCGTGAGTAACGTCCAGGGTGAAAAAAAATCAGATTTTCCTGATACCGTGAGTAACGTCCCGGGTGAAAAAATCAGATTTTCCTGATACCGTGAGTAACGTCCATCGTGAAGATAATCAGATTTTCCTGATACTGTGAGTAACGTCAAGGGTGAAAAAAATCAGATTTTCCTGATACCGTGAGAAACGTCCAGGGTGAAAAAAATCAGATTTTCCTGATACCGTGAGTAACGTCCAGGGTGAAAAAATCAGATTTTCCTGATACCGTGAGTAACGTCCAGGGTGAAAAAAAATCAGATTTTCCTGATAC
Organism: Bradypodion pumilum; assembly: GCA_035047305.1. NCBI lineage: Eukaryota > Metazoa > Chordata > Lepidosauria > Squamata > Chamaeleonidae > Bradypodion > Bradypodion pumilum. Next base: position 188,805,422 of record JAWDJD010000003.1, read on the forward strand.
CGTGAGTAACGTACAGTGTGAAAAAAATCCGATTTTCCTGATACCATGAGTAACGTCCAGGGTGAAAAAAATCCGATTTCCTGATACCGTGAGACACGTCCAGGGTGAAAAAAATCTGATTTTCCTGATACCGTGAGTAACGTACAGGGTGAAAAAAATTCGATTTTCCTCATACCGTGAGTAACGTCCAGGGTGAAAAAAATCAGATTTTCCTGATACCGTGAGTAATGTCCAGGGTGAAAAAAATCTGATTTTCCTGATACCGTGAGACACGTCCAGGGTGAAAAAAATCTGATTTTCCTGATACCATGAGTTTAGTCCAGGTGAAAAAAAAGAACCGATTTTCATGATACCATGAAAAAAGTTTAGGGTGAAAAAAATCCGATATTCCTGATACCGTGAGTAACGTCCAGGGTGAAAAAAATCAGATTTTCCTGATACCGTGAGTAATGTCCAGGGTGAAAAAAATCAGATTTTCCTGATACCGTGAGTAACATCCAGGGAGAAAAAAAATCATATTTGTCTGATACCGTGAGTTTAGTCCAGGTGAAAAAAATTCAGATTTTCATGATACCATGAAAAAAGTTTTGCGTGAAAAAAATCCGATACTCCTGATACCGTGAGTAACGTCCAGGGTGAAAAAAATCAGATTTTCCTGATACCGTGAGTAACGTCCCGGGTGAAAAAAATCAGATTTTCCTGATACCGTGAGTAATGTCCATCGTGAAGAAAATCAGATTTTCCTGATACTGTGAGTAACGTCCCGGGTGAAAAAATCAGATTTTCCTGATACCGTGAGTAATGTCCCGGGTGAAAAAATCAGATTTTCCTGATACTGTGAGTAACGTCCATCGTGAAGATAATCAGATTTTCCTGATACTGTGAGTAACGTCCAGGGTGAAAAAAATCAGATTTTCCTGATACCGTGAGTAACGTCCAGGGTGAAAAAATCAGATTTTCCTGATACCGTGAGTAACGTCCAGGGTGAAAAAAATCAGATTTTCCTGATACCGTGAGTAACGTACAGTGTGAAAAAATCAGATTTTCCTGATACCGTGAGTTATGTCCAGGGTGAAAAATATCAGATTTTCCTGATACCGTGAGTAACGTCCCGGGTGAAAAAAATCCGATTTTCCTGATACCGTGAGTAACGTCCAGGGTGAAAAAAATCCGATTTTCCTGATACCGTGAGACACGTCCAGGATGAAAAAAATCTGATTTTCCTGATTCCGTGAGTAACGTACATGGTGAAAAAAATCCGATTTTCCTGATACCGTGAGTCACGTCCAGGGTGAAAAAAATTATAATTTCCTGATACCTTGAGTTTAGTCCAGGTGAAAAAAAAGAGATTTTCATGATGCCATGAAAAAAGTTTAGGGTGAAAAAAATCCGATATTCCTGATACCGTGAGTAAGGTCCAGGGTGAAAAAAATCAGATTTTCCTGATACCGTGAGTAACGTCCCGCGTGAAAATAACCATATTTTCCTGATACCGTGAGTAAGGTCCAGGGTGAAAAAAATCCGATTTTCCTGATACCATGAGTAATGTCCAGGGTGAAAAATCCGATTTTCCTGATACCGTGAGTCACGTCCAGGGTGAAAAAAATTATATTTTCCTGATACCTTGAGTTTAGTCCAGGTGAAAAAAAAAGAGATTTTCATGATGCCATGAAAAAAGTTTAGGGTGAAAAAAAATCAGATTTTCCTGATACCGTGAGTAACGTCCCGCGTGAAAAAAACCATATTTTCCTGATACCGTGAGTAAGGTCCAGGGTGACAAAAATCAGATTTTCCTGATACCGTGAGTCACGTCCCGGGTGAAAAAAATCATATTTTCCTGATACCGTGAGTAAAGTCCAAGGTGAAAAAAGTCAGATTTTCATGATACCGTGAGTAACGTCCCGGGTGAAAAAAATAATATTTTCCTGATACCGTGAGTAACGTCTCGGGTGAAAAAAATCCGATTTTCCTGATACCGTGAGTAACGTCCAGGGTGAAAAAAATCCGATTTTCCTGATACCGTGAGTAACGTCCAGGGGGAAAAAAAATCAGATTTTCCTCATACCGTGAGACACGTCCAGGGTGAAAAAAATCCGATTTTCCTGATACCGTGAGTAATGTCCAGGGTGAAAAAAAATCAGATTTTCCTGATACTGGGAGTAACGTCCAGGGTGAAAAAAATCAGATTTTCCTGATACCGTGAGTAACGTCCAGGGTGAAAAAAATCAGATTTTCCTGATACCGTGAGTAACGTCCAGGATGAAAAAAATCCGATTTTCCTGATACCGTGAGTTATGTCCAGGGTGAAAAATATCAGATTTTCCTGATACCGTGAGTAACGTCCCGGGTGAAAAAAATCCGATTTTCCTGATACCAAGAGTAACGTCCAGGGTGAAAAAAATCCGATTTTCCTGATACCGTGAGACACGTCCAGGATGAAAAAAATCTGATTTTCCTGATTCTGTGAGTAACGTACATGGTGAAAAAAATCCGATTTTCCTGATACCATGAGTAATGTCCAGGGTGAAAAAAATCCGATTTTCCTGATACCGTGAGTCACGTCCAGGGTGAAAAAAATTATATTTTCCTGATACCGTGAGTAACGTCCAGGGTGAAAAAAATTATATTTTCCTGATACCGTGAGTAACGTCCAGGGTGAAAAAAATTATATTTTCCTGATACCTTGAGTTTAGTCCAGGTGAAAAAAAAAAGAGATTTTCATGATGCCATGAAAAAAGTTTATGGTGAAAAAAATCCGATCTTCCTGATACCGTGAGTAAGGTCCAGGGTGAAAAAAATTAGATTTTCCTGATACCGTGAGTAACGTCCCGCGTGAAAAAAACCATATTTTCCTGATACCATGAGTAAGGTCCAGGGTGAAAAAAACCAGATTTTCCTGATACCGTGAGTCACATCCCGGGTGAAAAAATCATATTTTCCTGATACCATGAGTAAAGTCCAGGGTGAAAAAAGTCAGATTTTCATGATACCGTGAGTAACGTCCCGGGTGAAAAAAATCAGATTTTCCTCATACCGTGAGACACGTCCCGGGTGAAAAAAATCAGATTTTCCTCATACCGTGAGTAACGTACAGGGTGAAAAAAATCCGATTTTCCTGATACCATGAGTAATGTCCAGGGTGGAAAAAAATCAGATTTTCCTGATGCCGTGAGTAACGTCCCGGGTGAAAAAATCAGATTATCCTGATACCATGAGTAACGTCCATCGTGAAGAAAATCAGATTTTCCTGATACCGTGAGTAACGTCCCGGGTGAAAAAAAATCCGATTTTCCTGATACCGTGAGTAACGTCCAGGGTGAAAAAAAATCCGATTTTCCTGATACCGTGAGACACGTCCAGGGTGAAAAAAATCTGATTTTCCTGATACCGTGAGTAACGTACAGGGTGAAAAAAATCCGATTTTCCTGATACAATGGGTAATGTCCAGGGTGAAAAAATCCGATTTTCCTGATACTGTGAGTAACGTCCAGGGTGAGAAAAATTATATTTTCCTGATACCATGAGTTTAGTCCAGGTGAAAAAAAAGAACCTATTTTCATGATACCATGAAAAAAGTTTAGGGTGAAAAAAATCCGATATTCCTGATACCGTGAGTAACATCCAGGGAGAAAAAAAATCATATTTGTCTGATACCGTGAGTTTAGTCCAGGTGAAAAAAATTCAGATTTTCATGATACCATGAAAAAAGTTTAGCGTGAAAAAAATCCGATACTCCTGATACCGTGAGTAACGTCCAGGGTGAAAAAAATCAGATTTTCCTGATACCGTGAGTAACGTCCCGGGTGAAAAAAATCAGATTTTCCTGATACCGTGAGTAATGTCCATCGTGAAGAAAATCAGATTTTCCTGATACTGTGAGTAACGTCCCGGGTGAAAAAATCAGATTTTCCTGATACCGTGAGTAATGTCCCGGGTGAAAAAATCAGATTTTCCTGATACTGTGAGTAACGTCCATCGTGAAGATAATCAGATTTTCCTGATACTGTGAGTAACGTCCAGGGTGAAAAAAATCAGATTTTCCTGATACCGTGAGTAACGTCCAGGGTGAAAAAATCAGATTTTCCTGATACCGTGAGTAACGTCCAGGGTGAAAAAAATCAGATTTTCCTGATACCGTGAGTAACGTACAGTGTGAAAAAATCAGATTTTCCTGATACCGTGAGTTATGTCCAGGGTGAAAAATATCAGATTTTCCTGATACCGTGAGTAACGTCCCGGGTGAAAAAAATCCGATTTTCCTGATACCGTGAGTAACGTCCAGGGTGAAAAAAATCCGATTTTCCTGATACCGTGAGACACGTCCAGGATGAAAAAAATCTGATTTTCCTGATTCCGTGAGTAACGTACATGGTGAAAAAAATCCGATTTTCCTGATACCGTGAGTCACGTCCAGGGTGAAAAAAATTATAATTTCCTGATACCTTGAGTTTAGTCCAGGTGAAAAAAAAGAGATTTTCATGATGCCATGAAAAAAGTTTAGGGTGAAAAAAATCCGATATTCCTGATACCGTGAGTAAGGTCCAGGGTGAAAAAAATCAGATTTTCCTGATACCGTGAGTAACGTCCCGCGTGAAAATAACCATATTTTCCTGATACCGTGAGTAAGGTCCAGGGTGAAAAAAATCCGACTTTCCTGATACCATGAGTAATGTCCAGGGTGAAAAATCCGATTTTCCTGATACCGTGAGTCACGTCCAGGGTGAGAAAAATTATATTTTCCTGATACCATGAGTTTAGTCCAGGTGAAAAAAAAGAACCTATTTTCATGATACCATGAAAAAAGTTTAGGGTGAAAAAAATCCGATATTCCTGATACCGTGAGTAACGTCCAGGGTGAAAAAAATCAGATTTTTCTGATACCGTGAGTAATGTCCAGGGTGAAAAAAATCAGATTTTCCTGATACCGTGAGTAACATCCAGGGAGAAAAAAAATCATATTTGTCTGATACCGTGAGTTTAGTCCAGGTGAAAAAATTCAGATTTTCATGATACCATGAAAAAAGTTTAGGGTGAAAAAAATCCGATACTCCTGATACCGTGAGTAACGTCCAGGGTGAAAAAAAATCAGATTTTCCTGATACCGTGAGTAACGTCCCGGGTGAAAAAAATCAGATTTTCCTGATACCGTGAGTAATGTCCATCGTGAAGAAAATCAGATTTTTCTGATACTGTGAGTAACGTCCATTGTGAAAAAAAATCAGATTTTCCTGATACCGTGAGTAACGTCCCGGGTGAAAAAATCAGATTTTCCTGATACCGTGAGTAACGTCCATCGTGAAGAAAATCAGATTTTCCTGATACTGGGAGTAACGTCCAGGGTGAAAAAAATCAGATTTTCCTGATACCGTGAGTAACGTCCAGGGTGAAAAAAATCATATTTTCCTAATACCGTGAGTAACGTCCCGGGTGAAAAAAATCATATTTTCATGATACCATGGGTAATAGTCCAGGTGAAAAAAATCCGATTTTCCTGATACCGTGAGTCACGTCCAGGGTGAAAAAAATCAGATTTTCCAGATACCGTGAGTTTTGTCCAGGGTGAAAAATATGAGATATTCCTGATACCGTGAGTAACATCCAGGGTGAAAAAAATGATATTTTCCTGATACCTTGAGTTTAGTCCAGGTGAAAAAAAAGAGATTTTCATGATGCCATGAAAAAAGTTTAGGGTGAAAAAAATCCGATATTCCTAAAACCGTGAGTAAGGTCCAGGGTGAAAAAAATCAGATTTTCCTGATACCGCGAGTAACGTCAAGCGTGAAAAAAACCATATTTTCCTGATACCGTGAGTAAGGTCCAGGGTGAAAAAAAATCAGATTTTCCTGATACCGTGAGTCACGTCCCGGGTGAAAAAAAAATCATATTTTCCTGATACCATGAGTAAAGTCCAGGGTGAAAAAAGTCAGATTTTCATGATACCGTGAGTAACGTCCCGGGTGAAAAAAATCATATTTTCCTGATACCGTGAGTAACATCCCGGGTGAAAAAAATCCGATTTTCCTGATACCGTGAGTAACGTCCAGGGTGAAAAAAAATCCGATTTTCCTGATAACGTGAGTAATGTCCAGGGTGAAAAAAATCAGATTTTCCTGATACTGTGAGTAACGTCCAGGGTCAAAAAAATTATATTTTCGTGATACCTTGAGTTTAGTCCAGGTGAAAAAAATTCGGATTTTCAAGATACCATGAAAAAAGTTTAGGGTGAAAAAAATCCGATACTCCTGATACCGTGAGTAACGTACAGGGTGAAAAAAATCAGATTTTCCTCATACCGTGAGTAACGTCCCGGGTGAAAAAAATCAGATTTTTCTGATACCGTGAGTAATGTCCATCGTGAAGAAAATCAGATTTTCCTGATACCATGAGTAACGTCCAGGGTGAAAAAAAATCAGATTTTCCTGATACCGTGAGTAATGTCCCGGGTGAAAAAATCAGATTTTCCTGATACTGTGAGTAACGACCATCGTGAAGATAATCAGATTTTCCTGATACTGTGAGTAACGTCCAGGGTGAAAAAAATCAGATTTTCCTGATACCGTGAGTAACGTCCAGGGTGAAAAAATCAGATTTTCCTGATACCGTGAGTAACGTCCAGGGTGAAAAAAATCAGATTTTCCTGATACCGTGTGTAACGTACAGTGTGAAAAAATCAGATTTTCCTGATACCGTGAGTTATGTCCAGGGTGAAAAATATCAGATTTTCCTGATACCGTGAGTAACGTCCCGGGTGAAAAAAATCCGATTTTCCTGATACCGTGAGTAACGTCCAGGGTGAAAAAAATCCGATTTTCCTGATACCATGAGACACGTCCAGGATGAAAAAAATCTGATTTTCCTGATTCCGTGAGTAACGTACATGGTGAAAAAAATCCGATTTTCCTGATACCGTGAGTCACGTCCAGGGTGAAAAAAATTATAATTTCCTGATACCTTGAGTTTAGTCCAGGTGAAAAAAAAAGAGATTTTCATGATGCCATGAAAAAAGTTTAGGGTGAAAAAAATCCGATATTCCTGATACCGTGAGTAAGGTCCAGGGTGAAAAAAATCAGATTTTCCTGATACCGTGAGTAACGTCCCGCGTGAAAATAACCATATTTTCCTGATACCGTGAGTAAGGTCCAGGGTGAAAAAAATCCGATTTTCCTGATACCATGAGTAATGTCCAGGGTGAAAAATCCAATTTTCCTGATACCGTGAGTCACGTCCAGGGTGAAAAAAATTATATTTTCCTGATACCTTGAGTTTAGTCCAGGTGAAAAAAAAAGAGATTTTCATGATGCCATGAAAAAAGTTTAGGGTGAAAAAAATCAGATTTTCCTGATACCGTGAGTAACGTCCCGCGTGAAAAAAACCATATTTTCCTGATACCGTGAGTAAGGTCCAGGGTGAAAAAAATCAGATTTTCCTGATACCGTGAGTCACGTCCCGGGTGAAAAAAATCATATTTTCCTGATACCGTGAGTAAAGTCCAGGGTGAAAAAAGTCAGATTTTCATGATACCGTGAGTAACGTCCCGGGTGAAAAAAATCATATTTTCCTGATACCGTGAGTAACGTCTCGGGTGAAAAAAATCCGATTTTCCTGATACCGTGAGTAACGTCCAGGGTGAAAAAAATCCGATTTTCCTGATACCGTGAGTAACGTCCAGGGTGAAAAAAATCAGATTTTCCTCATACCGTGAGACACGTCCAGGGTGAAAAAAATCCGATTTTCCTGATACCGTGAGTAATGTCCAGGGTGAAAAAAAAATCAGATTTTCCTGATACTGGGAGTAACGTCCAGGGTGAAAAAAATCAGATTTTCCTGATACCGTGAGTAACGTCCCGGGTGAAAAAAATCATATTTTCCTGATACCGTGAGTAACATCCCGGGTGAAAAAAATCCGATTTTCCTGATACCGTGAGTAACGTCCAGGGTGAAAAAAAATCCGATTTTCCTGATAACGTGAGTAATGTCCAGGGTGAAAAAAATCAGATTTTCCTGATACTGTGAGTAACGTCCAGGGTGAAAAAAATTATATTTTCGTGATACCTTGAGTTTAGTCCAGGTGAAAAAAATTCGGATTTTCAAGATACCATGAAAAAAGTTTAAGGTGAAAAAAATCCGATACTCCTGATACCGTGAGTAACGTACAGGGTGAAAAAAATCAGATTTTCCTCATACCGTGAGTAACGTCCCGGGTGAAAAAAATCAGATTTTTCTGATACCGTGAGTAATGTCCATCGTGAAGAAAATCAGATTTTCCTGATACCATGAGTAACGTCCAGGGTGAAAAAAAATCAGATTTTCCTGATACCGTGAGTAATGTCCCGGGTGAAAAAATCAGATTTTCCTGATACTGTGAGTAACGTCCATCGTGAAGATAATCAGATTTTCCTGATACTGTGAGTAACGTCCAGGGTGAAAAAAATCAGATTTTCCTGATACCGTGAGTAACGTCCAGGGTGAAAAAATCAGATTTTCCTGATACCGTGAGTAACGTCCAGGGTGAAAAAAATCAGATTTTCCTGATACCGTGTGTAACGTACAGTGTGAAAAAATCAGATTTTCCTGATACCGTGAGTTATGTCCAGGGTGAAAAATATCAGATTTTCCTGATACCGTGAGTAACGTCCCGGGTGAAAAAAATCCGATTTTCCTGATACCGTGAGTAACGTCCAGGGTGAAAAAAATCCGATTTTCCTGATACCATGAGACACGTCCAGGATGAAAAAAATCTGATTTTCCTGATTCCGTGAGTAACGTACATGGTGAAAAAAATCCGATTTTCCTGATACCGTGAGTCACGTCCAGGGTGAAAAAAATTATAATTTCCTGATACCTTGAGTTTAGTCCAGGTGAAAAAAAAAGAGATTTTCATGATGCCATGAAAAAAGTTTAGGGTGAAAAAAATCCGATATTCCTGATACCGTGAGTAAGGTCCAGGGTGAAAAAAATCAGATTTTCCTGATACCGTGAGTAACGTCCCGCGTGAAAATAACCATATTTTCCTGATACCGTGAGTAAGGTCCAGGGTGAAAAAAATCCGATTTTCCTGATACCATGAGTAATGTCCAGGGTGAAAAATCCAATTTTCCTGATACCGTGAGTCACGTCCAGGGTGAAAAAAATTATATTTTCCTGATACCTTGAGTTTAGTCCAGGTGGAAAAAAAAGAGATTTTCATGATGCCATGAAAAAAGTTTAGGGTGAAAAAAATCAGATTTTCCTGATACCGTGAGTAACGTCCCGCGTGAAAAAAACCATATTTTCCTGATACCGTGAGTAAGGTCCAGGGTGAAAAAAATCAGATTTTCCTGATACCGTGAGTCACGTCCCGGGTGAAAAAAATCATATTTTCCTGATACCGTGAGTAAAGTCCAGGGTGAAAAAAGTCAGATTTTCATGATACCGTGAGTAACGTCCCGGGTGAAAAAAATCATATTTTCCTGATACCGTGAGTAACGTCTCGGGTGAAAAAAATCCGATTTTCCTGATACCGTGAGTAACGTCCAGGGTGAAAAAAATCCGATTTTCCTGATACCGTGAGTAACGTCCAGGGTGAAAAAAATCAGATTTTCCTCATACCGTGAGACACGTCCAGGGTGAAAAAAATCCGATTTTCCTGATACCGTGAGTAATGTCCAGGGTGAAAAAAAATCAGATTTTCCTGATACTGGGAGTAACGTCCAGGGTGAAAAAAATCAGATTTTCCTGATACCGTGAGTAACGTCCAGGGTGAAAAAAATCAGATTTTCCTGATACCGTGAGTAACATCCAGGGTGAAAAAAATCAGATTTTCCTGATACCGTGAGTAACGTACAGTGTGAAAAAAATCAGATTTCCCTGATACCGTGAGTTATGTCCAGGGTGAAAAATATCAGATTTTCCTGATACCGTGAGTAACGTCCCGGGTGAAAAAAATCCGATTTTCCTGATACCGTGAGTAACGTCCAGGGTGAAAAAAATCTGATTTTCCTGATTCCGTGAGTAACGTACATGGTGAAAAAAATCCGATTTTCCTGATACCATGAGTAATGTCCAGGGTGAAAAAAATCTGATTTTCCTGATACAGTGAGTCACGTCCAGGGTGAAAAAAATTATATTTTCCTGATACCTTGAGTTTAGTCCAGCTGAAAAAAAGAACCGATTTTCATGATACCATGAAAAAAGTTTAGGGTGAAAAAAATCCGATATTCCTGATACCGTGAGTAAGGTCCCGGGTGAAAAAAATCATATTTTCCTAATACCGTGAGTAACGTCCCGGGTGAAAAAAATCATATTTTCCTGATACTGTGAGTAAAGTCCAGGGTGAAAAAAATCAAATTTTCATGATACCATGGGTAATAGTCCAGGTGAAAAAAATCCGATTTTCCTGATACCGTGAGTCACGTCCAGTGTGAAAAAAATCAGATTTTCCAGATACCGTGAGTTATGTCCAGGGTGAAAAATATGAGATTTTCCTGATACCGTGAGTAACATCCAGGGTGAAAAAAATCATATTTTCCTGATACCGTGAGTAAAGTCCAGGGTGAAAAAAAATCAGATTTTCCTGATACCGTGAGTAACGTCCCGCGTGAAAAAAACCATATTTTCCTGATACCGTGAGTAACGTCCCGGGTGAAAAAAATCCGATTTTCCTGATACCGTGAGTAACATCCAGGGTGAGAAAAATCCGATTTTCCTGATACTGTGAGTAAAGTCCAGGGTGAAAAAAGTCAGATTTTCATGATACCGTGAGTAACGTCCCGGGTGAAAAAAATCATATTTTCCTGATACCGTGAGTAACATCCCGGGTGAAAAAAATCCGATTTTCCTGATACCGTGAGTAACGTCCAGGGTGAGAAAAATCTGATTTTCCTGATACCGTGAGACACGTCCAGGGTGAAAAAAAATCTGATTTTCCTGATACCGTGAGTAACGTACAGGGTGAAAAAAATCCGATTTTCCTGATACCATGAGTAATGTCCAGGGTGAAAAAAAATCAGATTTTCCTGATACCGTGAGTAACGTCCCGGGTGAAAAAATCAGATTTTCCTGATACCATGAGTAACGTCCATCGTGAAGAAAATCAGATTTTCCTGATACCGTGAGTAATGTCCCGGGTGAAAAAAATCCGATTTTCCTGATACCGTGAGTAACGTCCAGGGTGAAAAAAATCCGATTTCCTGATACCGTGAGACACGTCCAGGGTGAAAAAAATCTGATTTTCCTGATACCGTGAGTAACGTACAGGGTGAAAAAAATTCGATTTTCCTCATACCGTGAGTAACGTCCAGGGTGAAAAAAATCCGATTTTCCTGATACCGTGAGTAACGTCCCGGGTGAAAAAAAATCAGATTTTCCTGATACCGTGAGTAACGTCCAGGGTGAAAAAAATCTGATTTTCCTGATACCGTGAGACACGTCCAGGGTGAAAAAAATCTGATTTTCCTGATACCATGAGTTTAGTCCAGGTGAAAAAAAAGAACCGATTTTCATGATACCATGAAAAAAGTTTAGGGTGAAAAAAATCCGATATTCCTGATACCGTGAGTAACGTCCAGGGTGAAAAAAATCAGATTTTCCTGATACCGTGAGTAATGTCCAGGGTGAAAAAAATCAGATTTTCCTGATACCGTGAGTAACATCCAGGGAGAAAAAAAATCATATTTGTCTGATACCGGGAGTTTAGTCCAGGTGAAAAAAATTCAGATTTTCATGATACCATGAAAAAAGTTTAGCGTGAAAAAAATCCGATTTTCCTGATACCGTGAGTCACGTCCAGGGTGAAAAAAATTATAATTTCCTGATACCTTGAGTTTAGTCCAGGTGAAAAAAAAAGAGATTTTCATGATGCCATGAAAAAAGTTTAGGGTGAAAAAAATCCGATATTCCTGATACCGTGAGTAAGGTCCAGGGTGAAAAAAATCAGATTTTCCTGATACCGTGAGTAACGTCCCGCGTGAAAATAACCATATTTTCCTGATACCGTGAGTAAGGTCCAGGGTGAAAAAAATCCGATTTTCCTGATACCATGAGTAATGTCCAGGGTGAAAAATCCAATTTTCCTGATACCGTGAGTCACGTCCAGGGTGAAAAAAATTATATTTTCCTGATACCTTGAGTTTAGTCCAGGTGAAAAAAAAAGAGATTTTCATGATGCCATGAAAAAAGTTTAGGGTGAAAAAAATCAGATTTTCCTGATACCGTGAGTAACGTCCCGCGTGAAAAAAACCATATTTTCCTGATACCGTGAGTAAGGTCCAGGGTGAAAAAAATCAGATTTTCCTGATACCGTGAGTCACGTCCCGGGTGAAAAAAATCATATTTTCCTGATACCGTGAGTAAAGTCCAGGGTGAAAAAAGTCAGATTTTCATGATACCGTGAGTAACGTCCCGGGTGAAAAAAATCATATTTTCCTGATACCGTGAGTAACGTCTCGGGTGAAAAAAATCCGATTTTCCTGATACCGTGAGTAACGTCCAGGGTGAAAAAAATCCGATTTTCCTGATACCGTGAGTAACGTCCAGGGTGAAAAAAATCAGATTTTCCTCATACCGTGAGACACGTCCAGGGTGAAAAAAATCCGATTTTCCTGATACCGTGAGTAATGTCCAGGGTGAAAAAAAATCAGATTTTCCTGATACTGGGAGTAACGTCCAGGGTGAAAAAAATCATATTTTCCTGATACTGTGAGTAAAGTCCAGGGTGAAAAAAATCAAATTTTCATGATACCATGGGTAATAGTCCAGGTGAAAAAAATCCGATTTTCCTGATACCGTGAGTCACGTCCAGTGTGAAAAAAATCAGATTTTCCAGATACCGTGAGTTATGTCCAGGGTGAAAAATATGAGATTTTCCTGATACCGTGAGTAACATCCAGGGTGAAAAAAATCATATTTTCCTGATACCGTGAGTAAAGTCCAGGGTGAAAAAAAATCAGATTTTCCTGATACCGTGAGTAACGTCCCGCGTGAAAAAAACCATATTTTCCTGATACCGTGAGTAACGTCCCGGGTGAAAAAAATCCGATTTTCCTGATACCGTGAGTAACATCCAGGGTGAGAAAAATCCGATTTTCCTGATACTGTGAGTAAAGTCCAGGGTGAAAAAAGTCAGATTTTCATGATACCGTGAGTAACGTCCCGGGTGAAAAAAATCATATTTTCCTGATACCGTGAGTAACATCCCGGGTGAAAAAAATCCGATTTTCCTGATACCGTGAGTAACGTCCAGGGTGAGAAAAATCTGATTTTCCTGATACCGTGAGACACGTCCAGGGTGAAAAAAAATCTGATTTTCCTGATACCGTGAGTAACGTACAGGGTGAAAAAAATCCGATTTTCCTGATACCATGAGTAATGTCCAGGGTGAAAAAAAATCAGATTTTCCTGATACCGTGAGTAACGTCCCGGGTGAAAAAATCAGATTTTCCTGATACCATGAGTAACGTCCATCGTGAAGAAAATCAGATTTTCCTGATACCGTGAGTAATGTCCCGGGTGAAAAAAATCCGATTTTCCTGATACCGTGAGTAACGTCCAGGGTGAAAAAAATCCGATTTCCTGATACCGTGAGACACGTCCAGGGTGAAAAAAATCTGATTTTCCTGATACCGTGAGTAACGTACAGGGTGAAAAAAATTCGATTTTCCTCATACCGTGAGTAACGTCCAGGGTGAAAAAAATCCGATTTTCCTGATACCGTGAGTAACGTCCCGGGTGAAAAAAAATCAGATTTTCCTGATACCGTGAGTAACGTCCAGGGTGAAAAAAATCTGATTTTCCTGATACCGTGAGACACGTCCAGGGTGAAAAAAATCTGATTTTCCTGATACCATGAGTTTAGTCCAGGTGAAAAAAAAGAACCGATTTTCATGATACCATGAAAAAAGTTTAGGGTGAAAAAAATCCGATATTCCTGATACCGTGAGTAACGTCCAGGGTGAAAAAAATCAGATTTTCCTGATACCGTGAGTAATGTCCAGGGTGAAAAAAATCAGATTTTCCTGATACCGTGAGTAACATCCAGGGAGAAAAAAAATCATATTTGTCTGATACCGGGAGTTTAGTCCAGGTGAAAAAAATTCAGATTTTCATGATACCATGAAAAAAGTTTAGCGTGAAAAAAATCCGATTTTCCTGATACCGTGAGTCACGTCCAGGGTGAAAAAAATTATAATTTCCTGATACCTTGAGTTTAGTCCAGGTGAAAAAAAAAGAGATTTTCATGATGCCATGAAAAAAGTTTAGGGTGAAAAAAATCCGATATTCCTGATACCGTGAGTAAGGTCCAGGGTGAAAAAAATCAGATTTTCCTGATACCGTGAGTAACGTCCCGCGTGAAAATAACCATATTTTCCTGATACCGTGAGTAAGGTCCAGGGTGAAAAAAATCCGATTTTCCTGATACCATGAGTAATGTCCAGGGTGAAAAATCCAATTTTCCTGATACCGTGAGTCACGTCCAGGGTGAAAAAAATTATATTTTCCTGATACCTTGAGTTTAGTCCAGGTGAAAAAAAAAGAGATTTTCATGATGCCATGAAAAAAGTTTAGGGTGAAAAAAATCAGATTTTCCTGATACCGTGAGTAACGTCCCGCGTGAAAAAAACCATATTTTCCTGATACCGTGAGTAAGGTCCAGGGTGAAAAAAATCAGATTTTCCTGATACCGTGAGTCACGTCCCGGGTGAAAAAAATCATATTTTCCTGATACCGTGAGTAAAGTCCAGGGTGAAAAAAGTCAGATTTTCATGATACCGTGAGTAACGTCCCGGGTGAAAAAAATCATATTTTCCTGATACCGTGAGTAACGTCTCGGGTGAAAAAAATCCGATTTTCCTGATACCGTGAGTAACGTCCAGGGTGAAAAAAATCCGATTTTCCTGATACCGTGAGTAACGTCCAGGGTGAAAAAAATCAGATTTTCCTCATACCGTGAGACACGTCCAGGGTGAAAAAAATCCGATTTTCCTGATACCGTGAGTAATGTCCAGGGTGAAAAAAAATCAGATTTTCCTGATACTGGGAGTAACGTCCAGGGTGAAAAAAATCAGATTTTCCTGATACCGTGAGTAACGTCCAGGGTGAAAAAAATCAGATTTTCCTGATACCGTGAGTAACGTCCAGGGTGAAAAAAATCAGATTTTCCTGATACCGTGAGTAACGTACAGTGTGAAAAAAATCAGATTTCCCTGATACCGTGAGTTATGTCCAGGGTGAAAAATATCAGATTTTCCTGATACCGTGAGTAACGTCCCGGGTGAAAAAAATCCGATTTTCCTGATACCGTGAGTAACGTCCAGGGTGAAAAAAATCTGATTTTCCTGATTCCGTGAGTAACGTACATGGTGAAAAAAATCCGATTTTCCTGATACCATGAGTAATGTCCAGGGTGAAAAAAATCTGATTTTCCTGATACAGTGAGTCACGTCCAGGGTGAAAAAAATTATATTTTCCTGATACCTTGAGTTTAGTCCAGCTGAAAAAAAGAACCGATTTTCATGATACCATGAAAAAAGTTTAGGGTGAAAAAAATCCGATATTCCTGATACCGTGAGTAAGGTCCCGGGTGAAAAAAATCATATTTTCCTAATACCGTGAGTAACGTCCCGGGTGAAAAAAATCATATTTTCCTGATACTGTGAGTAAAGTCCAGGGTGAAAAAAATCAAATTTTCATGATACCATGGGTAATAGTCCAGGTGAAAAAAATCCGATTTTCCTGATACCGTGAGTCACGTCCAGTGTGAAAAAAATCAGATTTTCCAGATACCGTGAGTTATGTCCAGGGTGAAAAATATGAGATTTTCCTGATACCGTGAGTAACATCCAGGGTGAAAAAAATCATATTTTCCTGATACCGTGAGTAAAGTCCAGGGTGAAAAAAAATCAGATTTTCCTGATACCGTGAGTAACGTCCCGCGTGAAAAAAACCATATTTTCCTGATACCGTGAGTAACGTCCCGGGTGAAAAAAATCCGATTTTCCTGATACCGTGAGTAACATCCAGGGTGAGAAAAATCCGATTTTCCTGATACTGTGAGTAAAGTCCAGGGTGAAAAAAGTCAGATTTTCATGATACCGTGAGTAACGTCCCGGGTGAAAAAAATCATATTTTCCTGATACCGTGAGTAACATCCCGGGTGAAAAAAATCCGATTTTCCTGATACCGTGAGTAACGTCCAGGGTGAGAAAAATCTGATTTTCCTGATACCGT
Source organism: Bradypodion pumilum (assembly GCA_035047305.1). NCBI lineage: Eukaryota > Metazoa > Chordata > Lepidosauria > Squamata > Chamaeleonidae > Bradypodion > Bradypodion pumilum. Next base: position 188,821,625 of record JAWDJD010000003.1, read on the forward strand.
GAGACACGTCCAGGGTGAAAAAAAATCTGATTTTCCTGATACCGTGAGTAACGTACAGGGTGAAAAAAATCCGATTTTCCTGATACCATGAGTAATGTCCAGGGTGAAAAAAAATCAGATTTTCCTGATACCGTGAGTAACGTCCCGGGTGAAAAAATCAGATTTTCCTGATACCATGAGTAACGTCCATCGTGAAGAAAATCAGATTTTCCTGATACCGTGAGTAATGTCCCGGGTGAAAAAAATCCGATTTTCCTGATACCGTGAGTAACGTCCAGGGTGAAAAAAATCCGATTTCCTGATACCGTGAGACACGTCCAGGGTGAAAAAAATCTGATTTTCCTGATACCGTGAGTAACGTACAGGGTGAAAAAAATTCGATTTTCCTCATACCGTGAGTAACGTCCAGGGTGAAAAAAATCCGATTTTCCTGATACCGTGAGTAACGTCCCGGGTGAAAAAAAATCAGATTTTCCTGATACCGTGAGTAACGTCCAGGGTGAAAAAAATCTGATTTTCCTGATACCGTGAGACACGTCCAGGGTGAAAAAAATCTGATTTTCCTGATACCATGAGTTTAGTCCAGGTGAAAAAAAAGAACCGATTTTCATGATACCATGAAAAAAGTTTAGGGTGAAAAAAATCCGATATTCCTGATACCGTGAGTAACGTCCAGGGTGAAAAAAATCAGATTTTCCTGATACCGTGAGTAATGTCCAGGGTGAAAAAAATCAGATTTTCCTGATACCGTGAGTAACATCCAGGGAGAAAAAAAATCATATTTGTCTGATACCGTGAGTTTAGTCCAGGTGAAAAAAATTCAGATTTTCATGATACCATGAAAAAAGTTTAGCGTGAAAAAAATCCGATACTCCTGATACCGTGAGTAACGTCCAGGGTGAAAAAAATCAGATTTTCCTGATACCGTGAGTAACGTCCCGGGTGAAAAAAAATCAGATTTTCCTGATACCGTGAGTAATGTCCATCGTGAAGAAAATCAGATTTTCCTGATACTGTGAGTAACATCCCGGGTGAAAAAATCAGATTTTCCTGATACCGTGAGTAATGTCCCGGGTGAAAAAATCAGATTTTCCTGATACTGTGAGTAACGTCCATCGTGAAGATAATCAGATTTTCCTGATACTGTGAGTAACGTCCAGGGTGAAAAAAATCAGATTTTCCTGATACCGTGAGTAACGTCCAGGGTGAAAAAATCAGATTTTCCTGATTTCGTGAGTAACGTCCAGGGTGAAAAAAATCAGATTTTCCTGATACCGTGAGTAACGTACAGTGTGAAAGAATCAGATTTTCCTGATACCGTGAGTTATGTCCAGGGTGAAAAATATCAGATTTTCCTGATACCGTGAGTAACGTCCCGGGTGAAAAAAATCTGATTTTCCTGATACCGTGAGTAACGTCCAGGGTGAAAAAAATCCGATTTTCCTGATAACATGAGACACGTCCAGGATGAAAAAAATCTGATTATCCTGATTCCGTGAGTAACGTACATGGTGAAAAAAATCCGATTTTCCTGATACCGTGAGTCACGTCCAGGGTGAAAAAAATTATAATTTCCTGATACCTTGAGTTTAGTCCAGGTGAAAAAAAAGAGATTTTCATGATGCCATGAAAAAAGTTTAGGGTGAAAAAAATCCGATATTCCTGATACCGTGAGTAAGGTCCAGGGTGAAAAAAATCAGATTTTCCTGATACCGTGAGTAACGTCCCGCGTGAAAATAACCATATTTTCCTGATACCGTGAGTAAGGTCCAGGGTGAAAAAAATCCGATTTTCCTGATACCATGAGTAATGTCCAGGGTGAAAAATCCGATTTTCCTGATACCGTGAGTCACGTCCAGGGTGAAAAAAATTATATTTTCCTGATACCTTGAGTTTAGTCCAGGTGAAAAAAAAAGAGATTTTCATGATGCCATGAAAAAAGTTTAGGGTGAAAAAAATCAGATTTTCCTGATACCGTGAGTAACGTCCCGCGTGAAAAAAACCATATTTTCCTGATACCGTGAGTAAGGTCCAGGGTGAAAAAAATCAGATTTTCCTGATACCGTGAGTCACGTCCCGGGTGAAAAAAATCATATTTTCCTGATACCGTGAGTAAAGTCCAAGGTGAAAAAAGTCAGATTTTCATGATACCGTGAGTAACGTCCCGGGTGAAAAAAATCATATTTTCCTGATACCATGAGTAACGTCTCGGGTGAAAAAAATCCGATTTTCCTGATACCGTGAGTAACGTCCAGGGTGAAAAAAATCCGATTTTCCTGATACCGTGAGTAACGTCCAGGGTGAAAAAAATCAGATTTTCCTCATACCGTGAGACACGTCCAGGGTGAAAAAAATCCGATTTTCCTGATACCGTGAGTAATGTCCAGGGTGAAAAAAAATCAGATTTTCCTGATACTGGGAGTAACGTCCAGGGTGAAAAAAATCAGATTTTCCTGATACCGTGAGTAACGTCCAGGGTGAAAAAAATCAAATTTTCCTGATACCGTGAGTAACGTCCAGGGTGAAAAAAATCAGATTTTCCTGATACCGTGAGTAACGTACAGTGTGAAAAAAATCAGATTTCCCTGATACCGTGAGTTATGTCCAGGGTGAAAAATATCAGATTTTCCTGATACCGTGAGTAACGTCCCGGGTGAAAAAAATTGGATTTTCCTGATACCGTGAGTAACGTACAGGGTGAAAAAAATCCGATATTCCTGATACCATGAGTAAGGTCCAAGGTGAAAAAAATCAGATTTTCCTGATACCGTGAGTCACGTCCAGGGTGAAAAAATCAGATTTTCCTGATACCGTGAGTAACGTCCCGGGTGAAAAAAATCCGATTTTCCTGATACCGTGAGTAACGTCCAGGGTGAAAAAAATCCGATTTTCCTGATACCGTGAGACACGTCCAGGGTGAAAAAAATCCTATTTTCCTGATACCGTGAGTAACGTACAGGGTGAAAAAATCCGATTTTCCTGATACCATGAGTAATGTCCAGGGTGAAAAAAATCCGATTTTCCTGATACCGTGAGTCACGTCCAGGGTGAAAAAAATCAGATTTTCCTGATACCGTGAGTAACGTCCCGGGTGAAAAAAATCATATTTTCCTGATACCGTGAGTAAAGTCCAGGGTGAAAAAAATCCGATTTTCCTGATACCGTGAGTAACGTCCCGGGTGAAAAAAATCATATTTTCCTGATACCGTGAGTAAAGTCCAGGGTGAAAAAAATCAGATTTTCCTGATACCGTGAGTAGCGTCCCGGGTGAAAAAAAATCATATTTTCCAGATACCATGAGAAACGTCCTGGGTGAAAAAAATCATATTTTCCTGATACCGTGAGTAAAGTCCAGGGTGAAAAAAATCAAATTTTCATGATACCAATGGTAATATTCCAGGTGAAAAAAATCCGATTTTCCTGATACCGTGAGTCACGTCCAGGGTGAAAAAAATCAGATTTTCGTGATACCGTGAGTTATGTCCAGGGTGAAAAATATCAGATTTTCGTGATACCGTGAGTAAGGTCCAGGGTGAAAAAAATTATATTTTCCTGATACCTTGAGTTTAGTCCAGGTGAAAAAAAGAGATTTTCATGATACCATGAAAAAAGTTTAGGGTGAAAAAAATCCGATATTCCTGATACCGTGAGTAAGGTCCAGGGTGAAAAAAATCAGATTTTCCTGATACCGTGAGTAACGTCCCGGGTGAAAAAAATCATATTTTCCTGATACCGTGAGTAAAGTCCAGGGTGAAAAAAGTCAGATTTTCATGATACCGTGAGTAACGTCCCGGGTGAAAAAAATCATATTTTCCTGATACCGTGAGTAACGTCCCGGGTGAAAAAAATCCGATTTTCCTGATACCGTGAGTAACGTCCAGGGTGAAAAAAAATCATATTTTACTGATACCGTGAGTAAAGTCCAGGGTGAAAAAAATCAGATTTCCCTGATACCGTGAGTAACGTCCAGGGTGAAAAAAATCATATTCCTGATTCCGTGAGTAAAGTCCAGGGTGAAAAAAATCAGATTTTCCTGATACCGTGAGTAACGTCCAGGGTGAAACAAATCATATTTTCCTGATACCGTGAGTAAAGTCCAGGGTGAAAAAAGTCAGATTTTCATGATACCTTGAGTAACGTCCCGGGTGAGAAAAATCATATTTTCCTGATACCGTGAGTAACGTCCCCGGTGAAAAAAATCATATTTTCCTGATGCCGTGAGTAAAGTCCAGGTTGAAAAAATCCGATTTTCCTGATACCGTGAGTAACATCCCGGGGTTAAAAAATCATATTTTCCTGATACCGTGAGTAAAGTCCAGGGTGAATAAAATCAGATTTTCCTGATACCGTGAGTAACGTCCCGGGTGAAAAAAAATCAGATTTTCCTGATACCGTGAGTAACGTCCATCGTGAAGAAAATCAGAATTTCCTGATACCGTGAGTAACGTCCAGGGTGAAAAAAATTATATTTTCCTGATACCTTGAGTTTAGTCCAGGTGAAAAAAAAGAGATTTTCATGATACCATGAAAAAAGTTTAGGGTGAAAAAAATCCGATATTCCTGATACCATGAGTAAGGTCCAGGGTGAAAAAAATCAGATTTTCCTGATACCGTGAGTAACGTCCCGGGTGAAAAAAATTATATTTTCCTGATATCGTGAGTAACGTCTCGGGTGAAAAAAACCCGATTTTCCTGATACCGTGAGTAACGTCCAGGGTTAAAATAATCCGATTTTCCTGATACCGTGAAACACGTCCAGGGTGAAAAAAATCTGATTTTCCTGATACCGTGAGTAACGTACAGGGTGAAAAAATCCGATTTTCCTGATACCATGAGTAATGTCCAGGGTGAAAAAAATCCGATTTTCCTGATACCGTGAGTCACGTCCAGGGTGAAAAAAATCAGATTTTCCTGATACCGTGAGTAACGTCCCGGGTGAAAAAAATCATATTTTCCTGACACCGTGAGTAACGTCCTGGGTGAAAAAAATCATATTTTCCTGATACCGTGAGTCACGTCCAGGGTGAAAAAAATCAGATTTTCGTGATACCGTGAGTGATGTCCAGGGTGAAAAATATCAGATTTTCGTGATATCATGAGTAAGGTCCAGGGTGAAAAAAATTATATTTTCCTGATACCTTGAGTTTAGTCCAGGTGAAAAAAAGAGATTTTCATGATACCATGAAAAAAGTTTAGGGTGAAAAAAATCCGATATTCCTGATACCGTGAGTAAGGTCCAGGGTGAAAAAAATCAGATTTTCCTGATACCGTGAGTAACGTCCCGGGTGAAAAAAATCATATTTTCCTGATTCCGTGAGTAAAGTCCAGGGTGAAAAAAATCAGATTTTCCTGATACCGTGAGTAACGTCCAGGGTGAAACAAATCATATTTTCCTGATACCATGAGTAAAGTCCAGGGTGAAAAAAGTCAGATTTTCATGATACCTTGAGTAACGTCCCGGGTGAGAAAAATCATATTTTCCTGATACCGTGAGTAACGACCCCGGTGAAAAAAATCATATTTTCCTGATGCCGTAAGTAAAGTCCAGGTTGAAAAAATCCGATTTTCCTGATACCGTGAGTAACATCCCGGGGTTAAAAAATCATATTTTCCTGATACCGTGAGTAAAGTCCAGGGTGAATAAAATCAGATTTTCCTGATACTGTGAGTAACGTCCCGGGTGAAAAAAATCAGATTTTCCTGATACCGTGAGTAACGTCCATCGTGAAGAAAATCAGATTTTCCTGATACCGTGAGTAACGTCCAGGGTGAAAAAAATTATATTTTCCTGATACCTTGAGTTTAGTCCAGGTGAAAAAAAAAGAGATTTTCATGATACCATGAAAAAAGTTTAGGGTGAAAAAAATCCGATATTCCTGATACCATGAGTAAGGTCCAGGGTGAAAAAAATCAGATTTTCCTGATACCGTGAGTAACGTCCCGGGTGAAAAAAATTATATTTTCCTGATATCGTGAGTAAAGTCTCGGGTGAAAAAAACCCGATTTTCCTGATACCGTGAGTAACGTCCAGGGTGAAAATAATCCGATTTTCCTGATACCGTGAGACACGTCCAGGGTGAAAAAAATCTGATTTTCCTGATACCGTGAGTAACGTACAGGGTAAGGTCCAGGGTGAAAAAAATTATATTTTCCTGATACCTTGAGTTTAGTCCAGGTGAAAAAAAGAGATTTTCATGATACCATGAAAAAAGTTTAGGGTGAAAAAAATCCGATATTCCTGATACCGTGAGTAAAGTCCAGGGTGAAAAAAGTCAGATTTTCATGATACCGTGAGTAACGTCCCGGGTGAAAAAAATCATATTTTCCTGATACCGTGAGTAACATCACGGGTGAAAAAAATCCGATTTTCCTGATACCGTGAGTAACGTCCAGGGTGAAAAAAAATCATATTTTCCTGATACCGTGAGTAAAGTCCAGGGTGAAAAAAATCAGATTTTCCTGATACCGTGAGTAACGTCCCGGGTGAAAAAAATCATATTCCTGATTCCGTGAGTAAAGTCCAGGGTGAAAAAAATCAGATTTTCCTTATACCGTGAGTAACGTCCAGGGTGAAAAAAAATCATATTTTCCTGATACCGTGAGTAAAGTCCAGGGTGAAAAAAGTCAGATTTTCATGATACCGTGAGTAACGTCCTGGGTGAAAAAAATCATATTTTCCTGATACCGTGAGTAAAGTCCAGGGTGAAAAAATCCGATTTTCCTGATACCGTGAGTAACATCCCGGAGTTAAAAAAATCATATTTTCCTGATACCGTGAGTAAAGTCCAGGGTGAAAAAAATCAGATTTTCCTGATACCGTGAGTAACGTCCCGGGTGAAAAAAAATCAGATTTTCCTGATACCGTGAGTAACGTCCATCGTGAAGAAAATCAGATTTTCCTGATACCGTGAGTAACGTCCAGGGTGAAAAAAATTATATTTTCCCGATACCTTGAGTTTAGTCCAGGTGAAAAAACAAGAGATTTTCATGATACCATGAAAAAAGTTTAGGGTGAAAAAAATCCGATATTCCTGATACCATTAGTAAGGTCCAGGGTGAAAAAAATCTGATTTTCCTGATACCGTGAGTAACGTCCCGGGTGAAAAAAATCATATTATACTGATACCGTGAGAAACGTCCAAGGGTGAAAAAAATCATATTTTCCTGATACCGTGAGTAAAGTCCAGGGTTAAAAAAAAAAATCAAATTTTCATGATACCATGGGTAATAGTCCAGGTGAAAAAAATCAGATTTTCCTGATACCGTGAGTCACGTCCAGGGTGAAAAAAATCAGATTTTCCAAATACCGTGAGTTATGTCCAGGGTGAAAAATATCAGATTTTCGTGATACCGTGAGTAAGGTCCAGGGTGAAAAAAATTATATTTTCCTGATACCTTGAGTTTAGTCCAGGTGAAAAAAAGAGATTTTCATGATACCATGAAAAAAGTTTAGGGTGAAAAAAATCCGATATTCCTGATACCGTGAGTAAGGTCCAGGGTGAAAAAAATCAGATTTTCCTGATACCGTGAGTAACGTCCCGGGTGAAAAAAATCATATTTTCCTGATACCGTGAGTAAAGTCCAGGGTGAAAAAAGTCAGATTTTCATGATACCGTGAGTAACGTCCCGGGTGAAAAAAATCATATTTTCCTGATACCGTGAGTAACGTCACGGGTGAAAAAAATCCGATTTTCCTGATACCGTGAGTAACGTCCAGGGTGAAAAAAATCATATTTTCCTGATACCGTGAGTAAAGTCCAGGGTGAAAAAAATCAGATTTCCCTGATACCGTGAGTAACGTCCAGGGTGAAAAAAAATCATATTCCTGATTCCGTGAGTAACGTCCAGGGTGAAACAAATCATATTTTCCTGATACCGTGAGTAAAGTCCAGGGTGAAAAAAGTCAGATTTTCATGATACCTTGAGTAACGTCCCGGGTGAAAAAAATCATATTTTCCTGATACCGTGAGTAACGTCCCCGGTGAAAAAAAATCATATTTTCCTGATGCCGTGAGTAAAGTCCAGGTTGAAAAAATCCGATTTTCCTGATACCGTGAGTAACATCCCGGGGTTAAAAAATCATATTTTCCTGATACCGTGAGTAAAGTCCAGGGTGAATAAAATCAGATTTTCCTGATACCGTGAGTAACGTCCCGGGTGAAAAAAATCAGATTTTCCTGATACCGTGAGTAACGTCCATCGTGAAGAAAATCAGATTTTCCTGATACCGTGAGTAACGTCCAGGGTGAAAAAAATTATATTTTCCTGATACCTTGAGTTTAGTCCAGGTGAAAAAAAAGAGATTTTCATGATACCATGAAAAAAGTTTAGGGTGGAAAAAATCCGATATTCCTGATACCATGAGTAATGTCCAGGGTGAAAAAAAATCCGATTTTCCTGATACCGTGAGTCACGTCCAGGGTGAAAAAAATCAGATTTTCCTGATACCGTGAGTAACGTCCCGGGTGAAAAAAAATCATATTTTCCTGATACCGTGAGTAACGTCCTGGGTGAAAAAAATCATATTTTCCTGATACCGTGAGTCACGTCCAGGGTGAAAAAAATCAGATTTTCGTGATACCGTGAGTTATGTCCAGGGTGAAAAATATCAGATTTTCGTGATATCATGAGTAAGGTCCAGGGTGAAAAAAATTATATTTTCCTGATACCTTGAGTTTAGTCCAGGTGAAAAAAAGAGATTTTCATGATACCATGAAAAAAGTTTAGGGTGAAAAAAATCCGATATTCCTGATACCGTGAGTAAGGTCCAGGGTGAAAAAAATCAGATTTTCCTGATACCGTGAGTAACGTCCCGGGTGAAAAAAATCATATTTTCCTGATACCGTGAGTAAAGTCCAGGGTGAAAAAAGTCAGATTTTCATGATACCGTGAGTAACGTCCCGGGTGAAAAAAATCATATTTTCCTGATACCGTGAGTAACGTCACGGGTGAAAAAAATCCGATTTACCTGATACCGTGAGTAACGTCCAGGGTGAAAAAAATCATATTTTCCTGATACCGTGAGTAAGGTCCAGGGTGAAAAAAATCAGATTTTCCTGATACCGTGAGTAACGTCCCGGGTGAAAAAAATCATATTTTCCTGATACCGTGAGTAAAGTCCAGGGTGAAAAAAGTCAGATTTTCATGATCCCGTGAGTAACGTCCCGGGTGAAAAAAATCATATTTTCCTGATACCGTGAGTAACGTCCCGGGTGAAAAATATCTGATTTTCCTGATACCATGAGTAACGTCCATCGTGAAGAAAATCAGATTTTCCTGATACCAAGAGTAACGTCCCGGGTGAAAAAAATCCGATTTTCCTGATACCGTGAGTAAGGTCCAGGGTGAAAAAAAATCCGATTTTCCTGATACCGTGAGACACGTCCAGGGTGAAAAAAATCTGATTTTCCTGATACCGTGAGTAACGTACAGGGTGAAAAAAATCCGATTTTCCTGATACCATGAGTAATGTCCAGGGTGAAAAAATCCGATTTTCCTGATACTGTGAGTAACGTCCAGGGTGAGAAAAATTATATTTTCCTGATACCATGAGTTTAGTCCAGGTGAAAAAAAAGAACCGATTTTCATGATACCATGAAAAAAGTTTAGGGTGAAAAAAATCCGATATTCCTGATACCGTGAGTAACGTCCACGGTGAAAAAAATCAGATATTCCTGATACCGTGAGTAATGTCCAGGGTGAAAAAAATCAGATTTTCCTGATACCGTGAGTAACATCCAGGGAGAAAAAAAATCATATTTGTCTGATACCGTGAGTTTAGTCCAGGTGAAAAAAATTCAGATTTTCATGATACCATGAAAAAAGTTTAGGGTGAAAAAAATCCGATACTCCTGATACCGTGAGTAACTTCCAGGGTGAAATAAAATCAGATTTTCCTGATACCGTGAGTAACGTCCCGGGTGAAAAAAATCAGATTTTCCTGATACCGTGAGTAATGTCCATCGTGAAGAAAATCAGATTTTCCTGATACTGTGAGTAACGTCCATTGTGAAAAAAAATCAGATTTTCCTGATACCGTGAGTAACGTCCCGGGTGAAAAAATCAGATTTTCCTGATACCGTGAGTAACGTCCATCGTGAAGAAAATCAGATTTTCCTGATACTGGGAGTAACGTCCAGGGTGAAAAAAATCAGATTTTCCTGATACCGTGAGTAACGTCCAGGGTGAAAAAAATCTGATTTTCCTGATACCGTGAGTAACGTCCAGGGTGAAAAAAATCAGATTTTCCTGATACCATGAGTAACGTACAGTGTGAAAAAAATCAGATTTTCCTGATACCGTGAGTTATGTCCAGTGTGAAAAATATCAGATTTTCCTGATACCGTGAGTAACGTCCCGGGTGAAAAAAATCCGATTTTCCTGATACCATGAGTAACGTCCAGGGTGAAAAAATTCCGATTTTCCTGATACCGTGAGACACGTCCGGGGTGAAAAAAATCTGATTTTCCTGATTCCGTGAGTAACGTACATGGTGAAAAAAAATCCGATTTTCCTGATACCATGAGTAATGTCAAGGGTGAAAAAAATCTGATTTTCCTGATACCGTGAGTCACGTCCAGGGTGAAAAAAATTATATTTTCCTGATACCTTGAGTTTAGTCCAGCTGAAAAAAAAGAACCGATTTTCCTGATACCATGAAAAAAGTTTAGGGTGAAAAAAATCCGATATTCCTGATACCGTGAGTAAGGTCCCGGGTGAAAAAAATCATATTTTCCTAATACCGTGAGTAACGTCCCGGGTGAAAAAAATCATATTTTCCTGATACCGTGAGTAAAGTCCAGGGTGAAAAAAATCAAATTTTCATGAACCATGGGTAATAGTCCAGGTGAAAAAAATCCGATTTTCCTGATACCGTGAGTCACGTCCAGGGTGAAAAAAATCTGATTTTCCTGATTCCGTGAGTAACGTACATGGTGAAAAATATCCGATTTTCCTGATACCATGAGTAATGTCAAGTGTGAAAAAAATCTGATTTTCCTGATACAGTGAGTCACGTCCAGGGTGAAAAAAATTATATTTTCCTGATACCTTGAGTTTAGTCCAGCTGAAAAAAAAGAACCGATTTTCCTGATACCATGAAAAAAGTTTAGGGTGAAAAAAATCCGATATTCCTGATACCGTGAGTAAGGTCCCGGGTGAAAAAAATCAGATTTTCCTGATACCGTGAGTAACGTCCCGCGTGAAAAAAACCATATTTTCCTGATACCGTGAGTAAGGTCCAGGGTGAAAAAAATCAGATTTTCCTGATACCGTGAGTCACGTCCCGGGTGAAAAAAAATAATATTTTCCTGATACCATGAGTAAAGTCCAGGGTGAAAAAAGTCAGATTTTCATGATACCGTGAGTAACGTCCCGGGTGAAAAAAATCATATTTTCCTGATACCGTGAGTAACATCCCGGGTGAAAAAAATCCGATTTTCCTGATACCGTGAGTAACGTCCAGGGTGAAAAAAATCCGATTTTCCTGATACCGTGAGTAATGTCCAGGGTGAAAAATATCTGATTTTCCTGATACCGTGAGTCACGTCCAGGGTGAAAAAAATTATATTTTCCTGATACCTTGAGTTTAGTCCAGCTGAAAAAAAAGAACCGATTTTCCTGATACCATGAAAAAAGTTTAGGGTGAAAAAAATCCGATATTCCTGATACCGTGAGTAAGGTCCCGGGTGAAAAAAATCATATTTTCCTAATACCGTGAGTAACGTCCCGGGTGAAAAAATCATATTTTCCTGATACCGTGAGTAAAGTCCAGGGTGAAAAAAATCAAATTTTCATGATACCATGGGTAATAGTCCAGGTGAAAAAAATCCGATTTTCCTGATACCGTGAGTCACGTACAGGGTGAAAAAAATCAGATTTTCCAGATACCGTGAGTTTTGTCCAGGGTGAAAAATATGAGATATTCCTGATACCGTGAGTAACATCCAGGGTGAAAAAAATTATATTTTCCTGATACCTTGAGTTTAGTCCAGGTGAAAAAAAGAGATTTTCATGATGCCATGAAAAAAGTTTAGCGTGAAAAAAATCCGATATTCCTAAAACCGTGAGTAAGGTCCAGGGTGAAAAAAATCAGATTTTACTTATACCGTGAGTAACGTCCCGCGTGAAAAAAACCATATTTTCCTGATACCGTGAGTAAGGTCCAGGGTGAAAAAAATCAGATTTTCCTGATACCGTGAGTCACGTCCCGGGTGAAAAAAAATAATATTTTCCTGATACCATGAGTAAAGTCCAGGGTGAAAAAAGTCAGATTTTCATGATACCGTGAGTAACGTCCCGGGTGAAAAAAATCATATTTTCCTGATACCGTGAGTAACATCCCGGGTGAAAAAAATCCGATTTTCCTGATACCGTGAGTAACGTCCAGGGTGAAAAAAATCCGATTTTCCTGATACCGTGAGTAATGTCCAGGGTGAAAAAATCAGATTTTCCTGATACCGTGAGTAACGTCCAGGGAGAAAAAAAATCATATTTGTCTGATACCGTGAGTTTAGTCCAGGTGAAAAAAATTCAGATTTTCAAGATACCATGAAAAAAGTTTAGGGTGAAAAAAATCCGATACTCCTGATACCGTGAGTAACGTCCAGGGTGAAAAAAAATCAGATTTTCCTGATACCGTGAGTAACGTCCCGGGTGAAAAAAATCAGATTTTCAAGATACCGTGAGTAATGTCCATCGTGAAGAAAATCAGATTTTCCTGATACCGTGAGTAACGTCCAGGGTGAAAAAAAATCAGATTTTCCTGATACCGTGAGTAACGTCCCGGGTGAAAAAATCAGATTTTCCTGATACCGTGAGTAACGTCCATCGTGAAGATAATCAGATTTTCCTCATACCGTGAGTAACGTCCAGGGTGAAAAAAATCCGATTTTCCTGATACCGTGAGTAACGTCCCGGGTGAAAAAAAATCAGATTTTCCTGATACGGTGAGTCACGTCCCGGGTGAAAAAAAATAATATTTTCCTGATACCATGAGTAAAGTCCAGGGTGAAAAAAGTCAGATTTTCATGATACCGTGAGTAACGTCCCGGGTGAAAAAAATCATATTTTCCTGATACCGTGAGTAACATCCCGGGTGAAAAAAATCCGATTTTCCTGATACCGTGAGTAACGTCCAGGGTGAAAAAAATCCGATTTTCCTGATACCGTGAGTAATGTCCAGGGTGAAAAAATCAGATTTTCCTGATACCGTGAGTAACGTCCAGGGAGAAAAAAAATCATATTTGTCTGATACCGTGAGTTTAGTCCAGGTGAAAAAAATTCAGATTTTCAAGATACCATGAAAAAAGTTTAGGGTGAAAAAAATCCGATACTCCTGATACCGTGAGTAACGTCCAGGGTGAAAAAAAATCAGATTTTCCTGATACCGTGAGTAACGTCCCGGGTGAAAAAAATCAGATTTTCAAGATACCGTGAGTAATGTCCATCGTGAAGAAAATCAGATTTTCCTGATACCGTGAGTAACGTCCAGGGTGAAAAAAAATCAGATTTTCCTGATACCGTGAGTAACGTCCCGGGTGAAAAAATCAGATTTTCCTGATACCGTGAGTAACGTCCATCGTGAAGATAATCAGATTTTCCTCATACCGTGAGTAACGTCCAGGGTGAAAAAAATCCGATTTTCCTGATACCGTGAGTAACGTCCCGGGTGAAAAAAAATCAGATTTTCCTGATACCGTGAGTAACGTCCAGGGTGAAAAAAATCTGATTTTCCTGATACCGTGAGACACGTCCAGGGTGAAAAAAATCTGATTTTCCTGATACCATGAGTTTAGTCCAGGTGAAAAAAAAGAACCGATTTTCATGATACCATGAAAAAAGTTTAGGGTGAAAAAAATCCGATATTCCTGATACCGTGAGTAACGTCCAGGGTGAAAAAAATCAGATTTTCCTGATACCGTGAGTAATGTCCAGGGTGAAAAAAATCAGATTTTCCTGATACCGTGAGTAACATCCAGGGAGAAAAAAAATCATATTTGTCTGATACCGTGAGTTTAGTCCAGGTGAAAAAAATTCAGATTTTCATGATACCATGAAAAAAGTTTAGCGTGAAAAATATCCGATACTCCTGATACCGTGAGTAACGTCCAGGGTGAAAAAAATCAGATTTTCCTGATACCGTGAGTAACGTCCCGGGTGAAAAAAATCAGATTTTCCTGATACCGTGAGTAATGTCCATCGTGAAGAAAATCAGATTTTCCTGATACTGTGAGTAACGTCCCGGGTGAAAAAATCAGATTTTCCTGATACCGTGAGTAATGTCCCGGGTGAAAAAATCAGATTTTCCTGATACTGTGAGTAACGTCCATCGTGAAGATAATCAGATTTTCCTGATACTGTGAGTAACGTCCAGGGTGAAAAAAATCAGATTTTCCTGATACCGTGAGTAACGTCCAGGGTGAAAAAATCAGATTTTCCTGATACCGTGAGTAACGTCCAGGGTGAAAAAAATCAGATTTTCCTGATACCGTGAGTAACGTACAGTGTGAAAAAATCAGATTTTCCTGATACCGTGAGTTATGTCCAGGGTGAAAAATATCAGATTTTCCTGATACCGTGAGTAACGTCCCGGGTGAAAAAAATCCGATTTTCCTGATACCGTGAGTAACGTCCAGGGTGAAAAAAATCCGATTTTCCTGATACCGTGAGACACGTCCAGGATGAAAAAAATCTGATTTTCCTGATTCCGTGAGTAACGTACATGGTGAAAAAAATCCGATTTTCCTGATACCGTGAGTCACGTCCAGGGTGAAAAAAATTATAATTTCCTGATACCTTGAGTTTAGTCCAGGTGAAAAAAAAGAGATTTTCATGATGCCATGAAAAAAGTTTAGGGTGAAAAAAATCCGATATTCCTGATACCGTGAGTAAGGTCCAGGGTGAAAAAAATCAGATTTTCCTGATACCGTGAGTAACGTCCCGCGTGAAAATAACCATATTTTCCTGATACCGTGAGTAAGGTCCAGGGTGAAAAAAATCCGATTTTCCTGATACCATGAGTAATGTCCAGGGTGAAAAATCCGATTTTCCTGATACCGTGAGTCACGTCCAGGGTGAAAAAAATTATATTTTCCTGATACCTTGAGTTTAGTCCAGGTGAAAAAAAAAGAGATTTTCATGATGCCATGAAAAAAGTTTAGGGTGAAAAAAAATCAGATTTTCCTGATACCGTGAGTAACGTCCCGCGTGAAAAAAACCATATTTTCCTGATACCGTGAGTAAGGTCCAGGGTGAAAAAAATCAGATTTTCCTGATACCGTGAGTCACGTCCCGGGTGAAAAAAATCATATTTTCCTGATACCGTGAGTAAAGTCCAAGGTGAAAAAAGTCAGATTTTCATGATACCGTGAGTAACGTCCCGGGTGAAAAAAATAATATTTTCCTGATACCGTGAGTAACGTCTCGGGTGAAAAAAATCTGATTTTCCTGATACCGTGAGTAACGTCCAGGGTGAAAAAATCCGATTTTCCTGATACCGTGAGTAACGTCCAGGGGGAAAAAAAAATCAGATTTTCCTCATACCGTGAGACACGTCCAGGGTGAAAAAAATCCGATTTTCCTGATACCGTGAGTAATGTCCAGGGTGAAAAAAATCAGATTTTCCTGATACTGGGAGTAACGTCCAGGGTGAAAAAAATCAGATTTTCCTGATACCGTGAGTAACGTCCAGGGTGAAAAAAATCAGATTTTCCTGATACCGTGAGTAACGTCCAGGGTGAAAAAAATCCGATTTTCCTGATACCGTGAGTTATGTCCAGGGTGAAAAATATCAGATTTTCCTGATACCGTGAGTAACGTCCCGGGTGAAAAAAATCCGATTTTCCTGATACCAAGAGTAACGTCCAGGGTGAAAAAAATCCGATTTTCCTGATACCGTGAGACACGTCCAGGATGAAAAAAATCTGATTTTCCTGATTCTGTGAGTAACGTACATGGTGAAAAAAATCCGATTTTCCTGATACCATGAGTAATGTCCAGGGTGAAAAAAATCCGATTTTCCTGATACCGTGAGTCACGTCCAGGGTGAAAAAAATTATATTTTCCTGATACCGTGAGTAACGTCCAGGGTGAAAAAAATTATATTTTCCTGATACCGTGAGTAACGTCCAGGGTGAAAAAAATTATATTTTCCTGATACCTTGAGTTTAGTCCAGGTGAAAAAAAAAGAGATTTTCATGATGCCATGAAAAAAGTTTAGGGTGAAAAAAATCCGATCTTCCTGATACCGTGAGTAAGGTCCAGGGTGAAAAAAATTAGATTTTCCTGATACCGTGAGTAACGTCCCGCGTGAAAAAAACCATATTTTCCTGATACCATGAGTAAGGTCCAGGGTGAAAAAAACCAGATTTTCCTGATACCGTGAGTCACATCCCGGGTGAAAAAATCATATTTTCCTGATACCATGAGTAAAGTCCAGGGTGAAAAAAGTCAGATTTTCATGATACCGTGAGAAACGTCCCGGGTGAAAAAAATCAGATTTTCCTCATACCGTGAGACACGTCCCGGGTGAAAAAAATCAGATTTTCCTCATACCGTGAGTAACGTACAGGGTGAAAAAAATCCGATTTTCCTGATACCATGAGTAATGTCCAGGGTGGAAAAAAATCAGATTTTCCTGATGCCGTGAGTAACGTCCCGGGTGAAAAAATCAGATTATCCTGATACAATGAGTAACGTCCATCGTGAAGAAAATCAGATTTTCCTGATACCGTGAGTAACGTCCCGGGTGAAAAAAAATCCGATTTTCCTGATACCGTGAGTAACGTCCAGGGTGAAAAAAAATCCGATTTTCCTGATACCGTGAGACACGTCCAGGGTGAAAAAAATCTGATTTTCCTGATACCGTGAGTAACGTACAGGGTGAAAAAAATCCGATTTTCCTGATACAATGAGTAATGTCCAGGGTGAAAAAATCCAATTTTCCTGATACTGTGAGTAACGTCCAGGGTGAGAAAAATTATATTTTCCTGATACCATGAGTTTAGTCCAGGTGAAAAAAAAGAACCGATTTTCATGATACCATGAAAAAAGTTTAGGGTGAAAAAAATCCGATATTCCTGATACCGTGAGTAACGTCCAGGGTGAAAAAAATCAGATTTTTCTGATACCGTGAGTAATGTCCAGGGTGAAAAAAATCAGATTTTTCTGATACCGTGAGTAACATCCAGGGAGAAAAAAAATCATATTTGTCTGATACCGTGAGTTTAGTCCAGGTGAAAAAATTCAGATTTTCATGATACCATGAAAAAAGTTTAGGGTGAAAAAAATCCGATACTCCTGATACCGTGAGTAACGTCCAGGGTGAAAAAAAATCAGATTTTCCTGATACCGTGAGTAACGTCCCGGGTGAAAAAAATCAGATTTTCCTGATACCGTGAGTAATGTCCATCGTGAAGAAAATCAGATTTTCCTGATACTGTGAGTAACGTCCATTGTGAAAAAAAATCAGATTTTCCTGATACCGTGAGTAACGTCCCGGGTGAAAAAATCAGATTTTCCTGATACCGTGAGTAACGTCCATCGTGAAGAAAATCAGATTTTCCTGATACTGGGAGTAACGTCCAGGGTGAAAAAAATCAGATTTTCCTGATACCGTGAGTAACGTCCAGGGTGAAAAAAATCTGATTTTCCTGATACCGTGAGTAACGTCCAGGGTGAAAAAAATCAGATTTTCCTGATACCGTGAGTTATGTCCAGGGTGAAAAATATCAGATTTTCCTGATACCGTGAGTAACGTCCCGGGTGAAAAAAATCCGATTTTCCTGATACCGTGAGTCACGTCCAGGGTGAAAAAAATTATATTTTCCTGATACCTTGAGTTTAGTCCAGCTGAAAAAAAAGAACCGATTTTCATGATACCATGAAAAAAGTTTAGGGTGAAAAAAATCCGATATTCCTGATACCGTGAGTAAGGTCCCGGGTGAAAAAAATCATATTTTCCTAATACCGTGAGTAACGTCCCGGGTGAAAAAAATCATATTTTCATGATACCATGGGTAATAGTCCAGGTGAAAAAAATCCGATTTTCCTGATACCGTGAGTCACGTCCAGGGTGAAAAAAATCAGATTTTCCAGATACCGTGAGTTTTGTCCAGGGTGAAAAATATGAGATATTCCTGATACCGTGAGTAACATCCAGGGTGAAAAAAATTATATTTTCCTGATACCTTGAGTTTAGTCCAGGTGAAAAAAAAGAGATTTTCATGATGCCATGAAAAAAGTTTAGGGTGAAAAAAATCCGATATTCCTAAAACCGTGAGTAAGGTCCAGGGTGAAAAAAATCAGATTTTCCTGATACCGCGAGTAACGTCAAGCGTGAAAAAAACCATATTTTCCTGATACCGTGAGTAAGGTCCAGGGTGAAAAAAAATCAGATTTTCCTGATACCGTGAGTCACGTCCCGGGTGAAAAAAAAATCATATTTTCCTGATACCATGAGTAAAGTCCAGGGTGAAAAAAGTCAGATTTTCATGATACCGTGAGTAACGTCCCGGGTGAAAAAAATCATATTTTCCTGATACCGTGAGTAACATCCCGGGTGAAAAAAATCCGATTTTCCTGATACCGTGAGTAACGTCCAGGGTGAAAAAAAATCCGATTTTCCTGATAACGTGAGTAATGTCCAGGGTGAAAAAAATCAGATTTTCCTGATATTGTGAGTAACGTCCAGGGTGAAAAAAATTATATTTTCGTGATACCTTGAGTTTAGTCCAGGTGAAAAAAATTCGGATTTTCAAGATACCATGAAAAAAGTTTAGGGTGAAAAAAATCCGATACTCCTGATACCGTGAGTAACGTACAGGGTGAAAAAAATCAGATTTTCCTCATACCGTGAGTAACATCCCGGGTGAAAAAAATCAGATTTTTCTGATACCGTGAGTAATGTCCATCGTGAAGAAAATCAGATTTTCCTGATACCATGAGTAACGTCCAGGGTGAAAAAAAATCAGATTTTCCTGATACCGTGAGTAATGTCCCGGGTGAAAAAATCAGATTTTCCTGATACTGTGAGTAACGTCCATCGTGAAGATAATCAGATTTTCCTGATACTGTGAGTAACGTCCAGGGTGAAAAAAATCAGATTTTCCTGATACCGTGAGTAACGTCCAGGGTGAAAAAATCAGATTTTCCTGATACCGTGAGTAACGTCCAGGGTGAAAAAAATCAGATTTTCCTGATACCGTGAGTAACGTACAGTGTGAAAAAATCAGATTTTCCTGATACCGTGAGTTATGTCCAGGGTGAAAAATATCAGATTTTCCTGATACCGTGAGTAACGTCCCGGGTGAAAAAAATCCGATTTTCCTGATACCGTGAGTAACGTCCAGGGTGAAAAAAATCCGATTTTCCTGATACCATGAGACACGTCCAGGATGAAAAAAATCTGATTTTCCTGATTCCGTGAGTAACGTACATGGTGAAAAAAATCCGATTTTCCTGATACCGTGAGTCACGTCCAGGGTGAAAAAAATTATAATTTCCTGATACCTTGAGTTTAGTCCAGGTGAAAAAAAAAGAGATTTTCATGATGCCATGAAAAAAGTTTAGGGTGAAAAAAATCTGATATTCCTGATACCGTGAGTAAGGTCCAGGGTGAAAAAAATCAGATTTTCCTGATACCGTGAGTAACGTCCCGCGTGAAAATAACCATATTTTCCTGATACCGTGAGTAAGGTCCAGGGTGAAAAAAATCCGATTTTCCTGATACCATGAGTAATGTCCAGGGTGAAAAATCCGATTTTCCTGATACCGTGAGTCACGTCCAGGGTGAAAAAAATTATATTTTCCTGATACCTTGAGTTTAGTCCAGGTGAAAAAAAAAGAGATTTTCATGATGCCATGAAAAAAGTTTAGGGTGAAAAAAATCAGATTTTCCTGATACCGTGAGTAACGTCCCGCGTGAAAAAAACCATATTTTCCTGATACCGTGAGTAAGGTCCAGGGTGAAAAAAATCAGATTTTCCTGATACCGTGAGTCACGTCCCGGGTGAAAAAAATCATATTTTCCTGATACCGTGAGTAAAGTCCAGGGTGAAAAAAGTCAGATTTTCATGATACCGTGAGTAACGTCCCGGGTGAAAAAAATCATATTTTCCTGATACCGTGAGTAACGTCTCGGGTGAAAAAAATCCGATTTTCCTGATACCGTGAGTAACGTCCAGGGTGAAAAAAATCCGATTTTCCTGATACCGTGAGTAACGTCCAGGGTGAAAAAAATCAGATTTTCCTCATACCGTGAGACACGTCCAGGGTGAAAAAAATCCGATTTTCCTGATACCGTGAGTAATGTCCAGGGTGAAAAAAAATCAGATTTTCCTGATACTGGGAGTAACGTCCAGGGTGAAAAAAATCAGATTTTCCTGATACTGTGAGTAACGTCCAGGGTGAAAAAAATCAGATTTTCCTGATACCGTGAGTAACGTCCAGGGTGAAAAAAATCAGATTTTCCTGATACCGTGAGTAACGTACAGTGTGAAAAAAATCAGATTTCCCTGATACCGTGAGTTATGTCCAGGGTGAAAAATATCAGATTTTCCTGATACCGTGAGTAACGTCCCGGGTGAAAAAAATCCGATTTTCCTGATACCGTGAGTAACGTCCAGGGTGAAAAAAATCTGATTTTCCTGATTCCGTGAGTAACGTACATGGTGAAAAAAATCCGATTTTCCTGATACCATGAGTAATGTCCAGGGTGAAAAAAATCTGATTTTCCTGATACAGTGAGTCACGTCCAGGGTGAAAAAAATTATATTTTCCTGATACCTTGAGTTTAGTCCAGCTGAAAAAAAAGAACCGATTTTCATGATACCATGAAAAAAGTTTAGGGTGAAAAAAATCCGATATTCCTGATACCGTGAGTAAGGTCCCGGGTGAAAAAAATCATATTTTCCTAATACCGTGAGTAACGTCCCGGGTGAAAAAAATCATATTTTCCTGATACTGTGAGTAAAGTCCAGGGTGAAAAAAATCAAATTTTCATGATACCATGGGTAATAGTCCAGGTGAAAAAAATCCGATTTTCCTGATACCGTGAGTCACGTCCAGTGTGAAAAAAATCAGATTTTCCAGATACCGTGAGTTATGTCCAGGGTGAAAAATATGAGATTTTCCTGATACCGTGAGTAACATCCAGGGTGAAAAAAATCATATTTTCCTGATACCGTGAGTAAAGTCCAGGGTGAAAAAAAATCAGATTTTCCTGATACCGTGAGTAACGTCCCGCGTGAAAAAAACCATATTTTCCTGATACCGTGAGTAACGTCCCGGGTGAAAAAAATCCGATTTTCCTGATACCGTGAGTAACATCCAGGGTGAGAAAAATCCGATTTTCCTGATACTGTGAGTAAAGTCCAGGGTGAAAAAAGTCAGATTTTCATGATACCGTGAGTAACGTCCCGGGTGAAAAAAATCATATTTTCCTGATACCGTGAGTAACGTCCCGGGTGAAAAAAATCCGATTTTCCTGATACCGTGAGTAACGTCCAGGGTGAGAAAAATTTGATTTTCCTGATACCGTGAGACACGTCCAGGGTGAAAAAAAATCTGATTTTCCTGATACCGTGAGTAACGTACAGGGTGAAAAAAATCCGATTTTCCTGATACCATGAGTAATGTCCAGGGTGAAAAAAAATCAGATTTTCCTGATACCGTGAGTAACGTCCCGGGTGAAAAAATCAGATTTTCCTGATACCATGAGTAACGTCCATCGTGAAGAAAATCAGATTTTCCTGATACCGTGAGTAATGTCCCGGGTGAAAAAAATCCGATTTTCCTGATACCGTGAGTAACGTCCAGGGTGAAAAAAATCCGATTTCCTGATAGCGTGAGACACGTCCAGGGTGAAAAAAATCTGATTTTCCTGATACCGTGAGTAACGTACAGGGTGAAAAAAATTCGATTTTCCTCATACCGTGAGTAACGTCCAGGGTGAAAAAAATCCGATTTTCCTGATACCGTGAGTAACGTCCCGGGTGAAAAAAAATCAGATTTTCCTGATACCGTGAGTAACGTCCAGGGTGAAAAAAATCTGATTTTCCTGATACCGTGAGACACGTCCAGGGTGAAAAAAATCTGATTTTCCTGATACCATGAGTTTAGTCCAGGTGAAAAAAAAGAACCGATTTTCATGATACCATGAAAAAAGTTTAGGGTGAAAAAAATCCGATATTCCTGATAACGTGAGTAACGTCCAGGGTGAAAAAAATCAGATTTTCCTGATACCGTGAGTAATGTCCAGGGTGAAAAAAATCAGATTTTCCTGATACCGTGAGTAACATCCAGGGAGAAAAAAAATCATATTTGTCTGATACCGTGAGTTTAGTCCAGGTGAAAAAAATTCAGATTTTCATGATACCATGAAAAAAGTTTAGCGTGAAAAAAATCCGATACTCCTGATACCGTGAGTAACGTCCAGGGTGAAAAAAATCAGATTTTCCTGATACCGTGAGTAACGTCCCGGGTGAAAAAAATCAGATTTTCCTGATACCGTGAGTAATGTCCATCGTGAAGAAAATCAGATTTTCCTGATACTGTGAGTAACGTCCCGGGTGAAAAAATCAGATTTTCCTGATACCGTGAGTAATGTCCCGGGTGAAAAAATCAGATTTTCCTGATACTGTGAGTAACGTCCATCGTGAAGATAATCAGATTTTCCTGATACTGTGAGTAACGTCCAGGGTGAAAAAAATCAGATTTTCCTGATACCGTGAGTAACGTCCAGGGTGAAAAAATCAGATTTTCCTGATACCGTGAGTAACGTCCAGGGTGAAAAAAATCAGATTTTCCTGATACCGTGAGTAACGTACAGTGTGAAAGAATCAGATTTTCCTGATACCGTGAGTTATGTCCAGGGTGAAAAATATCAGATTTTCCTGATACCGTGAGTAACGTCCCGGGTGAAAAAAATTCGATTTTCCTGATACCGTGAGTAACGTCCAGGGTGAAAAAAATCCAATTTTCCTGATAACATGAGACACGTCCAGGATGAAAAAAATCTGATTTTCCTGATTCCGTGAGTAACGTACATGGTGAAAAAAATCCGATTTTCCTGATACCGTGAGTCACGTCCAGGGTGAAAAAAATTATAATTTCCTGATACCTTGAGTTTAGTCCAGGTGAAAAAAAAGAGATTTTCATGATGCCATGAAAAAAGTTTAGGGTGAAAAAAATCCGATATTCCTGATACCGTGAGTAAGGTCCAGGGTGAAAAAAATCAGATTTTCCTGATACCGTGAGTAACGTCCCGCGTGAAAATAACCATATTTTCCTGATACCGTGAGTAAGGTCCAGGGTGAAAAAAATCCGATTTTCCTGATACCATGAGTAATGTCCAGGGTGAAAAATCCGATTTTCCTGATACCGTGAGTCACGTCCAGGGTGAAAAAAATTATATTTTCCTGATACCTTGAGTTTAGTCCAGGTGAAAAAAAAGAGATTTTCATGATGCCATGAAAAAAGTTTAGGGTGAAAAAAATCAGATTTTCCTGATACCGTGAGTAACGTCCCGCGTGAAAAAAACCATATTTTCCTGATACCGTGAGTAAGGTCCAGGGTGAAAAAAATCAGATTTTCCTGATACCGTGAGTCACGTCCCGGGTGAAAAAAATCATATTTTCCTGATACCGTGAGTAACATCCAGGGAGAAAAAAAATCATATTTGTCTGATACCGTGAGTTTAGTCCAGGTGAAAAAAATTCAGATTTTCATGATACCATGAAAAAAGTTTAGCGTGAAAAAAATCCGATACTCCTGATACCGTGAGTAACGTCCAGGGTGAAAAAAATCAGATTTTCCTGATACCGTGAGTAACGTCCCGGGTGAAAAAAATCAGATTTTCCTGATACCGTGAGTAATGTCCATCGTGA
Organism: Bradypodion pumilum; assembly: GCA_035047305.1. Lineage (NCBI taxonomy): Eukaryota > Metazoa > Chordata > Lepidosauria > Squamata > Chamaeleonidae > Bradypodion > Bradypodion pumilum. Next base: position 188,845,510 of record JAWDJD010000003.1, read on the forward strand.
AGAAAATCAGATTTTCCTGATACTGTGAGTAACGTCCCGGGTGAAAAAATCAGATTTTCCTGATACCGTGAGTAATGTCCCGGGTGAAAAAATCAGATTTTCCTGATACTGTGAGTAACGTCCATCGTGAAGATAATCAGATTTTCCTGATACTGTGAGTAACGTCCAGGGTGAAAAAAATCAGATTTTCCTGATACCGTGAGTAACGTCCAGGGTGAAAAAATCAGATTTTCCTGATACCGTGAGTAACGTCCAGGGTGAAAAAAATCAGATTTTCCTGATACCGTGAGTAACGTACAGTGTGAAAGAATCAGATTTTCCTGATACCGTGAGTTATGTCCAGGGTGAAAAATATCAGATTTTCCTGATACCGTGAGTAACGTCCCGGGTGAAAAAAATCCGATTTTCCTGATACCGTGAGTAACGTCCAGGGTGAAAAAAATCCAATTTTCCTGATAACATGAGACACGTCCAGGATGAAAAAAATCTGATTTTCCTGATTCCGTGAGTAACGTACATGGTGAAAAAAATCCGATTTTCCTGATACCGTGAGTCACGTCCAGGGTGAAAAAAATTATAATTTCCTGATACCTTGAGTTTAGTCCAGGTGAAAAAAAAGAGATTTTCATGATGCCATGAAAAAAGTTTAGGGTGAAAAAAATCCGATATTCCTGATACCGTGAGTAAGGTCCAGGGTGAAAAAAATCAGATTTTCCTGATACCGTGAGTAACGTCCCGCGTGAAAATAACCATATTTTCCTGATACCGTGAGTAAGGTCCAGGGTGAAAAAAATCCGATTTTCCTGATACCATGAGTAATGTCCAGGGTGAAAAATCCGATTTTCCTGATACCGTGAGTCACGTCCAGGGTGAAAAAAATTATATTTTCCTGATACCTTGAGTTTAGTCCAGGTGAAAAAAAAGAGATTTTCATGATGCCATGAAAAAAGTTTAGGGTGAAAAAAATCAGATTTTCCTGATACCGTGAGTAACGTCCCGCGTGAAAAAAACCATATTTTCCTGATACCGTGAGTAAGGTCCAGGGTGAAAAAAATCAGATTTTCCTGATACCGTGAGTCACGTCCCGGGTGAAAATAATCATATTTTCCTGATACCGTGAGTAAAGTCCAAGGTGAAAAAAGTCAGATTTTCATGATACCGTGAGTAACGTCCCGGGTGAAAAAAATCATATTTTCCTGATACCGTGAGTAACGTCTCGGGTGAAAAAAATCCGATTTTCCTGATACCGTGAGTAACGTCCAGGGTGAAAAAAATCCGATTTTCCTGATACCGTGAGTAACGTCCAGGGTGAAAAAAATGAGATTTTCCTCATACCGTGAGACACGTCCAGGGTGAAAAAAATCCGATTTTCCTGATACCGTGAGTAATGTCCAGGGTGAAAAAAAATCAGATTTTCCTGATACTGGGAGTAACGTCCAGGGTGAAAAAAATCAGATTTTCCTGATACCGTGAGTAACGTCCAGGGTGAAAAAAATCAAATTTTCCTGATACCGTGAGTAACGTCCAGGGTGAAAAAAATCAAATTTTCCTGATACCGTGAGTAACGTACAGTGTGAAAAAAATCAGATTTCCCTGATACCGTGAGTTATGTCCAGGGTGAAAAATATCAGATTTTCCTGATACCGTGAGTAACGTCCCGGGTGAAAAAAATCCGATTTTCCTGATACCGTGAGTAACGTCCAGGGTGAAAAATATCTGATTTTCCTGATTCCGTGAGTAACGTACATGGTGAAAAAAATCCGATTTTCCTGATACCATGAGTAATGTACAGGGTGAAAAAAATCTGATTTTCCTGATACAGTGAGTCACGTCCAGGGTGAAAAAAATTATATTTTCCTGATACCTTGAGTTTAGTCCAGCTGAAAAAAAAGAACCGATTTTCATGATACCATGAAAAAAGTTTAGGGTGAAAAAAATCCGATATTCCTGATACCGTGAGTAAGGTCCCGGGTGAAAAAAATCATATTTTCCTAATACCGTGAGTAACGTCCCGGGTGAAAAAAATCATATTTTCCTGATACCGTGAGTAAAGTCCAGGGTGAAAAAAATCAAATTTTCATGATACCATGGGTAATAGTCCAGGTGAAAAAAATCCGATTTTCCTGATACCGTGAGTCACGTCCAGTGTGAAAAAAATCAGATTTTCCAGATACCGTGAGTTATGTCCAGGGTGAAAAATATGAGATTTTCCTGATACCGTGAGTAACATCCAGGGTGAAAAAAATCATATTTTCCTGATACCGTGAGTAAAGTCCAGGGTGAAAAAAATCAGATTTTCCTGATACCGTGAGTAACGTCCCGCGTGAAAAAACCATATTTTCCTGATACCGTGAGTAACGTCCCGGGTGAAAAAAATCCGATTTTCCTGATACCGTGAGTAACATCCAGGGTGAGAAAAATCCGATTTTCCTGATATTGTGAGTAAAGTCCAGGGTGAAAAAAGTCAGATTTTCATGATACCGTGAGTAACGTCCCGGGTGAAAAAAATCATATTTTCCTGATACCATGAGTAACGTCCCGGGTGAAAAAAATCCGATTTTCCTGATACCGTGAGTAACGTCCAGGGTGAGAAAAATCCGATTTTCCTGATACCGTGAGACACGTCCAGGGTGAAAAAAATCTGATTTTCCTGATACCGTGAGTAACGTACAGGGTGAAAAAAATCATATTTTCCTGATACCGTGAGTAAAGTCCAGGGTGAAAAAAATCAGATTTTCCTGATACCGTGAGTAACGTCCCGCGTGAAAAAAACCATATTTTCCTGATACCGTGAGTAAGGTCCAGGGTGAAAAAAATCAGATTTTCCTGATACCGTGAGTCACGTCCCGGGTGAAAAAAATCATATTTTCCTGATACCGTGAGTAAAGTCCAAGGTGAAAAAAGTCAGATTTTCATGATACCGTGAGTAACGTCCCGGGTGAAAAAAATCATATTTTCCTGATACCGTGAGTAACGTCTCGGGTGAAAAAAATCCGATTTTCCTGATACCGTGAGTAACGTCCAGGGTGAAAAAAATCCGATTTTCCTGATACCGTGAGTAACGTCCAGGGTGAAAAAAATGAGATTTTCCTCATACCGTGAGACACGTCCAGGGTGAAAAAAATCCGATTTTCCTGATACCGTGAGTAATGTCCAGGGTGAAAAAAAATCAGATTTTCCTGATACTGGGAGTAACGTCCAGGGTGAAAAAAATCAGATTTTCCTGATACCGTGAGTAACGTCCAGGGTGAAAAAAATCAAATTTTCCTGATACCGTGAGTAACGTCCAGGGTGAAAAAAATCAAATTTTCCTGATACCGTGAGTAACGTACAGTGTGAAAAAAATCAGATTTCCCTGATACCGTGAGTTATGTCCAGGGTGAAAAATATCAGATTTTCCTGATACCGTGAGTAACGTCCCGGGTGAAAAAAATCCGATTTTCCTGATACCGTGAGTAACGTCCAGGGTGAAAAATATCTGATTTTCCTGATTCCGTGAGTAACGTACATGGTGAAAAAAATCCGATTTTCCTGATACCATGAGTAATGTACAGGGTGAAAAAAATCTGATTTTCCTGATACAGTGAGTCACGTCCAGGGTGAAAAAAATTATATTTTCCTGATACCTTGAGTTTAGTCCAGCTGAAAAAAAAGAACCGATTTTCATGATACCATGAAAAAAGTTTAGGGTGAAAAAAATCCGATATTCCTGATACCGTGAGTAAGGTCCCGGGTGAAAAAAATCATATTTTCCTAATACCGTGAGTAACGTCCCGGGTGAAAAAAATCATATTTTCCTGATACCGTGAGTAAAGTCCAGGGTGAAAAAAATCAAATTTTCATGATACCATGGGTAATAGTCCAGGTGAAAAAAATCCGATTTTCCTGATACCGTGAGTCACGTCCAGTGTGAAAAAAATCAGATTTTCCAGATACCGTGAGTTATGTCCAGGGTGAAAAATATGAGATTTTCCTGATACCGTGAGTAACATCCAGGGTGAAAAAAATCATATTTTCCTGATACCGTGAGTAAAGTCCAGGGTGAAAAAAATCAGATTTTCCTGATACCGTGAGTAACGTCCCGCGTGAAAAAACCATATTTTCCTGATACCGTGAGTAACGTCCCGGGTGAAAAAAATCCGATTTTCCTGATACCGTGAGTAACATCCAGGGTGAGAAAAATCCGATTTTCCTGATATTGTGAGTAAAGTCCAGGGTGAAAAAAGTCAGATTTTCATGATACCGTGAGTAACGTCCCGGGTGAAAAAAATCATATTTTCCTGATACCATGAGTAACGTCCCGGGTGAAAAAAATCCGATTTTCCTGATACCGTGAGTAACGTCCAGGGTGAGAAAAATCCGATTTTCCTGATACCGTGAGACACGTCCAGGGTGAAAAAAATCTGATTTTCCTGATACCGTGAGTAACGTACAGGGTGAAAAAAATCCGATTTTCCTGATACCATGAGTAATGTCCAGGGTGAAAAAAAATCAGATTTTCCTGATACCGTGAGTAACGTCCCGGGTGAAAAAATCAGATTTTCCTGATACCATGAGTAACGTCCATCGTGAAGAAAATCAGATTTTCCTGATACCGTGAGTAACGTCCCGGGTGAAAAAAATCCGATTTTCCTGATACCGTGAGTAACGTCCAGGGTGAAAAAAATCCGATTTCCTGATACCGTGAGACACGTCCAGGGTGAAAAAAATCTGATTTTCCTGATACCGTGAGTAACGTACAGGGTGAAAAAAATTCGATTTTCCTCATACCGTGAGTAACGTCCAGGGTGAAAAAAATCCGATTTTCCTGATACCGTGAGTAACGTCCCGGGTGAAAAAAAATCAGATTTTCCTGATACCGTGAGTAACGTCCAGGGTGAAAAAAATCTGATTTTCCTGATACCGTGAGACACGTCCAGGGTTAAAAAAATCTGATTTTCCTGATACCATGAGTTTAGTCCAGGTGAAAAAAAAGAACCGATTTTCATGATACCATGAAAAAAGTTTAGGGTGAAAAAAATCCGATATTCCTTATACCGTGAGTAACGTCCAGGGTGAAAAAAATCAGATTTTCCTGATACCGTGAGTAATGTCCAGGGTGAAAAAAATCAGATTTTCCTGATACCGTGAGTAACATCCAGGGAGAAAAAAATCATATTTGTCTGATACCGTGAGTTTAGTCCAGGTGAAAAAAATTCAGATTTTCATGATACCATGAAAAAAGTTTAGCGTGAAAAAAATCCGATACTCCTGATACCGTGAGTAACGTCCAGGGTGAAAAAAATCAGATTTTCCTGATACCGTGAGTAACGTCCCGGGTGAAAAAAATCAGATTTTCCTGATACCGTGAGTAATGTCCATCGTGACGAAAATCAGATTTTCCTGATACTGTGAGTAACGTCCCGGGTGAAAAAATCAGATTTTCCTGATACCGTGAGTAATGTCCCGGGTGAAAAAATCAGATTTTCCTGATACTGTGAGTAACGTCCCGGGTGAAAAAATCAGATTTTCCTGATACCGTGAGTAACGTCCCGGGTGAAAAAATTATATTTTCCTGATACCTTGAGTTTAGTCCAGCTGAAAAAAAAGAACCGATTTTCCTGATACCATGAAAAAAGTTTAGGGTGAAAAAAATCCGATATTCTTGATACCGTGAGTAAGGTCCCGGGTGAAAAAAATCATATTTTCCTAATACCGTGAGTAACGTCCCGGGTGAAAAATATCATATTTTCCTGATACCGTGAGTAAAGTCCAGGGTGAAAAAAATCAAATTTTCATGATACCATGGGTAATAGTCCAGGTGAAAAAAATCAGATTTTCCTGATACCGTGAGTCACGTCCAGGGTGAAAAAAATCAGATTTTCCAGATACCGTGAGTAACGTCCCGGGTGAAAAAAATCCGATTTTCCTGATACCGTGAGTAACGTCCAGGGTGAAAAAAATCCGATTTTCCTGATACCAAGAGTAACGTCCAGGTGAAAAAAAAAGAGATTTTCATGATGCCATGAAAAAAGTTTAGGGTGAAAAAAATCCGATATTCCTAAAACCGTGAGTAAGGTCCAGGGTGAAAAAAATCAGATTTTCCTGATACCGTGAGTAACGTCCCGCGTGAAAAAAATCATATTTTCCTGATACCGTGAGTAAGGTCCAGGGTGAAAAAAATCAGATTTTCCTGATACCGTGAGTCAAGTCCCGGGTGAAAAAAAATCATATTTTCCTGATACCATGAGTAAAGTCCAGGGTGAAAAAAGTCAGATTTTCATGATACCGTGAGTAACGTCCCGGGTGAAAAAAAATCATATTTTCCTGATACCGTGAGTAACATCCCGGGTGAAAAAAATCCGATTTTCCTGATACCGTGAGTAACGTCCAGGGTGAAAAAAATCCGATTTTCCTGATACCGTGAGACACGTCTAGGGTGAAAAAAATCTGATTTTCCTGATACCGTGAGTAACGTACAGGGTGAAAAAAATCCGATTTTCCTGATACCATGAGTAATGTCCAGGGGGAAAAAAAATCAGATTTTCCTGATACCGTGAGTAACGTCCCGGGTGAAAAAATCAGATTTTCCTGATACCATGAGTAACGTCCATCGTGAAGAAAATCAGATTTTCCTGATACCATGAGTAACGTCCCGGGTGAAAAAAATCCGATTTTCCTGATACCATGAGTAACGTCCAGGGTGAAAAAAATCAGATTTTCCTCATACCGTGAGACACGTCCCGGGTGAAAAAAATCAGATTTTCCTCATACCGTGAGTAACGTACAGTGTGAAAAAATCCGATTTTCCTGATACCATGAGTAATGTCCAGGGTGAAAAAAAAATCAGATTTTCCTGATACCGTGAGTAACGTCCCAGGTGAAAAAATCAGATTTTCCTGATACCATGAGTAACGTCCATCGTGAAGAAAATCAGATTTTCCTGATACCGTGAGTAACGTCCCGGGTGAAAAAAATCCGATTTTCCTGATACCGTGAGTAACGTCCAGGGTGAAAAAAATCCGATTTTCCTGATACCAAGAGTAACGTCCAGGGTGAAAAAAATCCGATTTTCCTGATACCGTGAGACACGTCCAGGATGAAAAAAATCTGATTTTCCTGATTCTGTGAGTAACGTACATGGTGAAAAAAATCCGATTTTCCTGATACCATGAGTAATGTCCAGGGTGAAAAAAATTATATTTTTCTGATACCTTGAGTTTAGTCCAGCTGAAAAAAAAGAACCGATTTTCATGATACCATGAAAAAAGTTTAGGGTGAAAAAAATCCGATACTACTGATACCGTGAGTAACGTCCAGGGTGAAAAAAAATCAGATTATCCTGATACCGTGAGTAACGTCCAGGGTGAAAAATATCCGATTTTCCTGATACCGTGAGTAACGTCCAGGGTGAAAAAAATTCACCCTGATACCGTGAGTCACGTCCCGGGTGAAAAAAATCATATTTTCCTGATACCGTGAAAAAAGTTTAGGGTGAAAAAAATCCGATATTCCTGATACCGTGAGTAACGTCCAGGGTGAAAAAAATCAGATTTTCCTGATACCGTGAGTCACGTCCCGGGTGAAAAAAATCATATTTTCCTGATACCATGAGTAAAGTCCAGGGTGAAAAAAGTCAGATTTTCATGATACCGTGAGTAACGTCCTGGGTGAAAAAAATCATATTTTCCTGATACCGTGAGTAACGTCCAGGGTGAAAAAAAATCAGATTTTCCTGATACCGTGAGTAACATCCCGGGTGAAAAAAATCAGATTTTCCTGATACCGTGAGTAATGTCCATCGTGAAGAAAATCAGATTTTCCTGATACTGTGAGTAACGTCCATTGTGAAAAAAAATCAGATTTTCCTGATACCGTGAGTAACGTCCCGGGTGAAAAAATCAGATTTTCCTGATACCGTGAGTAACGTCCATCGTGAAGAAAATCAGATTTTCCTGATACTGGGAGTAACGTCCAGGGTGAAAAAAATCATATTTTCCTGATACCGTGAGTAACGTCCAGGGTGAAAAAAATCTGATTTTCCTGATACCGTGAGTAACGTCCAGGGTGAAAAAAATCAGATTTTCCTGATACCGTGAGTAACGTACAGTGTGAAAAAATCAGATTTTCCTGATACCGTGAGTTATGTCCAGGGTGAAAAATATCAGATTTTCCTGATACCGTGAGTAACGTCCCGGGTGAAAAAAATCCGATTTTCCTGATACCGTGAGTAACGTCCAGGGTGAAAAAATTCCGATTTTCCTGATACCGTGATACACGTCCAGGGTGAAAAAATCTGATTTTCCTGATTCCGTGAGTAACGTTCATGGTGAAAAAAATCCGATTTTCCTGATACCATGAGTAATGTCAAGGGTGAAAAAAATCTGATTTTCCTGATACCGTGAGTAATGTCCAGGGTGAAAAAAATCAGATTTTCCTGATACCATGAGTAACATCCAGGGAGAGAAAAAATCATATTTGTCTCATACCGTGAGTTTAGTCCAGGTGAAAAAAATTCAGATTTTCATGATACCATGAAAAAAGTTTAGCGTGAAAAAAATCCGATACTCCTGATACCGTGAGTAACATCCAGGGTGAAAAAAATCAGATTTTCCTGATACCGTGAGTAACGTCCTGGGTGAAAAAAATCAGATTTTCCTGATACCGTGAGTAATGTCCATCGTGACGAAAATCAGATTTTCCTGATACTGTGAGTAACGTCCCGGGTGAAAAAATCAGATTTTCCTGATACCGTGAGTAATGTCCCGGGTGAAAAAATCAGATTTTCCTGATACTGTGAGTAACGTCCCGGGTGAAAAAATCAGATTTTCCTGATACCGTGAGTAACGTCCCGGGTGAAAAAATTATATTTTCCTGATACCTTGAGTTTAGTCCAGCTGAAAAAAAAGAACCGATTTTCCTGATACCATAAAAAAGTTTAGGGTGAAAAAAATCCGATATTCTTGATAACGTGAGTAAGGTCCCGGGTGAAAAAAATCATATTTTCCTAATACCGTGAGTAACGTCCCGGGTGAAAAATATCATATTTTCCTGATACCGTGAGTAAAGTCCAGGGTGAAAAAAATCAAATTTTCATGATACCATGGGTAATAGTCCAGGTGAAAAAAATCCGATTTTCCTGATACCGTGAGTCACGTCCAGGGTGAAAAAAATCAGATTTTCCAGATACCGTGAGTAACGTCCCGGGTGAAAAAAATCCGATTTTCCTGATACCATGAGTAACGTCCAGGGTGAAAAAAATCCGATTTTCCTGATACCAAGAGTAACGTCCAGGTGAAAAAAAAAGAGATTTTCATGATGCCATGAAAAAAGTTTAGGGTGAAAAAAATCCGATATTCCTAAAACCGTGAGTAAGGTCCAGGGTGAAAAAAATCAGATTTTCCTGATACCGTGAGTAACGTCCCGCGTGAAAAAAATCATATTTTCCTGATACCGTGAGTAAGGTCCAGGGTGAAAAAAATCAGATTTTCCTGATACCGTGAGTCAAGTCCCGGGTGAAAAAAAATCATATTTTCCTGATACCATGAGTAAAGTCCAGGGTGAAAAAAGTCAGATTTTCATGATACCGTGAGTAACGTCCCGGGTGAAAAAAAATCATATTTTCCTGATACCGTGAGTAACATCCCGGGTGAAAAAAATCCGATTTTCCTGATACCGTGAGTAACGTCCAGGGTGAAAAAAATCCGATTTTCCTGATACCGTGAGACACGTCTAGGGTGAAAAAAATCTGATTTTCCTGATACCGTGAGTAACGTACAGGGTGAAAAAAATCCGATTTTCCTGATACCATGAGTAATGTCCAGGGGGAAAAAAATCAGATTTTCCTGATACCGTGAGTAACGTCCCGGGTGAAAAAATCAGATTTTCCTGATACCATGAGTAACGTCCATCGTGAAGAAAATCAGATTTTCCTGATACCATGAGTAACGTCCCGGGTGAAAAAAATCCGATTTTCCTGATACCATGAGTAACGTCCAGGGTGAAAAAAATCAGATTTTCCTCATACCGTGAGACACGTCCCGGGTGAAAAAAATCAGATTTTCCTCATACCGTGAGTAACGTACAGTGTGAAAAAAATCCGATTTTCCTGATACCATGAGTAATGTCCAGGGTGAAAAAAAAATCAGATTTTCCTGATACCGTGAGTAACGTCCCGGGTGAAAAAATCAGATTTTCCTGATACCATGAGTAACGTCCATCGTGAAGAAAATCAGATTTTCCTGATACCGTGAGTAACGTCCCGGGTGAAAAAAATCCGATTTTCCTGATACCGTGAGTAACGTCCAGGGTGAAAAAAATCCGATTTTCCTGATACCAAGAGTAACGTCCAGGGTGAAAAAAATCCGATTTTCCTGATACCGTGAGACACGTCCAGGATGAAAAAATTCTGATTTTCCTGATTCTGTGAGTAACGTACATGGTGAAAAAAATCCGATTTTCCTGATACCATGAGTAATGTCCAGGGTGAAAAAAATTATATTTTTCTGATACCTTGAGTTTAGTCCAGCTGAAAAAAAAAGAACCGATTTTCATGATACCATGAAAAAAGTTTAGGGTGAAAAAAATCCGATACTACTGATACCGTGAGTAACGTCCAGGGTGAAAAAAAATCAGATTATCCTGATACCGTGAGTAACGTCCAGGGTGAAAAATATCCGATTTTCCTGATACCGTGAGTAACGTCCAGGGTGAAAAAAATTCACCCTGATACCGTGAGTCACGTCCCGGGTGAAAAAAATCATATTTTCCTGATACCGTGAAAAAAGTTTAGGGTGAAAAAAATCCGATATTCCTGGTACCGTGAGTAACGTCCAGGGTGAAAAAAATCAGATTTTCCTGATACCGTGAGTCACGTCCCGGGTGAAAAAAATCATATTTTCCTGATACCATGAGTAAAGTCCAGGGTGAAAAAAGTCAGATTTTCATGATACCGTGAGTAACGTCCCGGGTGAAAAAAATCATATTTTCCTGATACCGTCAGTAACGTCCAGGGTGAAAAAAATCAGATTTTCCTGATACCGTGAGTAACATCCCGGGTGAAAAAAATCAGATTTTCCTGATACCGTGAGTAATGTCCATCGTGAAGAAAATCAGATTTTCCTGATACTGTGAGTAACGTCCATTGTGAAAAAAAATCAGATTTTCCTGATACCGTGAGTAACGTCCCGGGTGAAAAAATCAGATTTTCCTGATACCGTGAGTAACGTCCATCGTGAAGAAAATCAGATTTTCCTGATACTGGGAGTAACGTCCAGGGTGAAAAAAATCATATTTTCCTGATACCGTGAGTAACGTCCAGGGTGAAAAAAATCTGATTTTCCTGATACCGTGAGTAACGTCCAGGGTGAAAAAAATCAGATTTTCCTGATACCATGAGTAACGTACAGTGTGAAAAAATCAGATTTTCCTGATACCGTGAGTTATGTCCAGGGTGAAAAATATCAGATTTTCCTGATACCGTGAGTAACGTCCCGGGTGAAAAAAATCCGATTTTCCTGATACCGTGAGTAACGTCCAGGGTGAAAAAATTCCGATTTTCCTGATACCGTGAGACACGTCCAGGGTGAAAAAAATCTGATTTTCCTGATTCCGTGAGTAACGTTCATGGTGAAAAAAATCCGATTTTCCTGATACCATGAGTAATGTCAAGGGTGAAAAAAATCTGATTTTCCTGATACCGTGAGTCACGTCCAGGGTGAAAAAAATTATATTTTCCTGATACCTTGAGTTTAGTCCAGCTGAAAAAAAAGAACCGATTTTCCTGATACCATGAAAAAAGTTTAGGTAGAAAAAAATCCGATATTCCTGATACCGTGAGTAAGGTCCCGGGTGAAAAAAATCATATTTTCCTAATACCGTGAGTAACGTCCCGGGTGAAAAAAATCATATTTTCCTGATACCGTGAGTAAAGTCCAGGGTGAAAAAAATCAAATTTTCATGATACCATGGGTAATAGTCCAGGTGAAAAAAATCCGATTTTCCTGATACCGTGAGTTACATCCAGGGAGGAAAAAAATCATATTTGTCTGATACCGTGAGTTTAGTCCAGGTGAAAAAAATTCAGATTTTCATGATACCATGAAAAAAGTTTAGCGTGAAAAAAATCCGATACTCCTGATACCGTGAGTAACGTCCAGGGTGAAAAAAAGCAGATTTTCCTGATACCGTGAGTAACGTCCCGGGTGAAAAAAATCAGATTTTCCTGATACCGTGAGTAATGTCCATCGTGAAGAAAATCAGATTTTCCTGATACCGTGAGTAACGTCCCGGGTGAAAAAATCAGATTTTCCTGATACCGTGAGTAATGTCCCGGGTGAAAAAATCAGATTTTCCTGATACTGTGAGTAACGTCCATCGTGAAGATAATCAGATTTTCCTGATACTGTGAGTAACGTCCAGGGTGAAAAAAATCAGATTTTCCTGATACCGTGAGTAACGTCCAGGGTGAAAAAATCAGATTTTCCTGATACCGTGAGTAACGTCCAGGGTGAAAAAAATCAGATTTTCCTGATACCGTGAGTAACGTACAGTGTGAAAAAATCAGATTTTCCTGATACCGTGAGTTATGTCCAGGGTGAAAAATATCAGATTTTCCTGATACCGTGAGTAACGTCCCGGGTGAAAAAAATCCGATTTTCCTGATACCGTGAGTAACGTCCAGGGTGAAAAAAATCCGATTTTCCTGATACCATGAGACGCGTCCAGGATGAAAAAAATCTGATTTTCCTGATTCCGTGAGTAACGTACATGGTGAAAAAAAACCGATTTTCCTGATACCGTGAGTCACGTCCAGGGTGAAAAAAATTATAATTTCCTGATACCTTGAGTTTAGTCCAGGTGAAAAAAAAAGAGATTTTCATGATGCCATGAAAAAAGTTTAGGGTGAAAAAAATCCGATATTCCTGATACCGTGAGTAAGGTCCAGGGTGAAAAAAATCAGATTTTCCTGATACCGTGAGTAACGTCCCGCGTGAAAATAACCATATTTTCCTGATACCGTGAGTAAGGTCCAGGGTGAAAAAAATCCGATTTTCCTGATACCATGAGTAATGTCCAGGGTGAAAAATCCGATTTTCCTGATACCGTGTGTCACGTCCAGGGTGAAAAAAATTATATTTTCCTGATACCTTGAGTTTAGTCCAGGTGAAAAAAAAAAGAGATTTTCATGATGCCATGAAAAAAGTTTAGGGTGAAAAAAATCAGATTTTCCTGATACCGTGAGTAACGTCCCGCGTGAAAAAAACCATATTTTCCTGATACCGTGAGTAAGGTCCAGGGTGAAAAAAATCAGATTTTCCTGATACCGTGAGTCACGTCCCGGGTGAAAAAAATCATATTTTCCTGATACCGTGAGTAAAGTCCAAGGTGAAAAAAGTCAGATTTTCATGATACCGTGAGTAACGTCCCGGGTGAAAAAAATCATATTTTCCTGATACCGTGAGTAACGTCTCGGGTGAAAAAAATCCGATTTTCCTGATACCGTGAGTAACGTCCAGGGTAAAAAAAATCCGATTTTCCTGATACCGTGAGTAACGTCCAGGGTGAAAAAAATCAGATTTTCCTCATACCGTGAGACACGTCCAGGGTGAAAAAAATCCAATTTTCCTGATACCGTGAGTAATGTCCAGGGTGAAAAAAAATCAGATTTTCCTGATACTGGGAGTAACGTCCAGGGTGAAAAAAATCAGATTTTCCTGATACCGTGAGTAACGTCCAGGGTGAAAAAAATCAGATTTTCCTGATACCGTGAGTAACGTCCAGGGTGAAAAAAATCAGATTTTCCTGATACCGTGAGTAACGTACAGTGTGAAAAAAATCAGATTTCCCTGATACCGTGAGTTATGTCCAGGGTGAAAAATATCAGATTTTCCTGATACCGTGAGTAACGTCTCGGGTGAAAAAAATCCGATTTTCCTGATACCGTGAGTAACGTCCAGGGTGAAAAAAATCTGATTTTCCTGATTCCGTGAGTAACGTACATGGTGAAAAAAATCCGATTTTCCTGATACCATGAGTAATGTCCAGGGTGAAAAAAATCTGATTTTCCTGATACAGTGAGTCACGTCCAGGGTGAAAAAAATTATATTTTCCTGATACCTTGAGTTTAGTCCAGCTGAAAAAAAAGAACCGATTTTCATGATACCATGAAAAAAGTTTAGGGTGAAAAAAATCCGATATTCCTGATACCGTGAGTAAGGTCCCGGGTGAAAAAAATCATATTTTCCTAATACCGTGAGTAACGTCCCGGGTGAAAAAAATCATATTTTCCTGATACCGTGAGTAATGTCCAGGGTGAAAAAAATTATATTTTTCTGATACCTTGAGTTTAGTCCAGCTGAAAAAAAAGAACCGATTTTCATGATACCATGAAAAAAGTTTAGGGTGAAAAAAATCCGATACTACTGATACCGTGAGTAACGTCCAGGGTGAAAAAAAATCAGATTATCCTGATACCGTGAGTAACGTCCAGGGTGAAAAATATCCGATTTTCCTGATACCGTGAGTAACGTCCAGGGTGAAAAAAATTCACCCTGATACCGTGAGTCACGTCCCGGGTGAAAAAAATCATATTTTCCTGATACCGTGAAAAAAGTTTAGGGTGAAAAAAATCCGATATTCCTGATACCGTGAGTAACGTCCAGGGTGAAAAAAATCAGATTTTCCTGATACCGTGAGTCACGTCCCGGGTGAAAAAAATCATATTTTCCTGATACCATGAGTAAAGTCCAGGGTGAAAAAAATCAGATTTTCATGATACCGTGAGTAACGTCCCGGGTGAAAAAAATCATATTTTCCTGATACCGTGAGTAACGTCCAGGGTGAAAAAAAATCAGATTTTCCTGATACCGTGAGTAACATCCCGGGTGAAAAAAAATCAGATTTTCCTGATACCGTGAGTAATGTCCATCGTGAAGAAAATCAGATTTTCCTGATACTGTGAGTAACGTCCATTGTGAAAAAAAATCAGATTTTCCTGATACCGTGAGTAACGTCCCGGGTGAAAAAATCAGATTTTCCTGATACCGTGAGTAACGTCCATCGTGAAGAAAATCAGATTTTCCTGATACTGGGAGTAACGTCCAGGGTGAAAAAAATCATATTTTCCTGATACCGTGAGTAACGTCCAGGGTGAAAAAAATCAGATTTTCATGATACCGTGAGTAACGTCCCGGGTGAAAAAAATCATATTTTCCTGATACCGTGAGTAACGTCCAGGGTGAAAAAAAATCAGATTTTCCTGATACCGTGAGTAACATCCCGGGTGAAAAAAAATCAGATTTTCCTGATACCGTGAGTAATGTCCATCGTGAAGAAAATCAGATTTTCCTGATACCGTGAGTAACGTACAGTGTGAAAAAATCAGATTTTCCTGATACCGTGAGTTATGTCCAGGGTGAAAAATATCAGATTTTCCTGATACCGTGAGTAACGTCCCGGGTGAAAAAAATCCGATTTTCCTGATACCGTGAGTAACGTCCAGGGTGAAAAAAATCCGATTTTCCTGATACCATGAGACACGTCCAGGATGAAAAAAATCTGATTTTCCTGATTCCGTGAGTAACGTACATGGTGAAAAAAATCCGATTTTCCTGATACCGTGAGTCACGTCCAGGGTGAAAAAAATTATAATTTCCTGATACCTTGAGTTTAGTCCAGGTGAAAAAAAAAGAGATTTTCATGATGCCATGAAAAAAGTTTAGGGTGAAAAAAATCCGATATTCCTGATACCGTGAGTAAGGTCCAGGGTGAAAAAAATCAGATTTTCCTGATACCGTGAGTAACGTCCCGCGTGAAAATAACCATATTTTCCTGATACCGTGAGTAAGGTCCAGGGTGAAAAAAATCCGATTTTCCTGATACCATGAGTAATGTCCAGGGTGAAAAATCCGATTTTCCTGATACCGTGTGTCACGTCCAGGGTGAAAAAAATTATATTTTCCTGATACCTTGAGTTTAGTCCAGGTGAAAAAAAAAAGAGATTTTCATGATGCCATGAAAAAAGTTTAGGGTGAAAAAAATCAGATTTTCCTGATACCGTGAGTAACGTCCAGCGTGAAAAAAACCATATTTTCCTGATACCGTGAGTAAGGTCCAGGGTGAAAAAAATCAGATTTTCCTGATACCGTGAGTCACGTCCCGGGTGAAAAAAATCATATTTTCCTGATACCGTGAGTAATGTCCATCGTGAAGAAAATCAGATTTTCATGATACCGTGAGTAACGTCCATTGTGAAAAAAAATCAGATTTTCCTGATACCGTGAGTAACGTCCCGGGTGAAAAAATCAGATTTTCCTGATACCGTGAGTAACGTCCATCGTGAAGAAAATCAGATTTTCCTGATACTGGGAGTAACGTCCAGGGTGAAAAAAATCATATTTTCCTGATACCGTGAGTAACGTCCAGGGTGAAAAAAATCTGATTTTCCTGATACCGTGAGTAACGTCCAGGGTGAAAAAAATCAGATTTTCCTGATACCGTGAGTAACGTACAGTGTGAAAAAATCAGATTTTCCTGATACCGTGAGTTATGTCCAGGGTGAAAAATATCAGATTTTCCTGATACCGTGAGTAACGTCCCGGGTGAAAAAAATCCGATTTTCCTGATACCGTGAGTAACGTCCAGGGTGAAAAAATTCCGATTTTCCTGATACCGTGAGACACGTCCAGGGTGAAAAAAATCTGATTTTCCTGATTCCGTGAGTCACGTTCATGGTGAAAAAAATTATATTTTCCTGATACCTTGAGTTTAGTCCAGCTGAAAAAAAAGAACCGATTTTCCTGATACCATGAAAAAAGTGATACCGTGATTCCTGATACCGTGAGTAACGTACAGTGTGAAAAAAATCATATTCCTGATTCCGTGAGTAAAGTCCAGGGTGAAAAAAATCAGATTTTCCTGATACCGTGAGTAACGTCCAGGGTGAAACAAATCAGATTTTCCTGATACCGTGAGTAACGTCCCGGGTGAAAAAAATCATATTTTCCTGATACCGTGAGTAAAGTCCAGGGTGAAAAAAGTCAGATTTTCATGATACCGTGAGTAACGTCCCGGGTGAAAAAAATCATATTTTCCTGATACCGTGAGTAAAGTCCAGGGTGAAAAAATCCGATTTTCCTGATACCGTGAGTAACATCCCGGAGTTTAAAAAATCATATTTTCCTGATACCGTGAGTAAAGTCCAGGGTGAAAAAAACCAGATTTTCCTGATACCGTGAGTAACGTCCCGGGTGAAAAAAATCAGATTTTCCTGATACCGTGAGTAACGTCCATCGTGAAGAAAATCAGATTTTCCTGATACCGTGAGTAACGTCCAGGGTGAAAAAAATTATATTTTCCTGATACCTTGAGTTTAGTCCAGGTGAAAAAACAAGAGATTTTCATGATACCATGAAAAAAGTTTAGGGTGAAAAAAATCCGATATTCCTGATACCATTAGTAAGGTCCAGGGTGAAAAAAATCTGATTTTCCTGATACCGTGAGTAACGTCCCGGGTGAAAAAAATCATATTATACTGATACCGTGAGAAACGACCAAGGGTGAAAAAAATCATATTTTCCTGATACCGTGAGTAAAGTCCAGGGTGAAAAAAAAATCAAATTTTCATGATACCATGGGTAATAGTCCAGGTGAAAAAAATCAGATTTTCCTGATACCGTGAGTCACGTCCAGGGTGAAAAAAATCAGATTTTCCAGATACCGTGAGTTATGTCCAGGGTGAAAAATATCAGATTTTCCTGATACCGTGAGTAACGTCCAGGGTGAAAAAAATTATATTTTCCTGATACCTTGAGTTTAGTCCAGGTGAAAAAAAAGAGATTTTCATGATACCATGAAAAAAGTTTAGGGTGAAAAAAATCCGATATTCCTGGTACCGTGAGTATGGTCCAGGGTGAAAAAAGTCAGATTTTCATGATACCGTGAGTAACGTCCCGGGTGAAAAAAATCATATTTTCCTGATACCGTGAGTAAAGTCCAGGGTGAAAAAAGTCAGATTTTCATGATACCGTGAGTAACGTCCCGGGTGAAAAAAATCATATTTTCCTGATACCGTGAGTAACGTCACGGGTGAAAAAAATCTGATTTTCCTGATACCGTGAGTAACGTCCAGGGTGAAAAAAATCATATTTTCCTGATACCATGAGTAAAGTCCAGGGTGAAAAAAATCGGATTTTCCTGATACCGTGAGTAACGTCCCGGGTGAAAAAAATCATATTCCTGATTCCGTGAGTAAAGTCCAGGGTGAAAAAAATCAGATTTTCCTGATACCGTGAGTAACGTCCAGGGTGAAACAAATCAGATTTTCCTGATAACGTGAGTAACGTCCCGGGTGAAAAAAATCATATTTTCCTGATACCGTGAGTAAAGTCCAGGGTGAAAAAAGTCAGATTTTCATGATACCGTGAGTAACGTCCATCGTGAAGAAAATCAGATTTTCCTGATACCGTGAGTAACGTCCAGGGTGAAAAAAATTATATTTTCCTGATACCTTGAGTTTAGTCCAGGTGAAAAAACAAGAGATTTTCATGATACCATGAAAAAAGTTTAGGGTGAAAAAAATCCGATATTCCTGATACCATTAGTAAGGTCCAGGGTGAAAAAAATCTGATTTTCCTGATACCGTGAGTAACGTCCCGGGTGAAAAAAATCATATTATACTGATACCGTGAGAAACGACCAAGGGTGAAAAAAATCATATTTTCCTGATACCGTGAGTAAAGTCCAGGGTGAAAAAAAAATCAAATTTTCATGATACCATGGGTAATAGTCCAGGTGAAAAAAATCAGATTTTCCTGATACCGTGAGTCACGTCCAGGGTGAAAAAAATCAGATTTTCCAGATACCGTGAGTTATGTCCAGGGTGAAAAATATCAGATTTTCCTGATACCGTGAGTAACGTCCAGGGTGAAAAAAATTATATTTTCCTGATACCTTGAGTTTAGTCCAGGTGAAAAAAAAGAGATTTTCATGATACCATGAAAAAAGTTTAGGGTGAAAAAAATCCGATATTCCTGGTACCGTGAGTATGGTCCAGGGTGAAAAAAGTCAGATTTTCATGATACCGTGAGTAACGTCCCGGGTGAAAAAAATCATATTTTCCTGATACCGTGAGTAAAGTCCAGGGTGAAAAAAGTCAGATTTTCATGATACCGTGAGTAACGTCCCGGGTGAAAAAAATCATATTTTCCTGATACCGTGAGTAACGTCACGGGTGAAAAAAATCTGATTTTCCTGATACCGTGAGTAACGTCCAGGGTGAAAAAAATCATATTTTCCTGATACCATGAGTAAAGTCCAGGGTGAAAAAAATCGGATTTTCCTGATACCGTGAGTAACGTCCCGGGTGAAAAAAATCATATTCCTGATTCCGTGAGTAAAGTCCAGGGTGAAAAAAATCAGATTTTCCTGATACCGTGAGTAACGTCCAGGGTGAAACAAATCAGATTTTCCTGATAACGTGAGTAACGTCCCGGGTGAAAAAAATCATATTTTCCTGATACCGTGAGTAAAGTCCAGGGTGAAAAAAGTCAGATTTTCATGATACCGTGAGTAACGTCCATCGTGAAGAAAATCAGATTTTCCTGATACCGTGAGTAACGTCCAGGGTGAAAAAAATTATATTTTCCTGATACCTTGAGTTTAGTCCAGGTGAAAAAAAAGAGATTTTCATGATACCATGAAAAAAGTTTAGGGTGAAAAAAATCCGATATTCCTGGTACCGTGAGTATGGTCCAGGGTGAAAAAAGTCAGATTTTCATGATACCGTGAGTAACGTCCCGGGTGAAAAAAATCATATTTTCCTGATACCGTGAGTAAAGTCCAGGGTGAAAAAAGTCAGATTTTCATGATACCGTGAGTAACGTCCCGGGTGAAAAAAATCATATTTTCCTGATACCGTGAGTAACGTCACGGGTGAAAAAAATCTGATTTTCCTGATACCGTGAGTAACGTCCAGGGTGAAAAAAATCATATTTTCCTGATACCATGAGTAAAGTCCAGGGTGAAAAAAATCGGATTTTCCTGATACCGTGAGTAACGTCCCGGGTGAAAAAAATCATATTCCTGATTCCGTGAGTAAAGTCCAGGGTGAAAAAAATCAGATTTTCCTGATACCGTGAGTAACGTCCAGGGTGAAACAAATCAGATTTTCCTGATACCGTGAGTAACGTCCCGGGTGAAAAAAATTATATTTTTCTGATACCTTGAGTTTAGTCCAGCTGAAAAAAAAGAACCGATTTTCATGATACCATGAAAAAAGTTTAGGGTGAAAAAAATCCGATACTACTGATACCGTGAGTAACGTCCAGGGTGAAAAAAAATCAGATTATCCTGATACCGTGAGTAACGTCCAGGGTGAAAAATATCCGATTTTCCTGATACCGTGAGTAACGTCCAGGGTGAAAAAAATTCACCCTGATACCGTGAGTCACGTCCCGGGTGAAAAAAATCATATTTTCCTGATACCGTGAAAAAAGTTTAGGGTGAAAAAAATCCGATATTCCTGATACCGTGAGTAACGTCCAGGGTGAAAAAAATCAGATTTTCCTGATACCGTGAGTCACGTCCCGGGTGAAAAAAATCATATTTTCCTGATACCATGAGTAAAGTCCAGGGTGAAAAAAATCAGATTTTCATGATACCGTGAGTAACGTCCCGGGTGAAAAAAATCATATTTTCCTGATACCGTGAGTAACGTCCAGGGTGAAAAAAAATCAGATTTTCCTGATACCGTGAGTAACATCCCGGGTGAAAAAAAATCAGATTTTCCTGATACCGTGAGTAATGTCCATCGTGAAGAAAATCAGATTTTCCTGATACTGTGAGTAACGTCCATTGTGAAAAAAAATCAGATTTTCCTGATACCGTGAGTAACGTCCCGGGTGAAAAAATCAGATTTTCCTGATACCGTGAGTAACGTCCATCGTGAAGAAAATCAGATTTTCCTGATACTGGGAGTAACGTCCAGGGTGAAAAAAATCATATTTTCCTGATACCGTGAGTAACGTCCAGGGTGAAAAAAATCAGATTTTCATGATACCGTGAGTAACGTCCCGGGTGAAAAAAATCATATTTTCCTGATACCGTGAGTAACGTCCAGGGTGAAAAAAAATCAGATTTTCCTGATACCGTGAGTAACATCCCGGGTGAAAAAAAATCAGATTTTCCTGATACCGTGAGTAATGTCCATCGTGAAGAAAATCAGATTTTCCTGATACCGTGAGTAACGTACAGTGTGAAAAAATCAGATTTTCCTGATACCGTGAGTTATGTCCAGGGTGAAAAATATCAGATTTTCCTGATACCGTGAGTAACGTCCCGGGTAAAAAAATCCGATTTTCCTGATACCGTGAGTAACGTCCAGGGTGAAAAAAATCCGATTTTCCTGATACCATGAGACACGTCCAGGATGAAAAAAATCTGATTTTCCTGATTCCGTGAGTAACGTACATGGTGAAAAAAATCCGATTTTCCTGATACCGTGAGTCACGTCCAGGGTGAAAAAAATTATAATTTCCTGATACCTTGAGTTTAGTCCAGGTGAAAAAAAAAGAGATTTTCATGATGCCATGAAAAAAGTTTAGGGTGAAAAAAATCCGATATTCCTGATACCGTGAGTAAGGTCCAGGGTGAAAAAAATCAGATTTTCCTGATACCGTGAGTAACGTCCCGCGTGAAAATAACCATATTTTCCTGATACCGTGAGTAAGGTCCAGGGTGAAAAAAATCCGATTTTCCTGATACCATGAGTAATGTCCAGGGTGAAAAATCCGATTTTCCTGATACCGTGTGTCACGTCCAGGGTGAAAAAAATTATATTTTCCTGATACCTTGAGTTTAGTCCAGGTGAAAAAAAAAAGAGATTTTCATGATGCCATGAAAAAAGTTTAGGGTGAAAAAAATCAGATTTTCCTGATACCGTGAGTAACGTCCAGCGTGAAAAAAACCATATTTTCCTGATACCGTGAGTAAGGTCCAGGGTGAAAAAAATCAGATTTTCCTGATACCGTGAGTCACGTCCCGGGTGAAAAAAATCATATTTTCCTGATACCGTGAGTAATGTCCATCGTGAAGAAAATCAGATTTTCATGATACCGTGAGTAACGTCCATTGTGAAAAAAAATCAGATTTTCCTGATACCGTGAGTAACGTCCCGGGTGAAAAAATCAGATTTTCCTGATACCGTGAGTAACGTCCATCGTGAAGAAAATCAGATTTTCCTGATACTGGGAGTAACGTCCAGGGTGAAAAAAATCATATTTTCCTGATACCGTGAGTAACGTCCAGGGTGAAAAAA
This sequence comes from Bradypodion pumilum, assembly GCA_035047305.1. Lineage (NCBI taxonomy): Eukaryota > Metazoa > Chordata > Lepidosauria > Squamata > Chamaeleonidae > Bradypodion > Bradypodion pumilum. Next base: position 188,867,804 of record JAWDJD010000003.1, read on the forward strand.
ATCTGATTTTCCTGATACCGTGAGTAACGTCCAGGGTGAAAAAAATCAGATTTTCCTGATACCGTGAGTAACGTACAGTGTGAAAAAATCAGATTTTCCTGATACCGTGAGTTATGTCCAGGGTGAAAAATATCAGATTTTCCTGATACCGTGAGTAACGTCCCGGGTGAAAAAAATCCGATTTTCCTGATACCGTGAGTAACGTCCAGGGTGAAAAAATTCCGATTTTCCTGATACCGTGAGACACGTCCAGGGTGAAAAAAATCTGATTTTCCTGATTCCGTGAGTCACGTTCATGGTGAAAAAAATTATATTTTCCTGATACCTTGAGTTTAGTCCAGCTGAAAAAAAAGAACCGATTTTCCTGATACCATGAAAAAAGTGATACCGTGATTCCTGATACCGTGAGTAACGTACAGTGTGAAAAAAATCATATTCCTGATTCCGTGAGTAAAGTCCAGGGTGAAAAAAATCAGATTTTCCTGATACCGTGAGTAACGTCCAGGGTGAAACAAATCAGATTTTCCTGATACCGTGAGTAACGTCCCGGGTGAAAAAAATCATATTTTCCTGATACCGTGAGTAAAGTCCAGGGTGAAAAAAGTCAGATTTTCATGATACCGTGAGTAACGTCCCGGGTGAAAAAAATCATATTTTCCTGATACCGTGAGTAAAGTCCAGGGTGAAAAAATCCGATTTTCCTGATACCGTGAGTAACATCCCGGAATTTAAAAAATCATATTTTCCTGATACCGTGAGTAAAGTCCAGGGTGAAAAAAACCACATTTTCCTGATACCGTGAGTAACGTCCCGGGTGAAAAAAATCAGATTTTCCTGATACCGTGAGTAACGTCCATCGTGAAGAAAATCAGATTTTCCTGATACCGTGAGTAACGTCCAGGGTGAAAAAAATTATATTTTCCTGATACCTTGAGTTTAGTCCAGGTGAAAAAACAAGAGATTTTCATGATACCATGAAAAAAGTTTAGGGTGAAAAAAAATCCGATATTCCTGATACCATTAGTAAGGTCCAGGGTGAAAAAAATCTGATTTTCCTGATACCGTGAGTAACGTCCCGGGTGAAAAAAATCATATTATACTGATACCGTGAGAAACGACCAAGGGTGAAAAAAATCATATTTTCCTGATACCGTGAGTAAAGTCCAGGGTGAAAAAAAAATCAAATTTTCATGATACCATGGGTAATAGTCCAGGTGAAAAAAATCAGATTTTCCTGATACCGTGAGTCACGTCCAGGGTGAAAAAAATCAGATTTTCCAGATACCGTGAGTTATGTCCAGGGTGAAAAATATCAGATTTTCCTGATACCGTGAGTAACGTCCAGGGTGAAAAAAATTATATTTTCCTGATACCTTGAGTTTAGTCCAGGTGAAAAAAAAGAGATTTTCATGATACCATGAAAAAAGTTTAGGGTGAAAAAAATCCGATATTCCTGGTACCGTGAGTATGGTCCAGGGTGAAAAAAGTCAGATTTTCATGATACCGTGAGTAACGTCCCGGGTGAAAAAAATCATATTTTCCTGATACCGTGAGTAAAGTCCAGGGTGAAAAAAGTCAGATTTTCATGATACCGTGAGTAACGTCCCGGGTGAAAAAAATCATATTTTCCTGATACCGTGAGTAACGTCACGGGTGAAAAAAATCTGATTTTCCTGATACCGTGAGTAACGTCCAGGGTGAAAAAAATCATATTTTCCTGATACCATGAGTAAAGTCCAGGGTGAAAAAAATCGGATTTTCCTGATACCGTGAGTAACGTCCCGGGTGAAAAAAATCATATTCCTGATTCCGTGAGTAAAGTCCAGGGTGAAAAAAATCAGATTTTCCTGATACCGTGAGTAACGTCCAGGGTGAAACAAATCAGATTTTCCTGATAACGTGAGTAACGTCCCGGGTGAAAAAAATCATATTTTCCTGATACCGTGAGTAAAGTCCAGGGTGAAAAAAGTCAGATTTTCATGATACCGTGAGTAACGTCCATCGTGAAGAAAATCAGATTTTCCTGATACCGTGAGTAACGTCCAGGGTGAAAAAAATTATATTTTCCTGATACCTTGAGTTTAGTCCAGGTGAAAAAACAAGAGATTTTCATGATACCATGAAAAAAGTTTAGGGTGAAAAAAATCCGATATTCCTGATACCATTAGTAAGGTCCAGGGTGAAAAAAATCTGATTTTCCTGATACCGTGAGTAACGTCCCGGGTGAAAAAAATCATATTATACTGATACCGTGAGAAACGACCAAGGGTGAAAAAAATCATATTTTCCTGATACCGTGAGTAAAGTCCAGGGTGAAAAAAAAATCAAATTTTCATGATACCATGGGTAATAGTCCAGGTGAAAAAAATCAGATTTTCCTGATACCGTGAGTCACGTCCAGGGTGAAAAAAATCAGATTTTCCAGATACCGTGAGTTATGTCCAGGGTGAAAAATATCAGATTTTCCTGATACCGTGAGTAACGTCCAGGGTGAAAAAAATTATATTTTCCTGATACCTTGAGTTTAGTCCAGGTGAAAAAAAAGAGATTTTCATGATACCATGAAAAAAGTTTAGGGTGAAAAAAATCCGATATTCCTGGTACCGTGAGTATGGTCCAGGGTGAAAAAAGTCAGATTTTCATGATACCGTGAGTAACGTCCCGGGTGAAAAAAATCATATTTTCCTGATACCGTGAGTAAAGTCCAGGGTGAAAAAAGTCAGATTTTCATGATACCGTGAGTAACGTCCCGGGTGAAAAAAATCATATTTTCCTGATACCGTGAGTAACGTCACGGGTGAAAAAAATCTGATTTTCCTGATACCGTGAGTAACGTCCAGGGTGAAAAAAATCATATTTTCCTGATACCATGAGTAAAGTCCAGGGTGAAAAAAATCGGATTTTCCTGATACCGTGAGTAACGTCCCGGGTGAAAAAAATCATATTCCTGATTCCGTGAGTAAAGTCCAGGGTGAAAAAAATCAGATTTTCCTGATACCGTGAGTAACGTCCAGGGTGAAACAAATCAGATTTTCCTGATACCGTGAGTAACGTCCCGGGTGAAAAAAATCATATTTTCCTGATACCGTGAGTAAAGTCCAGGGTGAAAAAAGTCAGATTTTCATGATACCGTGAGTAACGTCCCGGGTGAAAAAAATCATATTTTCCTGATACCGTGAGTAAAGTCCAGGGTGAAAAAATCCGATTTTCCTGATACCGTGAGTAACATCCCGGAGTTAAAAAAATCATATTTTCCTGATACCGTGAGTAAAGTCCAGGGTGAAAAAAACCAGATTTTCCTGATACCGTGAGTAACGTCCCGGGTGAAAAAAATCAGATTTTCCTGATACCGTGAGTAACGTCCATTGTGAAGAAAATCAGATTTTCCTGATACCGTGAGTAACGTCCAGGGTGAAAAAAATTATATTTTCCTGATACCTTGAGTTTAGTCCAGGTGAAAAAACAAGAGATTTTCATGATACCATGAAAAAAGTTTAGGGTGAAAAAAATCCGATATTCCTGATAACATTAGTAAGGTCCAGGGTGAAAAAAATCTGATTTTCCTGATACCGTGAGTAACGTCCCGGGTGAAAAAAATCATATTATACTGATACCGTGAGAAACGACCAAGGGTGAAAAAAATCATATTTTCCTGATACCGTGAGTAAAGTCCAGGGTGAAAAAAAATCAAATTTTCATGATACCATGGGTAATAGTCCAGGTGAAAAAAATCAGATTTTCCTGATACCGTGAGTCACGTCCAGGGTGAAAAAAATCAGATTTTCCAGATACCGTGAGTTATGTCCAGGGTGAAAAATATCAGATTTTCCTGATACCGTGAGTAACGTCCAGGGTGAAAAAAATTATATTTTCCTGATACCTTGAGTTTAGTCCAGGTGAAAAAAAAGAGATTTTCATGATACCATGAAAAAAGTTTAGGGTGAAAAAAATCCGATATTCCTGGTACCGTGAGTAAGGTCCAGGGTGAAAAAAGTCAGATTTTCATGATACCGTGAGTAACGTCCCGGGTGAAAAAAATCATATTTTCCTGATACCGTGAGTAACGTCCCGGGTGAAAAAAAATCATATTCCTGATTCCGTGAGTAAAGTCCAGGGTGAAAAAAATCAGATTTTCCTGATACCGTGAGTAAGGTCCAGGGTGAAAAAAATCCGATTTTCCTGATATCGTGAGACACGTCCAGGGTGAAAAATATCTGATTTTCCTGATACCGTGAGTAACGTCCTGGATGAAAAAAATCATATTTTCCTGAAACCGTGAGTAAAGTCCAGGGTGAAAAAAATCAGATTTTCCTGATACCGTGAGTAACGTCCCGGGTGAAAAAAAATCATATTCCTGATTCCGTGAGTAAAGTCCAGGGTGAAAAAAATCAGATTTTCCTGATAACGTGAGTAAGGTCCAGGGTGAAAAAAATCAGATTTTCCTGATACCGTGAGTAACGTCCCGGGTGAAAAAAATCATATTTTCCTGATACCGTGAGTAAAGTCCAGGGTGAAAAAAGTCAGATTTTCCTGATACCGTGAGTAACGTCCAGGGTGAAAAAAATCCGATTTTCCTGATACCGTGAGACACGTCCAGGGTGAAAAAAATCTGATTTTCCTGATACCGTGAGTAACGTACAGCGTGAAAAAAATCCGATTTTCCTGATACCATGAGTAATGTCCAGGGTGAAAAAAATCCGATTTTCCTGATACCGTGAGTCACGTTCAGGGTGAAAAAAATCAGATTTTCCTGATACTGTGAGTAACGTCCAGGGTGAGAAAAATTATATTTTCCTGATACCATGAGTTTAGTCCAGGTGAAAAAAAAAGAACCGATTTTCATGATACCATGAAAAAAGTTTAGGGTGAAAAAAATCCATTATTCCTGATACCGTGAGTAACGTCCAGGGTGAAAAAAAATCAGATTTTCCTGATACCGTGAGTAATGTCCAGGGTGAAAAAAATCAGATTTTCCTGATACCGTGAGTAACGTCCAGGGAGAAAAAAAATCATATTTGTCTGATACCGTGAGTTTAGTCCAGGTGAAAAAAATTCAGATTTTCAAGATACCATGAAAAAAGTTTAGGGTGAAAAAAATCCGATACTCCTGATACCGTGAGTAACGTCCAGGGTGAAAAAAATCAGATTTTCCTGATACCGTGAGTAACGTCCCGGGTGAAAAAAATCAGATTTTCCTGATACCGTGAGTAATGTCCATCGTGAAGAAAATCAGATTTTCCTGATACCGTGAGTAACGTCCAGGGTGAAAAAAAAACCAGATTTTCCTGATACCGTGAGTAACGTCCCGGGTGAAAAAATCAGATTTTCCTGATACCGTGAGTAACGTCCATCGTGAAGAAAATCAGATTTTCCTGATACTGTGAGTAACGTCCAGGGTGAAAAAAATCAGATTTTCCTGATACCGTGAGTAACGTCGAGGGTGAAAAAATCAGGTTTTCCTGATACCGTGAGTAACGTCCAGGGTGAAAAAAATCAGATTTTCCTGATACCGTGAGTAACGTACAGTGTGAAAAAAATCAGATTTTCCTGATACCGTGAGTTATGTCCAGGGTGAAAAATATCAGATTTTCCTGATACCGTGAGTAACGTCCCGGGTGAAAAAAATCCAATTTTCCTGATACCAAGAGTAACGTCCAGGGTGAAACAAATCCGATTTTCCTGATACCGTGAGACACGTCCAGGATGAAAAAAATCTGATTTTCCTGATTCTGTGAGTAACGTACATGGTGAAAAAAATCCGATTTTCCTGATACCATGAGTAATGTCCAGGGTGAAAAAAATTATATTTTTCTGATACCTTGAGTTTAGTCCAGCTGAAAAAAAAAACCGATTTTCATGATACCATGAAAAAAGTTTAGGGTGAAAAAATCCGATACTCCTGATACCGTGAGTAACGTCCAGGGTGAAAAAAAATCAGATTATCCTGATACCGTGAGTAACGTCCAGGGTGAAAAATATCCGATTTTCCTGATACCGTGAGTAACGTCCAGGGTGAAAAAAATTCACCCTGATACCTTGAGTTTAGTCCAGGTGAAAAAAAGAGATTTTCATGATGCCATGAAAAAAGTTTAGGGTGAAAAAAATCCGATATTCCTGATACCGTGAGTAAGGTCCAGGGTGAAAAAAATCAGATTTTCCTGATACCGTGAGTAACGTCCCGCGTGAAAAAAACCATATTTTCCTGATACCGTGAGTAAGGTCCAGGGTGAAAAAAATCAGATTTTCCTGATACCGTGAGTCACGTCCCGGGTGAAAAAAATCATATTTTCCTGATACCATGAGTAAAGTCCAGGGTGAAAAAAGTCAGATTTTCATGATACCGTGAGTAACGTCCCGGGTGAAAAAAGTCATATTTTCCTGATACCGTGAGTAACGTCCCGGGTGAAAAAAATCTGATTTTCCTGATACCATGAGTAACGTCCATCGTGAAGAAAATCAGATTTTCCTGATACCAAGAGTAACGTCCCGGGTGAAAAAAATCCGATTTTCCTGATACCGTGAGTAACGTCCAGGGTGAAAAAAATCCGATTTTCCTGATACCGTGAGACACGTCCAGGGTGAAAAAAATCTGATTTTCCTGATACGGTGAGTAACGTACAGGGTGAAAAAAATCCGATTTTCCTGATACCATGAGTAATGTCCAGGGTGAAAAAATCCGATTTTCCTGATACTGTGAGTAACGTCCAGGGTGAGAAAAATTATATTTTCCTGATACCATGAGTTTAGTCCAGGTGAAAAAAATCCGATATTCCTGATACCGTGAGTAACCTCCAGGGTGAAAAAAATCAGATATTCCTGATACCGTGAGTAATGTCCAGGGTGAAAAAAATCAGATTTTCCTGATACCGTGAGTAACATCCAGGGAGAAAAAAAATCATATTTGTCTGATACCGTGAGTTTAGTCTAGGTGAAAAAAATTCAGATTTTCATGATACCATGAAAAAAGTTTAGGGTGAAAAAAATCCGATACTCCTGATACCGTGAGTAACGTCCAGGGTGAAATAAAATCAGATTTTCCTGATACCGTGAGTAACGTCCCGGGTGAAAAAAATCAGATTTTCCTGATACCGTGAGTAATGTCCATCGTGAAGAAAATCAGATTTTCCTGATACTGTGAGTAACGTCCATTGTGAAAAAAAATCAGATTTTCCTGATACCGTGAGTAACGTCCCGGGTGAAAAAATCAGATTTTCCTGATACCGTGAGTAACGTCCATCGTGAAGAAAATCAGATTTTCCTGATACTGGGAGTAACGTCCAGGGTGAAAAAAATCAGATTTTCCTGATACCGTGAGTAACGTCCAGGGTGAAAAAAATCTGATTTTCCTGATACCGTGAGTAACGTCCAGGGTAAAAAAAATCAGATTTTCCTGATACCATGAGTAACGTACAGTGTGAAAAAAATCAGATTTTCCTGATACCGTGAGTTATGTCCAGGGTGAAAAATATCAGATTTTCCTGATACCGTGAGTAACGTCCCGGGTGAAAAAAATCCGATTTTCCTGATACCGTGAGTAACGTCCAGGGTGAAAAAAATCAAATTTTCATGATACCATGGGTAATAGTCCAGGTGAAAAAAATCCGATTTTCCTGATACCGTGAGTCACGTCCAGGGTGAAAAAAAAATCAGATTTTCCAGATACCGTGAGTTTTGTCCAGTTTGAAAAATATGAGATATTCCTGATACCGTGAGTAACATCCAGGGTGAAAAAAATTATATTTTCCTGATACCTTGAGTTTAGTCCAGGTGAAAAAAAAGAGATTTTCATGATGCCATGAAAAATGTTTAGGGTGAAAAAAATCCGATATTCCTAAAACCGTGAGTAAGGTCCAGGGTGAAAAAAATCAGATTTTCCTGATACCGCGAGTAACGTCAAGCGTGAAAAAAACCATATTTTCCTGATACCGTGAGTAAGGTCCAGGGTGAAAAAAAATCAGATTTTCCTGATACCGTGAGTCACGTCCCGGGTGAAAAAAAAATCATATTTTCCCGATACCATGAGTAAAGTCCAGGGTGAAAAAAGTCAGATTTTCATGATACCGTGAGTAACGTCCCGGGTGAAAAAAATCATATTTCCCTGATACCGTGAGTAACATCCCGGGTGAAAAAAATCCGATTTTCCTGATACCGTGAGTAACGTCCAGGGTGAAAAAAATCCGATTTTCCTGATAACGTGAGTAATGTCCAGGGTGAAAAAAATCAGATTTTCCTGATACTGTGAGTAACGTCCAGGGTGAAAAAAATTATATTTTCCTGATACCTTGAGTTTAGTCCAGGTGAAAAAAATTCGGATTTTCAAGATACCATGAAAAAAGTTTAGGGTGAAAAAAATCCGATACTCCTGATACCGTGAGTAACGTACAGGGTGAAAAAAATCAGATTTTCCTCATACCGTGAGTAACGTCCCGGGTGAAAAAAATCAGATTTTCCTGATACCGTGAGTAATGTCCATCGTGAAGAAAATCAGATTTTCCTGATACCATGAGTAACGTCCAGGGTGAAAAAAAATCAGATTTTCCTGATACCGTGAGTAATGTCCCGGGTGAAAAAATCAGATTTTCCTGATACTGTGAGTAACGTCCATCGTGAAGATAATCAGATTTTCCTGATACTGTGAGTAACGTCCAGGGTGAAAAAAATCAGATTTTCCTGATACCGTGAGTAACGTCCAGGGTGAAAAAATCAGATTTTCCTGATACCGTGAGTAACGTCCAGGGTGAAAAAAATCAGATTTTCCTGATACCGTGAGTAACGTACAGTGTGAAAAAATCAGATTTTCCTGATACCGTGCGTTATGTCCAGGGTGAAAAATATCAGATTTTCCTGATACCGTGAGTAACGTCCCGGGTGAAAAAAATCCGATTTTCCTGATACCGTGAGTAACGTCCAGGGTGAAAAAAATCCGATTTTCCTGATACCATGAGACACGTCCAGGATGAAAAAAATCTGATTTTCCTGATTCCGTGAGTAACGTACATGGTGAAAAAAATCCGATTTTCCTGATACCGTGAGTCACGTCCAGGGTGAAAAAAATTATAATTTCCTGATACCTTGAGTTTAGTCCAGGTGAAAAAAAAAGAGATTTTCATGATGCCATGAAAAAAGTTTAGGGTGAAAAAAATCCGATATTCCTGATACCGTGAGTAAGGTCCAGGGTGAAAAAAAATCAGATTTTCCTGATACCGTGAGTAACGTCCCGCGTGAAAATAACCATATTTTCCTGATACCGTGAGTAAGGTCCAGGGTGAAAAAAATCCGATTTTCCTGATACCATGAGTAATGTCCAGGGTGAAAAATCCGATTTTCCTGATACCGTGAGTCACGTCCAGGGTGAAAAAAATTATATTTTCCTGATACCTTGAGTTTAGTCCAGGTGAAAAAAAAAGAGATTTTCATGATGCCATGAAAAAAGTTTAGGGTGAAAAAAATCAGATTTTCCTGATACCGTGAGTAACGTCCCGCGTGAAAAAAACCATATTTTCCTGATACCGTGAGTAAGGTCCAGGGTGAAAAAAATCAGATTTTCCTGATACCGTGAGTAACGTCCCGGGTGAAAAAAATCATATTTTCCTGATACCGTGAGTAACATCCCGGGTGAAAAAAATCCGATTTTCCTGATACCGTGAGTAACGTCCAGGGTGAAAAAAAATCCGATTTTCCTGATAACGTGAGTAATGTCCAGGGTGAAAAAAATCAGATTTTCCTGATACTGTGAGTAACGTCCAGGGTGAAAAAAAATTATATTTTCCTGATACCTTGAGTTTAGTCCAGGTGAAAAAAATTCGGATTTTCAAGATACCATGAAAAAAGTTTAGGGTGAAAAAAATCCGATACTCCTGATACCGTGAGTAACGTACAGGGTGAAAAAAATCAGATTTTCCTCATACCGTGAGTAACGTCCCGGGTGAAAAAAATCAGATTTTCCTGATACCGTGAGTAATGTCCATCGTGAAGAAAATCAGATTTTCCTGATACCATGAGTAACGTCCAGGGTGAAAAAAAATCAGATTTTCCTGATACCGTGAGTAATGTCCGGGGTGAAAAAATCAGATTTTCCTGATACTGTGAGTAACGTCCAGGGTGAAAAAAATCAGATTTTCCTGATACCGTGAGTAACGTCCAGGGTGAAAAAATCAGATTTTCCTGATACCGTGAGTAACGTCCAGGGTGAAAAAAATCAGATTTTCCTGATACCGTGAGTAACGTACAGTGTGAAAAAATCAGATTTTCCTGATACCGTGAGTTATGTCCAGGGTGAAAAATATCAGATTTTCCTGATACCGTGAGTAACGTCCCGGGTGAAAAAAATCCGATTTTCCTGATACCGTGAGTAACGTCCAGGGTGAAAAAAATCCGATTTTCCTGATACCATGAGACACGTCCAGGATGAAAAAAATCTGATTTTCCTGATTCCGTGAGTAACGTACATGGTGAAAAAAATCCGATTTTCCTGATACCGTGAGTCACGTCCAGGGTGAAAAAAATTATAATTTCCTGATACCTTGAGTTTAGTCCAGGTGAAAAAAAAAGAGATTTTCATGATGCCATGAAAAAAGTTTAGGGTGAAAAAAATCCGATATTCCTGATACCGTGAGTAAGGTCCAGGGTGAAAAAAATCAGATTTTCCTGATACCGTGAGTAACGTCCCGCGTGAAAATAACCATATTTTCCTGATACCGTGAGTAAGGTCCAGGGTGAAAAAAATCCGATTTTCCTGATACCATGAGTAATGTCCAGGGTGAAAAATCCGATTTTCCTGATACCGTGAGTCACGTCCAGGGTGAAAAAAATTATATTTTCCTGATACCTTGAGTTTAGTCCAGGTGAAAAAAAAAGAGATTTTCATGATGCCATGAAAAAAGTTTAGGGTGAAAAAAATCAGATTTTCCTGATACCGTGAGTAACGTCCCGCGTGAAAAAAACCATATTTTCCTGATACCGTGAGTAAGGTCCAGGGTGAAAAAAATCAGATTTTCCTGATACCGTGAGTCACGTCCCGGGTGAAAAAAATCATATTTTCCTGATACCATGAGTAACGTCCAGGGTGAAAAAAATCAGATTTTCCTGATACCGTGAGTAACGTCCAGGGTGAAAAAAATCAGATTTTCCTGATACCGTGAGTAACGTACAGTGTGAAAAAATCAGATTTCCCACATACCGTGAGTTATGTCCAGGGTGAAAAATATCAGATTTTCCTGATACCGTGAGTAACGTCCCGGGTGAAAAAAATCCGATTTTCCTGATACCGTGAGTAACGTCCAGGGTGAAAAAAATCTGATTTTCCTGATTCCGTGAGTAACGTACATGGTGAAAAAAATCCGATTTTCCTGATACCATGAGTAATGTCCAGGGTGAAAAAAATCTGATTTTCCTGATACAGTGAGTCACGTCCAGGGTGAAAAAAATTATATTTTCCTGATACCTTGAGTTTAGTCCAGCTGAAAAAAAAGAACCGATTTTCATGATACCATGAAAAAAGTTTAGGGTGAAAAAAATCCGATATTCCTGATACCGTAAGTAAGGTCCCGGGTGAAAAAAATCATATTTTCCTAATACCGTGAGTAACGTCCCGGGTGAAAAAAATCATATTTTCCTGATACCGTGAGTAAAGTCCAGGGTGAAAAAAATCAAATTTTCATGTTACCATGGGTAATAGTCCAGGTGAAAAAAATCCGATTTTCCTGATACCGTGAGTCACGTCCAGTGTGAAAAAAATCAGATTTTCCAGATACCGTGAGTTATGTCCAGGGTGAAAAATATGAGATTTTCCTGATACCGTGAGTAACATCCAGGGTGAAAAAAATCATATTTTCCTGATACCGTGAGTAAAGTCCAGGGTGAAAAAAATCAGATTTTCCTGATACCGTGAGTAACGTCCCGCGTGAAAAAAACCATATTTTCCTGATACCGTGAGTAACGTCCCGGGTGAAAAAAACCATATTTTCCTGATACCGTGAGTAAGGTCCAGGGTGAAAAAAATCAGATTTTCCTGATACCGTGAGTCACGTCCCGGGTGAAAAAAATCATATTTTCCTGATACCGTGAGTAAAGTCCAGGGTGAAAAAAGTCAGATTTTCATGATACCGTGAGTAACGTCCCGGGTGAAAAAAATCATATTTTCCTGATACCGTGAGTAACGTCTCGGGTGAAAAAAATCCGATTTTCCTGATACCGTGAGTAACGTCCAGGGTGAAAAAAATCCGATTTTCCTGATACCGTGAGTAACGTCCAGGGTGAAAAAAATCAGATTTTCCTCATACCGTGAGACACGTCCAGGGTGAAAAAAATCCGATTTTCCTGATACCGTGAGTAACGTCCAGGGTGAAAAAAATCAGATTTTCCTGATACCATGAGTAACGTCCAGGGTGAAAAAAATCAGATTTTCCTGATACCGTGAGTAACGTCCAGGGTGAAAAAAATCAGATTTTCCTGATACCGTGAGTAACGTACAGTGTGAAAAAAATCAGATTTCCCTGATACCGTGAGTTATGTCCAGGGTGAAAAATATCAGATTTTCCTGATACCGTGAGTAACGTCCCGGGTGAAAAAAATCCGATTTTCCTGATACCGTGAGTAACGTCCAGGGTGAAAAAAATCTGATTTTCCTGATTCCGTGAGTAACGTACATGGTGAAAAAAATCCGATTTTCCTGATACCATGAGTAATGTCCAGGGTGAAAAAAATCTGATTTTCCTGATACAGTGAGTCACGTCCAGGGTGAAAAAAATTATATTTTCCTGATACCTTGAGTTTAGTCCAGCTGAAAAAAAAGAACCGATTTTCATGATACCATGAAAAAAGTTTAGGGTGAAAAAAATCCGATATTCCTGATACCGTAAGTAAGGTCCCGGGTGAAAAAAATCTTTTTTTCCTAATACCGTGAGTAACGTCCCGGGTGAAAAAAATCATATTTTCCTGATACCGTGAGTAAAGTCCAGGGTGAAAAAAATCAAATTTTCATGTTACCATGGGTAATAGTCCAGGTGAAAAAAATCCGATTTTCCTGATACCGTGAGTCACGTCCAGTGTGAAAAAAATCAGATTTTCCAGATACCGTGAGTTATGTCCAGGGTGAAAAATATGAGATTTTCCTGATACCGTGAGTAACATCCAGGGTGAAAAAAATCATATTTTCCTGATACCGTGAGTAAAGTCCAGGGTGAAAAAAATCAGATTTTCCTGATACCGTGAGTAACGTCCCGCATGAAAAAAACCATATTTTCCTGATACCGTGAGTAACGTCCCGGGTGAAAAAAATCCGATTTTCCTGATACCGTGAGTAACATCCAGGGTGAGAAAAATCCGATTTTCCTGATACTGTGAGTAAAGTCCAGGGTGAAAAAAGTCAGATTTTCATGATACCGTGAGTAACGTCCCGGGTGAAAAAAATCATATTTTCCTGATACCGTGAGTAACGTCCCGGGTGAAAAAAATCCGATTTTCCTGATACCGTGAGTAACGTCCAGGGTGAGAAAAATCCGATTTTCCTGATACCGTGAGACACGTCCAGGGTGAAAAAAAATCAGATTTTCCTGATACCGTGAGTAACGTACAGAGTGAAAAAAATCCGATTTTCCTGATACCATGAGTAATGTCCAGGGTGAAAAAAAATCAGATTTTCCTGATACCGTGAGTAACGTCCCGGGTGAAAAAATCAGATTTTCCTGATACCATGAGTAACGTCCATCGTGAAGAAAATCTGATTTTCCTGATACCGTGAGTAACGTCCCGGGTGAAAAAAATCAGATTTTCCTGATACCGTGAGTAATGTCCATCGTGAAGAAAATCAGATTTTCCTGATACTGTGAGTACCGTCCCGGGTGAAAAAATCAGATTTTCCTGATACCGTGAGTAATGTCCCGGGTGAAAAAATCAGATTTTCCTGATACTGTGAGTAACGTCCATCGTGAAGATAATCAGATTTTCCTGATACTGTGAGTAACGTCCAGGGTGAAAAAAATCAGATTTTCCTGATACCGTGAGTAACGTCCAGGGTGAAAAAATCAGATTTTCCTGATACCGTGAGTAACGTCCAGGGTGAAAAAAATCAGATTTTCCTGATACCGTGAGTAACGTACAGTGTGAAAAAATCAGATTTTCCTGATACCGTGAGTTATGTCCAGGGTGAAAAATATCAGATTTTCCTGATACCGTGAGTAACGTCCCGGGTGAAAAAAATCCGATTTTCCTGATACCGTGAGTAACGTCCAGGGTGAAAAAAATCCGATTTTCCTGATACCATGAGACACGTCCAGGATGAAAAAAATCTGATTTTCCTGATTCCGTGAGTAACGTACATGGTGAAAAAAATCCGATTTTCCTGATACCATGAGTAATGTCCAGGGTGAAAAAAATCTGATTTTCCTGATACAGTGAGTCACGTCCAGGGTGAAAAAAATTATATTTTCCTGATACCTTGAGTTTAGTCCAGCTGAAAAAAAAGAACCGATTTTCATGATACCATGAAAAAAGTTTAGGGTGAAAAAAATCCGATATTCCTGATACCGTAAGTAAGGTCCCGGGTGAAAAAAATCATATTTTCCTAATACCGTGAGTAACGTCCCGGGTGAAAAAAATCATATTTTCCTGATACCGTGAGTAAAGTCCAGGGTGAAAAAAATCAAATTTTCATGTTACCATGGGTAATAGTCCAGGTGAAAAAAATCCGATTTTCCTGATACCGTGAGTCACGTCCAGTGTGAAAAAAATCAGATTTTCCAGATACCGTGAGTTATGTCCAGGGTGAAAAATATGAGATTTTCCTGATACCGTGAGTAAAATCCAGGGTGAAAAAAATCATATTTTCCTGATACCGTGAGTAAAGTCCAGGGTGAAAAAAATCAGATTTTCCTGATACCGTGAGTAACGTCCCGCGTGAAAAAACCATATTTTCCTGATACCGTGAGTAACGTCCCGGGTGAAAAAAATCCGATTTTCCTGATACCGTGAGTAACATCCAGGGTGAGAAAAATCCGATTTTCCTGATACTGTGAGTAAAGTCCAGGGTGAAAAAAGTCAGATTTTCATGATACCGTGAGTAACGTCCTGGGTGAAAAAAATCATATTTTCCTGATACCGTGAGTAACGTCCAGGGTGAGAAAAATCCGATTTTCCTGATACCGTGAGACACGTCCAGGGTGAAAAAAAATCAGATTTTCCTGATACCGTGAGTAACGTCCCGGGTGAAAAAATCAGATTTTCCTGATACCATGAGTAACGTCCATCGTGAAGAAAATCTGATTTTCCTGATACCGTGAGTAACGTCCCGGGTGAAAAAAATCCGATTTTCCTGATACCGTGAGTAACGTCCAGGGTGAGAAAAATCCGATTTTCCTGATACCGTGAGTAACGTCCAGGGTGAGAAAAATCCGATTTTCCTGATACCGTGAGACACGTCCAGGGTGAAAAAAAATCAGATTTTCCTGATACCGTGAGTAACGTACAGGGTGAAAAAAATCCGATTTTCCTGATACCATGAGTAATGTCCAGGGTGAAAAAAAATCAGATTTTCCTGATACCGTGAGTAACGTCCCGGGTGAAAAAATCAGATTTTCCTGATACCATGAGTAACGTCCATCGTGAAGAAAATCTGATTTTCCTGATACCGTGAGTAACGTCCCGGGTGAAAAAAATCCGATTTTCCTGATACCGTGAGTAACGTCCAGGGTGAAAAAAATCCGATTTCCTGATACCGTGAGACACATCCAGGGTGAAAAAAATCTGATTTTCCTGATACCGTGAGTAACGTACAGGGTGAAAAAAATTCGATTTTCCTCATACCGTGAGTAACGTCCAGGGTGAAAAAAATCCGATTTTCCTGATACCGTGAGTAACGTCCCGGGTGAAAAAAATCAGATTTTCCTGATACCGTGAGTAACGTCCAGGGTGAAAAAAATCTGATTTTCCTGATACCGTGAGACACGTCCAGGGTGAAAAAAATCTGATTTTCCTGATACCATGAGTTTAGTCCAGGTGAAAAAAAAGAACCGATTTTCATGATACCATGAAAAAAGTTTAGGGTGAAAAAAATCCGATATTCCTGATACCGTGAGTAACGTCCAGGGTGAAAAAAATCATATTTTCCTGATACCGTGAGTAATGTCCAGGGTGAAAAAAATCAGATTTTCCTGATACCGTGAGTAACATCCAGGGAGAAAAAAAATCATATTTGTCTGATACCGTGAGTTTAGTCCAGGTGAAAAAAATTCAGATTTTCATGATACCATGAAAAAAGTTTAGCGTGAAAAAAATCCGATACTCCTGATACCGTGAGTAACGTCCAGGGTGAAAAAAATCAGATTTTCCTGATACCGTGAGTAACGTCCCGGGTGAAAAAAATCAGATTTTCCTGATACCGTGAGTAATGTCCATCGTGAAGAAAATCAGATTTTCCTGATACTGTGAGTAACGTCCCGGGTGAAAAAATCAGATTTTCCTGATACCGTGAGTAATGTCCCGGGTGAAAAAATCAGATTTTCCTGATACTGTGAGTAACGTCCATCGTGAAGATAATCAGATTTTCCTGATACTGTGAGTAACGTCCAGGGTGAAAAAAATCAGATTTTCCTGATACCGTGAGTAACGTCCAGGGTGAAAAAATCAGATTTTCCTGATACCGTGAGTAACGTCCAGGGTGAAAAAAATCAGATTTTCCTGATACCGTGAGTAACGTACAGTGTGAAAAAATCAGATTTTCCTGATACCGTGAGTTATGTCCAGGGTGAAAAATATCAGATTTTCCTGATACCGTGAGTAACGTCCCGGGTGAAAAAAATCCGATTTTCCTGATACCGTGAGTAACGTCCAGGGTGAAAAAAATCCGATTTTCCTGATACCATGAGACACGTCCAGGATGAAAAAAATCTGATTTTCCTGATTCCGTGAGTAACGTACATGGTGAAAAAAATCCGATTTTCCTGATACCGTGAGTCACGTCCAGGGTGAAAAAAATTATAATTTCCTGATACCTTGAGTTTAGTCCAGGTGAAAAAAAAGAGATTTTCATGATGCCATGAAAAAAGTTTAGGGTGAAAAAAATCCGATATTCCTGATACCGTGAGTAAGGTCCAGGGTGAAAAAAATCAGATTTTCCTGATACCGTGAGTAACGTCCCGCGTGAAAATAACCATATTTTCCTGATACCGTGAGTAAGGTCCAGGGTGAAAAAAATCCGATTTTCCTGATACCATGAGTAATGTCCAGGGTGAAAAATCCGATTTTCCTGATACCGTGAGTCACGTCCAGGGTGAAAAAAATTATATTTTCCTGATACCTTGAGTTTAGTCCAGGTGAAAAAAAAAGAGATTTTCATGATGCCATGAAAAAAGTTTAGGGTGAAAAAAATCAGATTTTCCTGATACCGTGAGTAACGTCCCGCGTGAAAAAAACCATATTTTCCTGATACAGTGAGTAAGGTCCAGGGTGAAAAAAATC
Organism: Bradypodion pumilum; assembly: GCA_035047305.1. Classification (NCBI taxonomy): domain Eukaryota; kingdom Metazoa; phylum Chordata; class Lepidosauria; order Squamata; family Chamaeleonidae; genus Bradypodion; species Bradypodion pumilum. The sequence continues at coordinate 188,885,258 of JAWDJD010000003.1, forward strand.
AGATTTTCCTGATACCGTGAGTCACGTCCCGGGTGAAAAAAATCATATTTTCCTGATACCGTGAGTAAAGTCCAAGGTGAAAAAAGTCAGATTTTCATGATACCGTGAGTAACGTCCCGGGTGAAAAAAATCATATTTTCCTGATACCGTGAGTAACGTCTCGGGTGAAAAAAATCCGATTTTCCTGATACCGTGAGTAACGTCCAGGGTGAAAAAAATCCGATTTTCCTGATACCGTGAGTAACGTCCAGGGTGAAAAAAATCAGATTTTCCTCATACCGTGAGACACGTCCAGGGTGAAAAAAATCCGATTTTCCTGATACCGTGAGTAATGTCCAGGGTGAAAAAAAATCAAATTTTCCTGATACTGGGAGTAACGTCCAGGGTGAAAAAAATCAGATTTTCCTGATACCGTGAGTAACGTCCAGGGTGAAAAAAATCAGATTTTCCTGATACCGTGAGTAAAGTCCAGGGTGAAAAAAATCAGATTTTCCTGATACCGTGAGTAACGTCCCGCGTGAAAAAAACCATATTTTTCTGATACCGTGAGTAACGTCCCGGGTGAAAAAAATCAGATTTTCCTGATACCGTGAGTAACGTCCAGGGTGAAAAAAATCAGATTTTCCTGATACCGTGAGTAACGTCCCGGGTGAAAAAAATCCGATTTTCCTGATACCGTGAGTAACGTCCAGGGTGAAAAAAATCCGATTTCCTGATACCGTGAGACACGTCCAGGGTGAAAAAAATCTGATTTTCCTGATACCGTGAGTAACGTACAGGGTGAAAAAAATTCGATTTTCCTCATACCGTGATTAACGTCCAGGGTGAAAAAAATCCGATTTTCCTGATACCGTGAGTAACGTCCCGGGTGAAAAAAAATCAGATTTTCCTGATACCATGAGTAACGTCCAGGGTGAAAAAAATCTGATTTTCCTGATACCGTGAGACACGTCCAGGGTGAAAAAAATCTGATTTTCCTGATACCATGAGTTTAGTCCAGGTGAAAAAAAGAACCGATTTTCATGATACCATGAAAAAAGTTTAGGGTGAAAAAAATCCGATATTCCTGATACCGTGAGTAACGTCCCGGGTGAAAAAAATCAGATTTTCCTGATACCGTGAGTAATGTCCAGGGTGAAAAAAATCAGATTTTCCTGATACCGTGAGTAACATCCAGGGAGAAAAAAATCATATTTGTCTGATACCGTGAGTTTAGTCCAGGTGAAAAAAATTCAGATTTTCATGATACCATGAAAAAAGTTTAGCGTGAAAAAAATCCGATACTCCTGATACCGTGAGTAACGTCCAGGGTGAAAAAAATCAGATTTTCCTGATACCGTGAGTAACGTCCCGGGTGAAAAAAATCATATTTTCCTGATACCGTGAGTAATGTCCATCGTGAAGAAAATCAGATTTTCCTGATACTGTGAGTAACGTCCCGGGTGAAAAAATCAGATTTTCCTGATACCGTGAGTAATGTCCCGGGTGAAAAAATCAGATTTTCCTGATACTGTGAGTAACGTCCCGGGTGAAAAAATCAGATTTTCCTGATACCGTGAGTAACGTCCCGGGTGAAAAAATTATATTTTCCTGATACCTTGAGTTTACTCCAGCTGAAAAAAAAGAACCGATTTTCCTGATACCATGAAAAAAGTTTAGGGTGAAAAAAATCCGATATTCTTGATACCGTGAGTAAGGTCCCGGGTGAAAAAAATCATATTTTCCTAATACCGTGAGTAACGTCCCGGGTGAAAAATATCATATTTTCCTGATACCGTGAGTAACGTCCAGGGTGAAAAAAATCCGATTTTCCTGATACCAAGAGTAACGTCCAGGTGAAAAAAAAAAGAGATTTTCATGATGCCATGAAAAAAGTTTAGGGTGAAAAAAATCCGATATTCCTAAAACCGTGAGTAAGGTCCAGGGTGAAAAAAATCAAATTTTCATGATACCATGGGTAATAGTCCAGGTGAAAAAAATCCGATTTTCCTGATACCGTGAGTCACGTCCAGGGTGAAAAAAATCAGATTTTCCAGATACCGTGAGTAACCTCCCGGGTGAAAAAAATCCGATTTTCCTGATACCGTGAGTAACGTCCAGGGTGAAAAAAATCCGATTTTTCTGATACCAAGAGTAACGTCCAGGTGAAAAAAAAGAGATTTTCATGATGCCATGAAAAAAGTTTAGGGTGAAAAAAATCCGATATTCCTAAAACCGTGAGTAAGGTCCAGGGTGAAAAAAATCAGATTTTCCTGATACCGTGAGTAACGTCCCGCGTGAAAAAAATCATATTTTCCTGATACCGTGAGTAAGGTCCAGGGTGAAAAAAATCAGATTTTCCTGATACCGTGAGTCAAGTCCCGGGTGAAAAAAAATCATATTTTCCTGATACCATGAGTAAAGTCCAGGGTGAAAAAAGTCAGATTTTCATGATACCGTGAGTAACGTCCCGGGTGAAAAAAAATCATATTTTCCTGATACCGTGAGTAACATCCCGGGTGAAAAAAATCCGATTTTCCTGATACCGTGAGTAACGTCCAGGGTGAAAAAAATCCGATTTTCCTGATACCGTGAGACACGTCTAGGGTGAAAAAAATCTGATTTTCCTGATACCGTGAGTAACGTACCGGGTGAAAAAAATCCGATTTTCCTGATACCATGAGTAATGTCCAGGGGGAAAAAAAATCAGATTTTCCTGATACCGTGAGTAACGTCCCGGGTGAAAAAATCAGATTTTCCTGATACCATGAGTAACGTCCATCGTGAAGAAAATCAGATTTTCCTGATACCATGAGTAACGTCCCGGGTGAAAAAAATCCGATTTTCCTGATACCATGAGTAACGTCCAGGGTGAAAAAAATCAGATTTTCCTCATACCGTGAAACACGTCCCGGGTGAAAAAAATCAGATTTTCCTCATACCGTGAGTAACGTACAGTGTGAAAAAAATCCGATTTTCCTGATACCATGAGTAATGTCCAGGGTGAAAAAAAAATCAGATTTTCCTGATACCGTGAGTAACGTCCCGGGTGAAAAAATCAGATTTTCCTGATACCATGAGTAACGTCCATCGTGAAGAAAATCAGATTTTCCTGATACCGTGAGTAACGTCCCGGGTGAAAAAAATCCGATTTTCCTGATACCGTGAGTAACGTCCAGGGTGAAAAAAATCCGATTTTCCTGATACCAAGAGTAACGTCCAGGGTGAAAAAAATCCGATTTTCCTGATACCGTGAGACACGTCCAGGATGAAAAAAATCTGATTTTCCTGATTCTGTGAGTAACGTACATGGTGAAAAAAATCCGATTTTCCTGAACCATGAGTAATGTCCAGGGTGAAAAAATTATATTTTTCTGATACCTTGAGTTTAGTCCAGCTGAAAAAAAAGAACCGATTTTCATGATACCATGAAAAAAGTTTAGGGTGAAAAAAATCCGATACTACTGATACCGTGAGTAACGTCCAGGGTGAAAAAAAATCAGATTATCCTGATACCGTGAGTAACGTCCAGGGTGAAAAATATCCGATTTTCCTGATACCGTGAGTAACGTCCAGGGTGAAAAAAATTCACCCTGATACCGTGAGTCACGTCCCGGGTGAAAAAAATCATATTTTCATGATACCGTGAAAAAAGTTTAGGGTGAAAAAAATCCGATATTCCTGATACCGTGAGTAACGTCCAGGGTGAAAAAAATCAGATTTTCCTGATACCGTGAGTCACGTCCCGGGTGAAAAAAATCATATTTTCCTGATACCATGAGTAAAGTCCAGGGTGAAAAAAGTCAGATTTTCATGATACCGTGAGTAACGTCCCGGGTGAAAAAAATCATATTTTCCTGATACCGTGAGTAACGTCCAGGGTGAAAAAAAAATCAGATTTTCCTGATACCATGAGTAACATCCCGGGTGAAAAAAATCAGATTTTCCTGATACCATGAGTAATGTCCATCGTGAAGAAAATCAGATTTTCCTGATACTGTGAGTAACGTCCATTGTGAAAAAAAATCAGATTTTCCTGATACCGTGAGTAACGTCCCGGGTGAAAAAATCAGATTTTCCTGATACCGTGAGTAACGTCCATCGTGAAGAAAATCAGATTTTCCTGATACTGGGAGTAACGTCCAGGGTGAAAAAAATCATATTTTCCTGATACCGTGAGTAACGTCCAGGGTGAAAAAAATCTGATTTTCCTGATACCGTGAGTAACGTCCAGGGTGAAAAAAATCAGATTTTCCTGATACCGTGAGTAACGTACAGTGTGAAAAAATCATATTTTCCTGATACCGTGAGTTATGTCCAGGGTGAAAAATATCAGATTTTCCTGATACCGTGAGTAACGTCCCGGGTGAAAAAATCCGATTTTCCTGATACCGTGAGTAACGTCCAGGGTGAAAAAATTCCGATTTTCCTGATACCGTGAGACACGTCCAGGGTGAAAAAAATCTGATTTTCCTGATTCCGTGAGTAACGTTCATGGTGAAAAAAATCCGATTTTCCTGATACAATGAGTAATGTCAAGGGTGAAAAAAATCTGATTTTCCTGATACCGTGAGTCACGTCCAGGGTGAAAAAAATTATATTTTCCTGATACCTTGAGTTTAGTCCAGCTGAAAAAAAAGAACCGATTTTCCTGTAACCATGAAAAAAGTTTAGGTAGAAAAAAATCCGATATTCCTGATACCGTGAGTAAGGTCCCGGGTGAAAAAAATCATATTTTCCTAACACCGTGAGTAACGTCCCGGGTGAAAAAAATCATATTTTCCTGATACCGTGAGTAAAGTCCAGGGTGAAAAAAATCAAATTTTCATGATACCATGGGTAATAGTCCAGGTGAAAAAAATCCGATTTTCCTGATACCGTGAGTCACGTCCAGGGTGAAAAAAATCAGATTTTCCAGATACCGTGAGTAACGTCGTGGGTGAAAAACCCCATATTTTCCTGATACCATGAGTAAGGTCCAGGGTGAAAAAAATCAGATTTTCCTGATACCGTGAGTCACGTCCCGGGTGAAAAAAAATAATATTTTCCTGATACCATGAGTAAAGTCCAGGGTGAAAAAAGTCAGATTTTCATGATACCGTGAGTAACGTCCCGGGTGAAAAAAATCATATTTTCCTGATACCGTGAGTAACATCCCGGGTGAAAAAAATCCGATTTTCCTGATACCGTGAGTAACGTCCAGGGTGAAAAAAATCCGATTTTCCTGATACCGTGAGACACGTCTAGGGTGAAAAAAATCTGATTTTCCTGATACCGTGAGTAACGTACCGGGTGAAAAAAATCCGATTTTCCTGATACCATGAGTAATGTCCAGGGGGAAAAAAAATCAGATTTTCCTGATACCGTGAGTAACGTCCCGGGTGAAAAAATCAGATTTTCCTGATACCATGAGTAACGTCCATCGTGAAGAAAATCAGATTTTCCTGATACCATGAGTAACGTCCCGGGTGAAAAAAATCCGATTTTCCTGATACCATGAGTAACGTCCAGGGTGAAAAAAATCAGATTTTCCTCATACCGTGAGACACGTCCCGGGTGAAAAAAATCAGATTTTCCTCATACCGTGAGTAACGTACAGTGTGAAAAAAATCCGATTTTCCTGATACCATGAGTAATGTCCAGGGTGAAAAAAAAATCAGATTTTCCTGATACCGTGAGTAACGTCCCGGGTGAAAAAATCAGATTTTCCTGATACCATGAGTAACGTCCATCGTGAAGAAAATCAGATTTTCCTGATACCGTGAGTAACGTCCCGGGTGAAAATAATCCGATTTTCCTGATACCGTGAGTAACGTCCAGGGTGAAAAAAATCCGATTTTCCTGATACCAAGAGTAACGTCCAGGGTGAAAAAAATCCGATTTTCCTGATACCGTGAGACACGTCCAGGATGAAAAAAATCTGATTTTCCTGATTCTGTGAGTAACGTACATGGTGAAAAAAATCCGATTTTCCTGATACCATGAGTAATGTCCAGGGTGAAAAAATTATATTTTTCTGATACCTTGAGTTTAGTCCAGCTGAAAAAAAAGAACCGATTTTCATGATACCATGAAAAAAGTTTAGGGTGAAAAAAATCCGATACTACTGATACCGTGAGTAACGTCCAGGGTGAAAAAAAATCAGATTATCCTGATACCGTGAGTAACGTCCAGGGTGAAAAATATCCGATTTTCCTGATACCGTGAGTAACGTCCAGGGTGAAAAAAATTCACCCTGATACCGTGAGTCACGTCCCGGGTGAAAAAAATCATATTTTCATGATACCGTGAAAAAAGTTTAGGGTGAAAAAAATCCGATATTCCTGATACCGTGAGTAACGTCCAGGGTGAAAAAAAATCAGATTTTCCTGATACCGTGAGTCACGTCCCGGGTGAAAAAAATCATATTTTCCTGATACCATGAGTAAAGTCCAGGGTGAAAAAAGTCAGATTTTCATGATACCGTGAGTAACGTCCCGGGTGAAAAAAATCATATTTTCCTGATACCGTGAGTAACGTCCAGGGTGAAAAAAAAATCAGATTTTCCTGATACCATGAGTAACATCCCGGGTGAAAAAAATCAGATTTTCCTGATACCATGAGTAATGTCCATCGTGAAGAAAATCAGATTTTCCTGATACTGTGAGTAACGTCCATTGTGAAAAAAAATCAGATTTTCCTGATACCGTGAGTAACGTCCCGGGTGAAAAAATCAGATTTTCCTGATACCGTGAGTAACGTCCATCGTGAAGAAAATCAGATTTTCCTGATACTGGGAGTAACGTCCAGGGTGAAAAAAATCATATTTTCCTGATACCGTGAGTAACGTCCAGGGTGAAAAAAATCTGATTTTCCTGATACCGTGAGTAACGTCCAGGGTGAAAAAAATCAGATTTTCCTGATACCGTGAGTAACGTACAGTGTGAAAAAATCATATTTTCCTGATACCGTGAGTTATGTCCAGGGTGAAAAATATCAGATTTTCCTGATACCGTGAGTAACGTCCCGGGTGAAAAAATCCGATTTTCCTGATACCGTGAGTAACGTCCAGGGTGAAAAAATTCCGATTTTCCTGATACCGTGAGACACGTCCAGGGTGAAAAAAATCTGATTTTCCTGATTCCGTGAGTAACGTTCATGGTGAAAAAAATCCGATTTTCCTGATACCATGAGTAATGTCAAGGGTGAAAAAAATCTGATTTTCCTGATACCGTGAGTCACGTCCAGGGTGAAAAAAATTATATTTTCCTGATACCTTGAGTTTAGTCCAGCTGAAAAAAAAGAACCGATTTTCCTGTAACCATGAAAAAAGTTTAGGTAGAAAAAAATCCGATATTCCTGATACCGTGAGTAAGGTCCCGGGTGAAAAAAATCATATTTTCCTAACACCGTGAGTAACGTCCCGGGTGAAAAAAATCATATTTTCCTGATACCGTGAGTAAAGTCCAGGGTGAAAAAAATCAAATTTTCATGATACCATGGGTAATAGTCCAGGTGAAAAAAATCCGATTTTCCTGATACCGTGAGTCACGTCCAGGGTGAAAAAAATCAGATTTTCCAGATACCGTGAGTAACGTCGTGGGTGAAAAAACCCATATTTTCCTGATACCATGAGTAAGGTCCAGGGTGAAAAAAATCAGATTTTCCTGATACCGTGAGTCACGTCCCGGGTGAAAAAAAATAATATTTTCCTGATACCATGAGTAAAGTCCAGGGTGAAAAAAGTCAGATTTTCATGATACCGTGAGTAACGTCCCGGGTGAAAAAAATCATATTTTCCTGATACCGTGAGTAACATCCCGGGTGAAAAAAATCCGATTTTCCTGATACCGTGAGTAACGTCCAGGGTGAAAAAAATCCAATTTTCCTGATACCGTGAGTAATGTCCAGGGTGAAAAAAATCTGATTTTCCTGATACCGTGAGTCACGTCCAGGGTGAAAAAAATTATATTTTCCTGATACCTTGAGTTTAGTCCAGCTGAAAAAAAAGAACCGATTTTCCTGATACCATGAAAAAAGTTTAGGGTGAAAAAAATCCGATATTCCTGATACCGTAAGGTCCCGGGTGAAAAAAATCATATTTTCCTAATACCGTGAGTAACGTCCCGGGTGAAAAAAATCATATTTTCCTGATACCGTGAGTAAAGTCCAGGGTGAAAAAAATCAAATTTTCATGATACCATGGGTAATAGTCCAGGTGAAAAAAATCCGATTTTCCTGATACCGTGAGTCACGTCCAGGGTGAAAAAAATCAGATTTTCCAGATACCATGAGTTTTGTCCAGGGTGAAAAATATGAGATATTCCTGATACCGTGAGTAACATCCAAGGTGAAAAAAATTATATTTTCCTGATACCATGAGTTTAGTCCAGGTGAAAAAAAAAAGATTTTCATGATGCCATGAAAAAAGTTTAGGGTGAAAAAAATCCGATATTCCTAAAACCGTGAGTAAGGTCCAGGGTGAAAAAAAATCAGATTTTCCTGATACCGTGAGTCATGTCCCGGGTGAAAAAAAATAATATTTTCCTGATACCATGAGTAAAGTCCAGGGTGAAAAAAGTCAGATTTTCATGATACCGTGAGTAACGTCCCGGGTGAAAAAAATCATATTTTCCTGATACCGTGAGTAACATCCCGGGTGAAAAAAATCCGATTTTCCTGATATCGAGAGTAACGTCCAGGGTGAAAAAAATCCGATTTTCCTGATACCGTGAGTAATGTCCAGGGTGGAAAAAATCAGATTTTCCTGATACCGTGAGTAACGTCGAGGGAGAAAAAAAATCATATTTGTCTGATACCGTGAGTTTCGTCCAGGTGAAAAAAATTCAGATTTTCAAGATACCATGAAAAAAGTTTAGGGTGAAAAAAATCCGATACTCCTGATACCGTGAGTAACGTCCAGGGTGAAAAAAATCAGATTTTCCTGATACCGTGAGTAACGTCCCGGGTGAAAAAAATCAGATTTTCAAGATACCGTGAGTAATGTCCATCGTGAAGAAAATCAGATTTTCCTGATACCGTGAGTAACGTCCAGGGTGAAAAAAAATCAGATTTTCCTGATACCGTGAGTAACGTCCCGGGTGAAAAAATCAGATTTTCCTGATACCGTGAGTAACGTCCATCGTGAAGATAATCAGATTTTCCTGATACTGTGAGTAACGTCCAGGGTGAAAAAAATCAGATTTTCCTGATACCGTGAGAAACGTCCAGGGTGAAAAAAATCAGATTTTCCTGATACCGTGAGTAACGTCCAGGGTGAAAAAATCAGATTTTCCTGATACCGTGAGTAACGTCCAGGGTGAAAAAAATCAGATTTTCCTGATACCGTGAGTAACGTACAGTGTGAAAAAAATCCGATTTTCCTGATACCAAGAGTAACGTCCAGGGTGAAAAAAATCCGATTTTCCTGATACCGTGAGTTATGTCCAGGGTGAAAAATATCAGATTTTCCTGATACCGTGAGTAACGTCCCGGGTGAAAAAAATCCGATTTTCCTGATACCGAGAGTAACGTCCAGGGTGACAAAATCCGATTTTCCTGATACCGTGAGACACGTCCAGGATGAAAAAAATCTGATTTTCCTGATTCTGTGAGTAACGTACATGGTGAAAAAAATCCGATTTTCCTGATACCATGAGTAATGTCCAGGGTGGAAAAATCCGATTTTCCTGATACCGTGAGTCACGTCCAGGGTGAAAAAAATTATATTTTCCTGATACCTTGAGTTTAGTCCAGCTGAAAAAAAAGAACCGATTTTCATGATAGAATGAAAAAAGTTTAGGGTGAAAAAAATCCGATACTCCTGATACCGTGAGTAACGTCCATGGTGAAAAAAAATCAGATTTTCCTGATACCGTGAGTAACGTCCAGGGTGAAAAATATCCGATTTTCCTGATACCGTGAGTAACGTCCAGGGTGAAAAAAATTATATTTTCCTGATACCTTGAGTTTAGTCCAGCTGAAAAAAAAGAACCGATTTTCATGATACCATGAAAAAAGTTTAGGGTGAAAAAAATCCGGTACTCCTGATACCGTGAGTAACGTCCAGGGTGAAAAAAAAATCAGATTTTCCTGATACCGTGAGTAACGTCCAGGGTGAAAAATATCCGATTTTCCTGATACCGTGAGTAACGTCCAGGGTGAAAAAAATTATATTTTCCTGATACCTTGAGTTTAGTCCAGGTGAAAAAAAAAGAGATTTTCATGATGCCATGAAAAAAGTTTAGGGTGAAAAAAATCCGATCTTCCTGATACCGTGAGTAAGGTCCAGGGTGAAAAAATCAGATTTTCCTGATACCGTGAGTAACGTCCCGCGTGAAAAAAACCATATTTTCCTGATACCATGAGTAAGGTCCAGGGTGAAAAAAATCAGATTTTCCTGATACCATGAGTCACGTCCCGGGTGAAAAAAAATCATATTTTCCTGACACCATGAGTAAAGTCCAGGGTGAAAAAAGTCAGATTTTCATGATACCGTGAGTAACGTCCCGGGTGAAAAAAATCAGATTTTCCTCATACCGTGAGACACGTCCCGGGTGAAAAAAATCAGATTTTCCTCATACCGTGAGTAACGTACAGGGTGAAAAAAATCTGATTTTCCTGATACCATGAGTAATGTCCAGGGTGAAAAAAAAATCAGATTTTCCTGATGCCGTGAGTAACGTCCCGGGTGAAAAAATCAGATTATCCTGATACCATGAGTAACGTCCATCGTGAAGAAAATCAGATTTTCCTGATACCGTGAGTAACGTCCCGGGTGAAAAAAAATCCGATTTTCCTGATACCGTGAGTAACGTCCAGGGTGAAAAAAATCCGATTTTCCTGATACCGTGAGACACATCCAGGGTGAAAAAAATCTGATTTTAATGATACCGTGAGTAATGTCCAGGGTGAAAAAATCCGATTTTCCTGATACCGTGAGTAACGTCCAGGGTGAGAAAAATTATATTTTCCTGATACCATGAGTTTAGTCAAGGTGAAAAAAAAGAACCCATTTTCATGATACCATCCATCGTGAAGAAAATCAGATTTTCCTGATACCGTGAGTAACGTCCCGGGTGAAAAAAAATCCGATTTTCCTGATACCGTGAGTAACGTCCAGGGTGAAAAAAATCCGATTTTCCTGATACCGTGAGACACATCCAGGGTGAAAAAAATCTGATTTTAATGATACCGTGAGTAATGTCCAGGGTGAAAAAATCCGATTTTCCTGATACCGTGAGTAACGTCCAGGGTGAAAAAAATCCGATTTTCCTGATACCGTGAGTAACGTCCAGGGTGAAAAAAATCAGATTTTCCTGATACCGTGAGTAACGTACAGTGTGAAAAAAATCCGATTTTCCTGATACCAAGAGTAACGTCCAGGGTGAAAAAAATCCGATTTTCCTGATACCGTGAGTTATGTCCAGGGTGAAAAATATGAGATTTTCCTGATACCGTGAGTAACATCCAGGGTGAAAAAAATCATATTTTCCTGATACCGTGAGTAAAGTCCAGGGTGAAAAAAATCAGATTTTCCTGATACCGTGAGTAACGTCCCGCGTGAAAAAAACCATATTTTCCTGATACCGTGAGTAACGTCCCGGGTGAAAAAAATCCGATTTTCCTGATACCGTGAGTAACATCCAGGGTGAGAAAAATCCGATTTTCCTGATACTGTGAGTAAAGTCCAGGGTGAAAAAAGTCAGATTTTCATGATACCGTGAGTAACGTCCCGGGTGAAAAAAATCATATTTTCCTGATACCGTGAGTAACATCCCGGGTGAAAAAAATCCGATTTTCCTGATACCGAGACTAACGTCCCGGGTGAAAAAAATCATATTTTCCTGATACCGTGAGTAAAGTCCAGGGTGAAAAAAGTCAGATTTTCATGATACCGTGAGTAACGTCCCAGGTGAAAAAAATCATATTTTCCTGATACCATGAGTAAAGTCCAGGGAGAAAAAATCCGATTTTCCTGATACCGTGAGTAACATCCCGGGGTTTAAAAAATCATATTTTCCTGATACCGTGAGTAAAGTCCAGGGTGAAAAAAATTATATTTTCCTGATACCTTGAGTTTAGTCCAGGTGAAAAAAAAGAGATTTTCAAGATACCATGAAAAAAGTTTAGGGTGAAAAAAATCCGATATTCCTGATACCATGAGTAAGGTCCAGGGTGAAAAAAATCAGATTTTCCTGATACCGTGAGTAACGTCCCGGGTGAAAAAAAATCATATTTTCCTGATACCATGAGTAAAGTCCAGGGTGAAAAATATCAGATTTTCCTGATACCGTGAGTAACATCCTGGGTGAAAAAAATTATATTTTCCTGATATCGTGAGTAACGTCCCGGGTGAAAAAAACCCGATTTTCCTGATACCGTGAGTAACGTCCAGGGTGAAAATAATCCGATTTTCCTGATACCGTGAGACACGTCCAGGGTGAAAAAAATCTGATTTTCCTGATACCGTGAGTAACGTACAGGGTGAAAAAATCCGATTTTCCTGATACCATGAGTAATGTCCAGGGTGAAAAAAATCAGATTTTCCTGATACCGTGAGTAACGTCCCGGGTGAAAAAAACCATATTTTCCTCATACCGTGAGAAACGTCCTGGGTGAAAAAAATCATATTTTCCTGATACCGTGAGTAAAGTCCAGGGTGAAAAAAATCAAATTTTCATGATACCATGTGTAATATTCCAGGTGAAAAAAATCCGATTTTCCTGATACCGTGAGTCACGTCCAGGGTGAAAAAAATCAGATTTTCGTGATACCGTGAGTTATGTCCAGGGTGAAAAAGATCAGATTTTCGTGATACCGTGAGTAAGGTCCAGGGGGAAAAAAATTATATTTTCCTGATACCTTGAGTTTAGTCCAGGTGAAAAAAAGAGATTTTCATGATACCATGAAAAAAGTTTAGGGTGAAAAAAATCCGATATTCCTGATACCGTGACTAAGGTCCCCGGTGAAAAAAATCATATTTTCCTAATACCGTGAGTAACGTCCCGGGTGAAAAAATCAGATTTTCCTGATACCGTGAGTAACGTCCAGGGTGAAAAAAAATCAGATTTTCCTGATACCGTGAGTAACGTCCCGGGTGAAAAAAATCAGATTTTCCTGATACCGTGAGTAATGTCCATCGTGAAGAAAATCATATTTTCCTGATACCGTGAGTAACGTCCCGTGTGAAAAAAAATCCGATTTTCCTGATACCGTGAGTAACGTCCCGGGTGAAAAAATCAGATTTTCCTGATACCGTGAGTAACGTCCATCGTGAAGAAAATCATATTTTCCTGATACCGTGAGTAACGTCCCGTGTGAAAAAAAATCCGATTTTCCTGATACCGTGAGTAACGTCCAGGGTGAAAAAAATCCGATTTTCCTGATACCGTGAGACACATCCAGGGTGAAAAAAATCTGATTTTAATGATACCGTGAGTAATGTCCAGGGTGAAAAAATCCGATTTTCCTGATACTGTGAGTAACGTCCAGGGTGAGAAAAATTATATTTTCCTGATACCATGAGTTTAGTCAAGGTGAAAAAAAAGAACCCATTTTCATGATACCATGAAAAAAGTTTAGGGTAAAAAAAATCCGATATTCCTGATACCGTGAGTAATGTCCAGGGTGAAAAAAATCAGATTTTCCTGATACCGTGAGTAACATCCAGGGAGAAAAAAAATCATATTTGTCTGATACCGTGAGTTTAGTCCAGGTGAAAAAAATTCAGATTTTCATGATACCATGAAAAAAGTTTAGGGTGAGAAAAATCCGATACTCCTGATACCGTGAGTAACGTCCAGGGTGAAAAAAAATCAGATTTTCCTGATACCGTGAGTAACGTCCCGGGTGAAAAAAATCAGATTTTCCTGATACCGTGAGTAATGTCCATCGTGAAGAAAATCAGATTTTCCTGATACTGTGAGTAACGTCCATTGTGAAAAAAAATCAGATTTTCCTGATACCGTGAGTAACGTCCCGGGTGAAAAAATCAGATTTTCCTGATACCGTGAGTAACGTCCATCGTGAAGAAAATCAGATTTTCCTGATACTGGGAGTAACGTCCAGGGTGAAAAAAATCAGATTTTCCTGATACCGTGAGTAACGTCCAGGGTGAAAAAAATCTGATTTTCCTGATACCATGAGTAACGTCCAGGGTGAAAAAAATCAGATTTTCCTGATACCGTGAGTTATGTCCAGGGTGAAAAATATCAGATTTTCCTGATACCGTGAGTAACGTCCCGGGTGAAAAAAATCCGATTTTCCTGATACCGTGAGTCACGTCCAGGGTGAAAAAAATTATATTTTCCTGATACCTTGAGTTTAGTCCAGCTGAAAAAAAAGAACTGATTTTCATGATACCATGAAAAAAGTTTAGGGTGAAAAAAATCCGATATTCCTGATACCATGAGTAAGGTCCCGGGTGAAAAAAATCATATTTTCCTAATACCGTGAGTAACGTCCCGGGTGAAAAAAATCATATTTTCCTGATACCGTGAGTAAAGTCCAGGGTGAAAAAAATCAAATTTTCATGATACCATGGGTAATAGTCCAGGTGAAAAAAATCCGATTTTCCTGATACCGTGAGTCACGTCCAGGGTGAAAAAAATCAGATTTTCCAGATACCGTGAGTTTTGTCCAGGGTAAAAAATATGAGATATTCCTGATACCGTGAGTAACATCCAGGGTGAAAAAAATCAGATTTTCCTGATACCGTGAGTAACGTCCCGTGTGAAAAAAACCATATTTTCCTGATACCGTGAGTAACATCCCGGGTGAAAAAAATCCGATTTTCCTGATACCGAGACTAACGTCCAGGGTGAAAAAAATCTGATTTTCCTGATACTGTGAGTAACGTCCAGGGTGAAAAAAATCCGATTTTCCTGATACCATGAGTAATGTCCAGGGTGAAAAAATTCGATTTTCCTGATACCGTGAGTCACGTCCAGGGTGAAAAAAATTATATTTTCCTGATACCTTGAGTTTAGTCCAGGTGAAAAAAAAAGAGATTTTCATGATGCCATGAAAAAAGTTTAGGGTGAAAAAATCAGATTTTCCTGATACCGTGAGTAACGTCCCGCGTGAAAAAAACCATATTTTCCTGATACCGTGAGTAACGTCCAGGGTGAAAAAAATCCGATTTTCCTGATACCGTGAGTAACGTCCAGGGTGAAAAAAATCAGATTTTCCTCATACCGTGAGACACGTCCCGGGTGAAAAAAATCCGATTTTCCTGATACCGTGAGTAATGTCCAGGGTGAAAAAAAATCAGATTTTCCTGAAACCGTGAGTAACGTCCAGGGTGAAAAAATCAGATTTTCCTGATACCGTGAGTAACGTCCAGGGTGAAAAAAATCAGATTTTCCTGATACCGTGAGTAACGTACAGTGTGAAAAAAATCAGATTTTCCTAATCCCGTGAGTTATGTCCAGGGTGAAAAATATCAGATTTTCCTGATACCGTGAGTAACGTCCCGGGTGAAAAAATTCCGATTTTCCTGATACCGTGAGTAACATCCAGGGTGAAAAAAATCCGATTTTCCTGATACCATGAGACACGTCCAGGATGAAAAAAATCTGATTTTCCTGATTCCGTGAGTAACGTACAAGGTGAAAAAAATCCGATTTTCCTGATACCATGAGTAATGTCCAGGGTGAAAAAATCCGATTTTCCTGATACCGTGAGTCACGTCCAGGGTGAAAAAAATTATATTTTCCTGATACCTTGAGTTTAGTCCAGGTGAAAAAAAAGAGATTTTCATGATGCCATGAAAAAAGTTTAGGGTGAAAAAAATCCGATATTCCTGATACCGTGAGTAAGGTCCAGGGTGAAAAAAATCAGATTTTCCTGATACCGTGAGTAACGTCCCGCGTGAAAAAAAACATATTTTCCTGATACCGTGAGTAAGGTCCAGGGTGAAAAAAATCCGATTTTCCTGATACCATGAGTAATGTCCAGGGTGAAAAAATCCGATTTTCCTGATACCGTGAGTCACGTCCAGGGTGAAAAAAATTATATTTTCCTGATACCTTGAGTTTAGTCCAGGTGAAAAAAAAAGAGATTTTCATGATGCCATGAAAAAAGTTTAGGGTGAAAAAAATCAGATTTTCCTGATACCGTGAGTAACGTCCCGCGTGAAAAAAACCATATTTTCCTGATACCGTGAGTAAGGTCCAGGGTGAAAAAATTCAGATTTTCCTGATACCGTGAGTCATGTCCCGGGTGAAAAAAATCATATTTTCCTGATACCGTGAGTAAAGTCCAGGGTGAAAAAAGTCAGATTTTCATGATACCGTGAGTAACGTCCCGGGTGAAAAAAATCAGATTTTCCTGATACCGTGAGTAACGTCCCGGGTGAAAAAAATCCGATTTTCCTGATACCGTGAGTAACGTCCAGGGTGAAAAAAATCCGATTTTCCTGATACCGTGAGTAACGTCCAGGGTGAAAAAAATCAGATTTTCCTCATACCATGAGACACGTCCCGGGTGAAAAAAATCCGATTTTCCTGATACCGTGAGTAATGTCCAGGGTGAAAAAAAATCAGATTTTCCTGATACCGTGAGTAACGTCCCGGGTGAAAAAATCAGATTTTCCTTATACCATGAGTAACGTCCATCGTGAAGAAAATCAGATTTTCCTGATACCGTGAGTAACGTCCCGGGTGAAAAAAATCCGATTTTCCTGATACCGTGAGTAACGTCCATTGTGTAAAAAAACCAGATTTTCCTGATACCGTGAGTAACGTCCCGGGTGAAAAAATCAGATTTTCCTGATACCGTGAGTAACGTCCATCGTGAAGAAAATCAGATTTTCCTGATACTGGGAGTAATGTCCAGGGTGAAAAAAATCAGATTTTCCTGATACCGTGAGTAACGTCCAGGGTGAAAAAAATCAGATTTTCCTGATACCGTGAGTAACGTCCAGGGTGAAAAAAATCAGATTTTCCTGATACCGTGAGTAACGTACAGTGTGAAAAAAAATCAGATTTCCCTGATACCGTGAGTTATGTCCAGGGTGAAAAATATCAGATTTTCCTGATACCGTGAGTAACGTCCCGGGTGAAAAAAATCCGATTTTCCTGATACCGTGAGTAACGTCCAGGGTGAAAAAAATCCGATTTTCCTGATACCGTGAGACACGTCCAGGGTGAAAAAAATCTGATTTTCCTGATTCCGTGAGTTACGTACATGGTGAAAAAAATCCGATTTTCCTGATACCATGAGTAATGTCCAGGGTGAAAAAATCCGATTTTCCTGATACCGTGAGTCACGTCCAGGGTGAAAAAAATTATATTTTCCTGATACCTTGAGTTTAGTCCAGGTGAAAAAAAAAGAGATTTTCATGATGCCATGAAAAAAGTTTAGGGTGAAAAAAATCAGATTTTCCTGATACCGTGAGTAACGTCCCGCGTGAAAAAAACCATATTTTCCTGATACCGTGAGTAAGGTCCAGGGTGAAAAAATCAGATTTTCCTGATACCGTGAGTCAAGTCCCGGGTGAAAAAAATCATATTTTCCTGATACCGTGAGTAAAGTCCAGGGTGAAAAAAGTCAGATTTTCATGATACCGTGAGTAACGTCCCGGGTGAAAAAAATCAGATTTTCCTGATACCGTGAGTAACGTCCCGGGTGAAAAAAATCCGATTTTCCTGATACCATGAGTAACGTCCAGGGTGAAAAAAATCCGATTTTCCTGATACCGTGAGTCACGTCCAGGGTGAAAAAAATTATATTTTCCTGATACCTTGAGTTTAGTCCAGGTGAAAAAAAAAAGAGATTTTCATGATGCCATGAAAAAAGTTTAGGGTGAAAAAAATCAGATTTTCCTGATACCGTGAGTAACGTCCCGCGTGAAAAAAACCATATTTTCCTGATACCGTGAGTAAGGTCCAGGGTGAAAAAATCAGATTTTCCTGATACCGTGAGTCACGTCCCGGGTGAAAAAAATCATATTTTCCTGATACCGTGAGTAAAGTCCAGGGTGAAAAAAGTCAGATTTTCATGATACCGTGAGTAACGTCCCGGGTGAAAAAAATCAGATTTTCCTGATACCGTGAGTAACGTCCCGGGTGAAAAAAATCCGATTTTCCTGATACCGTGAGTAACGTCCAGGGTGAAAAAAATCAGATTTTCCTCATACCGTGAGACACGTCCCGGGTGAAAAAAATCCGATTTTCCTGATACCGTGAGTAATGTCCAGGGTGAAAAAAAATCAGATTTTCCTGATACCGTGAGTAACGTCCCGGGTGAAAAAATCAGATTTTCCTTATACCATGAGTAACGTCCATCGTGAAGAAAATCAGATTTTCCTGATACCGTGAGTAACGTCCCGGGTGAAAAAAATCCGATTTCCTGATACCGTGAGTAACGTCCAGGGTGAAAAAAATCCTATTTTCCTGATACCGTGAGACACGTCCAGGGTGAAAAAAATCTGATTTTCCTGATACCGTGAGTAACGTACAGGGTGAAAAAAATCCGATTTTCCTGATACCATGAGTAATGTCCAGGGTGAAAAAATCCGATTTTCCTGATACTGTGAGTAACGTCCAGGGTGAAAAAATTATATTTTCCTGATACCATGAGTTTAGTCCAGGTGAAAAAAAAGAACCGATTTTCATGATACCATGAAGAAAGTTTAGGGTGAAAAAAATCCGATATTCCTGATACCGTGAGTAACGTCCATTGTGAAAAAAAATCAGATTTTCCTGATACCGTGAGTAACGTCCCGGGTGAAAAAATCAGATTTTCCTGATACCGTGAGTAACGTCCATCGTGAAGAAAATCAGATTTTCCTGATACTGGGAGTAATGTCCAGGGTGAAAAAAATCAGATTTTCCTGATACCGTGAGTAACGTCCAGGGTGAAAAAAATCAGATTTTCCTGATACCGTGAGTAACGTCCAGGGTGAAAAAAATCAGATTTTCCTGATACCGTGAGTAACGTACAGTGTGAAAAAAAATCAGATTTCCCTGATACCGTGAGTTATGTCCAGGGTGAAAAATATCAGATTTTCCTGATACCGTGAGTAACGTCCCGGGTGAAAAAAATCCGATTTTCCTGATACCGTGAGTAACGTCCAGGGTGAAAAAAATCCGATTTTCCTGATACCGTGAGACACGTCCAGGGTGAAAAAAATCTGATTTTCCTGATTCCGTGAGTTACGTACATGGTGAAAAAAATCCGATTTTCCTGATACCATGAGTAATGTCCAGGGTGAAAAAAAATCTGATTTTCCTGATACAGTGAGTCACGTCCAGGGTGAAAAAAATTATATTTTCCTGATACCTTGAGTTTAGTGCAGCTGAAAAAAAAGAACCGATTTTCATGATACCACGAAAAAAGTTTAGGGTGAAAAAAATCCGATATTCCTGATACCGTGAGTAAGGTCCCGGGTGAAAAAAATCATATTTTCCTAATACCGTGAGTAACGTCCCGGGTGAAAAAAATCATATTTTCCTGATACCGTGAGTAAAGTCCAGGGTGAAAAAAATCAATTTTTCATGATACCATGGGTAATAGTCCAGGTGAAAAAAATCCGATTTTCCTGATACCGTGAGTCACGTCCAGGGTGAAAAAAATCAGATTTTCCAGATACCGTGAGTTATGTCCAGGGTGAAAAATATGAGATTTTCCTGATACCGTGAGTAACATCCAGGGTGAAAAAAAATTATATTTTCCTGATACCTTGAGTTTAGTCCAGGTGAAAAAAAAATAGATTTTCATGATGCCATGAAAAAAGTTTAGGGTGAAAAAAATCCGATATTCCTAAAACCGTGAGTATGGTCCAGGGTGAAAAAAATCAGATTTTCCTGATACCGTGAGTAACGTCCCGCGTGAAAAAAACCATATTTTCCTGATACCGTGAGTAAGGTCCAGGGTGAAAAAAAATCAGATTTTCCTGATACCGTGAGTCACGTCCCGGGTGAAAAAAAATCCTATTTTCCTGATACCATGAGTAAAGTCCAGGGTGAAAAAAGTCAGATTTTCATGATACCGTGAGTAACGTCCCGGGTGAAAAAAATCATATTTTCCTGATACCGTAAGTAACGTCCCGGGTGAAAAAAATCTGATTTTCCTGATACCGTGAGTAACGTCCAGGGTGAAAAAAATCCGATTTTCCTGATACCGTGAGACACGTCCAGGGTGAAAAAAAAACTGATTTTCCTGATACCGTGAGTAACGTACAGGGTGAAAAAAATCCGATTTTCCTGATACCATGAGTAATGTCCAGGGTGAAAAAAAATCAGATTTTCCTGATACCGTGAGTAACGTCCCGGGTGAAAAAATCAGATTTTCCTGATACCATGAGTAACGTCCATCGTGAAGAAAATCAGATTTTCCTGATACCGTGAGTAACGTCCCGGGTGAAAAAAATCCGATTTTCCTGATACCGTGAGTAACGTCCAGGGTGAAAAAAATCCGATTTTCCTGATACCGTGAGACACGTCCAGGGTGAAAAAATCTGATTTTCCTGATACCGTGAGTAACGTACAGGGTGAAAAAAATCCGATTTTCCTCATACCGTGAGTAACGTCCAGGGTAAAAAAAATCAGATTTTCCTGATACCATGAGTAACGTCCAGGGTGAAAAAAATCAGATTTTCCTGATACCGTGAGTAACGTCCAGGGTGAAAAAAATCTGATTTTCCTGATACCGTAAGACACGTCCAGGGTGAAAAAAATCTGATTTTCCTGATACCATGAGTTTAGTCCAGGTGAAAAAAAAGAACCGATTTTCATGATACCATGAAAAAAGTTTAGGGTGAAAAAAATCCGATATTCCTGATACCGTGAGTAACGTCCAGGGTGAAAAAAATCAGATTTTCCTGATACCGTGAGTAATGTCCAGGGTGAAAAAAATCAGATTTTCCTGATACCGTGAGTAACATCCAGGGAGAAAAAAAATCATATTTGTCTGATACCGTGAGTTTAGTCCAGGTGAAAAAAATTCAGATTTACATGATACCATGAAAAAAGTTTAGCGTGAAAAAAATCTGATACTCCTGATACCGTGAGTAACGTCCAGGGTGAAAAAAATCAGATTTTCCTGATACCGTGAGTAACGTCCCGGGTGAAAAAAATCAGATTTTCCTGATACCGTGAGTAATGTCCATCGTGAAGAAAATCAGATTTTCCTGATACTGTGAGTAACGTCCATTGTGAAAAAAATCAGATTTTCCTGATACCGTGAGTAACGTCCCGGGTGAAAAAATCAGATTTTCCTGATACCGTGAGTAACGTCCATCGTGAAGAAAATCAGATTTTCCTGATACTGGGAGTAACGTCCAGGATGAAAAAAATCAGATTTTCCTGATACCGTGAGTAACGTCCAGGGTGAAAAAAATCAGATTTTCCTGATACCGTGAGTAACGTCCAGGGTGAAAAAAATCAGATTTTCCTGATACCGTGAGTAACGTACAGTGTGAAAAAAATCAGATTTTCCTGATACCGTGAGTAACGTCCCGGGTGAAAAAAATCTGATTTTCCTGATACCGTGAGTAACGTCCAGGGTGAAAAAAATCTGATTTTCCTGATCCCGTGAGTAACGTACATGGTGAAAAAAATCCGATTTTCCTGATACCATGAGTAATGTCCAGGGTGAAAAAAATCTGATTTTCCTGATACCGTGAGTCACGTCCAGGGTGAAAAAAATTATATTTTCCTGATACCTTGAGTTTAGTCCAGCTGAAAAAAAAGAACCGATTTTCATGATACCATGAAAAAAGTTTAGGGTGAAAAAAATCCGATATTCCTGATACCGTGAGTAAGGTCCCGGGTGAAAAAAATCATATTTTCCTAATACCGTGAGTAACGTCCCGGGTGAAAAAAATCATATTTTCCTGATACCGTGAGTTATGTCCAGGGTGAAAAATATCAGATTTTCCTGATACCGTGAGTAACGTCCATCGTGAAGAAAATCAGATTTTCCTGATACCGTGAGTAACGTCCCGGGTGAAAAAAATCCGATTTTCCTGATACCGTGAGTAACGTCCAGGGTGAAAAAAATCCGATTTTCCTGATACCGTGAGACACGTCCAGGGTGAAAAAAATCTGATTTACCTGATACCGTGAGTAACGTCCAGGGTGAAAAAAATTCGATTTTCCTGATACCATGAGTAATGTCCAGGGTGAAAAAAATCCGATTTTCCTGATACTGTGAGTAACGTCCAGGGTGAGAAAAATTATATTTTCCTGATACCATGAGTTTAGTCCAGGTGAAAAAAAAGAACCGATTTTCATGATACAATGAAAAAAGTTTAGGGTGAAAAAAATCCGATATTCCTGATACCGTGAGTAACGTCCAGGGTGAAAAAAATCAGATTTTCCTGATACCGTGAGTAATGTCCAGGGTGAAAAAAATCAGATTTTCCTGATACCGTGAGTAACATCCAGGGAGAAAAAAAATCGTATTTGTCTGATACCGTGAGTTTAGTCCAGGTGAAAAAAATTCAGATTTTCATGATACCATGACAGAAGTTTAGGGTGAAAAAAATCCGATACTCCTGATACCGTGAGTAACGTCCAGGGGGAAAAAAAATCAGATTTTCCTGATACCGTGAGTAACGTCCCGGGTGAAAAAAAACAGATTTTCCTGATACCGTGAGTAATGTCCATCGTGAAGAAAATCAGATTTTCCTGATACCGTGAGTAACGTCCATTGTGAAAAAAAATCAGATTTTCCTGATACCGTGAGTAACGTCCCGGGTGAAAAAATCAGATTTTCCTGATACCGTGAGTAACGTCCATCGTGAAGAAAATCAGATTTTCCTGATACTGGGAGTAACGTCCAGGGTGAAAAAAATCAGATTTTCCTGATACCGTGAGTAACGTCCAGGGTGAAAAAAATCTGATTTTCCTGATACCGTGAGTAACGTACAGTGTGAAAAAAATCAGATTTTCCTGATACCGTGAGTTATGTCCAGGGTGAAAAATATCAGATTTTCCTGATACCGTGAGTAACGTCCCGGGTGAAAAAAATCTGATTTTCCTGATACCGTGAGTAATGTCCAGGGTGAAAAAAATCCGATTTTCCTGATACCGTGAGTAACATACATGGTGAAAAAAATGATTTTTTCCTGATACCGTAAATTTAGTCCAGGTGAAAAAAAATCAGATTATCATGATACCATGGGTATTAGTCCAGGGGAAAAAATCAGATATTGCTGATACCGTGAGTAAAGTCCAGGGTGAAAAAAATCCGATTTTCCTGATACCGTGAGTACAGATTAGGGCAAAAAATATCCGATTTTCCTGATACCCGGAGTAACGTCCAGGGTGGAAATAAACAGATTTTCCTAATACCATTTGTAAAGTCCAACGTGAAAAAATCAGATTTTCAAAATACCGTGAGAAACGTCCTGGGTGAAAAAAATCAGATTTTCCTGATACAGTGGGTAACAGTCCAGTTTAGGGTGAAAAAAATCCGATTTTCCAGATACCGTGAGTAACGTGCAGGGTGAAAAAAATCAGATTTTCCTGATACCGTGAGTAACGTCCCGCGTGAAAAAAACCATATTTTCCTGATACCGTGAGTAAGGTCCAGGGTGAAAAAAATCAGATTTTCCTGATACCGTGAGTAACATCCAGGGAGAAAAAAAATCATATTTGTCTGATACCGTGAGTTTAGTCCAGGTGAAAAAAATTCAGATTTTCATGATACCATGAAAAAAGTTTAGCGTGAAAAAAATCCGATACTCCTGATACCGTGAGTAACGTCCAGGGTGAAAAAAATCAGATTTTCCTGATACCGTGAGTAACGTCCCGGGTGAAAAAAATCAGATTTTCCTGATACCGTGAGTAATGTCCATCGTGAAGAAAATCAGATTTTCCTGATACTGTGAGTAACGTCCATTGTGAAAAAAAATCAGATTTTCCTGATACCGTGAGTAACGTCCCGGGTGAAAAAATCAGATTTTCCTGATACCGTGAGTAACGTCCATCGTGAAGAAAATCAGATTTTCCTGATACTGGGAGTAACGTCCAGGGTGAAAAAAATCAGATTTTCCTGATACCGTGAGTAACGTCCAGGGTGAAAAAAATCAGATTTTCCTGATACCGTGAGTAACGTCCAGGGTGAAAAAAATCAGATTTTCCTGATACCGTGAGTAACGTCCAGGGTGAAAAAAATCAGATTTTCCTGATACCGTGAGTAACGTACAGTGTGAAGAAAATCAGATTTTCCTGATACCATGAGTAACGTCCAGGGTGAAAAAAATCCGATTTTCCTGATACCGTGTGTAACGTCCAGGGTGAAAAAAATCACATTTTCCTCATACCGTGAGACACGTCCCGGGTGAAAAAAATCAGATTTTCCTCATACCGTGAGTAACGTACAGGGTGAAAAAAATCCGATTTTCCTGATACCATGAGTAATGTCCAGGGTGAAAAAAAAATCAGATTTTCCTGATACCGTGAGTAACGTCCCGGGTGAAAAAATCAGATTTTCCTGATACCATGAGTAATGTCCATCGTGAAGAAAATCAGATTTTCCTGATACCGTGAGTAACGTCCAGGGTGAAAAAAATCAGATTTTCCTCATACCGTGAGACACGTCCCGGGTGAAAAAAATCAGATTTTCCTCATACCGTGACTAACGTACAGGGTGAAAAAAATCCGATTTTCCTGATACCATGAGTAATGTCCAGGGTGAAAAAAAAATCAGATTTTCCTGATACCGTGAGTAACGTCCCGGGTGAAAAAATCAGATTTTCCTGATACCATGAGTAACATCCATCATGAAGAAAATCAGATTTTCCTGATACCGTGAGTAACGTCCCGGGTGAAAAAAATCCGATTTTCCTGATACCGTGAGTAACGTCCAGGGTGAAAAAAATCCGATTTTCCTGATACCGTGAGACACGTCCAGGGTGAAAAAAATCTGATTTACCTGATACCGTGAGTAACGTCCAGGGTGAAAAAAATTCGATTTTCCTGATACCATGAGTAATGTCCAGGGTGAAAAAAATCCGATTTTCCTGATACTGTGAGTAACGTCCAGGGGTGAGAAAAATTATATTTTCCTGATACCATGAGTTTAGTCCAGGTGAAAAAAAAGAACCGATTTTCATGATACAATGAAAAAAGTTTAGGGTGAAAAAAATCCGATATTCCTGATACCGTGAGTAACGTCCAGGGTGAAAAAAATCAGATTTTCCTGATACCGTGAGTAATGTCCAGGGTGAAAAAAATCAGATTTTCCTGATACCGTGAGTAACATCCAGGGAGAAAAAAAATCGTATTTGTCTGATACCGTGAGTTTAGTCCAGGTGAAAAAAATTCAGATTTTCATGATACCATGACAGAAGTTTAGGGTGAAAAAAATCCGATACTCCTGATACCGTGAGTAACGTCCAGGGGGGAAAAAAATCAGATTTTCCTGATACCGTGAGTAACGTCCCGGGTGAAAAAAATCAGATTTTCCTGATACCGTGAGTAATGTCCATCGTGAAGAAAATCAGATTTTCCTGATACCGTGAGTAACGTCCATTGTGAAAAAAAATCAGATTTTCCTGATACCGTGAGTAACGTCCCGGGTGAAAAAATCAGATTTTCCTGATACCGTGAGTAACGTCCATCGTGAAGAAAATCAGATTTTCCTGATACTGGGAGTAACGTCCAGGGTGAAAAAAATCAGATTTTCCTGATACCGTGAGTAACGTCCAGGGTGAAAAAAATCTGATTTTCCTGATACCGTGAGTAATGTACAGTGTGAAAAAAATCAGATTTTCCTGATACCGTGAGTTATGTCCAGGGTGAAAAATATCAGATTTTCCTGATACCGTGAATAACGTCCCGGGTGAAAAAAATCTGATTTTCCTGATACCGTGAGTAATGTCCAGGGTGAAAAAAATCCGATTTTCCTGATACCGTGAGTAACATACATGGTGAAAAAAATGATTTTTTCCTGATACCGTAAGTTTAGTCCAGGTGAAAAAAAATCAGATTATCATGATACCATGGGTATTAGTCCAGGGGAAAAAATCAGATATTGCTGATACCGTGAGTAAAGTCCAGGGTGAAAAAAATCCGATTTTCCTGATACCGTGAGTACAGATTAGGGCAAAAAATATCCGATTTTCCTGATACCCGGAGTAACGTCCAGGGTGGAAATAAACAGATTTTCCTAATACCATTTGTAAAGTCCAACGTGAAAAAATCAGATTTTCAAAATACCGTGAGAAACGTCCTGGGTGAAAAAAATCAGATTTTCCTGATACAGTGGGTAACAGTCCAGTTTAGGGTGAAAAAAATCCGATTTTCCAGATACCGTGAGTAACGTGCAGGGTGAAAAAAATCAGATTTTCCTGATACCGTGAGTAACGTCCCGCGTGAAAAAAACCATATTTTCCTGATACCGTGAGTAAGGTCCAGGGTGAAAAAAATCAGATTTTCCTGATACCGTGAGTAACATCCAGGGAGAAAAAAAATCATATTTGTCTGATACCGTGAGTTTAGTCCAGGTGAAAAAAATTCAGATTTTCATGATACCATGAAAAAAGTTTAGCGTGAAAAAAATCCGATACTCCTGATACCGTGAGTAACCTCCAGGGTGAAAAAAATCAGATTTTCCTGATACCGTGAGTAACGTCCCGGGTGAAAAAAATCAGATTTTCCTGATACCGTGAGTAATGTCCATCGTGAAGAAAATCAGATTTTCCTGATACTGTGAGTAACGTCCCGGGTGAAAAAATCAGATTTTCCTGATACCGTGAGTAACGTCCATCGTGAAGAAAATCAGATTTTCCTGATACTGGGAGTAACGTCCAGGGTGAAAAAAATCAGATTTTCCTGATACCGTGAGTAACGTCCAGGGTGAAAAATATCAGATTTTCCTGATACCGTGAGTAACGTCCAGGGTGAAAAAAATCAGATTTTCCTGATACCGTGAGTAACGTCCAGGGTGAAAAAAATCAGATTTTCCTGATACCGTGAGTAACGTACAGTGTGAAAAAAATCAGATTTTCCTGATACCGTGAGTTATGTCCAGGGTGAAAAATATCAGATTTTCCTGATACCGTGAGTAACGTCCCGGGTGAAAAAAATCCGACTTTCCTGATACCGTGAGTAACGTCCAGGGTGAAAAAAATCATATTTTCCTGATACCGTGAGTAAAGTCCAGGGTGAAAAAAATCAAATTTTCATGATACCATGGGTAATAGTCCAGGTGAAAAAAATACGATTTTCCTGATACCGTGAGTCACGTCCAGGGTGAAAAAAATCAGATTTTCCAGATACCGTGAGTTATGTCCAGGGTGAAAAATATGAGATATTCCTGATACCTTGAGTTTAGTCCAGGTGAAAAAAAAGAGATGTTCCATGATGCCATGAAAAAAGTTTAGGGTGAAAAAAATCCAATATTCCTAAAACCGTGAGTAAGGTCCAGGGTGAAAAAAATCAGATTTTCCTGATACCGTGAGTAACGTCCCGCGTGAAAAAAACCATATTTTCCTGATACCGTGAGTAAGGTCCAGGGTGAAAAAAATCAGATTTTCCTGATACCGTAAGTCACGTCCCGGGTGAAAAAAAATCATATTTTCCTGATACCATGAGTAAAGTCCAGGGTGAAAAAAGTCAGATTTTCATGATACCGTGAGTAACGTCCCGGGTTAAAAAAAATCATATTTTCCTGATACCGTGAGTAACATCCCGGGTGAAAAAAATCCGATTTTCCTGATACCGTGAGTAACGTCCAGGGTGAAAAAAATCCGATTTTCCTGATACCGTGAGACACGTCTAGGGTGAAAAAAATCTGATTTTCCTGATACCGTGAGTAACGTACAGGGTGAAAAAAATCCGATTTTCCTGATACCATGAGTAATGTCCAGGGGGGAAAAAAATCAGATTTTCCTGATACCGTGAGTAACGTCCCGGGTGAAAAAATCAGATTTTCCTGATACCATGAGTAACGTCCATCGTGAAGAAAATCAGATTTTCCTGATACCATGAGTAACGTCCCGGGTGAAAAAAATCCGATTTTCCTGATACCGTGTGTAACGTCCAGGGTGAAAAAAATCAGATTTTCCTCATACCGTGAGACACGTCCCGGGTGAAAAAAATCAGATTTTCCTCATACCGTGAGTAACGTACAGGGTGAAAAAAATCCGATTTTCCTGATACCATGAGTAATGTCCAGGGTGAAAAAAAAATCAGATTTTCCTGATACCGTGAGTAACGTCCCGGGTGAAAAAATCAGATTTTCCTGATACCATGAGTAACGTCCATCGTGAAGAAAATCAGATTTTCCTGATACCGTGAGTAACGTCCAGGGTGAAAAAAATCAGATTTTCCTCATACCGTGAGACACGTCCCGGGTGAAAAAAATCAGATTTTCCTCATACCGTGAGTAACGTACAGGGTGAAAAAAATCCGATTTTCCTGATACCATGAGTAATGTCCAGGGTGAAAAAAAAATCAGATTTTCCTGATACCGTGAGTAACGTCCCGGGTGAAAAAATCAGATTTTCCTGATACCATGAGTAACGTCCCGGGTGAAAAAAATCCGATTTTCCTGATACCGTGAGTAACGGCCAAGGTGAAAAAAAATCCGATTTTCCTGATACCGTGAGACACGTCCAGGGTGAAAAAAATCTGATTTTCCTGATACCGTGAGTAACATACAGGGTGAAAAAAATTCGATTTTCCTGATACCATGAGTAATGTCCAGGGTGAAAAAAATCCGATTTTCCTGATACTGTGAGTAACGTCCAGGGTGAGAAAAATTATATTTTCCTGATACAATGAGTTTAGTCCAGGTGAAAAAAAAGAACCGATTTTCATGATACCATGAAAAAAGTTTAGGGTGAAAAAAATCCGATATTCCTGATACCGTGAGTAACGTCCAGGGTGAAAAAAATCAGATTTTCCTGATACCGTGAGTAATGTCCAGGGTGAAAAAAATGAGATTTTCCTGATACCGTGAGTAACATCCAGGGAGAAAAAAAATCGTATTTGTCTGATAGCGTGAGTTTAGTCCAGGTGAAAAAAATTCAGATTTTCATGATACCATGACAGACGTTTAGGGTGAAAAAAATCCGATACTCCTGATACCGTGAGTAACGTCCAGGGTGAAAAAAAATCAGATTTTCCTGATACCGTGAGTAACGTCCCGGGTGAAAAAAATCAGATTTTCCTGATACCGTGAGTAATGTCCATCGTGAAGAAAATCAGATTTTCCTGATACCGTGAGTAACGTCCATTGTGGAAAAAAATCAGATTTTCCTGATACCGTGAGTAACGTCCATCGTGAAGAAAATCAGATTTTCCTGATACTGGGAGTAACGTCCAGGGTGAAAAAAATCAGATTTTCCTGATACCGTGAGTAACGTCCAGGGTGAAAAAAATCTGATTTTCCTGATACCGTGAGTAACGTACAGTGTGAAAAAAATCAGATTTTCCTGATACCGTGAGTTATGTCCAGGGTGAAAAATATCAGATTTTCCTGATAACGTGAGTAACGTCCCGGGTGAAAAAAATCTGATTTTCCTGGTACCGTGAGTAACGTCCAGGTTGAAAAAAATCCGATTTTCCTGATACCATGAGTAACATACATGGTGAAAAAAATGATATTTTCCTGATACCGTAAATTTAGTCCAGGTGAAAAAAAATCAGATTATCATGATACCGTGAGTACAGATTAGGGCAAAAAATATCCGATTTTCCTGATACCCGGAGTAACGTCCAGGGTGGAAAAAAACTCAGATTTTCCTAATACCATTTGTAAAGTCCAACGTGAAAAAATCAGATTTTCAAAATACCGTGAGAAACGTCCTGGGTGAAAAAAATCAGATTTTCCTGATACAGTGGGTAACAGTCCAGTTTAGGGTGAAAAAAATCCGATTTTCCAGATACCGTGAGTAACGTGCAGGGTGAAAAAAATCAGATTTTCCTGATACCGTGAGTAACGTCCCGCGTGAAAAAAACCATATTTTCCTGATACCGTGAGTAAGGTCCAGGGTGAAAAATATCAGATTTTCCTGATACCGTGAGTAACATCCAGGGAGAAAAAAAATCATATTTGTCTGATACCGTGAGTTTAGTCCAGGTGAAAAAAATTCAGATTTTCATGATACCATGAAAAAAGTTTAGCGTGAAAAAAATCCGATACTCCTGATACCGTGAGTAACGTCCAGGGTGAAAAAAATCAGATTTTCCTGATACCGTGAGTAACGTCCTGGGTGAAAAAAATCAGATTTTCCTGATACCGTGAGTAATGTCCATCGTGAAGAAAATCAGATTTTCCTGATACTGTGAGTAACGTCCATTGTGAAAAAAATCAGATTTTCCTGATACCGTGAGTAACGTCCCGGGTGAAAAAATCAGATTTTCCTGATACCGTGAGTAACGTCCATCGTGAAGAAAATCAGATTTTCCTGATACTGGGAGTAACGTCCAGGGTGAAAAAAATCAGATTTTCCTGATACCGTGAGTAACGTCCAGGGTGAAAAAAATCAGATTTTCCTGATACCGTGAGTAACGTCCAGGGTGAAAAAAATCAGATTTTCCTGATACCGTGAGTAACGTCCAGGGTGAAAAAAATCAGATTTTCCTGATACCGTGAGTAACGTACAGTGTGAAAAAAATCAGATTTTCCTGATACCGTGAGTTATGTCCAGGGTGAAAAATATCAGATTTTCCTGATACCTTGAGTAACGTCCCGGGTGAAAAAAATCCGATTTTCCTGATACCGTGAGTAACGTCCAGGGTGAAAAAAATCCGATTTTCCTGATACCGTGAGACACATCCAGGGTGAAAAAAATCTGATTTTCCTGATCCCGTGAGTAACGTACATGGTGAAAAAAATCCGATTTTCCTGATACCATGAGTAATGTCCAGGGTGAAAAAAATCTGATTTTCCTGATACCGTGAGTCACGTCCAGGATGAAAAAAATTATATTTTCCTGATACCTTGAGTTTAGTCCAGCTGAAAAAAAAGAACCGATTTTCATGATACCATGAAAAAAGTTTAGGGTGAAAAAAATCCGATATTCCTGATACCGTGAGTAAGGTCCCGGGTGAAAAAAATCATATTTTCCTAATACCGTGAGTAACGTCCCGGGTGAAAAAAATCATATTTTCCTGATACCGTGAGTAAAGTCCAGGGTGAAAAAAATCAAATTTTCATGATACCATGGGTAATAGTCCAGGTGAAAAAAATCCGATTTTCCTGATACCGTGAGTCACGTCCAGGGTGAAAAAAATCAGATTTTCCAGATACCGTGAGTTATGTCCAGGGTGAAAAATATGAGATATTCCTGATACCTTGAGTTTAGTCCAGGTGAAAAAAAAGAGATGTTCATGATGCCATGAAAAAAGTTTAGGGTGAAAAAAATCCAATATTCCTAAAACCGTGAGTAAGGTCCAGGGTGAAAAAAATCAGATTTTCCTGATACCGTGAGTAACGTCCCGCGTGAAAAAAACCATATTTTCCTGATACCGTGAGTAAGGTCCAGGGTGAAAAAAATCAGATTTTCCTGATACCGTGAGTCACGTCCCGGGTGAAAAAAAAATCATATTTTCCTGATACCATGAGTAAAGTCCAGGGTGAAAAAAGTCAGATTTTCATGATACCGTGAGTAACATCCCGGGTGAAAAAAATCCGATTTTCCTGATACCGTGAGTAACGTCCAGGGTGAAAAAAATCCGATTTTCCTGATACCGTGAGACACATCTAGGGTGAAAAAAATCTGATTTTCCTGATACCATGAGTAACGTACAGGGTGAAAAAAATCCGATTTTCCTGATACCATGAGTAATGTCCAGGGGGAAAAAAAAATCAGATTTTCCTGATACCGTGAGTAACGTCCCGGGTGAAAAAATCAGATTTTCCTGATACCATGAGTAACGTCCATCGTGAAGAAAATCAGATTTTCCTGATACCATGAGTAACGTCCCGGGTGAAAAAATCCGATTTTCCTGATAACGTGTGTAACGTCCAGGGTGAAAAAAATCAGATTTTCCTCATACCGTGAGACACGTCCCGGGTGAAAAAAATCAGATTTTCCTCATACCGTGAGTAACGTACAGGGTGAAAAAAATCCGATTTTCCTGATACCGTGAGTAATGTCCAGGGTGAAAAAAAAATCAGATTTTCCTGATACCGTGAGTAACGTCCCGGGTGAAAAAATCAGATTTTCCTGATACCATGAGTAACGTCCATCGTGAAGAAAATCAGATTTTCCTGATACCGTGAGTAACGTCCCGGGTGAAAAAAATCCGATTTTCCTGATACCGTGAGTAACGTCCAGGGTGAAAAAAATCCGATTTTCCTGATACCGTGAGACACGTCCAGGGTGAAAAAAATCTGATTTTCCTGATACCGTGAGTAACGTACAGGGTGAAAAAAATTCGATTTTCCTGATACCATGAGTAATGTCCAGGGTGAAAAAAATCCAATTTTCCTGATACTGTGAGTAATGTCCAGGGTGAGAAAAATTATATTTTCCTGATACCATGAGTTTAGTCCAGGTGAAAAAAAAGAATCGATTTTCATGATACCATGAAAAAAGTTTAGGGTGAAAAAAATCCGATATTCCTGATACCGTGAGTAACGTCCAGGGTGAAAAAAATCAGATTTTCCTGATACCGTGAGTAATGTCCAGGGTGAAAAAAATCAGATTTTCCTGATACCGTGAGTAACATCCAGGGAGAAAAAAAATCGTATTTGTCTGATACCGTGAGTTTAGTCCAGGTGAAAAAAATTCAGATTTTCATGATACCATGACAGAAGTTTAGGGTGAAAAAAATCCGATACTCCTGATACCGTGAGTAACGTCCAGGGTGAAAAAAAATCAGATTTTCCTGATACCGTGAGTAACGTCCCGGGTGAAAAAAATCAGATTTTCCTGATACCGTGAGTAATGTCCATCGTGAAGAAAATCAGATTTTCCTGATACCGTGAGTAACGTCCATTGTGAAAAAAAATCAGATTTTCCTGATACCGTGAGTAACGTCCCGGGTGAAAAAATCAGATTTTCCTGATACCGTGAGTAACGTCCATCGTGAAGAAAATCAGATTTTCCTGATACTGGGAGTAACGTCCAGGGTGAAAAAAATCAGATTTTCCTGATACCGTGAGTAACGTCCAGGGTGAAAAAAATCTGATTTTCCTGATACCGTGAGTAACGTACAGTGTGAAAAAAATCAGATTTTCCTGATACCGTGAGTTATGTCCAGGGTGAAAAATATCAGATTTTCCTGATACCGTGAGTAACGTCCCGGGTGAAAAAAATCTGATTTTCCTGATACCGTGAGTAACGTCCAGGGTGAAAAAAATCCGATTTTCCTGATACCGTGAGTAACATACATGGTGAAAAAAATGATATTTTCCTGATACCGTAAATTTAGTCCAGGTGAAAAAAAATCAGATTATCATGATACCATGGGTATTAGTCCAGGGGAAAAAATCAGATATTGCTGATACCGTGAGTAAAGTCCAGGGTGAAAAAAATCCGATTTTCCTGATACCGTGAGTACAGATTAGGGCAAAAAATATCCGATTTTCCTGATACCCGGAGTAACGTCCAGGGTGGAAAAAAACTCAGATTTTCCTAATACCATTTGTAAAGTCCAACGTGAAAAAATCAGATTTTCAAAATACCGTGAGAAACGTCCTGGGTGAAAAAAATCAGATTTTCCTGATACAGTGGGTAACAGTCCAGTTTAGGGTGAAAAAAATCCGATTTTCCAGATACCGTGAGTAACGTGCAGGGTGAAAAAAATCAGATTTTCCTGATACCATGAGTAACGTCCAGGGTGAAAAAACCCATATTTTCCTGATACTGTTAGTTTAGTCCAGGGTGAAAAAAGTCAGATTTTCATGATACCGTGAGTAACGTCCCGGGTGAAAAAAATCATATTTTCCTGATACCGTGAGTAACATCCCGGGTGAAAAAAATCCGATTTTCCTGATACCGTGAGTAATGTCCAGGGTGAAAAAAATCCGATTTTCCTGATACCGTGAGACACGTCTAGGGTGAAAAAAATCTGATTTTCCTGATACCGTGAGTAACGTACAGGGTGAAAAAAATCCGATTTTCCTGATACCATGAGTAATGTCCAGGGGGAAAAAAATCAGATTTTCCTGATACCGTGAGTAACGTCCCGGGTGAAAAAATCAGATTTTCCTGATACCATGAGTAACGTCCATCGTGAAGAAAATCAGATTTTCCTGATACCATGAGTAACGTCCCGGTTGAAAAAAATCCGATTTTCCTGATACCGTGTGTAACGTCCAGGGTGAAAAATATCAGATTTTCCTCATACCGTGAGACACGTCCCGGGTGAAAAAAATCAGATTTTCCTCATACCGTGAGTAACGGACAGGGTGAAAAAAATCCGATTTTCCTGATACCATGAGTAATGTCCAGGGTGAAAAAAAAATCAGATTTTCCTGATACCGTGAGTAACGTCCCGGGTGAAAAAATCAGATTTTCCTGATACCATGAGTAACGTCCATCGTGAAGAAAATCAGATTTTCCTGATACCGTGAGTAACGTCCCGGGTGAAAAAAAATCCGATTTTCCTGATACCGTGAGTAACGTCCAGGGTGAAAAAAATCCGATTTTCCTGATACCGTGAGATACGTCCAGGGTGAAAAAAATCTGATTTTCCTGATACCGTGAGTAACGTACAGGGTGAAAAAAATTCGATTTTCCTGATACCATGAGTAATGTCCAGGGTGAAAAAAATCCGATTTTCCTGATACTGTGAGTAATGTCCAGGGTGAGAAAAATTATATTTTCCTGATACCATGAGTTTAGTCCAGGTGAAAAAAAAGAACCGATTTTCATGATACCATGAAAAAAGTTTAGGGTGAAAAAAATCCGATATTCCTGATACCGTGAGTAACGTCCAGGGTGAAAAAAATCAGATTTTCCTGATACCGTGAGTAATGTCCAGGGTGAAAAAAATCAGATTTTCCTGATACCATGACAAAAGTTTAGGGTGAAAAAAATCCGATACTCCTGATACCGTGAGTAACGTCCAGGGTGAAAAAAAATCAGATTTTCCTGATACCGTGAGTAACGTCCTGGGTGAAAAAAATCAGATTTTCCTGATACCGTGAGTAATGTCCATCGTGAAGAAAATCAGATTTTCCTGATACCGTGAGTAACGTCCATTGTGAAAAAAAATCAGATTTTCCTGATACCGTGAGTAACGTCCCGGGTGAAAAAATCAGATTTTCCTGATACCGTGAGTAACGTCCATCGTGAAGAAAATCAGATTTTCCTGATACTGGGAGTAACGTCCAGGGTGAAAAAAATCAGATTTTCCTGATACCGTGAGTAACGTCCAGGGTGAAAAAAATCAGATTTTCCTGATACCGTGACTAACGTGCAGTGTGAAAAAAATCAGATTTTCCTGATACCATGAGTTATGTCCAGGGTGAAAAATATCAGATTTTCCTGATACCGTGAGTAACGTCCCGGGTGAAAAAAATCTGATTTTCCTGATACCGTGAGTAACGTCCAGGGTGAAAAAAATCCGATTTTCCTGATACCGTGAGTAACATACATGGTGAAAAAAATGATATTTTCCTGATACCGTAAATTTAGTCCAGGTGAAAAAAAATCAGATTATCATGATACCATGGGTATTAGTCCAGGGGAAAAAATCAGATATTGCTGATACCGTGAGTAAAGTCCAGGGTGAAAAAAATCCGATTTTCCTGATACTGTGAGTACAGATTAGGGCAAAAAATATCCGATTTTCCTGATACCCAGAGTAACGTCCAGGGTGGAAAAAAACTCAGATTTTCCTAATACCATTTGTAAAGTCCAACGTGAAAAAATCAGATTTTCAAAATACCGTGAGAAACGTCCTGGGTGAAAAAAATCAGATTTTCCTGATACAGTGGGTAACAGTCCAGTTTAGGGTGAAAAAAATCCGATTTTCCAGATACCGTGAGTAACGTGCAGGGTGAAAAAAATCAGATTTTCCTGATACCATGAGTAACGTCCAGGGTGAAAAAACCCATATTTTCCTGATACTGTTAGTTTAGTCCAGGTGAAAAAATATCAGATTTCCCTGATACCGTGGGTAAAAGTCCAGGTGAAAAAATATCAGATTTTCCTGATACCGTGAGAAACATCCCGGGTGAAGAAAATCAGATTTTCCTGATACCGTGAGTAAAGATTAGGGTGAAAAAAAATCAGATTTTCATGATACCGTGAGTAACGTCCAGGGTGAAAAAAAATCAGATTTTCCTGATACCGTGGATAAAGTCCAACGTGAAAAAATCCAATGTTCCTGATACCGTGAGTAAAGTTTAGGGTGAAAAAAATCCAATTTTCCCGATACCGTGAGTAACGTCCAGGGTGAAAAAAATCAGATTTTCCTTATACCATGAGTAACGTCATGGGTGAAAAAAAATCATATTTTCCTGATACCGTGAGTAAAGATTAGGGTGAAAAAAAATCCGATTTTCCTGATACCGTGAGTAACATCCATGGTGAAAAAAATCATATTTTCCTGATAGCGTGAGTTTAGTCCAGGTGAAAAAAAATCAGATTATCATGATACCGTGGGTATTCGTCCAGGGGAAAAAAATCAGATATTGCTGATACCGTGGGTAACGTCCTGGGTGAAAAAATCAGATTTTCCTGATAATGTGGATAATAGTCCTGGTGAATAATATCAGATTTTCCTGATCCCGTGAGTAAAGTTAGGGTGAAAAAAATCCGATTTTCCTGATACCGTGGGTAATAGTCCAGGTGAACATAATCCGATGTTCCTGATACCGTGACTAAAGTTTAGGGTGAAAAAAATTCAATTTTCCTGATACCGTGAGTAACGTCATGGGTGAAAAAATTCAGATGTTCCTGATACCATAGGTAATAGTCCAAGTGAAAGAAATCAGATTCTCATTATACCGTGGTTAATTGTCCAAGTGAAAAAAAATCCGATTTTCAAAATACTGTGAGAAATGACCCGGGTGAATAAAATCAGATATTCCCGTTACCGTGGGTAACAGTCCAGGTGAAAAATCAGATTTTCATTATACCGTGAGTAAAGTTTGGGGTGAAAAAAATCTGATTTTCCTGAAACCGTGAATAACGTCCAGGGTGGAAAAAAAATCAGATTTTCCTGATACCGTGAGTAACGTCCAAGGTGAAAAAAATCATATTTTCCTGATACCGTGAGTTTAGTCCAGGTGAAAAAATATCAGATTTTCATGATACCGTGGGTAATATTCCAGGTGAAAAAAATCAGATTTTCATGATACCGTGAGTAAAGTTTAGGGTGAAAAAATCCGATTTTCCTGATACCGTGAGTCACGTCCCTGGGAGAAAAATCAGATTTCCCCAATACCGTGGGTAAAGTACAATGTGAAAAAAATCAGATTTTACTGATACCGTGAGTTTCGTCCAGGTGAAAAAAAAAATCAGATTTTCATGATACCGTGGGTAATATTCCAGGTGAAAAACATCAGATTTTCCTGATACCGTGAGTAAAGTTTAGGGTGAAAAAATCCGATTTTCCTGATACCGTGAGTAACGTCCCGGGTGAGAAAAATCCGATTTTCCTGATACCGTGGGTAAAGTCCAATGTGAAAAAAATCAGATTTTCCTGATACCGTGAGTAATGTCCAGGGTGAAAAAAATCAGATTTTCCTGATACCGTGAGTAAAGGTTAGGGTGGAAAAAAAATCCGATTTTCCTGATACCGTGAGTAAAGTTTAGGGTGAAAAAAAATCCGATTTTCCTGATACCGTGAGTAACGTCCCGGGTGAGAAAAATCCGATTTTCCTGATACCGTGGGTAAAGTCCAATGTGAAAAAAATCAGATTTTCCTGATACCGTGAGTAACGTCCAGGGTGAAAAAAATCAGATTTTCCTGATACCGTGAGTAAAGGTTAGGGTGAAAAAAAAATCCGATTTTCCTGATACCGTGAGTAACGTCCAGAGTGAAAAAAATTCAGATTTTCCTAATACCGTGGGTAAAGTCCAGGGTGAAAAAAATCATATTTTCATGATACCATGAGTTTAGTCCAGGTGAAAAAAAATCAGATTTTCATGATACTGTGGGTAATACCATGAGTAAAGTCCAGGGTGAAAAAAAATCAGATTTGCATGATGCCGTGAGCGAAGTCCATGGTGAAAAAATCAGATTTTCATGATACCGTGAGTAAAGTTTAGGGTGAAAAAAATACGATTTTCCTGATACCGTGAGTAACGTCCAGGGTGAGAAAAATCAGATTTTCCTGATACCGTGAGTAACGTCCAGGGTGAAAAAAATCAGATTTTCCTGATACCGTGAGTTTAGTCAAGGTATAAGGCATTGGGGTTTTCCAGGTTGCATTGTGCCTGGGCAGTATAAAAGGCAGAACACATGTGTGCATTGTTTTTGTGGGTTTTTGCTCGAGGCGAAGAGTGTTTAGGAGTGTTTTTGAGCATGCTTTTGGATTTTTTTGGATTTTTTCGTCATAATTTTTAGATGCATTCCTGGGATTTTTGCAGTATTCTTCAGGTTCTTGGACAATCAGGGTTGTTTGTCATGTTTTTGTAATGTTTTTAGCCTTTAGACAATGATTTCTTAAAGTTCTGTCAGTTTCCTGTCTGTTTCCTTGACTTTGCCCTGTAGTCTGTGCTGTTACAGTACAATGTATCTCTATGGAAATGACTTGTATGAGGCATCGCGGATAGGATTTTGCATGCCTCATACAAAGTCCAAATCCGTATAATGTCCAAACTTGTGGAACCAAGTTTGGACGTTGTATGAGGTATCACTGTAAGTAGCTTTTGTTTTGTTCAAATTAAACCCAACAGTATATATAGACCAAAACTATGTTGCTTAGTATAATAAGATGTAACTAAAGTAAGCCCACTGGCAATCTGGGGAGTCTACTCTTCCATTTGTTCCACTGATTGAATTGGTCTATTCTAGCTGCTACTTATTGTGCAAAGCAACAGGATTTCAGATAGGAGCCAATCAAGATCTCCTCAGTCCTAGTTCTTTACTCTAGCTACTATACCACACAGCTCTTATGATCTTAGTAAACATCCAGAGGTAGAAATCAAAAGATTTTAATCAAAGCTCAATTGTAGACTATGCTCCCAGTCAAAGATTCTAATGTATAATGTTATATCAAAGGCATATGTGAAAAGAGGAGAAGGATAAAGTCCATGAGGCAGACCCAGAGGAAAATGGAGAGATAATATTAAAGAAATGTTACAAGATCACCAAATAATGCTGGTGGAGGCTGCTAGAAGTGCCAGAGCAAGAATCCTGTATCTCCCTGGACACCCAAATGGGTAAAAGAGGGAGTAAAGAAGAATAAACCAAAGGAATCTAGCTGGAAGTGATCAGTTGGCTATTTATAGAGCAATAGTTGTCAACCCCTTGGGATCCCTGATAGTCTTGGACTATAGTTTCCAGAATCCTTGGAAAATCCCAT
Source organism: Bradypodion pumilum (assembly GCA_035047305.1). Lineage (NCBI taxonomy): Eukaryota > Metazoa > Chordata > Lepidosauria > Squamata > Chamaeleonidae > Bradypodion > Bradypodion pumilum. The sequence goes on from JAWDJD010000003.1 coordinate 188,924,612, forward strand.
GGACTCTTTGTTGCATTTATTAAGACTTCCTGGTGCACAGTGAATCTTCTTTTTAGTATGGCAATAATGTTAATCTAGCAAGTTAAGTGTTTCCAGGTACAGTACTGTGTAAATATTATAATGAGTTAATTTCTAAATTTCTAACATTTAACTAGTTAATTTCCAAACTCAACATTCCAAGCTCTGTATCATATCTTTTCTTCTGCTGAAAAACCATCATATTCAAAATGTGGGGAAGGGGGGGATTATTTATAGAAAAAATATTTTATTACTGTTGCCTTTGTTCTCCAGTACATCTATGAACTATAGTTGTGGATTCCCCGTGCCCCCGTGGGCCCGGAACGGCCCGGCAGAGGCCACTTTCGGGAGAAAGGTTCCCTGGCCCGTGGGCTCTGCGAGCACCCAAATTAAGGGGGGTGGATAAATTATAGGGTTTGATTCACCCAATTACCTGACCTGACCAGCGGACCTGCTGAAAGAGCAAATACGTTACCTATTAGAGTAATCCCTCATCTCCGAGTCTCAGTCTCATCCCAGAAGCAAACAGGAGTCATGATTGCCTTAGTCTAAGCCCAAAACAATGGTGTTGTCCCAGCCAGTGTTTGTCCGCACTAATTAACTTCCCCCCGAGATATTCCCAATTAACCTGAGTAAATAGGTGATGTGATTCACTGTTGGGTGACGGCTTTTTCTACCTTGCCTTCTGATCTATAAATGGTTATGCCTTTTCCTCAATAAACCACTGATCTTATCCTCCTCCATACTGCCTCGTATCGTTCCTTGATCAGTCTCCTCCGGGACCTCCGGCCCTCTGCGGCCCCGATTCCTACACCTGGTGACCCCCACGTGATCTACTCGTGAGTAAGTGACCCCCGACCGGTCTTCCTCAGAGTAGCGATCACACGGTCCGGTTCTGCGCTTGAACCGTGTCCGAATCATCCCGGAGGACAGCGCAGCACTCCGTCAGGCAGCCAGCCAATCGGACGGACGGCCTGCGGTGAGGCAGTCCAAAGAGGCATCCTACAGCTTGCTCCCGACTTTCGCGGCGGCTTGCGCCAAAGGGAAAAATGCGTTCCGCTCAGGGCAGCTGTGAGCCCCTGACAGCGTAGTGGCCACCGAGGGCCCGTGGCCGCAGTCCACGCTCCGAGCTCTACCCAGAAGCATTGTCGCCAGAACCTATTGCCTGCCACAGACGCGTCGACTCATCCCGAGGAGGAAACTTCCGAGGACCCAATCGCAGGTAATATGGGGACCTGTCCTCAGCGACAGCGTCCATCCACTAGCCAAAGAACTCGTGAGGGAGAGTTCAAGATCCTGGCCAGGATATTTAATTTGCGTTTTCACAGCGGGGAGCTAGCGAGACTTTTGGTGTACCTAGGGGAACACTGCCTGCTTTACCCAGAAGTAGGTACGTTAACCCTTGAGCTCTGGGATCAGATAGGAGACTGCATTCAGCAACCCCCGAAAGCTCCAGGAGGCGTAATTCGCACATGGAGAAAGTGTAGGAAGCTCTTGGCGGAGATAGAGCCCATCCGGGTAGAGGCCAAAGAACCCCCAAGTCTGCCAGATGCGCCAGCCGAACCAACGGCGCCTACGGCGCTCTATCCGTCACTCCAATTTAGGCAGAGTAGTGTAGGGAGCTTTCCCTCGGTGACAGCTGCAGACGTCACCGGCGGAATGCAAGGAATGAGGAGCGCAGGCGCTTCTCAGAGAGCAACAGGTTCCCTAGCTACCAAAAGTGCCCTTCAGCGCACAGTAGAGGAAGAACTCAGGAAGGGGGAATTACCAGTAGAGGAGCTAGCAGAGCTCAGTCAGATATGTCCCATCCGCATGGAGATGGACGCGCTTACGGGCGCCCAGCAGATAGTACATTCCCCAGTCCAGTATAAGCTTCTCATGGCTATACGGAAAGCCATTTCCGAGACAGGGCTCCAAAGTCGTTTTACGAGGGGCACGCTTCAGCAAGTGTGCGAGAACACCATGTGGATTCCCCATGACTGGAAAGCCGTCATGCGGATGATGCTCACCCCTAGCCAGTACTTAATTTGGGACAGCGAGTTTCGCCTTGAGGCACAGACGAGGGCTGCCAGGATGGGAGGCGCAGTACTTCCTGACCAGCTGTATGGTTCAGGTGCCTTCGAGCCCATCGATGCCCAGATCAACTTGCCTCTAGCCACTCTCCAGATGTCGGCCGAGGCCGCCTTTAGGGCGTTTTTCAAAGTCCCAGCAACTGGCAAAGCGGCTAAAAATTACACCGCTATCAAGCAAGGAGCCCAGGAACCCTATATGGACTTCATCAATCGCCTGGAAGAAGCCATTAGCAGGCAGATTGATAATGAGCAGGCCCAACAAGAGCTCATGATGAAGTTAGCCAAGGACAATGCCAATTTAGACTGCCATAAAATCTTGCAGTCACTGGGCAATCGTCCTGATTTCACCCTTACGGACATGATTAGAGCTTGCACCGACGTTGGCACAGAATCCTACAAGATGGGATTGCTAGCGGCAGCGGTGCAAGGGGGTAAGAGACCTAAAGGAAAGACCCAAGGAGCATGTCACAGTTGTGGCAAGGTCGGTCACTTCGCTAGGGAGTGCCGATCCAAGGGAGGCGGACAAAAGTCCGGCCGTTCCAAGGCTCCGAAAACCCAGTGTCCGAAGTGTAGAAGAGGCTACCATTGGGCTCGAGACTGTCCGGATTCGGGAAACCGGAACGCGGGCATGTCTCTGGCCCCGGTCCAAACAGGGACTCCCCTCACCCAAAGCTCACCAGAGCTAGACTAAATCCCGGTCACATTCCAGACATTGCGAGGGCACAGGCCAGCCCCAAGGGTAGTACAGGGTTAGACTTGACTTGTCAGGCGGACGTTACATGCGACCTGCCAGGCACGGTCTATCTGGTGGATTCCCAGTACATGGGTCCACTGCCCAAGGGCTTTATAGGTTTAGTTTTGCCCCGCAGCGTAGCTGGAGCACGCGGAATTTTCATAATTCCAGGAGTCATTGACTCGAATTTTTCAGGCGTTCTCCAAGTTCAGCTTTGGACTCATCTGCCCCAAACAATTCACAAGGGAGACACCTTAGCGCAACTGATCATGGTTCCTTGTCACTCGCCAGCAGATAGCCAGGGAAGGCTCAGTGACATCTCCGAGTCCCGGTCAGAGGACCACTCGAGCACCAGTGAGGCAGTACAAGGATACCAGGTCTTAGCGACAGTGGAGACCAACATTGAGTGGAAGCAGCGCCCCGTTATCGAGGTATTTTTGAACAAAAGAGCGTTCTCAGGGTTACTCGATACCGGAGCGGATGTGAGCGTGATAAGCAGAAGCCAGTGGCCAAGGGAGTGGGCCATTGAGCCGGTCTCCGATGTGTGGGGGGTAGGTGGCGTCCAGGAAGTGTTTAGGAGCCGAGAGTGGGTGGAAGTCACAATCCCAAGGGCTGACAGCACGGCGGTAATTCGGCCGCACATTCTTGACGTGCACATCAACCTTTGGGGGGCGAGACATCTTGCAGCAGTACGGTGCTACGCTTACCTTTGGGTAATGGCGTTGCCACTTAAATGGCTCACCGATACGCCGGTTTGGGTAGAACAATGGCCGGTAGTGGGAGAGAAATTAGTTGCCCTCAAGCAGCTAGTTAAAGAACAACTAGACGCAGGACATATAGAACGGTCCACAAGTCCTTGGAATTCACCAATTTTTGTGATTAAAAAGAAGTCGGGGAAGTGGCGACTCCTCCACGATCTCAGAGAGATCAATAAATGCATACAGCCAATGGGTCCGCTTCAATGCGGCATCCCAAATCCTAACATGATTCCCGAGGGGTGGGAGATTCTAGTCGTAGATCTCAAGGATTGCTTTTATACAATCCCCTTAGACCCCCGGGACCGGGAAAGGTTCGCCTTTACGGTGCCGGTTGTGAACCACAGTGAGCCTACGCAGCGTTACGTGTGGAAATTTTTGCCACAGGGCATGCTCAATTCACCCACCCTGTGCCAAATTTATGCTCACAATGCACTGGCAAAGTTCCGAAGCCTTTACCCTAAAGCTATAATTTGCCATTTTATGGATGACATCTTGGTCGCAATGCCGCAACTCGGCAGCGAAATGTTTTCTGACCTCCAGGCCAGCCTAGGGGGAAAAGGTTTACTCATTGCCCCAGAGAAAGTGCAGAGAACTGAGCCCTTCTCATACTTGGGTCATCGGCTTCTCCGCTCTTTAGCAGCACCAGTTTTGCCTAAGATCAATTTACAGGACTCAGTCACCCTTGTAGAGTTGCAGCAAGTTTTGGGTAACATCAATTGGGCCAGATCGTATTTCCGATTGGATACGGATCTTTTGAAACCGCTCTTCTCGCTGCTAACTTTAGGCAAGCAGCCAGCAGACCGGATAAAGATTTCTCGAGAAGCGCGTTTAGCTCTCGAGAAAGTTAACCAAGTTCTCAGCCAGCGATGGGTAGATAGGATCACCCCAGGGCCATATGCCCCGATCCTGAATTTGTACATCGTACGGTCAGGATCCATGTTCACTGGAGCGCTCGGCATAGATGCCGAGAAAGGGGCGAGTATCGTGGAGTGGGTGTACCTTCCGAACACCTCTTCACGAAACATCGTTCCTCCCCAAGAATTGGTCTCCGCAGTGGTCTACCGCGGAAGGCTGAGAGCTAGGGACATTTCAGGGCATGATTTGGCCAAAATCGTAGTCCCGTTCACCAAGGAACAAGTTCAGCAATTAATGCAGCTCGGTGACCCGCTTCCAATAGCCCTGGAAGGATTCACCGGGAGCTTGGCATACCACTTGCCAAAGGACCCCAGACTTGTCTCACTCCAAACGCAGACAGTCAGCTTATTTGAATTGCTCTCGCTGGTTCCGCTTCAGGGAGCCAGGACAGTTTTTACTGATGGTGGTCGCACATATGGTGTCTTGACCTGGCAGGAGGGCCAAGCTTGGCGCACGCTGCTAACTCTTCCACAAAAGTCCGCGCAGCGGGCAGAGTTGGCAGCGGTGAACCTTGCTTTGCGCACCTTCGCCAAAGAACGTTTAAACATCATCACAGATCACGGACAGTCAGTACGTTAGGAATTTGCTTCACAGTCTACCGGGAGCATACATTACTCCCGCGATAGACAAGAATTTGCTTAGTCTGTTTCTCACTGCTCAATTTCATTTGCGAAACCGCACGGAGCCGCTCTATATTGCCCACATCCGAAGTCATCAAGACCTACCGGGTCCGATTTCCACGGGCAATAGCAGAGCGGATGCGGCGGCAAAGGAAATTCAGCAACGTTCAGTTTTGGGTGTTTTTACTACGCCAATCCAGAGCCATGCATTTTTTCACCAAAATGCCAAAGCGCTCGCCAGACAGTTCAATCTGCCACTCTCTCAAGCCCAAGGCATAGTTCGCTCTTGCCAGCATTGTGCAGGGGCACCGGGGGGCCCTCGTGGGGGGTCAACCCACGAGGGACAGAGGCCAATCAGGTGTGGCAAATGGACGTCACGCATGTTCCGCAGTTTGGCAGATGGCAGTACATGCACGTTTGCATAGACACTTTTTCTCAGTTCGTTTGGGCAACGGCACAGAAAGGGGAGACTGCTTCCCACGTGGAGCAGCACCTCCTTTCCTGCATTGCAGCCATGGGCAAACCTCGGCACGTTAAAACCGATAACGCGCCATCCTACAGCTCTAGGCAGCTGGCCACCTTCATGGCCACTTGGGATATTAAGCATACTTTTGGCGTTCCTTACAATCCGCAGGGGCAAGCGATTGTGGAACGGGTCAATCGGATGCTCAAGTCCTATATTGACAAACAAACAGAAAGGGGGGGAGCCACCAGCCCTCCCCAAGTCACAGGGCCAGGCACAGCATTGCCTGAATAAGGTATTGTTCACTTACAATCACCTTAATGTTTTTTCGGATTGTACGCCGCAGGAGAAGCACTTCCGCCGTTCGGAAGCTCTCCCGCGACCGATGGTCCGATACTGGGTGCCACCGGACCCTTCTTGGAGGGGCCCGGCGCCGCTCGTAACCTGGGGAAGAGGGTATGCTGCAGTTATGTCTCCTACAGGTGTCGTTTGGATTCCAGCTCGGTGTGTCAAGCCTTACTTGGAACCACATGGCGTGGACCCAGACCGACCAGAGTCCGATCCCGGAGATGGAGGACCTCACTCTGACCGAGAGGACCCGTCTGAAGAGACGGCCACCAACGACAGCACCCAAGATCACCTGGGGGATGGTCAAGATCCTTTGTCGTGAGGCCGAGGACACCGTCCAGCGCGAAAGGAAGGAGCCGACGCCGGAGAACCTCACAGCTGCAGTTTTCACCCAGATTCATGCCAACACCCTGGCGCTCACCATCATCCTGATCCTTTCCCTGCTTTTGGGGGGAGGCGCTCAGGCCGCCTCGTTGGAGGCCAACGATCTGCTGCCCGGCGGAGACCTCTCTGCCCGGATGCAGTACAATATTTGGGAGAGGTTGGCGGGTCCCGTCAACCAGTCCGATTTTTGCCTCAGGCAGGACCTTGGTTCTGCCTCGATCCTCAGCACCTGCCTCATCCCAGTGTGCCATTCTCCAGGCGCGCACCCCAGGGATGGGGACTGGCTTGTGAAAAGACTTTTCAGCCCGTACAACCCAGCGGCTTCTTCAGAGTATGCCCGTTGGGAGATGCGGCTGACCATGACTTTGCCGGCTGATGCAGCCACCCTCCACACTCCTCGGGTGGCGGTCAGCCCGAACTCTACCTGTGGACGAATGTACGGCTGCGCCTCAGCTGGTTGTACCCGGCGCCGCTGCCTCAACGTTGGCAGTGGCAATTGGACTTGCAATAACCCAGTACCACTTGGCACCATGTACGCTCATATAACCCTGCCATCTGGTTGGTTCTTCACATGCAACCAGTACACGTGGAACTACATTCCTGCAAATGTTTCAGACTCTATATGTTGTATCAGTCGTTTGACATTGTTACTCCCTACTAAGGACATGGTCACCCCAAGCACAAATGTTACAAATGTTTCAAATGTTCCCTCACTCGTACGGCACACTCGCACCACCCAGTTGGACAGCTCATGTGAGAGCAGCTTCAGAGTAATGAGCCCTGCCGAATATCTCTCTTTGGCAGTCAGCATCTTTGGCGTGCCAGGCTTAGCCGTCGGCAACGCAAAGAGGATTGGTCGCTTGGCTTGCGGTCTAGCAAAAGCCATCAACCACACCTCCTCCGCGATAGCGCTCCTTAATCAAGAGCAGGCAGAGCTTCGCCATGCCATTCTTGACAATCGAGCGGCTATCGACTACCTCTTATTGTTGCACCACCTGGGTTGCGAATCCTTTCATGGTATGTGCTGTTTCAACCTTACTGACAACTCCCGCAAAGTACAGAGTCAGCTCACTGATCTCCACACCATAGTCCAGGGCATCACAGAGGGTTCTGCATGGGGAGCTTGGTGGAGTTCATTGTGGAACTGGATGTGGTCATGGATCCCCTGGGGGTGGCTCCAAACGGTACTCAAGGTGGTTGAGGGGGTGATTATACTAGGCATCGCACTCTGCTGCTTTGCACAATGTATTCCCTCGCTGATCTCAAGGTGCCGCCCCAGAAGGAAACCCCGAGACGTCATTCCCGCTCATCAGCTGGTCCCGCTCCTACGCAGAGTCGCCGGTCAGGCTCTTAAGAACAATTAAAAGGGGAGATGTGGATTCCCCGTGCCCCCGTGGGCATGGAACGGCCCGGCAGAGGCCACTTTCGGGAGAAAGGCTCCCTGGCCCGTGGGCTCTGCGAGCACCCAAATTAAGGGGGGTGGATAAATTATAGGGTTTGATTCACCCAATTACCTGACCTGACCAGCGGACCTGCTGAAAGAGTAAATACGTTACCTATTAGAGTAATCCCTCATCTCCGAGTCTCAGTCTCATCCCAGAAGCAAACAGGAGTCATGATTGCCTTAGTCTAAGCCCAAAACAATGGTGTTGTCCCAGCCAGTGTTTGTCTGCACTAATTAACTCCCCCCCGAGATATTCCCAATTAACCTGAGTAAATAGGTGATGTGATTCACTGTTGGGTGATGGTTTTTTCTACCTTGCCTTCTGATCTATAAATGGTTATGCCTTTTCCTCAATAAACCACTGATCTTATCCTCCTCCATACTGCCTCGTATCGTTCCTTGATCAGTCTCCTCCGGGACCTCCGGCCCTCTGCGGCCCCGATTCCTACATATAGTTGATTATTTCCTCACTAGGAATTTATCTTTCTTCCAGTGAGGAATGAAATATAACAAAATTAAAGAAATTATGATGTTGAACATCCAACACCCACTCACATACTCACATCATCCACTCTGTAGATACCACGCAGAATACAATTGTAATGGCCAGACTGCTGTAGAAATGCTGCTGTACAAATGGGCTTTCAGAAGTCATTAAAGTGAAAGAGGCCATTCCTGCCATTAAGCACAGAAATGGAAAACAGAGAAAATAAAGATTAATAGAAATAGGCTGGCAAGAGGAGAGAGGGTGCTAGATATATATTTGCTGCACAGATAGTCTGATGATGTGCCACCAACCATTTCTATGGGCTCCCTGTTCTCTGCTGCCACTGAAAGTGCTGCCATGTGCACACATTTGACAGTGCAACACCATAAAGGAATCCAATTTAACAAGGTGTGCAGGGAGAGCATGCTTTTGCTTTCATGCTGGATAATTGACACTGTCAAGCTTCCAAAAGCTTCTCAGGAGCACAGTTTAACATGGAGAAAATTCACATGTTCCCTTCATGTCCTGTTTTATATGAAGATAGCAGCTTACTTTGGCAATGAGGCTTCAGTGGTGGGGCAAATATGCACTTTTAAAAAGTGAATTTGGTGGAGGGGGCAATAGGACTCCAACCTTGAAAGTTAGTTACCTTGGTGCTACAACATTGTTGAAACTTAATAGTTATGGAATGGCATTACAGTACTTTAGAAGAAAATTATTCCCAACAACACTGAGAACCTATGGTTCTTGTGCTATTATAAACCACATCATCCCCCACCATTTACCACTCAGGCTTGGGCCTTGCAAAATTTAACATGGCCACATGTTATCCAGCCTGCTCTCACAGAATGTTTAGCTTGTGTTGATAATGGGAAATCAAAGAGACCACAAACAGTTCATCCTTTCTGATGTTTGTTTTGCACAGAAACCTCAACAACAACAACAACGCCGACAACAACAAACGCCCTGCTGTCAAGTCAATTTTGACAAATGGAAAGTCTCCCCCCCCCCCCAAGTAGAGGGTATACAGGTGTACTGCAGACCTGTCAAGTCGCGGTTTTGCTAATCTGGGAGCCAGCCATGCATGTGCAGTAAGTTTCCAGGAAATGGGTTACTGTGCATGCTTGGCCGTCAGAGGCAGTGGTGCACATGCACAGAAACCCCTTTGACCAGGAAAGGGATTACTGCACATGCGTGGCCGTCAGAGGCAGCGGCGCGCATGCGCAGTAACCACTGTCCTGCTGTCCAAAATTATGGGATGGCGGCGGGAACGAGCGAGGCAGAGCGCTGAAATACGGGAAATCCAGGCTAATCCGGGATACTTGACAGATATGGTGTACTGTACTTTACTATTCCCGTCTTCTGGGGATGACCTGGGATTGTGCAGCTTGCCCAAAGCCACACAGGTTGGCTGTTTTGCAATGTATCATTGGAACTGAACTCCCAACTTCTGGCTCTGCAGCCAGATACCTAACTCACTGAGCTTTACAACCAGTACTTTTAATTGTTTGCCGTCAAGTCAGTTCTGACTTATGGCATACCTGTCAACTATCCCGTTTCCCCCAGGAATACCCCTTATTTTTACCCCTCTTCCCTCCCCCCTCCCGTTTTATTAATTTTCCCGTATTTTCTCTTATTTTTTAAAAAATATCCTGACCGGAGCCCTCACAGGCGAAACTGCAGTATTTTTTTTCCGGCCACCAGAGGTTGCTGTGTGGCAGGCTTTTCGCTTGCGGAAGGAGAGAGAGAGAAGGTGGTGGTGGTGGTGGTGGGGATTTCTGTAGTTTCTCTTTTCCTCCCCTGCCACATGGTCATCATGGAGGCTGCTTCGTTTTGGCTGCTGGGAGCAGGAGTCTACTCTAGGTGAGTGATATATTTCATATATGCAGGGGCAAATCAGGGTGTGTGTGTGCCTGATCACTATATGAGAGAGAGGGGGGGAATTAATCCCTTGCTCCTCCACACTAATTGGGGGGGGGGGTGTTGCCTGATCACTATATGAGAGAGAGAGGGGGGATTAATCCCTTGCTCCCAGTCAGCATCTTAGTCACTTAAGCCACTGAGTAAACAAGAAAGAAAACAAAACAAAAGGCCCCCAAGAAGATGGGGAAAGGGTTCTTTGGCCCACACAGCTTTGTGCCCATTGCATCTACAATACCATCTAGCCATCTTATTTTTGGCCACCCCCTTCTTTTGTCCTCCACCTTCCCCAGCATCAAGGCCTTCTCAAGTGAATCCTCTCTTCTCATTTGATGTCCAAAGTACTTTAGCGTCATCTTTACTATTTGACCTTTAATCAGCAGTCATGTTGATTTCTTCTAGGATTGACCTATTTCTAACACCACATTTCAAAGGCATCTATTTTTTTGTATTCAGCTTTCCTAATGGTCCAGCTCTCACACCCATACATTACCACCGGGAATACCATTGCTTTGACTATGCAATTTTTTGTTTGCAAGGTGATGCCTCTACTTTTAACTATGTTTCCCAGGTTTCTCATAACTTGTTTCCCAAGTATCAGTCGCCTTTTTATTTCACGGCTGCAATCACCATCTGCAGCGATCTTTGATCCTAAGAAAGTAAAATCTGCCAGTCGTATCCAACTCTAGGGTGCAGTGCTCATCTCCATTTACAGCCAAAGAGCCAGTGCTATCTGTGTTTGTAGACATTTTCATGGCCATGTGGCAGGCATGACTAGAGCTCAGTAAGTCACATGGCTATATTTGGCCACGTCTACAGATTTGGCCACACCCACAGAGGGGTGAGGCCAAAATGTCCCTTATTTTCAAATCCAAAACTTGACAGGTATGACTTATGGTGCCCCTTTCCAGCGTTTTAGTATGGCTCTCCTCCCAGGAGGCACAATGTGGAATAAAATTCTGAACCTCTGGTGCTGCAATCGGATACCTAAGCCACTGAGCTATCCATCATTATGCAGCTCTGCTTAGACAAGCAATATCCTAGAAATCCATGTCCTTGCCCAACCATGCCTTACAAGTTCTTCCAACTGATATGCGCCCTTCATTTTTTTTGTTTGAAAGAGTATGTATAATGCAATTTACTAAATTAAGTAAGTTGCTTAATTAAATACTATAATTATCACAGGTGTGACTATATGTGATTGTGCAACTGGGAGGATGCCTGATCTAAAGAATGTACATCATGTTGGGGAAGCAGGCAATCCTCTGACACAACCAAGGTTTTGCCACTTAGTCACTGTATCTACATTGAACACATATCAACATATCTGACCTTCCTGTGCTTTTTAAAGAAGGACCACAGTATAAAACAGCTGCACTGTAAACTTGCTGATGAGTAAAATGACCCAATTGTCCTTTTTAGGTCCACAAATGTTGATAATTTCTATTAAGACAAAGGAAATCTTTTTATCCAAAGATTTGCCACAAATGAAAATGTTATGTTATTTTGTCTCCAAGAAACTGACAGAGGAACTGATGATCATCATCAACCAAAAGTTCCTGGGATGAGTCTAGTTGTTCAGAGGTCCCACAAATAATATGGAAGAGTCATTTTTGTAATACTGTACCAGGTATTATAGTTCTTTCAAGGGATTGTACTGAAGAGGACAACATATACATTTTGATGGCCAAACTGGTTGCTTGTATAGTAACACTGATTTATAAACCACCTAATTATACTGTTCTGCTTCAGGAAGCTGTCTGATATGGAATACCATATATGTGCGTCAGTATTACATTTTCTGCATAGAAGATAGCAATTATAAGCCTCTGGTGAACATTTCTTCCCATGAAACTCCTATGAAGAGAGTTCAAATTGAGACAAGACATAGTGCTGGAAGATGAGATTTCCAGGTCAGAAAGCTCAATAAGCTACTGAAGAGCAAAGGACAAATATAAATAGCACTGTTGCTAATGACACAACTAGATAAGCCAAAATGACGTCTAAGTGACTGAGGTGTGCAGAGTTTAAAGGAAAATCCAATGCTACAGAACACATACTAGAGAGGAAGCAAAAATAACAAAACCGAGGTTGTCCTACATTGGCCATATCACAAGAAAGCAACATTAACTGGAAAAGTCAATAATGCTGGGAAAGTATGAAGGCAGCAATAAAAGAGAAAGACCAGATACAAAATGGATTGACTCCATAAAGGAAACCACAGCCTTGTGTTTGTTGTATGTTTAGGTTTTTCGGACCCTGATACACTCCAACACAGAGAGACTCTCTCTCATATTCAGGCACACCCACACACCCACAAATGACTTATCCGAAACCCACTGTCTTGTGCATTGTCTTGCACACACACACACACACACTCCCTGTCTCTCTCTGTCTCTCACTCACACAGCATTGATGTACATTGAAAGTGTCTCATTCCAGGGCTGTAGAGGCTTAAATGGAATGGGTTTGTTCCATCTGCATCAGGATCTTTCTCCAGTCATTCACTCTCAATCAATCACAGTCCAACATGCAAATCAGCTCTCTCCAACATTCTGTTTTCAGGCCTGGCTCTTAAACTGCTGTTTTTTCTCCCATGACACAATGGGAGTTGTAGTTTCCATCCTTTTCCCCATTTTGTGGGGCTTAGGCCCCACCCTCGGCCCCCGGACCGTCACAGCGATGATCTCAGGGACAAAAAGGTAAGTGTGTGGAGCACATTACGGGATAGGCTGGACAGGTGTGGAAACGGCCCAACCCCTTTCTTTTAGGTTAAGATAAACCCTGTTTTAAACATGAGCTGCATGTTTAAAAGGTTTATAGAAATTGACTGGAAGAGCTGCCAATTGGTTATACCTCTTACTAGCTGTGATTTTAGCTGCTGAGGTGTTATGGAATGTTTGTGAACGTTCCAGCCGTTCAGAAGTTTGAAAAATTAAACAACCTTTGGCATGTGAAGTCTTGAGGCAAATGAAAATCACACACACTCACAAATATAGACATTCTTTACACAGGCCTTCACTTGTAAACTTCTAATTCAAAATCACTGGAATGTGGATCAAAACATAATGAGATTTAAGCATTGCTGAGAGAGGGCTAAAGTGTGTGACTTTTTCCTCTGTGAAGTTACGACATTGACATATGTGGAATAGTAATTTATGGAACAGTAAATTATTTGTCAACTTTGGGATGCCTACTCTAGCTGCATTATCTCACTAAGCACACAGTCCTTCACAACAGTTTGTTGGGACTTTAAACAAACATACAAATGAGTAAATATGTCCCAAGGACAAGCTCTGTAAACAGAGATTAGGGGTTAAGCCTCCTCACAAATTCTGGAGTTTCACCTTGATCCCAACTGCATCCATGTAGTGGTCCCACTGATTTCAGCATGGTTTACTTCAAAATGGCCATGTACTGTATATAGCATTTCATTTCTACAACTGACTTTTATACAGCTACATTCTCCCAATTTCTCTGACGGATATATTTGAGGAGCAAAGTTTATCTAAGTATAGTAACTGATTACCTCTGAAAGGACTAACTACTGGAATCCTATGGCATTTTCAGAGAAGTGAATTTACAAATGTACACATTGTACCTCGATGTGGCCAGAAAGCATATTTCAATGTACCTTTCCAATACTGGCTGTTTTAAAGCAATGGCTTCTGTTCTCTTTGATGCACAGATATGAGCTTGTTCCTTTCCTTAATGGGAGCAAGGAGAAGAGAAATAGTATTCATTAAAATGTCTCTCACCTTCCAAAGGTAACATATTTGCTGGCGTATAAGACCCACCCACCCCTTAAAATACACTGGAAAATTGAGTGCATATTGTACTGTACTGGGGAGACAAGCTATGAGAAACCTGGGGAACATAGTGAAAAGTAGAGACATCACCTTAAAAACAAAAATTCGTATAGTCAAAGCAATGGTATTCCCGGTGGTAATGTATGGTTGTGAGAGCTGGACCATTAGGAAAGCTGAGCACAGAAGAATAGATGCCTTTGAGATGTGGTGTTGGAGGAGAGTTTTGAGAGTCCCCTGGACAGCGAGGAGAACAAATAGGTCAATCCTAGAAGAAATCAACCCTGACTACTCATTGGAAGGTCAAATAGTAAAGATGAAGCTGAAGTACTTTGGACATCAAATGAGAAGGGAGGATTCACTTGAGAAGGCCTCGATGCTGGGAAAGGTGGAGGGCAAAAGAAGATGGGGGCGGCCAAAGATGAGATGGCTAGATGGTATTGTGGACACAATGGGCACAGAGCTGGGTGGGCTGAGGAGGATGGTGGAGGACAGAGGTGCCTGGAGGACAATGGTCCATGGGGTCGCAAAGGGTCGGAATCGACTGTGCGACTGAACAAGTGGCCTATGTGATAGAATAGGTCACAAGTTGTTCAACATGGAGTCTCTTTGGTTTCTAAACTGTATTAGAATGTAACTTTGCTTCTTTGCAAAGGCCTCATAATTCTTTCTGCTTCGCTTATCAAGCAAATGGGCCTTGTAGAAGCTCCTCAAAGCTTCAGGCCTATGTTTTGTCTCCTTCTCCAGGTCTGGAATGTCCGTTTACATCAACATCCAGAGCCTGGGAACACCAGACAATTGTTATGGGAACCAGGGTATGTTTATACAAACCCTGGGCTCTAATTGGCTGTATGCTAATTAGGAGGGCCAAGCTCATGTCTTTCCTATAGGCACATGGGTTTGGGAGTTAGATTTGAGTTTGGGGTTCCTGAGAGTTACACCTCAGAAGGGAGAGGGGGACACTAACACCGAGTCCTGACTCCAACCCAAGCTTAGTCATGATTACCTACAGTAGTCAGGTTTTCCTTTTGTTTCTGGGGGAAAGCCTGAGTGTGGATTTCCCTAACTGTCCTTTTTGATTAGTATTTTTGTATGCTATAATTCTGTACCCAGAAACAACAAATGAACTGTTATTTCTTCAAAATGCTTCGAGAACAATAAACATTTTTACTTCATCAACAACGTCTGTTCTTTGGAAGAGGGGGTAAGACAAGAGTTAAGCCATAAACCACACGCTACCACAATTAATACAATACTCTGCATAATACTTGCTGGGCTCTGTCAATACAGGTAAGTCCCAGGATGCTACAGGATATGCAGGGTGGCATTTAGGCCTCCTGAGCTTTAGTGTTTGAGAACCAAGACAATAGAAACAGCCGAAAGCTTGGCTTAACACATCTTTATTGCATGATGGTCAGGGGGAACATGTGGTAATGGCGGACGAACAGCTCAATATATACTGTGGCTATACATTTGAATGTGGCTCCTCGGTAGCCCATTGGCTACTGTCTGCATGACGTCACGCTCCGTCACGCCCTTCTTGTCCAGGTGAGGTAGTGGTGGGAATCTTCCCGCGGCTGTAGGTATTTGGGGAATTGGAACCATGTGAGCTAGGTGCTTGCTATTGCCCCTAGTCGTCACTAGCTTGCGTCCTCATACAGAAGGTTACAGTGTTACAGCTGGTGATTGTTACATCCACTCATTCGAGTGTTATATTACTTAAAGGCACAATACTCCAAACACAACATCCCTCCCCCCTAGGATGAGACAAAGTCTCTCATCCAATATGGTTTATTGCAAGAGCATTTTGGGCGCAAGGCTGGCTGGCTTGTCCCGGGGGCACTATCACTTCTGTGTTCCCTGGTCTCTTGTCCTGCAATGGGAGAGAGAGACTCGTTAGTGACTCGCCGAGGTTCTGCGGTTTTCGGGGTAGGGGTAAACTCCATTGTGGGAAAACCGGGGGCATTGTGGGCTAAAGAAAAACCCTGCTTCTCGCTTGGACGGGTGGGGGACTACTCCGAAACCCCCCCCCCCCCGGTTTTGTAACTCAAAGTCAAAATCATCTTCTGGGATATCTGTGGGGGCATCCTCCAGGATATCTGCGGGGACAAAATTATTCCCTTCCCCCCTTGGTGGGGACCACTGGCCCCCTTCTCCTCCCCCTTGGGCTGAACGGGTGGAGGAGAACCCTAACGTTGAGTCCTGTATCGCGGTTTCCCCGCCTTGGTTACCGGGAACCCGGCGCCGAAGTTGGTCTGCGTGCCACCTCCAGAGTAGACCTGTGCTTGTCTCTATGCAGTACGACACAGGTCCCATTTGCCCAATGACTACTCCCGGAACCCAGGCTAGCCCTATGCTAGCGTAGTTTCTGCAATGGACCGGGGCGCCTATTTCTAAACTCTTTGTGCCCGCTATCCCGATGTTCCTCCCAGTGTCTTCCACTCTCGTGGGGTCTAGCCTGGTCAGTATCGTAGGAGCTCTGCGGGCGAATACCCTGATGCCCGGGGGGTCACCCTATACCCAAGCAAGAATTGGCATAACTGTAGGTTCAGGTCTCCGGGGCCCATGCGCCTCAGCGCGTCTTTGGTGGTATGCACGAGGCGTTCAACCTGGCCATTGGTCGCCGGGTGAAAAGGTGCAGAGGTGATGTGCCGGATGGCGTTAATGTCAATGAACGCCCAGAATTTGGCGGATGTGAAACAACTAGCGTTATCGCTCACAAGTGTATCGGGTATACCGAACGAACTGAACACCTTGCGCAACTGTTTGATGGTTGCGGCTGAAGAGGTGTTTGCCACTGGGATAACCTCTAACCACTTGGAATAAGCATCCACTATAAGGAGAAAGAGCGAACCTCTGAAAGGGCCCGCGAAGTCAATGTGCACACGGGACAACGGCCCCTTTGCCACGTCCCATTCTCTGTGCAGAAGTCGGGCCTCCTTGGGCCGGGAGCTTTGGCAACTCTCGCAAGTGCCCACCATGTGCTCAATGTCAGCATCCAACTGGGGCCACCAGAAATAGCTCCTGGCCAATGCCTTGGAGCGGACAATCCCTGGATGGCTGACGTGCAGCAGCTTGAGCACTCTTGTTCTCAGGGATTCAGGGATGACCACCCGCTGGCCCCACAGGAGGCAACCCCTCTCCATGGACAGTTCCAACCTTTTCCTAAAAAATGGGGCAAATTCTGCCACTGGGGAAGACGTTGGCCACCCTTTTTGCACCCATGAACTAACCAGGGCCAACGTCTTATCTCTACCCGTCGCCTTGGCGATCTCTGCGGGCACTATGGGGGGTGAATCCAGGACCTCTATCATGAGCACTTGGTGGTCTTGTTCCACCTCACACACGGGGCCGCCCACGTGGGGCAGGGGTGACCTCGATAGGGCGTCCGCATGGCTTATGTCTTTTCCGGGGCGGTAAACCAGCGCGTTCTGGTACACATTTAAAAAAATGGCCCACCTCAGCATTCTAGGGGACAGGATCTGCGGTGTGGGCTTGTCTGCAGTGAAAATGCCTAGCAGGGGCTTGTGGTCAGTCACGATGGTGAAGGGGCGGCCATATAGGAAGTCGTGAAACTTCTTCGTCCCAGCGATTATCGCTAGTGCCTCCCTGTCTGTCTGTGCATAGTTGCACTCTGCCTTAGACAGGGACCTGGAGTAGAACACCACCGGGGCTTCCCGCCCGCTTTCCAACACGTGGCACAAGACTGCCCCCACCCCCACTGGAGAAGCATCGCATACCAGAACCACTGGTTTCTTGGGGTCGAAATGGGTTAATATGGCGTCTGAGGATAAGAGTTGTTTCAGCTCATTGAATGCCCTCTCCTGACTCTCGCCCCATCGCCACGCCTCGTCTTTTTTTAACAATTTATGAAGCGGCTCCGCCACCGATGCCTTCCTAGGCAGGAAGGAATGGTAGAAGTTTAGGAGTCCCAGGAACGATTGCAACTCTGGCTTGGAGGTGGGGCGAGGAGCATTTTGAACGTCGGCCATCTTTGATTCGGAGGGTTTTATGCCAGCAGGGGTTACCCGGAAACCCAGGAACTCAACCTCTTTTGCGAAGAAGGCACATTTGTCTTTCCGCAGCCTCAACCCCGCTTTTTCAAATACCGTCAGTACTTTGTCTAGCCTTTCAGCCAATTCTGACTCACTCACTCCCCCCTGTTATCAACACGTCGTCAAAATATGGCAAGACCCCCTCCAGACCCTTCAAAAGACGCTCCACTAATGATTGGAAAATGCCTGGCGCCGAGTTCACGCCAAACTGTAGGCGCGTCACCTGAAACGCCCCTTTGTGGGTGACTATCGTATGTGCAGCAGCTGCAGCTGGGGTTACCGAGAGTTGCTGATAAGCCTGCGCCAGGTCTAGCTTCGCAAAGCACTTTCCCCCATGTAACCTGGCCAACAGGTGGCTGACTACCGGCACCGGATACGCATTTGGGCGTATCGCCTTATTAATGGTACATTTGTAATCAGCGCAAATTCGAACCTCCCCGTTGGCCTTTAGCGCTGTTACAATCGGAGTTTCCCACTCCGCAGAATCAACAGGAACTAGGATCCCCTGGCCCACCAATTTGTCCAGTTCTGCCTCTATTTTGTCCTTAAGTGCAAAAGGCACCCTTCGCGGCTTGAGTCTTATTGGGCGGATATCCGGGTCCAGGTCAAACGCAACTGGGGCCCCCTTGAATTTTCCGAGTCCCTTCTTGAACACCTCAGGATGCGCATTACACACCTCCTGTATTGGGTCAGTTCCAATGGTATGCACCCCCCAATGAACAAACCCAGGGGCTTAAACCATTGTGTCCTGAGGAGGCAACAGTCCCCCCCTTTGAGAACAACCAGGGGGAGTTCCGAGGCGTGTTGCTTGTATTGGACCTTGAATTTTCCCACCCCCAACACTGGAATGCTATTTCCCTGTACGTCCCGCAGCGTAGACCTCAGTGCTTTGAGCTTGGGCCGCACGTTGGGGGAAATTCCCAAAAACTCTCTCTGGGAAATGATGGAATATGAGGAACCCGAGTCTATCTCCATCTTAACGGGGACCCCTTGCACCAGTACCTCTACAAAATAACATGGGTTTCCCAAGGACACACTGTGGACTGCCGTATCGTCATCGCTGTCATCGGAGATGTGGCCCACGCCGTCCTGCTTCCTCGAGTGCCGGGTGCCCTCCTGCTTCTTCGGTGAGCGGTCTGTCGAGCCTTTCCGGTCTTTGCGCCGTCGCCTGCAAACCTTGGCTATGTGGCCTCGGCGTCCGCAGTTGTGGCACTCCGCCTTCCTGAACGGACACTTACTGCGGTCATGGGTCGCCCCACAGCTGTCGCAACGCCGGCTGTCCTTCCGCACCTTCCGGACGTCCTCGTCCTCGCTGCTCTCCATGGAGGAGTGTGGTGCCCGGCTGGCCGCTTGCACTGAGCCTGCTGCCTTGTCGGGTTGTGGGGGCCTTGTCCTGAACCCCTTAACCCCGGCCCTCATCGCTTCTGCCGCCTGCGCCTCCTTCACGATCTCTTGCAACATTGGGGGCGGCTCTTTGTTCATCAGCTTTCGCTGGACCTCCTCGTCCCACAGGCCGCACAGCATGCGGACCCTGAGGGCGATTTCCAGGTTCTCCCACTTGCATGGGCCGGCGGCCAGACGGAGGGCCACTGCAAAGGCAGCCACGGACTCACCCGGTGACTGGACTCTCTTCCAGAATGCGTCCCGAGCCGAAAACATTGAGACCGAGGGCTGGAAATGGTCCCGCATCGCTTTCAGGAGCTGCTTGACTGGAACCTCGCCCACCTTCCTTGGAGACACCAGGTCCACCAAAACCTTCATGGCCGGGAACCCGAGCATCCTGATGAGGATGGCCCTTTTCTTCCCCTCGTCCGAGATGTCGGACACCATCAGTGCGCTTTGGAAATCCATCTCGAACAGTTCCCATTCTTCCGGTTTGTTGATGTTGAAACCGGCCTGTGTTGTCTTGATTCCATGGGGATCCATTATCCCATCCTCGTCGCCAATTTAGTGTTTGAGAACCAAGACAATAGAAACAGCCAAAAGCTTGGCTTAACACATCTTTATTGCATGATGGTCAGGGGGAACATGTGGTAATGGCGGACAAACAGCTCAATATATACTGTGGCTATACATTTGAATGTGGCTCCTCGGTAGCCCATTGGCTACTGTCTGCGTGACGTCACTCTCCGTCACGCCCTTCTTGTCCAGGTGAGGTAGTGGTGGGAATCTTCCCGCGGCTGTAGGTATTTGGGGAATTGGAACCATGTGAGCTAGGCACTCGCTATTGCCCCTAGTGGTCACTAGCTCGCGTCCTCATACGGAAGGTTACAGTATTACAGCTGGTGATTGTTACATCCACTCATTCGAGTGTTACATTACTTAAAGGCACAATACTCCAAACACAACATGAGCTCAGGAGCATTTGGAGATGTTCCATAGGGCAGGCTGGTAAAAGTCGCTCGCCAGGAATGGGAGAGCCCCAAGGGCCAGGTGAAAGCCTATCTGTCACAGCCTATAGTGGGCTATTTTGGTAATAACAGGGTGTGTCTTATACTTCGATGCCTCTTATACGTTGGCAAATATGGTACTTCATGCATTATTTCTTTGTTACATTTATATTCCGCCTTTTCTTCAACTGAATTTGAGGAAGCTTATACTGTATATATATGCAGTATATATCCCCTTTCCCTCTGTATCAGCAGAGTTAGCCAGTGAAGTAGGTCAAGCTGAGAAAGAATAGCTGGTCCACGATTATCCAGTGACTTTCAGGGCTCAATGGGGATTATAATATCAATCTTCTCAATCCCAGTCCAACACTTTAGCCAATACACCACACACTTGTTCTTGTTACAGCTATTGTGGGCAATTTTACTGCCTGGAGTGTAGGAGCAGATGGCACCCTCATTCCATATAATTCAGGGTGAACAGAATTACAAGAGAGCCACGTTCTTTTGGCTTGTGGCACAAAAGAACACAAGGAACTCTGCCTCATTAGCAGCAAGCATGTAATAAAGAGAAATTAAATAATTACCCATTTCCTGTTCTTTCACTACACCCAAGATAGCACCTCATTCTGCCTAACAGAAATTAACCTCTAATTTCCCTAAGAGAACTGGCTAGTAGCGTAATTGCTAAGAAGGTCTACCAGTGAGTGGTTCACAACATTTGGTCAACTCACCAGATGTTTTGGACTTTATACCTAAAAAGACCCAGCCAGCATTTCTTGCTTGAAGTTGCAATCAAAAATTTCCAGTTAAGAATCAACTGTTATGACCCCATGAATCCTCTCTGTTCCATTCCCTTAACTTCCTGTCATATTTTGGTTATTTGATGCTCTGACAGAAAGTAGAGTTGCTATGCTAGTTCAGTAAAAGAAACACAAAGAGAGATGGATGTTTTCTCTCAGGCCCTTGAAGTCTGATTATACCTATCAAGTGAGCACTGAATCTCTATTGTTGGCTGAGCTATTGCATCTGAGTCACCCACCTTGTTAGATAAAGCATTTTGTAACTGGCTGAACAGCAAGAATATACATGAATATTAATGACATTTTAATTGACAAAAAGGAGTGAACAATCTTTATTTAACAATGAAAGAACTCCAAATTTATGATATTAACAGTTTAAGAGCCAGGAGGAGACTAAGGAAATATGTTCTGATCTGCTGCCAGCTTTGGGACATTTTAGCTTGTCCAGGGTCAAGGATGAGATGGCTAGATGGTATTATAGACACAATGGGCACAGAGCTGGGAGGGCTGAGGGGGATGGTAGAGGACAGAGGCGCCTGGAGGAAAATGTCCATGGGGTCGCAAAGGGTCGGAGTCGACTGTGCGACTGAACAACAAAAAAGGGTCACATAGGCTGGTTTCAGAAGAGGCAGGGGGACTAGAGACCACATTGCTAATATACGTTGGATCATGGAGAAAACAAAGGAATAGCAGAAACAAGTTTACTTTTGTTTTATTGACTACACTAAGGCATTTGACTGTGTGGACCACAACAAGATGTGGCAAGTAATTAAAGAGATGGGAATACCAGAGCACCTCATAAGCCTCCTGAGAAATCTGTACATGAACCAAGAAGCAACAGTTAGGACAGAGCACGGAATGACAGAGTGGTTTGGAATAGGAAAAGGAGTAAGACAAGGCTGCATTTTGTCACCATGCCTATTCAACCTATACACAGAGCACATAATGCGCAATGCAGGGATGGAGGAATCACAATATGGGATTAAAATCGCTGGGAGAAACATCAATAATCTGAGATATGCAGACGATACCACCCTAATGGCAGAAAGTGAGGAAGACCTAAAGAATCTCTTGATCGGTTTGAAGGAAGAGAGTGCAAAAGCTGGCTTGAGACTCAATATCAAGAAAACCAAGATAATGGCAACAGGCCCAATCAGCTCCTGGAAAATAGATGGGGAAGAAATAGAAGCAGTGACAGATTTTACTTTCTTAGGATCAAAGATCACTGCAGATGGGGATTGTAGCCATGAAATAAAAAGGCGACTGATTCTTGGGAGACAAGCAATGAGAAACCTGGGGAACATAGTGAAAAGCAGAGACATCACATTGAAAACAAAAATTAGAATAGTCAAAGCAATGGTTTTCCCAGTAGTGATGTACGGATGTGAGAGCTAGACAATTAGGAAGGCTGAACGCAGAAGAATAGATGCCTTTGAAATGTGGTGTTGGAGGAGGATTTTGAGAGTACCTTGGACAGCGAGGAGAACAAATAGGTCAATCTTAGAAGAAATTAACCCTGACTGCTCATTGGAAGGTCAAATAGTAAAGATGAAGTTAAAATACTTTGGACATCAAATGAGAAGGGAGGATTCACTTGAGAAGGCATTGATGCTGGGAAAGGTGGAGGGCAAAAGAAGAAGGGGGAGGCCAAGGATGAGATGGCTAGATGGCATTGTAGACACAATGGGCACAGAGCTGGGAGGGCTGAGGGGGATGGTGGAGGACAGAGGCGCCTGGAGAACAATGGTCCATAGGGTCGCAAAGGGTCGGAACCGACTGTGCGACTGAACAACAACAACAACAGGCTGGCTATTCTCCTACGAGGGGGGGGGGATGAAACTCCTGAACCTTGGCTCTTCAAATATGTTATTACTATTTTCTGCCAAAATATAGTATTAAATACTTATCTTTCTAATATTTCTTTCAGAAATGTTCACTCCTTTATCTGAATGGTGTAATTTCAATTGTTTAACTCAATTATTCATTTGTTCTTTTTATAAGTGGCATAAAGAATTACTGTACATCCTTTGATTTGATCTGGTGTGAGAAAGATTAGCCATCAACACAAGGTTGCCACGGCTCAGGGTACTCCTGATTGTATCCACATCTTCGAGGACGCTCTTTCAGTGTACTGTACATACTTACTTTGGATCACCGTACTTCTGTAATTGTAAGACTAAGCCCAATGGGTAGTGTTGATTTTATATTAAAAAAATCAAGCCAGATTTAAGGTTTATTTGACTGTAAAAGTAAAATATTTGGCTTATATATCTGGACTCTCAGGGAACAGTTTGTTTCTGTATATGCGTCAAGAAATTAAAGTGTTAACATGTTGGTCAGGCTAAAGTGCACACTGTAATTGCTGAGAGGAAATGTGAAAGATAAAATAATATCACCCAGGTGCCATTTGGCAGATATAAAATTGTCTGTCCCCTGTAAACTGGAAAGACCAGAAAGGTAATTGTAATTACAATGGAGAACTAGCAAGAGGTGATCTGCCTAGTAGTTAAGGAATTTGAGGATTCCTTCAAGCTATTTTTTCCTGGAAAAGGAACAGTAAAGAAACATCAAGGGATCATTATGAGCCATGCAAAGCCATTGAGAGTCAATAGCCAGGAGAGCAATGACTAATTGCTCTTAAAAATGGGATTCCTACAGAAGACATATTTCATCCATGTCTCTTGAGAGTGAGGATGGAGATCCAGATAGACTGTCCTTTAGAAGTCATAGAACAGGGAAATCTTGCCATCTTCCTATGAACCTAAGTGGCTTACATGAACCTAAGTGTAGATATTTTTGTTATTTTGTTGTGTGTTTGCTGTGTATCTTTTAATGGAAATTTTGCAACCTTTCATCCATGTTTTATCTCCTTTTTAGGGTTTGCTCTTTTTCTTTTAAGTAAAACTTATAAAACCCATTCTGGCATTTGGAACAGGATTTGGTTAAGGGAAATTGTGTATTAAATTTATTCCTTGAACTTTTGGGCTATAGTCTTCCAAGATAAATATTGCTTATTAAATATTTTTATTTTGATAAGGTAAAGGAGGTGTCAGTGGCAGGTTTTACAAAAAGAAAACCACTCTCTGCTTGTTAATGATCTTACCCTGGCTGTGTATTTTCTGAAGATTTCTCTAACTTCAGGATGAAGGATCACAGGCAGGTGGGATAGGCATTGGAAAACCAGGCTAAGTAGTGACAATATATATCAGTGATGGCGAACCTTTTAGAGACTGAATGCCCAAACTTCAACCCCAAACCCACTTATTTATCACAAAGTGCTGCCAACACAGCAACAGGGGACATAGGGAATGCTCCCATTGGGCTGCTGGGCAGAGGGGCGGAGTGAACTATGTGCTAGAGGAGGGAGGAGGTGCTCCCATTGGGCTGCTAGCCAGAAAGGCGGGACAAACTGTGCTGGGGTGACCGCACGCAGGGGTGTGCTAGGCACCTTGGGAGGACGGTGTACAGGAAGTGATGGGACACCTATTGGGGGCTGGGGGGGGGAGAAATCCCATATATTCCCATTACCTCTGCCTGCCTCTGGGGGGCGCCAGTCACTGGGGTGCATTGGGATGACTCCCTGTATCCCTGTGGGCCAGCACACCACTGACCGCACAGGTGCCCACAGAGAAGGCTCTAAGTGCCATAGGTTTGCCACCACTGATATATATGTTGGCAAGAGACAAAGATGTTACCATTACCAGAATTTCCCAAAACTGGTTGTTGTAGTTGGAGTCAGGTATAATCATCACTCTCTTCAGATGCAAAACACAAAGAATTGGAATTTGAGCTGATTTGAGGTGTTGTGCAAATATATTGTTCATAATTCAGTTACATTTTCTTAATATTCTTGTAATTATTTTGTCCAGGGCTGTAGCCAGGGGGTGGCCAGGGTGGGCTTTGGCCACCCTGCATTAGCAGTTTGCCTACGGTCAAACTCCCGGCTGCTTATATATGACACATATATATATATATATATATATATATATATATATATATATATATATATATATATATATATATATATATATATATATATATATATATATATATATATATATATATATATATATATATATATATATATATATATATATATATATATATATATATATATATATATATATATATATATATATATATATATATATATATATATATATATATATATATATATGACATTGTTGACCATCCTGAAAAAAGCAGACGCTTTGCTAAAAGAAGACCTCTGGGCTCTAAAGAGAAGTGTGGCAAAACATCTTTTGAAAAAGTCAGAAAAAACATCCTTTTCCTTTTGTTCCAGACCAGTTTATGAACCAGGCAGGGGGCATCTCAACCCAAAATTGCAGAGTGTGTACTCCTCATTTTGATTATGGACTGCCTATGGTTTTGTTCACATTAAAATTGCCATTCAGAAGCCATCCCACTTTTTTCTATATATTTCTAACACAATTGTAATTGAGCCTTGGATGGGGTGTGACTATACAGGAACGCTGAAAATCAGAACAATTTAGCTTGACTTTGATTATTGAAGCCTGTGTAAAGTTTTTAATTAGAACCAGTGTGCGGATTCCGCATGCCCAATTGGCATAACTTGCCTCTGGCAGAGGTTACACCGGCGAAAGAGGTTCCTGGTCACTGGCCCTTGCCAGTACGGAAATTGGGGGAGCGAATCAATAGTATAAATCATAAGGGTTTATTCACCCACACCCGACCTGACCGGCGGTTCTGCTGAGAGAGCAGAACACTAACCTCCGTTACCCATTAAGCAATTACTGACTCACAGGTCAGCCTAATCTTTGGTGCAAATAGAAGCCATATTTACCCTGGCGTAAGCCTCGAACAATGGTTTTCCCCAGTCAGTGTTTGCCCGAGTTAATTAACTTCCCCAAGAGAGATTCCCCATTAACCCGAGTAAATGGGTGATGTGATTTTCTGTCAGATGACGGTTCTTCCCTGTATTGCCTTCTGATCTATAAATGATGATGCTTTTCCCTCAATAAACCACTGATCTGATCTCGCTCCATATTGCCTCGTATCGTTACTTGATCAGTCTCCTCCGGGACCCAACGGTCATCCTAGCGGCCCCGATTCCTGCACCTGGTGACCCCGACATGATCTACTCGAGAGTAAGCGATCACACGGTCCGGTTCTGCGCTTGAACTGCGTCCGATCATCCCGGAGGACAGCGCGGCAGCCTGGTCGGTAAGCCAGCCAATCGGGAAGACGGCCCAAGTGGCGAGGCATTCCAGAAGAGGCATCCTACAGCTTGCTCCCGACTTTCGCGGCGGCTTGCAGGTTACGAAAAACGCGTTCCGCTCAGGGTCAGCTGTGAACCCCTGACAGCGCAGAGGCCACCGAGGGCCTGTGGCAGGAGGCCACACTCCGAGCTCTACCCAGAGAATCGTCGCCAAAACCTATTGCCTTGCCCGTAGACGCGTCGACTCGACCCGAGGAGGAGACTTCGGAAGACCCCGCAGGTAATATGGGGACTTGTCCTCAGCGGCAACGTCCGTCCGCTAGCCAAAGAACTCATGAGGAGGAGTTCAAAATCCTGGCCAGGGTATTTCAGTTACGTTTTCGCAGTGGAGAGCTAGCAAGACTTTTGGTGTACCTGAGGGAACACTGCCTGCTTTACCCAGAAGTAGGTACGTTAACCCTTCAGCTTTGGGATCAGATAGGAGACTGCATTCAGCAACCCCCGAAAGCTCCAGAGGGCGTAATTCGTACATGGAGTAAATGTAGGAAGCTCTTAGCGGAGATAGATCCAGTCCGGGTAGAAGCCAAAGAACCCCCAGCGCCAGTCGAGCCATCGGCGCCCACGGCGCTCTATCCGTCATTGCAGTCTAAGCAGAGTAGTGTAGGGAGCTTTCCCTCGGTGACAGCTGCAGACGTCACCGACGGAATGCATGGAATGAGGAGCGCAGGCGCTTCTCTGACAGCTACAGGCTCCCAGACCAAGAGTGCCCTTCAGCGCACAATTGAGGAGGAAATCAGGAAGGGGGAATTGCCAGCAGAAGAACTAGCTGAGCTTAGTCAGATTTGTCCAATTCGCTTGGAAATGGATGCCCTCACAGGGGCCCAGCAGGTAGTTCATTCACCAGTCCCGTATAAGCTCCTCATGGCTATACGGAAAGCCATTACAGAGACAGGACTACAGAGTCGCTTCACTAGGGGCACGCTTCAGCAAGTGTGCGAGAATACCATGTTCATCCCGCACGACTGGAAAGCCGTCATGCGGATGATGCTCAACCCCAGCCAGTATTTGCTATGGGACAGCGAGTATCGCCTCGAGGCTCAGACAAGGGCTGCCAGGATGGGAGGCGCAGTACTTCCTGACCAGTTATATGGTTCAGGTGCCTTCGAATCCATCGATGCGCAGACCAACCTGCCACTCGCCACTCTCCAAATGTCAGCCGAGGCTGCCTTCAAGGCTTTTCTCAAGGTTCCAGCAACAGGCAAAGCGGCCAAAAATTACACCGCAGTCAAACAAGGGAGCCCAGGAGCCCTATATGGACTTCATCAATCGCTTAGAGGAAGCGATCAGTAGACAGATCGATAATGAGGAAGCCCAACAAGAGCTCATGATGAAATTGGCCAAAGACAATGCCAATTTAGACTGCCGTAAGATCTTGCAGTCCCTGGGTAATCGTCCCGACTTGACTCTCACGGACATGATTAGAGCTTGCGCCGACGTTGGCACAGAATCCTATAAAATGGGTCTGTTGGCAGCAGCGGTGCAAGGGGGTAGAAGACCTAAGAATAAAAATCAAGGGGCATGTCACAATTGTGGCAAGGTCGGTCACTACGCTAGGGAGTGCCAATCCAAGGGAGGCGGACAAAATTCCGGCCGTTCCAAGGCTCCAAACACCCCATGTCCGAAGTGTAAGAAAGGCTACCATTGGGCCAGACACTGTCCAAATTCGGGAAACCGGAACGCGGGCACGTCTCTGGCCCCGGTCCAAACAGAGACATCCCTTGCTCTGGGCGCGCCAGAGCTAGACTAGATTCCATTCACATTCCAGGCACTGCGAAGGCACAGGCCAGCCCCAAGGGTAGTACAGGGCTAGAATTGACTTGCCAGGCGGACGTCACATGCGACCTGCCAGGCACAGTCTATCTGGTGGACTCCCAGTACATGGGACCCCTGCCTAAAGGCTTCATAGGTTTAGTCTTGCCTCGCAGTGTAGCAGGAGCACACGGAATTCTTGTAATTCTGGGAGTCATCGACTCCAATTTTTCAGGCGTTCTACCCCAGACAATCCACAAAGGAGACACATTAGCGCAACTGATTATGGTTCCTTGTAACTCGCCAGCAGATAGCCAGGGAAGGCTCAGGGACAGCTCAGAGTCCGGGTCAGCAGACCACTCGAGTGCAAGGGAGGCAGTGCAAGGATACCAAGTCTTAGTGACAGTGGAGACCAACATTGAGTGGAAACAGCGCCCAGTTATTGAGGTATTTTTGAATAAAAAATCATTCTCAGGGCTATTAGATACCGGAGCTGACGTCAGCGTGGTCAGCAGGAGCCAGTGGCTACGGGAGTGGGCCATTGAGCCGGTCTCCGATGTGTGGGGGGTAGGCGGCATCCAAGAAGCGTTTTGAATCCGGGAATGGGTGGAAGTCACGATCCCAAAGGCTGACGGCACAGCGGTCATTCGACCGCACATTCTGGACGTGCACATCAACCTTTGGGGGCGAGACATTTTACAGCAGTACGGTGCTACGCTTACCTTCGGGTAATGGCGTTGCCACTTAAATGGCTCACTGATACGCCGGTCTGGGTGGAACAATGGCCGGTAGTGGGAGAGAAATTAGTCGCCCTAAAGCAACTGGTTAAAGAACAGCTAGATGCAGGACATATAGAGCAGTCCACTAGTCCTTGGAATTCGCCAATTTTTGTTATTAAGAAGAAGTCGGGGAAGTGGCGACTCCTCCACAATCTCAGGGAGATCAATAAATGCATACAGCCGATGGGTCCGCTTCAATGCGGCATCCCAAATCCAAATATGATTCCCGAGGGGTGGGAGATCCTAGTTGTAGATCTCAAGGATTGCTTTTATACCATTCCCTTAGACCCCAGGGACAGGGAAAGGTTTGCCTTTACGGTGCCGGTTGTGAACCACAGTGAGCCTACGCAGCATTACGCGTGGAAATATTTGCCACAGGGCATGCTCAATTCGCCCACCCTGTGCCAAATTTATGTTCACAACGCACTGGCAAAGTTTCGAAACCTTCATCCCACAGCTTTAGTTTGCCATTTCATGGACGACATCTTGGTCGCGGTGCCGCAACTCGGCAGCGAAATGTTTTCAGACCTCCAGGCCAGCCTGGGGGAGAAAGGGTTACTCATTGCCCCAGAGAAAGTGCAGAGAACCGAGCCCTTCTCATACTTGGGTCATCGGCTTCTCCGTTCTTTTGCAGCGCCAGTTTTGCCTCAGATCAACTTAAAGGACTCAGTCACCCTGGTAGAATTGCAGCAGGTTTTAGGAAACATTAATTGGGCCAGACCGTATTTCAGATTGGATACGGATCTTTTAAAACCGCTCTTCTCGCTGCTGACGTTAGGTAAGCAGCCAGCAGACCGGATACAAATTCCTCGAGAGGCGCGCTTGTCCCTCGAGAAAGTCAACCAAATTCTCAGCCAAAGGTGGGTGGACAGGATTGCTCAGGGGCCATATGCCCCGATCCTGAACTTGTACATAGTTCGGGCAGGATCCATGTTCACCGGAGCCCTAGGAGTAGATTCCGAGAAAGGAGCGAGTATCGTGGAATGGGTGTACTTGCCAAACACCTCTTCCCGAAACATCGTTCCTCCCCAAGAATTGGTCTCCGCGGTGGTTTACCACGGAAGGCTGAGAGCTAGGGACATTTCAGGGCACGACTTAGCAAAGATCGTGGTCCCGTTCACCAAAGAGCAGGTTCAGCAATTGATGCAGCTCGGTGACTCGCTTCCAATTGCTTTGGAGGGAATCACCGGATGCTTGGCATACCACTTACTGAAGGACCCCAGACTTGTCTCGCTTCAAACGCAGACAGTCGGCTTGTTCGAATTGCTTTCGCTGGTTCCACTTCAGGGGGCCAGGACAGTTTTTACGGATGGGGGTCGCACATATGGCGTCTTAACTTGGCAGGAGGGCCAGGCTTGGCGCACGCTGTTAACTCTTCCACAGAAGTCCGCACAGCGGGCGGAGTTGGCAGCGGTGAACCTCGCTTTGCGCACCTTCGCCAAAGAGCACCTAAACATCATTACTGACAGTCAGTATGTTAGGAATTTGCTTCACAGTCTACCGGGAGCATACATTACTCCCACGATAGACAAGAATTTGCTGAGTTTGTTCCTCACTGCTCAATTTCATTTGCGAAACCGCACGGAAGCGCTCTATATCGCCCACATCCGAAGTCACCAAGACCTACCGGGTCCGATTTCGGCGGGCAATAGCAGAGCGGATGCGGCTGCAAAGGAAATTCAGCAACGCTCAGTGTTAGGTGTTTTCACTACTCCAATTCAAAGTCATGCATTCTTTCACCAGAATGCCAAAGCGCTCGCCAGACAATTCAATCTGCCACTCTCTCAAGCCCAAGGCATAGTTCGCTCTTGCCAGCATTGTGCAGGGGCATTGGGGGGGCCCTCGTGGGGGGTCAACCCACAAGGGACAGAGGCTAACCAGGTGTGGCAAATGGACGTCACACATGTTCCGCAGTTTGGCAGATGGCAGTACATGCACGTTTGCATTGATACCTTTTCACAATTTGTCTGGGCAACGGCACAAAAAGGGGAGACTGCTTCCCACGTGGAGCAGCACCTCCTTTCCTGCATCGCGGCAATGGGCAAACCGCGGCACGTGAAAACCGATAACGCACCATCCTACAGTTCTAGGCAGTTGGCTAACTTCATGGCCACTTGGGATATCAAGCATACTTTTGGCGTTCCTTACAATCCGCAGGGGCAAGCGATTGTGGAACGGGTCAATCGGACACTAAAGTCCTATATTGACAAACAAACAGAAAGGGGGGAGCCACCAGCCCTCCCCAAGTCACAGGGTCAGGCACAGCATTGTCTGAATAAGGTATTGTTCACGTACAATCACCTTAATGTTTTTTCGGATTGCACGCCGCAGGAGAAGCACTTCCGCCATTCGGAAGCTCTCCCGCGACCGATGGTCCGATACCGGGTGTCACCGGACCCTTCTTGGAGGGGCCCGGCACCACTCGTAACCTGGGGAAGAGGGTATGCTGCAGTTATGTCTCCTACAGGTGTCATTTGGATTCCAGCTCGGTGTGTCAAGCCTCATTTGGAACCACATGGCGTGGACCCAGGCCGACCCGAGTCCGATCCCAGAGATGGAGGACCTCACCCTGACCGAGGGGACCCGGCGGAAGAAGCGGCGACAGCGGACGGAGCCGAAGGTCACCTGGGGGATGGTCAAGATCCTTTGCCGTGAGGCTGAGGCCGTCATCCGACGCGAGGAGAGGGAACCGACACCGGAGAACTTCATGGCTGCAATCCTTGCCCAGATTACTGCCAACACCGTGGCAGTCACCATCATCCTGATCCTCTCCCTATTTGCCGGGGGAGGCGTTCAGGCTGCCTCACTAAAGGCCAACGACTTGATGCCAGGTGGAGACCTCTCTGCCCGGATCCACTACAACATATGGGAAAGGTTGGCGGGTCTCGTCAACCAGTCCGATTTTTGCCTGAAGCAGGACATTGGTTCTGCCTCAATCTTGAGCACCTGTCTCATCCCTGTGTGCCACACTCCAGGCGTGCACCCCAGGGATGACGACTGGCTAGTGAAACGGATTTTCAGCCCGTACAACCCAGCAAGCTCCTCGGAGTATGCCCGCTGGGAGATGCGGCTGACAATGACTTTGCCGGCTGACGCAGCCACTCTCCACACTCCTCGAGTGGCGGTCAGCCCGAACTCTACTTGTGCCCGAATGACCGGCTGCTCCGCAGTCGGCCGTAGGCGCCGTTGCCTTGAAGTCGGCAGCGGCAACTGGACTTGTAATAACCCACAGACACTTGGCTCAATGTATGCTCATGTCACCCTACCTTCAGGATGGTTCTTTACATGTAACCAGTATACTTGGAACTACATTCCCACAAATGTACCAGATTCTATATGTTGCATTAGTCGTTTGACACTGTTACTCCCCACTAAGGATATGATTGCCCCAAGCACAAATGTTTCAGATGTCTCCTCACCCATTCGACATACCCGTGCCACCCAGTTAGACAGCTCATGTGATAGCAACATTAGGGTCCTTAGCCCAGCTGAATACGTCTCGTTGGCAGTCAGCATACTTGGCGTGCCAGGCTTAGCCGTCGGCAACGCTCGGAGAATTGGTCAATTGGC
Organism: Bradypodion pumilum; assembly: GCA_035047305.1. NCBI lineage: Eukaryota > Metazoa > Chordata > Lepidosauria > Squamata > Chamaeleonidae > Bradypodion > Bradypodion pumilum. The sequence continues at coordinate 188,957,183 of JAWDJD010000003.1, forward strand.
TTGCGGGTTAGCTAAAGCCATTAACCATACCTCCTCGGCGATAGCGCTGCTCAATCAGGAGCAGGCAGAGCTTCGCCATGCCATTCTTGACGATCGAGCGGCTATAGACTATCTTCTGTTATTGCACCACTTGGGTTGCGAATCTGTCCATGGCATGTGTTGCTTTAATCTCACTGACAACTCACGCAAGGTCCAGAGCCAGCTCACAGACATCCACACCCTAGTCAAGAACATTAAGCAGGGTTCGATATGGGATTGGTGGAGTTCGTTATGGTCATGGCTCCCGTGGGGGTGGCTCCAGACGACGCTCCAAGTGATCGTGGGGGTGATAGTGCTAGGCATAGCAGGATGCTGTTTCATGCAATGTATCCCCTCACTGTTCTCACTGTTGTCGAGGTGCCCCTCATGGGGGGAACCCCGAAGCGTCATTCCCACTCATCAGCTGATGCCCCTCCTGCGCAGAGTCGCCTGTCAGGTTCCTAAACAATAGAAAAAGGGGAGATGCGGATTCCGCATGCCCAATTGGCATAACTTGCCTCTGGCAGAGGTTACACCGGTGAAAGAGGTTCCTGGTCACTGGCCCTTGCCTGTACGGAAATTGGGGGAGCGAATCAATAGTATAAATCATAAGGGTTTATTCACCCACACCCGACCTGACCGGCGGTTCTGCTGAGAGAGCAGAACGCTAACCTCCATTACCCATTAAGCAATTACTGACTCACAGGTCAGCCTAATCTTTGGTGCAAATAGAAGCCATATTTACCCTGGCGTAAGCCTCGAACAATGGTTTTCCCCAGTCAGTGTTTGCCCGAGTTAATTAACTTCCCCAAGAGAGATTCCCCATTAACCCGAGTAAATGGGTGATGTGATTTTCTGTCAGATGACGGTTCTTCCCTGTATTGCCTTCTGATCTATAAATGATGATGCTTTTCCCTCAATAAACCACTGATCTGATCTCGCTCCATATTGCCTCGTATTGTTACTTGATCAGTCTCCTCCGGGACCCAACGGCCGTCCTAGCAGCCCCGATTCCTACACCAGTGATTGCACAGGAGCTGTGGAATGTTTCAGGAGTTCTCTGTTTGGACAGGAGCAAAAAAAGTACTGGACACATTCAGATTAGCATTTGTGTCATCTGGTCAGAAAAAATAATTGAATGCGCCCATTTTGTAAGCAAAGCAAATCCTGCGATTTTGATGGCGTAGTCAGACACATAGACTTTTCAGCAGACAGGCATTAAGTCCAATTTCTGAAGAGATCTGGGGGCAGGTTGGTCCACTGTTTTTAACAGCATCTGCACCTGTTGGATGCTGGAACAGTCTCAGTGCTCCCCAATGTGCCCCTTTTGAGCCACAGTCAGGGGGTTTAACTTTTTTGGTTCATACCCATATATGCCATTCCCATGTTGCTCCTCCCCTTGAACAGGAATGGATGCTTTTCAGGGTGATCCAGGCACTTGTTTAGCAGAGGCCTTGAATTTGACCCCTTTAGCACTTGCATTTAAAGTTTGCATTTATTTCTAGTCTAACTCTTCCAGCTTGTCAATAATTTGACTGCTGCCAAATAACTGTCAAGGTTTCAGTAATAGCACTTGAATTAAGTTTCACCCCCTCCTCCTATTCATTCATGTTCAAGAAAGATTTCTTCCCAGAATGTGGGCAAGTAGTTTGCAGACATGTCAATATGCATATAGAGACATGTCTCAAAAAAGTGTGGTAATATTTTCATTATCTGCAAAGGATTTGGAGGTAGAAAGTCAGAGTGCTATATTAAGAAAAACATTTTGAAGAAGAAATCTTTGGTATTAATAATACTTGTAACTTTCAGGCCCGCACTGGGGCACCAAATTACCGGGACGGGCGACTGCACGCCTCTACTGAGAACCCATAACTTAAAGGGCCACACCACCTCGGCACTTTCTGCTTCAGCTCCCCTCACAGGGCTCCCATCGGCCCTGTGGGAGAAAGTCCAAAGCACTTTGGCAGTGACTGGAGATTATCAGCGCCGCTGCTGAAACACTTCGGACTTTCTCCCACAGGGCCGAGGGGAGCCCTGCGAGAAGAGCCAAAGTGGAAACTGTCGAGGTGGCATGGCCCTTTAAGTTATGGGTTCTCAATAGAGGCGCACATGGCAGCCTGTCCTGGTAATTAGGCGCCCCAGCACGGGCCTTGTAACTTTCCTTTCCTCTAGGGACATGAAATATAGTGGTTTAGCATCCCAGTAAGAGTTTAGATTTAGGATAATGGCCAAGTGTGAATTTGGAGGATTTTTAGCTGTTTTGGTAGACCTAAGACCAACTCTTTAACAGCACATCATACCAGGAATATATATTGCTGTTTGATATCTAAGTGTAGAAGTCCTGCGTTTAAAATATATTTTGGTTTCTGGGGTTGTAGAGGAAAGCTATACCTGGGGCAGATCAAAATTGAAATAATATGAGGTTACTAACAGTCACAAGGAATTCATTCTGAATATAGCCCATGGGAATGGGCCTTTCAAATTATTAATTCATCTTTGCTTGAGTGCCATGTGCCCTCCAGCTTAAAAGAAATAGCTATTCAGCCATTCTCAAATGGTGCTACAGATGAAGGTAGCAGCTTTAGACTTGTAGCTAGCCTACCTTTTATGGGCAAGGTGATTGAGAAGGTCATGGCAGATCAACTGCAGGCATTCTTGGATGAAATCGATTGTTTAGAGTAATTCTATTGGGGTTCAGGCCTCATCACAGTACCAAGACTGTACATGTTGACCATGGTATCCTAAGAAAGAGGCTGTCAGGGCTAAGAATCAGAGATGTGGTGTTAGAGTATGGTATATCCATTCCTTTCTCAACAGAGAATTCAACTCAGGGAAGCTGTGTTGTCTCCATGAGGACTTTGTGCTCCGGCATTTATCATAAGAACAGCCTTGCTGGAACAGGCCACAGCCCATCCAGTCGAGCATTCTGTCTCACACAGTAGCTCACAATTTGCTTCAGGGTATTCTCAAGCAGATGCCTTCACCTGCTTAGGATTCCCTGGAAATGACATTATCTCCTTGATATTATTCAACATCTATGTAAAGCTGCTAGGATGGTGGCCATCCAGAAATTTGGAGCTCATTGTCATCAACATAATGATGACATGTAACTCTCTCTCTCCTTTGCATCTTCTGCAGAGGATGCAGTCTGATACCTTGAGGATGGGATTAGACCAGTGTTTCCCAACCTTTGGTTTTTGGACTTCAATTCCCAGAAGCCTAAGTCAAATCGCCAAAGCACTAATCAGCACTGACTTAGGCTTCTGGGAATTAAAGCCCAAAAACCAAAGGTTGGGAAACACTACATTAGAGCAAACAAGCTGAGACTTGATTTTGACAAGATGAAGGTACTGTTGTTGGGGGCCTGATCCCTTCTTTGGATGGAAATGTCCTTGCTTTTTCTTTCTTTATTTGTGTCAGACACACCACTAGCATATAATAATATACAAAGCTAAAATTAGCATATCTAAAACAAAACAGAATTAAAAGGGCCAATATCAGGCCGCATCAACAGCATTTCCTCTTGTCAACATAAGGTCCTCCTCAGTGCACGTTGAGGGGCATCATTTGCATTGTATCATATGGGATATAGTTTGTTCTTCTCCACATCCACACAATCTGTCATCTACAGGGAAACTCCACTTTCTCAGATTAGCCTTTGATCTTCCTGCCCCAGTCTTTCCTTTGAGGGACCAGGTTTGCAGCCTGGGGGTCATCTTAAACCCAGTGCTCAATTTATAACAGATTGCGGCAGTTCGTAAAGCCGCATTTTCCCATCTACACCCCTACTTGGACAATATCCTGACAATTTTGGTCCAGGTATTGGTAATCTCTGGGATTGACTAATCTAATCCTCTCTACATGGAACTTGTTATGGAAATTACAATGGGTCCAGAATACTTTGGCCAGGTTGATTTTCGGGGTAATAAATTTCATCATATCACCCAGTTACACTGTCTCCCCATTCCTTTCTGTATCTGGCACACGGTGTTAACATTAACTTAAAAGGTCCTATACAATTTCTTCTTTTTTCAGTGGCGTACCTGATTCCAAATATTGGCTATCCTCATGGTGGTCAGCCATGAAGATTGTCCTGGGAATATAATGCAGTGGCCTTCCATTTGCCTGCTGCATTGCAGTATAACACCCATACCACCAGTGGTGGGATTCAGCAGGTTTGCCACAGCTGGCCAGAACCGGTAGCAGAAATTCTGGCTGGCCCCACCCATCCAAGTTTTGAAATAACACAGGGCTTTCCCCCTGTCCATGCCCACCATACCACGCCCACAGAGTAGGTAGTAAACATTTTTGAATTCCACCACTGTGTTCCATCGATCCAGTTCTGAGAGTCACTTTCTAGTCCTGAGCCCTTTTGGCACACAAAGTCCTCATCGGCCCCAGGCCAGTATTGATGAGGCTGCTACCCTCTATCAAGATGGATTTAAGTGGGATTTCGCTTAATCCACTTGGGGACCATCACTCTTCCTTGTGGCCTTCCCTGCCCAAGGCTGTTAGTTCTCAGAGCTGTCAGATTAGTTAGCTACCACCCCTGCTTTTCTGGTCACTGATAAGTGTCACAGAAGAGCCTGCTAGTTGAACAGTATGGCTGAGAAATAGAATTTCCTTCTGTGGTTTCTTTACTGGTTGAAGGGATGAATAAGGAAATGATTCTACATGGGGTGGGGAAAGCTGCTGAAGATTTAGTAGAGCTGTCCTTTGTCACAAGCTGGTACCATCTGGTCAGAAGCAGAAGCATGAAGCAAGCTTTGCTACTGAATCTTTGCCATGTGGATTACTAGACTTGGTATTGCTTCAGATAATGTCTGCATCCCACACAAATAAAAATAATAATAAAGAAAACCTGAAAATGTCTTCTTAAATACAGCAGAGATTCCAGGATGTGGATTGGCTGGAAAATGTTATGGCACAAAAATGAAACACCACCACCACCGCATTGGGACTTTGAATCATGGCCAGTGTTTCAGCACTTCACTGAAGAATGGTTTAAGGAATAATATTTGGATTAGCTAAACAAATAGGAAATGTGTATGCGTGGTAAATTTGGTCTGTAGGTTGCATAAGGAAACTCTAACCTCAACACATGTAATTGCCTTAAAGGAACTGTCAAGCTTTTAATCCTGCAAATTACCGTTGTCAATCCTATTGTTTCACAGAGAGATTTATTTCAGAGCAGTTTCCATTTGTATTAGAAGCTAAACAACTGCTTCAAAAGAATGCCTCCAGAATTCTTGACTCCACTGCTGGCTACTGATATGTCCTTACTGAAATACTCTTTACACACACTCCCAGCGACATAAGGTCACAGGTATAGAAGGGCCATTGTTCCATGACTGAGCACATGTTCTGGATGCAGTGGGTCCCAAGTTCAATTGTTGATATCTGTGTGTACGGACAGAAATGTATCTGCCGAAAACGCTGAAGAACCTCTGCCTGTCAGTTTGGATGCTACTGGGCTAGACGGATTCAGTAAAAAGCAACTCCCCATATTCTTAAGCATAGTTATCATGTAATCCTTTGCATATTTATTCAGAAATAAGGTGCTCTAAAGCTAAGGGAGCTTATTCCCAAGTAAGTGTAATTAGGATTAAGCCAAATAAATCAAGAGAGAGTTTGTGTATAAACTATCCACTTCCCCGCCTACAGAACTGGCGCCATGACAGAAACAGGTTTCAGGCAGTTTGATGTAGGCAGATTGCACAACAGGCAGTAACTCCATGCCCACATGAATGGGTCATTTAAACATTCTCACAAAAGCTCCCACACAGTATCTGGGAACCTGACAAATTGTGATTTTACTGATTGGACTAGTAAACTACTGGGTGATGGGTATCCTTAAATGAAATCCACCCTGAGTTGTCTAAGGGCAGAATTTACATTGACTTGTGCACACAAAGCAGGCTTTGGGCTATTGCAAAATGGCATTATAAATTGGACAAGAAATAATGGAAGCAGGTCATATAATAGCTTCACTCCTACTGCATTGCAGAATGTGGGTGGTATGAAAAATGGCATTAATGTGTAAATAAGCGTCGTGTGGGTGTGTATGGTATTGCTTGCCTTGAGCATCATTAGTAAACAGCTTCTTGAAGGTTGACCATTAATCAGCACATGAAAACTGTGCCCCTTGAGCTCAAAACATTTCCCCATTTTAGAGAAGAAAAAGTGCACTTTTGATTTTTCAGCTCTCAGTTCTTATACACAAAAATCCATCCTAGACTCCCATCCCTCAACGTTGTATTTTAGTAACCTAATTTTGGGTGTATGAGAGACTTATTGTGAGGCATCTTGCTTTTACCCTTGTTAAACAACTGGAGCAGACCTACAACAAGAAAGTGATCCAGGGCAGTGTTGTACTGTGGCTGGTTCTGAACGGTTCTTGCGAACCGGTAGCGGAAATTCCAGGCCACGCCCACTTGGCTGGCCACACCCATCTCTCAGCCTCCCCCTCCCAGCATCACCGGAAATGCATCCCATTCACCTTGCCCAGGCACGCTTTCATCTCCGCACTTCCCTCACACCTTCGGCCCTGGGCGAGGCAAATGGGACACGTTTCCGACGGTGCTGGGAGGAGGAGGCCGGTGCCAGCCCACCAACCCATCCCGCTCACCTCCCAGCAGCACTGGTGGCAACACTTCCCATGCGCCTATCCCAGGGCTGAAGGTGCGCTTGGCGGCGCTGGGAGGGGGAGGCCAGTACCAGCCTACCAACTCGCACTGTTCACCTCCCAGCAGCGCTCCCCACCAGTGAAAGCCAAGAGAGCAAGCCAAGGTAGATTTATTTTCTTTCTTTCCCCCTTTTTTGTGGGTTTTTGAGGTCACACCCAGATAGCCATGCTCACAGATAGCCACGCCCACCGAGTGGGTAGTAATTATTTTTACAGAGCATCAGTGATCCAGGGGTAGCTTCTCCTTTATAAAAACACTGTGGTTTCTCAACCTTGAGCCACCATATGTTCGTGGACTTCAATTCCCAGAAGCCATGATCAGCAGGTGTGGGCTTCTGGGAATTGAAGTTCAAGAACACCTGTAGGCCCAAGGTTGATAAACCCATCAATGTATTTCCATAATAGTTCCAGTCCTTAATGCTACCCATCCTGCTTCTGTTATGTAAGGATAAAATTTTGGCTGCAACTCAGATATAAGGAGGGGAAATGTGGTTTGTATACTTGGGGGAAATATTTAAGACTATAATATCTTAAGACTTCAATGTAGCAAAAAGAAAAATATTTAGCTTACGGTATATTATTTTTGGGACTGCAGTGGCTCAAGTGGCTAAGATGCTGACTGGGAGGCAGTTTACCGATTCCCGAGTACTGCAGGACAGAAGGAGCTCCCGTCTTTGTCCCAGCTCCTGCCAACCTAGCAGTTCGAAAGCAAGAAATTGCAAGTACAGTGGTACCTCAGATAAAGTCCGATTCAGATAAAGTCACGGTTTTCAAGCACACGTGATGCATCGCATAAAATCCAAAACCGCTAAAAAATGGACGTTATATGAGGTATTTAGTATAGGAACATCAGATGAAGTTCATTTTTGGACGTTATCTGATGCATCACCCATTTGATTTGGATAAAGTCCAAACTTGTGGAACGGAGTTTGGACTTTATCCAAGGTTCTACTGTAGACTGCTGTGGCTCAAGTGGCTAGGACGCTGACTGGGAGGCGGAAGGTCAGCAGTTCGATTCCCGAGTACTGCAGGACGGAGTGAGCTCCTGTCTTTGTCCCAGCTCCTGCCAACCTAGCAGTTCAAAAGCAAGAAATTGCAAGTAGATAAATAGGGACCACTTCGGTGGGAAGGTAACAGCGTTCCATGCGCCCCGGTGTCTAGTCATGCCTGCCACATGACCATGGAAACATCTGCAGAAGCAGACAGCGCTGGCTCTCCGGCTTTGAAACAGAGATGAGCACTGAACCCTAGAGTCGGATACGACTGGCTTTCGAGCAAGGGAAACCTTTACCTTTACCTTTTACTGTAGATAAATAGGGACCACTTCGGTGGGAAGGTAACAGCGCTCCGTGTGCTCTGGTGTCTAATCATGCCTGCCACATGACCACGGAAATGTCTGCAGAAGCAGACAAGGCTGGCTCTTTGGCTTTGAAACAGAAATGAGCACTGAACCCTAGAGTCAGATACGACTGGCTTTCAAACAAGCGAAACCTTTACCTTTACCTATATTATTTTTAAACACCATTATGATCCACACCCCAAAGTTCTTCTGTCTGGAAAAGGTAAAGGTCTCCCTTGCTCAAAAGTCAGTTTCGTCCGACTCTAGGGGTTGGTGCTCATTTCCGTTTTTACAGCCAAAGAGCCAGCGCTGACTGTCTGCAGATGTTCCATGGAATGCTGTTACCTTTCCTGCTGAAACGGCACCAATTGCTTTGCTTTATTTATCCACTTGCAATTTCTTGCTTTGGAACTGCTAGGTTGGCAGCAGGAGCTGGGACAGAGACGGGTGCTCACTCCATCATGCAGCACTCAGGCCTCGAACTGCTGACCTTCTGCCGTCAAGTTCAGCGTCTCTTAAACACTAAGCCACCGACCGCGGCCCTCTTCTTTCTGGAACACCAAAGATCTGATGAAGAGAGCACAGCAGAGGTTATACTTCTTGAGAATCCTCAGGAAGAACAATCTTTCAAAGGACCTGCTGTTGGCATTCTACCACTGTACCATACAGAGTGTGTTAACCTATGGTCTGTGTGAATGGTTTGGGAGTTGTACAGCTAGGGAAAGAACAATGCTGTCAAGGGTCATAAAGACTGCGGAGGGGATAATCGGGCGTACTCTTCCCACTCTAGATCAAATCTACGCCACCAGATGTTCTAGGAAAGCTGTAGAGATTGCGCAAGATAGTACGCACCCCAGAAATGATCTCTTTCAGCTTCTGCCTTCTAGAAGAACGTATAGGGCAGTGCTTCTCAACCTTTGGTTTTTGGACTTCATTTCCCAGAAGCCTAAGTTTAGTGTCTTGCAAGGAAGACAATGGAAGGAGCCGCAGTAGGGCTAAACACAACTTTATTGCATGATGATCAGGGTGAACATGAGGTAATGGCGGACAAAACAGCTCTATTTATAGTACACTGTACATTTGAATATCCCGGGTGGTAGCTCATTAGCTACTGTCCGCGTGACGTCATAGATCATCACGCCCATCTTCTCCAGGTGTGGTGTGGCGGGAAGGTTTCCCGCTCTTCAGGTATTCGGGGAATCTGTACCATGTGAGCCGGATGCTCGCTACTGCCATCTGTGGCCACTTAGCTCGCATCTTTATACAGCTTGCTACAATGTGTCTTTGATTAGATACAATTGGATACATTGACTGTTTACATTCTGTTAAAGGGAAACTTGCAACATTCATTCGATACATAACACCAAGTCAATGCCCCAAAACACTGATCAGCCTAAGTACTGGCTTAGGAGCTTCTGGTAATAGGAGTCCAAAAACCAAAGGTTGAGAAGCACTGGTATAGGGTCATAAAGACCAGGACCAGCCGCTTGAGGAATAGTTTCTACCCAAAAGTGGTTCTGGCTTTGAATGCAGTGCATTGCAGTCTATGAGAGAGCTTCTGCAAATAGTTTTTAGAGTTTTTAGAGCCTTAGAGTTTTAGAGCTATTGAGGGGTTAAATGTGTATATGTGGGGTGGGAGTATGTTGATAATTTTGTATAGTTGTATTTTGTTTAGGTTTTGTTGAGTTGATAAGTGGTGTCCCCCCCCCCCAAAAAAAAAACTCGTTCTGTGCAGGACAATGACAATAAAGATTTATCTATCTATCTACTTTAAAAAAATGAATAAATACCTAGCCCACGAGTTCTCAGGCAACATGGAAGACACGCTCTCTTTTCTCGTTCTTAAAGTTAAGCTCATTAACTTTCAAATGTGGAAATCATACACAATGCGAGGGTGGTGGATCGGGTTTAAAAGAATAAAAAACAGGGGCTAACGGTATTAATCCACAGAAAAAAATTGCAAGGTTGAAGCTCAAGCAATAATATTTATTCAAAAATAAAAGTACTTATATTCAGTATAACTTCAAAATAAATTTCTTGTATTCAGTGAAACTGTAATCCAATAATTTCCTCAATGGGAGTTCAAAATGGAAGTCTCTTATAGTCAATTATGGAGCAATCCAACACGTAATAGTATCATGTACAAAGAATGAATTTCTCGCACTTCATAGAACAGTCCAACAATTGAATAATCATGCTTCAAAATTGAATTTCTCACACTTCCAACCCATTCCGATAAATGGTTTTCGAGAAAATTCTTCATCAGGGCCCAACCAGGGGCAGTGGCCACACGCCGGATTTAGCTTTTTTGTCAGAGCGGGAGCTGAGTGATCTGATATTACAGAAATTAGACATAACACCTGTGCCATGGTCAGATCACTTTCTGGTGACTCTAGACTTTCTGGGGGCGACGTTTCACCGTAGGGAGGCAGGGCCTGTTAAGCTAGCCCACCCCCAGTGACTAATGGATCCTGATGGATTCAAGCGGGAACTGGGGGATTTTTCTCTGGATCGGTTAAGCGATTCACCTGAGGCGCTGGTTGACCTGTGGAACAGGAAGACAATGGCAGCCTTGGATGAAATCGTGCCATCACGGCCTCTCCGTGGGGCTAGGTCATCCCTGTGGTTCACTAAAGAACTGCGGGAGCTAAAACGGATGAAGAGATGCCGAGAGCGCCGCTGAGGGAAGAGTCAGACTGAGTCTAACTGGACACTGGTTAGAACTGTTATTAGGGCAATATTTCACCACCCTTATTGCATCCGCAGATAATCGCCCAGCCACCCTGTTCCGGGTGACCAGGTCTCTCCTCGGTAGAGGGGGGCCGGTGCCTGTTTGGCAGGGTTCAGCTGAGGTTTTCGCTGATTACCTGATGGATAAAATCACTCAGATTCGCTCGGGACTGAACCTCGGCGTGGATGGGGAGAGTCAGGAGGGAACTGGACCACAGTCTTGCCGTGTCATCTGGGAATGGTTTGATCCAGTTGTCCCTGATGAAGTGGACAGGCTCCTTGCTGCTGTTCGCGCTACTACCTGCCCTTTAGATCCCTGTCCTGCCGGCTTGGTGAAAGCATCTAAGGCAGTGACAGGCGGCTGGGTCAGGGCGATAATTAATTCATCTTTATGGGAGGGGGTATTCCCTGCACCTTTAAAACGTGCTTTGGTGTGCCCCCTCTTAAAAAAACCTGGTCTCGATCCAGCAATTCCAGCTAATTATAGGCCGGTCTCCAACCTTCCCTTTTTTAGGAAGGTATTGGAGAAGGAGGTGGTGCGGCAGTTGTGGGAGTCCTGGATGAAGCAGATTATCTGGACCCCTTTCAGTCAGGGTTCAGGCCCGGACATGGTACGGAGACGGCATTGGTCGCACTGATGGATGATCTCTGGCGAGAAAGGGATGGAGGCCATCCAACCATCCTTGCTCTCCTTGACCTCTCAGTGGCTTTCGATACCGTCGACCATGGTATCCTTCTGGAACGGCTCCGAGGATTGGGGATCCAGGGCACTGTGTTGTCCTGGTTTTCCTCATTCCTGAAGGGCCATGCCCAGTCGGTGTGGTTGGAGAGTGAGATGTCCAGCCCTAGGCCACTCCAATATGGGGTGCCTCAGGGCTCGGTGCTATCTCCTCTCCTATTTAATATCTACATGAAACCGCTGGGTGAGATCATCTGTTGCCACAGGGCGCAGTACCATCAGTACGTGGATGACACCCAAGTGTACATCTTGTCTCATGGTGATCCCAGTGATGCTGTCAAAGTCCTGTCCGAGTGCTTGGCGGCTGTTGGGGTCTGGATGGGGGACAATGGATTACAACTCAACCCTGGCAAGACTGAGTGGCTATGGATTAGGGGCCCGGTGTTATCTCGGGAGCTACCATCGTTGGTTTTGGATGGGGCTAGTCTGCCCCAGACAGATCCGGTGCACAACTTGGGGGTCCTCCTGGACTCGCGACTGCTGCTTGAAGATCAGGTAGCGGCCATGGCCAGGAGGGCTTTTGCCCAACTTTGGGTGATTCGCCAGTTGTGCCCACTCCTAAACCGGGACTCCTTACTCATGGTCACTCATGCTCTGGTCACCTCTAGACTAGATTATTGCAATGCACTCTACATGGGGCTGCCCTTGACAACCATCTGGAGGCTGCAGTTGGTCCAGAATGCTGCTGCTCGGGTTGTGATGGGGTGTGGGCGTTATGCTTGCGCCTCACCACTGCTTCGGGAGCTGCACTGGCTTCCAATTTACCTCCGGGTGCAATTCAAGGTGCTGGTGATGACCTTTAAAGCCCTATATGGTAGTGGGCCAGGATACCTAAGAGACCGCATCACCCCAAGAACGTCTGTCTGTCCAACCAGAGCGGACCGGAGGGGCTCTCTGCTTGTACCATCTGATAGAGGGGCCCGTCTCTCTAGCACAAGAAGGAGGGCTTCTCTGTGTCCTCTCCGGCCCTATGGAACCTCCTGCCAGCGGAACTAAGGCTGCAGACAGAATTGCTGCCCTTCAGGAAATATCTGAAAACATGGCTAGCGGGGCAGGTGTGGGGTCCTGAAGATGTCATGACCCCCAACTACTGGTTGGTTTAATATCAAAGTAATCTTCCACTTTTTAATGTGTGGGGGTTTTAGTGGGGTAATTTGTTTTAATAGGGTTGTTCTTGTTTTAAGGGTTTTAAGATTGTATGCCACCCAGAGTCTTTGTGAGTTGGGCGGCTATATAAATATGAACATAAATAAATAAATAAAATTAACATATATCCTTTTGCGTCAATGGCGTCACTCGGTTACTCTTTCAGTGCCTAATGAAATCCAATTTTGAAGCATGATTATTCAATTGTTGGACTGTTCTATGAAGTGCGAGAAATTCATTCTTTCTACATGATACTATTACGTGTTGGATTGCTCCATAATTGACTATAAGAGACTTTCATTTTGAACTCCCATTGAGGAAATTATTGGATTACAGTTTCACTGAATACAAGGAATTTTTTTTGAAGTTATACTGAATATAAGTACTTTTATTTTTGAATAAATATTATTGCTTGAGCTTCAACGGTGCAATTTTTTTCCTGCGGGTTTAAAAGAAGGCAATCGTGACGGTGCCACTCATTGGTGAAAACTAGCCCCTCCTTCTTTGCTTAGCTCCGCAGGGTTTGCTCTGCGAGCCAGAAATGGAGAGCACGGGAAGAAGGACATGCCCGGTACACACCTGTCAAGTTTTGGATTTGGAAATAAGGGAAATTTCCTGGCAAATGTGGGACATTTGACAGCTATGCTTGTCCTGTGCTGCCCTCCAATGGCGGCAATGGGCATTGCAGTCTAATTAATAAGGGGTGACGGTGGGAAAGAGAGTAAAATAAGGGGTTTTCCTGGCCAATAAGGGATACTTGACAGCTATGGCCCGGTAGTAGTCCTGCCTGTCCGCCTTCACTGGGTGACCGTGTCGCAGCCGTCTTAGTAAGAAAGGGAAGGACAAGGGACGCCTGCCTGGAACACCGTAGCGGGTAGAATTTCCGCTCTTGCCTGGCCACGCCCCCTGCTGACGTAGCTCGGGAGGCAGAACCAATAAGGGGAGAGCGACCCACGTGCAGGTAAAGTCAAGGTTCGATCGGGTGCGGCAGTAAGAATTGAGCTGACGGCGGCAGCGGCGTAGTCGGCTGACAGATGTAACACGTACAGCGGAGGGACGGGACGGGACGGGAGGGAGGGAACCTCTGAGCCACGCCCCCTCCGTCCCCCAGCGCGCCAATCGGCTTAGGAGGAGGCACCACTCTCTCTCCCTCGCGCTTTCTCTCCCCCCCCCTCGTCCTTCCCCGCGTGCCAGTGTTTGGAAGGGAGGAGGAGGAAGGAGGGGAGAGAGAGAGAGGATGAGGCTCTAGACCAGACCTCAGGCTGCGCCCAAAGAGGCGGCGGCGGCGGCAAAGCTGCTGGGTGTCCCCGGGAGAAGCCGCCGCCACGGCCGCTCCCAGGATTTAAGCCCTTGGGCTTGTGGAGCAAGAAGAGAGGGAGGAGGACCGGCGGGAGAGATGGCGACGACGTCCCTGGTGTCCCCCGAGACTCGGAAGTTCACGCGGGCGCTGAGCAAGCCGGGCACGGCGGCCGAGTTGAGGCAGAGCGTCTCGGAGGTGGTGCGGAGCTCCGTCCTGGTGGTGAGTGAGTGGGTGAGAGCGAGGCCAGGCGGGCAAGGGAGGGAAAGCGCCTCCTGCCTGGGTCATCATGGGAGGGATGGGGGAGGCGTCTGCGTGGCGCTGGTGGAGGCGCACCTGAGAGGATGGGACAGGGGCACACACACACACAGAAAGAGAGAGAGAGAGAACGTCACGCAAACACACAGAGGATGCCACACACACAAACACAGAAAGAGAGAAGCTCTCTCTCTCGCTTGACACACACATGCACACACGCAGAGAGAGAGAAAGAGAGAGAACATCACAAATGCACAAGGAAAGAGAGAGAAAGAACGTCACACAAACACACAGAGGATGCCTCACACACAAACACAGAAAGAGAATCTCTCTCTCACACTCTCTTGGCACACACACACACACACACACAGAATGTCACACAAATGCACAAGGAAAGAGAGAGAGAACATCACACAAACACACAAAGGATGCCCCACACACACAAACAGAAAGAAATAATGTCTCTTTCACTCTGTCTTGCACAGAGAGGGAGAGAGAGAGAGAGAGAGAGAATGTCACACAAACACAAGGAAAGAGAGAGAGAACGTTACACAAACACACAAAGGACGCCACACACACAAACAGAAAGAGAAAGAATGTCTCTCTCACTCTGTCTTGCACACACACACACACACACACACACACACACACACAGAATGTCACACAAACGCACAAGGAAAGAGAGAGAGAGAAAATCACACAAACACATAGAGAGGATCTCTCTCACACTCTTGACACACACACACACACACACACACAGAGAATGTCACACAACTGCACAAGGAAAGAGAGAGAACGTCACACAAACGCACAAAGGATGCCACACACACAAACAGAAAGAGAAAGAATGTCTCTCACTCTGTCTTGCACACAAACACACACACACACACACACACACACACACACACACACACACACACACACACACACACACACACATACACACACACACATACACACACACACAGAGGGAATTTGTCACCCAAAAAGATCCCCCACCCCTATTATGCTACTGAAATAGAAAGTTGATGGATGGGAACCTAGGATGTGTGTGTGTGTGTGCATGCGCATACACTTTCTTTTCCTCCCTCCCGCCCTTACTTTGCCCCACCATTGTTTCTCAGGTAGGAGGTGGAGGGTGGCCAGGAGAAGGATTCTCCTCCCCTCTTCCTCTCCTTTCCCAGGCATGGGCTTGCTGGGGCAGAACTGAAGTTTTAGGTTGGGATTGGTGGTGGTGGTGGTGGTGGTGGTGTGTGTGTGTGTGTGTGTGTGTGTGTGTGTGTGTGTGTGTGTGTGTGTGTGTGTGTGTGTGTGTGTGTGTGTGTGTGTGTGTGTGTGTGTGTGTGTGTGTGTGTGTGTGTGTGTGTGTGTGTTACGGAAACACCTGGGGCCCTTTCTTCATCTCCATCTATTCTGCCTTCCTACTTGCTGATAATGCCGCCAGACCCTAAGGTTGTCTACTCTGAAGTAAGTCCCCTTAACTGTAGAGGAATTCCGTCACCAGTCCTTAATTCTTCTGCCAGAAATAAAGTGTCCCCCTTTGCGCTGAGTGAGGCTCAGTCTCCAGGTAAGTTGTGGAAGGAAATAAAGAGAGGTCTGTCCACTGTATATATACTTAGTCCCTTTTCTCCTCATCCCTAGCATGATTCTTTCTTTTTTTCAAATACTGTACTGTACTTTGTGTTGAAATTTCCAAGGTTTATTTTGATCAGTGGCTAAAAGAGTGTTTGGTTAGGCATAGAAAAGGAGGTGCCTACTTCCGGCTGGGCTTTCCCAATTCTATTTTCTTCCTCACCTGCCTGTTATTGCGACGTATTTCCCATTGCCCAAATCCTTCTGTTTCCTGTTCTTTTTCATTGGGATACTGACTGCACAGGAACAGGATAGAGGAGGAAGAGGCACCTTTCCATCTATTGGCTCCAGGCGTGCACTTTTCCCTTCTCTGCAAAAACTTCCGTCCATTCACACTGAATCCCGCCTTCGCTTCCTTCCAGTAATGTGCAGCAATGAATGAATGAATTTCTAGAAAAGTTTGGAGGGGGAATTCCTTCTTGCGTATGTTAATAAAGTTAGTAGCAATATAAAAAAAACATTCCTGTACGATATTCAGGTGGGTTTAAAAATACACATAAACGTACTGTGCTTTTAAATCAAATAGCTCAGTTTTTAGTTATCTGGTCTTGAAGTCAGAGGTTGGGAGTTTGGTTCCCATCATTGCCTCCTTGATAGGAACTCAACAGGATAATCCATGGGGTCCCTTCCAGCTCTGCATTTTTAAGATAATTAAACCAAACACAGTCCAGAGTCACTGTTTGTTTGTTTGTTTGTTTATTTAGTTCAGTTCATATGGTACCCATCTATATACTGCATAAAACTACTCTGGGCAGCCTACAACATAACAATATACAGTACAAAACATAAGAATGATAAATTACATAATCAACAAAATAATCAGAACGAGACATAAACATAAAATTAAATAATTAAATTAAATGGTAGTGATAATAATAAAACAAAAACAGAACTTTAACAGTAACACACAGCAGCAACCAGCATACAGTATATAATATGACCATGCCGGAGAATAATTAGGCAAGAATTAGGCAGTTCATGGAGGACAAGGGTATCAATGGCTATAATTATGGATACTTAAGGACAACCTCCGGGTTGGAGAGATAGGCAGGATATCTCTCAATGCCATTTCCAGAGAATCCTAAGCAGCAGGTGAAGGCATCTGCTTGGGAATACCCTGAAGGAAATGGTGAGCCACTGTGTGAGACAGAATGCTGGACTGGATGGGCTGTGGCCTGTTCCAGCAAGGCTGTTCTTATGTTCTTATGTAAGAATCTCTCCTGATGCTTACCTAAAGAGATCTGTTTTCAAAATCATCTTAAATGACTGAAAGGAAGAGGCCAGATGTATCTCATGGGTGTTCCAATAGGAGTGGGCTACTACTTAGAAGGCTCAATTCCTGGCCTATGTCTTCTGAGCCTCCCTCAGAAAGGGAACCCACAAGTCTAAAACCAGCAAGGGCTGTGTAAAATGGGCAGCACAACTTTGGAAGAGACGCTCTGACAAGTAACAAGGTCCCACACTGTTTAGGGCTTTGTACCATCACTTTGAACTTGGCAAAGAAGCAAGTGACCAGGAATGAGAACATGTAATCAAACCTTTCACACCCATGATCAATCTGGCTGCTGCATTCTGGACCCACTGGAGCTTCAGTAACAGCTTCAAAGGAAGCTTCATGTAAAGAACATTCCAGTAATAAATTCTTGAGATTACCAGTGCATGGACCAAAGTCGTTAGGGACCTGCGATCAAGGTAGGGTGCAACCAGACAACATGCTGAAGCTGGGAAAAGGCAAATTGAACCGCAGCATTGGCCACAGCTGTAACCAAGTGTATCTGTGGCTATCAGGGTTCCAGTCATAGAAGGTACCTCAGCACAATTTTGGCAGATCTACCTCTGCTCATTACTATAGTTCACCCCATTGATCAGGCCCACCTGTCCATTTGTATACTTTTCAGGGTGCTGATGGGGAGGAGGAAGAGAGAGATATGCTTCTTCCAGCGCAGATCTTTACATCAAAATTTGAACCTACTCCTTAATGTGGAGTACGTGTGGCATGTCCTCGGAAGAACTGTCCTGAGGAGCTAAGGACAGGAAGACTATTGTCATGATGATAGCCAATATCTGGAACAGATACATCACCTGAAGAAGAACTCCTTAATACGTCTACCATATACTAATACTTTATACACTAGTTCTTTAGTCTCTGTCAGTTTTTATCTAATACTGTTGTTTATTCTTTACCCAATCAGTTTGGAAGAATACAATATGTTCTTGTCATTGTGAAAGTAATCTGTATGCTGTTTTGGGGCCATGATGTCTCCTAACTTGTGAAGTGGTAGCAGTGTTAGTCTGTGGACCTGATCCATTAAAGCTAATGTTAAAATACCAGAGTTGGTCTTTAAGGTGTCACAACATTTTTGGTCTTTTTTTTATTTTACTCTGATCTCTGAACGTGTGTGTGGGAAATGGAATAATCTGTGTGTATGTGTTTGTGTGTTGACAGTTGTTCCATTTATCTGTTCAGACTGGAATAGTTGCATTGAAATTTAAATGTAAAGTTCATTGTAAGAATTGACAAGAAACAATTGTCCTGAGTTCTAGTCTAACACTGCACTAAACCATTTTGGTTCTTTTTATGTTAGCTGGGTAGTTTTCATTGTTCCTGAGCTCTTTCTTATGAATATATTTGTGTGTTGTATTTACTAGTTTCTATTTACTAGTTTTTATTAGTTTCTAACAAACTAATTCATAGTCTTGTCACATTGGCCTGTATTTACCACATAGGTTAAATACTATTTTCCTCTGCATTAATAATCACCTTGACTATTAGTGTCAGTAATTTAGGATAATATTATTATTATTATACTGTGGGAAAGGTATTTTACACCAGGTTTGTGGAAGACATGCTTGAGAATTTCATGCAGTACGTGCACCTGTTATATGAGTGTAATTCACTGGAAGTTGCTAGTGAGACGGACAATCACATTAGTCAAAATGCCAAAGGATTACAGAATTTAACAAATACTGTATAAATCATACGGTTATAGGAGTAAGGCCATTGTCAAAGGGAAACCAACAAACAACCTGGATACTCAAGATGTGGTTTTCAAGCTGATATGAAGAATCAATAGATGCCAAGGACCAAAAAAAAAGCAGTTGAAGGCCAAGAAAACATCAAATCCTGACAAAGTTCCTTATAGTTCCTTATAGTTCCTTAAAGTCCAGTAAGGACCTTGCTCAGCATCTGGCAGCTTCACCGGGATGCCAAGTTGATTCTTCTGCAGTCTGAAGAAGCTTGATCAGGAATGGTCTTTGCAGAAGAGTGACAGCATGAAATCACTTTTGCAGAAGGGTGAAAAGGCTAAGATATGCTAACGTTCACAAGGATTGGAATGAGGATCAGTGAAAGAGAGTATTATGGAGAGATGAATTCAAGTTTGAAATTTTTGCCTCCAGTCTCAACAATATGTGAGGAGTGTTGGTGACAGATGGACATTACTAAAATCAGCAACAACAAAGCTGATGTTGGCTTCAGACTTTTGCGCAGTACTGTAAGTATCTGGCTGTGGAGTCAGAGGATGGAAGTTTGATTCCCTACTCCGCCTCCTGGGAGAAGAACCAGCCTGTGTAGTCACAGACAAATTGTCTAGTGCTAGGGTGCATATAGAATTAGGGAATGGCAAATAACCTTCGTGTATTTTTTACTAAGGAAACCCTGGAAAGAGTCTCCATAAGTCAGAATTGATTTGACAACACACACTCACACATCAGTCAGACTATATATAAGTGATGGTGAACCTTTTAGAAACGGAGTGCCCATACTGCAACCCAAAACCCACTTATTTATCGCAAAGTGCCAACATGGCAATTTGACCTATTTAGGAAAAAACAACTCACCTTTGCCACAGACTCAACAGGCTGCCGTTCGTGCCACACCCTCACACTGCATGTGAGCTGCCTGCCTTACCTCAGACAGGGGAGGGAGGAAGCGCTCCCAATGGGCTGCTGGGCAGGGGACAGGATGAACTCTGTGCTGGGGTGACTGTGTGTGCCCACACAGAGGGCTCTGAGTGCTCCCTCTGGCACATGTGCCATAGGTTCACCACCGCTGATATAGATTGTAGTAACAAATTGCCATTAGTCAGGGAGTTTACGCTTGTGTTGCTCATCATACACTTGTTGATACAGTGTATGATGAGAAGTACAATTGTCAGTTCCTTAACTAG
Source organism: Bradypodion pumilum (assembly GCA_035047305.1). Classification (NCBI taxonomy): domain Eukaryota; kingdom Metazoa; phylum Chordata; class Lepidosauria; order Squamata; family Chamaeleonidae; genus Bradypodion; species Bradypodion pumilum. Next base: position 188,977,196 of record JAWDJD010000003.1, read on the forward strand.
AGATAATTTTCTGCTGCAGTTTATTTCATTCGACTTATGCCAGAGTATATAACCAGTAGAACTCTACGCATAATTAATCAATGATTCACAATTAGAAAAAGGGCACAGTGTAAGAGTAGACATGGGTTTACAAAAACAAGACATGCCAGACTAGGTTTCCATATAGTTACAAGCTTGGTATAGTAGATGAGAGGAATACTATGAATGTAGTGTTTATTAATTCCTTATGTGTCTCCAATGATGTTTCTATAGTCAAGGTGATCAAATGTGAGGTAATTGGTGCTATTGTTAATCTGGCTTTGTGGGTGTTGATGGGTAATAGTCAAAGCATGTTCACTTATTTGTCCAGATTAATTTTCTTATAGATATCCATTTTAAGTTGCTAAATTGAGAAATTGTAAACATTGGATGAGACCAGTGATGCACTGAAGCAGGTCCTGTCATGTTCGGGAGAAGCGGTAGTGGAAATTCCCCTAGGCCACACCCACCTGGCTGGCTATGCTCACCTCCATACCCCATTGTGTTGGCCATGACCACAGATTTGGTCCCGCCCACAGATTTGGCCCCACCCACAGAGGTGCTAGTAAAAAATATTGGAGTGCTTCACTGGATGAGGATTTAAAATATCTTCACAATCATTGTTCCAGTTATATATGTAAAAAGAAAACTCATGTTGGGTCAGATCAAAGCTGCATCTTGAATGAGGATTTTGTTCAAATAGTGGTAAACTAGTTGCCTATGGGAAGCTACAAAGAAAATTTAATGACACTTGCACACACATGCTCACTATGACATTTCAAGTTGGGGTTTTTATGTGTATCCTAACTAGTAACTAGTCTTCATAAATTAGTCAGTCTTCTTTTAACATTTAATTTGGTGGACATCACAACAACTTGTGACAGCAGTTTATGCACTGTATAAAGTACAGTACTTTCATTTAGCAATCATTATTCTCCCACAGTTTGTTTTCAGTGTATGCCTTCGAGGTTTCTTGGGAAACTGAGCACCATCAACCCCAAGTTAAACCTGCAATGAATTTGTTTGGTTTTTAAAAATTCATTGGAGCTTTACCAAACTGATGAGTAAGTGAAATTCTTGTTTAATATTAAACTATTGTAAAACTGCTGTAATAAAACTGGTCATTTGCAACATAATACTGACACTTCTACTTTTCTAAAACGTTCAAACATTTTCTTTGAATGATGGTTGCATATTCAATTCAAGGGCTATCATCTATATCCTTATTTGCTACTATGGCTTATCTCAAATTGCAATATGACTTTTCCTTGGTTAGTTAATAGGAGTATACCATTAACAATGGTGTACTCCTGATGTTAGTTGTTGATATAATCTCCCTGAAGGCTCTTTAAAGTGGGTTCTTTCCTTTTTCTGTGGATTCTTGTCAACATATTATTATCTTGTTTGGTTTGCTTAATTTTATTACTCTGAGAAAATAGTGCTTGATGTTGTGCTTGCTTTTTCTTGCTGCTTATAATTGTGTTAGAACGGGTTCTCAACCGTTTCCAGCCGCAGGCCCGACCACGCCCCCTCAGACAGCTGAGCAGGTCAGACATGTGGTTCCCCTGCCATAAACTCTGCCATAAAATGCGTCTGCAGCTGTCATAAACGTGGTTATGACAGCCGTGGGTGCTTTTATGATGCGTTTTTGGCTGTTTTTGCCACTTCTGGCAGTGGCAGGAGTGAGGGCAGTGGGCCACATGAAATGATGCCATGGGCTGTGTCCAGCCCAAGGGCCGTAGGTTGCGAACCCCTGTGTTAGAAACTAGAATTTAGGGAGTTAGGTTATCTAAAACATTTAAAATTGCTTTTCACTTTTTTAAAAGAGAAAGATATTGAACACTGATTCTTGGGAGGCAAGCTATGAGAAACCTGGGGAACATAGCTAAAAGTAGAGACATCACCATGCAAACAAAAATTTGCATAGTCAAATTTACGTTGTCTTTTTGTTTTGTTTACTCTCTGATATGCTTGCACAGAATAAAACTTTTAAAATAATAGCATGTGTTTCAAGCATAGAGTAAACAAAACAAAAACAATAACCCTTAGCATGCACCAGACCCTCCCCCTCCCCCACACAGAGAGTGCAAAATAAGCAAAACAAAAAGACTTACCAAGAAGGAGCAAACGGCATGTCAGGCGGCGTGACTCAGTCTTCCTCCTCACCCTGGGACCATTGGGGGGGGGGGGGCGGAAGCAGAGGCAGCAATGCCCAAGTGGTGGAAGCATCGTCAGGCGGAAGCAGCCAGGTCGGGCAGTTGAGCTCACTCTTCCTCCTTGCCCTGGGACCACTGGAGGGGGGGGGGCAGAAGCAGCAATGCCCAAGCAGTGACTGCCCAACTTCCTCCCCCCCTCAGCCCCAGGCCAGCCGTCGGGCGGTCGCGGTTTTCACTTCCTCTCCTCCCTGGGTGGGTGGGGGGGGGAAAGAGAGGTGGCAGGACCAGGAGCCTCTTCCTTCCCCACCCCACCCCAGGCCAGCCATCGGGCAGTCGTGGTTTTCTCTTCCTCCCCCCTGGGTTGGGGGGGGGCAAGGCAGGCATGGCTGTAGCATGGCCCGGACTCAAACCCACCACCGCTGCTTCTGGTTCCTTTGTCTGCCCGCCCAATGCCGAAGCTCCTCTGCCGCTTGCCTCCTCCACTGTTCCCGCCATGGCTCTGCCCAACGCCGCCCTGTCTCTGATGAGGGGCTGCCGAGGGCCTCTGGTGTAAGGCCACTGCCATGATGCTGAGGGCCTCAGCCACGAGGCCTCCTCCTCCACCTCTCCACCACAATGCAGTAACAGCAGAGCTGAGGGCCAGGCCTACTGAAGCGTGGTGGTGGCGGAGAGGTGGAGGAGGAGGCCCTTGGTGGTCATGCCGGTGGCCTTGTGCCTGAGGCCCTCGGCAGCCCCTCACCAGAGATGGGGCAGCGTCGGGTAGAGCCGTGGCTGGAGCAGTGGATGGGGCGAGCAGCAGAGGAGCTTTGGCATCGGGCGGGCAGACAAAGGAACCAGAAGCAGCAGTGGTGGGTTTGAGTCTGGGCCATGCTATAGCCATGCCTGCCCTGCCCCACTGGTCCGGGGGGGGGGAGAGGAAGAGGCTCCTGCCGCCTCTCACTTCCCTCCCCCCCCCCGACCCAGGGAGGAGAGGAAGAGAAAGCCGCAACCACTCGACACAGCTGGCCTGGGGCGGGGAGGGGGGGAGGAAGAGGCTCCTGCAACTTCTCCTCCCCCCCCATGGTCCCAGGGAGGAGAGGAAGAGGGAACCGCGACCGCCCAACACGGCTGGAGGCCTGCCCGATACCTCCACTTTGCTGCTGCCTCCAAGTTTAAAGCAGGAAATGCCGGCTTGGCTTGGCGCGCATGCACAAGTGGGGAAGTGGGCGTGGCCACTAGAAATTTTTTACTCCCCCCCCCCCGCGCGGACCGGGGCGGACTGGTAGTTGCCCACCACTGGTTAATATGTTCTAAATATGTAGGGTTTAGTACTCTAGTCTCTGTGCTGTAGTGTGTAGCTCCTGTGTGTTGGTTAGCTTTTGGGATGCATTTTGTTATCACTTTTGGGGTTTTATACTGTACTGGGTTGTGATGACTAGGGTCTTATTTTTCTTGGTATGAGTTAATTCATACAACAGTGAAATTCCTCCTTTCAGAAATATAATTAAATGTTTTGGTAAGGTCTATAAGTTTGCTATTATGAAGATAAGCAAATTTATTTTATCTGGATGTGGCATGGGAATTAGTGTCCACCAATGTATAACATACCTGTCAACCCGTGGCTCTGGAAAAAACGGGTCCTGCGCAGGTCGCTTGTGCGCAGGTCGCTTTCCACGCACGCGTGGAAGTGCTACGCCGCTTGCGCAGCCTCTACGCAAGCGGCGTAGCGCTTCCACGCATGCGTGGAAGGGTTTTACACTTGTGTAGAACCCTTCCACGCATGCGTGGAAGCGCTCCGCCGCTTGCGTAGGGGCTGCGCAAGCAGCGTAGCGGTTCTACACATGCGTGGAAAGCGTTCCCCCTGCTGCCAAATTACCTGGTTTTGGCAGCACGGGGCGGGTTATGACGTCAATTGGCGTCAAATTACGGGGTAATCCTGGCCAAATCCGGATGGTTGACAGGTATGATGTATAATCTGACAAAAGCTCAGGAAAATCTGGTGAAATATTTATTTATTTATTTATTTATTTATTCCTTTTCAATACCACCCATCTGATTTAAATGTCACTCTGAATTATAGCAGTTTTAACATATGCTTTTAATTACTGTATATAAAATTATGTGCCCATACCTGGAAACAAGCTCTTTAGTCACTCACACGAGGTACACAGAAAGTGCCTCCTTGAAGATTATAGTATTTTTGAACCACAATCAGGCATACCCTGGTAATAGCAACCTTGTGTTGCTGGCTAATCTTTCTCACACTAGATCAGGCAAAACAACTGCAGAATGAACTCCCCAAAAGGTGCCTTAATTTTGGCAGTTTCTTGTCTGGCTTAGATAGGGAAGAAGTCATTCACACTATGCCTAATTACATTTTAGTTCTATATCTTCTATTCACACTCCCTTCCTTGGTCTTCCAGCACAGTCTTGTTTCTAGGAAAAGGGTAATATGGAAGCTGGGATTTTGCTTTTAATATAATAGTTTCTTGTAAACCTTTAAATTATAAGGTCTGCATCCTGTTTGAATTACTACGCCAGAATGACAGTTTTGCATGTGAACATGGCTAATTGATGAAGTGTTGTGGCGTGCTGTATGCTTGGTACAGGAACAGGTTGTTTGATCAGGCTAATTCCTGACACTGCACTAATTTGTAATACTTGCATCCACAGTTACAATTCCATGAGCCAGATACAGATCTAAATAAATCTTTGCAAAGCATATTTTACATTGTATAACATTTGCATGTTTTATAAATGTAAAACAAGTAATATAACTATTATGCTATTATGTAAATATACTAGCTTGCTTAAAAATTCCAAATATATTAATTCATTCTGAAAAGCTCAAACATACTGTATTGCAAAACTTAATCATATGCATTTTCATTTAATAAATACAGATTTGTTATATTTTTGTATGTTTGTATATCACCTCATAGTAATGTGGATGCTTGCCCAAGTATATGGTCTGTAGCTATTAACTAATGTGTTTAACCCAAATGGAAACTGTACAAGAAACTGTTATAATTATCCTGTAGTGCCCTGATTTCATTGTCCTGAAATACAAAGGAAGAGATTGGAAGTGAAAGATTAAGAAATAGGGTAGGTAGATAGAGGCTGTAGCAAATGAGCATAGTATCTGAGATTATGTTTATTGCTTGCAAGCATGAAAATCAAAGCATGTATTACAACTTCTAGTTGTTATGCTTATCGGTATATGAATGGATTTATAGACACTGTAATAAGCCTTTTAACTCCTTTTAAGATGACGTTTTTTAAATAAATCCTACAGTATATTATAAAATCCTAAAGTATATTTTAAGATCTTGTAGTTGGTTAGGCTTTGTTATACTTTTACTTACTTTCTTTTTTGAAAATATAAAACTTTAGTTCTGTAAATATAAATCTAACAGTTATTCTGAGAACAGATGCTACAGTAAACCTTAAGTAATTATGCCAGTGAATTTTTCTTCTGGATTCCAGAGGGTTTTTCTGTATTTTGTCCAAAAGTAGAAATAATAATAATTTTGTGTCAGAAATTATTTTGGGTTGAAAGGATTTTTGCAAAAGAAACTCTGCTTAGGGAACGCCCAAATGAGGCTCCTTTCATGCCCCCAAGAGCTGGGACAGAGACAGGCGCTCAATCCATCATGCAGTACCCAGGTTTAGAACTGCTAACTTGCCAGACTTCCAAATAACAAGGCGAGCTTCTTAACCACTGAGCCACCGCAGCCTCTTAAAAGAAGAAATAAAAGGCCATTATAATTCAGGAGATGTCAGTTGCATTGATCAAATGAATAATAATGGGATTATTAGCGTCATTCTGTTGATAGTGTTTAAAATTTTTTGGTCAGCATGCAGTGATGGGAGTACAGTAGACCCTCACACAACGATGTTGCTTGTTCCCCAAGTAGCGTCGTTATGCGGAAAATGTCATTTTGCAGTTTCCTATGGGAGATCTGCTGCAGAACGTCAAAAAACCATCATTATTTGCACAATGACGGTAAAAAAACGTCATTATTCGAATAACGATTGTCGTTGTGTGGGAGATCACGTAGGGGGCATCGGTAGTGTCGTTAATCGAAAATGACGCTATTTGAATGTGTCGTTAGTCGGGGGTTCACTGCATAGCAGGTATTCAGCAATGGCTTGATTTATAGATATACTGTATCATAGATCTGTCTTGATTTACTCTGATCTTTCATTACATTCTGGTATTATTTTTCTATCAAAGGTAAAGATGCCAAGAATTTTGTCTTCTTTGTACAGTTTGCACATATTTTTGGTATTCTTCACCATTCTGAGGCCGAGCACAGCTAGTGCAAAATGAAAGCCTGATCATGGAAAAAGATGAAGACTGGGTTTTTTTCAAGATAAAAAAGAGTTGCTAACAATTTTTAAAATGATTACAAGAATGCTAATTGGAAAAAAGGTGGAAAAATGCTTTTAAATATCAACATTGAAGAATGGTATAAGGCGATTTGGGACATTGCTAACTTGGGGCTTAAATAGAAAAAATGGTATAATCAAGAATTTGGGATATATGGAGGACTTTTATTGAATATTTATTTAAAATGAGCCAAAGATACAAACCTGCACAAGAATCGATGGCTTTTGGGGAAGAAGGTAGTGGATTTTAAAGAGATTATGTGAGTAATAATGAGAGATAATGTGCAGCGCCCCAACTGGTGATGGGTGCACCATTGTTTATTCTTTTGAATTTTTTTCTGGGTTTTTCTTTTTTGCTGCATCTTTTGTTTAAATATATTCTCATTGTTACGTCTTTATTATTGATTTGTGGGTACATGATGTAGGAGAATAAGGTATATAAGAATATCTACGTGTTGAAGTAAAAATGTGTCAAACTTAGTTTTTTATATATGTTTTTCTTTTGTATTTAACAAAATTATTAAAATTGAAAAAAGATGCAGACTGCACATCTAATGCTTGCTTTAAAGTCTGTGCAACAAAGCTTAGGTTATATTTATTTTATTCAATGGAAAAATACTCTTACAAATTATGTGAGTCTTCTTCCAAGACCAAGTTTTTTTAGGGGAAAAAATCACCATGAACTGAAAAATTTGTAAACGGGTAAACCCCCTTATGTGAGGATGAACCAGATGTGATTTATATTCTGGTGTCTACATCTTGGCTTTCTAATGCTAGACTTACTGATATCATAGAGTTTTTAATCCTATTAGTGCATGTCATTTATTCAAAAAGCTTTTAGCTTATATATTTAATGTATCTCTCTCTCCCCACCATTATGTGGGAATGTAACTGAACACTAATGAAAATAACCAAATAGCAATGAAAATGTGTAACATACCATATTTGCTGGCGTATAAGACACATTTATAAGGCGCACCCTGTCATTATCAAAATATCCCACTATAGGCCACTATATACAGTACAAGATGCATTCCATTTTCCAGTGTATTTTAAAGGGGTGGGGTGGGTCGGTCTTATACGACAGCAAATACAGTATTTAAAACTTGTCAAACCATGCTGGTTCAAGCCATATTTAGCATAATTTGAACTTGCTCCCTAAATTGATTGTGTAGATCAGTGGTTCCCAATGTGGGGCCCAGGGCCCACAGGAGGACTTCAATTCCCAGAGGCCTAACTCAGTACATTGGCTGATCAGTGCTCTAGGGAAGTGACTTAGGCTTCTGGGAATTGAAGTCCGAAAACCAAAGGTTGGGAAACCCTGGTGTTGATAATCATAACTTTACTGATGCTACAATTTATTGTCGTTTTTCAAAAACTGGTACTGTAACTCCATGAGTTTGGTACCTGGCTGCAGATTCAGAGGTTATGAGGTCAACTTTCCAATGAGCCTCTCAGGAGAAAAGCCAGCCTGTATTGGTTTGAGCAAGCTGTACAGTCCCAGAGCACCCTCAGAAGAAGAAAATGGTAAACCAATTCTGAGTATACTTAGAAAAATGCTGGAAAGAGTCGCTACAATTCAAAATTGACTTGCCAGGTGATTAATTCATGAGTTATTCAAAGTGGTTTAAGTATTCAACAATGGAGCAATAGACACATTTTAAGGTATATTTTACTATATTGACTTTTAGCTATAATCTACAGAATCCTTCCGATTCAAATTGGATTTCATTCTCAGGAAGAAATGTTTGAACATATGGAAAATCTGCAGCATGATCTTTTGCATGTGTATTTGGAAATGTTGTAGTACATTCAGTGAAAACTAAGCATAAGCACTAAACTGTATGTTTAAAATACAGTAATACCTCATACAAAGTCCGCTTCGTACAACATTGAATTCATACAACACTGCCTAATTTCTTGAAAAAAGTTGCCTCATACAAAGTCGCTGCGACTTTTTATGAGGCATTGGGGTTTTCCCCAGGTTGCATTGTGCCTGGGCAGTATAAAAGGCAGGACACATGCGTGCATTGCTCTTGTGGGTTTTGCACGAGGCGAAGAGTGTTTAGGAGTGGTTTTGAGCGTGATTTTGGATTTTTGGAACTTTTCCGTCAGAATTTTTAGAAGCATTCCTGGGATTTTTGCAGCATTCTTCAGGTTCTTGGACAATCAGGGTTGTTTGACATGTTTTTGTAATGTTTTTAGCCTTTAGACAATGATTTCTTGAAGTTCTGTCAGTTTCCTGTCTGTGTCCTTGACTTTGCCCTGAAGTCTGTGCTGTTACAGTACAATGTATCTCTATGGAAATGACATTGTACGAGGCATCGCGGCAAGGATTTGGACGTTGTATGAGGCATCTCAGCTAGGATTTTGCATGCTTCATACAAAGTCCAAATCCGTATAAAGTCCACACTTGTGGAACTAAGTTTGGACATTGTATGAGGTATCACTAAGTTTGGACGTTGTATGAGGTATCCCTAAGTTTGGACGTTGTATGAGGTATCACTGTACATATACTGTATATGTGTTCAGTGCTAAACATTCATGCATAAGTCTTGAATATTTAAATTATCAGTTGCTGCAGTTCCTATATCCTGTTTCCTTCAAACATTTTTAAATAAAGTAATCTGTTTAAAATGTTAGGATATTTTTGTGTGCAATTAAATGGTGGATAACAATTTAAAAATATTTGTACTGTCCTACAATATGATCATTCCCAGAGAGCTTGGTGCACAGACAAAAACATTACATTTCAGTAACAACTCTTAGTAAATCTGGCCAGGTTATCCTGCTACGGTAACAGAGTAGCAAAAAGTGCGAAGGATCCATGTGAAAAACTGGGCGATAAGACTGAATGCTCTTAAAATGCTCTTTAATATAACATGGGGAACAAGGAATGCAGGTGAGAGTACCCCTGGTAAATAGTATTGGATAATAAAGTAGCATCTCTGGGTACGCTGAAAGACTAAAGTCATGCAACACTTAAATTACATTTCGAGCAATTACGACTATCTTAAATGCATACAGGTATATTTTATAAAATACTCAGCTTGAAAACCGTGAAATATAGTTGATGAAGTAATACAAGTTACATGTATATCATGTATATCATATAAAGTACTCAGACATGTATATCATATAAAGTACTCAGTTTGAAAGCCGTGAGGTACACCTGGCGAGGTAAAACGAGTTACAAACCCGTAGCAATAATGTGAGAAAATCTATATAATGTCATTCGTTAAGAGGAAAAATTCCATGAGTAACAATAGGGGTAACAAAAGTCAATGAATCAACTCTGGTGTAATACTTCAAAATTGTATCTAATAGTCTGAGTCTTGAGTGACTTCCTGAGGAGTATCTGCACAGGGGGTCACAATGCTCCAAGTGTTCGGGACCATGTGTGGAAAATGACCATATAGACAGCAGGGAAGAGGGTAAAATAAGGGCTTTTCCCGGACAATCTGGGATACTTGACAGCTATGGCACATACCCTTGTGAGAGTTAGCTTTTTCAGACACTATCTCTTTCTTTCTCTCTGTCTGCCTCCCTGCCTGCCCTCTCCTCCCACCTGTAATGTTAAACCTTTTTATGCTGAATTGGCATATCCCAACACATCTAAACATCTTTGCAGCTGGGGCAGTGGGCATTATGCTGATGTCATTATGCTATATTAATTATTAATTTTAAACATATTGTACAGCTGCTTGTTATTTTACTGCAACAGATAAACATAGCTGTTCTTATGAAAATTCAACTCTAATGTTTGTTATATATAGCATATTGTTTTAAAGAATGCAGTATTGCCTTAGTTAAAGCATGCTCGATACCAAGATGGTGTTGTGGATAGAGTGACTTTAAAGATAAAGATCAAGTTCAAGGTTTTTCTTGCTCGAAAGGCAGTCATATCCGACTCTAGGGCTCAGTGCTCATCTCTGTTTCAAAGCTGAAGAGCCATCACTGTGCTTCTGCAGACGTTTCCATGATCATGTGGTAGGCATGACTAGACACCAGAGCGCACGGAATGCTGTTTACCTTCCCACCGAAGTGGTCTTTATTTATCTACTTGCAATTTCTTGCTTTTGAACTGCTAGGTTGGCAGGAGCTGCGACAGAGACAGGAACTCACTCTGTTGTGCAGCACTTGTGCAGCACTCAGGTCTTCAACTGCTGACTTGTTGATCTTCTATTCATCAAGTTCAGTGTCTTAACCACTAAGCCTATAGTGACTATAGTTGAAGATTAATATATTCCTACCACTAGATGGAGTGATAGGAAAGCGTGTTCAGTTGGTTACTCTTTAGGTGGATGATAGATTGTACACTGCAATTGAAGATTATAAAATTTGTAATTCTTAGGTTTAATGTGAAAAATGGTTTTATCTTTATCATTATGTAATTTTTATAAGTGGTAACATAATTATAACTGCATTATAAACCAAATTGGTTTTAGTAACAGGTATTGCTGACATTAGAAATCTTATAGATCTGCTTCAAAATAACTTAAACTCAAAATAAACAGCATTTATGTCATGTGGGCACAGTGTTGACCTTAAGGTCATAAATATTATTATTTTTGTTAAGAAACAAATGCTGTTTGACATTAAGGAAATAAATATTAAATTTGTTTAAGAAACAGGTACTATTTGATCTAATGTGCAAAAAAACCTGAGATGAGTTAGCTGCTGTGCTTATGGAAAAAATAACAAGAGCTCTAACAAGAATTTTGAGAAGCTAAAGAGGCTGCAGAACAGCTATGAAAATTATTAGGTTGAGAACAGAATTTTGGAAGGGAATGATTTAAGCATGTTCAGATGTGAGTGCATACATTCCAACATGTGTGTGTATTCAAAAGCAGAGATACAGTAGTTATGTTTTGTAGCACCTAATTGCATATCAATCAGATCTGTGTTCTCCTTTCCTGACACTTTTCAGCATGTTGTACATTGTATTGTGCTACTTTTCAATAACCTGCCTATTGAACTGAAGAAACAAACCAACAGTAACTTTTTTCTTTCTATAAATGTAATGTTTAAGATCACAGTGTTTTGAACTGTGGCAGCAGATAGTGTCATTACAGCATGGATTCTGTCAATCTGTCAGTTTTCCTCAGTGAGACAATGACAGTTCTTCTACCCCCAAAATGCCTCTGAATACAGTGGTAGTTTTCCATCCCATCCTTTGTCACTTCCCATTGGTTCTGTCTCTCAAATGATTTGACTTATAGCATTGTTTTGTTCAGAAACATGGAGTTTTGTCCTAACTTTTGTTCTTTATCAGGACACTAGCTTGGTATCTGGCTTCGCCCGGGGAGTTTTCCCTGTGCAGGCCAGGGGCAGGGTGTGTGTCATCGTCCACGGGCATGCCCAGCTGCCCTGCGGCCTGTCGAGGTGACCCGGTCTGCCCCCCCCTGCAGTTTCCGCCCACCTTACCTGGCCAGGTAGGATGTGCCTCTGCCAACACTTGCGGCCCTGTGGCCACTGCTGAGGCCTTCTTGGCCTCACCTGTCTAAGTGCCAGCCTGTTGCTTGCGCTGTGCGTTGCCACCCCGCGGCTTGCCACCTGCTTGGGTTTGAGGGCTGGCTTGCCCGTGGTCTTTCTGTCTGATGCGTTTTTGTCCTGGGACGTCTTACTGGGCTCCGGATATTGGGGTGTTCCTGTTGGCCTTGGACACATTGGGCACTCCACCCCGAGCACAGGGCCCACTCGCCGTGGCCTTGTGTTTTCCGGCCTGGGGTGCAGAAGCACCCTGTGGCCGCTTGTTGGGCATGCGCCGGCCATTGGTGTAGCGGGCATGCGGACATAGCCCTGCCTCTCCCGCGCTCGTGCTCGGCTTCCCTGATTGGCTGCTGGGTGCCGCATGGGCCGCTTGGACATGTAGTCCCTTCATTTTTTCTAATTTGTGGGGTGTAGGGCCCCCATTCCGGTCCAGACCCCGACAGTGCAGGACGCACACGGCCGTAGTAGGCATGTGCTGAATTGCAGGGGTTTTGGTCCAGGGATGTGGATTTCTTTCCCGGACCCACAAATGTACACCTCTCTTTTTTAATATATATAGATTTAGAGAATTATATGTGAATTTCAAGTATTTAAGTGAAATGTGTGCTCTGCTCATGTTTAAAGCTAGCTAGCTGCTAAATGTGTGCTTTATTTGCCCCTGTTGTTATGAGCAGTCACACCTCTTGCAAACACAATGCCATTACTTTCTTTATGGAGTAAATTAATCTCATATTTGGCATTCTTTTCTTGCGGTCTTCAACTTTTCCTGACATTGTCTTTTCTAGCAAATTTTGTCTTCTTGTGAGGACTCCAAAGTAGAGCAATCACAATTTTATCATATTTTGCTTGTGCAGTATTGAGAGTTCAGACATGATTTGATTTAGGACTTTCTGGCAGTCTGTGTATATGTAGAGCTCTTGTCCAACAATGTATTATGGATGAATTGATTTTTTTGTCAACTTTCATCATTATCCAGCTTTCATATCTGTACAAATTGGAAATATACTAGTATTGATGATCTTTTCATTGGTCTCCAGTGACATGTAACCTTACACATGATTACGTTTCCTAATTCCTTCATAGCTCTTCCTTCTAAGTCTCAGCCTTTTGATTTTTTTTGGTCTAGTTTGCATTTTAATTGAGGATTGCATTGAAATAAAAAATCTTTAATTTCAGTTTCTACATTAGGGATTCTTCTTCGTATAGTTTGTGAATCCCCACTATTGGGTTATGCGTTTGCGCAGAACATCGACCGGAGGGTTTAAAGCTGATTGGTCAAAAGTTTTGGCGGTAAGACTGCCCACTGTACCGCCCACCCTCAGGCGCCAGTTCGCCATTTTATCTCAGTTCTTTTCTTTCCGCCTCAGCAGCAGGACGATTGTTGAGAGCTTCATCAATTTTTCCTTGTCGTTTCCTCAGAAACAACGATTTTTGACAAAAAAAAAATTCTGGTGATCTTGTCCTTAGGGTAGGATTGCTACCCCAGTGCTGTTTCTTCTAGTAGGACTCGGTCACTTTTTCGATCAGGTCGCCGGTTCCCCCCCTCAAGGGGGTGGCGGTAGGCTGGCCCTTTGGGGCGTTTTTTCCCCTCAAACGTTCTTCATTCTCTTGGCCTTCTCTGAGGGAAAACTTTTTCATGGCCTCTACAGCTTTCAAGCAGTGCACTTCTTGCCTCAAGAAGTTCCCGGCTTTGGATGGCCACAGTCAGTGTCTATTTGTTTGGGCGAATCACACCAGAGTCACTCTTGTGTGCATTGTAAAAATTTCACCCGCCTTGCGGTCCAAAATCATAGCAACAGACTCAAGGCGCACCTAATGGAGCTCGCCCTGGTTCCCACCATCGCAGCTTCCACTTCTGCCCCCATGGGTGTTCTGCCGCCTGAACATACTCTTAAACCTTCCTCTTCTTCAACTCTCATCCATAAGAAGGAGAAGGAGAAGAATGGGGAGAAGAAGAAGCAGCACGGGACTGAGGTGTGCCGCTCGTTGCCCCCTACTCTTCATCCGCGGATTTCTCCTTGCCCTTCTCCGCCATTCTTTGTAGCGAGATGTCCCTCTCCGGGATCCTCCATGTGGGGTGGCCGTTCCTCCTCAGAGTCACCGACCAAGGGCCACAGGGCTGGTTCACCAGCTTGCCCCTTGCTTCTTTCTTCTTCTTCACCACCAGCTGGTGAAAGGAGCCATTCCACAACACGGCAAGTTTCTGTGTCTCCCAGACCCCGTACTCCAACGGTAGATGCCCAGGCAGCCACCATTTTGGCTACCATTTCGTCTTCCATCATTCCTTCTACCATTTTGCCAACGGTTACCACCACTGATGGCCAGATGGATCTCTTTACATCAATGTTTGAGGTCATGGCAAAATCTTTTGCCGAACAGTTTAAGGCCACCATTCCTATGGCGTCTGCGGCTCTGGGACCGACCACTGCATGCTCCAGGGATTCTGATCCTGCTGTCGCTCCGCCGTCCTCTCGAGGGTCGAGCAAGTCGCTCTGCTGGCTCGACCATAACGTTTTGGCACGGTCCAGACATCGATGCGATGAGCGCCCAGCCCATCGACCCGCCCAGGCTGTTCTGGCGCAGTCTCGATGTGGCTTCCAGAGTTCCCCCCTCATCTTCTGATGATTCCAGCTCATCTTCAGAGGAGGATGAGGGGGATGTGGGTGGGGAGAAGACGCCCAATCAAGTGATTGGTGCTGTTGATCTACTCAGAGGAGAGGACCAAAAATCTCTCACGGCAATGCTCACCTGTTTGGGAACTGCCCTTAACATACAGGTTGACCAGTTGCCGTTGGAAGGTGAGGATCAGATGATGGCAAAGTTGGACCAGAAATCCATCCGACCCGTCCACATCACAATGCTCCCTTCCACGTTAACGTCAGCAAAGGCCACCTGGTAGAAGCCCGTTTCGGCCCACTCCGTTTCGTCCAGGCTCGATGGGATGTACCGAGTCCTGGACGAGGACGTTGAGTTTCTCCAGGCACACCCACTACCAAATTCCCTGGTTGTGAAGGCCTTCCAGCATAAAACCGCAGTCAGAGGCTTCCCGGTACCGTCGACGCCTGAGGGGAAGAAACTCGACGCTTTGGGCTGGAAGTTTTATGCGAATGGGTCACTGTTCCTCTGGGCCGAGAACTATTCAGCAGCTATGGGCCTCTATCTGTCCCATCTTTGGGAGCGCACCAAGACGCTTGCTGTGAAGCTGTTGTCCGATCTTCAAAAGGAAATCGACAGTCTGTGTGATGAGGGCGATTTTCTGGCAGAGGAGCAAATGAGGACGGTGCACCATATCAATGACTATGCGGCCAAGGACATGTCGTCCGCAATTCTCCTGCAGTGGCATGCATGGCTACGGGGAACTACCTTGGATGACTCAATGAAGAAGCTTATTGAGGAGTTCCCATTCGATGGTCAGGGCCTCTTTGGCCAAGACACGGACAAGGTGCTCAACGAGTTGAGGCAGGCCAACTCGACAGCCAAGTTCTTGGGCCTCATCGCCTCGTCCCAGCCTTCAAAACCCAGGTATCGGCCGTTTACCAGCCGCTACCGTGGTAATCCGCAGCAACACCACCAACAGGGTGGACCTGCCGATCACCCCAAGCCTGGTTTCTACCGTCCCTGGAGACAACAAAGGGGCAGCGATTCCAGCCTTACGGCCAAGGAAAACGCAATGAGGGTAAGTCAAAGTCTCGAGTTTGACTTCCCTCTGGCCAAGACACTCTCGCTCCATCTACCGTACCTCCCCCTTTGGAAGTTCCTCACAGTGTGGTCCGGCATCATGAACGACCGGTGGGTCTTGAAGATCTTGTCCGCTGGTTATGCCATTGAGTTCGACTGGATGCCTCGGGTAGGAAAATCCCGTTTCACCACCCCGTCTTTTCAACTGGAGGAAGAAGTTACAACCCTTCTCTCCAAAGGGGCCATCAAGCTGGTACCACCAACCAATTGGAACAACGGTTTCTACTTGACGTACTTCATTGTCCAGAAGGAGGACGGAGGCCTCCGCCCAATTCTGGACTTGCGTCGCCTCAACAAGTTCATCCACACCAGGAAGTTCCGGATGGTGACACTCTAAACCATCCTTCCGCTCATCATCAACGAACGGGACTGGTTTACGGTGATAGACATCAAGGACGCTTACTTCCATGTCAGCATTCTCGAGGAGCACAGATGGTTCCTCCGCTTCCAGATAGGGGACTCTGTGTACCAGTAACATTGCCTACTGTTCGGTCTGGCCACAGCACCACGAGTCTTCACCAAGTGCATGGCTCCGGTTGCTGCCTTCCTCCGCCAGAGGGGGAGCAGGGTCTTCCCGTACACCGACGACTGGTTGATAGTCTCCCCCACCAGGTCGTCAGCCATTCGGGACATGGAGTACACCGTTCATCTCATGGAGAGTCTTGGCCTCAGGATCAACTTCTCCAAATCAAAGTTGGATCCTTCGCAGCGAGTAGAGTACATTGGAGCGGTTCTAGACTCGTTTGCAGTCAGGGCGTTTGCCCACAAAAAACACTTACTGGACATTGCTCAGGTAGTAAGCGCTTTCCTTATCAAACCCTTCGTCAGAGTGAAGAAGGCTCAACGACTCCTGGGTTTGATGGCTCCCACCACGGCAGTAATCCCTCACGCCAAAGTGAAGTTCCGGTCTCTGCAATTGTGGCTTCTCCACGAGTTCGATCCTCTCACAGAGAGGCAGTCCAAATGGTTGTTTCCGTCTCAGGAACTAATGGACCAGCTGGTGTGGTGGACCACACCTCTGAATGTGGCTACGGGCAAGAACTTTTATCCTCTGCAGCCGTTTCTCCAAATTTTGACCGACGCAAGCAACCTTGGCTGGGGAGCTGCTTGCGGGACTCTTACAGTCAACAACACCTGATCTTTGCATGAGATCGTCCACCACATCAACTACCTTGAGTTGCTGGCCATATGGAAGGCCATGGGGTCCTTCGAGACAGTGGTGTGCGGCAAGGCGATCCAGATCACTTCAGACAATACCACCGCGATTGCGCATCTGAACAAGCAAGGAGGGACGAAGTCCACTATGCTGCTGTATCTCGCGGTACAACTTTGGGAATGCTGTCTCAAACGACACATTTTCCCAATCAGAGTCCACATCCAGGGCAAGCTGAATGTGCTGGCAGACCGCCTGAGTTGCCTCACATCGGCAACTCACGAGTGGGAACTGGACAACATGGTCTTTCACTCCCTTTGCAGGTCGTGGGTGACCCCGAGCATTGACCTCTTTGCTTTGGAGTCCAACCGCAAGTATCCCAGATACTGCTCCAGGGCGGGCATCAGACTGAACTCCAAGGGGGACGCCTTCATAAAATGGTGGGATCAGGACTACCTTTACGCCTTTCCCCCGTTTTCTCTGGTTCAGAAGGTCTTCACCAGAATGTACCAGCAACGGGCGCACACGCTTCTTATTGCTCCAGCATGGCCACGTCAGCCCTGGTATCCACTTTTCTTGAAACTGTTGTCACAGTCTCTCACACTGCCAGACTCTCCGACTCTTCTACAAATGGAGCAGGGACAACTTCATCACTCGGACTTGCCCAGTCTCCACCTCACCGCGTGGAGGATAATCCCAGATTGTCCAGGATCTTGGAACTAGCAAGGCGCCCCTCTACGAGGAAGTCCTATGCCTCCAAGTACAGGTGATTTCGTGCCTTCCTGGATACTCAACAGGTGCCTCCACTCAACGTTGGTCTGCACCACGTCATGACATACCTCCTCCATTTGGTGGAGTCAGATCTCAGCATTACTTCCATCAGGGTCCATCTGGCAGCAGTAGTAGCCCACTCTCCAGCTGGATCACCTGCTTCTGGTGCCTTCCGCGACCAAACGGTGAAGCGTTTCCTCAAAGGTCTGCAAAATGCTTTCCCTCCTGTCAAGACTCTGACCGCACAATGGTTGTTATCTACCGTTTTGAATGCCCTCACTAAGACTCCCTTCGAGCCGATGGCCACTACGGATGTTCATCTTCTCACCTGGAAGACGGCGTTTCTTGTGGCTATCATGTCTGCTAGACGAGCTGGTGAGCTGATTGCTTTGTGGGTGATGCCCCGTTTATCAAATTCTACAATGATCGCATGGTGCTCCATGCTGACATGACTTTCTTACCAAAGATAGTCTCCCAATTTTACATGGCTCAGACTATATCTTTACCAACTTTCTTTTCCAACCCCAGCAACGCTCAAGAAAGGGCTTGGCACACGCTTGATGTGAAATGAGCTTTATTGTTTTACATCAGCAGGACCCGTGAGTTCCGTAAGTCACAGCGTCTGTTTCTTGCCTATGAGGGAAAGTCTAAAGGTGAACCCATCTCTTCCCAGAGGTTCTCCAAATGGATTACATCAACCATCTACCTGGCCTACGAGTCTGCCTCTTTGCCAGCTCCTCCACATGTCAGGGCACATTCTACCAGGGCGGTTGCTACCTCCACTGCCTTTTTGGATGGCACCCCGCTCGAGAACATCTGTAAGGCTGCCACCTGGTCCAGGCCTTCCACATTTGTCCAACACTACAGGATGGATACCAGAGCCACTGCGGACGCCAGACTTGGTTGTGCCGTTCTTGCCAGAGGGCTCCAGGCACCTCGTCCTTGAGGATCCATCCTACCTGATTGACGTACTTCATCATGGATTCATCTCATCCGACTGCCCACCAACCTAGTGAGTGTGAGCTTGCTAATCTCCCAATAGTGGGGATTCACAAACTATATGAAGGAGAAAGTTGGGTTTCACTTTCCAGTGATAACATTCGTTCTTCGAGTATATAGTTTGTGAATACACACTACCCACCCTGCCTCCCCTCTTGAGAAGCACGGATGAGATCATTTGGTTTATCCTGTGCTTGGCTTAAGTATGGAACTGAGGTAAAATGGTGAACTGGCACCTGAGGGTGGGCGGTACGGTGGGTAGTCTTACCGCCAAAACTTTTGACCAATCAGCTTTAAAGCCTCCGATCGATGTTCTGCGCAGTCGCATAACCCAATAGTATGTATTCACAAACTATATACTCAAAGAACGAGAATTATCACTAGTAAGTGAAACCCAACTTTCCCAACCAACAGTCCGCCAGCCGGACTTGGCCCACGCCCATGGCTGTAGCCAGGATTCTAGATGGGGGGGGGATTTCAGGAGGGGCAACAATGTCACACTCATATATATAACATTGGCATCATGGGTTGTGTTGGGGGGGGCTGTTAGCTCAGGAGGCTTTTCGCCCTCCCTGCCCCCTGGCTACGGCTCTGCCCATGACACCATTTCATCCGGCCTGTTGCCACCTCCACCACACTTGGCAGTGGAAGCGGGCGCATTTGTGTCAGTTGTAAAACGTGCATGTGCAAACGCACCCATGGCTGTCATAAACACGGAAGTGGACACGTTTACGACAGCCATAAATGCTTCCGCTTTGGGGTGGTGGTGGTCTGGCCTGCTCAGCTGTTTGGGCGGGGTGTTCAGGCCCACGGAGTAAAAAGGTTGACCACTTCTGTTCTACATTGTCAGCAATAAAGTTATTGTATAAAATGCAGTTTGTTAATTTCAGTACAGCTCATTCCGTAAACCAGAGTTATTTACTTTTCAATTCAGTTTTAAACCTGAAGCAAACATGTCTGTCCGCTGTACATATCAGTAATCGTTATTCTAAGTAAAATAGCCCAGTCGTTTGCATGTTTAACTCAGAAATAAATCCAAGAGTGTTTAAAAACATTTACTCTAGTCCAAGTGTGCTTAGAGTGGCAATTTTACAGTATAATCCAAAACATGTCAATCAAAATGAATTTCAATTGAGTTCTCTAGGACTTAATCCCAGGCATTTGGGCAGGTTGTTCTAGTATACAGGTATAGGATTGCAGCTACAGTGCCTCTATTTAAAAGTGATATAAGAATGAAGAGTAGCTTAACTCTATTTTTCATTTTTTCTAAATAAAAAAAACCCCTTAATGTAGAAAAGCAACATACAGAATCTATCTCACGCCCTCTCGTGGTTTCATATTAGCACTACAGGCATGCATGATGATTTGAAATGGATTGGTACAGTAATATGTGTTAGTGTTTCCATAGCAGCAGTAGGTGAGACATTTCCCTAGAATCTTGATTTTTGTGGAAGAGAGAGAATTCTGGTGAATTTTAAAGTGCATTACTAATTCCCTCCACCCCCTTATTTAGGTCAAGCACAGAAACGTTGTCTCGGTGCAAATTCTAAGCTAAGCATTGTGGGAGAGCATTTTCTCGCAGTAGATGAGAATTCTTTGTGCTTGGGAGTAGAAGCTGCAGCCGTATCTTTGTCTGCTTGAATAAGATATGAAGATGCATGCCAAATGGGAATCAAGATGCTTTCGTCAATGACATGATGTTCTTTTCTGTTTATATCAATGGCATTTGAGAAAGCATTGTTTTTGAGAGAGGTCTGCTTCGTGAGGCGTGGCTCTCACTGAAACTGCTTCCGGATTTTTGGCACACGGCTAAGCAAGCTTACAACACGGTGACATTTAATATAGATTTTAGTGGCTGCACTTTTGAAGATGGCAAAGAAGACTATGTTTTGAAGCAAAGGAATATATTTTGTAAATAGATTGGTTGCCTAAAAATGTGGACTGTAGTGCATTTATAATGGGTTGCACGACTAGTGTGGTTTTATTTAAAGGCATCCGTACAGTTATTGAGAGGAACTGTTCATACATTTGTAAGTATCAAGGAGAGAGTAATGCTGTGGAATATGCAGCAAGTGATTTAACAAAAGAAGATTCTGGAATATTGACCCATTCTTTCCTGGTAAATGTTGACTTCATTAAGATTTTTAAAATTGATTGAATATTGATGAACTTTGCTATCCATTGTGTTCGAAATTGTCCAATATACACTGAATAGTCTCTTACTACTATAAATGCCTTTTGCAATGTATATTTTAAATGTATATTCTTACCTTCTTGAAATTAGCATTTTAATAGAACATTGTCTGATAGCTAATAGATAACATTGACTTATTTATAGCAAGCTCTTTCCTGTGATACAGCTGTTCACAACATATGCCTGAAGATGCAGATGTTACTAATCTTCAAATAAGAGAGGACATGTGAAGGGGGGATAAAATCAAAATCAAATAATTTATTGAGTTTGCCTATATAATTAACAAGATAGTTTGCAAGGATATGCGAAATGTATAGAACAAGAAGGAGAAAATAAACAAAGGCTGAAATCCAGAGGTAAGTTGGAACCAGAGTAGGCCTACTGAATCAATGGGGATTTGGTCAATTGGCTCCTCTGTAAGTCATGATTAATTGTGCTTACTCTAGTCACAGGTTACTATTGGACTTTAGCTATTGTCAGCTTTCCAGATATATTTTTATCTTTAGGTCATAGAACTTTACCACTAGACATTTCTTTAAATATTTGGAAGGACAGCTACATGGGAATTGTTTGCCAGTACTGTATAGTGATGCTTCGTACTACTGGTCTATTGCAGTAGCTTTTGGTTAGCATAGTAGCTAATAGTCTGTACATCCTTTTAATGTATACAGGTTATGTATCTGATATAATGGCATTCAAAATAGTTTTGAACATGAAGATAGTGTTTTATTCTGATCTTTTGTGCTAAACATCCCTGTTAAGGAAACCTCTATACTGTATAGATTAAAAAGGAAATATTCATATGCTCACCCATATGCTAATAGTTCAATCGAAATACTGTATTCTACATTACATTTTGTTACAGTGAAAAGTAGTCAGTTGTTACATTCATTTCTATGGAACTGATTTCTTTGACATCCTACAATTTTAAATGAAATTGCCTACATATTTAAGATTTGACTTATTGCTTGCAATTTTGAAGTAAGAAGTATTCCATATCAATATGGTTAAGGAGCCTCATTAGTATACAATAATATAATTTTGAAAGAAAAGCTTTGGTAAAGAGTCTTCTAAATGGATTTTTATATAAATACACTTCTAAAACACTTTTAGCTAAAAAGGGTACCCAAGGAGAGATGACTTTTAAGAGCAAAACACTGATTTATAGATTTGCTAATATTTATTGCTTCCTCTTGCTTGGTTTGATTTCTGCTAGTTGTTTTTATACTATAAGGAAAAGAGGCTGTGGTGGCTCAGTGGTTAAGAAGCTTGCCTTGTTAGCTGGAAGGCCAGCAAGTCAGCAGTTCAAGACCTGGGTACTGCATGATAGTTTGAGTGCCCATCTCTGTTCCAGCTCCTGCCAGCCTAGCAGTTTGAAAGCAAGAAATTGCAAATAAATAAATAGGGACCTCTTCGTTTGGAAAAGATCTTGGGGACATGAAAGGAGCCTTATCCGGGTGTCCCCTGGGCGGGTGGAGTTTCTCCAGGAAAAACCCTTTCAACCCAGAATAATTTCTGACACAAAATTATTATTACTATAAGGAAAGATCTTCTAATACAGAAGTTATCTGATGCTCCAGGGACTCAAAGGTTTCTCCAGACTGTCAAGGCAAGGTCATCAGCACAGATGAAATTCCTGGAATATGGGAATGTCGGTTGATTATTTTTGTGAATGTTAAAATTTAATGGTGCCAGGATTCTACCCTGAGGGTGACTGTTCCTCTGATTTCTTCAGCAATTGTTTTTCTCTTGAGATTCAGCAAAGAATTTTTGGTTTTGAAGTAGAATGGTGACCATTTCTTTTAGTCCATAATCTTTTAGTAAAAAAGTAGAGCTTTTTGAGCAGCAATTGATGGTGGACAGTGTCATATGCTGTTATAAATTCAACAAATGCTGTCCCAGTTATTTTATGTATTTCAAAACTATATGTTGTATGCTGGGTTAGATTTAAGATCTGAGCCATGAGCTGGCCAAACCAAAAGCCAGTCTGTTCTGGAATTTAAAAAAATTAATTTTAGGGGCTCGATGATTTATTATAATTTGTTAAAATACTTTGTATATGTGGCATGGTAGGGAAATTGGCCAGTTGCTTTTGGGATCCAATGGTTCTTTGCCTGGTTTCAGTATGCCAGTTACAGTACTTTAATCTTCTACCATTTTTTGGAATTTGTTCATCTAGCAGTTATTAAAGAATTGAAGGAGCTATTCCTTTTGAGTTTTACACAAAATGTTTAATTTGCTTGATCCAGATATCACACAGTCCTGTTACTCTGCCATTCCTTCATCTTATGGCTTCTAGCTCTCCCAGTATGGAGGCAGTGGAAAGTTCATTGGATTCACTCTGAATATTTCTTTTATTTTTTTATTATGAGTCAGTGTTTTCTACTGGGAACAGTTGGTGTGCTGTTTGATTCGGAGTTACGTTTGCATACCATGTCATTTTGTTGGGATTGTTGTCCAGTCTTTTCAGTAGTCTCCAAGCTTTCTGGCACCTTCTTGCCATGTCAAGTCCTATCATCGTGTCTATCCAGCAACATCTTTTTTCTTTTTGTAAGAGTCAAGATCAAATTTCTAATTGTTGTGCTTGTGTTTCTGGAGTAGCTGGTATAGTGTAGAACAGAGGCATGAAGATATTACAGAACAGAAGTTATAAATTGATCCTAGTTCTCTGGTTCAGGGGGACCTGAAGCACAGCTACATCTAGTATTGTTGTAAACGTTTCCCAGTTGTCTTTCTTTAAATGCCTCTTACAGAATGTTCTAGATTGAAGTTGGATGGGTGAACATATCTGACTGTTTGAGAATGGATCACTTTTAGACCAGGGGTTCCCAACCTAAGACCCATGGGCCAGATCTGGCACACAGTGCCATTTCATTTGACCCCCCCCACCCCTCCAAGGGCATTCAAGAAACAAAATGACCACCCATTTGAAGTTATTGGGACAAAATGGCCATCCCCATCATGCAGGCAGAGCAAAATGGCTGTCCAGCCCTCAAAGCTGACTGAGAGGGTGTGACATGGCCCACGGCTTGAAAAGGTTGAAAACCTCAGCTTTAGATCTTAATTCACTGTTGAGCTATAGTCTCACTAACAAAGATCCGGATTGTAGCCCTTCTGCCACCGTTAAATGACCATGATAATTTTGAATCACATATAAGACAATGCTTTCATAGCCCCAAATATTGCTATGGCTGTTGAAATCTTAACTAGAAAGTGTGCATTTTGGTTTTCCACATTAGACAGTTTCTTGAAGCCAATCTATATGCTCATGGTAAGCTGCACAGTCCCGGGACGCCAGCAGAAGAAGGGAACAGAAAACTACTTTTGCATATTCTCTGTCTGGAAAATGCTAAAATGGGCGGTCATGAGTGAGAATTGATTTGGTAGCACACATGCATTCTCATATTCTAAGTAGAATTAGCATTAACCTTAGTTCTTTAATTCTGCTCTCAGCAGACCAGGGTGACCCCATTTTGAAACCACTACCTTACAGTAGATACCTTAGAATTACATTAACAGATATTATACTAATAGAACAAATTGCTTTTAAAAAACCTGCCATTGTCACAATTCCTCTCTTCCCCCCAAAAGCAAATAATTTCAAACACATGGAATGAGTGAAATAATTACTGGGCAGCCTGATGTTCTCTGCATGATGGGCAGTAAACGTTTTTTTGCCATGTATGAGTTTTAACTACAGTATACGGTAACTGCTGAAAATACTTCATAATGTTATAAGACGTTTTTGTACACTTTGTAAATTTGTAAGACAAAATTGTAAGACATTTAACTGAAAGACATCATAAGCTGCTTTCATGTTTGGCTTTGGACAACTGGAAAGTGCTTCTGCAAATGCGAGGGAGTATGTTTGATTTTCACTGGCTTTCTGCCACTGACAATGTCAGCAGCAAACCTTAAAAAATTAAAAGAATGAAACTGATCTCAAAGATGGGAGACGTCTTGTAACAGTATGGTGTATGGTACAGAGGGTAGTAGTAGGTAGGAGGGTCAACAAGCATAGAGTGCTCTGCTACATGAAGTTGTGAGTAATTTTCTCTATTGTAAAGCATTGGCTGACTGCAGCTCTGTCTTTTATTTTTTACATTCAGATTTCATTTTAAATCAGATTATATTAAAAGAAGAATCAGAGTTGATTTTTTAAATTAGTTCTGAAAACCTGGTTTTAAATGAAAGTCACTTTCTCTCTTTTTCTTCTGCTGTTATCTTATAGCATCCTGCATATACCAGTCTTGCTGCTGTATGTAAAAGAGGTTCTTGTTGAAAACATCTGGCCATCATAGTTGAGGCCAATGATGGTGAACCTTGGCTCTCCAGATGTTCTTGGACTTCAATTTCCAGAAGCCCAAGCACCCTGTGAATCCACACGAATGGGTTTACACTCTGCTTCCGGGAGCGACAAAGGCAGCGTGGGCTGGATGAATCGCAGTAAACCCATTCGTGTGGATTCATAGTGTGCTTGGGCTTCTGGGAATTGAAGTCCAAGAACATCTGGAGTGCCAAGGTTTGCCATCATGGGTTGAGGCTGACCATTGTGGATTTTGATATTTCAATTTATTTAGGTTGTAACCTATCAGCATTTCTGCAAAACAAGAGGCCCAAGAACAGTGTTTCCCAATCTTTCATTTTTGGACTTGAATTCCCAGAAGCCTAAGTCAGTTCCTCAAAGCACTGATCAGCCAACGTACTGACTTAAGCTTCTTGGAATTAAAGTCCCCCTGTGGGGTGTGGGCGCCACGTTGGGAGCCACCGCCCTAGAGAGAATAACCACATATCACTAATCAGTTTCCCCCTAAAATAACGCTAATATTTGGAATTTGCTTCATTTTGAGTCGGTTTCATGCTGTCATTTGTTGTTCAATATTGCATACAAGCCCCCAAAGTTAAAATTTGCTAGTTTCACCTTTGTCTGTAGATGTGTGTTGGAAAGGTAAGGGGGAGAGTGCCCTTGTACTACTGACTGTGACTAAAGCCGGAAAGCAGGGTAAATTATAGCTATTAAAGGTTATTGTCTCTATGCACTATGCATTTCCCATCCTTCAAGTACATATCTATTTAGAGATTAAATTACAAATGTTTTTTTAATGTCTTGGCTTAGACACACTTGTAAAAATAAAATCATTTTGCTAACTAGAACATAGTGCAATGTGCTCCAAAAGCTGTCATTTTTCTAAATAGGCAATTTCTTTCTGTACTGACTGCGGAAAATGACGTTCACTTTCCACTAAGGCACTTTCTAGGTTTATAAAACACATTCCTGTTTTGCAGCTGCATCCTTTAATATTGATATACTTTGTAAAAATGTGTTCTTTATTTCCGTTCTTTGAAAACAAAAGAAGGCCAAGCATAAAAGTCCCTCTACATCCTTTATTTATGAAACTAGAAATGATATGCCATTATTAGTTTCCAGTTCAAGTCCCAACACCTTTAAAAACAAATTTGAATTATCCACAGAATTATTATTTTAATGCATAGAATCAGTAATAATGATAGAGGTTTTCACTTTGTTATTCTTTTGGGGTCAGCAGCATTTGTCTCCTGGCGAGCATTTATACGGCAGGTCTGAACTGCATGCATCTCTTGTGAACTGCAGTTATCTGCTGTGAAAGAGAGCTGGTGACTGTCATTGTAGGCTATAGGGATGGTTCATTGCCTCCCTTTCAGTGTTAAGGTCTGTTTGTCTTTGAAAGAAGGATCATGCGCACAATAGATCAAGGCAACACTACATTCACAACACTCATAGACTAGGATTGAATTTTCTATTTCATTTTATTCTTCTTTCTGTCAATACATGTACAGTACTATTCAGGAATAACCCTCCCAACCCTTTTGAACTGGAAACGTTAAAATTATTATGCCAGCTACAGGTAAGAAAGATTTCAGCAGATAAAAAGCTGTGAGGAAGGGGCTTTTGAACATTAAAGAATGGCATATTAAAACTACAACAAAGTTTTTGAAGCTGTTACTCCTAACAGACTGAAGACAGAGTAATATTGTGGCAATCCTGGTAACAAATAAGTGAATTAACTTGTGTTTTCATGAGGTAGTTCAGGGGTTCCCAACCTTTTTATGCAGCGGGTCTGACTACGCCCCCCAGACAGCTTCTGCATTTACGACAGCCATGGGCACATTTACGGATGACATAACTGCACTTACGCATGCACAGGCGCGTTTTACAGCTGTTGTAAATGTGCCTGCTTCCACTTTCAGCGGCAGTGGCAGGCCACGTGAAATGGTGCCGTGGGCTGGGTCTGGCCTGTGGGCCGTAGGTTGGTAACCTCTGAGATAGTTGTTTGTGCTGAGGTGTTAAGATGGATGTGTGACAGAGTGAGATGTGGAACAGAATATTATAATATGATATCAAAGGGAAATTAATATGTTTTATATACATTATTTTCAAAATTTAAATTCAATTCTTGTATTTCTGTCTGTAACCTTATTAATTTATTGGGTCATAAAATAATGTTGATTTGATTAGCTATGTAATATGTATAATATAACCAAGTCCTAATCTTAGAAGTTGATGCCATCTTTTGTTATTAATCCTTGCTTTTTTTGTCTCCATTACAAAATTTATTTATCATAATTTACCATTCTTAAATGCCTCTTCAGTTATTCTCATATGTAACATCCAAAATAAAAAAGATGTTAAAATATTAATTTTAATTACAGTTGTTCTATCAAACCAGGAGAACCCAATTTTTCTATATTCTTCCAACTTATTTTTAATATTTTGGTTCAATTTTTTTTAAAAGCCTCTTTCAGTTTATATTTTTTGAATATTTATAGTTAAATATTTAACTGAATTTCTGATCTTAATATCAACTTTAGTTCAATTTATATCTTCCTCCTCTATTATAATTAAAAGTCATCTAATTTACCTATAATCTAATCATCTTCCCAAATCCTTTTAAATGTAATTTTACCCTCTCCAGAAAATCCTGGAGCACTGGAAGGAAGATTTCTGCACACTTTTAAACCAAAACTCTACCACTTCTTCAGGAAGTGCCACAACATCCCCATCAGCCATTGATGGCAATTCCACCCACGTACCTGGAATTCTGTGAGGCTCTGAATAAGATCCAACCCAGAAAGGCCCCTGGCCAGATAACATCCTTCTGGAGTTAATCCAGAAGGGAGGGGTGTCTCTAAAGACAAGGCTCTTCATACTCATTCTCTTGATTTGGGAAACTGGTAAGGTTCCTGATGACCTTAAGAATGCCACCATTTTTGTTGTTCAGTCGCACAGTCGATTCCGACCCTTTGCGACCCTATAGACCATCGTCCTTCAGGCACCTCTGTCCTCCACCATCCTCCTCAGCCCACCCAGCTCTGTGCCCAATGCGACCACGATGCCATCTAGCCATCTCAACTTTGGTCGCCCTCTTTTTCTTTTGCCCTCCACCTTTCCCAGCATCAAGGCCTTCTCAAGTGAATCCTCTCTTCTCATTTGATGTCCAAAGTACTTCATCTTCATCTTTACTATTTGACCTTCTAAGGAGCAGTCAGGGTTGATTGCTTCTAAGATTGACCTATTTGTTCTCCTCGTTGTCCAAGGGAATCTCAAAACTCTCCTCCAACACCACATTTCAAAGGCATCTATTCTTCTGTGCTCAGCTTTCCTAATGGTCCAGTTCTCACACCCATACATTACCACCGGGAATACCATTGCTTTAAATATGCGGATTTTTGTTTTCAAGGTGATGATGTCTCTACTTTTAACTATGTTCCCCAGGTTTCTCATAGCTTGTCTCCCCAGAATCAGTCGTCTTTTTATTTCATGGCTGCAGTCCCCATCTGCAGTGATCTTAGATCCTAAGAAAGTAAAATCTGTCACTGCTTCTATTTCTTCCCCCATCTATTTTCCAGGAACTGATGGGGCCTGTTGCCATTATCTTGGCTTTCTTGATATTGAGTCTCAAGCCAGCTTTTGCACTCTCCTCCTTCAGCCCAATCAAGAGATTCGTTAAGTCTTTCTCACTTTCTGCCATTAGGGTGGTATCGTTTGCATATCTCAAATTGTTGATGTTTCTCCCAGCAATTTTGATCCCATATTGTGATTCCTCCATCCCTGCATTATGTGCTCTGTGTATAAGTTGAATAAGCAGGGTGACAAAATGCAGCCTTGTCTTACTCCTTTTCCTATTCCAAACCACTCTGTCATTCCGTGTTCTGTCCTAACTGTTGCTTCTTGTTTCATGTACTTATTTCTCATGAGGCATATGAGGTGTTCTGGTATTCCCATCTCTTTAATTACTTGCCACATTTTGTTGTGGTCCACAACAAAATGCCACCATTATTACTATCTTTAAGAAAGGTGATCGTAGTATTTGTGGCAATGGAATTTTTTTGCAAGAATCCTGTTCAGTCGTCTGCAAATTATCTCTGAAAGGGTCCTCCCAGAATCTCAACGTGGTTTCTGTATTTCCCGAGACACAATGGACATGATTTTTTTGCGCAAGACAACTTCAGGAAAAATGCAGAAAACAACAAAACCCGCTCTTTTTAATATTTTATGACCTGGAAAAGGCTTTTGATTCTGTCCCGAGATCTGCTATGTGGGCTCTGCTGATATGCTTTGGTTGCCCTGAGTGTTTTGTAGATCTGGTCCAGGCGCTTCATGATGGCATGTCTGGGGTTCTCCATCAAAACAGCATATCAGATGCCGTCCCAATCACCCACGGATTGAAGCAGGGTTGTGTGCTTGCTCCAACCCTTTTTGCTCTTTAGGATAGGATAGGATTTTTAATTTGTATACCGCCTTATTCGACCCAATGGGTGACTCAAGGCAGTTCACAGGCATTTCAATATACAATATAACAAAAGATAAAAATACAATATTACAAAACACAATAGAATACACAATATAGTATGGTACAAATTAGCAAAGTTACATAATTACATGTTAGAGTACATATATAATAATACATCATACATAATGGAGCCCTGGCTCGACATGTCCAATGGAGATCAGGGCTCAACGTACATGACTAATCAACAGTAATCCAAATCCTAAATACAATTATAAACTAACATATCGTGAACCATACACAGAATATCAAAAGGACAACGTCAATCAACAATGTACCAGGAAAAACAACAATGTAAAGACACCCCAAGAAAACCCTGACCCAACCACCTCCTTCCACACTAACAGAAGAAAGGGAATCTAACGTCCTCTTCTCTTTCGCAGCCCAGAAAAGTCCGAAAGAGAAAAATCCTGCCTCCAGCCGGGAAGGCAAGGAGCGTCGTTTTGTGCCGTTCGCCCAGCCTCAACCCAAATGTACTCTCTCTCTCTCTCCCTCAGCCCAACTGACCGGGGATGGGCATCAGAGGCAGTCCAGTGGGGGCGGCTCCGGCGCTGGTGTTTTGTAGCCACGCCGGTTGCCTCAGATGTTCCGCACTCCCTCCAGCCCCAGCTGGGTGAGGGAGCGAAACCGGCAAGTGGAAGAGGCAGTCCAGGGGCCGGCTCCGGCGCTGGCATTTTGTAGCCACGCAGGTTGCCCCAGGTGTTCCGCACTCCCTCCAGCCCTGGCTGGGCGAGGGAGCGAAACCAGCGAGTGGAAGAGGCAGTCGGGGGGGGTGGCGGCTCCGGCGCTGGCGTTTTGTAGCCACGCCGGTCGCCCCCAGGTGTTCCGCG
Organism: Bradypodion pumilum; assembly: GCA_035047305.1. Classification (NCBI taxonomy): domain Eukaryota; kingdom Metazoa; phylum Chordata; class Lepidosauria; order Squamata; family Chamaeleonidae; genus Bradypodion; species Bradypodion pumilum. The sequence goes on from JAWDJD010000003.1 coordinate 189,007,747, forward strand.
CTCCATCCAGCACAGGCATAGAGATAACAACACAGGCATAGAGATTAAAATATTGGTTCGATGGAGGACTCTTTAATTTGGCTAGACTACACTCTCAAAGACTAACCAGTGCTAACAGGATAACGGAAATGCAATATGCTGATGATTCTGCATCGCCTGCTCTCACACCTGAGGAAATGCAACAGTCAACTGTTTCAAGAATGCATGTGATCGTTTTGCCCTTACCATAAATGCCTCAATGGCGGCAGTGGGGTGGGGAGGATTTTTGCTTTCTTTTATGCCCAGAAAAGTGCTGATTACCTCACTTCCAGTTTCTCCAAGGTACTTCCGATTTCTGTTTTGGGCCTCAAAGACCTCCCTATGGGGGGAAAAATAGTACTACGAAGCACATTTTCCCCTTGATTTCCTTTTGTAGTATGACTTTTTTTTATATGGGGTTTTACTGTACTTGCACAACTTGCCCCAAGAATAGCCCTTACAGAGTTCAGTACAGTAATACCTCGGATAATGTTTGCATCAGATAACTCTATAACCGCATAACATTAAGCAATCTGGAAAAAAATTGCATCGCATAACGTTAAAATCCTATGGGATGCAAAAGAAGAAAGAAATTTATACAGGGTATGAACATTTATTCTTGTTCATACTGGATTTATCTTTTTCTTGTTGCAATAAATACAGGCTCCTGATTTCCCCCCTGGAGGTCTATTAAGTTCTGTAGGACTCGCAAGGAAGATTCTGGCGTCAGACTCTGACATGACACATCAGTGTCATTAATGATTAATACTTAGATATGCATAGTTGTTATGAATTATTGCTACTGTTTCATAACCTTTTGGCATTTCTTCTTTTGTATATATTTTATGAACAGGATTAATGTTCCGCTGTTTAATGTGTGGATTGTTTTTTAAATGTTGCTGCTTTGTTTTCTTTCTCTCACTCAAAATATCTAAAATAGTTGAGGCCTTTTTCTATCTGGCTAGCTACCATGGTTGGTTCAGATAATGGAATCAAAAATTGGGGTGTAAGTGCTTTGAAGAAATAGTCATGCAGCTTTGTAAGGGAGTTGCTACCAGCACCCCCTGTGAGCCTTCTGACCCATCATTACCTGGAGAGCCTGTGGGAGACTGCAGCCCTAGGTCTCAGGTGGGTACCAATGCAAGGCAGCAGCCCTTGGGTAGAAAGGAAGAGACAGATAGTGGGACCTAGATTTGCTGGAGTTAGGAGACAGCTGACAGTGTACCTGGCCTCCACCCCCAGACCCAAAGAATGCTCAGCAGATGCAAGTGGCAAAAGAAGTGACAGTGGTATCTCCAGGAGGGGATTGGGGTGCACAAGCATCAACTAGTAGTCAATAATAAAAACCAACCTTGTGAGGAATCACGCACCTGTAGATCCTGCCAGCAACCTGTGAATAATAACAATAATAACAATAATAATAATAATAATAATAATACATTTATTTATACCCCGCCCACCAGGTGCAAGCACCACTCAGGGCGGTTTACAATATAAAGAGAAAATTTAACAAAGTAACATCACATACAATAAGATCCACAAGCAATGAGATACAAAATGCAGTAACACCCTGGTTAGCGATGTTTCTTGGTTCCCAACGTTGCATCGCTAACCGGGAAACGTTAACCGGGAAGCAGAAACCTGCAGCAGACGAAGGGGTTTACCCCGGGGTTTCTGCTTGGAGCAGCTTTGGAAAAGGTCCATGGTGGTCGGAAACAGTTTGGATAACTTCCCCCGAGCCTCTCAGGGGTGGCGGGGACCTGAAAATGGGTGGGAAAATCCAGTCACGATAGGATTTTTTCTGCCCATTTTCGGGTCCCCACCACCACTGCCTCCTCTGGGAGGCTCAGGGGAGGCGATCCAAGCTGTTTCCAACACCCTCGGACCTTTTCTGACCCTGCTCCAAGCAGAAACCCCCAGGATAAACCCCTTTGTCTGCTGCAGGTTTTGCTTGTAGCAGCATCGGAAAAGGTCTGGTGTGGTTGGAAACAGCTTGGGTCACCTCCCCCGAGCCTCCCAGAGGTGGCATGGGTAGCAGGAACCCGAAAATGGGCGGGGAAAAAATCACCCATTTTCGGGTCTCCACCACCTCTGGGAGGCTGGGGGGAGGTGCCCACCCCTACGATGAGATCTTTTGAAGCTGGAAAATCGCCGTCGGTGGGGTCCCTGTTTCAGGCTCTTTGCCTCTGCAGCAGTGTGTAGGAGGCTTGGAGGACCTATTCTGCACTATTTCCGCCTTCCTAGGTGCTCCCTGTGCCGCGCAACAGCTGATAATAGTCCATGAAAGAGCCCAAGCCTCAGTGTCCACAACGGAGCCGGGCTCAATGTCCATAACAGAGCCGGGGCTCAACCTCCACAATGGAGCCCGGGGCCCAACGAGGCAAGGTGGGTGTCGGCGGCAGCGCTGCTTTTGGGGCCGTGGTCTGAGCAGCCCGAGCTGACGGAGATCTTCTTCCCCCCCACCTTCAGCCGGGAAGGGAAGGCGGGTGTCGGTGGTGGCGCTGCTTTTGGGGCCGTGGTCCGAGCAGCCCCAGCTGATGGAAATCTTCTCTCCCCCTGCCTCCAGTTATAGCAGGTGTGTTTTGAGTCAGAATTCTATCTGAATTTTAAAGTCACACAGGATCTTGACTCATTTTCCAAAACCTTATCTATCTGATCCTCCCACCCCCACCCCCTTTTTATAAAACTGCATTCAAGTCCAAACTTCTGGCAAAGTTTAGGCTCTGAAATTGGCATGAAATCACATTTTTTTTTCAGGTGAAAGACAAGGTAAATTTTTAGAAGGTAGCTGCTCCTTTGGATATGGGAGGTCAGCTAGTCAGGGAAGGTCCTCACCTTTTGTACCAGAGGGCAGTGTTCCTTTCTTAGCTTCTCAGAGTAAGAGCAGGCCCTCCTGGGACTCCACCTGTGGTTTATGTCTTGGTAAGGAACACATTTCATGTCCTTTTTCATCAAAGCAGAAGGCCGGATTTAAAAACAACAGGAAAACTCAAAATCCAGTCTTCACATAGTGTGGATAACTAAAATGCATGAGGAGGAGAGGTGCTAGCACTGCCTCATCCTTATGGTTTTTTTCCCCATTCTTTAACCCTAATGCTTCCTCCAAAAGCGGTGGGTGTTTCCAAGGTGGTGATCAGATCTTGCCTGAATTATGACAGTGAATTCCTTCATCGGGACTGTGGTGGCTTAGTGGTTAAGACTCTGAACTTGAAGACTAGAAGATCAGCAGCAGGTCAAGATCTAAGTGCTGTATGATGGAGTGAGCTCCCATCTCTGTCCCAGTTCCTGCCAACCTAGTAGTTTGAAATCAATAAATTTTAAGCAGATAAATATGTACCACTTTGGTGGGAAGATAAACAGCATTCTGTGCACTCTGGTTTCTAGTCATGCCTGCCACATGACCACAGGAAACATCTGCAGACGCAGACGGTGCTGGCTCTTTGGCTATAAATGGAGATGAGTATCAGACCCTAGTCGGATACAACTGGCTTTTGAGCAAGGGTGACCTTGACCTTTACCTTTCCTTATTCACATTGGTTCCCTGCACTATTTTCATTCTTTAAACCAACGGTTCCCAACCTTTTTTTGGCCATGCCCCACATAAGCATCTCTAAAATCCTGATGCCCCCCCGACATAAAATTCTTATTATTCAAAAAGTGAACTCTATTCATGGCCTAAACGGCCATTCACTGTTAATAACTCATTCTTCACTGTTAATAACTCGTTCTTCTCTTACACTATTTCTCTAGCACTTCATTCAGTGTTTGTCCAGGTCTTTTTTCTTTTGATTACATTCACATATTTCCGTGATGGCAAACCTTGGCACTCCAGATGTTCTTGGACTTCAATTCCCAGAAGCCCAAGCACCCTGTGAATCCACACGAATGGGTTTACTGTGATTCATCCACCCCACACTGCCCTCATCGCTCCCGGAAGGCTATTCACTGTTAATAACTCATTCTTGAATTGCCCCCCCTTAAAAATAAAATTGCCTCCTCCCCCCCATGGGGCATGTGCCCCACATTGGGAACTATGGGTTTAAACCCTTATACTATTTCTCTAGCACTTCAGTGTTTATTCTGGTCTTTTTTCATTTTGATTACATTCACATATTTCCTAGCAACTGAAAGATTATTTCAAATTTCAGGACAAAAAATGCTGTGAAACCTGACAATAGCAATTTTCTTTTCATTAAAATGTTACAGTTCAAGTGGTTTTTCTAGTAGAGATATTGTACAACGCGTAGTTTTGTAGTACCAGCGCAGAGCTGATACACACCCTCTTTGAAACAATATTTCATTGTCAGGAATACTATTGACAGTGAAAACTCTGGTTCCAGTTAGAATACTGAATTTATCTTTGGAATTAATTAATTTGGAAATGTGACATAGAGGGGTTTAAAGGGCAAGAATTATTAGCTGCTTTTGTATGAAAGCAATCTTTAGTTTGCTTGGCATTGAAGTGAATCCGCCTCCTCTTCTCCCACACTTTTCTCCTCCCCTCCCATCGGCTGGCCTTCATCTGTTATGCATTCCCACCATAACTTGACTCAGTCTGCTGCTCAGTAGCACAACTACTTGTTCTCTTTTTAGCTTGGGAGGTAAAACAAGCTTTCGTTTTCATTTGCTTGCTGGTATGCTGCTGCTAGGATTGCTGGTCTTTACGGTTGTGTGAAATCTTCTGGCTAAGAATGCTGGCGAGAACAAACAGCAAGAATATAAAGAGGGAACTTGTGATAGAGTCTCCACAAAAATGTTCGGAGACAGCAGCTTCTGAAGCAGAAGTGGAGAGTCCAGTAGAAGTGTTGGTAAGGTGGTCTATGTGCATGAGAAAGTTCATGAATGAAGAGAGATTACTACTAGGGAGCTGAATTTCTTAATTTCTGCAAGCAAAAGACAACTTATTCTCTTCTATTCTGCCCCATTGTTACTATTTATTGTAGTTAATAAAACACTTTATTAATCTAATGAATCTAAACTTAGTAGAAGCTCCTAGTCCTTTGACTAAATGTGATTAAAGAAAAGTTTGACTGCCTCTAAATCTTCAGTTAAATGCATGTGAAATAGTTCTGTTCTTGAAAAGTGCAGATATTGTTGCTCTTGTTACCTTGTTGTACTTGTCCTGAAGATACTGTGTTTAATGTGTACAGAATTACGATTGCTGCCTTTGGTTGGATTAGTATTTAAAGTAGGAAAATAAACCATGTCATATGGTTTCTGAAAGTAAATGATAATACAGTACTGTATACTGATTTTTCAGCCTGTGTTTAATTAGTTCTGTTTAGGCTGTTTGTATAGTAAAAGAAGAGTTTATATTTATGTATGTATGTATGTATGTATGTATGTATGTATGTATGTATGTATGTATGTATGTATGTATGTATGTATGTATTTATTTATTTATTTATTTATTTATTTATTTATTTATTTATTTATTTATTTATTTATTTATTTATTTATTTATTTATAGCTCAAATTTCTATGCCGCCCAGTCAGGCGAACCCGACTCAGGGCGGCTCACAACAGGATTAAAACATACATATTAAAAACAATTAAAACCCCAACATACCCACCTACCTATTAAAAACTAACCACATTAAAACTGCCCGCATTAAAAAAAGATGGGGAGGCTTCATTTTATAAGCCAACAGGCGGGGGCCACTCTTCCATCTGAGCCCCACACCTGCCCCGCCAACCAGGGTTTTAATTCTTTTCTGAAAGGCAGCAGCTCCGTCTGCTCCCGCAACTCTACTGGCAGGAGGTTCCACAAGGCCGGTGCGGACACAGAAAAGACCCTCCTTCGTGGGCCAGAAAGGAGAGCCCCTTTGGCAGATGGAACAATTAGAAAGCCCCTACGGTCTAACTGGTAACTAGAATTATTTATACTGGGAAGCAGCAGGGAGATGAAGACAGGGGAAGTTTAGGTCTTAAAGGCAATAACGTGAGTGGAAACCAAAGAAACTACAATGGACCTTTCTTATAAGATGCCCACCAACATGCTCCACATTTATGGCAAGTTCTTTCAGCTATTTAGCAAGACAGTAAACTATGTAGCTATAAATGTAATAATTAGCATGAGTGATTGTTAGATTTGGCAAGCGATCGGTGTTAAATTTAGGGATATTATATATTATTGCACAAATGGCCAATGTATACTGAACAGTTTCAAATGTTTTGCGTTTGGTGAAATTTGCAAGAGAAATATGATAAGATCTGCATGAATTTTTCAGAAGACAGTCAGTGGTATACTTGGTTCCTGTCTGAATTCTTGTTCTGTATGTCTTTCATGCAAAATCTATGTGGACGTGTTCATTATATTTTTCTAAATATTTGAGTAGTGCAGGAGATGGATCATGGAGAGTGTTATGTTTCAGTACTTCATGGGTGGACACCAGAGATAGTATGTATTGGTTTAAAAACATTAAGAGTGGAAAAATGAGCCACACCCTGTGTTTAATTTCTGTCTGTGGAGAAGCCAATAATAATTGGGTGTGTATTCTTCAACAGAGTCATTCTGAACAGTTTTCTTTGTTTCAATCCTTCTTTGGAATTCTCATTTATGATTGGTTTTTTGGGGGGTCATATTTTACCAGCGAGCTGAATGATTGTGTTGTAAATTTCAGACAAGTAGTTGATGTTTTTTTAGATGGTGGTGGTAAGAGAATCAAAGTGTTAATACTTTATCTACAGTCTTTTCATATTTCTGTGAGCTGCAGCACTATAATTAACCCTAAAATTGATGAATAGATTGATGGATAGACAGTGTTTGTGGGTTTGTCTTGTGTGGGGGTTGGATTTCTTCAACCGTGTGAGTAGACAAAAGTTCCATTCCCAACTGGACCATATATAGATAAAAATATTTGACTATGACTTTTTCCTTGAGAATAGTTAGCAATAACTAAAAGTTGGTTGAAAAAATACAACTTCAGGTAGATATCTCTTCCCTGGCAAAGCACTACAGTAACCTATGACAGTGATGGTGAACCTTGGCACTTCAGCTGTTCTTGAACTTCAATTCCCAGAAGCTCTGATCAGCAGGAGTGCTGGACTTGGGCTTCTGGGAATTGAAGTCCAAGAACACCTGGATTGCCAAGGTTCACCATCACGGACCTATGACATATTCTTGGTTCTTCAGTCTTTCTGCATATAAGAAGACTTCCAAGGGACCTACTATACTTATATCTGGGGCTGAAAGAAGGAGGCTTAAAACCACCTTCCTCTGTGCTATGCTACCATTTTAATTTGTTAGATACAGCTTCTCTTAAATGTACACTTTTTAAAAATGTGAAGAAGTCAGGTTACCGATAGGTATATTTAATCTGGCTGCAGGTCTTTCAGATTGGTATAATGGAATTTGAATTCCATTCCTTTTTGTTGGTTTTCTTTGTGGTTTCAGTTTTGTTTCTTTTAGTACTCGGTTATAGGGCTGGAATAGTGACTTGTACAGCTTTAAAAATAAAAATAAAGTTGAGGATTGTGGAAAGGTAGCTGCTGTATCAAATACCATCTCTCAAAAATAAATCTCAGAATTGTATAGTGAATATTGACTATTTTATTTTCCATCTACAGTTTTTGAAAAAAAAAATAGATTTTATGTAACTGCATGATAATCTGCCCATTTTATATATTGTTTTTTAGTAAAACTTTTTAAATATGTAAGTTGGTAAAGTGGTTATGTACCAAAGAATCCCATTTTATTATAAAATGTGTGCTTCCTCTATTTAGTTCATTTTTGTTGTTGAAAGACATGAGATTTGGTTCATAGTTTACAAGTTTTCTTTTTAAAAAAAAACAACCAAAGATTATGGGAATGTGCAGGGTAGGCAGACCAGATGTCTTTTTAGAGATATTTGTGATTCCTCCCCAGGCAATTAGCAAGACTGTGAATGTGTATGTTAATAAAATGTTTATATCTTATTTTTTTCTTTACTTCTTGCAATTTTGTTGTCTGTATATCTTTATTTAAAACTAGAATTTTTTGGCCAGCCTTGCCGGGCAGGTTTTGGGGTTTTTTAGGTGTTGGGGTGGTTTTGTAAGTGTGGCTAAGGAAGGGAATGGCCAAAGACATGGCAAGGGCGAAAGGCAGGGATCCGCCAGGGTAGGCTCCTCCCCTGATGGATTTCTGCCTCTTGCCCTTGCCATTCTCCTTCTGCTGTTTCGAAAACAACCCTCGAAACAATGGAGGGAGAATGTCAAGGGTGAGAGGCTGGAATCCATCAGGGGAGGAGCCTATCCTGGCGGATCCCTGCCTCTCGCCCTGCAATATCCCTTCTGCTGTTTCGAAAACAGCCCTCGAAACAATGAAGTGGAAATTGCACTTCCCGGAGGGAAGTGGCTTGCTTCCCTAGGTTGGCGGGGGGTGAAGGCAGCCGTGCTTTCGGCCCCCACCCCCCGTGGTAGGCGATTGCTTCCCTCCGGGAGGCGAAGATAGAATGGAGTGCCATTCTTAGCCTTCATTTCCCAGAAGGAAGTTGCTTCCCTTGGTTGGCAGGGGCCGAACCTTTCGGCCCCCGCCCCCCGTGGAAGGCGATCCCATGTCAGTATTTTTTTACATGCACGCTGGCTGTCCCGCCTCCTCTGCGCTCGCGTCCTTCAGCCTGATTGGCTGAGGGGTGGCACGGCTCGGAGAACACTGGGAAGCATAGTTTTTTTGTTCAGGTTTGTGGGGCGTTGGCCTCACTCTCAGCTTCTGGACCCTTGTGGTGATGCTTGCAGGGACAAAAGGTAAGTTTGGCCAGCTCATTACGGGATAGTAGGGATGGGTGTGGCCACGCATGCCGGACACACACAGCCTATCCACCATTTTCTAGGTAAAAATTTCACAGGTCCTTTCCTGGGTTTCATTCCCATTTAATGTATTCTCTTTTTGTTCTTTTACTTCACTTTCTTTGGTCTCCTTTTGTTTTAAGCTTATTGTCAACCTTTCTGCCACTGAGAGTATTGTAGCAGCTTTAAAACTAGTTTTTATTTTTCATATGTTGTAATCTGCCGAAGTACAGTTCTTTGGTTGGAGAGGCTGGGGAGGGGGGGTTGGTGGGGAGGGGTTAAAACTATGGCAGGGAAAGTTTCAGGCAGCTTCCCAACCTTTGGTTTTTGGACTTCAATTCCCAGAAGCCTAAGTCAATTCCCCAAAACACTGATCAGCCAACGTACTAACTTAGGTTTCTGGGAATTGAGGTACCACTGTGGGGCGTGGGCCTCACATTGGGATACACTGGTTTCAAAGGAGGACACCAATAGGATGAGTTGGTCCTGAGTGAAGAAGAGCTTTAACAAGCAATGATAATATAATAATAACTAGCATAGTTTGCCCGGCGGTGCCGGGCTGTTTTAAATTGTGTTGGAAGGTTTTTCTCTTGTTAATGTTTGTACAAATGAGGTTCGTTTGTAATTGTGATTTTTAAAATGTTTCTTTATGCACACAGGCTGTTATAAACTGTGATCAGATTTTTTGGGTTTGTTTTTGTAGATTAAAAAAAGAGGAAAGGATGATATAATTTTTTACAATTATTTTATTTAACCAAACAATGTTTTAGTATGTGAATTTTTAAAAATAGTTGTATCTTGGATAATAATTTTAAAAATGTGAAAGTACTTTTTTTTACATTCAATGTTTTTAAACTGTGTTTAGATGTTTTGGTTTTTTTTTGAGTAAAAACTACACAGTATTTTAGAAATGTTTTTATTTTATTATTGTGTGATTTGTTTGTGATTTGTGTGAATGAGTGATGCAATGTAATGTTTTTGACTGTTTTTTATCTTGTGGCCTCTGGGTGGGGCTGTTGAGTATTTCTTTTACTTTGACTGTTTTTTCTCTACTGGCCTCTGGGTGGCGCTTCTTCCGGTAAGTAGTCTCTTTCTTTCCTCATTTCAGTTCCGGCCATCGTGGAGGAAGGATGTCTGCTGGTAAGTTGGCTGGTTTAATTTCTTTTGGGGTTTTGGTTTGTTTTTGAATGTTTTTGTTTGTTTTTTGTGTGAGTTTTTTAATTAATGGGTTTTTTCTCTTTCAAGGGGGGGGCAAGGCACCAGTGCCTTGGCCCCCGCTTGAAAGCGAAACACTTTTCTTTCCGCGGCCTGGGCTTGCTGGCCAGGCCGCGGGGACCTGACCGCCGGGGTTTTTTTCCTTCCCCCGGCCGGGGCTTGCTGGCCGGACCGGGGCAAGGGCAGTGCCAGGGGGCGTTGTGGGGGGGTGTTCCTTCCCGCAGCCTTGCCTTGCTGGCTGGGCCGCAGGAAGCCATGCGGCGCGGGGGGTTTCCTTCCTGTGGCCTGGTTTTGCTGGCTGCGCCGTGAGAAGCCATGGGCCGCCGGGGGGGTTTTTCCTTCCAGCGGCCCTGCCTTGCTGGCTGGGCCGCAGGAATCAATGCGGTGTGCCGGGGTTTTTCCTTCCTGCGGCCTTGCCTTGGTGGCTGGGCTGCGGGAAGCCATGCAGTGCAGGGGGGGGTTCCTTCCCGTGGCCCCGCTTTGCTGGCTGGGCCGAGGGAAGCCATGCGGCAGGGGGTGTTTCCTTCCCACGGCCTTGCCTTGCTGGCTGGGCTGCGGGAAGCCATGCTGCGCGGGGGGGGGGGGGTTTCCTTCCCACGACCTGGCTTTGCTGGCTGGGCCACGGGAAGCCATAGGGTGGGGGTTTTTCCTTTCCGCAGCCTTGCCTTGCTGGCTGGCCTGCGGCATGTCTGAGGCGCTGCATTCGCCTGGGTTTTTTATTTTTATTCTTCGCGCGCTGGCTTCCTCAGCGTTCTATGCGCTCATGGCGCGCAGGATGCTGGGGCTTGTAGTTTGCCATTTGCGTTTTCGGTTTCTACAGCGTTTTTTTCCTGCGGCTTCATTTTGATTGGCTGCGGTGCGTTTCTGAATGTTCCTTTTGCTCGCGCCTCTCAGCCTGATTGGCTGTGGTGCGGCGCGGCCCAAGGAACATTGAGAAATGGATTCCTTTCCTTTGCTTGCCTTCGGGGGGCTCCTGCCCCACTGGCACATTTCTCAACCCCCCAGTTACCTCTGTACCCAGTTCGGGCGAGTGCACGAATGCTTGGTCGGGGCTAGTGGGGCCTGGCTAAACATCCTTTGTCAAATCATAACGGTTAACACGCAGATTTATGGGTATAGATTGTGTGCTATCAAGTCAATTCTGACTTATGGGAACCTCTTATAGAGTTTTCTAAGCAGAGAATACTATCAAATAGTTTACTATTTCCTTCTTCTGGAGGCACCCTGGGATTATGCAGCTTCCCCAAGTCCACACAATAGTTCTTATCTTGGGAGGCACAGTGGGGAATGAAACGTTGTAGCCAGACACTAAACTACTGGATGGTGATTATTCTATCACAAAGGTGGAGCATGACAGACACTCAGAAGGGCACCAATGAAAGAACTAGAACTGATCCTAAAGTGTAAAGATGTATCACTGAAGGCCAAGGCTAAGCTCATTGACCTTATTTTGTTCCCATTTACTGTTTATGTGTGGAAGCTGGCCAGTGGAAAAAAGTTAACAGGATTTTTTATTTTATTTGTTTGAAATATGGTGCTGGTGAATACTCTGGACTGCCAGAAAGATGAACAAGTGCATCCTCGATCAGATCAAGCCTGAACTATCTCTGGAGGCCAAAATGATGAAACTGTCATACTTGGGGCATGTCATGTGAAGGGAAGAGTCACTGGAAAAAAAAGTACTGTTGGGAAAGGTTGAAGCAACAGGAAAAGAGGAAGACCAGATATGAGATGGTGTGACTAATAGAAGACACAGTGTTGCATTTACAACAGCTTAAGCAGACTGTTAAGGAGAGGACATTTTGGCGGTCACTTATTCATAGAGTTGCCATAATTCAGAGCCATCTTGATGACATATAACACCTATACTGTATCTTCATTCAGGACCAATGCACTCCATTGTTCTCCTCCCTTGACATACTTTCTGTGCCAGCAGTTTTAAAATCCCCCCAGAAACACAGTTACTCAATCTGAAAAAATAAGCTTTGGTTACTGTTGTGATCTAGTCCTCATCAGACTCTGAAGATAACCTGGATCAGGAGGCATTTCCTATGCCCAGTCCAGTTCTGCCTACACCTGAACCTAAGAATGTCCTGAACCAGGAATCTCAGCCTGCTTCTGGCTCAACTTTGTTTCCCCAGGCAGATGACCTGTCAGATCAGATGTCTGACTCTGACAGTGATCACCCTTCAGTTAGGGAAAGATTCAGAAAGGAGCTACACCTGCAACACAAGCAAGCTAGAACTAGTTACCAGAGAAGGCTCCCAGCTGTTAGCGATTAAATGGAAGGCTTCTAAGCAAGCTTGTAGTGTTGGTACAATTCTTCAGCGCAATGACTGATGCCCTGCTTGACTTCAGATATCTCTTGAGATTGCCTTCTTTCCTGACCTGCCTGCCGTGACCCTGACTTCTCTGCTAACTCTGACAATGTCCCTGGGCATCCTTTGAACTAGATGCTTGCTTGAACTACCGGTAACCAGACCTTGGCTTGCTCTTTGGACTTTGCTATTTGGATTCTCCTTGAATAGACTCTCTGTGTAGCACCGCTGTGTGGCGACTCTGCCCACTGGGGTAGGTCAGCACAGTTACATGAAAGTTGATGAAAAATAAAAGTACAGTAGTTTAGTGTTGAAGGCACTGGAAGACATATGGTTTCTCTTCATTACAAGAAGCTAACAGAGCTATTGCCTCCAGTTGGTACTCGAGGCAGCTTGCAAAAACAAAATAATGCTGATATATCACAGTAATTGTAAACATTTTTATTTTGTCAGGAATATATTAATTCTTTACCTCCTCTTATACTATTTACGTGAAGAAAGTACAGATACTGTATATGTTTCTTTGGAGAAACAATACTGTACTTTCTACTTCTGCACTTTTTGATAGTTTTAAGCAGAAGAAGAGATCACATCCAAGGTAGTATCATTCTAGCAGTTATATACCTAGACCTCTTTTCATCATTTAGGAAAGATGTGTATATAATGGAAAATGTCTGTAAGGGAACACAGAAAAGTTTATGCTTTCCTAAAAAGCAGGAGCATTGGTGTAAGTGGTGCCAAAGTCAATAAGATGTCCCTAGTAATCTTTTGTTGGGATGGTGAAATATCCTTCCTTTTGCTGATGTAATTGCTAAAATGTCAGACTATTGTCTTAAGTGACACAAATCTGCTTAATTTAAAATACTGTACCCAAACTAAGAGAAAGAATGTGAGTTGCAAGAATAAGATGCATTTTTCATGCAGCTGTTCAATAGAAGTCATTCAGTGATGTGAAAACAGACAATTGAAAGTGAGAGAATTTAGTAACTAAAGGAAAGTTTCTCTAAATCTTGTTCGAAAAAGCCAGTAACATTACTTTCCATTAGGTAAGAAGAGGCAGAGAGGTTGCAATTTCTCTGTATTCAAGCTTACAGTATCTTTTTAACGAGTCAAATATAATAGTATCAAGTGGGTGTGTATTGGGACTGAAACCACTGTACTTCATGATTTCATGTTACAAGGCAGTATCTTTTCTGGTATTATCAAGTTCTAATAATCTCATCAAATATTTCTTCCTTCTTTATGCTGAAGCTTTCCACAGTATGCCCCGTTTTGAAGCTTCCAGGATAGAAAACGTTTTCAGGAAGCATGTGTAAAAACAATAGTGTACACAGGAAATCTTTCCACTCGACATCACATAACCAGAACTCTTCCTAAGTGTTATGATCAGATATGGGCTGTGGTCCAAGGAACCATAAAAGCAACAAAACATTGTTGGGTTTCTGATAGGTTGATGCTCCCGTGTTGCCAGTTGGAACTAGAACGGCCCTTTCATAGCCCGTGGATCCACTCTTGGAAGAGTTGTGGGGAAGGGGTGTGCCTCTAGTTATTTCCGTTTTAAAGTCAGACTTTATTTGGAAGCCTTTTATGGTTGTCTGTTAAGCAATGGGGGGTTGGAAGTACAAATACTGTTCTTATGCAAGCAAACATTCAGCTTGTCTATTAGGTGCCAATCCCCTACAGGTTGTATTTTTTTATACTACCTGTATTTTCCGGCGTATAAGACGACCGGGCGTATAAGACGACCCCCAACTTTTCCAGTTAAAATATAGAGTTTGGAATATACTTGTCAGCTGCAGTTAAGTACCTGTCCTATAAGACGACCCCCGACTTTGGCACAGATTTTTCGGGGTTAAAAAGTAGTCTTATACGCCAGAAAATACAGTATATATGGAAAAGCATGTTTATGATTCTGCATTTCAGCACTATCAGCAGATATTTAAATTGGATGGTCAACTCATTATATTTCCCCATAATGCTTTAGGTTTGAAATAGTCCCTTAAATTTTTAAACAATAAAGCCTATCTCATATTTTGAAGGGTGCCTGCAAACAAAATAATGTTATGTTTTATGATAAACAGGCTATTCTTATGGTTAATAGCCTCTTGTGCTACCTTGTTTTCCTTTTGAGGTGAATTTAAGGAATGTCTTCTTGTCATTTAGCGCTGGATTAAATTAACTGGTATGTTTTCTATCTCATGTTGTAGATTATATATTGATAATGTAAGCATGATCACATACTTGCAGTGCGACAGAATTTTGAAATTTCTCTTTTGGAAATCTTCAGGAAACTTGATTAGATGGTTTTACTTCTTCTTCTGTGTTTAGGCCAGACATGAAACTGCCAAAATGATGACATCTTTTGGTGAGTTCATTCTGCAGTTCCTTTTGTCTGATCTAGTGTGAGAAAGATTAGCCGGCAAAACAAGATTGCCATTACCAGGGTACACCCAATTGTGGTTCAAAGATACCACAATCTTCGAGGAGGCTCTTTCTGTGTACCCTGTAGTTTTACTGACTTTACAGTTAAATGCTTCTAAAAAGCTAAATCTATGTGTGGCAATGTTAGAATATTTGTTCCTATTTAATTTACTATTTTAATTTAGCCAGAGAGTTATTCTTTTAAGCTATGAAAACAGATTTATATACCATCTGAATTGTAGATCTTCTATACTACTCACTCTGGGGAAACTTGTACTAATTCCTTGTTTGAGAAACTAAACAGAACATTAACAGAATCTATGATAAGCTAATTTTGCAGGTAAAAGTTGTGAGAAACTTTAGAAGTTTATTTTTGTTCTTGTTTTATCTGTAGAGGGGAAGTTATTATTCCTCCGAACTGTGGTTCCTTTTTAAAGCAAATTGTCTGATCTCTTATCATAGTCTGTTGCTTTTAATGGGTCTTTTCCTTATCTGTTTTTTCTACACATGATATTAGAAGTAACTGTATGTTTTTAAGAAAACATAGTTGTATACTTACATATACATTTTTTGCTTATATATAAATCTATTGAGTTATGATCCGACCTCACACCTGGATGATGATAGACTCTCACTCAGTTAGCTGCATAGCTTGGTCAAGTGAAAAAACATTGTCCCTCTTTTTATGTGTATATACGATGCTGACTGGAAGATGGCAGGTCAGCAGTTTGATACCCGGATACTGCAAGACGGAGTGAGCTCCTGTCTCTGTCTCAGCTCCTGCCAACCTAGCAGTTTGAAAGCAAGAAATTGCAGGTAGATCAATAGGGACCACTTCGGTGGGAAGGTAAACAGCATTCCGTGCACTCCAGTGTCTAGTCATGCCTGCCACATGACCATGGAAATGTCTGCAAATGCAGACAGTGCTGGTTCTTCGGCTGTGAAACAGAGATGAGCACTGAACCCTAGAGTTGGATATGACTGGCTTTTGAGCAAGGGTGACGTTTACCTTTACAGTACTGTGTAAAAGTCTTAGTCCACCATCAGCTAGTTTGGGGAAAATTCAATATGTAATTTGGAGGGCCATAACATGGTTGCCTTAACTCCAAACTTTACCATACTTGGAGAGTTTTAAGAGGAGAGTGAGCAGAAGACGTTCCTCCAATTTTGGTATATCTAGGTGGATTGGGGGCTGAGTTATGTCCCTCAAAATCACTCATTGTATTTTCCCCAAGCCAAGCCAGCTGGTGGTGTTTTAAGACTTTTGCACAGTATTGTATGACTTCCATGTGTACACTAAACAAGGACACTTGTCATTGAATTTATAATTTACCACTTCTGTGTTGTTTTGCTTTATGCATGCAGGTGTTCATACTCTGCTTTGAGCTGAACATGATCTGCTGTACAAGCGAAACATACTTATTTTTCTAACAGTGTGTTTTGTGTATTGTTTAAAAATAGTTAGAGGAGCACTCCTAGTTCTCTGGCCTCGCCTAGATAATGTATCTTTCCAAGTATAACATTTTATTATTTTGAACTTTTTCCAGTAACATTTTATTTAATGGAATGTCCCATGTGATAGATGTTAGAGAATCTGAAGTTACTTTTTATTTACCTGTGTGCAGATGAGTGTGCTTTCAAAACCGCTTTTCTAGAAATAACCTGTTCTGTTAATTTTATTCTAGAATGGGAAAAGTATGCACCTTATTATAATTTTTTTTCTTTGCCTTGATTAAATATGCTTTGAAAATTAAATGTTGAAACTTATTTCTGCCTATTGTTTGTTTATGCAGAGTTGCTTTAAAAATTTGGGATTTAGAAAAGAAAAATAATAATTGCAGTACTATTATCTGAAAACTTATTTCTGTATCTGTATTGTTACAGCCTCTCTAGTGAGCAATAAAATATCAAAACATATTTATTATGTATTCTTCTATGCGCTTCAGAGATACAACCTGAGGGTTCCTTGCATCTATCATGAAAAAAATAGTTTTGCATATGAATCATAAAGGCAAATGAATTATTTTATTTGGAGATAAGGAATTTAGACCTACAATATCAGTTCCACCTAAAATGGATCCATTCAAATGGATGGAACTCATTAGTCATATTTGATTTTGCCCATAGTTTCTATATTTGTGTTTGCATGAGCAGAGTAGTTTAGTAGAACAGTATAGGTTTTTCTTAAGTAATTTAGAAGCCATCAGAATTACACTGTCAATGATACTAGGAGAAATTAGAGGTACAGTATGACTATTGTTAACTACAGTAGTCAGTAGTTATAGATTAATTGCTTGATTTGAGTGCATTTGAGTGCATTTGTTGTATCTGACTTTTGGCAGAGGTCTAATCTTCTCACTTCTTGCAAACTCAAAGTTATGACTTTCTTGGTGAGTCAGACCATCTCACATTCAGTCTTCTTTTCCTGCTGCCTTCCCAGTATTCCTGCCATGTCTAATGCAACCTCTTTTTTATGATGTGTCCAAAGGAAAGATAACCTCAGTTCAGTCATTTTTGCTTCTAGAGATATTTTGGGCTTGATTTGTTCTAGCAGCGACTTTTTTTTGTCTTTCTTGCTGTCTGTGGTATTTATAAAGCTTTTCTTTAACACTGCATTTAGAACATCTCAAGTTGAAAACTTGCATGTAAACTTAATGATAATGTAGCACTGAACTTAGTAAAATAGATGGCAGGTTTGATTCTACTTTCTATATAAATGTAGTATTGTTGCGTCTCTGTTTTATATAGCTGTGTTTTCATAAATGATGGCTTTCATTAGTGCTGTATCTTCTACTTGTAATATAGCTTTGTTAAGCCTGTGTTTGGTGGTGCTTGTTTCCTATTATGCATAGAATTACATTGCAGGAGCAATGAGTATATGCATAATTACATAAGTAGATTTAGAGATGTGAAAAACAGCTTATACATCTTTGTTATGTGCCTTCATGGAACCAACTTACAGCAACCCTAACAGAGCTTTTGAAGTACAGTAAATGAAATATTTAAGGAGTGGTTTTAGCAGTTCCAGACCTCCAGTGATTGTCCATAGTTGATCGGGGATTAAAACCCAGGCTTTCTGAATCCTAGCCCATCATTCTACTCACTATGCTACACTGGCTATCTGTACATGTTTACTTACTTAATTTTTTTGTGTCCATTTTTAGGCAAAACCAAAGCTGATCGAGCCAATAGATTACGAAAATGTCATTGTTCAAAAGAAAACTCAAATACTTAACGATGCCTTGCGGGAGATGCTGCTTTTCCCTTACGATGACTTCCAGGTACTTGTTCCTTTTTTGAATTTTGCATTTGAACTCTTTTTGGTTAAGTGTGAATACTTATTCAGGCAGGCTCACTGGATCCATACCAGTTGCCTGTCCTTGCCACTCTTCCTGATTCATGTTCATTGATTTTAGGTGTATTACAATATTATTGCCTTATTATCAATGGTGATGGCCAGATGAAAGATAATACTCCATTTGATTTTGGAGATACAGTGATACCTCATACAACGTCCAAACTTGGTTCCACAAGTTTGGAGTTTATACGGATTTGGACTTTGTATGAGGCATGCAAAATCCTAGCTGCGATGCCTCATACAATGTCCAAATCCTTGCCGCGATGCCTCATACAACGTCGTTTCCATAGAGATACATTGTACTGTAACAGCACAGACTTCAGGGCAAAGTCAAGGAAACAGACAGGAAACGGACAGAACTTTAAGAAATCATTGTCTAAAGGCTAAAAACATTACAAAAACATGTCAAACAACCCTGATTGTCCAAGAACCTGAAGAATGCTGCAAAAATCCCAAGAATGCTTCTAAAAATTCTGACGAAAAAAATCCAAAAAAATCCAAAATCATGCTCAAAACCACTCCTAAACACTCTTCGCCTCCTGCAAAACCCACAAGAGCAATGCACGCATGTGTCCTGCCTTTTATACTGCCCAGGCACAATGCAACCTGGGAAAACCCAATGCTTCATACAAAGTCGAGCGACTTTGTATGAGGTAACTTTTTCAAGGAATTAGGCGATGTTGTATGAAGCCGATGTTGTATGAAGTGGACTTTGTATGAGGTATTACTGTATATTCAAAGTGTTGGCCCCTGCTTTTTTATTTTAAGTACTTTTTAACCCCGAAAAATCTGTGCCAAAGTCGGGGGTCGTCTTATAGGACAGGTACTTAACTGCAGCTTGTTTTCCCGGGGGGTGCCGCAGCTGAGTCCCTGCTCTGTGCGGGGAGTATGAAGCAAGGGGAAGCAAGCTGCACATATCTTCTTGTACCTCGAGGAGGAGAACATGAGCGTGGATTGGCTCTCCACCAGAACCTGCCCATTCGACTCGGAGGGCTGCGCGTCTTCGGGTTGAGTGTGGGTTAATTTTTATTTGGTGTGTATTGGAAGAGAGGTAGTCTTATTTGGCAAGTATATTCCAAACTCTATATTTTAACTGGAAAGGTTGGGGGTCGTCTTATACACCCAGTCGTCTTATACGCCGGAAAATACGGTAGTCCTAGGATACCTGGTGTACTGTTGCCTGGTATGCACTCCCTTTTGCATAGAGATGTCAACATCTGAGGTTCTATTTTGTGCCTTCTCTCCTTGTTATCTGAAAGTGAAGTACTGTACATACAATACAGGGTCTTCTCAATCATGGCATTCTCTCTTCCTGAAGGTGTTTGGACATGGCCCTGTAGGAAATGGAAACTTGACTATTGGTGAAATACGTGTGTCACTAATTTCTTGTTTGTCAGTTCTTTTTTCATATGGCTTTGGCTTTTTTATTATAAAACCTCAGTTTGTTTTATTGAATTTTTGATGTTTACATCTGCTTTTACTTTGTTTATTGGCTGCTACGTTAGGTTTATTTTTTGGCTTTAATTTTGTTATGCAGAAATATAGTAAGACATTTATTATTTATCAGCTGGAATTCTACTGAGATTTTGCTCTGAAGTTGTAGCAGCAAATCATATCTTAATTACTCACATGTGTATGTAACTACTCACATGCCTGTTTGATCTTCCCAATTAGTAGCACTTTGCCACTATGTTTTGTGCCATTTCACTTACCCTCGAGCAGGGGTGGGCAAACGTTTTGTACTGGGAGCTAGTCATGTGGTTGAGTGGGCCTGTCATGTTGTTCCTCCCACCATAAAATGTGTCCACAGCTGTTCTAAACATGTTTACGACAGCCGTGGGTGCTTTTATGGCAGCTTTCTGCACATGTGCAGCCATGTTTTACTTCCACTTCCGGTAGCAGCAAGGGTGGCGTGGACCGGATGATTTGGCTCTGTGGGCCTGATCTGGCCCATGGAGGGTAGGTTGGCCACACCTGTCCTAGAGTATACTTCCAATAAGATCTTTGTTTCTATCATCTGAATCTCAACAATTTTGTTAAAGGGCATCTCCCCCCCCCCCCCCTCCAACAGAGATGCTTTGTTCTATATTACATTGCAATATGAAGTTTTAAGAATAATGTGCACTTCTTCAGTGCCTTTTAACATCATCTACCATATCTATGATAGTGCAGTGGCTTTATGGTTAAGATGCTGAATTTGACGACTGGAGAGTCGGCAGGTTAGCAGTTCAAGACTTGAGTGCTGCATGATGGAGCGAGCTTCCATCTCTGTCCCAGCTCCTGCCAACCTAGCAGTTTGAAAGCAAGGAATTGTAAGTCGATAAATAGGCACCACTTTAGTGGGAAGGTAAACAGCATTCCGTGCACTCCGGTGTCTAGTCATGCCTGCCACACGACCACAGAAAACGTCTGCAGACACAGATAGCGCTGCCTCTTTGTCTATAAATGGAGATAAGCAATGGACCCTGTAGTCGGACACGGCTGGCTTTCGAGCAAGGGCAACATTTTCCTTTACCTTCTACCTACCATATCTAGCTACTGAACTCCAAACTACATTGCAAGCATGACTTTTGATTAATCGCTGTGTTAGTGTGTGCAGACCTATCTGACAGGAACCAAACTGAAACAAAACAAAAGTTATCAAAAAAGACAAAAACCTTATGGCAATTTAAAGACTTGAGAACCTCTTGATAAGGCTCAAGTGGACCCAGGAAGAAAAAATGTCTTTGTGCAAAATGCACAGCAGATGCAGTTCTCCAACCCCTCAGAGGCTAGGTTCTTTTGACAAGGTGAAGTCCCCAAAGGCAAAAAAGGAAATTCTGAGACTTTGGATTCCTATCACCTTTGCACATATACATCCCTTACTATATTAGGAGACAATAAACATTGCAAAAGTAAAATTCCCTCCTTAACAGTAAAACCCCGGGTTACAACCACCTCGGTTTAAGTTTGCTGCAGTTTACAACGGTAAATCCTATGGAAATGCCGTCCCGGTTTAAAAAAATTTAATATATATTTTTCGGTTTACAACAATCAATTCAGGACCATTTTTAAAATTTTTCAATGTATCCCTATGGATGTTTCGGTTTTCAGTTTTTTTCAGGTTACAACAGAGGCTGTTGGAACGGACCTCTGTCGTAACCCGGGGTTTTACTGTACTACATACCAGGAAGTAAGACTTCATATAAATAAGCAAAATATTTTAAAATTACTTATTGGGCTTATATTAGTGATAGTTCTTTCTTGTTGTTTCACTCTCTATGTGAATATGACATATTTAAGAACATTTCAAATAAATCAATATAGTCTAACTTGAACTGAAGGTTCACTTTAAGTTGCACAGTCAAAGTAACAAAGAAAGAGTTAATACTGCTTCAAAGCGCAACTAGATAAGAAAGCATACAGCTTCTTTCTGAGTGACAAACATTTAAAATGAAATCTTTGACAATTTGTATGAACTCTACAGATACTGTACTGTACATTCTTTTTTAAAAGATACATTCTTAGCACATTTTGACCAGAGCAAAATGCTGTAAGGCACAAGATAGAGAAAAATAAGCTACAGAGCGGGTGTTCTCACCCTACGGCCCATGGGCTGGCCCATGGCACCATTTCATGTAGCCCATGTCACTGCCACCACTGGAAGCAAGCAGATGCGTTTATGACAGCTGTAAATGTACCCGTGGCTGTCATAAACGTGTTTACAACAGCTGCGGACATGCTTTACGGCAGTATTTATGGCGTGGGAACCACCAGTCCAGCCCCGCTCAACTGTCTGAGAGGACGTGGTCTGGCCCACAGCTTTAAAAAGTTGGAAACCCCCCTGCTATAGAGCAATAAGAAAAACACACAATCTTTATTTAGCTGTTTCTATTCTCAGTAAAGTATCTTTATCTATTTAGGGTACAAAAAGAAACCAAAACAATTACAACACAAACATGGGACATACATTTCCACCGTAGTGTTGTTTAACTTCAAAGCGTGTCCTCGTGACCTGCCTCTATCAGTCTTCAAGTATGGTGGGTAGGCAGCACACCACTCTTGACTCATGGGAAAGAGTCATATTTATACTGTGAGAAGGATGATGTGATTCGTGTCTCCCCTTGTTGTTTTGGCTATTTAGTCCCTTGCATGCCTAAACAGAGTGATTGCTACATTGGCAAGGCAATTGCTCACCAGCAGGGATTTTTTGCTTCTATCTCCCCCTTTTCCTTTTTACTGTATGATTAAACAACATTTTAAAACTTCATATCAAAATTGCAACCATACAGACTACAAACAAAGCCACACATACTAAATTTTGTAGTTTAAATAATTTCATGTTGCCTTATGGGTGAAATATGCCAAAATATGAGCATCCAGCCTGGATCCAGGAGTATACCAAAGATACAAGCCCTATTTACTAATCTACTCTCAACTTGATAAAAAGATAAATTAGAAATTATACTATTTTATGTCCCTGATTATTTCTACTTACTCTTTGATGTAATTATTAGATAGATTTTAATCTTTTCCCCACATATGAGGATGTTACTCTTTGTCTTTGTATGGTTCTTGATTTTATAAAGGAGCAGCCTCCTCCTTTTAAATGAGGTTCAATTGTGTTTATGTTTTAATGCTATTTTTAGAAGAGTTGGGAAGAAATCTGATGAGCATCCCTATGTTTTCAACATAGGAAGCAGATGTGACTGCAAACAATAGTAAATGTATATATGTCTGAAAGAAAGTAAAACATCACAGCTAGTATCCTGTTGGAGATTTCCGTGTATTCTCACATCACGTAAGCAGTTGCACTATTTGCAGGGTTCTGTTGCAAGAATACTTTGCATAGCTTTCAATTATTGTGCAATCAGTTGTGAAACAGATCAGTAGTGCAACTCCTTGTGCAGCATTAGTTGTGTTCACAGAATTCCAAGCAAGATAACTAGCCTTTGCAATTTGGGGCTGGAAGTAAAACCAGTGAGACTTTGAATATGTTTAATGCCTATTTAGTATACTTTGAGATACTTCAATTGTACTGCCTCATTCATAGTATCTTAGGTGAGATCCCAAGAGCAACATATTCTCTATGTCACCTCCCCGTGTTGTCGCACTCCTTCCATTTTTCTTGCCAAAGAAATGACAATACAGTAAAACCCCGACTTACACATGCTTCAAATTACATAAAATTCAACTTACATAATGATTTTATGCTAAAACCATGTCCTGATTCATTCAATTTCCTATGGGTTTGCTTCGAGCTACATAAAGAGTCTTTTTCCTATGGGTTTGCTTCGAGTTACGTAAAAAAATAATTTTTCCTATGGATTTGTTTCGAGTTACAAAAATATTTGATTTAAGCAAAAGTCTACGGAACAGACTTTTTTTTGTAAGTAGGGGTTTTACTGTATTCAAGAGTGAAAGACAGAGTAGTTACACAATGCCAATTGACTGATTTGATTAGGAACCATCTTCTCTTGAACTATCTGTTGAACTCCAGAAATTTGCCTGGTCCTAAACAAATATGGAAGCTACTTGCAGTCCCTATTTCCTGTCAGTCATATCAAAATTTGTAGGTATGCTTATGTGCCATATATACTCGACTATAGGTCATCCCGAATATAAGTCGAGGTACCTAATTTGGACCTCTAAAACTAGGGAAATAGATTGACCCGAGTATAAGTCGGGGATGGAAAGTGCAGCAGCTTGAAATACATGAAAATACAGTAAAATTAATTAATTTAGATGTTTGTGTGGGTATGTTTTTGAGTGTTTATGTTGACCTGAGTATAAGTCGAGTCCCATTTTGGACCTTATTTTGGGGGGCTAAAACCCCGACATATACTCGAGTATATACAGTATGTTATATCTGATAATACAAAGCTGACTTCTGTAACTTTGCACCAGGGAGGGGGGGTCTGTATAGAGAGATACAGAAGCTGTCACTGTTCTTTCACATTGGTGATGACTTCATAGTTCCCTTATTGTGTGACCTAATAAATTTACTGTCATGGTTCTTCATAATATTTGGGAGTAGATTTTACTGGGAGCCATTGTGGCTTTCTTAGCTGTATGTAAAAACCATTTTTTGCTAGCTGCTGCTTCCTCCCCCATTCTGATGAACAAACAGTTTGTCATAGCAAAGATGCTCTGAAATGATTTTTGGCAAACTAGTTCTGTTGGTTTAAATATTTGTTTAAAAATCTTAAGCAAACATCATTGATTTAAGTGTCCTAAAATTTAAATGGAATTTCCCACTATCTTTTTCCTTTTAGAATAATCTGTTGGAAGTGGGGGTGCCTTTCTTTCTCAGTAATAGGAGAAAAAAGTAGAAGTACAGTATATAGGTTGGAGAGTATACTTGGTCTCACCAGATTAAAGTATTCATGCATGATGTAGAATGAGGCTAGGAAGGAAAATCAGGAGAATTTCCTTTGGGTTTCTTCACATTTTATGAACAAATTATGATTGTTTGAGCACAGAATTCTCTTTTAGTAAAGTGACTATTTTATATCCAGGCTATCAGAAAAAGAGGTGTGGAGGAGAAAATCCTCACATAATTTTAGTATTGTACTGATTGAAAGGAATGGATCCAGTGATGTACCGTAGCATGTTCTGTCAGGTTCTGCAGAACCGGTAGCGGAAATCCCCCCAGGCCACGCCCACTTGGTTGGCCACACCTCCATAGCCCATAATGCAGGATGTTTGGCCACACCCACATATTTGGTCAGCCCACAGAGTAGGTAGTAAAAATATTTGCAGTGCACCACTGAATGGGTCCATGTCGTGAGGAAACTCAATGGTGTTTAGTTTTGCTTGAGCATGTATAAGGATGATTGCACTGTTGCTGCCGCACCCAAGGACTTCTGTTTTCCCCTAGAGCTACTCATTTGCTCAGGGAAGTGTATTCCATGCTTCACCCGGACTTTGTTTTGATTTAAGCTCGAACTTGTATTTTTATCTGTAATTGTAATTGTTTTTTCTTCCCCATTGTATTTATTGTATGTATTTTGATATATTGTATTTTGTCTGCTCTGTTGTAATTTGCTGCTTTGGGTCGCCCATTGGGCTGAGGAAAGAGGGGTACAAATATTAAATGAAATGAAATGCACTGCACTGCAATTTTTATTAAAAGAACTTTGTATTTGAGATTAATGTTCTCTTTCCTTTCTTTCCCTGAAGACAGCCATCTTGAAACGACAGCACCGATATTCATACTCTACAGTTCCTGATAATGCAGCGAAAGAAGCTCAGAGCTTATTTGTTACAGAGGTATATGGTGTACTGTATATGCTACTGATTCCTCTATGTTTATAAATTATTTTATAAATTTAGTTTACTTTGTATCAAGCAGGACTTGTAATAAAATGTTGCTGCATATCTGCACCATACCCATCAAGCGCGGCTCTGCAAAATACAGGAAATTACTGTGCATGCGTGGATGCGCATGCTCAGTAACCTGTTTGCGCATGCACACCGTGGATGCGCATGCGCAGTAACCCGTTTGTGCATGCGCATTGTGGACACGAGCGCTGGAAAACGAGGAATCCCGGCCAATATGGGATACTTGACAGGTATGATCTGCACCTGCTGTGGGGAACATTCTTATTCTGGTTCCTGACTGGCCTAGAATATCTGCCTTGTAGTGCGGCCCAGGGAACAAAGGGAAAAAAACATGTCTGTCTTACTACTTAGCCTAAGAGACTGGAGGACTCCTGGTTGGGGTTTGCCAATTATTAACTTGAGTTGAGAGAGATTTTGAAGGGTAGATGGAAAAAACCCTGTCCCATTCCTTCCTGCTAAAATGCTATGAGGAGAGTACAGTTTATTATCCTTGTTGCATAAATTCTTTCCAAACCCTTACCCTCAATCTTCCTATAAGCCAGTGATGCTGAATCTTGGCACTCCAGGTGTTGTTGGACTTCCATTCACAGAAGCCCTGATCATCACTCCTACTGATCAGGGCTTCTGGGAATTGTAGTTCCAGAACAACTGGAGTGCCAAGGTTTGCAATCACTGCTATAAGCTGTTCAAGACTTCAGCAGCTCAGGTCCCATTTTCTCTTAGTTCTCTCAAATGTTCTAAGCATTAATTGATAAATACATAGTTTGACAAATTGCTGGTTCATTTGCACTAAACATGGCAATCTTTATAAGTGGAGCTTGGTGGGGAGGCTTGAAGAAGCTGAGTGATTCTGCCTTGAAAAATTACTTCCTTCATGGCACTCAGAATTAAAGATAAATTTTCCACGAGCATTAACAGAGTCATATTTTAAAGGATGTTAAGTGTTCATGGGGTGAGTGCAGTGGTGGGCATCAGCAGGTTCGCATCAGTTCACCAGAACCGGTAGCAGAAATTCTGGCTGGCCCCACCCATCCAAGTTGTGAAATAAAGTAGTCCTAATTCGCGTGCAACGCAAGGCTTTCCCCCTGGCCATGCCCACCATACTATGCCCACAGTGTGGTAGTAATTTTTTGGAGCCCACCACTGGGTGAGTGGGGTGAAAAGTAGAGCCACTATGGACCCTAAGTTGACACCTGTAACTTGGCCCTACCCCTAAAAGTCATTAGAAAACTATTGTGAAATTCAGAGTTTTGGAATAGCTGTAATTGTAAAGCCCTTCATCCCCCCGCTACTCAAAACAGTAGCAGAGAAAACCATGGGTCTTACTGTTGTAAATTCACTCTGGGCCTGTTTTGATATTAGAATGAATTAACTACTGTTTTCTGTTTATCAGTAGCCATCGATACTAGCATGTACTCTAAAATCTCACATATTTTTTGTTAGCCATTGTTGAGGAAAGGAGGGTTAAAGCATTATTTCCATTTAATTTCCAAATTTTATATTTCTGGTTACCTGGGGAGTACGCTAAATACTTCCGTCTTATTTTTGAGCTGGTCAGTTCTGTTTCCAATTGGATATCCAATCTGAATGATGAAACAGAAGGCTATAACAACTGCCATCTATTTACTCAATACAATTTGAAAAAGAGGTAATGATCTCTCATTATGATCCAAGAGTAATCTGTATGCAAGTAGTCCTATTCCTTTAGTTTGGAGCAGTTTCTTTAGTGTGCCCATCTGGACTGATGGGAGTTGTAGTCCAAGAATCTGAAGTCCCATCTGGAAAGCTGCAGATTCCCGTCCTCTGTTTTAGGGATATTTCTTTGTAAGTACAGTAACAGCAGAAATCTTACAGTCATTAGTTAGGACATAAATGGGCAAATGTTCTGCTTGGTGATACAGTGGTCTTGTTTTTGTTGAAGTAAGGAAGTTCCTTTCACTCTCCAATTTTCCTTTCCTCATCTTAGTTAAGTTCGTAATTCTTGCCTCATTACGATGATCACAGCTGTTAACAGACATGATATAAACAGACCAGAATTCAGTGAGCCATTTTCCTTTGATCTTTTCACTTTTCTACACATTTCACTTTAGCGAATACTTTTTTAACTATACAAGTAGTATTTTGAAAATAAATTAAAAAACAGTTCTCTGAGGTTTTTGCAATTCTAGCAGTTGAAAATTGTTTTTTGTTTGTTATGCTCTATCATTTCTGTACTGGGGTTGATAAGGGAGCCAGTAAATTAAATTTATGAAAATAGATTGCTAGCATGGCTTTATAT
Organism: Bradypodion pumilum; assembly: GCA_035047305.1. NCBI lineage: Eukaryota > Metazoa > Chordata > Lepidosauria > Squamata > Chamaeleonidae > Bradypodion > Bradypodion pumilum. Next base: position 189,035,444 of record JAWDJD010000003.1, read on the forward strand.
AATGAGATTGACCAGCAACATGATAGGTTTGTGCTGAAGCCAAAACTAAATTAGAGTTGTTAGGTCAGTGTAGCAAGGGTGGAGTAAAACTGTAGTTCCTCTAATAAGGGATTGAGAAAGCTTTGTTACAAGCATAAAGCACAGAATTAAAATGTTTTTATAGTCAGACATGGTATTGGAACCATATTATCTACTTCTGCAATGTTTGTGGCAGAATCTATAAATTTATTAGTACATTCTGTTGAAGTAACTGTCCTGTTAGTTGCTTTATAATCATAAAGACACATTTCACTTATATTGAAAGCATTGTATAAAAGTTTGCTAATTTAACTGGCACAGTTTTAAAGGCAGTCATTTTACTGAGAGAATACCTTTCACATCTAAGAATATGTCCCTGTTGTTTAAATCTGTTCAGTTGATGTATGTTTTCTCCTTATTCAAAGTGCATTAAGACATACAACTCAGACTGGCATGTTGTAAATTACAAATATGAAGATTACTCAGGAGAGTTTCGACAGCTTCCTAAGTAAGTAAGATTTTAAAGTACCAATAAGCCCTTTTCATATGCAAAGAATTAGTTTCTCTGTATACATTTAATATATAACTTGAAAGCTGCTTTGTATGCTGTAATCTGTGATTTCTGTACCTCTATCTTGTACATTCTTTCTTTGCACTTCTTATATAGCATTTAAAGATCTACTCAAATAAAGAGGTTTGGAAATTAAAACTCTTCTGAAATAATATTTTTTAAATTTAAATTTTTCATTTTTCTTAGCAAAGGGACCAAGGTAGAAAAACTTCCAGTTCATGTTTATGAAGTTGATGAAGAAGCAGATAAGGACGAGGTAAGCATCTGATATGTTATTCCTGGTTGTTAACTCAGATTTTTGTATTATAACATCTATTCAGGTAATCATGTAAAACAATAGCAGAGTTGGTTATCTTTAATGACAATTAACTTGGCTAATGAGTTTCCTTAACTTTAGTTATTTCTATCAGGCATAGAGCCTCTGATGCATATATGGTTCTCAAATGGGCAGTCATAATTGCTCACCTGGTTAGTGAAGAGAAATACCGCCACAGGTGGTATGTGTGAGTTACATATTTTCTTGAGGTAGATTTCTTCTGCCAGACACTTATTGTTTTTTGTATGTATGAATATGCAATAATGGATACTGTTGACTAGTCTTGGACATATGGGGACAAAATGAATTGTCATACAAGTATAGTGTATAGGAGCTTCAGTGGTACAGTGGTTAAACTGCTATACTGCAGCCAGAACGTGAGATCGATCCACACCAAGGATCAAGGTTAACTTCATAAGAACATAAGAACATAAGAACATAAGAACAGCCTTGCTGGAACAGGCCACAGCCCATCCAGTCCAGCATTCTGTCTCACACAGTGGCTCACCATTTCCTTCAGGGTATTCCCAAGGAGATGCCTTCACCTGCTTAGGATTCCCTGGAAATGGCATTGAGAGATATCCTGCCTATCTCTCCAACCCGGAGGTTGTCCTTAAGTATCCATAATTATAGCCATTGATACTCTTGTCCTCCATGAACTTGTCTAATCCTTTCTTAAAGCTGTCAAGACTGACAGCTGTCACCACTTCTTCTGGCAGGGAGTTCCATAGACCAGTAATCCTCTGGGTGAAAAAGTACTTTCTCTTATTTGTTTGAGAACTAGTACCCAAAAGTTTCATGGAGTGTCCCCTAGTTCTAGTGTTGTGTGATAGGGAAAACAGTTTTTCCTTATCCACTTTGTCCACACCGTGCATGATTTTATAAACTTCAATCAGGTCACCTCTTAGACGCCGTCGTTCAAGAGTGAAAAGGCCCAACCGTTGCAGCCTCAGATGGTAAGGAAGGTGTTCCAGTCCCCTAATCATTCTGGTTGCCCTCCTCTGTACTTTCTCCAACTCCATAATATCCTTCTGGAGGTATGGCGACCAGAACTGTACACAGTATTCCAGATGGGGCCTCACCATAGATTTATAAAGAGGCAAAATGACACTTGCTGACTTATTTTCTATACCCTTCCTAATGATCCCTAACATTGAGTTTCCATTCTTCCAACGTCGGTAAAATGCTATGGGACAGTATATAAGTCTAATTGCTATTGCTATTTTGTTAGGCGAAACCTTAATGTTGAATAAGGGCACAAGTTAGCTGGACATGATATGTATAGTTAGTGTGAGATGTTTTTACTGTGACTCATTTCAGTTGTCCCTACTTTCAGCTATAAGGTGATTGATGTCTATAATGAATACTTCTGTATAATGTTCAATTAAGTTTCACATGTTTGCATTATCACTATATTATACTGATTTAAATATTAAGTGTATAAATTGATCATTCCTGCTACTTTGGAAAGCTACTAATTGTTACCAACTTCAGATGATGAATTCTACTTCTAAATGTATATACAGTAATACCCCGGATAACACTAAAATTTGGTTCCACGAGTCTTAGTGTTATCCGATTTTTAACGTTATGTGATACATGCATCACATAACATTAAAATCCTATGGGATGAATCACATAACATTAAAACTCCATAGAGATACATTGTAACCAGCACAGGCATCAGTGAATTTTATGTGATACATCCCATAGGATTTCAACGTTATGCGATGCAATCCCCCCCCCCCCCCATTGCTTAACGTTATGTGGTTTTAGCATTATCTGGTGCAAACATTATCCACGGTATAACTAATTGAATGTCAACAAATGCATTGCAAACTGAGGTATGTGAAATCTCTGCTTGAACATGTGTTTTAAGTTTAATAAGCATGTTCTCAGGCTCAGCATGATAGCAAAATGTAATGTTATGATCAGCATTCATCCCAACAATTCTGCCTCTCCAGTTTTGAACCAGAAACAGATGAAATGTAATTAAACCTTTGTATATGGAAAATATTGAAATGACTATTTGTTAATAGGAATATAGAGGTCCATTGTTGTGTTTGGCACAATGATTATGTCTACTTATCAGCAGTCAGTAATTTTTGCTTGATTCAAAAAAGGAAAAAGAAAATATCCTGTGTGTACAACAGGGTTGATGAAATAACCTCATCAACAGGAAGCAGGAAGTGACTTCCTGTTTTAAAATGGCTACATGATTAGACCTTTGTTTTCTATTGATTTAACAGATGTTGGGGGCTGAAGTGCATTTAAACTTCACAATAGGTATTCGATTCTTGTATCATGTTTTATGCACTATTGGAAAAAGCCAACACACTGGTTATATTTTACCACAATAACAATAATTAGTGGGAAATTATATTAGACCTTTTTTTATTTTTGCCATGCTGTATTTTCTAGCTGCATCTGATGTTTTAACTACATATGCCACATTAAATGTTGTATTGGAGTTTGCTTATGAAGAGTGTTGGCAGAACCTTGCTCTTCTTACTGAATTTTACTAATTTTACTGTATTTCTTTACTTACACTCTGTGTTTTCACTGTATTGAATTATTTGCTGAACAAGGAGTCAATAATTACATAAAATTCATTGATTCAATGGATTTATTTTAACTTGATTCAGGCCTTTATTTTTAATATATTTGTAAGAACATTACAGTGGAACTCCGTATAACGAATGTCCCCTATAGTGAAAAAAATCGCATAATGAAAAGAAAATGAAAAAACATGGCGCACCGTGCAAAAATTTTTTTTGCTATGTGATACGGTGTCCCTATGGAAAAAAATCATACAATGAAAATCTATGGGGAAAATTGCTTAGTGAAAATATTTTTTGTTGTACAATTTCCCCCCAGAGATTTTCATTGTATGATTTTTCCCATGGGATTTTCGTTAGTATAAGGGGGGAAATCATGTAACAAAAAAAATCACATAGCGAATAGCCCCGTAGAATGAATTATTTTCATTACAGTAAAGCCCTGAGTTACAAAAATAAAAATAAAAATTGGTTCTCTGGCCTACTTTGTAACTCGATTATTTTTCGTAACTCGAGGCATGCATAAAAAATTTTTTTTTTAAAAAATGGAGAGATTTCCTACCATCTGGCTTCTGCTGCTTCCTTTGCTTATGCTTCAGACGGTGCTGGGAGTGATTGTTAGTGCACAAAATGGCAGTGGCACCATTTTGGGTGCTAAAAAACTGATTTTCCGACTTACAATTTCCCCCCGTAACCCAGGGTATTTCGTAACTCGTTTTTTTTCATAAGTCAGGACCCCGGTTTACGAAAAAATAATTTCGTAATTCGAAAGATTCATATCTCGAGGCTTTCGTAAGTCGGGGTTTTACTGTATACAGTACAAGGTTCCACTGTATTTCCAAAAGGATGTTCATTGTCTTTGTATTTCTAGATGTCATTTATCACATTCATAATGTTTTTATTTGTTTTTGCATTGATCAACAAGGAAACATAGGCAAGAAAAGACAATTAAAGGATAGTTTTACTTTTATTAAGTTAAATGTATGAAAACCTCAAAAAAAGAATACATTCTTTTGTATTCAGACTCCTGTTTTTTTTACTGGTAGTGAGGTATATGGCCAACTGTAATGCACTTTCAAATTTCCTGTCTCTGTTACATACAAATTCCATCTGTAGTAATTCCATCTCAGCTACCTGCTTTGTTTTTGTTTCTGTTTTAATCTGCTAGAAAAGGGCATTTAAAGATGCTAGTAATTTAGTGATAGTGGAATATATTCCAAAAACTAGACCACTCCCCCCTCCCCCCAGGGTCCCCTAGTCAAGTTAAGATCTTTTTGTTCCAAATGGCATTTTGAGCTAGTCTTTTTTATGGCTAACAACATATTTTCAAACTACCTGGTTCAGGGTTTCATGAGGATATTTGAAGACAGTGGGGAACTCCTCTGTTTTATGTAACACCATTTGCAACTGAAGGTTAGGAAACCTTATACAGCAGCATAAAAGGGGGGACTTCTTGCTGAATCCAAAGGATATGGAAAGGGTTTTATTCCTTTTACTTCTTGTAACCTAGAGGTACAAGTGAAACTCAGAAAATTAGAATATCATGCAAATGTTCATTCAGTTCAGTAATGCAACTTAAAAGATGAAACAAATATATGAGATAGACTCCTTACATGCAAAGCGAGATAGTTCAAGCCTTACTTTGTTATAATATTGATGCTTATGGCTTAAAGTTTATGAAAACCCCAATTTCCCAATCTCATGTACCCCATAATCATCACATAATCTCATGTATTCACTTGAGGATTCACATGTATTCTCAAGGATTCACTTGAGAAAGCCTTGATGCTGGGAAAGGTAGAGGGCAAAAGAAGAAGGGAGTGGCCAAAGATGAGATGGCTAGATGGTATTGTAGATGCAATGGGCACAGAGCTGGGCGGGCTGAGGAGGATGGTGGAGGACAGAGGTGCCTGTAGGACAATGGTCCATAGGGTCGCAAAGGGTCGGGATCGACTGTGACTGAACAACAACAACAACCTCATGTGCGCTGTATGCCATGATCATCACAATTATAATGAATTAAGGCATGACATCTCTCGCTTTGCATGTAGTGAGTCTATCTCATATATTTGTTTCACCTTTTAAGTGAAATGAATGAACATTTGCACAATATTCTAATTTTCAGAGTTTCACCTTGCATATTTTGCATGCAAAAGAGTTGGGTTGAATCCCCAACCCCAGACAGGGCTTGGAAAGGATTGTTAACCACTGTATTGATGATTGTTGTGGAGTTTATAATACTGAGCCAAGTGAAGCAGTAATCTGGAGGTACAAGACAACTCTCATGTTCCTAAATTGTGCGCACACATACAAAAAATTAAAAATAAAACACTTGCTCTCTGTTTTGCTTGTGGTTGCCCTTTCAACACTAATTTTAAAAATCATTTTTAGAAGAATGACGTATAGAACGTCTTGTGATAAAGTGTCCAAATATTGTCCTTGCCTTATTTTGGTCTTTTCTTTTGAAAAAATAGGATGCTGCCTCACTAGGTTCTCAGAAGGGTGGAATTACAAAACAAGGATGGCTATACAAGGGCAACATGAACAGTGCTATCAGTGTTACTATGCGGGTAAGTTGTTAACCACAAAGGAACTGCAGTACTGCATACAATTACACTTCATGAGAGTAAATCCAATCAGGTCCAGAAATATTGATGGCATTTGGCTGTACTTCCTGACTGGTCAATGCCCCACTTTTTCAAACCCTTTGCATTAAACTGACAGTCCTGACTTTGCTCACATCTTGAGTGTTTCCTATCATCTTCCCTATGGTGGGGGGGCAGAGACCACACATGCCAAAAATGTTATCCTTGTTCCAATCTTTCTGGACCTGACTGTATATTATAGAAGCATTTCTGAATTGTAATACTCTGTAGTGTTACAGCTGTAATCTGTGCTTGAGTGCCTTAACTTTTTCCTTTACTGCCAATGTTCACAATGTGTTAGAGCAGGGATCAGCAAACTTGGCTTTCCAGATGTTCTTGGACTTCAATTCCCAGGAGCCCTGATCAGCAAGTGTACCAATTTGGGTTTCTAGTGATTGAAGTCCTAGAACACCTTGAAAGCCAAGTTTGCTGACCACTGTGTTAAAGGATATTTCTGAGGCTGGTGTGGGAATTAGGCAGAAAGAAAATCCCACATGAAAGCTCTCAAATTTTTGCATGTCCTTAAATGAATCTTTGGATCTTGACATACAAGAATCTAGTATATGTGTATATTTAATATTTTATGGCAATTTATTTTCCTATTTAGTCATTCAAAAGAAGATTTTTTCATCTGCTCCAACTTGGTGATGGATCATACAATCTCAATTTTTATAAAGATGAGAAAATATCAAAAGAACCAAAAGGGTCAATATTTTTGGATTCCTGCATGGGAGTTGTCCAGGTAAGCAGCAAATGATACTAATTAAAACAGTATTGTGTTCTGAAAATACAAACCTGCCTATTCCTTTTATATCTTGATATGTCTGTAGGATGGTAGCCTAAATCTATTTTTCATATACTGTACAGTACATTATTTTCATACATACTAGGGAATATGATTGCATGGAACACAATGCAATTTACTTCTGAGTAAACATACATAGAATTGCACCATCATAATTATTTTTAATGATGGCAATTAGTCTAAATTGTATCATGGCAGCAAGATTCATCCAGATACAGTGGGAGTGCATTGGAGCACCAAGACAATTTTGCAACAAACATTGAAATCCTATGGATGTTTGCTAAGAAGTCCCACCTTGTCTAGTGAGTCTTATTTACAAGAAGCACACACAAGATTGCAGCCTGTTAATTCGTGCTGTGAGCTCATTACTTTATAATTTCGAGTGGTTTAGGTATGTGCATATGTGAAAGAATTTGGGGGAATCCTAGGAGGAAATCTAAAATGCATAGAGATCTAGTGGAAGCATAAATAGTACTACAATAAGGATGTTAAATAGTTTGCATAACTTCTTGTGTGGGATTTCAGTTGTGAGAGGCAGATCATATTTATAGCTGTACTCTCAAATGTTTTCACTTGACCTTTACTTAGTTAACTTTTCATCATTATTATTTTTAAAAAGTTTGAAGCAAAACTGAACATACTCTGAGTTGAAATCTTGCCAGCAGCAAGGGCTAAAAGGGGAATTGTTTGCTTTTGTGTGTGTTAAGTATGCAGCTTATTCAAAGAACAATACAGATTTCTTTGATGGATCAAATGGGGAAATGACTGAGATCAGTGGGAGCTGTTACTTAATTTAGTAGTATATACTACATTGCAAATATAATATATTTTGCTTACATTCTGTTGACAGATTTGTGTCAGTAGCCTTGTTTATGTGTAACACAAATTACTACAGCTGGTATTTCAAACTGCCCTTCAGAATAGACTATCCTTCCAGGATGGCTTACAAGTAGTCACTGAGCTAATGATGCAGAAATAACAGTAAAATATTTAAAAGCAGTATGTCAGCACAGAAAAACCATAGCAGCAATAAATAATTGATCCAGACAATAAGCTTCAGAGCTCCCCTGAAACAAGGAAGAAAAGCCCAAGTATATATCACTCCTTAGGGAATTCTGTCTCTTAGTATGATTTAGTGTTCTTTTCAGAAAATTAAATCACTCCCAAGTGAAGCCTCATGATTTCTTGCTCCTCTAACCTTCTCTTCTTATGTAGCTTATCATGGCTTAGGAACAAATGTTTACCATTTTAAACAAACCCTGGTTAGTTAAACAAGCTAGCTTCACTGCCCATTATTTGCAGTGGTCTAGCTTCTCAACTAACTAGAGTTTGTTTTAATCTCTAGATCAGGGGTTCTCAACCCTTTTAAGCTGCAGGCCAGACCATGCCCCCTCAGACAACTGAGTGGGCCAGACTGGTTGTTCCCTCCGCTGTAAACCCTGCCTTAAATCATATCTGCAGCTGTTGGAAATGTGTTTACAACAGCCATGGGCACATTTACAGCTGTTGCAAATGCGTCCAGTGGAGGTGGCAGCGCAGGCCGCATGAAATGGTGCCATAGGCCAGGTCCAGCCCATGGGCTGTAGGTTGAGAATCCATGCTGTAGATCAGGCATTCTCAAACCTTTTAAGCTGGGGGCTGGGTCACATTCCCTCAGACCGCTTTGGGAGCCGGACAGCCGTTTTGCCCTTCCTCCACCACATGGCACTTCCTGGTGTGATGGAGGTGGTGGAGGCCCCACATGAAATGGTGCCACGGGCTGCATTTGGCCTGCAGGCTACAGTTTGAGAATCCCTGCTCTAGATTATATATAACAATAGGCCAACAAAACTAGTGTCTGCTGAAGTCTTTCTTCTCTTCTTTCTCATGGAAGAAGATGAGAGGAGAATGTGTGTGAGTTCAATGCCTTGTTTGGGCTCCTGTCTTTAACACTGAGCCATATTTTAGTGTTGTACATGAATATACACTGCACGCACTGCAGCTCTCCTGGGCCCCCGCCATCGGCCCAGGATGGGAGCCACCTGCGGCAACCGGCCCCGCCTCCCTCCGGCCCTGCCTTGACCGGAGGGATGAAAAGACGCCGCGCCGCAGCCGGGACGCCGCACCGCAGCTCTCCTGGGCCCCCGCCATCGGCCCAGGATGGGAGCCTCCTGCGGCAACCGGCCCTGCCTCCCTCCGGCCCTGCCTTGACCGGAGGGATGAAAAGACGCCGCGCCGCAGCCGGGACGCCGCACCGCAGCTCTCCTGGGCCCCCGCCATCGGCCCAGGATGGGAGCCACCTGTGGCAACCGGCCCCGCCTCCCTCCGGCCCTGCCTCGACCGGAGGGATGAAAAAACGCCGCGCCGCAGCCGGGACGCCGCACCGCAGCTCTCCTGGGCCCCCGCCATCGGCCCAGGATGGGAGCCTCCTGCGGCAACCGGCCCTGCCTCCCTCCGGCCCTGCCTTGACCGGAGGGATGAAAAGACGCCGCGCCGCAGCCGGGACGCCGCACCGCAGCTCTCCTGGGCCCCCGCCATCGGCCCAGGATGGGAGCCACCTGTGGCAACCGGCCCCGCCTCCCTCCGGCCCTGCCTCGACCGGAGGGATGAAAAAACGCCGCGCCGCAGCCGGGACGCCGCCGGGACGCCGCACTGCAGCTCTCCTGGGCCCCCGCCATCGGCCCAGGATGGGAGCCACCTGTGGCAACCGGCCCCGCCTCCCTCCGGCCCTGCCTCGACCGGAGGGATGAAAAAAAAACGCCGCGCCGCAGCCGGGACGCCGCCGGGACGCCGCCGGGACGCCGCACTGCAGCTCTCCTGGGCCCCCGCCATCGGCCCAGGATGGGAGCCACCTGCGGCAACCGGCCCTGCCTCCCTCCAGTCTGGCATTTGCTGCGGGGGGACAGCGAGCACCTGAGCTCCCTTGTAGTGCACATGTAAGTGCAGACTGTAGTATATATTTTGTGGTTATATTTGTGGACAGAGATTTTTGTAATTGTACTTTTGATAATTGTTTTTTTACTGTATTCATTGTATATTGTGATATTGTATTTTTGTATTTATTGTCCGCTATGTAAACCGCCCTGAGTCGGGTTCGCCTGAGTGAGCGGTATATAAGCGTGAAAATTAAATTAAATTAAATTAAATATATGAAACAAGCCCTGTCTTCCATTAGTGACATAAATGCATTTACGTTACGTGAACTAGGTGCTAGTTCCATCCTTTTGTATATTGTTTAATATTAAATGGTCGGCAAATTCCCAGAGCTATGTGTGTAAAACTTGGCACAGTTTCAGCATGAGCACAGAAAATGGCTGTTTCCCAAACAACGTGCCTGCATACCTTTCACACACCAAATCTACTTGGCCTCCTTAAAACCTAGTAAAGATTCTAAATCTTTATTATGATGCCTGGGAGAAAACCATTGTGATATTTGCAACAAACTGACAAAATTTCTGTTACTAGTTAACTCCTCTCACTCTATATAGAGTTGAAAATTGTGCCTTTTGATAGTTTCAAATTCCATTCTAATTTGCATTTTTTCAGCTCTGTGGGATGGGGAGGTGTTTCCTCAAATGATTGAACTAGCCTCCACAGCACAGCATGAATTAGGAGCAGGCCATATAGCAGAGGTGGCCAACCTTGGTGCTTCAGGTGTTCCTGAACTTCAGTTCTCAGAAGCAATGATTAACTAGTATGCTGATTTGGGCTTCTGGTAACTGAAGTCCAAGATCACCTGAAGCACCAAGGTCGGCACCTCTGCCATGTAGTAACATGTTTGGAAACTAATGCACTATGAACCATTTGTAATGAATCATATTTTAGAGGCCTGGATTCAACAATGCTGACTGTGACAAATTATACAGACTTCTTTTTTCAATTGACTATCTTTTACAGTATAATAATAATCTATATCTCTAATACAGAGGTATGGTCTTGTATGTGATCAATAGACTTCCACACCCCTGGACGGATCTCACTGAAACTTGCCACACAGCTACATTGGCCTTGCAAGATCAGCACTGGGTGTGTGTGTGTCCCATATCCCATTTGGGGGTTTATGCCCCCCCAAGGGTCATAAGAGCCCCCTGATGGGCCAAAAAGCCAGGAAAGGCAGTAGTGTGCACGCCCACAAAAGTCCCCTCATGCAACACGGCCTAACCGGCATTCCAGCCGCTGGTGCATATGCACAGAAGGCCAAGGAGGCGATGGATGAGGCGGCAGCAGCAAAATGGTGGCGACGGAGGCCAAGGCATGCGAGGTGGCAGCGGACGCGGGCTGCAGCAAGGCCAGACCAGCTACTGCCCCAATGTGATCCCTCCGCCAAGCCCCTTCAGACAACTGTCCAAGCTGCAACAGTGAGGAGCAGCAATTGCACGGCGGGCCTGGCCCTAAAACTGCTGCCACCACAGCCGAATGCCCCGCTGCCACCAAACGCCCTCTACTGGCCCAGTCCTGGAGGGAGGAGTGGCGAGGAGCAGCAGCTGCATGGTGGGCCTGGCCATAACACCGCCACTGCATGCCCTGCTGCCGCACGCCTGACCGCTGCATGCCCTTGGCCGGCAACGACCTGGAGGGATGAGTGGTAAGGAGCAGCAGCTGCGCGGCGGGCCTGGCCATGCGAGAGCAGTGGAACAACCCCTGGGCTAAACCCGGGATGCCTCAATGGAAGCCTGGGTGGCTGACGCAGCGGAGGATCTGGACCCTCCCTAAGCAGACAGGCAAAAAAAAAAAAAAAACTGGGCAAGGCTGGATAAGCAGCTGGTATCTTTTAAAAGGAGGAAGTGTCCAATATAGTAGTACTTCTTATACTTCTTGAGGATCCTCAGGAAGAACAATCTTTCAAAGGACCTGCTGTTGGCATTCTACCACTGTACCATAGAGAGTGTGTTAACCCATGGTCTGTGTGTATGGTTTGGGAGTTGTACAGCTAGGGAAAGAACAATGCTGTCCAGGGTCATAAAGACTGCGGAGGGGATAATCGGGCGCATCTTCCCACTCTAGATCAAATCTATGCCACCAGGTGTTAGAAGAAAGCTGTAGAGATTGCGCAAGATAGTACGCACCCTGGAAATGATCTCTTTCAGCTTTTGCCTTCTAGAAGAAGGTATAGGGTCATAAAGACCAGGACCAGCCGCTTGAGAAATAGTTTCTACCCAAAAGCGGTTCTGGCTTTGAATACAGGGCAATGCAGTCTATTAGGGAGCTTCTGTATATAGTTTTTAGGGTTTTAGAGTTTTAGAGTTTTTGGAGTTTTAGAGCTTTTAGGGGTTAAATGTGTATATGTGGGGTGGGAGTATGTTGATAATTTTGTATAGTTGTATTTTGTTTAGGTTTTGTTGGGTTGTTAAGCGTCCCCCCCCCCAATCTCGTTCTGTGCAGGATAATGACAATAAAGATCTATCTATCTATCTATCTATCTATCTATCTATCTATCTATCTATCTATCTATCTATCTATCTATCTATCTATCTATCTATCTATCTATCTATTAGCACAGTACACAGTTCTAGCTATCTATAAGCGTTTTCCATAGTGTCTGTGAGCCAGTCAGCTACATTTTGGTTCATAGCAGGGCTGTTATGCCCATGGACCTAAAGAGCATTTGAGCCTGCTCGTTTTGGAACCAAGCTTTAGTTTACTTGGGTAAACAATGAGATACCGTCACATACTGTATTTCCTTGCACCAGATTGGAAGATGTACCTTTGCTACCAGAAGCTGCTCACATGTGATGCTCACATAGTCAATTTTTTCTTAGCCACAAGAAATATTAAAACTGAAATCATTAGATTTCTAAGTCAATACTTTAATTACCCTTAAAATTTTCATTTGCTTGAGGTAGTTGGCTTTTTTCAAAAAAAGATCTTAACCAGAAAAAAATGTGTTCTTTTTCCATTTAGTATAATTTATGTGGTTTCTTCTCATAATACTAATTGAATGCTTAGTTCATTGAATGCCAGATCAGATATTTCAGGGCTGGGCTTTGTAGATCTCTTCTCTTTCTGAATTTTTATTTAACATCATCAACTGCTGTTAAGACAGCTTGCAAAATATAGCAAATCCATCTTTAATTAATATGCTCAGTGTGAATTCTTGAAAACTTGCCATTGTTAATTAACTAGTGATAGCTTTTAAAAATGCTTTTTCTTTGGCAACTGTAAGAATAATTCTGGTGTTGCATGCAGAATATTAAATCTGAGTAGATGTAGACAGCTTGCTTTTTTTAAAATGTGCTATTCTAAACATATTACAACAGTAACAAGTATGAGCATGAGACATGACTATTTTATTATCTTGTACATGAATATTTATATGTCGGTTTGTTGTTGTTCAGTTGCACAGTCGACTCCGACCCTTTGCAACCCCATGGACCATTGCCCGCCAGACACCTCTGTCCTTAGGAAATATGAAATGGGAAACTACCAGGTTGCTATGTGAAATTACTGCATGGATAAATTAGGAGTTAAATATTAAAAACCCAGAAAACCCCAAAATGTGAAAATTCCTGTAGTTAGACTATTAATCTCCTTTATTATTTTGTAGAACAACAAAGTCCGACGTTATGCCTTTGAGCTCAAGATGCAAGATAAGAGTAGTTATCTTCTTGCAGCAGACAGTGAAGTAGAAATGGAAGAATGGATTTCAATTCTTAATAAAATTCTCCAATTAAATTTTGAAACTGCTATGCAAGAAAAAAGAAATGGAGACACCCATGATGGTAAGTGTGAGCTATTTATTCACTTGAGCCAAGTAATTCACTAAAGTGAACGTTCGTGAGGTTTTATTTATACCAAATGTACTTCTGTAGGATTTTCTAGGTAGCGATTCATTATTCTTGAGGCTAAATGAGAGGCTTCCTCTTTTGCTGAAGCCTTGATTGCCTATATATGTTTGCAAGAGGAGAGGACTGCTTTCTTATAGGCTTGGGATGATGTTCACTTGGCATCTTATCTAAAGGAAAGGGGAAGTGATAAAATGAGAGATGTTGCTAGTCTGGCATAACATTTTCAACACTGGTGCCCTAAATAGTCCTAGGAAATTTTGAGCAGCACATTAAAGCATCAGTGGCTCAAGTGGCTAAGGTGCTGACTGGAAGGCGGGAGGTCAGAAGTTACATTCCTGAGTACTGCAGGACGGAATGAGCTCCCGTCTTTGTCCCAGCTCCTGCCAACCTAGAAGTTCGAAAGCAAGAAATTGCAAGTAGATCAATAGGGACCACTTCGGTGGGAAGGTAAACAGCGTTCCATGCGCTCCGGTGACTAGTCATGCCTGCCACATGATTATGGAAATGTCTTCAGAAGCAGACAGCGCTGGCTGTTCGGCTTTGAAACAGATGAGTACTGAACCCTAGAATCGGATACGACTGGCTTTTGAACAAGGGAAACCTTTATCTTTTTATCTATTTTCTTGTCATTCCTGGTCTTGGTATGTGATGTTCAGGAGTATCCTATGCCCAAACGGTTGCAGGTTATGCACAGCTGTTGATTCATATGTTTGTCATGATTTTGTCTAAACCAGTGGTTCCAGTGCGGGGTCCATGCCCCACAAGAGAACTTCAATTCCCTGAAGCCTAAGTCAGTACATTGGTTGATCAGTATTTTGGGAAATTGATTTAGGCTTCTAGGAATTGAATTCTAAATACCAAAGGTATTTGGGAAACACTGGTCTAAATCGTGCATAAAGCCACCTGCCTGCTCTTTAATTAATCTTGAAGCATATATAAAAAGTGGGATATAAAATATAAGGCTGTTTGTTCTCTGAAATGCTGAGGTTCCATGATGAAAACTGCATAGTTATAATCAGGCATCAAATGGTATCTCAACTATAAAAGAAAACAGAGGGTTACTCACATTTTGATTCCTTTTTTATACAGTAGACGTATGTTAACAGCTAGAATTTGTCCTCGTTGCTGTCAGAAAATTAATCTTGAAAATATGGAGAACACTGTGGTAATACTTGCCTTCAGTGGTTTTTATACCTTTATTGTATTTCTAGATGATGAACAAAGCAAGATGGATTCCTCAACATCTAGTTTAGATAGCTATCTTCCTGAAATTGCAAAGGTAGTATGTCTTTTACTTTAAAGTTTGGCTTGTCACATATGAAATTATGAGAACTAATTGTAATTAAGGAAGGGATATCTTGGTACTTTTAATATAAGCAGAATTTTGATAGATTCTTATCAGTTAGGTAATAAAGGGACCGTATTTTCCGGTGTATAAGGTGACTGGGCATATAAGGCGACCCCCAACTTTTCAAGTTTAAAAAATTTAGTCTTATACTCGCCGTATAAGACTACCCCTCTTCCAACGGCGGCGTCTTCGGAGCCTCACAGGCCAGGGATGGCTCCCTTTATCTCCCCGCCGGTGGAGGGGGTGGGGAGAGCATGGCTGTGGTGACGGTGGCATTTTCGGGGCCTCCTGGGCTGGGGACAGCTCCCTTTATCTCCCCGCCGGTGGAGGGGGTGGGGAGAGCGCGGCTGCGGTGGCTGGGGGTGGTGGTCTCCGGGCGGCCCCTGGTTCTGGAGGCCTCGTGGCGGCGGTGGTGGTGGATGGCTTTCCCTGCCACTCAGCTGGTCCTCCTCCTCCTCCTCACCACCACCCAGCTGGGGAGGAGGAGGAGGACCAGCTGAGCGGCGGGGAAAGCCATCCACCGCCACCGCCACAAGGCCTCCAGATCCAGGGGTTGCCCGGAGACCACCACCTCCAGCCGAGGGGTGAGGAGGAGGAGGAGGACCAGCTGAGCGGCGGGGAAAGCCATCCACCACCGCCGTCGCGAGGCTGGGGGTGGTGGTCTCCGGGCGGCCCCTGGCTTCGGAGGCCTCATGGCGGCGGCGGTGGATGGCTTTCTCCACCGCTCAGCTGGTCCTCCTCCTCCTCCTCACCCCCCGGCTGGTGGTGGTGGTGGTCTCCGGGCAGCCCTGGCTCCGGAGTACCCGGCATATAAGACAACTCCCGACTTTGGCACAGATTTTTCGGGGTTAAAAAGTCGTCTTATACGCCAGAAAATACGGTATATCTGAAACTATATTTGAGCAATTAGGGAAATACTAATGGGAAATATTTGATTTATTTTATTTGTTGGAGGTGGTTCATTGAACTTTAAATTAGCTAGTTAAAATGAGGTACATAATGATCTTGCACATTTATAGAGCTTATTCTGAACAATGTAATAAATGCTTAGGCTGTATGACAAATGATAGCTTCTAGTGCCAGATCTGTAGCTCGTCAGTTAAAGATGCTGTGCACTCGTTCATTTGTCATTCCTATTCTGGGCAGCTAAAAAAATGCATAGAAAAACCATACAAATCCAAATACAGTATAAACAAAAATATCAATAGCAGTTACACTTATATACTGTTTAGAACACTCTGGGGAGTTCACAAGGTAATAAGCATTTCTGTCCCCAACATTGTCATAATTTAATTTTAATTTAATTTTCATGCTTATATGCCGCCCACTCAGGGAACCTGACTCAGGGTGGCTCACATAGCAGTTAACAAAATGCACAATAAATACATAGTCCCAAAAACAAACTAAACACAAACAGCTAAAAGCATAAAAAATATAAAAAACAGATAAAAAACTTTCCCTATTAAAACCCACCCACCCCATTCATAAAAGAGAGGGGGAATCTTGATTATTGTACAAGCCAGCAAGCGGGGGGCCATATTTACATCAGGGCCCCACACCTGCCCCACCAGCCAGGTTTTAAGATCATACCTAAAGGGCAGCAATTCCATCTGCAACTGTAGCTCTATTGGCAGGAGGTTCCAAAGGGCTGGTGCGGACACAGAGAAGGCCCTCCTTCTTGTGCTAGAGAGGCGAGCCCCTCTAACTGATGGTACAATTAGAGAGCCCCTCTGGTCCGCTCTGGTTGGACAGACATTCTTGGGCGATGCAGACCTATCACAGTGATGGTGAACCTTTTAGAGACTGAGTGCCCAAGGAGGAGCCGGTGCATGGGCAGGCACCGCGTGTGTCCATGTACCTATATGGCATCACCGGCATGCCTCTGATGTAATCAGACACCCCCCGCAGGTGCCCCCCCTTGCAGGTACGCCTCCTCTTCCTTCTCAGAAGGGTGGGTGGGTGGTGTCTGGTCACCTCACTTCTTCCCCACCGCTTCCGCCTCCCCTCTCGCCTCCCCATTGGCGGAGGAAGAAGAATGGGTGGGGAAGCATGTGGTATGGGGCTTGCCATGATATTGCACATGCCCACAGAGAGGGCTGTGCATGCCACCTCTGGCACGCATGCCACAGGCTCTCCTACACTGACCTATCAGAACATAAAATGAACATTAAGATGCAATATATAAGGTGTGGCTAACCAAAGCTTCTCCATAGGATGTTAGATTGCAACTCCTATCATCCGCAGTCTTGCCTATGCTTCTTGTGGTGATTGATGTTACAGTCAGACATGTGGAAAGCCACAGGTTTCTCACTCCTGACTATAAACTGTAACACATTTTTATAAAATAATGTTTGTTTTTTGTTGAAAAATAGATTTATTTCTAATATTTATTGAAAAACATGTTATTAATTCATGCAAATAAAGTTGCATATAAAGCATCTAATATGACACATTAAAAACCAATACATTTTATATGCACACATGCACATATTATGAAGCAGGAAATGTTAAGCTCTGTAGACAGCCATTGGGATTTGGCTGCTCCTGGAGGATTTAACACCTGCTTATTATATCTAAACTTGGTGCCACGAATGCTGCTTCCTGTGTCCATAAACTCCAAGGCTATTTTGGTGTTTGTGGTTTTTTTTTAATGTTTGCTGTTCTTGCTTGCATTTTAGAGCTACAGTATATACTTTCTATTTCTATTTATAATCAGCTTCTTTTTTTCTGTTTAGAGAACCTCTTCAGAAAATACCTGTGTTTGTGAACTATGGTCTAATTCTTGATCTGTCTATTACATTCCTTTTTTCTATGCAGAAACAAACCTAATGCACGATTCATAAGCAGGCGAAATACTATTCCTTGCAAAGTTTGTTGTGTGATGCCTAATCCTCATAAGGCTAAAGACTCATCCTGTCAGTGGGGTACACAGAAAGAGCCTCCTCGAAGATTGTGGTATTTTTGAACCACAATCGGGTGTATCCCAGACAATGGTAACCTTGTGTTGACGGCTAATCTTTCTCACACTAATCTTTCTCATGCTCCAGAATGAACTCACCAAAAGGTGGCTTCATTTTGGCAGTTTCATGTCTGGCCTAGACATGGAAGAAGAAGAAAATCCTGTCAGTGTATTTTTTTGTCTTTGTTTTGACACAATATAATTTTAATCAGTGTGTATGTTGGTCAGGAAGGTTGTATTTTAGTACAAAAATAAGTAATATGTAGGGCTCCCGAAAATAGATTCTACTCCCAAAGAAGTATACAAAACTAAATGTATAGGCAAGTGAAATGCACCTTGAGATTTCTCCCAACTTTTGTATACTTCCTCATCACTTCCACTGCCTCATATTAAAGTTTGATTCTCATAAGAGCAGCCAGTTTTTCTGCAGTATTTACTTTATCTCACTAGTTGATTCATCACCTATGTTCATCTTTTTGTTTTTTAACCTCTTCTATTTTAGCATGTCTCACCATTTCAGTAGTAATATAGCAAGCAAATATATCTTTCTTCCAATGGCATTTTGGAGAAAAGTATTTTTCTAAATGCAAAATGAACTTGGAAATACAGTCTTAGAACCTTTATAATCTAAGATAATTCCTGGGAAACAGTTAAAATCCTTGAAAATGGGAAGTAAACGTAATCCTCATCTTAAAAATGCAGGAGGGAGTGATCCATGCAATTCACAATCAGTTAATTTGACACCAATGCCAGGAAAAGTTCTGGACTAATTAGTTAATTAGTCGGTCAGTGTGGATGTAGAAAAGCGTACTGGGATTTCAAAGACCCAGAAGGCGTTTATAAAAAGTATGCCAGGTTTCTGTCTTTTCTGATGGAGTCACAGGCTTGGTAGATGAGGGAAATATGCTGTGGGTATAGTATATTCTGATTTCAGTAGGATTTTTGACAAGGTCCCTTATGACCTGGTAAAATGTGGGCTAGACAATTATTCTGGTAGGTGGATTTGTAGCTGGCTGATGCATTAGACTCAAAGTCCTCACTAAATGGTTCTTTGTCATCCTGGAGAGAAGTATGAAGTGGGATGCCAAGGGATTCTGTCCTGGTCCCATTGTGGTTGAACATCTTTATAAATTGGCTGAGAGTGTGGAGGAGATACCAATTTAGTTTGCAGTTGACACCAAGTTGGAAGTGGTAGCAAATACTTCAAGAGGCAGAATCAGGATTCTCAATAAGCTGAATAGCAGAACAAAGCAAACATAAGTTTCAGCATAAAAAAATAAAGTTCTAGGCAGACTAAAGAAGGTTTACAGATATAAGATAGGTGACAGTACAAGGTGAATGCAAAACTAGGTTCAATGAATAGAGATAATGTCCATATCAAGGAAGTAGCAGTGCTTGTCTATTCGGCATTTGTCAGACCTTACCTGGAAAACTGAGTGTAGTTCCTTGTATCACGGTTTAAGATGGGTATTGACAAGCAGAAACAAGTCCAGAGGAGGACAGATAGAATGGTAAAAAGTTATGGGGACAAATCTTGTGAGGAACATTTAAGAAAGGTGGACATGTTAGTCTGGAGAAGAGAAGACTTGGAATCCATGTAATAGTCATCTTAATATATTTGGAGAGATGTAAGTTTGTCTTTGGTAGTTCAGAATGTAAGACCTAAAGTAATGAATTTAAATCACAGGAAAGAAGGTCGCTTCTAAACATTAGGAGCAGTCTCTTTACTGTTGAATAGTAAGAGCTATTCAACAGTGGAATAGACTGTTTCTGCCATTGGGGATTTTTAAACAGAGGTTAGATGGCCATTTATCAGCAATGTTTTAGCTATGGATTTCCTGCTTATACTGTGGGTTAGACTCAAAGACCCAAGGGTTCCCTTCTAGTTCTACAATTCTTTGATTTTGTGATAATTGCTGTGAAAGAATTTAAAACAGTTTAATCATTTGCCTTTTGATTTAACATAAAATATTTATTTAAAGGTGTGATCTCTTTATTTTGTAGGGTTCCAGAGATTCCGAAATAAAATTCAAAAGTGAGAACAGAGTTAAACTCTTTGCGTTGGATCCAGATGCTCAGGTTAGATCAATGGTACGAGGAGTTTGGGTGGGTGGGAGGTGGTGGTGGGGGAGAGAACCATGTTGTTTTTTTAAGGCACATGTAAGTGATTTCTTCTGTTTCTTTCAAAGAAACTTGACTTCTCTGGTCTTGAACCAGAAGTAAAGCCATTCGAAGAGAAGTTTGGGAAGAAAGTTCTGGTGAAATGCAATGATTTAGCTTTCAATCTACAAAGCTGTGTGGCTGAAAACGAGGAGGGGCCAACAACAAATGTATGTTTGAAGCATAAATTTATCTAATACTTAAATCTTTTTGAAAACATTTCTAATACAGTAAAACCCCTACTTATGGAAAAAAGTACGTTCCATAGGCTTTTGCTTAAATCGTTTTTTTTATTTAATTCGAAGCAAACCCATAGGAAAAATGAAATGTTTATGTAAATGGAAGCAAACCCATAGGGAAATGAATTTTTACGAAACTCGAAGCAAACCCATAGGAAAAAGAATCTTTATGTAACTCAAAGCAAACCCATAGGAAATCATGTAAATCAGGACATGGTTTTAGCACAAAATCATTATGTAACTTGAATTTTATGTAACTCAAGGCATATGTAAGTCGGGGTTCTTCTGTACATGCTTGTGGTTTAAAAAGAACTATACATTTTGAAAAATACAATTGCATGTGCCAGTAGTTATTAGAATTTTGTAATCCAAAACAGATGAGCAAAATAACTGATTCTTGTCAAACGAGAGAGGAAGCATAGAATGAATAAAAACTAGAAGAAGCTGTGACAATACTGTGCTGAATTAATGTACTGAAATAATGCTTAAGTTACATTATGTTGTTGTTTGAAACAATACATGTATTAAAGGGCATAAAAAGCTCCAAGTATGTATTTAGCATATGGAAATGCAGTGAATTAAAGTAAGCATAGATTGCAGTGACTCTGTTCTGTTTGTTAATAATCACAGCATTGATTATTTTAAGTAGAACAAAATTGCAACTATGATGATCATGTTCATTGTCTTTTAAAAATATCCAGGTAGAGCCATTCTTCATCTCATTGTCACTGTTTGACATTAAGCATAACCGGAAGATTTCGTCAGACTTCCACGTGGATTTGAATCATAGCACAGTGAGGCACATGCTAGTTAATACATCACAGCAGTTTTTGAAAGGCAACAGTGACTGCTTGCATCATATTCAAGATTTTGTTGCAGAGAGCATGTTACAGTACCCCAAACAAGTAAGAATAAAGAAATCACCAATTTAATTCATTACAATTTAAAGACCCATATTTTCATTTTAGTTTTAATAACCTAATTTATTTGTTTTTTAGGGAATATTCTCAGTAACATGTCCACATCCGGAAATATTTCTAGTGGCCAGAATAGAAAAAGTTTTGCAAGGGAGCATTACCCACTGTGCTGAACCATATATGAAAAGTTCTGATTCTTCTAAGGTATAGTCTTATTTTCTGTTGATTATATGAAATGAAGCCTTCACTTTAACTTGACTTTGTCATACTGCAGCAACTCCACTGTGTACTGGAAAAACAAAAGATGTAGTATAAAGGTATAAAACATCTCTTTAGGTTTAAATATCAGCTCTGCTCCTACATCCTGCTCCAGCACTGATGACCTTTAAAGCCCTACATGGTAGTAGGCCAGGATATCTAAGAGACCGCCTCTCCCCAAATTGTCTGTCCGTCCAACCAGAGCGGACCGGAGGGGCTCTCTAATTGTACCATCAGCTAGAGGGGTTTGTCTCTAGCGCAAGGAGGAGGGCCTTCTCTGTGTCCGCACTGACCCTATGGAACCTCCTACCAACAGAGCTACGGCTGCAAATGGAATTGCTACCCTTTAGGAAGGAACTCAAAACCTGGCTGGCGGGACAGGTGTGGGGCACTGATGGAGGTGTGACCTCCGCCTGTTGGCTTGTGTAAATCATGATCATGATCTTCCCTCTTTCTGCAGATGAAGTGGGTGTTTTTTTAATGGGAATGTTTTATTGTGGATTTTTATGCTTTGTAAGCCACCTGGAGTCGTCTTGGCAAGGGGGCAGCAACACAAATATGAATATTAAATTCAACCAGGGAAGGAAAATGCTGCATCCAGTACAACTTGTTATCTATTTTTTCTTCAATTTAAACATCAACTACTTCTTCTCTCAGCTGCGGTTTATGGTAGGACTGGGAGTCACATAACTCACATTTTAGTAGCCTTTTGTGGCCCTAGTCTATTTCCTCTCCCGCCCACCATCTAGAAAAGAAAAAAATGACATTTTATAGTTCCCAGAAAGTACAATTCTCTTCTAAAACAGGGTGTCCAAAACCTTTGATATTATTACCCCTAATTATGGTTAGAGAAAAACAAAAATTAGAATAGGAGCTCAGCGAAGAAGAAGAGAAGGAGCCTGTGGAACATACATTCTTCCACAGATTCCCTCGGAGCACAGGTAGCATCCAATTCTAAATTCCCACTCTCAGAACAGTGGAATGCAGAAGCTATGGAAGGGGGAGAATCTTCTTTCTCACTGGAGACCTTCAAGCATCTGAAAAGCTGCACAAGCGGGCTCAGAAATCATCTTAAGTTGGTTTTCTAGCAACTCTGAAAGCCATAGAAGGGAAATTGTTTCACAGGCTCCTGTTCACCTTCTTTAGCTTTCAGAGCTGCAGGAAAACCAGTTTTAGAAGATTTCTATGCTTTCTGGTGCAATTTTTCAGATACTCAGTGGTCCCCAAATGGGAAAGAAGATTCTGTCCCTCCCATGTCCTTGATTCCACTGTTCTGGAAGTAGAGGTCCAGGGTTGGATGCCACCAGTGCTTTGTGCATTCATGGCAACATTCTGAATTTGAAAAGTGAACTCATCTCACCTGCACCTATTTTAGAATTGAATCAAGAATAACACAAATTAGACTAACAAGAAATTTGGTCAGCACTTAACTAACTGGATCTCTTTTGAAGATAAAAACTGTCGTTGTATTAAAATATGGTAAATCTGTCTGACTTCTTTGTTGAATCTTGGGTCACAGGATAATCTTCTAAGGATGCAGATTGAAATACGTGTTAGTGTGACAAAGCAAAAAGAATTCTGCTTATAGCAAAATAGCAAGATTTTTCCACTATTGGTCTTAGATAGATTTAATTCATATTGGAGACTCTTTTTTTGTATTTTCAGAAAGACACAGCAATAGCAGTTACCTTCTTGCATGTCCTTGTAAAATTTATGGTTTTGAACTGGTAGTTTCTAGGTTTTTCCCCCAGTCAACTTGTGTTTTATGTGCTTAATTTGCATGCTTAGTTTTAAAAATAAAACAGCAATGGTTTTGCTTGGAGATATTTATGTGGAAAATATGATGGAAAATGTGTTTCATGTCTCAGTCTCACACAGGAGAAAGGCTCTCACACCTTGGTTAGACAATTCTCTGCAGCAGATATTGTCTCAAGATTGTGGCAAAATTTCCTCAGTTCTCCTTCGTATAGTTTGTGAATACACACTCATGGGTTATGCGCCTGCGCAGAACGGCCGATCGGAGGCTTGAAAAGCTATTGGTCAAAAGTTTTGGCGGTAAGACCGCCCACCGTACCGCCCACCCTGAGGCGCCCGCGCGCCATTTTACCTCAGTTCTCTTCTTTCCGCCGTAGCAGCAGGACGATCGTTGAGAGCTTCCTCAATTTTTTCGCCCTTCTGAGGGAAAGTCTTTTGGCAAATTTCTACAATTTTTCTCGGTGATCTTGTCCTCCGGGCAGGATCGCCACCCCGGCTCTGTCTCTTCTCTCGAGTGGATTCAGTAGCCAATTTTTTCGCATCGATCACCGTCTCCCCCCTCAAGGGGGTGGCGGCTGGTCCGCCCTTCGGGGTACTTGCCTCCAGAAAACTTCCACTGGAAGAATTTTTTCCGCGGTTGATGGCTGCAGCGTTTAAACAGTGCACGGCTTGCCTTAAGAAGTTCCCGGCTTCCGACGGACACAGCCTGTGCCTTTTTTGCTTGGGAGAGTCGCATCAGAGCCAGTCTTGCCCGCATTGCAAAAAGTTTACGCGCCTCGCGGTGCAGAACCGAAGCAATCGCCTCAAGGCTCATCTGATGGAGCTCGCTCTGGCTCCCGCCGCGTCCGCTTCCACATCCGCCGCTGCCGCCCAGCCGCCGCCGGCCTCTTCCTCCGTGCTTCCGATGAGGAAGAAGAAAAAGAAGGACAGGAACGGTGAGAAGAAGCGCAAGCGCGGGTCGGAGAAGAGACGGTCGCTTCCTCCCACCCCGCGCACACCCGCCTCTCCCGGGCCCTCGCCGCCGTTCTCGACTGCCCGATGTCCTTCTCCGGGATCCTCCATCTGGGGAGGACGGTCGTCTTCCGGGTCACCTGATAAAGGACGCAGGGCTGGGGCTCCAGCTCGCCCACTTCAGGTGCTCCCCTCTCCTCCTCAGGGAAGAAACTCCTCGCCGAGGCAGGCCTCCGTCTCCCCAAGGCCCAGGACGCCGACAGACGACGCGGTCGTCAACGTTCCGACGACCGTTTCGCCGACGCCGACACCGGCCACCGTTTCGACGCCCACCGTTTCGTGGGCCACCATCCCGCCGGCTACCGGGGCTCCACCATCAGCGGACTCGGACGGATCTCAGATGGCCCTCGTCCGAGAAATGTTCCAGGTCATGGCGTCGTTTGCGACCAAGTTCCAGGCCTCCATGCCTGCGGCCTCTGCGGCTCCGGTCCCGACCACCGCAAGCCCCGGGCATCCCGGCCCTGCCGTGGCCCCACCGACCTCCCGTGGGTCGAGTGCCCGCTCCGCCGGCCCACCCAACCCGTCATGGTGTGGTCCGGACGTTGATGCGGTGGACTCCCATCCCGCGGGCCCGCCCAGGCCGTACTGGCGCGGTCCCGACGTGGATGAAAGGCTGCCTCCCTCGTCCTCCGATGAGTCCAGCTCGTCGTCGGAGGAGGACGAGGGAGACGTCGACGCCGAGCGCACGCCAGAACAGGCTATCGCCTCAGTGGACCCACCGCGTGGTGAGGACCAACGCTCACTGACCGCCATGCTCACAAGGCTGGGCACCGCACTCAACCTGAAGGTCGATCAACCGCCGTTGGAGGGTGAGGATCAGATGACCGCGAAGCTCGACAGACGTGCTGTGCGGCCGGTCCACATAACCATGCTCCCCTCCATGATGACTTCGGCGAGGGCGACATGGAGGAAACCTTTGGCGGCGCACTCCGTTTCGTCCAGGCTCGACAACATGTACCGGGTCCTGGACGAGAACGTCGAGTTCTTGCAGGCTCACCCCCTGCCGAATTCCCTGGTGGTCAAGGCCTTCCAGCACAGGACGGCCACCAGCGGGTTCCCGGTCCCGTCGACGCCGGAGGGAAAGAAACTGGACGCGGTGGGGCGTAAGTTCTACGCCACCGGCTCCCTATTCTTCCGTGCCGCCAACTACTCGGCCGCCATGGGCCTGTATCAATCTCACCTCTGGGAGCAGGTGAAGGTTGAGATAGCGGAACTGCCCTCCGACGCCCAAAAGCGCATTGACGCGCTGGCCACCGAGGGGGACTTCGTCGCCGAGCAGCTGATGCGCACTGCCCGGCATATCAACAACTATGCGGCGAAGGACATGGCCTCCGCAATCTACCTCCGTTGCCATGCTTGGCTCAGGGACACTTCCCTCGATGACGCTATGAAGAAGCTCATCGAGGAGTTTCCCTTCGACGGGCAGGGCCTCTTCGGTCAGGACACCGACAAGGTCCTGAATGAGATGCGCCAGACCAATTCCACGGCAAAGTTCCTGGGGCTCACCACGCCGGCTCCGCCCGCCAGGCCGAGGTTCCAGCCCTTCACACGGCGGTTCCAGGGCAACCCACAGCAGTAGGGACCGACGGAGCAGCCTAGATCCAGCTCCTACAAACAGCGGCGGCAGCACAAGCCCCGCTACCGGCCCTACGGACAGGACAAACGTTCGGGCGCGAGGCCCAAGCCCCGCGTTTGAAGCTGCGACGGCCGAGTCTCTCTCGCTCCACATCCCGTACCTCCCCCTCCGGAACTTCCTCCAGGTATGGTCGGGCATCACAGACGACCAGTGGGTCTTAAAGATCTTGTCCTCTGGCTACGCCATCGAGTTCGTGCGGGTGCCTCGGGTAGGAAGACATCGTCTCACCACCTCGTCCCCCCATTTGGAGGAAGAAATATCAACCCTTCTCTCCAAGGGAGCCATCGAGCGGGTAACACCGTCCGACTGGGACAACGGCTTCTACTCGAGGTACTTCGTGGTCCAGAAGAAGGACGGAGGCCTTCGCCCTATCCTGGACCTGCGCCGCCTGAACAAATGCATCCACACCAGGAAGTTCCGGATGGTGACCCTACAGACCGTCCTCCCCCTCATCAACAAAGGGGACTGGTTCACAGTCATAGACCTCAAGGATGCCTACTTCCACGTCTCCATCCTCGAGGAACACAGACGGTTTCTCCGCTTCCGCATCGACAATTCCGTGTACCAGTACCGATGCCTACCGTTCGGTCTGGCCACGGCACCGCGGGTCTTCACCAAATGCATGGCTCCGGTGGCCGCATTCCTCCGCCAACGGAGCATCAGGGTCTTCCCGTACATCGACGACTGGTTGATCGTCTCCCCCACCAAATCGTCGGCCGTTCGGGACACACAATACACGGTCCACCTCATGGAGAGTCTCGGCCTCAGGATCAACTTCACCAAATCGAAGTTGATCCCCTCCCAACGCGTCGAGTACATCGGAGCGGTACTCGACTCGCTTGCTACAAGAGCCTACGCCCCCCAGAAACGCTTACAGGATATTGCGCAGGGGGTGAGCGAACTGCGCACCAAACCGTGCATCCGGGCGAAGAAGGCTCAGAGACTTCTAGGCCTGATGGCCTCAACGACGGCAGTGATTCCCCATGCCAAGTTGAAATTCAGGTCCCTGCAATCGTGGCTCCTTCACGAGTTCGACGCACTTCGGGAGAGCCAGTCCAAACGGTTGACCCCATCTCCAGAACTGAGGGACCAACTGCTGTGGTGGTCTACACCACTCAACGTGGCCACGGGGAAGAGTTTCTACCCCCCGCAACCCTCGTTGCCGATACTGACCGACGCGAGCAACCTCGGCTGGGGCGCTGCTTGCGGGACTCTCACGGTCAACGACACCTGGACACCGCACGAAACGGTGCACCACATAAATTACTTGGAGCTGCTGGCCATTTGGAAGGCCCTGCGTTCCTTCGAGACTCTGCTCACCGGCAAGGCGGTTCAAGTGGCCTCGGACAATACCACGGCGGTGGCGTACCTCAACAAGCAGGGAGGAACACGGTCCACCACCCTCCTGTACCTGGCAGTGCAGTTGTGGGAATGGTGCCTGGAGAGGCACATTTTCCCAATTGGAGTGCACATTCAGGGCACACTGAATGTCCTGGCAGACCACCTGAGCCGTCTCACTTCGACGACCCACGAATGGGAGCTGGACGACGGAGTGTTCCAGTCGCTTTGCGAGGCCTGGGGGACGCCGAGCATCGACCTCTTTGCATCGGAGTCCAACAGGAAGCTCAGCAGGTACTGCTCCAGAGCAGGCATCGGACTGAATTCCGAAGGCGATGCCTTCATGAAACGGTGGGATCAGGACTATCTCTATGCCTTTCCTCCGTTTCCTCTGGTCCAGAAAGTACTCACCAGGATGTACCAACACAGAACCAATGCGATTCTGGTGGCGCCAGCATGGCCGCGCCAACCCTGGTTTCCGCTACTGTTGCGCATGTCGTCACAGTATCGCACACTGCCGGAGTCACCGACGCTCCTCCAAATGGAGCACGGCCAGCTGCACCATTCGGACCTGCCCAGCCTCCACCTCACCGCGTGGAGGATAACCCCAGACTGTCCAGGATCCTTGAATTAGCGCGGCGCCCTTCCACAAGGAAGTCCTACGCTTCCAAATACAGGCGTTTTTGTGCTTTCCTGGCCTCCCGGCAAACGCCCCCCCCCCCCGCAGGTGGGACTGCAGGACATTTTAACCTACCTCCTCCAGCTGGCGGAGTCTGGCCTTAGCATCACCTCCATCCGAGTGCATCTCGCAGCAGTAGTAGCGCACTCTCCTGCTGGCTCGCCCGTTTCTGGGGCCTTCCGCGACCAAACGGTAAAGCGCTTCCTCAAGGGGCTAAGGAACGCTTTTCCGCCGGCCCGGACACCGACGGCTCAATGGTCACTGTCCACCGTTCTCAACGCGCTCACCAGGACCCCCTTCGAGCCCATGGCTACCGCCGATGTTCGTCTCCTCACATGGAAGACGGCATTCCTGGTGGCTATCACGTCTGCACGTCGAGCTGGTGAACTGGTTGCCCTGCGAGCAGACGCACCGTTTCTCCAGTTCTTCAACGACCGCGTCGTCCTCCAAGCGGACATCACCTTCCTACCCAAGGTGGTCTCCAAGTTTCACATGGCACAAACTATCTCCTTGCCAACCTTCTTCCAGAACCCCACTAACGCCCAAGAAAGGACTTGGCACACACTGGATGTGAAACGAGCTTTATTGTTTTACACCAGCAGGACTAGAGAGTTCAGGAAGTCACAACGCCTCTTTGTGGCTTATGGGGGAAAGTCCAAGGGTGAACCCATCTCTGCTCAAAGGTTCTCCAAATGGATCACCTCTACCATCTACCTGGCCTACGAGTCAGCCTCACTGCCACCTCCACCGCATGTCAGGGCGCATTCCACCAGGGCGGTTGCCACATCCACTGCCTTTCTGGAGGGCACACCGCTTGAGGACATATGTAAGGCTGCCACCTGGTCCAGACCTTCCACATTTGTCCAGCACTACAGGGTGGACACCAGAGCCACTGCGGACGCCAGGCTTGGCCGTGTCGTCCTCACCAGAGGGCTCCGGACTCAACGCCCCTGACGGGTCCACCTAGAGGATCTTCAGCTCATCGTGGGATCATCTCATCCGACTGCCCACCGACCAAGTAAGTGTGAGCTTGCTAATCTCCCATGAGTGTGGATTCACAAACTATACGAAGGAGAAAGTTCGGTTTCACTTACCAGTGATAACTTTCGTTCTTCGAGTATATAGTTTGTGAATACACACTACCCACCCTGCCTCCCCTCTTGAGCTGCACGGATGAGATCAGTTGGTTTATCCTGTGCTTGGCTTAAGTATGGAACTGAGGTAAAATGGCGCGCGGGCGCCTCAGGGTGGGCGGTACGGTGGGCGGTCTTACCGCCAAAACTTTTGACCAATAGCTTTTCAAGCCTCCGATCGGCCGTTCTGCGCAGGCGCATAACCCATGAGTGTGTATTCACAAACTATATACTCAAAGAACGAAAGTTATCACTGGTAAGTGAAACCGAACTTTCTTCATGGCCTCTGGAATGCATATTAGTAGGTTTTACTGTGTCTGCACTGAATGTTTTGGAATCTTCCAAGCTGAGCTGAGGCCTCTTGACAGAAGCTCTACTTGTCTCCTTGCTATGCATAATCATATAATTTTCCTTCTATTTTATATACAGTAAACCCTCACATAACAATGCATCGTTATGCACCACGTGTTCCCCAAATAGAGTCGTCGTCTGGACAACAACACTAAAATAACCGTCATTATCCAGACAAATACGCTAAAAACATCGTTATGCGGGAAACTCCATAAAAACCCGCATAACAAAAATCGCTTAGCAACACTACTTGGGGAACCAAGTAACGTCGTTTTGTGAGGGTCTACTGTATCTCAGTTCCGTTTTTATCAGCCACTAGAATAGCAATATTTCAGAATCTCTTCTTCATAAAAGGCTTTTATGGCAACCTCATCTTCTTTAAAAAGTACAGTATTAGATCTGTGATGCTGAAGTTCTGCTCAGTGATGGTCTGTCAAAGTGCGACCTCTGTCCAAGTGCAACCTTTACAGAGGAATCTCACCACTATAATATTATTCATTATGGACATTATGCTGATCCTTAGTATTTTACATGATCCAGAAAAGATTGATAGTTTTCTAAAGCATAGCAGAGAATGACCTTTCATCATTATCTTTGTGCTGAACAAAGCCTATCGATTCAGTGCTGGATACTATTTCATTGATTTTCAATACCTTTTATAGTTATCAGTAGCGCTAACAATACAAACAACTTTGTTTCTGTGGACAGGTTAATTACATGTAACCTTCAAGTTATCACCAGTGAATTCACACAACATTCCTTCTCCCCTGCTTGCATTATTCCAGGTTGCACTTATATTAGTTTTTATTATAGCACATTACGAACTTAGATACAACGGGAGAGGGAAGACACAGTAGGCCAGGGTTTCCTCCACCTTTGGCCTCCAGGTGTTCTAGGAGTTCAATTATCAGAAACCCAAGTCCGCATAGTTGCTGATCAGGGCTTCTGGGGATTGAAGTCCAAGAACATCTGGGGTCCCAAAGGTTGAAAAACCCTGCTGTAGGACTGCAGTGGCTCAGGTTGCTAAGACGCTGACTGGAAGGTGGGAGGTCAGCAGTTTGATTCCCGAGTACTGCAGGGCGGAGTGAGCTCCCGTCTTTGTCCCAGCTCCTGCCGAGTTAGCAGTTCGAAAGCAAGAAATTGCAAGTAGATCAATATGGACCACTTCGGTGGGAAGGTAAACAGCATTCCGTGCACTCCGGTGACTAGTCATGCCTGCCACATGACCACGGAAACGTCTGCAGAAACAGACGGCGCTGGCTCTTCGGCTTTGAAACAGAGATGAGCAATAAACCCTAGAGTCAGATATGACTGGCTTTTGAGCAAGGGAAACCTTTAACTTTAGGCAATCAAGAGATCCTATGACAGTGATGGCTAACCTTGGCACTCCAGCTGTTCTTGGACTTTAATTACCAGAAGTCCAAGTCAGCACTCCTGCTGATCAGGGCTTCTGGGAATTGAAGTTCAAATACACCTGGAGTGCCAAGGTTGGCCATCACTGTCCTATGAAATCACCAATATATCTCAGCCCACTTTGGAAGATTCCAGAAGAATCTGCAGGGACACAATAAGAACACAGATGTGAATTCACAGGAAACTCTTGGAGAGCCACAGTGACAAATGTGTGACCTGTTGATCTATAATCTTGATTGAATGTTTGGTGCCAAGACACTGGTCCCAAATATTTGTTGAGCACTGCATATTTTCTGCTAATTATACAGCAGATTAGGTACAGTAATACCTCATACAAAGTCCGCTTCATACAACATCGGATTCATACAACATTGCCTAATTCCTTGGAAAAAGTTGGGGTTTTCCCAGGTTGCATTGTGCCTGGGCAGTATAAAAGGCAGGACACATGTGTGCATCGCTCTTGTGGGTTTTGCATGAGGTGAAGAGTGTTTAGGAGTGGTTTTGAGCACGATTTTGGATTTTTTTGTCAGAATTTTTAGAAGCATTCCTGGGATTTTTGCAGCATTCTTCAGGTTCTTGGACAATCAGGGTTGTTTGTCATGTTTTTGTAATGTATTTAGCCTTTAGACAATGATTTCTTAAAGTTCTGTCAGTTTCCTGTCTGTTTTCTTGACTTTGCCCTGAAGTCTGTGCTGTTACAGTACAATGTATCTCTATGGAAACGACGTTGTATGAGGCATCGCAGCAAAGATTTGGACGTTGTATGAGGCATCTCAGCTAGGATTTTGCATGCCTCATACAAAGTCCAAATCCGTATAAAGTCCAAACTTGTGGAACCAAGTTTGGATGTTGTATGAGGTATCACTTGTATCTGGATGTTGAGCCAGAGATTAAGAGTTCAATTTCCCAAAGTGCCTCCTGTGAGTAGAGTCAGCCTGTGTAGCCAAGAGCGAGCTGCACAGTTCCAGGAAATCCTTAGAAGAAGAGAATTGTAAACCACATCTGAGTATTTTCTACCTAGAAAATCCTGAAAAGGATTACCATAAATCAAAATTGATTTGATAGTGCATGATTATTATTGTTATTCTTCTTCCATGTCTAAGCCAGATGTGAAACTGCCAAAATGAAGGCACCTTTTGGTGAGTTCATTCTGCAGTTCCTTTCACCTGACCTAGTGTGAGAAAGATTAGATTAGCTGGAAGAAAAGAGAAGAGCTAGTTAGATATTAATAATAGAAATGTCAGAAAAGGGAGAGAGATAGAGTATAAATTTCAGAAGGCAAGTGTTTCTGGGTCTGATGTCAGAAGGAAATTCACTCTTGTGACTCATTTTTCTGTGGTCACCTTTAGGTTGCTCAGAAGGTTCTGAAAAATGCAAAACAGGCTTGCCAGCGGTTGGGACAGTACAGAATGCCATTTGCATGGGCGGCTAGGTAAATATTTTTTCTTTTTCTTATTCAGAGTGGATTTATCTCCATGTGTTTATTTATTTACATTTCAATGCCTCTTCCTATTTGTGACAGGTAATTAAAATAAACTGAACTCATTTTATCACATTCCAGTCAAAAGGTCTAGAAGAGAACAGATAATGTGTAAATGACAACAGATACATGGTTGTAAGAAAGCCAGCTGTGGTTTTAAAAGTTTGTTGTCCAAAAATACTGTCATCACTTACACAT
The DNA here is from genome assembly GCA_035047305.1 of Bradypodion pumilum. Classification (NCBI taxonomy): domain Eukaryota; kingdom Metazoa; phylum Chordata; class Lepidosauria; order Squamata; family Chamaeleonidae; genus Bradypodion; species Bradypodion pumilum. The sequence continues at coordinate 189,067,996 of JAWDJD010000003.1, forward strand.
TTTCTTTGCCTGAAGTAGTATCTTTTTAATGCTGAACTTTATCTGGCTTTCTTTCTGTATCAGTAAATCAGCATCTTTAGGAACACAACCTTTTCTAAACTGAAACACAGGTATATTGAGATCCTTAACCAATGATTTATTTTTCAGGACCCTGTTCAAGGATGTGTCTGGAACACTAGACAAAAATGCACGATTTTCAGCACTTTACAAACAAGATAGCAATAAGCTTTCAGATGAAGACTTGCTTAAGTTATTAGCTGATTTCAGAAAGTGAGTGTTTTGTTCTTATGTTTCTAAAAAAAAAAAATCAGATTTATGATCATGTCCTTAATTGTTTCTGTTCAGTGTATTAAGTTTGTGATGTAGCTGTTGCTCTTGTGTCTTCATCCCAGTGATATCTTCTCCCATGTTTAAGTAACTAGGGCACATCATATGGCTTTCCTTCATAGCAATCCACCTGAACATTGGACATCCATACTAATATAGATACTGCATTTTAAAAGTTTAATATACTGTAAAATGTTGCTCAAGATAAAGTATAACCAGAACTTGCTTTCTTATAATTAGCTTATTTTTTGTTCCCTTAGACCTGAAAAGATGGCCAAGTTACCAGTTATTTTAGGAAACCTAGACATTACAATTGATAATGTTTCTCCAGACATCTCAAGTGAGTATTGATAAAGTGTTGCTAAATGGCTGAAATGCTTTTTTTTACTTCTTCAATTTTTATTGATTTTAATATATTTTCAGATTGTGTTAGCTCATCATACATTCCCATGAAACAGTTTGAAAACAGTGCCAAGGCAGTAGTAACGTTTGAAGTAGAAGAGTTTGTTCCTTGTATACCAAAATATACTCAGCCTTTCACCATCTACAACAATCACCTTTATGTTTACCCAAAGCACTTGAAATATGACAGTCAAAAGTCATTTGCGAAGGTGAGTTAATGTGCCCGCTAATTAGATTCAGATTTAAGAACAAACTGAATCTGAATTAAATCAGGGTGTCTTTATTGTAAGCTTTGGTTATTAAGATGAATCTTCAAAGAAATTGAAATCTCTGTGCTTCTTTTAGGCAAGAAATGTTGCAGTGTGCATAGAATTCAAAGATTCAGATGATGAAGATTCTGTGCCTTTAAAGGTTTGTTGATGGGTCCTCTATTAGAAACAGTTCAAGTCAAATCCTGCTGATTTACTAGTAGTATAGTAATGTGTTCTCAGTAATAATGTATGGCTGTGAGAGCTGGAGCAAAAGGAAGGCTGAGTGAAAAGAATAGACGCCTTTGAAATGTGGTGCTGGAGGAGAATTTTGAGAGTGCCCTGGACAGCAAGGAGAACAAATAAGTCGATCCTGAAGGAAATCAACCCTGACTGCTCCTTGGAAGGTCAAATAGTAAAGATGAAGCTAAAGTATTTTGGACACCAAATGAGAAGAGAGGACTTACTTGAGAATGCCTTGATGCTGGGAAAGATCGAAGTCAAAAGGAAAAGGGGCAGCAGTGGATGAGATGACTAGATGGCATTGTTGACGTAATGGGCGTAGAGCTGAGCGGGCTCAAAGGATAGTGGAGGATAGGGGTGCCTGGCGTGAAGTGTTCCATGGGGTCGCAAAAGGTCATACTTGAACAACAACAACAATAGTAATGTAGAAAGTACACAGTTCAGATCTTAAATGTTATTTTAACTCCCTATAATAGTTCAGCTTTGTTTCCTTCAGCACAGCTTGTTCTTATAGACAATTTTGATTGAATGATTTATTTACTGCAAATGGAGTTTTGGTTATACAGACCAAATCGGTCCTCAGATAAATAATGCATAGATTTTGTCAGGCTGCCAAATTAATGATTGCTGCTGACTTTGATTTATGAGTCTAAAGCAAAATACAGCTGAAACACAGACAGTTCAGCCTTTATCTCTTTTCTTATTCTTTGATTTTAGTGTATCTATGGCAGACCAGGTGGACCTATATTCACAGGACAAGCCTTTGCTACTGTTTTGCATCACCACCAAAACCCAGAGTTTTATGATGAAGTAAGCAATTTTATGTTTGCCAACATGTATTCTTTTCCAGAAGCTCACTGAGTGTAAGGAAGAATGATGCTTTGAATCATTAAACTCTGATCATTAGCATGAAAATTATTAAGCTTTCTACAGCAGCAACTACTAGCAAAATCATATGCATGATGTTTCATTTTGAAGGTAGAGCACTGCCAGTACTTAAGTGTTTTCAAGAGGTATTTGATGTTGCAAAGTGTTCTCTGTACTGCGCCAGATCATTTAGTTAGGAATGTGACCTTGTAAGGTCAGGCTACACAGCTGCATTGGTAGGAGTCTGTAGTAGTTGTCTTCCCACCTCTTCAGAAAGCTTTGAGTTTTACTCTTATCTGTCCCCGAGGAGCTGCTATAGACAGATTTGGAGTGGAATATTTTGTCAGTCAATTCTGAGAGTGAATGCAAGATTTGAAGGAGAGGAGAGCTAACAGGTAGAACGAGTGAATGAAAAATACACAATAGAGAAGAACTGCTATCAGATTCCCTAATACAGCATTAATTTAGCAGCCATATTAAGGTCACAAAGTGATACTGAAACCTATAGGTTCATTCCAGCCTAGGGATGTGCAGTAGCTGAGAGGCCTGACCTCCTAGTATCTCCCATACTGAATAAATGATTTAATGAACACTATTGTGTCGTGCCTTTTTGACACTGTTCAAATATGAAAATGACAATGAATTTAAGTATATTAAATTAAGACTATTTTAAATCTAGTATAGTAATACTGTACTATTATATATAATTGAGTATAGTAAAACAAGGTGATATTAAAGTGGAATCATGCAGGCAGTACCTATCTTTTTTACAGCCATGTGTTCTGATTTAGACAATCCTAGCATGTGGAAGAAGATTTGTTGTGCTACTCTAACAGTAAAATTACTAAATCCTTCTTTTTGAATGATAATAACTGCCTTCTCCATGAAAACTTATTAGGAAGTATGCTAATATGAAATAGCCCCATGTACTATACCTAGGAGTGTCTTTCGTCTTTCTACAATCCCCTTCTCATCAATAGAGTTAGATTGCATGCTTTGTACAACTTCACTGTTTTGAATATTGCCCTAATTGGACTGAATGTTCTTTTGCATACAAACTACAGGTGAAACGCGGAAAATTAGAACATCGTGCAAATGTTCATTCATTTCACTTAAAAAGTGAAACAAATATATGAGATATACTCACTACATGCAAAGCGAGAGATGCCATGCCTTAATTCGTTATAATTGTGATGATCATGGTGTACAGCGTACATGAGATTATGTGATGATTACGGGGTACATGAGATTGGGGGGTTAGGGTTTTCACAAACTGTAAGCCATAAGCATCAATATTATAACAAAGTAAGGCTTGAACTATCTCGCTTTGCATGCAATGTGTCTATCTCATATATTTGTTTCACCTTTTAAGTTGCATTACTGAACTGAATGAACCTTTGCACGATATGCTAATTTTCCGAGTTTCACCTGTATAAGTTACTACTATGATACATGTAGTATATTACTACTAGAAGTTAGTTTCTGAAACAAAATTTCTATTTGGCTCCTTTTAGGTAAAAATAGAATTGCCCACACAGCTACATGAAAAACATCATTTGCTGTTTAGCTTTTACCACGTCAGTTGTGACAGTTCAAGCAAAGGGACTACAAAGAAGAAGGATGTAGTTGAAACACAAGGTATGCTTATAAGTAGATGTACTTT